>CAXKWD010000002.1:90718198-93118198 GCA_964059195.1 Ectobius pallidus
TTAAATGTCTCTACCCCTATTACACCACCAAAATTTAGATCTACATTCTTGACGTGTTTTTAACAGACTTTGTACACAGAACGTATAGAATCAGGAGAAAATGGTAGGAAAACTAATTTTGGAACAAACCACATTTTAGATCTTTCACCCCTATTTTGTGATATATATTTATCTACATCCTTTGACCAATTTTATCAGACTTTATACCAAGAACCTATTGAATCAAGAGAAATTTTTAACCAAAGTTTATTTGGATGAAACCACTCCTTAAATGTTGCAACCCCTATTATATAAATGTTATTTAAATCTAAATTCTCTGATCAATTTTTGCCAGACTTTACACAGAGCTAACAGAACCAGGAGAAAAACTTAGGTAAAACTAAATTTGGGGAAAAAAAGTCCCATAAATGTTTTAATCCCTATTAAATGACGTTTAAATCTACATTCTTTTGGCTCATTTTACGACTTGACACATAGAAAAGAAATACTAATAGGAATTTCTGTCTCTTCTTACCTCAACCCCACCCTCCATGGTCTTTAGAAGTAATAGGGTCCTTGAGTGTGACAAGTTGTGCTTTCTCTAGGGCCTAAATTTTGAAAATTAAAGGGGCTTCCTCCAAAATTGACTTCGAAGTACAAGTAAAATACAAAACCAGGTGACGCCGGGTCCTTTAAGCTAATAATTTATAAATGTTAAATTTAATATTAAATTTCATTTCGATAATATTATTTTTCATCATTATTATTATTATTATTATCATTATTATTATTATTATTATTGATATTATTATTACTATTATTGTGTTATAATTTTCAAGAATATAATTATAAAGGGAAGTAATAGTTAAAATACATTACATGCCTTTAGGCCTGTTCACTATCCTCAGGGAGTAGTATTATTCCTTCTCAGAGGGCCTTTCGTTTTTTCTTTTCTTATTCTATACAGTAAACTTTCTGGACACCCGGTAGCTTCTGCTATCTCTTTAATTGCCTGGGTAACGTTCATTTTCTTCAAGAAATAATTAAGTATATTTAATACTATAATTCGCTCTTTACTGCGCAATTTGTCAACACTAAGATTTCTAGTTCCTCTATTCATAATTAATATAAAATATTAATTAATATAAAATTTAATTTTAAAAAACACAAGAACCACTTCACATCAAAGTTAAACTTCACTACACAGCTACTATATAACAATGAGTTCTGAAGAAGACACGATAGTCTTAGAAACATCTGAGTACACAAAATCTCAAAGCAACCAAGTCATGAGCGCGAGAATGCTGAGCTCGGGAAAACTGTGATAATTTATTAATGCTACATGATAGAGAGCTCTGGTTTGTTTTAAATACTTTTTCAGACATCTATAAACATTTCTTCTCGCTTAGTCACCAACGTAAAGTCAATACCAAAGTATGTTACTCACTACCTAACTTTTCTGTGTTGCCGTCCGAGAATTTTCAGGTAGCACTTAATAAAAAAATATATAGCTTTCTTCTTATGTAAAATTTATTGCCGACGGAAAGGGAGTACTTTCTTTCACCATCAGGCAGTCCAAGAAAAAAATCTTTACTTGTTTTGATTATTAGTTTTCTGTCTATCGCGTGATAAGTTATTAATGTGCAAAAATATTGACTTCCGCCAAAATAACGTAATTATGAAAAATAGGCCTCATATTAATTATTTATGGCTTTACAATTGACATCATTAGAAAGGGCGGAAAATTCCCTATCAGACCACGCAATCACATTATTACATTTATCACTTTGGAAAATGGCAACATTGTCGGGATAGAAAAGGACGAAGCTAATTGCAGAACGTACGAGTGCAAGTGAGATGCAAATACTACATTTAACTCAATACTGTCTTTTAAGGCTGGGACTAGTGATGAGCGAGACCAGTCTTGGTCTTGCAGTCTTGGTCTTGGTCTTGCAGAAAATGCAAGACCGAGACCAAGACCAAGACCGCATCAGCGTTAGCAAGACCGAGACCAAGACCGACCATGCAAGACCGAGACCAAGACCAAGACCAACCCTGCAAGACTTTGGCAAGAACAAGACTTAACTGCAAGACTCTTGCAGTCTTGCTACGTGAAAAGGTTTTATAAAGCCCCGTTGTGTATGCAGCGAGCCAGCGAACGCTACTCAAAGGCGCCGCAGAGTCGCTAGCCGGTGTAGTCCCAAGGCTGGTAGGCCTATAATGTAGAGGTTGCCTCATCGTGCGGTAACCAATGAGAGCAGACCCGGTGCGTGACGCTGTCCGTATCCAAAAATGAGCGCACCGTTCAAATAATACATGTGAAATCCGTATACAACCTCTCTCACCACTACGTTAAAACAAATTACTGCAATGAAGACTTACAATTAATCTGATGGATTTCCCTGAATGGCATTCCATACACCTAGTTTCTTCAATTGGTGGGAGTTAATTTCACGATAAAAACTCCATATTCGTTTTTAAAATGTTTAATTGCAATAGTTCTCTAGTATTATGGTACGAAAGACAAACAGATGTAACAAAGGCCCTAAGCCATATATGAAATTTCATTTTGCGTACAGTATAAATACTGACCACATAATTTATCAATAAAACAAAAATTCTGCCATATAGATATTTAATAACTAGTTTCTCTAACCTCTCACTGGGTTAAAAGAAAGCTATGACTGAGGATTTATAATAATTCTTTATTACAACCAATGATGATGGAATGACATAAGGCAGGGGAAATCGGAGCACCCCAAAAAAGCCTGCCCGACCCCACTTTGTCCACCACAAATTCCACATAGATCCATCGAAATCCGATCCCGGTTCCCAGAGTTGGAGGTCGAGCGGTCTAACCACTCAGCCATGGGGCGGCCTATCTGAGGATTTGAAACTTTAAACAGTAGCCCCCGTAACTTAAAACGCCTATTAACATGCTCAGTAGCCTATTTCATTAACGATGATATCCTTTTTTACAGCTATCATTAATATTCATACCCTACTATCACATATAGAATCTTTCCTGTCTACTTGAACAAAATATAACATAGCTATTCAGCTCATTCCATTCTCCTTGAAAAAATCAGGTGATACGCCCGGAATTTTTAATAATTATTCAATAAAACACAATTAAACCGTAAATTAATTAAAACAGGAACTTATTTGACGGGTATTTGCTAGTTATTACTTTACAGTTACGTATCTGATTGTACTGTAGCTATACAAGCCTACATTTTGCTGATGATAGGTAGGACATCCACTAAAAACCTTTTTTTACTACTACAATTTTGTTATTGACACATAACGGTGGCGGTGTTTAAGTTATTGCTGCTGATTCATATTAAGGATGCATATCGAATGGGAAAAGATACTAAAAGTAGAAAATGCCTGGTCTAGAAATATTTACTTGCATGAAGAATAGTTATGATTATTTATGACCTATTTAGCCGAAGGCCCAAAACTTGAAAGCAACTAGAAAGTATAAATTAAAACTAGGGTATATGGAAATAAATATTATTTATTGCAGCCTATGGGTTTGGGTTTCGAATGGACACTGTGTGATTCGCTATGGATTGCACAATTTCTATAGTATCTGCTTCAATGCCGTTATGTTTTGTTACTATATTATACAGTTTTAAACAGGTCAGATAGAACCTCTCTCCTATGCGGAAATCTTCTAAACATTTCTTATACATCCTGTTAATATTACTTCTTGTCTCCACAGCCGTTCAATTTGAAACTTTACAATATAATATTCATAATTTTACACTCTGAAATAGGATATAGCTTCTCGTGGATTTTGGGTTTAAAGTTCTGCAATAGGATAACAGAGAATATTTAAATTTACACTCCACATTTACTGTTCTAGCTTATATCACCATGGACGTTTCGGCAAACAGCGTGACATCACATTACTGTTTACATGGTCAAAGGAACTAAAAGCAATTAGCTTTCGTTACTTTCGAAAGCAATAACACACATGTAATCGGTGTAACTTTAAATCATGTAAACGCCATCTATCACAGTAAAATGCGTAAAATAAAACTGCAAGACTCTTGCAACAAGACCAAGACCAAGACCACTGATGCAAGACCGAGACCAAGACCAAGACCAGGGTTACCTATGCAAGACCAAGACCAAGATTGAGAGTGCAATACCAAGACCAAGACCAAGACCGCCTTGGTCTTGGTCTTGGTCTTGCATTTGCTCATCACTAGCTGGGACGATCTATAGAGAAATATTTTTAATGGGATTTGGTACGATTGGGTCTCGAGTGGTCTCGGCGTCAGCGCACCGAGTTCGATTCCCACCTAAGACAAATTTTCCTTTAAGGGACATAATATAAAATAATATATTTAGTTAGATAAGACTGATGCCCTATTATTAACTAGGCTAGATGCTTTCAAAGATATAGCACATAAACTGAGCCAAAACGGTGGACTTGTATTCTGTAGCTACTTGGAAGCTGCGCACAGTAAATTTACTTGAGCGAACAGTTGGATAGAGGAGTTCCTCACTAATCCAACCGAGCAGTTGACAACTACAGAAAGGTGGCTGCTCCATTATGCCTGTCCGTGGATCTACAGCGGATCACTCTCGTTTCAGCAATAAGAACGTGATACGTGTCTTGGGAGAAATGGTTGGGGGAGTCCGATTGCAGTTTCTTTATTAGTCTTAATTTAGAGTTGCATATGTCCGTTCGAGAATCAATGAAGCCAATTTAGGAGTGGTCCTTGTTTTAAAAGACACATTTAATACTCAATAGCAAAATATTCAATTTCTGTACTGGAACATAGTTGTTGCAGTAATCTGTTTTATAGCATGCGTATCTTCACTGTTATTGATTATATATTTATTAAACCTGCAATATTAAAACTAAATAATTTAATAAGCTATAGGCCTACAGAGATCCCCGATTAGCCTATCGCTAGCGCTCGTGACTACGATTCGAGCGGCCCCAGGTTCAAATCCTAGTGGGGTCCTCCACTTTCCGCGGAAGGAAATGGTAAACAACTGCAGCAATATTTTGACAAGAGAGGCAGTGGGCGGGATGTGGCTTCTATCCCATGATTCCGTTTACGGTCCCCGAGGTGGGCTTCGGCCTATACGAGACTAGATGATAATAGGTCATTCAATGTAACACATTCAAAGAAACATTTAAAATGAACCTTTACAATGTATCTAGGAAAACAAAACCTAACATAAGGATATTATTACACGTAACAGGCTACCCATGAGGCATCACTCCGTCAGGTAGATTAAATTTCAGAATAGTATTCTGATCTATGTTGAGAGGAACTCTGAAGCCGTGTTTAAAGCTTTGTGAAACATAAATCGTACATTACATACATTAAACTTACTCAGGAAATCTGAGTGCTTGTAAACTTAATCTGTTTCAGAGAACAGGTGACCAGGCATCACTGATGATCCTTTCAGCTTCACACAATCCTCGCTTGTACAAATACCAGTATGGCTTTGATGTTATCATATAGGCCTACGTGCGTAAATGACTCTAGTGCTGGATTCTAAATTAAAATTACTTCCAGCGAGGGCGTCAAGAGTTGAAGTAAAGGAAGGTCAAATAAACATCAGTAAAAAAAAGTAAAGTGTTCCCTATACAGGCCATGGATACCCAGAGGGTTCCAGGAGGTTGAGACTCCCAGATTTTAGACATTCGGCCCACGAAGGTGGTAAGGTTGTCAGCCTTACGCACCGGCCGCCTTTAACCCCAGAATTGCTCCTGGTACTCATTTCTGTTAGAGGCTGAGTCGACCCTAGGGCCATAGTGCCACCAGAAGGATTAGGCCACCTCATCGGAGATCGAACCCGCGACCTTCCGGTTTGTAGCACAGCGCCTCAACCACTACGCTACGGCGTACCCCAAACATCAGTAAGGAGGACCTATATTTTACAGTATTTGTCTTCTTACTTTAACATAAAGTGCTGCTGATATATTAATTTCACGAACAATATGTAGAAACTTACAATTAATAAATGGTACAAAAATGTAGCACAAACTTTCTCACATATAGAAGTTAAGATTTGTAATATTGTAGTTGGTAGGTTGGCGAAAGAAACCAGTATGTAGGCCTACCATTAAAAAATTAAGTCCTGCATTTGCCTTTGTGAATGAGGAAACCATGAAAAACCTAAATCAAATTTCGCCGGCCAAGAGATTTGAGATTTGAGATTTAAACCCAGGACCTTGCCTACACCATCTCTCTCTAATTGGTTTTAGTATGTTCATTACAACTGGGGTATAATGCATTTCAAAACTATAAGTTAAATAGAGTACAATTTTCTCGTTACTATGGGAAACAAAAGAATGTAATTCTTATTTTAATGTGTACTCACATTCTGCACAAATCATATTGTTTCGTTTTTATCTCGATATCTATAAATTTTATTGTACAAAAAAGTTTATTTTAATTTTCCCTACAACTTTACTATGCTATGTTTTCGTGTATCTCCTACTGTAACGGAGATAGTCAAGGAAAATTGAGAATAGATATGTACGTGTAAAATATCCCTTAAGCAATTTTTACAGAAAAACAAATATAGC
Source organism: Ectobius pallidus (assembly GCA_964059195.1). NCBI lineage: Eukaryota > Metazoa > Arthropoda > Insecta > Blattodea > Ectobiidae > Ectobius > Ectobius pallidus. Next base: position 90,724,743 of record CAXKWD010000002.1, read on the forward strand.
CATTTTATTAGTCTTAGAATAAAGATGCTTCAAAATTTACATTTTTACTAAAATCTAATAGAGCCATTTTTTTTAAATTCAGAATTTAAAAAAAGTTTTCTTTAATGAAAATACCTCTTAAATAAAATTTAAAAAAAAAAAATTCTAGGCGGTCCGATAAAATTCCAAGAAACTCCTTAAATTAAAAATAAGTAAATACAATGAACCGTTTACCCGTTATGCTTTCCACAGACAGACAGTCCACTGTTTCGTAGGTAAGGAAACAGACGGAAAGACAGGCAGACAGGTATTATTCCAAAAACACTTTTTTCGGCTTATAGGCATCGTGAAACATGTTGTCCCGGTGTTAGTCTATCTCGATTTCGATTTTTCGTCACGATCACAATACTTTCTCTATACAGTAGAACCCCGATAATTCGAGCTAATTGGGGCTGAGGCTACCTCGAATTACAAAAAAACTCGGATTATACGGAAATATCACTAAGTCAATGGGTAAATCATAAATAAATGTTTAATGAGCACAATAATGGTTTAAAAAATAAATATATAAACAATATAGTAAGCCTACATACCTGTGTTACGCATACGGTTTCTGTCAATCTGTAATAGAAATGTATTAACAGTCTGAAGCCCAGGTTCTTTCTGTGTATTATTAACGAAACCCCTAAGTGGGACAGTTTTACCTGCATTTTTATACATGGAAAAATTGAAAGAAAGTTCAAAATGTAACACATTCGGAAGTGCGTAAATCTTACTTGCGGACGCCGTATAAAATCGAGATTTTACTCTAGTTTTATGGAACATTTTAGTTTTCTTAAGACCAGCTCGAATTACACGGAACCTCGAAATACCGGGGCTCGAATTACCGAGGCTCTACTGTACTACATATAGGCAGTCGAGAAAAAGTAAAAATAATCACAACTAAAAGATAGTGATATAGGCCTACTGTAAAAATAACACGCTGGGTGATCTCAACAGCTTCCCACAATTCACGCTACTAACGTATAAATGTGTCATATCTAAAAATTGGTTGATGCCGAGATATAAGATTAATGCAGTGATGCTTATGTTAAATGTGAGGTTTTTAATTTCCATGTTACGATTCTCATTCATGGAAACCACCTATTCCAATGAAATTTTCCTTGTTGATTTAAAACTTAAAGCTCACTGATGGTTTCATTTGATTATTGCTTACATATGCATACAAATTCAGCTCTGAAAGGGAGTTTTATATACCTTGATGTTCGCATCACGTATGGCAACGTATGGCAACACTGGTTGAAGATAACAGAAGAAATCCTTAGTATTAGGAGATTCGCCACTCTGGGCAAATACATCAAGGTATATAATAATAGTTTGAAGGGTCGCCCGAGAGGGCATTTGTTAATGAGGTTCACTCCTTGCCGTAGTCATTCAGTGATTTTAGATTCTTTGGACACTTCGATAGGTGGTATTGTTCGCATCAATTATCAATCCGCACAACAACAGACCCAGGCTTTAAATTGTGTTGCTACATGCAAACAGAATAATTATAAAAAAAGCAAGATAGAAAAATAAATAGAATAGAATCAAAGATATCTAAACCTTACAAACAGGGAAGAACTGGCGACAGTGATATCTCTTCAAAAAAGCAGTACACCACAATACGAAATTAATATTACAAAATGTTATAATTAGGGGGCGGATTTCTATGACCTAAAAAATAGGATATATGCATGCATTTATGGCCTAAAAAACATTAAAATATGACCAATAAAATTTAAAATATGACTTTACCACTTACACATTGTGTATATTTTTTTAAGTTTCATTACAATACTTTTATTAAAATATAGTGTTAATTATTTAAAATATCTGTAAATTCTCAAAAAAGTATCATTACATTACAAAATTTACAAAATATGATATGAAACTTCAAAATTTATTTAATAAGCACACAAATATGCCGAAAATATGACCAAAATATGCATATCCATAGTAAATATGCTACAATAGTTGAAAATTTCCTAAATATGCAGTTATATGCACAATAAAAGCCGTTCCATTTTCACCAGGATGCTTAGAATCGGGTTTAAATTAGTCGGAAACCTGAAATATCCTAATGCAAAGGGGAAAAATATGAATTGTCATAGAAATCCGCCCTTAGTTATAATACTTCCCATTTAATAGTTAGCCTACAACGTCAGTTAACTACATATTTATAATGCATGATGATGATGAGTGTTCTGCCCGAAGGCAGGTCCAGACCCGGGACGAAGCCGTGGGGTTATGACCACGACTCGTACGAGGTGATTCAGGCAAAAGTGATACCCTCTCGCGGGATGGGAATGAAAGGACACAACACAACACCCAGTCCTAAACCCAGGAAGGAAAATTTCCACAGCTGAAAAATCCCCGACCCGGCCGGGAATCGAACCCGGGCCACCATGGTGGAAGGTAGTCACACTACCAACTCACCCACTGCGACGGACTTATAATGCATATTTTGTAAAAATATATTTTTAAATCCCCTGTTTCTTAGACTTCATATTCTCATTTTAATCTGACCAAGTCTTTAAAATTCGTTCAAAACTAAGCTGCATTCATTGAATAAACAGAGTACATGTTGTGTTAAAATGCTACAAGACGCAAAAGAAATGACAGAAAAATGATGGTTTTGTTTTGCATATTTTTTTATATATTTTGATGATTTTTGTGATAATGCATCATATGTCCCTGATAGTAAAATATTTGTGTATATTTTATTAATTTTTCACATTTATAAAGGCATATTTCTGACAGTTTTACTATTCTGAATATATCTGTTAATTCAAACAGCACATTTTGCTAAGTGAATGTTTTTAAAACTGACTATCCAATAATTGACAGTACATAGCCTAATGTTTTCGGAACTGATTGTGTAATATTAAATGAACGTGTCACTTTATTAGTTTCCCATTTATTAAAATTAGTTGCTTTAATCTCGTTTTTCAAAAACTTTTGTGACTTAATTAATAGGACAACTTCTACTTTTTTGTAATTTATAATGTAATTCAGCCAACAAGAGAACATGAGATATTAAAATTACTTAAATGGTAAAGTATACTTCATTTGGTTCCGGAGTATATTTTGCAAATTTTAGAGCATATCTGAAAGCATATTTCGTCTTCCGGGTCTTAGTTATGAGGAGGAGTTGAGCGATTCAGTATTAGAGGCCTACTGCCCAATCATGTGGCATATGAACCAACGTTGTAACTTTTACAGTTGAACTAGAGAATATATTTTGTCCTTTTCCCTAGGAACGTCTTCAAAGCACTGGTAAAGGAGCGTTTTTGACTGATTTTTTGTTCATTTCTGATCAATACGTGCGTAACTGTGTATTGGAAATTCTACAGACGTTTGTATTCTACTTAGTCGAAATTATGAAAATAGGCTATATAATGCGGAAACGTTATCCAATTCTGATTTATTACCAAAATTATATCCCTTTTACTTCCTTAAATGTCCGTTACCTAAGGCAAGCTTGGTTCTCATCAAAGATTATTACGAATTTCGCCAAACAAATCAAGCAAACACAAGTTCATGAAACCGAATCTCAATGAGAAGAATCAGGAAAACTTATCATACTAAATTGCGCTTAATTTTTTAGGACATGAATTAAGAAGACGTTTGCTTGCAAAAGTATAGGAGAAGCTACATCCTAATTTTATTAAAGAACATTAGAAATACATACCATTTGTGTCACGAACAGAAAGGTTGGGATCGTGTGGAAAACTTGCGAGGAGCAATCTTCGATACGCACGACTGGTTTCAACTCAGACCAGTAAATAGTGAATTACTTACACCGATCATCCGACTATGAATATTCCAATACTAAGAGGTCCTCTGTATGTTTCACTCGAATCACCTGACCTCAAAGGACTCAAGAATGTGTTCTAACTATGTGTACTGGTTTTCCTTTAATTAAGTCACAGTTTATTTCAAAGCAATTCTCCATTCCCTACATCTAACTACTGAACATACTTCTTAATTGAATCGGCACATGCTAAAAGAGCCTCAGTCACAAAAAATGGGAAACTGAGTTAAGCATGAAAATGGCATCTTATTCGCTAAAAGATTCTCATGTAAAATGTTAATATAGTAAAAAAGGGTATCGTTGAGGTAAGTACTACCCTCCAGTAAATTTAATTAGTTTTAAAAAAAATTAGGGTTAGAAACAGTTTTTTTTTCATTTCTTTCTTCCCCCCCCCCCCAATTTCATTTTTCTCCAAACTGGGTGGCTTGGACTGAGGTCCTTTTAGTATGTGTCGATTCAATTTTAAATTAAGCTGTTGTATTCGTACAAAAATATAGCCTAGAACACTTACGTTATTTCTAGTAAACCGTAGAATATTCAGTTATAATTATCGAAATCAACTGCATATTGTTTGCAAATTATAAAAAATATGCAGTTTATAACTTCTCTTCGTTAAATGATTTTTTTAAATACAGGCAATAAACATTACAGTAGGTGATACATTTAATAACCACTTAACCTCTTGGGGTTAACCACTTATCCCAAAAGTGGTAACAGTAGTAGTGGTAAAGGGCAGAAGGCATTTCGATACAGTCCCCTCTGTTCTTGAGATCGGGTTTCGCCACGGTAGTGATATTTTGTTAATTAGGTAGGACTCAATATTGTTGCTTATTATAGGCTTCATACAATGGTCCCAAACAGATTTTATGACATCAGTTTTATGTTATACTATAAATGCATGAAATTAGTTTTAAGTTCCGATGGCAACTCATAATAAGTTAGCCGACATGAAACTGCATACAGTAATTTGGTTGTTGTTTGTACGCAATAGTAGTAGTGGTGAAAAGTTTAAGTTTAAGATCAACTGATTGTGACTTGAACTTATGTACATAACCATATTTTAAACAAAAAACAATTGAGGTAATGGTGGTTATTACACATTTTATAATTAAGCTCAATCGGAAAAATGAAAACTTATTGAAGGAAATAAGTTAGTAGGCCTCCACGGCTGGTGTCATATATAAACTAATGATTCCCTAGACTAGTTACAGAAGCCATAGAAATTATTAAGCATAACATAAACAGGGAAGATGGTTACAAGATCAGTGATATCTGGCGGGAAACTAATAAAACTTTCAGGAATATACTCAGTCATGAGAACTGCGACTGATGACTTCGTTTTAGTGTGGGTCACTTTCTGAAGAAGGACACGATAGGATATCCGAAACGTTAGACATTAACAAAACGACGCGGCCCAACCCGGAGAGCCAACAAAATCAGTTTATTTAGTCTATTGAAGAAGTATTGTTCGCTCAACTTATTCTTAAAATAAATACTTATGACCATCAAATTTAACCATATATAACTAATATTTTTAAAACACCAGAACAATAAAATGTTACAGAAATATACCTGTCCGCTTTCAGTAAAACATATTTTCTTTCAATAGCTGCACGGATTACAGAAGAATTATCTTCAGGCTCCCTAATAAAATATTACCTATCTCCTTAAAAGCTTTGCACTGTAAACTTTGAAAAGAGAGTGAGGCAAGTAAATTATGAAATCAATTAACGTGTTCGTATAAAGTACACCATACTAAAAAGCCTTTACGTATAAATCTCATATATAGTATCTTAATCACAGTAAATCACAATAATAGCTGTAGCGAAGTGCGTTCATTCGTTCTGGGTGGAACGTTATTGCAAGAATGATGACGATTTTCAGAGTGCCTGCAGACATAACTGCTATCTAATAAACGAGATATAAATATTGAAAAAAAGACATTAATAATAATAATTATTATTATTATTATTATTATTATTATTTCAATGTTAGTAAAAAAACCATCTCATTCATTAATTCACTGCTAAGAAACACATGTGATTTTATATTATTTCATAAATATGATACGAAATGTATATTTACTATGCAAGCACAGTTGCCAAAAGTGCTTAAAGAATTCAAATTCTACAAACAAGTTTAATTTAAGGACTGGTATGAACAAACTCTTAGGTCTTAACCTTCTTTTTCAATAACATTTTCACTAATAAAGTATGGAGAAGTATAGGCCTACATGTACGATTATTCTTTAAAAACTTTTACTGTTGGATATTTTTTTTATCAGTAGCCTATACATGGAACTCATTTTTGAGAGCCCTTTATTTCCAGTCTCTGAACCAAACAAAAACCTAGGATAAATACGGCAGAACCAACATTAGAACTAGGGCTGAAAATCGATTAACATTTCTAATCGAGTTAACGCTTGACTTTAATCGATTAATCGACCGATTAATCGACAAACAGGTCGGTATTTTAAAGGAAACTATAGTGTACATTTAATATTGTTTTACACGTTTAATAACTACTACACTACAGATAATCAGAAGAAATCCTGAATTAATGAATACCATTATTAGTTAACTAGTGAAAAAAATATATAGGCTACAATACTTACATTTCCGGTTACTTTTTCAGTCAAGACTTGGGACACACGAGTTTGTTGACTAAACTACCCTTCAGGCAAATTTCTGAATAACGGGAATTGTTTGGACACCATAGGCTGAATGACACATGATGTGCCAAGGCCGGAAAATCGAGAGAAAGAAGTTTGGTCATTTGACCCGTTTCTCGAAAAACGTTTTTCAGAATTCGACTAAACCGATTCATCGGAAAATGTAATTGATCGACGATTAAATGTTTAATCGATTAATCGGTACAGCCCTAATTAGAACCCATAGGAAACAGGTCACAATACAGCCATCTCTTGAAGAGATATATTTGTCTGAAATAGCAGGGAGCAAAAATTCTGTTATTTCAGAAATGCAGAACGGAAAGAAAATGCTACATCGTCAATAATATAAGTTTTCAAAATTACTAGGGAGCTAAACATGTTTCTGAATGTCATTTACATTAAAGCATCTGACAAAGTGACAGTGTGAAAAATTGGCAGGTTTTCTTCATAAGCTCCCCATAATTAGGCCCATACTTATGAAATATGCAGTAGATTTTCAAATGTATTGTCCCTTAAGGCAACTCTATTCCAGTACTTGGAAGTCACGTACTGAGAATTATCTCAAGACGATAAAAAAAAGCAGTGTGAATTTGGCAGTTATTTCGGTGGTAACTCAAAACTGATTAGTTTTACTCAGTTTAATCCCGAATTGTTTGTAGTCATTAGACTTAAAAGAATGAAGTTATCGATGTATTTATTACTTGTATATGTTTTATTAATTATCTCACATAGGCCTACGAATATTTTGTCGGGGCCAAAGAATTATCTTCACGTGCCAGATACGACCCACGGGCCGGGTATTGAGAAGGCCTATCCTAGATCATAGATCGGGAATTGAACCTGGTATGGAAGAGCCATGAATAAATACCGGTCTCCATAGCCGCGGTAGCTTGCGTGCTGCCTTGGAGCCATGGTGAAGGAGGCTGTGGGTTCAAGTCCCACCTCGGGCATGGGTGTTTTTGTGTAATAACGAAAAAAGGTAAACCAGGAAAACATAACAGTAAAAAAAAAAAGATAAATTAATCACGAAAATTGGCCTATGGCCGGCTAAAAAAAAATATTAATAAAATAAAGGAATTATTTGTGATAGCTTTTTAAATACTATCTATGTAATGACTACTAGGAAGTAAATAGCCTATGTGAAGAACCAAAGAGATAATGACAAATAACAGCAAACATTCATTCAATCGCAGAAGATGGAACCGTTAGTACGCTTCTCTCCCTTCCATTTTTGTTTTTTGTAAACATAGTTATCTTCGTTAATATCCTGAAATATGATAGAGATGCACGAAGTATTAAATATAGATGAATGCGACAGATACTGTCAAACAAGATAACGGCATTAATAACTCTATTCCCTCGCAATGCTGATGTATTATTCATGCACGTTCTTTTATATTTACTTAAGAAAGTACCACAAATTTGAGTTCAGTCACGAAAACATCTGACGGCAGAAATAAATTCTAGTAATTCACTGCAGAAGGTCATCAGTATTTTCAAGAAGCTCGTAAATATTTTATAAAATCAAGAGAGATAGACAAGGATGAAATAAATTTCCTAAATTAAGTTCAATTGCTGGTTCAATGGAAGTGGTTAGAGAAAAATAAGTTTCAATTATGATAAGTAGGGGGCGGACTTCTATGACCTAAAAAATAGGATATATGCATGCATTTATGACCTAAAAAAAACATTAAAATATGACCAATAAAATTTAAAATATGACTTTACCACTTACACATTATGTATATTGTTTTTAAGTTTCATTACAATTCACTTTATTAAAATATAATGTTAATTATTTAAAATATTTGTAAATTCTCAAAAAGTATCAGTATAATGCAAAATTTACAAAATATGATATGAAACTTCAAAATTTATTTAATATGCACACAAATATGCCGAAATATGACCAAAATATGCATATTCATATTAAATATGCTACAATAGGTGAATATTTCCTATATATGCAGTTATATGCAGTTATATGCACAATAAAAGCCGTTCCATTTTCACCAGGATGCTTGGAATGAGATTTAAATTAGTCGGAAACTTGAAATAATGCAAAGGGGAAAAATATGACATGTCATAGAAATCCGCCCCCTAATGATAAGCAAATAAGAAACTGATGTCAGTACGCTATAACGAGAAGATAACTGATATAATCTAGAAAGAATTTCGCTAAAGCACCGGTGATTCAGGTCTCTATATCTGTTTAATGAGCACTAATGGCTAACATAGTTTTAAAGTAATAGCTATACACGCACACAATCAATTTACACGAGCGTAACGCAGTGCGTGTTACTTTCAGATCAGTTACATCCAGGGGCGTATCCAAGATTTTTTTTTTTTTTCGGGAGGGGCTTTAAGTCTAACACTATTATCACTAGGGCCAGGAAGTTTATGAAATCATATTTGTAATACAGCAATCTATCACATGGTAGTGTTGAAATGTACAAGGTGTCAAAGAAATAACAGGAAATTGATGGTTTAATGTTTCATATTTTGTTAGTTTTGCAATAATGCATCATATTTGCTCGATATTAACATATTTGGCCATATTTAACCAATTTATCACATTTCTAACGGCATAACGTTAAAGTATTAGCTTTTATTTAATAACATTTATTGCAATAACCTAGTTTTATTTTTATTTTTTATTATGTAATTTATACAATTTAGGCTATAGGCCTACTATTTTTTAAAAATTCATTATGTATTCAGCCAACAACAGAACACTTAGTATTAAATCTACTTAAATGATTGAGCATACCTCATTTTTCCGGAGCATATTTTACAAATTTCAGGTAAAAACTCGATGTTAGGCTGAAGTTTGTAAAAATTAAATAAAGCAATATGAATACTACCTATATGTTGGAAACCGGAGGTACATTGCTGCTTTTATCTGTGTCCACTATTCAACCCTATTCTGTGCTAACTCCAACCATCCCTCGAAAATCCTACTTCCCTTAAATCTATCCTAATATTGTCCTCCCAACTAAGTTTAGGTCCTGCAAGTGGTATTTTCCTTTCGGGTCTCCCACTCAACAGCTTTGAGATAATTATATCTTTCCTCCCCCATGCGCGCTACATGGCCAGCCCATTTCATCCTCCGTGATTTAAATACTCTTACTAGGCCTATATCCGGTGACGAGTACAGGTTATAAAGCTCGTTATGCAGTTTTCTCCGGCCATAAACAGAGATTACGTTGTTTAAATTATAACTTTAAAAAGATTATTTCACGAATAAGATAAACGTAGAGAGGACCCAAAACACGCCTATAAGTAACACCTTTGTAATTATATTGCTATATAACCAGGAGTTACGATTAGCATTATCTAGACGTCTCACTTCAGATAGTAATTTTTCGGAGAAAAATTTTGTCTAATCTACACCAATGGAAATGCTAATGTGAATATAGCCTACGCTATATAATTAAAAATTTAGCTTTATTATAGAAAAAAGGCTTGCTCCGTATATATGCTGTTATGAATTTGAGTCATAGTTCTTGTACTGTGCGGATGGCAATAGAAATATATGGCGCGGAGAATGTTGAACACTTTTACCTCTATACTCTATGCATCAATAAAATCCGGGCTGCGACAGTTCAAATACAATCCTAATCTAGCACTCACACTACAAGGCTAGTCGACTGTTCCTAAACGTAATCCTATTACTGAATTCAGTGAGCATCTGCTACACTCTTGCAGTCCCAATCAACATAATGAGAGCAGTCACGGTCACTCTGATAAATAATTTGAACACAGTAGGAGTTACAGGGAGAACGCCGTAGCATAGTGGTTGAAGCGTTGCGATACAAACCGGGAGGACGCGGGTTCAATCGCCGATGAGGTCGTTGGAGTTTTTCGACCTAATCCTTCCGGTGGCACTATGGGCCTGGGGTCGACTCAGCCTCTATGAGTACCAGGAGCAACCCTGGGGGTAAAGGCGGCCGGTGCGTAAGGCTGGCAACCTTACCACCTTCACGTACCGAATGTCTAAAACTGGGAGCCTGGCCTCCATGGCCTATAATAGGGAATACTTTACTTACTAGGAGTTACAGGACAAAATATTAATTGTACCTCCTTATTTCTCACAATTCCTACCGTAAAATTATTAGTTTTAATTTCCTCCAAAACATCAGTTTCTGGATTATATAGGGGTTACATCAGTTTTTTTTAATTCCATCACAAAATTGACACTTCTAATTATTATTAACTAACCAATAATACAGTCCTTACTTCGGGCATTTTCTTCATAAAAGTAAATAAAATACAAGAGAAAACAAGTAAACAAATAAATAAACCACAGTGATCCCAAATAGAAATTTCAAAACAATCGTGATTGCAGTATAACTTCCAACCAATATTGAGAAGGGAAAAAATAATTATATTTTCTGTATTCTGGTTAGATAATGTTTTCAATTTTCTATTAGGTCTTTGTTGTTTTAGTACAACAAAATGCAAGACCCTGGTTGTATATATAGTATGAACCAAACCTGACTTTAACATTTTACTCCATTAACATATTATTATGTAAATGTAGGCCTATGTGCAAAGGAAAAAAAATTAGGAGTTTTTACAGCGGGATCAATTCTTTTATAGTTTTTTTAGTAAGAGTATAGATTTAATAAGAGTGACTCCACAGTTGCCTCAATCTCTCTACTGTTGTATGATATCGCCGAAGGAACAGAATAGGAGGGAAATGGGAAGTTAACTATATCAGAGACCTCTTCCAATATATGGGGGTTTTCAATACTCCGCAAAACTAAAAAGTCAGGAAATTGCTTTACTATAATGCCCACGCTCAGACTCCGGCTTAAATCCGTGGATCTTCAGCCAGATGACAAGCATGAGGTTTTCAATTGGCCGCCAGAGAGGCTTTTTCTTGTGGCCCGAAAAGTCAGTTTAAGAAATATATTAAACTAATATAATTTTTATTTAAATATATAAGATTGATACTGATAGAAGGGGGAGGCTTGAGTTTGAAAAATATATTAATGTACCTTCTATTAAGATATACTGTATAATACTATTCGTGAAGGAATGGGGGGGGGGGGGTTTGTGTAGAAATAAATAATTACAGATGGAATTGATTTTGCAGTCAATAATAAAATAAAATATTAGGTTTTAATTAAATGTATTTTGAGTAATTAATTTTAATTTCTAATTCCATTTTTTTGTTTTATTTTTAGAAATTCAAGTCAACATAAAGTACTAAACTCAGAATTTGTAGGCCTATATGAAATATTGAAATACACTATACCAGGGGTTCTCAAACTTCCTTTATTCGAGGACCCCTTTAATTATTAATGTTGTCATTGTGGACAACCTAAAAAATGACCCCTTATTATTTTTACTAATTTTGTAGTATTAACCGTTTGAAATAGGCTATATATAATTCAAAACGAAAAACTATAGGATAGAAAAAGAAAGCAGTCTGTTTGTTTTGATACTTTTTTATTTCTAACATTGAATTCAACTGCAAAACGACAGGGCTCTTAGTATTAATTATAAAAAAATACCAATGGAACAGTTAGGCCTATATAGTAAAATACCACTAATTTCAGTTAGAAGGATGGTGTTGTTTTTTGCTTTTGACAATCTCTGAAACATTGGGTTTTATTTTTTAAAGTTTCAGCCTTCAATCTACTGCAATATTCAAAAATCTCCCGCGGACCCCTCAAATCATGCCTGCGGACCCCAGGGGTCCGCGGACCACACTTTGAGAACCCCTGCACTATAGAAGTCATAATATATCACTGGAACTGCTCCCGAGCACGAGCTCCTGCTCTTTCGGGGTTTCAGGATCAACGTATGTATGATTTATATAGGCCTAAATGTGAAATAAATATAAATAAATAAATAAATAAATATAAAAATGAAAGAAAGTAATATAAGATTACTTTCACTAAGTTAAAAAGAAGCAAAGTTACACAAAATAATTTACTTTATTTTCAGCTTATTTAAAATGAGTCTAAAGTTATCTTAAAAAATTGTGCGGCCTTCCAAACAATTTCTTGACATAATACTGGAAATCAGACCTCAACGTTGGAAACCCCTGTACTAGAACTGGGAAGTTATGTATGTTTGAAGTGAACTTAAGCAGTCCCTTGCCTAGTCTCAATATTAAGCCATATCACGACATAAGAACAGAAGTAGGATGTATTGCATACCATTGCAAAACGCATATTATGGTCTTGTCAAACCAATAAATTATATAAAAATATAAATATTTCCAACAGATAGGGTACAGATAACGAAGTCTGGCATAAACACCAGAAGGTTAGGAGCAATTACGATTAGCGTGCTTACAGATCCCATTTCAGATAACCACACAATCAAATGCTGTCATAAATAACAGGAGAGAAAGTTCTACAGCTCAATTTGTCATGTTGCTCCGACTTGCTTTATTGGGCAGACTATATAAATTTAATTTAATTCAATATATCAAATCCACTGAAGTGTTACACTGCAGCATTGTCACTATTCACTATTGTGCTTAAACATGTGTAAGAGATTGGTTTCGGCATTTGATAACCAGGTTTAACTTTGTTTCTATACACCCTCCCAATAATGACACTAAACCTGTCCATAAATAAAACTAATTTCCTAATTGTGGACCGACAATATGGATTGAGCAAATCAATTATCTTTGATCACAACTAATTGAAACATCAGGGGTCAATGACCGACTTTGCGTGTAATGGCTGAAGTATATTCGACTTTCCTTTTTGGCAAAAGTTATTTCTAAGATGAGCTTCTAATAACGAGAATATAACTATATGTATCTCATTCAGATGTAGCCCTATAAAGGCCGGATAAACTAAATGGCGGATTAGCGAAAATGCCGAACCCCCTCAACATTTGTGAACTCTGCTCATCTGGGGGCTTCCAAATGTAAGATTTTGTAATACTTAATCATTTTAATAATAATTTTTTCGAATAATAAAAAAAATTAAACTGAAGTTTTCACTTTATATTTATAAAACTTGTTTCCAATGCTGTGAATTCTAATAATTCAATAACTATTATATTCAGTTTTATAATACGGATTCACGACGATTTTTTCAGTATTTCTAACTTCTGAACTGTTAACACGTTATTTACGGCGCATGTCACTGTTCCAGTAGAAGTAAGTTATCACAGTGTATTCCATGCTAGGCACCCTCTATCCCAAGTTCGCGGGTTCGACGGTATTTATTTATAAATGCGACAGTCCCATGACTATAGATTTATAGGCGTGTAAAAGTACTCCTGCGGGACAATATTCTGGGACACCTTGCGACGATAACAGACTTAAGTATCAGTGCACAATCCTAATAAAATGACCATAACCAACAACAAAAATACACTAGAGAACAGTCACGATTGGAGTGCATAACTTACAAGTATTTCGACTATTGTGTCATTAATGTAAATAATTATTTTTTCGGCTTGGTATTTTTAACATTATTAAAATCCATTTAAACAACTGTTTTTAGCATATGTTACAAATACCACTCGTAATACAAAGTTGTTTTATTGCAATTTTCCAAACCGATTTAAAAATTATCTTCCGCCGTCACAATTCCGACTACAGCAGTTAAAAGTTACCGTATTTTGTGTAAAACTTATTTGTATTCAGCTTGTTCTTCCGCTGTATGTGCTTAAGCTTTCACGGCCGGCGTTTACTGAGTTTACAACTTCCGGGCTGTGTGGCCGTGGTCTATGAGTGTCTAGTGCTGACGTTTCGCCGCGAGCTGCGTCGGGCATCTTCAGAGCGATGTGTCTAGCTGGATGGTCGGCTGTCAACTGCTGCCTCAACAAGGTCCCTGTGTATGTCACTGGTGTGACAAACACTAGGAATTTTTTGAGATGGTTGCGAGAAAAGACTGGTGGTAACGGCACGGCGGCTATGCGGGGCGATGCTCTTTTGCTAGTTCCGGATACTGCCGATTGTTTCCGGGCCACCATCTCCGCTCTCCGCGCCATCGAACCGGAGAAGGGAGTCAGGTTCCACACCTACTCTCAGCCGGAGGAGCGGTCTGTCAGACTGCTCCTGAAGAACCTAGGGCGTCGAATGCCAACAGAAGATGTACGCGAGGAGCTCATTGCACTTGGAGTTCCCGTACTCTCTGTACTGCAACTTCGGTCGCAGCGGCGCGACGCCGATCCTGCGAAGGATAGGCCTTTAACGCCGCACTTTATTGTGTCAGTGTCGCGTGGACCCTCGGCAGCGAAGGTGAGAGCTCTCACCACTTTGTGTGGTCTGCACATCTCTGTGGAATCTTACCACGCTCCGAGCGGCCCTCTACAATGCCGCAACTGCCAACGCTTTGGTCACACAAAGCGTAATTGTGGTTACACTCCAAGGTGTGTCGCTTGTGGCGGAGACCACCCCTCAGGGGGTTGTAGTACGCCCAAGGATGCACTGAGGTGCTGTAACTGCAACTCCTCCCACACTGCCAACTATAAGGGTTGCAGTAAGTGGAAGCAAGTTAAAGGGGCAGCGGCGAAGCGCACTAAGGCGGGACCCAGAGGTTCTGGGAGCTCACGCTCCGTTTCTGCTGTGAAGAATGGCATTGCACCCAGTCTCTCCTCTGAGCAGGAGAAGCTTGGACCCGGTTGGAGCCATGTTACCGAGCGGGGGCGTGTGGTCCATAACCAGCCACCCACTCTACCACCCCAGATCCCTAGCGACTCAGGCGCATCGCAGATGTCGTCTGATAGCAATCCAACTGCTCCGGGACCCGAACCAGCCACACCGGACAGTTATTCCGAAAAGTTAAAGCAACTTATCGATGACCTTCCTTTGGAAGATTGTTTTGAGGTGACCAAGTGTCTGCTAAAACAAGCTCCATTCCTTCCCACTGGGAATGCCCGTCCCAAGGCAGTTCTTAAAGTCATAGCCCTTTTCCTGGCTGGATATGGAAATACAAACTAAGCAAGGAACGCATGGCCCTTCATGAGGCTCGCTCACTGGAACGCCGATGGAGTTCACAGCACTGTCCTCGCCTGATATAGGCGTATAACTACGTCCATAACAGGCAGATTCTGGAGGACCTAAAGGTTTCTCCAACTGCCAACGACATCAGAAGTATTGCACAGAGTTCCGACTCAAAGCTTCTCGATGCTGAGATCCCTTTAGAAAGGCAACTTGGAAAGCGCTTGCGCTTCCCAAGGGACGAGTAAAATCGTCAAAATTTTTGAGGCCTTCAGCCTAACAATGCCCCTTCCAAATACGTAGAAGCCTTCAGCCGAAACGTATCCCAACTGGTTGGTTCAACCCCAACCAGGCATTGCAGAATGGAGGACCATGACCAAATCCCCTTTGCTAGTTCCGACCAGGGTTTTCCGTGGTTTTCCCTGGTCGTAAGGTGAATACCGGAACTTTAAGTTAAAAAAGGGACACGGCCCGAACCCCAAAATAAAATACAGATGCCCTGCATAGGTTCAAGTCCTATGCGAAACACAGTTAGCGTAAGCAAACATAAGTTATAGGATAGGAACCCGTTTTCATTTCCAGCAATGCATTTCGTATGCAGGTATGGACTCGGAGTCGAGATCATCGCATTGCGGGCTTTGCCCGCAATGCTCTGATCTCAGTTAGCTTATTTGGTCGTGGTCGTGGTCAAGCGCCAGCAGTTGACAGCCGACCATCCAGCTAGACACATCGCTCTGAAGATGCCCGACGCAGCTCGCGGCGAAACGTCAGCACTAGACACTCATAGACCACGGCCACACAGCCCGGAAGTTGTAAACTCAGTTGTTCTTCCGCGTCAGCAAGATTTTGTCAAACAATAATAATAATGCTTCATTAGATTTATATACCTTTGTTAGATTCTGCATTTGTCTGATGCTGTTGTACCTTTTTGCGGCGGTGCCAGAGGTTGCTGTTTACATTAATGTGAAGTCCTTCCAGGATTATTATGAACTCACGGCTACTCACCAAGCCGGATAATTGTCGGGTCTTAGGGCACTGGTAATGAATCTTCACATTTATTGCTCTATCAACTTCCATGAGCAACTAAGACAAGAATAATAAAATATACTAAACGCATTTTAATTAGACCAAATGTTATGAATGAATAAGCCTGATGGTGAGAACAAGAGGGACTATTCCTCACTTATTGGTTTCTTATTTCAACAGGAGGTCCGAGCTACAAAATAATTACATAGGTACCTACGTTATGAATATATTGAAAATTTGTTCCCTTTTTCGCTGAATGTTATGCTGTTATTATTTAATTCTAGAAACGTTTTAATAAATTCTACTATTAATTTTTAGCAACATCAAATAAATGTAAAGCCGTCTGAAGCACTTCTTCTGAGTTAATTACGTAAAATTCTTATTGGAAATCGGAGTACACAATACGATTTATTGTAAAGCATATTTACATACAAATCAAGTGCATAAAATATTGGTGTACTGTTAAGGAATATTTAAATAATATTATTCACAGTATATAGGCCTATAAATAGAATTTAATAATAAAACGCGTATTTTTCATTTTCAATTCATCATGTTTATATCTGAATATGATTGTTCCTCATTTCTATCGTACCTGCAATCGGGGAAACAAAAAAAAAAGTAACATTACCACCTGTAAAAGGGACTTTTTTTTATCGGTTATGAGGAGGCTTTCATTAAAGTAAATACCATCATATTTACTTCAGTAATCCACTTAAAATCAATGGCGAGTAAATTTGCTTCGTTGTACCAGAAGTCCGTTTGGTTGAACTCTGGGCTTGACAAGTAACCAAACCAATACAAAAGCTATAATGCTTTCAGTAATAATGTGTTGCAACCCCCATACAGATTATAAACAAGTATATATATGCTACATAATTTCTGTACAAACAATTGTGGGATTGAGGATATGGGTGTGTTACTGTAAAATACTAACCACTGTAACGCTTTTTTACACTTTCCACAAAAGAGTATAATTTAAACACAGTCCCATATACACTACTTCCTATGTTTCAAATAATGTCCAGCTATATGTTCCCTCATTTGCAATTCCACATCCAGCCCAATTTGCTTTTATTATCAGGCGCCCATTCAGTCCATTAAAAATAATAGCCAACTAGCTTCAAACATATCATACTAGTAGTTAGAATGTGAATCCATGTAATTTTAAAATTACCATTTTCACGTGAAACACAGTTCTTTTATGTGATTTCGATTTATGGTGAAGTTAAAACCAGTGACTTTTAAAATTTTAATAAAGCAATATAAAGCTATGTATGACACATTAGAGAAATGTTTGAATTCCAATTCCGGAAAAGGACCCCTAAATTAATTGCATTATACCTTAGCTTAAATGTATCTACACCTAGATATCAGAGTTCGTCCCAAACGGTAGATTAGTCTAGTCTCCATAACAATTTCTTTGTAAAGCGAGAACTGAACAGGTTAAATCAAACAAAACGCTCTCTACAACTCGAGGATACGAGTTTCCCAAAATAAGTTTACTTCCCAACTGCACTGCTCGCAGATCTATTGGTAAAATCGCACCCTTTGATAAATATCCTCACCAACGAGTAAATCTCGTATTATAACTAAAGGCCCCTAGTTTTCTTGAGTGACGGATTTACGAATTTTGGTTATTACCACTGAAAAAGTGTGTGTGTGTGTTTTTACCCCCTTCTAGTCCGAAATATTGTCGTTTTACATTCACGAATAAAGAAAAGTGTATTTTCGGAATTTTCGTTTATAGTCTATTTTTTTGTGAACGAAATTCCACATTTCAAGGGACATCTCAAGTTTTAGAATATTTTAAAGAGGATTGAAATGATATATTTATAGAATGATCATAAAAATCTTATTATGTACACCTTAATACAAGAAATGTTCAATAAACCAAGTAATTTTTGAATTGGCAGGTATCTCAGTGATGTAAGTGTAAAGAACTAAAAATAGGCTTTTCCAACTAAAATAAAAATAATCTGATATATATATATATATATATATATATATAAGTCGAATGTGTGTTTGTGGGTATGTATGTATGTATGTATGTATGTATGTATGTATGTTTGTTCCTTATACAAATCTACATTTCTTTACCAATTTACACGGAATTTTGCACACATACCCAGTTAAGCCCGGAAAGTATAGCGGTCAACATTAAAATTGAAACAAATCAGTCCTTCCCTTGAAAATTATATAATTTCTGTGAATATTCTACTGAAAAAAATGAAATGTTCAGTTCACATGGCAACAGTGAATTGTTTACTGTGATTACATAGGGCCTTGGCAACTATATAGCCTAATGCTGAACTTTAACGAATTATGATTCCATGTAATATATTGGCGAAAATAATTACTGAAAAATGAATTACACGAAAATAAAGCACAGTGTGATGCAGTCACATAACTTTCTCTACCCTCGACATAAGAAATATTTTCTCACTTCACATTTTGATGTAGAATAAGAGGTCGTATTGCAGGAACAACTTAAGTGTGTGAGTATGCTATATCAGAAGTCGGTAAATAGTCAGTTATCCATAGCTGTAGGCTTTGTATTAGTTGAGATTTATCATAGGCCCTAAGCATGGGATGGAACATTTTGAGTCCTATACTCGCAGTATATTATGTCCCGGGTTTTAGGGGAGGAAAGTATGAAAGTGATACTGCATTTCTATTTTATTTCAGGCCCGAAACGGTTTAACATGAGATTGAGAAATAACATTTTCCGTCAAGTCAATACAATCTTACGTAATTTATGTTTCTTCTTATTTCAACCCCTCCCAGGCATGATGAGTAGAAGCAACGGAATGCAGCATTCGACATCCTCTATGAACCATAAAAAGCTATATCTAGCGTTTTCTGAGGGAATAGTCTGAGTGCCATATGTTGTTCTTCCTCATTTCGAATTCTACATACATTATTATATCAGGACCTAGAGTTTCAACATCGAAAGTCCTCCATAAGTTAATTTCAAATTACAAAATACAAAGCCCGGGCGACGCCGGGCCTTTTCAGCTAGTATATATATAAAATTGTTCTCCTAAAATGATATTTGCATAGGCCTATTTGAACTTACGACATTCATTTATTTTATATTTTATTTAAACTTAAAATGGCAGGAAATTGGTACCCAGTAATTTATATCCTCAACGCATCCTCGATATATAAATAGGCTAAGGAGTATTAATAGTCAACTGGAAAGAACTGTTAAATTATACAAAATGAAAAGCCTAAAATCAAAGGAGGTCTGACATTTTTTTGCAGAAATATGCTCTATTTTGCACCACATGAGTCATAAATGTATTTGATTTTAATGTGAAATAACACCGAAATTAACATTTTTATTCACCGTAAAATAGAATCCCTCAACATAATCCTACCTGTGATCGTTAGACTTTCACATTTTAGCATCTGTTTTCTTTGGGAAAAGTTTTTATTTTTTATATTTTATTTATTTAATGAATAGTTTTGAATTTAGTAAAGTTATTATACATGTAAGGCAGGGTTCACACTCAGGCGATAAGCGATATATCGCGAGCGATATACGATACGCGACACGCACGGACAGATACTTGAAATCTAAAGGGAGGCGATAAAAAAGGTTCACACTCACGCGATAGCGCAACATATCGCAAGTGCTATATCGCTCGAAGTGCAGCATACTGGTCGCCTGAGCGATTTGTTGCTTACGATATTGTAACTTTTGTAGTGAAGATTGTGTTCCCACCACATTTTAGGTAGATTTCGAAGAAAAATCTACCTATTGCAATCGATACCATGTCATGACTTTCGAAAAATTATTTCATATCTTTACGTTTCATGCCTCCAAGTACGAAACCACCGCCCGTTCAAAAAAAAAAAAAAAAAAGTGATATATATATGTCTTTACACGCTAGCAGCCATAATTTTGAAGATATTTGAACCAAATTTTATTATGTTATTTCTAGGCCCAATAGTTCGGACAAGTTCGTTAATGACCAAATTTGGCCCCAGGGGAGGGTCGGGGAGGGGTAGAAATTTTGAAATATGTATATCTCGGCTCCTATGAAGTATAGAAAGAAACTTTGTTTGAATAAATTAGAGTACTCCCTATGGAGTTCACAGTGACACCAACGATTCGGGGGTTTGGGGGGTACGAGTGGGGTTGGGGGATGGAAATTCGAAATTTTTGAAACCACGTCTTATGGGGTATCGTTGAAAAGCGCTTGATGAGTACTCTACAAATCAGTAACTGGTTTCTCCATAGCTCTCATATAAGGCGATATTTAGCACATCGAAATCTACCTCAGCCTGTAGGCCTGCCTAAAGGGAATTTTTATCGCCCAGGTCGCGCCGATTTATCGCTCGCTGTGTGAACCTTCCTAGCAATATATCGCCGCAACAAAGTCCTTCCGATAAATCGCTTATCGCTTATCGCCTCAGTGTGAACGCTGCCTAAGAAGCACGTTCGTTATCTCTTCTAGCTACAGAAATGAAACGACTTACCTGAATGGTAGCGACTCTCATTGCGAGTTAGTCGGCGATTACCTCGTCGCCTTGCCCTGGTACCGGGGCTGGTGGACCCCCCTTGCAGCCCCGCGGATGCAGACCCTGCATTACTACGAGCTGCAAGAACAGACACAACGGCCGTGCTACTACATTCCCATGCCAGTCTCATGCTGCGAACCTCAGGCTCTACCACTGAACGTATCATACATTCAAAAATAAAGTTCCCAAAGATGACCAAATTCGTCAGTGAATAACATCAAAGAAATTTAAACTGTATACTTTATTATACAGAGTGGTCCTAAAGTATATGTCAAAAATGTAAAGGTAGGTAGAGGGGACCTAAATGAAGCCGAATGTCGACCAAGAGCTAAGCTACAGTGCGGGATTTTATATGTAGTAGTACCGACACAACTACATATGAAATCGGACACAACTACATATGAAATCCCGCATTTAGCTTAGCTTAGCACACATACAGTGCGGGATTTCATATGTAGTTGGGATTTCATACGTAGTTGTGCCGGATTTCATATGTAGTTGCTAACTTAGCTTAGCTCTTGGTCGACAACCCACATAAGCACATTTCGTACAGGAATGTGTGTGCGGTAATGACACATTAAAGCGCTAGCTTGTAAAGCAGTATGAATCACAGGAAACTGAAAAGACAAGTAAAGACAAAAGAAAACAAAAGTTTATTAACAGTTTACAAGAGGTGCTCGGAAGACTTTGAATAAATTTATGTTTTCTTTTGTCTTTACTTGTCTTTTCACTTTCCTGTGATTCATACTGCTTTACAAGCTAGCGCTTTAATGTGTCATTACCGCACACACATTCCTATACGAAATATGCTTATTTAGGTTACATTTTTTATAATAGTTTAGGACCACCCTGTATTTTATTTAACCAAAGGCATCTAAAATGTATGTTCGGGTCATGTTTCAGTACCTCAAAGCAACAACTTTGATAAACAACTCTGCAGAAAACGAATTACTTTTATGCATGAGAAGATATGTCATTCCATGCAAAACAGTAGATCAAATGAGGGGTCTATTAGAAAACCCGACAATCTCCATCCTGAAAAAATATAGAAATGTTAACTTCTAATGAAAGTTTAATGCATTTCCTGGTACATATTTAGCCTAGTGTTTCTGTAAGAAATCCGACTTCCCACATAAGGAACTCAGATTTCCAACACATACACTAAGAATCTACCAGGAAATGCATTAAACTCTCATTATTCAATAGCATCTCGATCTTTTATCAAAATGGAGATTGCCGGATTTGCTAATAGACCCCTCAAATACCCTCTACGTAACAATCGTTTTCATTTTAATATATATTATATTCTAAAATGGTCTACATGTTAGGATATAAACAAAAATGCACATACTTGATATGTCCAAAAATCTGAGACCCCACTTCATAACCTTTTAAATGTTATGTGGAATTGTAATTATCATTCCAAGATTTATTTAGAAATGAAAAAGTTCAAATTCACCAACGAATGTGATGCTTTCTATTTATACTTTATACAGATGCTATACAACACAAACCTTCTTTGATCCGAAAATGAATCAACAAATTAATACCTGATTTCGAGAAACTTTATTTTTGAATAATTACATTTAATAACAATATGATATACAATAATCTCGAATCATTATGTTTTGATTTCAGGTAAAAACTCATCAAAGAATATAACACTAAACTCCAGTCGAAATTTTAAAACTTAATACAAAATAGATATTAAGGTAAAATGGGAATATTTCAATACAAGCAATCAGTAGGATTCGTATGGATTCACGATTTTATTTAAATAAAATGTAACTGTACACCGTTTAATTCTTGCTTCTAGTACCGAAATCACATTGTTCAAAGTTATTTCAAGTTCATTCAATGTCGACTGCATAGAATCTGAGCTTTACGAATTAAATACTTCGGAACCTGTATCAATTGCAAAGGCATTTACAGCTTCTGTGCCACGCAAACAGAAATTAACTCGGAAATGAAATGAAAACAAATCATGTAACTGCAAACGTAACTAGGGTTCAATATAGTACAAGCTATAAAACTTACCAGTACCTAATATTATGTTGGCATAATAAGTTTACAACAAAAAAAAAAGTTTCAGCAGTTTATCAGCTCTTTCACTATATATTTCAATAATTAATTTAATGAAGCCGTCAGTTTTTTTCTAACCACTTCAGCTGAAAGAACCTTTGAACTAATAAATCTATGTAAATAGTAAAATAGATGAGTGGCGTGTGTTTATAACGATAACATACGTGCGAAGAAAACACACACACACACAAGGACGCACACTGAAGAAAACAATAAACAAAAAGGATTATTTTAAATTACATACACAGACCTTTTCAAACATTTTGTCTAAGTTTCTTGCTTCGACTGAAGTGTAAGCTATATTCTGAATCAATGATTTATAGACAACTCTTCTAACTTCGAAAGAAAAGTACAGTCCTGAACGGTATATTGGGAAACAGGAGGGTGAAGAGGATCCGTCAGTATATTATAGAGGCACGTGCGTACAGAGAAGCTGAAGCAATAAGCAAAGCAACAAGCAACCAACCTCCGACATGCAGACCTCCAGAGACAGAATACGTGCCCCATTACCAGCATGCTCATCCCAGAAGACCAACATTCACAAAAAAACTTTAGTGGTTAGTACAGACCAAGCAATACCCTACGTTACCTATTTCATAAAATAGTTATTAAGGTCAAATAAATATATTTGTAATATTGTACGCTATTATCGGATTGATAAAAGAATAAAATATATAATACACAATCTCACGTGAGTTATATTTTCTCAGGAATTCACTTTGATACTGACAGCAGAAAGTGTTCTTAAGAACATCTGTGCTATAACTTTCTCAGGGCAGAAGGCCACCAATCACACCATTATTAATACTGTATTCATTTCAAAATATTCTGATATTGTTTAAAAAGAAGTCTAAATTATTTTGTAAGTTACGAGCAGAAGTAACATCGCTCTGGAGATTTTTAATATAGCAGGGTATTTTATAAACAGTGAAATGTCGTACATCTTACATGGGCATTTTCAGAAAAAGAATCATAATCTATTGGAAAGCTGGAAGTAGAGTAAACCGAATTAATAAAACGTTATATTAAACTACGTTTTTTGCTGACCTTTAATCACTTCACCACTTAGGTTTTTCGGTAAAATATTATATCTTCAAGAAAATCTTATATGACTTATTTGTTTATAGTTTTTAATAATCAGTTATTTTAAAAACCAAAAGGCCTATTTACCTTTTAGTATCTTTGATATAGTACATTTTAATTTAAGATGACTTCGAGATATAAACAATAGTCAAATTATAAATATTTATAGGAAAGTAATTATATCTATAGTGGGTAGAATTATTTAATATATTTAATGACAAAGCGTACAGTGTGTGAAAAGAAAAAATATTTTATATTTTGACTGGAATAATAAAAGTCGAAAGAAAAATATATCATATTGTAAGTTTTAATAATCAAATGCACTTGATATTATGTTCTTGATACAGGCCTACAGCTAATAAATTTTGCATGAAATTGTTTTTCCTAAAAATATTTATGTGGTTCTGATTTAAGAATACATCGAGTTTAAAAATAGTGTAGTCTTGGGCGAATACTGAAATGAGAGTTCAGTTCTAACATCAATGTTCAACCATGTACTCGGATGAAGCAATACTTACAAACAATAGTCTTCAATAGGCTGAACACGCGACATTTTATCACTTGACTAAATCAAAATCTGTAGTTCTGTTACTGGTTTAATCTCTTGGATTTTTCAGGAACAAACAGTTAAACTTAAACGTGATGTCTGCTGAACATCTTAAACAGAAACTGCTGTAATCTTGTGAATGTGAGTGAAGAATTAGCGGGGAGGATCCTACTTTCTATCGCGTGAGACATCCTAAATGAATCTACACCAATTTGTTACTCCATTGTTAGCGTAAGTAGCGCTTAATTATCTTGATTACAGAGCATTTATTTCCAGGCGATGGCATTATGTTTCTCGCATGTTTAAATAGGTTGTAGCCATAGCTACCGCACAAAGATTGCACGTAACATGATCGGGAAGAGATTTGAATAACCATCTTCCAGAGGCAGTTATTAATACCAAGCCGTGAACTTTGTGAAACTATTCGAATTAAATTTACGTAAACCAGTAAAGTTACTCTAAAACTAAACTCCGTGGCGCTACATCCCTGGAGGGACTTGGCCTACCAAAGTTACTCACCAAACGTATTTTCTACAGAATTTCTTTATACTGCACCGTAAAACCTGCTTGTGTCACCCAAATATTATAGATCTAAAACGGAATAGAGTGAATTATTTAACATTATTCTGCGTATAATTATTATTATTATTCACAGAGTTTAAATAATTCTAGAATGATAGGGAAAAAGCGAATAAGTAATAAAATTTCAAAAAAAGTTTCAGGAGAGAAGAAAAATCATTTATTTACAAAGCATTGTAACAATATTTAGTTCAGCCCACCTAGATATTTTACATAGTATAATATACTCTTTTGAAATATCTGGGTGGTTTGAACAAAAAATTGTAACAATGCTGCGGAAATAAATGGTTTTTGGTCTCTCCTGAAACTTTGGTTTCTTGACTTATTCGCTTTTTCCCTATCACTCTAGAATTCTTTGTTGTAATTATTACATACCTTCTTGTATGCTAACTATTATATAATATACATAGCCAGTTTAAGTTCAAAAGATCCGTCTTTTTTATTAATTTCAAGTGTATTTATATTCCTTTTAGCTACGAGGCCATATCGGGAGTTCGCGATCGGTGTCTATACAGTAGGCTATGGAACTATTGTTTGTCACCTATCTTCTATCGGTGTATTTTATGGAGTAAATTTCAACTGATATTAATTTAAATGGATGTGGTGCAGGATGAAATGGTGAGGATGCTTCATGGCATGTAAATATCCAATTCGTAATTTGCCTTTACGACTGGGGAAACCATGAAAAAAAAAACCCATGTCAAATTGGTCGGCCAATAGTTTAAAATCTAATTATTATAATATATTTCAAGCAGTTTATTTATAGGAAGATTCAACTGTCTTCATAAACATACAGGTGAATTTATGACAGGCTCGCTGGCCAGTTTAATAATTTAACTGCATAAAGTACATTTGACTAGACTACTCACAAGAAAGAATTTCCTTCTCATGATCAGATTTTGTATTGGTAATAAATCGCCGTATTTAATTAATTTTGTTTAGATACACATTAAATTAAAAAGCACTGGTACAGTACATTATAAAAATATCAGTAGAATACAACCTGAAGGAGGTGCAACTACTGTAGAAAACGTAAAGTGCTGGATGCAACATCATACCTACAAAATGCTGAAAAGACATATATATACAGCGATAGATTCTTCTATATAATCATTACCAGCAGCAGATATTGTACAACAACCATGCTATACAACATCAAGTGTATATACAGCGAAGCTTGGAACATCTGACAAGTGGCATATTTTATTATACCCACATAAGAGTTTAAGAGTTTTTTTTTTCTTTCTTTCTTCCACTTAGCAAATATCCTTCTGTAAATCTAACAACATATTCTATTTCTACATATAAAACTGTTTTAAATTTAACGCTATGAATTTTGCTGGGTGGACACAGCGAGCTAATCTCATTTATGTGATGGTAATCGAAACTAAATTTTTAAACTTTAAGAAATAACTTTGCATAAATATGTTAGAACAGCTTCGTATATTAATGATATTTTCGATTGTAAATTACATTCAAAACAAAACCACTGATACTGGGACCAAGGACTCAAAAGTTATTACGCAAACCGTTCTTAGTTTAAATTATATTTCGGAATGTTCAATTTCATTCCTGGAGTCGTCTTTATGGTTTGAATAAAAACTTTGCTTAATGCAAAAAAAAATTAATAATAATAATAATAATAATAATAATAATGCACTTTCGTTAACTGCATTCATGCGGCATTTCGAATCTGCCAATAAGCATCCCCTAAACAAGTATTGATGTAAAAGGTAAGTAACGCTGAGTTTCAATTTTAAACAGCTATATTGAAAGATTCATGCTTCTAAAGTCTAGCGCTTTTAATACATGTGGTATTCTATGAAATCATTTGGTAGCCCACAACGTGATGTTTATATAGTAAGAAGTATATTATGTACTTAATATAAACTAATCGGTAGAATTATAAAGAATATGCAACAATTTCTGTTAAAGTGAGTAAAATATTAACCTGTCATGATGGGATGGTTAATACCTTTAAGGGAGACATACAAGTGTGGGCACTGAGAAATAGGCTACGCCAAATTATTTATTTTCTCAGCATTGCTCTACAACCTCGAAATCTGACAAGCTCTTTATTGACTACTTCTACAATTGCATACTATTTTCAGAAGTAATTAAATTATTTCAGTTATGTATAATTATCGCTACAAAATGCCAGCCATATTTCATGCACTGAAATGCTGTTTCCGTGATAATTTCCACAAATATCAATATTTGAGTGATTCTCTTGTCTATTTGCCAATATCATATGAACAATATCATAAACAATAATTGATTCAATGTAAAAGAAAGTGCAAAAACTACTCTCCATGGATTTTTAAATACTTATAGCCTACTCCAAATATTCAAAATATTGTATTTCATCTTTTCATGTTGTAGTTACAAATATAAAATATAATCACTAAAAAATATTGATATTTTTTGAAATTATAACTGAAACGACACTTCAGTGCACAAAACGTAGCTCCATTCCGTAACAATAACTACCCTACAGTTAAATTAATTCTGATAACAGTAGCCTATGTCATTGTAGAAGTAGTCAATAAAAAAACATGTCAGATTACAAGGTTAGAGAACAATTCATTGCAGAGAGAAACAATAATGAAGTTCACCTATTTCTAAGTACCCAAACCTGTAAGTTCCCATTTAAGCTCACAGAATAAAGGAACTGCCGACAGGATTATAGTCTAAGAATAGTCCCGACTATTTTTGCCACAGCTTAACACATGATCCGTAAGGGCGATTCTGTCACAGGGTTCGGAGGGTTAATAAATCTACTGTCCTGAGAGCTCTGTGAATAGAGGCATGAAATTGGAACTTGCTCTAGAAATAACACGATTCCCTCTGACGTCACAAGGGATCAGCTATGCATTCGCGACTAGGCATGATGTGTGATAATCGATTCCAACATCTATACTTCATTGATTCTAGTCCTTTGATTTTAAAGTACAATCAGGATGTGATTTTTTTTTTAGGTACAGCGATCTACATTTTACATTTATCTCTCTGAGAACAAAGGGTTTTTCAGCAACTATCACTTAACTGTACGCAAAAGAATATTCATGGAGGAAAGTAGAATACATTCTACAACTTCCCCAACCTATGGGTAGGTAATAGCTTTTGAGAACCGCTGATGAAAACTGAGTACAACTGTGAGCAAAGGAGTTTCTTTTTTGCTATTAACCGTAGTTAATACAATTAAACTTATAATATAACTATTTAGACTTCGAGTATTGCCTTTGATTAACGCCCTTTAAACATGAGCTTGTATTAGTTTAAATCCCCCGCAGTCTGAGGTAAAAGCGCTGGACAGCTTTACTAAATACCCGTGAAAAGATGTCAATTTAAGCAAGATACCATAATCAAGAGTATTTTTCACAATCCGCAGAAAAGTATAAAAAGTTCACAAAATCATAAATAAGTTCATTAACTAGCAAGATAATAAAGCTTAATAGATCATTAAGTTAGGTATACGTCAACAATATTAAGTATTTATGACAAATAAATCATATTTTATGCTACTTTACAAGATTTTCAATATGCTCTTAATTTTAAATTCTTTGGATATTACGTTCTATCATCACATTAGGTCCGTGCGGGGGAAACAAATATTTATTTCCTTTAAAATAGCTCACACGATTCCGATCCTTTTTATATAATAATAAAACATTAAGACCTTGCTACGTAAATACAATATGTAATCGCATTGATCAATATACTGCCTTCTTCCATTTTCTAACTGTCAAAGTAAATTTAGTTTGTGATTTCGGATTATATTTCTTGATTGTCAGTTTTATGAGCAAGGAAAGTAGAGAGAAATACGTTCAGTTGAAAGATTAACACAATTTTCTCTTGTCAGAACAACAAATCATCCGCCAGGAAGAGAAAGAATACGTTTGCTCGCTTCTTGCAATTCCACGTCCAATCCTATGTGATATTTCCAGACAATATTATTTGGCGACTGGTTGAGACAAATTGCAACTTACGATCATAGATGTAGGCCTACGTGGAATTTATTTAAATCTAAATTAATTTTCCTTTTTATTCACAGCATTAATACAAGAAGCAATAACACTGACGAAGTTTTTATGAACTATCGTATATGGGAAAACAAGAAATTTACTGTTAAAATGGCAAACATATGAGTCTTAGAATCCATATTGTACTTTTTTTAAAACTTATTTACAGCATGCCCCATTACAAGTAACACTACATGCTTCAGTTTACATTCTTATCCTTTTACAAAACCTATATACTTTTAATTCTTGACCAGCAATTAATCAATTTTTCAGCCGGACAAAGTATTAATATGATGAATTTAATTTACTATTAGGGCTATCTCTCTTCTATATGAAACCGTCCCACTATATTTTAACACGTTTTATAAATTACACATATAACTAACGAAGGAACTAAATGAACTGTGCACCTTGATTGCAGTAATACTAAACGTTTCGATCTGTTACTGTACAGAATTTCTCTTACCGGTATTTTCAGCTCTTAGGCATTCAACTAGGCCTATTGTTACATTCTGAAATTTAAATATTAAAATCGTTAAATATTGAACTCCTAGTTACACAAAATTGAGCGCGGCGTGCATTATATATTTTTTATTAAGATTTTAAAAATACAGTATATTCAAAATGTACTCAATCAATGAGAAATTTCAATAAGTTATACTTAATTTGAATTAACTTATATACGTTTATCTTATGAAAATGTGTTTTATTTTGTTTTAAATTCCTTCTTACCAAGTTCACTGTTCTATGCAGTTAACACATAGAAGCAATGATATACCGCATAGGCCTATTTCACGTTGCAACAATTTCCTGGGTTTATGTGAATATTTCTAAAATTATAACTAGAAACTAGTATGAACTATATGGTATTGCTTTTGTCATTAAGTCGCTCGTATTAGTCTGAGATGAATTCTTAATAAATGACATATAGGCCATTTTGTTTGTCACTAGAATTAGTGACTTTATTTCGAGACACTCTTGATGAAATTTACACGAACTCATTGTACAGGCACGAAATTACTTTCATTTAAGGCTTCAATCTTTCAAAACAGAGTAACATATGCCAGCATCCATATAACAAAGCAATTTGACCGTTTTAATACATCATCAAAAGTAGCAAACTTTCAGTGTATTTTTCTGATTGTTTCGTAAACTAAGAATGTCGGCTTTAGGTATTATTGTAGAATGTTACATTAATCTGTCAGACAAGTGAGCAAGGCCAATACTTTGCTCATTAATCTAATTTTTAAATGAACAAGTATATGGTGAAAATAAATATAAATTAAATAATTAAATAAATGAGTATCGTCGAGGTATTCCAGCTAATCCTAGAAAATGTTGAGGGAAGACGGTTAAATTTACTCCTGCAATTGAAAATTGAACTTTTAATCATTTTGGGTTTAATGATAGTACTGTAAATAAAGGATATCATTCTACAAAACCTGCTAAAATACATATAATATAAGTAGATCTACAATCTACAAAAATCTTTGTGAGCTAGATAAACCTTTCTTCACGTTTTACCCTTGTTATGTAGTACATAAATATATTTATAACAATACTTAACAGACACAACTACAACAACAACAAAACAGAAGGATAATGGCATGATATCTACTACAAGCCGATGTATATTGTGCACATGGTATAGTCACTTGCAGATGTTCCAAGCAATAGCAGATATTTGTACAAGAGGTGGTGGTGGTGGGTACTGAAAGATGTATACCTGAATGGTATCTCTTCTCGTTGTGTGTGACACGGCGCTGTGTGCGACGGGGGCGGGGCTGCTGGCGCCCCCCGGGGGCAGGAGCTGCAGAACAAGGGGCAATAATTCAAACAATCTTATCTGGTAACACTACGCTGTTGTCCAGCATATACACATGTGTGAAAGAGAGAAAAAATAGCTCGTGCAGATAAATCTAAATAGAAAACTGTTATACTTGGACCAGTTACGCTACTTGTAACAGATCCGCCCACTGGAAATAGCACGGCAGTAAACATCCCAAAACCTACACATAGATAAAATACATTTTAAAGAGGAAAATAAAAAAATACATTTT
Source organism: Ectobius pallidus (assembly GCA_964059195.1). Classification (NCBI taxonomy): domain Eukaryota; kingdom Metazoa; phylum Arthropoda; class Insecta; order Blattodea; family Ectobiidae; genus Ectobius; species Ectobius pallidus. The sequence goes on from CAXKWD010000002.1 coordinate 90,756,101, forward strand.
TCCACTCGAACTGAAGTTTCCTTGCCATGTTACAGCTACAGTCAAAGAAGTAAGAGTTAAGATTAAGATTATGGCTATTGTTTATCACTTTGTATCACAATAAAGACCTGTAATATATTGCATTTTACACTTATATTACAATTCAATACAACAATGAAGAGCATAGCACAGTATAATCAAGAACATGAATGTAAAGACATTTCCATACCATTGGTCTATTTGTAATTCAAGATTAGCCTAATCCTTAACAACCTACAAAAGTAATGTTTCATAGTCAACCAACATAAAATATATTGCTTTAGGCCTATATTCTTACAGTACATTGTAATCTAGATACAATAGTTTACAAAGGAAGAACTTCCTCAGATGCGTTATAAATTAAATATCTTGCTATTAAAAATGTCAGATTTGAATTCATGATATTAAGCATTAATCGACTAAAATCACCACTGAGTTATGTGTTTGAATTCAATGAGGAAAATTTTAGTAAAACGCTGGTTTCCATAAATGATAACTATAACATTGGGATAAAAATCCTCACATTGTAACATAAAACATTACACTATTAACCTTATATCTCTACTTTTATGCAGTTTTTTGTGGTGACGCATACCCAAACACAGGCTATGTGAGTAGCAGTGAAAAGTTTAATCTCTGTAAAAAAATTCAAAGAAAACAAAATAAATAAATAAATATGTATTTAATTAATACTTATGAGCATAAAGGAAAGGGCTCTGAAATAGGCTATGCATACTTTTGATTAATTATTAAGGATGCTAAACTTTAAATCTTTTAACTGCTGTGACCGTGAGGAAAATTTGCTCAAATGTGCCCGCATAGAGTCGGCAGTTCTAAAATGTAAGTTTAAGTAATTCTTCATGCAAAATTGGAAATCGTTATCTTTGTGTTACAAACATCACTAGCAAATCAGAGTATTTTTATTGAAAATTTCCTCAGTGATTTATAGTCACAGTGTTGGCTACAGCAGTTTTAAGGATAATTGGCACTCTTTAACAAAAGTACTTCTGAATTAAAAGTATGTCGCATTACACAAGTGTAAGGACATAACAGACCAACTTTTCTTACATGAAACAACGCTTTTTGGGGTCGGAAAGTGCAAGAAATATTCAAAGAAACTAAAATAATAATAATAATAATAATAATAATAATAATAATAATAAATAATAATAATAATAATAATTTAATTTCACAATGCTTTTATTCCAAATACGCAGGGTATTTCTTACACCTTTAGCAGAATATCGTGAAAAGTTCGCATTTAACTCAAAAAATGACAGGAACAAGCCTAACAATAAACCCGAAGCGGACTTAACAAAATTCAAAATTGCATTTTACTATAGGCCTAATAAAGGTACCAATAGGCTATAGGCCTATTTTAATTGCGTCTTCACTGCCTAAATACAGTTTTTTTTTTTCAATTATTCATGTGACACAATGATCATACTTTCAAAGTGACAGTAAAAGAGGCTACAATTCTGAAAACTGAGACAGCCTTATTAAGATTTGGAACGCATTCTTAAGATTTTTAATCTTCCTGTAAGGCTTTATTTCTCAAGTACAAAAAAAAAAAGGATATTTGTAATGCGTTTTCTTAACCCAAACATAGGCCTAACTGCAATATTTCATTGTCTATTAATGTCAGAAGAGAGAAATTAGTTCAATAAATACTAGACTGACAGGTATGTTATCCTTACTCCATCATTCGTAGGCTATATTCGTTACCAAACGTCCATAAATACGAGGGCTTATATCAAATACTATAGAGGACAATACTGGACCCTTGCTGCTTTGTCAATGGAAAAATGGGCGACAGATTTTGCAGCACTCCTGGTGGCACAACATGCAAACTTGGGGACAAATTAAATTATTCAAAACACACATAAACTGCAATGTTTTAATGTTTCACCAAACACTAAGGACCAAAACACTGTTTAAGTAATAATAATAATAATAATAATAATAATAATAATAATAATGAGCAAACAAAACACAGAACTTCCGAAATAGTTCTCAAAATATCAATGAAAACACAAATATTTCAAATTAGCGGTGGCTAACAACAACAACTTTCTCTTTTTATCATTGTTGCTTTTTTGTTTTAATTTTTAGGTCATTTATTTCCAAACCAGCATTTTTTTCTGGGCCATAGATAGATAGAAAAATCATATCCCTTATGTATAACATGCCGATGTTTGCTACTTCGGCTCCTCTAATAGAAATTGGTTAATATCTTTGTATCTAAATACTGCAACTGTATTCAGTAGTAGCAGGTTGGGCCGCTAGATGGTGCTCAAGATATTGTCCTTCGATATATCGCAAAGTGTCATGTATTGTCCTCTATATTGCTTACGATGATCGAATTGCTGTAATAAAGTATGCACAGGATCCACAAACACAGGTGGGGGAAAATAATTTATTACTACTTTTGGAGCACGTAAAGGGGAAATACTTCTCTCGTAACTTCCTGACTGACGAGTAGACACAGAGTGGTTTCGGATCGAACGAAGTGAATTTATTAAAAACTCTGCTCAAGTGGAAATTCCCACGCCACATGCTTTACTAGACGGTACCAGGTGGCTTGGATGGTACCAGAGGATTAACAGAGCATACAGAAGATTCTCAATGCACGGTAAATCGTAAGGTATTTCTCCCATTCATTGCGCATCGTGTAGGAGGAAAAAGGGAGCGTTCGACAAAAACTGAATTTATTTATTTTCTACTAATATACCTTGTTTACCCTATATATTGAATCATTTATTTATTTTACTTAATAAACCTTGAGAGAAAGGATCCATTGTCACCTCCTGTAGGGGCATTCCTGTAGTAAATTTACCAAAATAAGTTACAAGAATAAATAATCGGTGCAAAATACGAGTTGCACAATCTTCTTTCTCACATAGCCTATGTGTTAAGACTTAAATTGTTTGGGTTTTTAATTTTTAATTTTTTTATTTTTAGATATAGGAAAGATGCCGGTATGTACTACTGAAAAAATTAAAATACCACCTCCATATAACGGTCATATCACGTGTCTCGCATGCTCCATGTCCGAGGTGGGAATCCAACCTTCTTCACCATGGCTCCAAGGCCTTAGCTACCGCGGGTAAGGAGACCGGCAAGCATGGTGTCAGGTGAATCTTAAGTTGCAATAAGTTATAGTGATGGTCGATGTAAAACATACAGAACCTGGTTATTTACTGGCGTATTTGCATATGACGAGTTTAAGTGGGATGTGCTTAATCTTTTGTCATTAATAAGGCTCGGACAAACACTTAAAGAATACTAAAAATGACCTTAAAACAATGATTTTCTTATAAGAATTTTTAAGTCGTCAAAATCCGGGCTCTGCTGATGAGATTAAATGCTTAGGGTTAATTAAGTTAATTAAACATTTTTCTCACAAACTAAAAGCTTGAGCTAGAAATACATAATTGAGGGAATAATTGTCTAATTCTGTTCAAGTTACAACATTTGTGAGGAATGCATTAGGCAATAAAGTGTAGCGTAACTATAAAATAAATCTCTAACTATAGGGCGGTACAGTTAAGTTGAAGAATGGTCACGTAGCAGGCAACTTGATACGTCATAAAGAAAGCAGATTATCTTACTGGCATTTATCGAATCGCTGCGAGTTGATTACTCAAGCTGTTGCCTCCACATTCCAAAAGAACATGTAACAATAGCCATTACTGTAACATGTCCATCGCTTAAGATGAAGATAATACTTGTGGTGGAAAAACAAATCAGAGCGACTGATCAATAATTACGTTACATACTTCGTACTATAAATTTCACAGCTGCCAAGACAACAAATTGTAGGTGCTATTGCAATTATGCTCGGCGAGTATAACGCAATAAATCAGCTCAGAGGTCATTTCTGATTAGACTTTTGTTTACTTTGAATAGTCTGTTTAAGTGACTTCAGACGTGTTCTACACATACATTTCACTTTTGGCCATTGGAGAAAAGAACATACAACAGTTTGCTATATAAAATTTTATAAGCCTAATGATAAAAAAATACATTATATCTCAAGGCATATGTAATATATTCATTTGAAGGGCCTAGTTCCATAAGGGTGTACGGCACAAATATTTAATTCTGAGTTTTTTACATTGCTGCCTTATCCTCATATCTCTTAAATAATCAGTGAACTATTTGTACCTGTGCCTTAAACCTCTGCTCAGTTATAAGAAAAGACCTGTGAGACTGCTCATTCATTCTATTTCATAGCAGTTCCATACAGGCGTAAGGCACACTTCCTATCTGGTAATGAGGTGTGTTTATCAACTGTTTTTATTTTCCGCAGTGCTATCATCCAAGCAAATGTTTATAAAAACTGAACTTGCATTTTTGAAAATATATTATTTTGCTTATCATCTATTGTATTAATGACTATACTGGTATTCATTGGCAAACACGCAATTGTCACTGTATAATAGTCTACAGGTTTTTACTAAAATAAAGTAAAAACAAATAATGTGATACAAAGTAAAAAGATTTTGCTGCTGTAAAAGTACTTCAGTTTTTTTTTTAATTTTCTTTTTCTTTTTCTTTTTTATAAACATGTTTAGATCCTCTAGTTGTACAAAATCCCAATACACTCTACCTTATAAATTTGCGGTACACTAATTTAGCCTGTCCTTCAAAAATATATGTTATAAAACTAAACTTTAAACCACCTACTTGTGAGTGATAACACTGTTTAAAAACATCAAGATTTCTAAAAAACTATGTCCTTGTGCCTTACGCCCTTATGAAACTAGGCCCTTCATTTATGTACATTTTTAATTTTATTATGAAATATTATCTACACAAATTCAGGCTCGAAATATACTACATTACAGATTAAGAGAAATTCACTAAATCCTATCCAAACATTCTAGTATATGCTGGATTTCAAATTTAAATCGTTCCCACATTTCTGTCGAAGGCATGGGCCATGGAGCAATTGACTTGCACTACGTGCCGAATGCGAAGGTTCTGTTCTCAATGATGTTTGGTAGGGAGGTTCTTTACACGCACAGCCTATGAAAAGAGTTCGGTCTGAAGAATTGACTGATACGCTTTAAAATGCCATAGGGTAAAAACTTAAGCATTTTTATTACAGGATAAAATAATGCTAGTTTTAGTAAGAAAAGTGAAAATTTCATTATTCGTTCGAAACCATAGTGTTTCTTCCCATAGTCCAGTCACCAGGTACTTTTGCCTGGAAAAAGGTCCGAAGTCAATGATTTTTTAATATGTTGTATGTGGGTATTCTGTGGTGTAGAATCCAAATTTTCCGATTCGAGAACCCTGTGCGAAATTCAGGGCAGCCGAAAACCTCGAAATTTTGGGGCTTTTTTCAGTGTTTTCCTTATAACTCCTAAAAAATACATTCTAGCCTGAAACACTCCACTACAAAATTTAAAGAGCATAACATTTCCTATTATTTTCACTATTTACACGTTTTCTAAAACTAAATATGTACCGAGATTTTTCGCTTCAAAGTTTTTAAAAATTTTCAAAATATCGAAAAACTGAACGTTCAATAACCTACACAATAGAAATCTCATCCTTAATGAGATATTCATTTAAGAATAAAGTACACAATTAATATTGTAAAAAATGTATTTTATAAAAAATTATACTAACTGTGAGTGTGGATATATTAACTAAGTAGAAAATGTGTAAATCATTACAAATTATCCATTAATACTGATTCATAAAAGCCTTGTTTCAGGCCTGTACGGCGTTATATACATGATACATCCCCTTATAGCTTCCTAATGCAACCCGCATTACTCTTCTGGTGAAGTAGTTGCTCCCCTGATCTCGTACGGCGTTATATACATGATGAATCGCCTTATAGCTTCCTAATGCAACCCGCATTACTCTTCTGGTGAAGTAGTTGCTGTCCGTGGACTTGTACGGCGTTACATACATAATAAATTCCCTTATAGCTTCCTATAGTCCAGCCACCAGGTACTGAAAATTGGGGTTGCCTGGAAAAAGGTGTTATTTAAGAATAAAGTACACAAGTATCGTCGTATAAAAAATGTATTTTATACAAATGTAATGAGTGAATGCTGAAATGGCAGCAAAGGAGGACATCATCGATAAGATCATTGCTCAGGAGGAATTACTGAGAGATGATGCCGATTTGCCATCGGGAACATAGAGGTGAAGGCTTTTATGAATCAATATTAATGGATAATTTGTAATAATTTACACATTTTCTGCGTAGTTAATATATCCACATATCATCACATGTAGTATACATTTTTATAAAATACATTTTTATGCAACGATAATTGTGTACTTTATTCTTAAATTAACATCTCATTAAGGATGGGATTTCTATTGTGTAGGTTATTGAACGTTATTCGTACAGAAATGTTTAAAGATGAAAGTTACTAGGGAAAATGCTGCATTTTTCGCAGTTTTTCCATATTTTGAATTTTTTTCAAAACTTTGATTCGCCATATCTCGGTGCATATTTGGTTTTATAAAACGTGTAAATAGTCCAAATAATAGGAAATTTTATGCTCCTTAACATTTGTAATGGAGTGTTTTTGGATAGAATGCATTGTTCAGGAGTTATAAGGAAAACACTGAAAAAAGCCCCACAAAATTTCGGGGTTTTTCGGCTGCCCTGAAGTTCGCACAGGGTTCTCGAATTGGAAAACTTGGATTCTACACCACAGAATACCCACATGTAATATATTAACAAATTATTCACTTCGAACCTTTTTCCAGGCAACCCCAATTTTCAGTACCTGGTGACTGGACTACCATCCCCTAAAGAAAAAAAAAGACTTGTTTCTTTTGAGCCTTAACCTTTTCACTGCTAAGACGTATAAATTCGTCACCTTACAACTGTATAAAAACAGCGATATTAAGGTTAATGCAGTATTGCTTTATATCAAATGAGAGGATCTTTTATCCACAAGTTAGAAATGCCATTTACGGAAACCAGCTGTTAATATGAAATTTTCCTTAATAATTTCAGACTTAGAGCCCACTGATGATTTCATATGAATATTACATATATATTAATACAGAAATTCAGTTCTTAAAGAATTCGTGCTATTAAACTCATTCAAGGTGAGGCCTACGTAGATAATAAACTAAATACTGATGTTGGGTTCGAAAAGGAAAATATTCTCCAGTAAAGGACAATACGATATGAAAATGAAACGAGGAGAGTAAGATTACGCGAGTAACAATCTTCTGCAAACAATTATTATTCTCAAAAATTTCGCACCAGTACGAAAAACGTAAAATGCTTCTGTAGTTCTTTCATTTATTTTTATCAAGATGACACTTACTAGTTTTGACTTGCTCCATAATTAAAAGTAAACACCCTTTTCGCTTGGCAAGAAGTTAAATAGGAGTCAACTTTCAAATTCAAGCGGATACGCAGGAATTCGGGTGGCGGGATCGAATTCTCCGGTATCTTATTTGCAATGTTATTTTGTAGGTCCTATCTCAGATTCTTCATCTTATACGCATGTTTAATCTGCAGAAATAAGTTATTGTAATATTCCTATTCCTATAATATTTGATAATGTGATTTTAAGTTACGTAAATATTCCTTTTAATGATTATTTTATTATTATAGCCCATAAGTTATTTTAATATTAATATAAGTATTTTAATATTCCTATAGGTTATTTTAATGTTCCTTAACATACTTGAAATATTTACTTTGGGAAGGTTAAATTCATTGCCAGCAGTGCCTAAAGGTGCTTCATGAATTCTGGGAAGCATGTGATTAATAAATTATGGTGAGCTTAATTTATGCGATTATAAAATTTATTGTCCTAGCTATAAAACTATCCATACCTCTATGAATTAAATTGACTGGATGCTATTGGGTCTATTTCATGTCAAATTTGACCCAAAAATAAATAGAATGTGGTTTCGTGCTCCTAAATGAGTACAAGGGTTATTTTTATTAAACATTTTTCTCACACTGGTTGCTACAAGGGCAAGACTGCAAAGACCTAATACAATCGGATAACACTATAGCAACTATATATTATATGTGTATATATATATATATAGTATATATATATATATATATAGTATATATATACATAATAAAAGCTTTTCTGTAAATCCCCTTCGTAATATTACTTTTCTAATTTATTTTTTATGTAAAATACCTTGTATTTTCATTTAATTAGCCATTAAGGTATAATCCTCCATTCTGAACTACCCTCGACGATGAGCTTGTGCTCATTATAGTGGCGTCTTTAATTAAAAATAATGTGGCAAATTACACTCTAAACAACCCTTCATATATACATATACACTTAGTCAAAACCAAAAACTTTAAACGTTCAAGCAGAATATATATAATTAAATTAAATAAATTTTAAATTAAAGAATTAAATAAAGGAAACTGTGCTGCTAATAATTTAAACGGAACTGCAATGCTTGAAAAACAAATAATTGTTGTTCAGATTTATTTCAACACATACAGCTTTCTTCGACCTAGAGAGAGCATTTGGTAAGGTAAGCAGGACTAGATTCTGGCAAGTTTTAGATAAAAAAGGATATCCAAAATACTTAATAGATGTACTGAAAATATATATCGAGAAACAAAAATAAAGATTGTTTTGTGAAATGTACGATTATCACAAGAGATCATAATAAATAATGGCTTAAGACAAGGATGCAGTTTGTCTCCGCTGCTATTTAATATTTATATGGAGGACGATATTCTCCGATAATTAAAAGAAGAAATACCATATGGGATAAAATTATGTAAAAACGGCACAGCAAACACACTACTCTTTGCAGACGACATGATGATAATTCAAGGAAGATAAAATGAGCTGCAAATCAGTATGTACAAGTTACAAAAATTGATGCAAGATTACGGCCTAAACATTTCGGTCGAGAAATAAAAATTTATGGCGTTTAGAGGAAATCAAATTACAAAATCAAAGATATTCTTAAATGATAAAGATTAGAACAAATTGGAAACTTGAACTTTCTGGGATGCAACATAACATATAAAACAAATAACGTGGCAATAAGCAATAAAGTGAGTAAATTCCAACACATCTGTGGAATAATAGCAAATACTTTGAAAAGAAAAACCGGAAAAGAAACAAATTTAAAATTTCGCAAGACAATGGCAGTACCATATCTATTATACGGTTTGGAGACATGGGCTATAAGAGTGGTTGGAATCAAATACAAGCGGCAGAATTGAAATATATCCGAACAGAAAAGGCTGTACAAGATTGGATCATATTAGAAGTGAGGACATAAGAGAAGAATTAAGTATAGTTTAACTAAATGAAAATATTTAAATAAATAGACAGAAATGGAAGAATCACATACAAAGAATGGATAATACCCACATTCCATTTCAAACGTATAAGAATAAACCATCAGGCTACAGAAATATAGGAAGACCTATAAAAGGCTGGAGGGGAATAGGAGGCCGGAACGAGAGATTATCTCCTAAACTGTGAAGTGTTGTTGATGATGATCAATATTAGGATGATGAACTGTTCAGCCCAAATGTTTTCCTCCAACATCCAGATATTTCAAAAAAGAAAATCAGCAACGTAAATGGCCTCACTTCTCTGATGATATTGGGAAAATGATTCCAGATTTAGGAAAATAAATATATGTAATGATATCGGTTCACATTGTTCATCGACATCGTTCCCGTGAAGATGGGCCAACTCCCATACAAGCTCCAAAGCAAATTATATACCAGTATTAAAAACTGACCTAATGACACTATAAGGTATCTTTAAGACCAGTCTATAGAATATAGTCACACAGGCAGCATAAAACCTTACACAGAATGAGAAATACAGTAGTCATATTTTTCAGCCAATGGTTTGCTAATGCACACGTTGTTGATAAAACAATCCTTCTGTAGACCGCCTTGGCCGGTACTGTACTTGGCACTAAGGAATTGTTGCAATAATGAAGCAAGATAACAGGGAATGTAGAAAGAGCTCAGTGACACGGGAAGAGACCGTGAACTTGTCTCCCGGATGTAGTATGTGAACGTGCCATTTAGAAAAAATGATATGCTTCAAGTAGGAAAGCTAAATTTACTTTATAATAAAAGAATAACTACTCTTGCTACTTCTGTTTGTTTGCTATAACTGTCAAATAATGGATATAAGTCGTCAAATAATTTATTCTATATATGGAATAAACATTATTCGGTATAAGATATGGTATATGAATGGCACATCGAACAATGAAACGAACAAAAAAAATAATGTGACAAGAAAAATACTTCAGAAAGATCTAAACACAATACACATTTCATAAATCGATAAAGTAACCTACAAGAAGCATACACGTTAAGACAAGATGAGGCGTTTTTCATATTTACAGTCCAGTCCTGATAACTGTAGAGGCGTTCTACTGAAGCGTAAGCTTAGCGGGAGGAAGGGACAACTCTGAGACGGTGAAATATTACTGGTACCGAACATATTTACCGTGCCTCCCTCTTTCCCGCGACACACGAAAGACGCAAGAGAAGCGGCTACAGCAGTTAGAAATGAACTGTACTTTATGCTGTATTATTATTGTTATTATTATTATTATTATATAATGCAATTATAATGCATTATCTTTGTTTGCATTAGTAAGACCTACAGAGTCTATTTAGATTTATAGGACTGTTTAAAGTTGAAATTAGTTAAATACCTAATTTTCAGGTACTCAGAGGAAGAAGGTAGTACGGTTGACTTAACTCGACAACCCTATGAGCTTGTCGCTTTCGCCCCACGATTGGTTTAGGAACTTATTTTTATTAGAGGCTGCATTGATCTCAAGAGAGTTGCTATACACATAAAAAATAAATTAAAAAAAATACTCCTTAGAAGACCATTCGGTTTGCAAATCAATATCTCAAATGAAATATATTATTAAATTTCTGGCAATATAACAACTTAGCTACTATCATGATTTTGTAATTTTTACACCAACTTTAACCCTTTGAGAGTTACAATTATATTTTTATATAAACATTCATCAAGTAAAATCAATAGTGGGTGTCAACTTTGAAAATTTTGCTGGAATAACTGGTTTCTATGAATGATAATAAACTTTAATGCTCGGATAAATATCTTCATATTTTAAGATAAAACAAAAACTCATATTTTAGGTTTTATGCAATTTTTGCGGCGATGCATATGTACGTCGATAGTAGTGAAAACGTTAAGAATCATACCTGAAACAGCGCCATTCTTTATGGAACAAATTCGATATTTGTTATAAATTCTAAATTAAAAATGCACTAACTCTGACTTGTCAATATTAAAGTCCTTAAAATGTGGAAATCAGATATATTTCGACCAACTTGTGGATGACCACAATATTGACAAGTTGGAGTTAGTGAATTTTTAAATTGAAATAAGTAAATATGGCTCTGTTTTATGAATATAAATTCTAAACCCACAGTAATTTATAGAGTATTTTCAGCAGAAAATAATGAATAATGATGCATAAATCCGGCGTTTATTTCCCCTGGGCGATAACTATCAAGCTGAATGCTAGGCGCAACTTCCCCTAGTCTCCGTTTACTGTCTTGTCATCACTAGAGACACTTTCAGTCGTCATTCACTTTTGGAAAGTAAAGAAGCCAGGGCATTTGTAAAATTCCCACATGAAGCGAACTCCTGAGCTGCAAGATGTGTGTCGAGAGAGATGAAATCTGGTGCAGACACTTGAACCGGCTCCACCGGTATTTCTACACACGTGTAGCTGGTGCTTCGCAACTTCTTGGAGGAACACTCGTAAATATATCAATACGCTAAATGTCTATGAGCGAGAGAACTCGCATATTTGAAGTCTTGTTAGCGATAACGAGTCGAAACAGAAATTAATTTGAGGTAACCATCTCTACTGTCACCTATCAACTCTCTCATAAGATGTAAATGTGGAAACTAATTAAACGGATTTGAATGTAAAGAGTTCCCCGCAATTTTTACGTTTACATCTTACATTTGTGTACAGGAAATTCCCACGGTTCCACTCTCTTAAAGAACAGCTTTCCATCTTTAGTATCGAACCTCACTCAGACAAAATCACCCGGTTCGGATTTTCTGATGTCTTGATCCCCTAAGAATTGAGGTAAAGCAATGTCATGTCAAAGGAGTCCTGTATACATCAGAATGCTTTCAATTGGTCCGTAGTGAATTCAATTAATATTAATGTTATTCAGTTAGTCCCTGATGTCTACAGATTACAATCTACAATACTGCTAAATGTATACACTCAGAATTCCTAGAAAAGAGCAAATAGAAAAGAAATGTTTGATTTAATGACTTAATTTTGAACTAAATTAAATTTGAAGCACTTGGTTGTCGGGTTGTCACGTCTAATTTGGAGCTGTCTAAGTTCAGGACGGAATGTTCGTTTAGGAGGAATGTTTGACTTTTATTTAATATTGTAGCAAAAAGTAGCCAACATGAATGTAAACTCATTTACATGCCTATAGAGCTCTGGGCTTTTGTTGTTTTTCCTCCTGCCACTTGAGCGCACTGCTCTCTACATTCAGGTATTGTCAACTTCCGGTTCCCTCATTCTTGTGTGTTTTCAATATGAGTTCGGGACGGTTTGCCAATTTTACAGTGAAGGAGTTAAAAAGGATGTTATCCGAAGATGGTGCAACAAATATTTCATAGTTATCAAAGCAAGAGTTGATTGCAAGGTGAGAAATCAAAGCTACCTGTCTTCTGAAACGATCGCTAACTGTTCTAATATGGTGCAATATGCCTGCGGTCCCAAATATTTTTGTATACTGTTGCACGATTTATTTTCATGTTTTTTTACAAATATGCATGTTCGTTTCATAACTTATTGAACACACAGTCCAATATACGACGCTGTTTGTTTTGGTTGCAGGTTACTCAGGCGAGAGAAAAATCCGGATAGGAACCTTGCCTTATTCGAATTTGAGGTTATAGAATCAGAAAGTACCCCCGACTTTCCTTCGACAAATTTCTTCAAGATACATTCGTTCAAGAAAGAACGGTTTAAACTTTTTGACGAAGACTCCATAACCACTTGGTTCGAAAAGCGTAGGGCAGGCAGCAATATGAAAGCTGGCCGGACTCTAGAATTAGAAAATTCTTCAAGTTCAAGTTAGTGAATAAGAAACATTATGCACAAGTACAGGCATATATGTTACTGACTGATATTCACAGGTGTGACTTTGTTATTTGGACTAAGAAGGGCATCATTATTCAACACATAAAATTTAACAAGCATTTTCTGAGGGGCTACTTCATAATGTAAATGTTTATTATCAAACAGTATTTTTGCCTCTTCTGCAAAATACCAATAAAAATTATTAGTTGTACAGTTGCTATTGTCTTTTGATTTGTCTTAAATAAAAATAGCTGAACCACCATGCTTTTTATGACTACGACAAAAATAAGAGGCTACTTTAAAATTTGGAGTATTTGACAAATTTATATTTTCTGGGCTCAGCCAGTGTTCCGCCATCCCAATTACCTCCAAATTATTGTCTCATGACATAATACATAACATATCTGATTTACCTAGAAAACCTTGAATGTTAAGAAACATGACATTTACAAAATTAGTGTTATAATTAACTATAGGCCTACTATGATTACATTTTTCTTTATCAGGTTTTGATCTACTTGTTACAAGAGTTTCTATTACAGGCATAAAACAAATCTGGACATTTTCAGATACATTTAACCTATCCTTAGGCCTAGGCCCACATTCTACTTTAAAAAAACATCAAGCCCAGACCCATGTTTTCCTAAAAATTTGTATGTAGTTTGTTTTTTACTGAATTATAATACAGAATGACCATGTTATCGGTTACGGGAAAAATTTCGATTTGCATTGACATTCTTAAATGTCAAAATAAATGACCAAATAAATTGGCAACAAAAATTACACTAAAAATATGAAATACAAATTTAACATGTAAATGAAACTTGATTATGAGACTAAACGAGGTTAAGTTGGTCAGATATACTTATTATTTCATAGGCTTATATATTTTTCTCAACATCTTCTATATCAAAAAAATCTTAATCACTATAAAAAAAACATGAAATACTCGCCAAAACTGCTCAAAGGAACATTAAAATCATCTTCTGTGAAGTGACAGCTGCAAACACGAGAATCATACTGGGAAGGTGTTTTTCCATGGCGTAATTTTACCATCCATTCTTGAAAAACAGCCCTTTCTTTTGGAAAACTAAGTCCTAAATTTTTTTTTGCAACGGCTGAACAGCCGAAAACATAGCAGTTAATTGACATAATTACTTCCAAAACAAGACACAAGCACAGAACTGTATTGTAAACACGGGCCTCTGAGATAACCGGAAGTGGATAATACCTCATTCTCGGCGGCCATCTTAAAAGCGCAGAGCTCTATACTAATATCATTGGTTACAGTTCCATGAATCTTTTTTATAATACAAACAGCTTCTTTACATTCTCAGACAAATCCCTAAACTAAACTAAACTCCGTGGCGCTACATCCCCGGAGGGACTTAGCCTACCACCGACCACTGCGTCATCTACCGAAGGCAGATGGCAGAATTGGGGACATGTGGTCAGCATGCCGACACCCACGGCCGTTAATGGTGGTTTTCTTGACCGGAGCCGCTACTTCTCTATCAAGTAGCTCCTCAATATGAATCACGAGGCTGAGTGCACCCCTACCAGACCTCCCTACCTCAGAAAAATCCGAGGAGGTACCGGGAATCGAACCCGGGCCGACTGATCTGTAGTCAGCGACGCTAACCACAAGACCACGCCGGCGGTCACAGACAAATCCCTGGGTTGTTGTATTTAAGGCTGGGGATTTCATGTCCTATAAATACAGTTCTTAAGGGGGAATAAAGAGGACAAAATCTACTGCATATACATGTGATATCTGGTTAGTTATCTTTCAATGTTCGGTGGGCGCCCCGAAGTATTTTGATTGGCATTCGAGGACTGCCACATACCGGTAAATGAATTACACTTTTAAAAGCAAATACTGGATCATTACATAGGCCTATACGTGTGAGGGGTCAGTCGAACGATTTTGTTGCTCCGGTTTAAATAATTTGCATAACGTCGGGATTTTAATAATTACTTTAGCTGAAATATTAAAATTAAATGTTATATTTTAAGTCGAATGGAACGTATAGTTTCGACAACTCGATCTAAATTCATTCAATGAACAGTTCATAACAAGGAAACAACTGATATCTAGTGATTATGGTCAAATTTGAAAGTAAAATTAATGTTAAAATACTAAGCTTTAATATGAGTATAATTCATTTTAAATACCTCTTCCTTATTTATGTTCCAGTATTAATGTATTCGCTGACCAGATGTTTACAGCTTGAAGGTGGTTTCGCTGTGCTATCTTCTTATAAACTACAAAGCTGTGCTAAAGCTATAACCTACGAGTTCAGTGAATCATATACAATCATCATTAATTGCCAGTGCATTTTATGCATATAGTTTTAATCTACTAATATTTTAATACATTAATATTTCAATTTATTTAATTAATGTTACGTGATTATAATATTAACAGAAATACCACCCAAACGGGCATGTTATAAATAATCCAGCTTTCCTATAGTAGTCTTTTCGTAGTCTTTTAGTGGTTAGGTGTTTATGAATGGCTGTATAATGGTGAACCTAATTACTTAACAAATTCCAGTTTTTCTGGCTTTTGTCAAAAAGAAGGAAGTGCAGGAGTTTCGCACAGGATTACTAGTTTAAAATCACAGTTAAGTAATTTTCGTGTATTTTATGAAAACTAATTCCAGCTTACTACGAAATAA
The DNA here is from genome assembly GCA_964059195.1 of Ectobius pallidus. NCBI lineage: Eukaryota > Metazoa > Arthropoda > Insecta > Blattodea > Ectobiidae > Ectobius > Ectobius pallidus. Next base: position 90,771,931 of record CAXKWD010000002.1, read on the forward strand.
GCCTTTTACGGTCTAAAAATATACGGACAGTGTTCTTTTGCACTGAATAGCTTTGTGCATCAAGGTAAGATTGGCTGGATGCTGTGCGCTGTTTCCTGAGTTTGTTTATTGCACTGCAGACAAGAGGAATGCCAAGAGAACACATCTCCACGTTCGCGGTCGCATTCTTTCAACTCAAAGAATGGTTTTCTTTTGTCGGAAATTCTCCACCCTCTCTTCTATTATTTACTTCAGTAATCGAGTGAATTTTTTCTCCTTTGTTCCATTTATTTCCTTTAGTCTTTTTTTTTTTTTTCTCTCACAGACATCTAGACTTCCAGAGCGAATCACACGTTGCATGCAATTGAATAAATTTGATAATCGATAGGCTATCTAAATTTCTATCACTAAAACGTAAACCAATGTTATTATTAGGGGGTGGATTTCTATGACATGTCATATTTTTCCCCTTTACATTATTTCAGGTTTCCGACTAATTTAAACCCGATTCCAAGCATCCTGGTGAAAATGGAACGGCTTTTATTGTGCATATAACTGGAGATTTAGGAAATTATCAACTTTTATAGCGTATTTACAGGTAGTATAAATATGCATATTTAGGTAATATATTTTTTTTTGCATATTAAAGAAATTTTGAAGTTTCGTATCATATTTTGCAAATTTTGCATTAAAATGATACTTTTTTAGAATTTACAGATATTTTAAAGAATTAACATTATATTTTAATAAAATGAATTGTAATGAAACTTTAAAAAAATATACACAATGTGTAAGTGGTAAAGTAATATTTTAAATGTTATTGGTCATATTTTAATGTTTTTAGGTCATAAATGCATGCATATATCCTATTTTTTAGGTCATAGAAATCCGCTCCCTAGTTATTATAATACATATATGCCTTTGATTATCTGTTTTAGTTTAGATACCACGGAAATATTAGAAGTGTTAGAATGCCCGAAACATGTAAATTGCGCCTGGTGTGGAATGATATTTAATACAGAATACTATTTACATAAACTTAATTCATTAATTCTGAATTGATAACCATACTGCGGGCGCTGCTACGAATTGTTGACATTCAGCAAACCCATGAACCACGGTTTATTGCTAACAATCCCCTGTTCTGTGCATATATGACAGGACAGTCCTATATACATCCATATGGCATGTTATTGCAGTGGTCGTTCTGAATTTGATTATACCCGTACAGTTTCCATTCGGGAAGCATTCTGTAATTGGTCATTATTCTTGTTCGACCACAATATACAGTATTTTACTATATCGATTAATATGACCTTTAGTTTAAGATAGGACCACATAAAACACTTCACATATTAACTTTCAGATCATTATTCAATGCTCTTAATTTATGTTTCCGATATTTACGCTTGATGAGTTTAATAATGAATGTTTACATGGATTCACTAGAAAGCGACAACTTTTGCTGAACCATTAACGTTAAAATAAATCCAAGATCTCGGCGTTACGAAATAGCATATTAAAAGGGTTGGTTATGAAGGATACACAAAATTGTTGTAGCTGTATTATCAGTGCTTTACGATGTACGTCTGATGCATTTCATTTCCTTCCTGTTCACTGGTTTACATGGAGACGTTCTCATAATGATAAATAAATATACAAATGAGATGACTGCGAGATAATCCTGAGATCCAATTGTCAGACAAACTTGCCCGATACATTGCGATTATGAAGCTAGATTTTAATAGCAATTCTTTCACGTTGTTTCCACTGTAGCATCTTAGCTGAATAACTCCTTAAATTGGTAACATCAGTCTCTTAGATTACTAGTGAATATTTTTTATCCGTCTGTAGCCGTGGTTTTCAAAACGCGGCCCGGAGACCGCATGCGGTTCGTGGCGTAGGCCTAATGTTTGGCCTACTAATTTTAATTACAATGTCAATGTTGACAATTTAGTAACAAATAAACAGTGTCGAGTCTCACATTAAATTCAAGAATATTGCTGCGCTTTGCGTCATTCATTAACACTGCAAATTGGAAGACAAAATATATAGGCCTACACACACATGCATAACTGCTAAGCAATGTTACATATATTGTAATAAAATTTGATATATTTGAGTCATTTAAACATTATGTTATTAATAACTCAAGAAATTAATGCGGCCCGTTAGTCTTTTACAAAAAGAAAATGGCCCTCCAGTTAAAAAAAGGCTGAAGACCACCGGTACTGTTTACAATGTCAAACTTCGTTTTAAATTATGGTTTTCTCTTTCATGAGGTAACAACTTTTGGGGGGGGGGGCATGATCTGTGCATTTAACCCTTTCAGAGCTGAATTTTTATTAATGTTAGCATTCATCTAGTTATCGGCGGGTTTATAAGTTTGAAATCAGTGAGAAGCATTTTAGAGAAAAAGCTTGTTTTCATGATAAACAGTGCGGATAAAATTCCTGAAATTGTAACATAAAGCATTACTCTAATAATTTTATATCTTTGCTTTTATTCCTTTTATTCGGTGACATATATATACGTCAGTAGCAGTGAAAAGGTTTAAATTCAGAACAAAAATCCTGTAATCAATCACCTCAAGAAATGACAAAGAATGGCAGAGAAAGACAGAGAGGCAAAGGTGGTTGTCACACGGTGGTTCAAGTCCCAGGCGGGACACTTCTACGACACAGGTACTCAAAAGTTGGTTTCACGGTAAATTATGACAAATGTTTCAATTCCGGTGGCAAATATGTTGAATAATAGCTTAATACTTGCTGTATCTGTTGGAATATTTGTCCAAGAAATTGTGTTTTATTTCTGTAAACGGCCCCAAGGAAACTTACTTTATCCGCACGCGATGCACGGTATAAGCTCAAGTCCGGTGGCTTCATCTATGGCTCGCACCGTATTAGGCCTATGTAGTGTTATTCAGTTCCAACTGAGCATTGTCTGTGTTTTCTGGGTGGGGAGAGAGGAATTATTAAAGTCAACAGTGCCCTAGGAAGTCTCTTCCGCATCGTTGATCTATTCGGGATCCTCACTATATCGGAAACCAAATTAATAAATCTATCAGTGAAGGTCAAAGCTGTGCTTCATGTATCGAACTTTACCATTAACACAAACATTTCTAGGAATAACGTATTTTATGTCCCGTTTTTTAATACACCATTCAGTATTTTAATAATATGACGGGATCATGAGTTACCTAAGTGACTAGGTATTTTTAGGAAACCGATAGGGCGAGAGTTAGCAGTTGCCAGAGTCACTGTTTTCTTTAAGTGACCTTACGGAATCCTAGTTCAAACGGAGAGAATTTAAATTGGTAAAGGAAACTTTATAACATATTTTGCTTCAAAGTAGGACATGGCCAACATATTTTATACTCCATATGCCAGTTTTTACTGTCTACTCCCAGATATGATGGATAGACAGAAGGAACTTTTAAAAGTCAAATCAGCTCTTCTGCTACTAAGCAGAGTTTAGAACCCATGTGCGGCCAAGTGCAATAAAAGAGAGACATAAATTCCGACAGCAATATTGACATTCTAGTGAAACTATATCAAAAGCGCTTCATACGGCAAGACCATATTAATATCGCTACAACTGCTGTCTTTTATATGATTTACTGCAGTAGTAACTTCAATTCCTGTAAAATCTACATGTATTTCACATAAAATGGTGATTTCCTACGACACATATAAAACACCAGACAGAATCCTAATTCTTAATGTAGTACGTATGCTCTGTTTGCGTCTTGTTTTTGTGGAGAAAATAAAAGGTGAAAATAAATTGAATTGTATTACATCCTTTCGTTTAGATGAGATCAATTTTAAGTATTGGTAATATTGAAGAATAGGCCTAATAGTTATGATCCAAGTGGTAAAAACAAGATTTTATTTTGCGAATACGTATGTTTACGAAACGAGTCCATGACAGCGAATGTAGCAATCCTACGAGCAAAATAAAATAATTTTACCATGTGTATCATGTGTATTATCGGTGATACTAGAATTTTGACATATTCATCAATATAATATGAGTCTTTGATTTAAAAGATAAGTTCATTTTAAAAAGGAATCAAAAAGTTCACCCGTGCATGTACCGGACCGTACCGCCAGAAAAGCAGTAGGCCTATACATAGTATTACTAGGCCTATATATATAGTATTACTAGGCCTATATGGGGTACCCCGTAGGATATGGTAGAGGCGCTGCACTAAAGACCGGAAGGTCGCGGGTTCGATCCCCGATGAGGTTGTTGTTTTTCAATTGGCCTAATCCTTCTGGTGCCACTATGGCCCTGGGGTTGACTCAGCCTCTAACAGAAATGAGCACCAGGAGCAATCCTGGGGGTAAAGGCGGCCGGTGCGTAAGGGTGACCTTACCACCTTCATATTCCGAATGTCTAAAATATGGGAGCCTCTGGGCCTCCATGCCTTGTATAGGGAACGCTTTACTTTTACTAGGCCTATATATATTGACACATACATTTACAGTTGATTCTAAAGTTTCGACGGTAAAACAATTATTGCAGTATTACTGTGTCCCATATAGACAAGCTGCATAAAGCAGTGAATATGAATGGGGGGAGGGTGTGAGATGCAGAAGCCAGGCAGACGGATGAGATGGCTTGACAGGGTGGCGTGATCGCTGTCACCATTCACAAGTTACTAATCAATTCCAAGAGCCTGTTCACATTATCGCCATCAGTATGCCTAGCACGAAGTCAACTTCAACCACTGAGTTGTGTATAACCCGTCTCACTTAAATTGATTACCACTACAACTACTAACTTCTCATAAAAATGGATTAGCACAGCCTTCTATATCCCGTAAATAAAAGGTACTTCGGTTTTTTCACTTTATCAAACCTCTACCCCTTTTCATTCAAAGTGTTCCTTTTTCTAACTCTTTGAATAATTAAAATTTGCGTTATTTGGCGTATAATTTTTTGCCAAATTAATTAATTAATCGATGAATTAATAAAGGAATGAGAAGAGAGATGGTATACTCTTTAATTCATTTTAACTAATTAATTACAGTGTAGTTTAATTTTATGGTATTTAATTTTAAAAAGTCAGAGAACAGTGTTTGAATTTAAAGAATAATTGTGAAACTCCTTACATAACTTATAATCAGGGGTACCCACAAGGGGAAGGGGAGTTAAGACGCAGACTGTGTAATTGAAATTTCTCTAAAATTTTAAATTGTAAAATTACCATTTTTTGTGTTACAAATAAAATCGTTCAAGTTTCATAATTTCAAAAGGTAATAAAAACCTCTTCCAATTCTTCAGAATACATTCTGTAGTCACGTGTTATCAGTTATGTATATATCATGTAAAAGCAGTCTCATTAAAGATACTTTTTCAAGTAACACTTCTTAATTTACACTTACACTTTAATTTACACTTTAATCTTCCTTACGAAGAAGTTTCAGAGTAGGCCTACTGTTATTTCACTATTTGTAAGTGGGGGTTACTTTTTGTGAGGTTGGGGTGATAGGAAGTTTGGGCTTACTTTTCATGAAACTGGAGGGGGGAGGTGAGTCATGAATCTAAGCTGGCGTGGGGGGATGGGCGCTCCTGTTATAAAGCACTGAGCGGTCAAATGTTGCGCAATCTATAGTGCGATACTTTTTCATTATAATTTATAGGTGTAAAATGATTAAGTAATATGGCATGGCCCATGGTTTCAGTGTGAATTTTCATCTCCACTCCGCTGTTGTGAACTTGGTTGCTCTCTGTTCATGCACTAATTTCACACTTATCACACCTAGTCACCACACTAGGCCTATAAATAGCAATCCTAATTTTGTGGTAATATAAAGTTTTTGCTTATATGCGTGCCAATATGACAAAAAACAAAGCAAACAGGTGCATTCGGTTTCCGTGATAACTCAAATGTGGCATCAAGTTGTCGTGCAAGTGCAACTTTGTTACGCAGTCCCAAACAGTCGAATGAAGATCAAACGCATTTATTTTAAGTCTAGATATGACTTAAATATTTAAAAGCTGACCATCGCAGGTCTTCCCCATATAAAGTGTGTAGATAGTTCGCACTGCACCATCAAGATGAAATTACAGATAAACACAAAAGTTACATCCCGCATTTGAGATAATTATCTTGTACGATGTTTTAATTATGTCTTAAAATATAAATTGAAGTTTCTCCACTCTCACCTTCGTAGGGACATTGATGGTCAAGTCAATTTATTCAGTTTATTATGTAGACGCGTTTAATTAAATACTGACAACTGCAGTTGGTGTCCATCCCATATCGTGCCAAGAGGAGAAGAAATTAGATTGAAAGATAAAGAAGAGAGAGAGAGTAACATTTAACGTTATAAGTTAGTGAAAGGAAAATAATTCAATTAGGCAATAAGGCTACGCTAAATAACGAAGATAACAATCAGTACAAGCAAATCCAAAATTAAAAAATACAAATTTCCAAAATTTAAAAAAACAAAATTGAAAATTATAACATCCAAAAATCCAAAATTTAATAAATAATAAAATCAAAAATTTTAAAATCCAAAAATTTAAAAAATCAAAAAATAAACAATTCAAAGATCGAAAATTTAAAAAATCCTAAAATAAAAATTCAAAGATCCAAAATTAAAAAGTCCAAAATCCAAAATTTAAAAAGTCCAAAAACCCAATATTAAAAAGTCCAATAATGCAAAATTTAAAAAAATCCAATAATCAAAAATTGAAAAAATAAAAATAATAAAATAAAGTTTTACTTCTGTCGCGTGGCGTTCCACGCACTCTTTTTTTATATATTTTTATGCAATTATTTTGGTGATGCACAAATGATATTATATTTGTATAATGCAATACTGTTCAATGGAATGTAAAATGTAATATTAGTACTTAGAACAATTATTTGCATTCATATATGGCAACCCATACTCAAAGCGAACCTCTAATTTCGTCGAGCGACAATCATTATCCATCAACGACAAACTGTGTAGGCTACAAAAAGAGTAAGCCTATGGAATGGAAAAAGCATTTAACCTTTGGAAGTTTGAAAGCTGAATTTATATTAATATAATTTATATTATTCACCAAGTGGTATCCGCAGGTTTATAGGTTTGAAATCAATTAAGAAAACTTTAATGGAATAGTTTATCTTCATGAATGGTAACTCTAACGCGTGGATAAAATTCCTGATATTGTAGCATTAAAGCAACAATCTGTTCTTTTGAAGTAAAACTTCTTTAGTGGCGGTAGAGAGTGAATCGGAAAAATCAGTCACACTAAAACCGTCACGAAATCAGTCACAATCAGTCACACTAAAACCGTCACGAAATCAGTCACACTCAAAACCGAACGAAATTACTTAGCCTACTTGTTTCGGTGCGGACTGCACAGAAAACAATCAACTCAATGATTAGGAGTAATCAAAGGAAATTTTTCAAACCTTACTTCCTCAATGGCAATAGACAATTCCTAAGCAATCTAAAGGTATATTATCTATTTTATGGAACCCGGAGGTTCATTACCGCGCAAATCCAAAATTAAAAAATACAAATTTCCAAAATTTAAAAAACAAAATTAAAAATTATAACATCCAAAAATCCAAAATTTAATAAATAATAAAATCAAAAATTTTAAAATCCAAAAATTTTAAAAATAAAAAAATAAACAATTCAAAGATCGAAAATTTAAAAAATCCAAAAATAAAAATTCAAAGATCCAAAATTAAAAAGCCCAAAATCCAAAATTAAAAAAGTCCAAAAACCCAATATTAAAAAGTCCAATAATGCAAAATTGAAAAAATCCAATAATCAAAAATTGAAAAAATAAAAAAATAAAATAAAGTTTTACTTCTGTCGCGTGGCGTTCCACGCACTCTTTTTTTTTCTATTTTTTATGCAATTATTTTGGTGATGCACAAATGTCCATAGCAGTGAAAAGCTTAAAATCTGCACAATTGTACTACTTCAACTCTGTAAAAAGACACCAGATTAAAAATAGTACATTATGCAACAATGGTATTTATTAAGATAGGAGTGTGTTTATGAAACGAGCAAAGCAAGTTTCATAATTTTCATACGAGTAGTCTATCTTAATTAATTAAGTTGCATACGACTGTTTTTGTTCGACCATAAATAGTCCAAATATTTAAATTTTGATATTTTAGATTCACTCAAATAGACGGTCACGCTACAGCAAGCCATCACCTTCGCACCAACTGGCTGTAGTTCTTGTCTTCTATGACAATTGACAGCTCATGTCGTCGGTCAAATCGAAGCTTCCTTTTCGTAATTTTTATGAAACCAACGGATTTTGACGTCATGAAATTAATTCGTGATATTAAAATTAACAGGAATATAATTTATTTTATTTTAAAAACAGGCTATTCCTTGCGCAGACTTCAGCTGCTATCCCGAAAGTCTCCAGATCGTTGCGTGTTCGATAATAATCAAAACCACACCGTTGTCGAAATGAAAATTAGTGTCGAAATGAGTGTCATTATGATATCGTCATACGTCACGTAAAAAGCGTATTATAAGGCTAGTATGGTCCAAAAAAACACATTTTCATAAAATCGCATTTAGGTGCTCTTACTTAACAATGTGATAGAGAAAGAATATATTGATTTTCTTTGAAAAGTTTATGGTAGCATTATCTTGTATGCGATTAAAACTAGAGAGGGATAGAAGTATTAAGGTCATAAAAATCGTTTACTGTCTTAATACAAAAGGTTCCTTAATAATAAAAAAAGGTAAAAATGGTTTCTAACATTAAAATCCCGGAACATGCTAATCATCTTTTGTTGGGTCCTAATGAGCAGAAATTAGGGATGGGTCCTCGATACTTTCGATACCTCGATACTCTCGATACTTGCATGGTATCGGCATCGAACGATACTTCAGAAAACTCGCTCGATACTTTTTCGATACTTTTGTAATTCTGCAATTAAGTGAGAATGCTAGTATTTTTAACAAAAACTTGTAAGTGGACTGTTTAAAAAACTAATTTTAGTTTTAATGTAGAGTTTAAAAATAATTATAGGCTACTGATGATATTAAATTTTGTCTTATTAAATATGCAGACTTAATTAATTTAGTTGGTATTACAAAGCTCTCTCAAATTTTAATTTTTAATGTACCTATTTATTGAAACTGGAAATGTTGAAGGTATCGAGTATCGAAGTATCGAGGAAAAAATCATGTATCAGTATCTGGTATCGAGTATCGAGAAAATCTGGTATCGACCCATCCCTAGCAGAAATAGTAACCTACTTGGTTGGAAATGTTGGTTACATACGCATATGAAGTTAAAATACGAAACAGAGAAGGCGCCTCGAAGTATTGTTACAGTTACGATACGCTCAAGTTGCCATTAAAAATGAAATGTCAGAACGCTTTAGTCTCGCTTCTCGACGGTAACGGTGCGCTTGCATCACATATATTAGTCACACTTTTAATACAAATCATTTCTCTGTTACCATGATTCAAGTGCCCACTATTGTAGTATGACAGCCTTCTTACTATAGCGAACGAAGTCAGTACAAAGCGGTGACCACAAAAGTCTTCAGAAGTTAAATAACATACAGCAATATCTGCAGACATCAAACTGTTAGATGGATGGGTACGTAGATGGTTCGAGAGAAAGGTGGGTCAGGGACATAGACAGGATTTTGGTTCAGGAGAGGTTAGTCCCCCGATTTTCTATTGTAAAATTAAGCCTTCAAATTTCATTTTAATGTCTTATATCGATTACAAACAAAACATTTTTTTAAACACATATCACAATTTTTACTCTAAAAAATAATTTTAAAAACTTTACAACCGGTACTTTTAGTCTAATATAAAATGACATAAGGGTAATAAATATTTTATTTAAGAATTCTAAGTTAGAAGTACACTTTAATTTAGTGAAATTTTTGTATATTTTCTTTTCTACTTTCAGAGTGGGCCAGGGTGAGATGGATATCTAGGTAAGTGTGCAAATGGCTATCTTAACAGGAAGAAAAATAGATAGGCAGATAGATAAGTAGGTTAAGTGGTTGGTTTTTATAGAGACAAAGATGTTCTGCAAGTTAGACCCATGACCCGGAATGGAACCCGCAAGCTTGGACACAGGAACCATCGCGATACTGACTGCGCCACCCAGGCCGACTTGATAGATAGGAAAAAGTAGAGATGTAGGAATAGTAGATACTATGTAGGAAGATAAGTAATTAAATAACGGGTAGGACTTATAGGTAAATAACAATAATTGCACGGAAGTACAAATATGGAGAACATATCAGAAGTTTAAAAAAAAAACAGAAAGGGAGCGAATGAAGGAAAAGAACAAGAAGAATGTGAACAAAGAAAGAGAAGGAATAGATATACATATAGAGGGAGGATCAATCACTGTAACTTGGTGTTGCAGATGGTTCATTCTTTCAATGACATGCGAACACATTCTTGAATTTGACACTTTGGCATTAATTAAACCAATTATCGTATAGTAATAATTATCACTTAATAATAATTATAACTAATTTTAATGAGCAGTAATGTTATCTTCACTAAAATTAATTAAAATCAGGAAAACAATTGTCAATTTATAGCCAACTACGGAGCCTACCTGAAAATTAAATGCAAATTAAAAATTGAAATGAATATCCATCTTAATTTAGATTTTAATATCCGAACATTCACAAAATCAATAAACATATCAACCGACAATTTATATTAAGTCACAGTGTGCTAAACTAATTATTTAATGTTCTCGAAAACACAAATTTAAAAAAATAATAATACAAATTATTTTTCTACGAATAGTTTTAAGGGCATCAAATGAAGTAATTTAAAATCTCATTGTATATACAGTGCACGCAGCTAATCTGATAATATTAACGTACTGATAACGGTAGCCGAAAGAATTATCTGGATGTTATTTATTCACATATAGATAATATATTACAAAACAGAATTAAAAGCTATTTATTCATAAAATAATACGTAACTATGAATCACTGAACCACTCATAAAACAGTAATGGACTGCAAGCAACTATTTTTGAACCAGTAACAAAGTTTTAAATTGTTTTTACTTTCCTTTAGGAGTCAATTAACCAACACTCCATACTCAGTTACGAGTTACGAGTGTTTTTGGAAGTCTACAGATCTATGAACACCGCGTAGCAAAACATCTAACACCTGTCTGTTCAAGTTATTTTCATTTTACACTAGCCATCACTGCATGCCAACACTGTTATCTCCATAAATCAAAAGCTGCAGCTTAACTGAGGGGTAAAACATGTTTTATTGGTGAAAAGAGAAAGTTAGGTAATGCAACCCCATCGAACTGGTCATCCTGTGAGCTGGGAACTCTAGTACAACAGAATACAGTTGAGTTAGAAACGATACCCTAAAAATGAATTTTGAATAATGTACAGCACTTGGAAATAAAGCTGCTAAAAGGAAAATGTGATAGCCTAACATAAACCGAATCTTTGATCACAATAAACAGCATTTGTTCAATGTATCAGTATTAATCCGTACGGGACTTCATAAAAATGATAACATTACCCGACTGATAACATTATCTGCGATTACATTAAGCGGCGTTCTTTGTACTCGTAACACAAAATATTTAAATATGTTTACACCAACCGGTAGTAGTTTTTTTTTAAGTGACAGTTTGATATACTAATTATTTAATGTTTTATAATATACGGCTACATTCTCAAAATCAGATATTTAAAAAATCTAAAAATAGTTTTAAGGGCATCGAATCAAATAATAAAAAATCTCACTACATTACTATGTTTACAAACCACAGAAACGTAATATCCTACTGCTGAAACCACACGTGCTTTCTCTTCACGTCACAAGAAATCATGTGAGAAATACAGTAGCTTTTATGCATTCCAGCAGCAGAAAATACTCAAGGGGATAACATGAATAACCAATCTCTCGTAGGAAGTCTCCATTGTTACGAAATCTCCAACGTCTCAACCAGTGATACGATTCCTAAAGCACAAATCTTAGATAATCATATTACTGTAGTAGATGAATAACAAGGAAAGGGTGGTTGACCCTCTTTCAATACCGACACGTTTCCTATAAGAGAGGGGGCTACTTCGATAGGATTCAAGACGCACGCCTTCTGCCAGGAAGAAAAAAAGTTTACAACTGAACTGAAAGCAAAGCGAGTTTCTGATTTAAATTTAGAGAGGAGATTTCCCATGACTCGAATAGAGTCAAGTCGTCAGTCTAATCTAAGATCGTTTCTCCCTTTCCTGAAAAAAAGAAGTAACTGTCTAACATCTCTAAGTTTCCAATACAATGCCTATAATCTAAATGCCTTCGCTGTTTATAAATGATGCTACTTCAACATTGGTTTCAAAGCAAGCATTCAATACGCTATATCTAAAGAAGCAATATAACCTAAGATTTAAATTGCTAAAGATCATTTTAAATTGTTCGTATGCTTCTAGCTGGTTTTACTGCAATCCACATTTAATTTTTTGCCAGATTGTTTAACTGATTAATCACCTGATTAATGATTAATGATACTGTAGTGTATGTTCATAAAAAAAATGGTCACTATGACTAAAAATACATCAGTGTAAATCAGGTTAAAATGTTGTAACAAGCATCTCTTTTAAGAAAAATACCAGTTGCAAACTTCAAATTGCTTATTCCCACAAGAAAAGTAGCCGAATTAAAAAAGCTTAAGACTTAACCATAATGAATAGATTATTATGACTGAACTAATACGTTGGGCCGATGTGTTATAAACTTATAAAAAAAAAGCTGTTTCCACCAAAAGATCCAAAACAGAATTCTGAATTACGCATAGGCTAGATAAAAGATTCTGGCAGCTGCTGGTTGGTATGGTTAGCCCTTGTGAGATGCAATAGCATAACGAATAGACATCTTATTCCATTCTATAATGATTTAATGAAGCAAGTTCAAGCGCGATTTTCCTGGTTGACTTCGATTTTGGAGACTTACGGTGGAAACAAACTATACTTTTTTGTACATTGCTTCTGTCACAAAAAAATCGTGGTATTACATCGATTAACTACAATTTCTGATGGAGTAGGAGGTGTTTGTACATAAGACACAAGTACACAGCCCAAACACGTAACACCATCAACATCCCCTACGGATGTACATAAGGGCACAATAGGCGTACACACTTCACATATGGTTACCAAAATTTGGTTTGACCGGAAGTTTAGGCTTAATTGCTTGGAACAAAAAAAGTACATGTCATTATGTACTCCTATTGGCCTACCTCAAAAGCATGCGATACTACCTCTCCCGTCTCATATGTGCTAATAGAGAGAGAGTCATGTTCATGGTTACTATGAAAATTACTTCTTATAGCCTAAGTATCTGATAGTCAATAATCAACATAGCAACATGGCTACATACAACACATTATTTTAGAACCACCACCAAATCAAGACCAGCGTTACATATAAATACATACACTGCAATACAAAATATTATATTACTATATTCCAACATTCAATAATGTTAAATTAAAAATTAGTTCAGTATACTAATTAATTAGTCAAAAGTTATACAGTATGTGCTAAAAATAAATATACTTCAGGTCTTGAACTACGATTCCCTACTAAATCCTGCAGAAGAAGCGACAAATAAAAAGGACAAACCTTGCAATAGCTGTTACCTCTACTAAAAAAGAAATCTCATTTTGAAATGAATTTACCTTTTTGAGCACACACTTCTTTCACAAGTTAGTAAGTTACACTTTGTATGTTTACTAACGTGAATTTTCTCCCATGCAAGGCTCAATCGGTTTTAATGGAACAATATTAGTAAGGATTCATTCCTTTTGTTACTAAAAGCTACTCTTGATTAAAATGCATAAAACCCTTGGATTCAGCTAAAACAAAACTTTTTCATTATTATTTTTTACTAAAAAAGTGGTACGACATTATAAGGTGCAGTTAAACACATTTCAAATTAACGGTAAAATGTTATTCATATCCTACAATATGAGTTCGGCGAGTCATTTATCTATAAGTATTTTACACAATTTATGAAAGCGAAATAAGATAAAGCGTCACAATCCGTTGATACTTGTCTTATATATTATAGGCCTACATAAATAACGTCGGAAACTTTGTAGAAAGCAATGAACATTTAAAAATTGCCGAGAAACTAATATTTAAAATATTCTAATTGGATACGCCACTCATAAAGAATAGAAGTAAGTAATTTAGGCTTGTGTTGTGCCGTGCTTTGCCACTTATAAACTCATAAAAATGATTTAGGGTTATGTCGTACAGGTAACTACTTTTTTTTTTCAAAAGATTTACCAATTTCGAGTATTTGTTCAAATAGGCAAAAAGGAAAAGAAATAACCATTCATAACTCTGTTACATCCCTTTCAGAGACGTCCTAATTTAATTAAAATATGTAAATTATAATAAATGTTCACGTAAACACAAAAGAAAATATTTTTACAACTGCGGTTTTGAAAACTCTTCGGTTGCCTCGCGATGTCTGCATCAATAGATCTGAAGAGGAATTCTTTTTTCCAAAATGAGGTCACTTTAAGCTGTAATGGGAACTTTTTATACGCTTTAATGAACGCGAACATTAGCAATCACCATTTTTATTCTAGAAAACTTTTAATGAGCAACCTGCAATTCTATGCTTTTTCTTCGAGCAATTTCCAATTCTGCACACTATCTATCTGATCAAAATTGACAAGGCTCTAGTACTTACAGGTTCATTGCTTTAACCCTCTTTAACCCTTTCACGCGTCTTAGAGACGACAAGGAAACAAGTAAGATGCTTGTATTAAAGCCCTGCAATCTACCTTTCAATTAAATATTCACAAGTAACATGTATATGTGAAAGCTCTCCAGCGATAGTAGGCCTAGAACATTGGTTTTGGGTAAATTACGAAAGAAAAACGAAATTTGAGAACACCAAGCGATTTTACCGTTAGGCCTACATGTAAGTAACTTAATATATATATATATATCGTTATTCCGCATGTCTCATTCCAATACGCTACAAATTCCAGTTTAAGCAACTTTTTTACTTGCCCCTCCCTTCCACCCCCGGATTACCTGAGCCATATGCTATATTTCCGGTCCAACAACCGATTTCGCATTTGTTCTAAGATCGTTGCGTCACCTTCTCTTGAACATACAGGGGAACACAGGGGAAATGTTTGATGGATTGAATTTGGCATTTTATTCAATTAATTTTACTCTTGTTCATCTGTCTGTTGTCGCGGGGGACATGTCCCCGATCTGGTATTCACCTGATAAACCTCGCAAAAACTCGCTCTAATCGGTTGCTGCGAGGCTATCCCGCAGCTTCCGAGGTAAATCTTGGACAGTCTTCCATATCCGTGTTGCTCGGTAGGGCCCCCGGCGATCTGAGCATTCCCCCAAGGCGGATTCGTCTCAAATTCGGTGCGTCTTAGGCAGAATCTTGTTCTTGTTCTTTCCTACTTTCTATCATGTGGAATGTGAATGTTCTGAAAGCAGAGTTAGCTCCCGTTATCGCCCCAAAACTAAGTTCTGCTTAGTTCTGCTTAAGGCCATACTTCGCCTGTTTGTTTGGCTATCTCTCTTAATAGATATAGGCTATAAGCTTTCATGAACCACAGATTATTGTCTCTGTCGGACATTACATGACAATATTATAGGAGAAAAATTCCTCCGACACTGGGACTTGAACCCAGGACCCTTGGCTATTCTCGAGGTTCCATCCGGCGCTGTGAATTGAACTCCGGCTTAGCTCAGTTGGTAGAGCATTGGCGCGAATAGCCAAGGGTCCTGGGTTCAAGTCCCAGTGTCGGAGGAATTTTTCTCCTATAATATTGTTATCTCTCTTAAGCTAATAGGTGCTTCCCTATATCTCGCGCATGTATAGAGGGCGTGGTACATTGTATCAGCCTCACAGGTTTTACAGTAGAAAAAGTAATCCTCTAAAAGGTTTGCTATGAAGTAGCTGTGTCCTCAATAGAAGTGGGATGTTGAGTAATCAGGAACGATCCATTTTTGACTAAGTCGTCTGCGGACTCTAGGGAAATAGTCCTTTGTTAGGAGGCCCTGGGCCAGGAGAAATACTGCTTTAAAAATATTGAGATTTTAAATCTAGTTATACCTAAAATCTCTAAAGATGGATGCTAAATTATAACTAGACATAAACTAATTGACAACTGCAATTAGAGTACCCGAAGTTCAGTGTACAAGTCCCAGACGGACGCTTACAACAGAATTCATTACAAGTCTCCCTATTCTGTATCAGTAATTAAAGCGATCTGTTCCCGTGGACACAGCTGAGAAGGCCAGCTGCTAGGCGATTACCATGATCAGAAACTCAATTGCAATGGACAATCTGAAGCCACTGCTTGAATGCCAAGTGCACTGCGCCAGATTCTTCTGATAACGTGATTCAATACCGTCTCTAGGACACAGTTAAATGGCAGGGAATGCAGCTCTTCAGAATACTTCACATTACTGTTCCTTGTCTGGAATATTTTATATGCTGCAGATAATGCTATGGCTGTAATGATATGTCAAAATGAATCGTTTACATAAAATATGGGCCTACGTATAACTTATTGTAATCGCTAAACAGGTACCTATGGTAAAAATAGCGATCTTACGAAGTTGATGAACCTGAATAATTGCAGCACGAAATAACACTAATGCAGTTATCAGATTTAAGCATTAAATCAGTAAGTTATACAAAGTCTCTCTCTCTCTCTCTCTCTCTCTCTCTCTCTCTCTCTCTCTCTCTCTCTCTCTCTCTCTCTCTCTCAATAAAATCTTAGAAAATCTGTAAAACTTCTATGTGGGAAATTTAGAACAAAGTATTATATTGCTTTAATTAATTTCTGAATAAAATTTAAGTCTAGCAATAGTATAATTATTTTTAAAAATTATTTTAAATTAACTATAAATGAATAGATTAAAATAGTACACAAATCATCCGTTATTTCACAAAAATAATTTTAGGGTAATTTTATCATAAAAGTATGTAAAAAAAATTACCCAGCCTGTAGTACTAATTCTTTTGAAAGACTGGGAACTACTATTTTAGAATATTTACTGGATATGCCTACTATATTCTTTAAAGGAATCACTATGAACCACACATTTTGAAACGAGGAATTTCTCATATGATTGGCGTAGGCTACGTGGTTACTTGTGACGGTTATGATTGTTCTTGAAACATTATCTTTGTATGGGGAAACGCTCGTACAATATTACATTTTCAAGAGCTGTACAAGTCTGTACCAAAACACTGAACAAGATAATTCTAGCTAATGAATAATGTACTGCTCAATTGATCTGTAGTAAATTTCTGGGATAGCTTATATAAACTACCATGGAGGGGTAGAATTTAAATTCTGATTTCTCTTATTAAACAGGACACTAAAGCTTGAAACTAAACAACAGTATTGACACTATATGAATTGTGCACCGTATAATTTCACAGAACTCACATAATAAACATCATCCTTTTGTCTAAACATCTGCATGGTACATTGGTATATGCATCATAATTATAGGAATCGGGAGGGGGAGGATTCTCTGCATAATACAGCTCATTTAGATGGAGACAACGAATGTAATCATCAATGTCCATGCGCCTGCGCAATGTCATGGGATAACTCTCAATTAAACAGATTCATGAAGGATAGGGAGTAATCATGCCCAGTGATGTGTGACTAAAGAATGCTTGTTTCCGTGTTTTTTCCCCACGCAAAGGCTGACAATGTGTTCAAGAAGTCAACCATGACCGTCACAGACACACATGTACACCCACCATATGAGAATTCCTCGTTTTGAAGGCTGTGGTCAGCTTTGTTATTCAACAGAGATTCAAGTCGACTCCGAAAGATGACTAGCAATCCCAATGGTACGCATTGTAAATATTGTAAATATATTAATCTTTAGACGATGCTACATGTAAAACTGTTGTTACTTTGTACCAAACAAAGAGTGATATTGACAATGACATTTACTATTGTTTGTGCTGCAGATAAATCCATTTCTACTCGAATATACACAATATTCACTGAATTAAAATGACTTAGTGTTTAGTGCTGAAAAATAAAATAGGAAACAGCACGAGATAGAATAGTTGAAGTGACAAGATTTTAATCAATAGCCAACAATTTAAAATGAAATTACTTCAGACTGGAAAAATAATCGTATTTTGCAGCATTAATATCTCTTGCCACTTGGAAATAATTTAGATCCATAAGAAAAATAAGGCGGAAATTTGCAAGATTATTATTTTGTGCATATGTCCTAGTAAGACGAAAATCATTTCCCATAAATTATATAATGCAGTATGCAATTCACGTGAGATCATTTTAAATTGGTCTTGGAAAATATTGGAATAATCCTAGTTTTAATTTCCATGTTTTGAGTTTTTCCAATTCGTTGTGAAGGCTTGGCATTAATTCTAATCGTGCTTGCTTCTTTTCGAAAGTGATTTTTTTTTTCTGTGAGTATATTATTTAACGGAACCGAAAACTTATATTGAAAAGTCTACATCACAATGAATAAATACTATCGTACCAGATTCTACATTTTTTAAAAGTGATTTCCTTTAGAGCAATTATATGCCCCTTTCTTTATCCGATATATATTTATAATGTTACATACGTAAATTGACAAACAATACCGAAATACAAATACATTTACGAATTGTTACTAGGTATAATATTGCAAGAGGAAATTTTATAAGAAAAATACACGCTATAAAACAGAAATGAATGCCCACATGAGCAACACTCCTGTTTGGGGAGGGGGAAGAAATAATTACAGAGAGTAAATAAGTGACAAATTAATTCCTACAATAAGCTAAAACAATTATATTAATACAATTAAATAGGGTTATGCCATAGGCGGGATACATAACAATAATTATAATAAAATATTAGGCCTATGCAATTTAATTGTTGTACTGCATAGCATTTTATGTGATATACAGTAGGTATGTAACAGTAAGACTGTTTTCAGAGCTTTTCGCGTGAAAAGAATCAATACTTAATGAGCAACTGCAGAACTAGTCAGTGATACTGGATATCGGTACTTATGCATGCAATACTGAGTTGCTATTGAGCACATCTGTTCGCATCTCATTATAACATAGCTAATGATCAATACGCTTCAATGAACAATAAATAATTCCTAAATTTGATGAACATACCACACGTTATTAGAACGTCAGAAGTACAGTTACCAGGCGAACTATTTAAAATAAACAAGTATATCGTAATTATGCAAGCAACTAGATCATAAAATACAATCTAACTGGACTAGTGATTTGAATTATCCTACAGTATCTACACACACTGTTTAAATAATTCGGGTAGTGTTAATGGGTTACAGAGGGGAAATTCAACGGAAATCAGGCACATAAATGCATCAACAGCTACAGAATCATAGACAGTACAGTCACTTAGTAGAATTGATTTTTGAGAACACTAATCTAAAATTTAATCCTGAAATAGTATATAAAAGAGACGGGAGAGGGAAAGAGGAGGTTACCTAAAAGCTTGGTAAAACATTTAGTTTCTACGTTAAGTGCTAATCTGTAATTTCAGTCTATAAATTATATGACTAAAATTTAGAGAAACAGACATATCTAGAACAATAGTGAATCCATAATTAACATTTTGTGAAAAACAATAAAGAATGTTATTCTAACCTAAGTGAAAAAAGGACAGAAGGATACGTTTTATCAAGCACTAATAATAATAATAATAATAATAATAATAATAATAATAATAATAATAATAATAATAATAATAATAATAATAAAATTTTATGCAAGAACTGTTGGTAATATTGACTTGGCATGTTTATTGCATTATACCAAGATAAGGTAAACATTTCATTAAAATCACGTGCAAAATTTGACTTTTGGAAACTTCATAGCTTCAGTCCTTTAAAGCTTCTTCGGTATGAGTGGGTATTTTTCAGAAACATTAGCCTTGACAATTACGATAAATAAGTTTAAAAAAACACGCGTGAGTGTGTGTGTTATGTTCGTTGAAGCTTATACATCATGTCTACCATGTCTATCACATGGTAATTTGTCATGGGCAGACAAGATACAAGAGACCTTGTCACCTTCTCTGAAAACCTTGAACACCTCCTGGACAAACTAACGTCAAGGAGTTTATCTTGGTGTGACACATGCAGATAGTGTCCTCCATTAGTGCCGATTCACATATTTTGATTAAATCTTGTCCATTCTGCAACTTGAACAAAACCTTGAATCCGTGGGTGTGGACAAGCTGGCAAAAAATCTACTTCTCACCTTCTGCTAAGAAAAATATTCCTGCTCCTTTATAAATTTATTACATTTGGACACAGCTGACAAAATGTTTTCCCACGACTAAAATTATATAACAGATCCCGTATTTATTGCTCTAACTTGAATGAGATATCACACTTTGTCATAGTATTTTATATGTAAGATAATTACAACCTAGAACCCTAGAACGACCACAAAAATAATTGGGAAATGAATTGAAGTTACATTATTCCTTTTATTTTCATTTAACCTACATCCATTGCCGATTAATTTAAGTCAGACTTAAAAGTAGCAAATGCTACTTCTTTTTATACTCTCAGAACTAAGAGTGTCGACACAAATATTCTGGAAAATACTAATATTTGATACTAACATTGAACACCCTCGATACGATTCCACCATTTTGGGAACATGGATAAGACGCAAAGTGATTGTAATCCTTTATTTTAAGGAAAGGTTGTTCGAATCGCGCTTAGGATATAAATACAATCAATTGTGATTTCTTCAGCCTTTCCCTCTAATGTTAAAGAAGAATAACGGATAACTTTCCTTACGTTTAAGACTCAATTTTCGAAATCACTCCAGCTCTGTCAGCTTTATAACCTGAAGCAAGGCAAAGGAAAACAACAGAATACTGTATATCTCAAACAGCATTGTAAAGACAATTCTATTGTGACCCCCTCTATGCCAAAGGATATGACTCGTTCAGAAAAAGGATAGCGACTAAAAAATTATTCTGATAAAAATATTATCATTTTCGTTAAACCTACTATATATATATATAAACTTTGAAAGATAGAAATTGACGACCATTGGAAAAGACTCTGATATGGAATTTTAAAAGGAATATTTCAAATTTAAAACTGTGGCCTTTTTGCTGAAAAGTATTTGCTTTCATTGTGCTTTTGTGCCTTCAACAAATTATTTAGTGCATCCGTTTACGTGCTATAGACTCCAAACACCTTGGCTGTTGACACACCCCTAAACCAAAATTATTACTACTACTTCATACGAAATCCTATAACTTCGAGGACATTTTTTTAAATGTTTTCACGACAAGGAAAACCACAAAGTTTAACTTATATTATTGTTACTATTAACATTAGTAGGCTTATAATTATTACAATTATTATAATCATCATATTATTATTAGTATTCGTTTCCTCCACACATCATACTATCATCTTTTTTTTTATCATCACTGAATGATAAAACTTAATTCATCATGCATTTATGGGGAACGTGTGACTCGTAGCCAATTTGTTTATCTTTTTATATTATGTTAAATAATCAAAACTATAATATAATGCTATTTATATATTATAGTAAATGTTATTTTGTTAGATATGAATACATACGAACTACCTGACTGAAGCATGGAAAATCGAAACTATAGAGAAAGTGAACATGAAAGAATCTAAGACTAGAAAACTTGTTGAAATAAATTGACCAGCTGAGCAGAAAAGCGGTAAGCTAAGGAACGAAAAATCTTGATGCAAGTTAAACAAAAAGCAATGAAAATGAACGTACAATTAATGTATCGCCAGGTTGGAACTAAAGAGTTCTATATTTTTATTTTCTCTCATTTCACATAGTTCTTAAGAGCCATTTATATAATCTGTAATTAATGTGTGTTCATGTGAATGATAGATTATTACAGAAATGGCTGTGTTTATAATAACTGATTATTGTGCAGGACAATTTTGTTCTATCTAAATTTCCTATATGTAATTCTAAACCATAAATTGCTCTCTTCATAAATTTATATAGTCAGATAGAAGAACCCTATGGTTTTACCTCACGATATGCAAACATAGAAGAGGAGGAAACTTAATAAGTAAATACAAGCAATTAGAATATTATAGGAGGAAAGTCTAACTATAGCCCAGTCAAATGTTACAAAAAAAATGCGAGAACTTACATTAAATGGGGTATTAATGATTTTTGGAAGGGAGTTTCAGACCATTACTGGGATCATAAATCCAGATTTGCAACCCTGAAAAACCTGTGCTCGCTGAATGGCGGTCGAAATAAACCGGTTTTTTCGGACTTTTTTCGGTTTTTTGACAATATCTCCTAAACTATGCGTTTGTTGGAAAGAATCTTTATTAGCTTTATTAAAGTACATTAATTTTTATAAAATATGAGATCAAAATCGTTTTTGTAAGTTATATAGTTACCGAGATACGGCTTTTCAAAGATTGGCCTATTTTTCCAAAATGTTAACATTTTAAGTTTTCTTCGTGTTTCGAATTGAATACCGGCAAAATGACACGTTCTACAGAAAAATCAAGAGAACAAAAGTTGTAGGCAATTTAATAAGCTTTAAATTTATCTATAGCTGGTCCTTGTCGCTCAGATAGTCTCGTCATAAAGAACAAAAACCGAAAAAATGAAAAAAATGTTTTTTTTGGGTGAAAGTTGAGTAACATCGTTTCCTCCACCAACACCTTAATTTTTTTGGTAACATGTTGGCAGAAAATGTCTTATAACTGTGTTTAGAAACTATTTATGTGTATATGTGTCTATGGGAGATGGGATTTTGCCAAAAAAAAAATATTTAAGCAGAATATTTCATAAAAATGTATTTACTTTTAAACCAATATGCATAGTTAAACAATTTGTGAGGTTCCTGGTATGGGATGGTATGGGACCTGGGAAATCGAGGGTGGGGTGATGTCTTCATCCTCACTTGAAGAATTGTCATCGTGGGGTGTGGGCACATTGCGGCAGAATTTTCTCCTTGCAGAAAGTGCACAAAACTGAGCATTTCAAACCAGTTTTGCGGCAGCTGCAGCCCCCAGCAGAAACAAAATAGTTTCTATTAGCAGTGGGATTGTTGAAGGCTATGAAGTCGAGGAACTGGGAACAGTCACTAATAAGAAGATTGAAGTTGACCCTTTCACAATATTCCAGCGAATTAGCATCACCATAAAAATCCGACGCAGAGTTAAAAGCCCACTTCAAGTATGAATTGGCCCCTTACCCAATGTCTCTTTGCAACTAAGTTGGAGTGAGGAAGGGAACTAAGGCAGCTGTACAGTATATTCGTGTTTCACATCCCCCACTACCAACATCTCCCGAGACTCCAATATCCACATCGTGCTCGATGGTGGCTACTTACTCCATAAATTTGTGTGGCATCGAAATGCATCAGTGAAGACCATCATTGACGGCTACATTCATTTTGTGAAAAACCATTTTGGGACAGATGTAACCATTGTCTTCGATGGATACCCGGAGGACGCCTCTCAAAAAAGTACCAAAAGCGCCGAACGTCTCAGACGATACTCCGCCCTCAACTGCAGTGACATTGTCCTATCAGCTTCAATTACCATCAACAACACGCAAGAGAAGTTCTTAACGAACGACACTAATAAGCATAGGCTGATAGAGCTACTGAAAAGTGGATCTGAGCAGCACGGTGTTGAAGTGACAGTTTCAGAAGAGGACCTGATGCTGACATTATTAGAGCTGCCATCACCAAAGCTGACTCTTCTAAGAAGGTTGTAATCATCGTGGAAGGTGTAGACCTTCTTGTGTTCTTAGTTGGTTTCAGTTCCAAAAAATACATCTACTTCCAGAAGAGGGGAGCCAGACGTCCAATATTCATCTAATCGTTCACCACCGGAACCTCTCATTAGTCTCCTGGGCCAATTATGAATTTTCACGCATTTAGCCGGTGCGACAGGACCTCTGCCCCTTTCTGGCAGGGGAAAACCAAATTTGTCAAACCTTCCTCAAGAACCCAGAACTATTCAGGCAAGCAGAAGTCTTCCTCCACCTAGATGTGTCAAGATGAAATAGCTGCAGCTGGAGAGAAGTGCCTCGACGCAGTTTATGACGGAGCGACTCACACCACCCTCAACGACCTGACAGCCAAAGTCAACCTCGTCCGTTTGTCACCAACCATAGATGCTTATTGTGTGCATCACCAGGTATGTCTATGTACATTTCCTATCATTATGTTCTTAAGTTTCGTTGTTGACTTATACACTCATTGTACACCATGTGTATGCTTTGAAATATTATACAATAACTAATTTTCATTCTACTTTTTCGCAGGTACAAAAGTGGTTGGGGTGGAAAAAACTCAAGGATTGAGGGTGGAAGTTGGACGAGTTTGGTCTTACTCCAACTAGACCTGGACACACCTCAGATTAGATTAAGTAAAACTGCCAATAGTTATAAGTATATTCAATTAAAATTATACAATAAATTACCGCTACATGTAAGAGCCTTAGGTTCAAGTTTATAATTAAGAAATGGTTGAGATTGAATGCTTTTTATACAGTAGAAGAGTTCATTAACTCTGGTATAGACAACATTTTGTGACCAATATATTATATGTATGTGTGCATGTAAACATGTGATCTTATGTAATAACAACTGCCTTTAATAGGTTATATGTGTGTGTGTATGTAAGCATCTGATTTTTCTTGTAATAACAACTGTCTGATATCATTGTAATTGATTCTATAGACAATAAATATTATTATTATTATTGCAATGGAAGTTTAATCAGCCCCTCAAACCAGCAACTGATCTCGTGCAAGTGCAAGATGGGCTGCACTGGGGGCTGCAGCTGCCGCAAAACTGGGCGGAAATGCAATGTGCCCACACCCCACGATGATAATTCTTCAAGTGAGGATGAAGACATCACCCCACCCTCGATTTCCCAGGTCCCATACCATCCCATACCAGGAACCTCACAAATTGTTTAAATATGCATATTGGTTTAAAAGTAAATACATTTTTATGAAATATTCTGCTTAAATATTTTTTTCTGGCAAAATTCCCATCTCCCATAGACACATATACACATAAATAGTTTCTAAACACAGTTATAAGACATTTTCCGCCAACATGTTACCAAAAAAATTAAGGTGTTGGTGGAGGAAACGATGTTACTCAACTTTCACCGAAATTTTTTTTTTTCATTTTTTCGGTTTTTGTTCTTTATGACGAGACTATCTGAGCTACAAGGAACAGCTATAGCTCAATTTAAAGATTATTAAATTGCCTACAACTTTTGTTCTCTTGAGTTTTCTGTAGGACGTGTCATTTTGCCGGTATTCAATTCGAAACACGAAGAAAACTTAAAATGTTAACATTTTGGAAAAATAGGCCAATCTTTGAAAAGCCGTATCTCGGTAACTATATAACTTACAAAAACGATTTTGATCTCATATTTTATAAAACTTAATGTACTTCAATAAAGCTAATAAAGATTCTTTCCAACAAACGCATAGTTTAGGAGATATTGCCGAAAAACCGAAAAAAGTTCGAAAAAACCGGTTTATTTCGACCGCCATTTAGCGAGCACAGGTTTCTGAGGGTTGCAAATCTGGATTTGTGATCCCAGTAATGGTCCGTAACTCCCCTCCAAAAATCATTAATACCCCATTTAATGTAAGTTCCGATGTAACATTTGACTGGGCTACTAGTCATTTCTTGCACAAGTCGTCTTAATATAGTCTGCGTATTATAGTCGGCACGCAAATCTTTTACTTACTTGGATGGGTACATACTGCCCGATATAGAACCAGCCCTAAGTAAACAAATATCACTGTCTCGACCTTCCGTAGGTACGAATAATGTTCTAGAGTGAGACAAACGTAGGCCTACTTGTTTACTTCAGGGTCAGTTCTAGAGCGGACAGTATCTACCCATTCCACTGTCTAAAAATTTGCGCGCCGAGTAGGCCTATATTAGAGAAATGCTATGAAGAGGACCGCTGTCAAAAATTTTCGACAGTTGCCGAACATTAACAGATGATGGATTAAAAGTAAAATGAATTGTGTTTTGTTTTCTACTGAATCCAAAAGTGCTAAAACGTGCTATTGTTAGACAATTACAATCAATGTTAGTATATTACACACAAGCCATTAAAACAGTGAGCTCATCAGAGTAGATGGGTAGAAGAGAAAAAAATAATTATAATTATGAATGTTGACCCAAACAACATACAATAGTTTTTATAAACTAAGATATATAACATATACATAAGATACATAAACCTTATTTTAACATGATTAAACAGAACACTTATAATAAATAATTCTTTATCAACACAGGGCATAATATGTAAAACCCAACTAAACACTTTTTCATAAGTAGGCCTATATAAAGAGGATCTGCCTCTTTATGCGTTTACAATTTCAACACATAATAAAGAAAAATGCATACCTTGAGTCTGTTTGGGGACATAAGGGGCGAGGAGGCGCGTTCGTTTCTTCTCATAGCCCTTTTGTGTGATGTCGCCTGGAATAAAAAAAAAGCATTCATTAGACTGGTAGATTACACTCTAATAATACGCATATTGCCTTGAATCTGTTCTCCCTGAAAATGTGTTTTTATATGAATTTCAAGAAAACAACATTCAGTTTCTCATTTACTTGGTCACCCAATCTACAAAACAAAAAGTTACTGCTAGGCAAATATTGGGTGAGATGGTGGGGACACAATCAGCCCAGAGTTTGGTACATCATCAGCAGGACAAGGAGTTGGCTAATGTGTTCGATACACTCCCGTATCCCGATTAATTACACATCCATGAAATCACCCAATTACCATTTTTAATCGTATAAGGGGATCACAGCCATCGTTTAAGATACCTATGGAATAATAGTAATAATAATAATAATAATAATAATAATAATAATAATAATAATAATAATAATAATAATAATATATAATAAAATGAACTCCATGACCCACAAGAATCTAACCTTCTTCCAGTTAAAATATTCGTTTAGTGTACAGAACTTTCAAATTTCGAGGACTCTGCAAGCTTCTGTGTTCAGAGGAAATTTTATACGGAAAATGTATGACTTCTGAATGACGAGCAGATCTACGGAAATTGCTTTAGCATTATCTACGCCAGTGAACAAAAATATATTTTCATAACATAGCCTATATCAAGAATATCAACTCCATGATTCTAGTCGCTCTAGAATCACGGCATGAAAAATCATATATTTCATGAAGTGGAATGTAAATTACATCGCTCCTCCCTCCCCTACTCGTACGTAAGAACCTTAAGGGCATGCGTAAGATATTAGATGTATGCCGAACACGGGTTTTTATTTACTTTATTATTGATATTTTATTTACTTTGGTATTTTAACAGATAGATGAGAGATAAATGGAGAGAAACGATGTTACTTCTTCTTCTTCTTCTAGCTCGTAGCACCTGGTAAACATGTGTTTATCAACACAGCTCCCGCAATTTCCCTCCCTGAACCTTTAAAAGATTAAAACACTAATTATAAACACCAAATATTAAGTAAAGTTTAAAGCACTAAAACAATATTGCGAACATAACACTGGCAGGAAACTCAAATCGGCCACAAATGCAGTAACCACCAAAGAGCGGAACTAATTTCTTGGAAGACTCAGGGGTACGAAAATATTTTTAACTGCTGGCAGGGTCGAACACGGTTGTTTATGACAACGCTTCCCCTTAAACTCTGTCAAAAAATAAAGTTACATTAATTCCAGTTTGAGTCCGTCGCCATGGGTGCATAGGTAGCATACTTGCCTTCCACCCTGGCGGTTCGATTCCCGGGTTCAGGACTGGACATCACCCAGGAAAATTATAGGCTATATTAAAAAGCCTTAAATTAAAGGGCCGACTGCTAGAATAGGGTATAGGGTATTCACAATAGATCTATTAAAGTCGCAGTGTTGAGAAGCTTACACTACCCCTCATTGATCTAATCCAGCGTTTCTCAACCTTTTTGAACCCGAGGACCTCTAAAATATCCAATAAAATTTGACGGGCCCCTAATTTTACATCCCGTTTTAAAAGAAGGCCTATATTCTTAATATTTGGGGTATTAATTATAGGTCATTATAACGAAATACGTGAAAAATGTTTACTTCTTTACTTTCCATTTGCTTTATGATATTTTTTAATTATGTCTGAGGACCATCTGCACCATCTTGCGGACCACCAGTGGTCTGCGGACCATAGGTTGAGAAACGCTGATCTAATCTTAATTCCAGTTTAGTGACGAAGGGGCAACTAAGTTATGAAATATCTGTGTTATGATTCAGTGAATAATATTGAAATGTTATTAAAGCTAAAGTAAATAAGAGTCCTACGCAATTGCTCACGTTCAAATAGGGTATTACTATACTTTCTATCATTACAGATTAGTTATTGTCACCAACTGGATGCACAAAGAAATCCTATTCCTAGCCAACAACTAGACCTGCATACAGCTTCATTGTACAGTGCAGGACGGAATTGCCATTAATTACATTATAACAACAGAGCTCGCGCAAAATAAATGCCTGCTACTCACGATGTGCTTTTATGACTCATTATACATGGCCATAACTCGAATCAACTTTTCATGGGTTTAAAACAACCTCTTTCCGTACAAAACCTAATGGAGTTTCATACACCGTGCATTGAAATAACTCCAGTTGATGCGTTTTGTAGTAAAGTCATTTCACAATATACTGTGCATGCCACTTCTAATGGACATACGCCATATGCGCTATCATTATTTTGCAGCTTCATATCAATATGTGATACGTTATTAACAACAGCGTATCATGGTTGCAAGCATTCAGTAAACTGTATTATTTCTGTTTTCAAAAACTGAATTACTGCCCATGGTAACTAGCTGTGGAGTATGGTAGATCAAGCTTGTAACAATTTTGCAGGCTTGGAAGTTAACTACGATGAATAAGCTTGCGTGATTTCTAGGGTAGGGCCCAAAAGTTTATGAAAAATCATATTTTTAATAATAGCTGTTACATGTTAGTGTTAGAAACTGTATATGAAAAAAATAGAGAAAATTTGTTGTTTCATTTTGGATGTTGTTGCATATTTTGTTAATTTTGAAAAAGTCATCATATTTGCTCATATTAAAATCATTGTTAATATTCTATTAATTTGTCACATTTTTATGGCATATTTCTGACATTTTTAATATTGTGCTCCATAATTCAAACATTTACACTATATTTAACTATGTGAATGTTTTGAGAATCGACTGTAGAATAATTATTCACAGTACATAGCCTAATGTTTTCGGAACTGACTGTATAATATTAAAGCTACGGTTCATTTCATTAGTGTCTACTAAATTTGTTACATTGACCTTGTTTTTAAAGTTTTGAAATGTAGGCCTAAGTTTTACAATTTACAGTCTACTATTTGTTGGTAATTTATGATGTAATTCAGCCAAAAACAGAACTTCAAGTATTAAAATCACATAAATGATAAGGCATACCGGTACTTCATTGGTATTGGAGCATATTTTACAAAATTCAGAGCTTATTAGCATGCATATTTCGACTTTTGACAGAGTATTAACTTCCGGGCTTTATTGATTTACTTTAAACTTTCCCAAAACGACTATTTTTATCGTATTATGTAGAATTTAAACATTTAGATAGTCCATCATTAATTAAGACGAATTACTCGCACTATATGTATTCAACGACCACAACAGACAACTTCATAGGCTATAATATGGGCAATGTACATGCTGCCACATTTACAGCACGATTTAAATCTATAAAGCTATAAATATAATGAATTATTTTTAAAAATTAAACTTATATTATGTGTCCAATCTCAGGCTATATTAAACCAGTTTTTCCGTTATGAGATAACCATCTAACAGTGAATTGTATAAATACATTAAAAAATGAATTGAAATACAGGTATTCTGATTGATAAGGAAGTTCAGAAATTAACTAATGAGCGTTATTATAAATTGAATAGAATTTAGCTGATAACGAGATGAGAAACACAATAATTTTCGCCTGTCCAAAAATATTTAAAGCTTATTAAGTATTTTGGTGCATTTAATTATTCGTAATATCGTCGCTTGAAAAACGAATTAAAAACCTTTAAAACATCGATTTTATCAGTCTATTTTTACCTAAAAAAACAAGATAACACATTCTTAAGGAGATTAATCAACCGTGCTCTCTGCACAAGGTACAATAAAACAAAGAATTGAGTGACATACAGTTTCATCCGTGGAAATGTAAAGAAATTCGGTTTTCAGAACGCTCAATGCCTGTTTACTTTCCACAATTTTGGTGTGTTGTGATTTCCTCGCAACTTTTTTCCCCCTTTCTTTCTTTCTTTCTTTCTTTCTTTCTTTCTTTCTTCTTCTTTTCCTTCCAAAAAGTAGCAAGAGTTGGAAAGTTTTCAGTTTTAGCACCGAATCTGGTCCCCAGACTTAGCTTGCATGAGGAAAGAAAAATTAAATCGTAGGATACACGCAGTTAAAGTATGATGGAATCATAATTAAGATTGTAGAAACAAGAGGAGTTATTCTGTTTTAATAAATTTTCTCGTTTGAATCATGAGAAGTTGAAAAACCTTGAATAATAAAATATGAAAAATAGAAGAAGAAACCAGTTCATTCCGCTAGCTTCTTATATAGAAGATCCAAAAATTATTTTGTATAGTATAAAAATAGCATACAGTAACAGTTTGGTCTTAACAGTACCATGGCAATGTAAGAAAATGTTTCGAAAAGTATTTATTTTACAGCCAAAAAAATTAACACACTAGAATAATAATATAATAATATATTTTCTCAAAAGGGAAGCACTGCAGGCGGATGGACAGGCCTATAGATATGCCTTGTACGCCAGTTTTCAAATTAAATTTCCTGAAGAGTTAGTTTCAATGCTAATATCCCTTGCTAAAGATGGAGGTTTCTGAAACACGGTTCAAATACCCGTTAAAACTGCGAAACAAAATACAATCGACTTGAAGCAAAATAATGTCCCACATAGCTTCAAAATACAAATCATAAGAAGAGAACAAGTCTCTGCAATGAATTCCGAGTGTATTAGTACAGCTCCATTCAGCTCCTTATGCGGTAACGATTACCGCGCAGCTCCAACTTTTACCCATAAATCACAGCGAGAGTATCCTAAGGCGGGCACAGGCCGAGGCAGACACATACGACGCAGGGCCGCGACCCACACTCTGCTGAGTTCTTACTCGGTGGCCAGCCAATTTATAAGACACTGCATCGATTCGCAACAGTATGTGCTGATGCATGATTTATTCTATACTATGTTTTGGGGACAATAACCACGCCCAAATGTTCTTATTAGCTGTGTGTCAATTGCTATCTTATTTTCGGACGGTATCAGTTTTCATTTTGGAATTGTGACAGCAGTCAGTGTTGGCAATGGCATAACAGAATATGTATGCATGATTCATGTTAAGGTACACAATTACATATAATGTTTGGATAATGTTCATATGTAGTTGAATGTGTGTCTTCCCTATACTGGCCATGGAGGCCCTTGCGGTTCCAGGATGTTAAAGCTCCCAGATTTTTTAGACCTTCAACATTTACGCACAGGCAGGAGCCTTTACCAGAAGGATTACTCCCAGTAGTTATTTCGTTTTAGAGACTGAAGCGACCCGATGGCCACAGTGCTACCAAAAAGAATAAACCAGTTATTTAAAAATCCCAAAGAACTCGTATATCGAACCCTCGACCATTAGCTTTGTAGCATTGTGCCTCAACCAACAACATCACGGTGAAAGTTCATAGGTAAGAGACAGAATCCTTATACAGTACCGGTACTACAAATATTTAATATAGAATAATTATCTGTAGAAGGAAACTACGGTCGTTGGAAAGCTGATGTTGTTGTTGTTGTTATTATTATTATTATTATTATTATTATTATTATTATTATTATTATTATTATTATTATTATTATTTACATTTATATTTATTATTTATTAATATTTATATTTGTTGTTTATTATTACTGTAGTTATTATTGTTGTTAACTCATTCTACTTTATTTTTATTAGGCTACAATAGCTGGACCATATCACACAATACCTGTGAACATGATGCTAGTTACAAATTCCAGGAATGCATTCAAACACCAACAAATGGCTTTTTCATTTGCAGGTCCATTTGCCATGGTTTTGTTAAGTAAGGCGCTTAAATTAATTAAACCACATTCATATGATTATATATCCAGTTGTGAATTACGTACTAACATTCTTGATTACCTCTCTCTCCCTCTCTCTCTCATACACACACAAACACACACACACATACACACACTATCAAACACACACTAGTGAACACAAATACATATGAAACAGAACAGCATGGGCGAAATATTGAAGGGAAGCCCGGCAGGCGGATAGACAGGCCTACAGATATGCCAGGTCCGCCAGTTTCATATCCCTATCTGGCTCCTGGATATTAAATTTCCTGAAGAGTTAGTTTCAATGCTTATATACCGTGCTGACGAAGTTTCTTTATATTGAATGTGTGGTTTATGTAAGGAAAAAACGTTGCAGGTTGGAATTTGGAGTTGCAAGTGATACTGGTAATAATTTGGCAGATACCGGTGTCATATCATTTGCAACATGTTATGCAGTATTACAATTAATGTACAAAAATGGGTAACTTTATAAAATCGGTAAATTAACCTAAGGGGATATTATCACATAACATAAATAAATAAAATAGGCCTAAATATTAAAAATTAGTGTTATTACCAGAGTTAGGAATTATTAACAAATGACTTTATATTATGTGCATACAGTTGAAATAAAAATTAACTGAAATATATCTAGGGTCAGTACTCAAAATATGCAAGAATGGCTGCCACAGGCTGAGGTAGATTTCGAAGTGCTTTTGGTTTAATTTATTGTCGCTGCATAGCACTCTTCTTCTTTAGCCCTGGCATGACAAACCCGCAATAATAACTGCAAAAAAAGAGGAAAGAGCACTTTTTCAAACAATCAAATCTCGCCTTATATCAGAACTATCAAGAAACTAGTTATTGATTTGTAGAGTACTCATCAAGAGCTTTTCAACAATACCCACAAGACACAGTTTCAAAAATTTCGAATTTCCATCCCCCCACCCCCACTCGTACCCCCAAAACCCCCGAATCGTTGGTGTCACTGTGAACTCCATAGGGAGTACTGTAATTTACTTTTTTCAACTACACTGCCACCCATTGAAGTAGAAACAATATTACAAATAAAACTGTTGTAAAATTAAGTATGTGTATGGACAGCAAAATGTGTCTTAAATTACTACAAGCGTTACGATTCGTAAAAATATTATACAATTATTAATGAACGGTCAATTGTCCAAATAAAAATATGTATTTATAAATAGATCCTAGCCCTGATTGTTACGTTAGATATACAATTGAATACAGGAAAAAACAGTATGTGAAACACAAAACTTCCTCTACCAAAATAAAAGTTTTGGCTCTTAGCACACATATATTATAGTACATTATATACCATACAAAAATTATGCATACTATAGTATTGCTGTAGAAAATTTAAACAACAGACTATCGTTAAAAGCGTTTTTTTTAGAAAATTGACAAAAATGACATTTTTTTCATGTAAAGTGTCTGTAAAATTCAAGGGCAAGTCCTAGACCATCGCTTGGACTTTTGTGACCACGAACTGCACAAACCTCTGTTTCATATATTCAAAATGTTGATATTCTCATTTTCTAAGTTTCATACACCGCATATTTAATAAGCTTTCATCATAATATTCTATCTGTTGTAAATCGTATGTAATTAAACTGAACTAAATTAAACTAAATTAAACTAAAACCCTAATGTGCTATGCACAAAAGCATTTATTTTATTTTTCTGGAAATTCCTTAATAGTATTATAAAAATATCATGTACAAAATTTAAACAACATCGTTAGTGCAGATTTCGAGATAATCACAAAAAATGAATTTTTTTCATGTAAAGTGGCAAAAAAAAAAAAAAGTACGAGGAAGTCATCCCCGAAATATAAAATTTCGTTTTTTTCATGATTGTTCGTTCTCGTGCTAAGCTGTTCACAGATAAATAGACACACACATATATCTTTATGAAAATAACGTTTTTGCATTCAGGGTATCTCAAAACGTGTATTCATGTTAAAACTCGACATCAAATTTCGGGGTCGAAATGATAATTAAGGTTTAGATACATATGCTCTTATTAAGAAGTGTAAATCTGGTACATTATTTTTAGTTTTATTTAATGTAACTTTTAAAATGGGAAATGCTTACTTACGGGCAGAGGAAGTAAAAATGAAGGATTAAATGTTTTTATGAGAAACAGGTAGTTAGTAGCATTTTTTGACAATAGGGATTAGGAATAGAGCATATACAGAAGATTGTGATAGACTAAGAATAATAATAAAAAGTTCTTCTCTGTATACATTAATACAAAAGCAGGTTTCATATTTCTGCATGTGCGTAATTACGTTCGAAAGCAGACTAAGAATGAGCACAGGTAGGCTATCAAATAATAATTGAAGCGTTTACTTTTACAAGGGTCTAAGGGCCACAGTGATGATTGTGTTTAAAACAAGACATAGACTCACAGCAAGACGTGCTGGAGATTGACTCAGCTCTATATCTTGTAATTTATTGCTAGAGTTGGATTATTCCCACAAAGTCTCTGGCCTTGAAGACAAACCCAGCCAGCGAGCTTCTCGTTACGTCTCGTTACCAAGATGCGCGAATTCGGTGCGCGTAAGATCAGTAAGCTACCGCTGGGCAGAGAGTGAACATCATGCAGCGTGTCGCCAGTCG
Source organism: Ectobius pallidus (assembly GCA_964059195.1). Classification (NCBI taxonomy): domain Eukaryota; kingdom Metazoa; phylum Arthropoda; class Insecta; order Blattodea; family Ectobiidae; genus Ectobius; species Ectobius pallidus. Next base: position 90,806,793 of record CAXKWD010000002.1, read on the forward strand.
TTGAAATTACTATAATAGTTGAGTGGAGGGGTAATGCCGCTGCGAGAGAGACAGACAACACATGGAGTGGGATAGGAGAGCTGATCCAATCAGGGTGCAGCTACCTCCCCTAGCCAGGAACTCTACGAGCGGTGAGACTCGCTCCTAAGGTATATACGTAAAAACCCAGAGACGTTGTGGAGGTAATCCTACTCTACTAACGTGGCTTTCCCTGGACCTTGGACCCTTCTGAAATGCATTGATCTAAGTACATAGATCCATTTAAAATTATCAGCTGAAAAATCATGATTTTGGCACTTAGACCCTTATAAAAGTAAACGCTTCAATTAAGGTTTATATATATATATATATGCTATTATTAAGTAGAGTAAATCTGGTACATTATTTTAAATTTTATTTAAAATGGGAAATGCTTACTGAGAAATGAAGGTTATGCCTCTAATTAAGATGGAAACTCGAATTGCTCGTCCTTTGGCATTTAACGCTATCTACTACTCTATAAGTTATATATAGCAATGACGAAAATGGATAAAATTGCGTGGGATCGGCGCGGCGGTCCCATAGCAACGAGAGGTTATTTATTAAATTTCTTTATCTGCTTCCTCCACTCATATTCGTAGGCGAACTGCAGAAAGGACAATAGAAGAGAAACTCCATCTACACAACAGGATTTCCATTGAAAAACTGAACAGTGGATTAGTAGTTATATTTGAGTGTAGCATGGGGAAATGTGTACAGACTTCTATCAAATTAATTACTGCGCAAACAAGTATAGGGTTACCAACAATAAATTCAAATGTTTATTTCCCAAGTTTCATTAATAAGAAGATATCATGTCATATATCTCAGTGATTTAATTGAGCTTTGATGAAACGAAAGCATACTTTCAGTAGCCTACAACATTATGGTTTAGGGAGCCAATAACCCTCTATTTTAAAATAGATATATAAGCATTCATGAACCAAAGATTATTGTCTAGGTTTGACATTACATGAGAATAATATTATAGGAGAAAAATTCCTCCGACATTGGAACTTGAACCCAGGACCTTTGGCTATACGCGCCAATGCTCTACTAACTGATTTAAGCCGGAGTTCAATTCACAGCGCCAGATGGAACCTCTCCCTATGACTAAGGTGCTTTGCAGATAACAAGTCCTATGTCCTTCAACTGCATAGATACGCGGTCCAATCAGAGACGGCGAGACGGAGGGAAGACTCTCACTGCTAGCGGCAGTCTTTTAGCCCGTACACGTGATTGGCGGTGAAGGAAAAGACTTCTCATTTTAAAAGTACTGTAGTTGCCCTAATGGTCTACCTCACAGACAGTCAAGTTATGTCATATTCAGTACTGTGAGGCACACTAAGTAGTGATTTTTGTGACCGGGCTGTGAACTGAACTCCGGCTTAGCTCAGTTGGTAGAGCATTGGCGCGAATAGCCAGAGGTCCTGGGTTCAAGTCCCAGTGTCGGAGGAATTTTTCTCCTATAATATTCCCCTCTATTTTAAGATATTCATTATTAACATTTGTGTCGTTTGGGTTTTAGAGATTTAACTGAATTTCTTCTTATTGACTATTTTGCCAGTTGCAGTTTTCACAATGTTGTAGCCGAATTTAGAACAAAATAGCCAAAATAAATATGCAAATTTATTAGAAATCCGGGTTTTACATATAATAAGGATAATTAGTGGGCCTATGAATTTATAATATTTCTGTTGTCAACATCCCTTTCTCTCAGCTAATATAGGCCTATATAACTCCTGCCTTACACTGAACTCATCACATAGAATTCACACTTCATGATAATGAAGCCAATTTTCAGCCCTGACAACACTATTGCTTGCTACGACTTTGGGAAATGGAATTTGACATAATCGATCAATTCAGAGAGTCTATCGATAGAACTCATTCTTATAAATCAACAATACTGAACACAAATAAAAATATGCGATGCATTCACATAAGTCTATCTATCCTGCGCATGGATATTATCAGTTTTCTCACTTCACATTCCGAAATAGAATAATAGGCCACAATGCGCTGATTGCGTATTCAGTTGTCTCAGCTTCGCGCAAAGATTACTTAAATTCATTGCACTTACTTGTGCAAACGATGGATAACGAGTATGTTATGCCAGAAGCCGGCGAAAAATTCTATCCATTCACCGCTGTAGGCTTTATATTAGTTGAGAAAAAGGGATGTTTGTAAATAAACTACAGCCACTGAATAGTTCCCACTGAAAGTTGATTTTGCAATGCCTATTCCAGGGGCAAATGCGTCAAAGAGTTGTATTATACATGTCAAATTCTGTATTTATCATGGACAACTCTGTGTAGCCTATCCGCCGGCGTGGTCTTGTGGTCAGCGTCGCTGACTACAGCCCGGGTTCGATTCCCGGTACCTCCTCGGATTTTTCTGAGGTAGGGAGGTCTGGTAGGGGTGCACTCAGCCTCATGATTCAAATTGAGGAGCTACTTGATAGAGAAGTAGCGGCTCCGGTCAAGAAAACCACCATTAACGGCCGTGGGTGTCGGCATGCTGACCACATGCCCCCAATCCTGCCATCTGCCTATGGGAGATGACGCAGCGGTCGGGTGGTAGGCCAAGTCCCTCCAGGGATGTAGCGCCACGGAGTTTAGTTTTTAACTCTGTGTAGCCTTTTCAAGAGTATTAAAATATACTTGTAACAATATTTTTGTTTTAATCGTCGAAAATGAGAAACAAAAAATCATTCTGATGTTAAACACTGTGTTAAATTATACTCAAGTATAATCAAAGAGGTTTTGTAAATCGTAAATATTTTCACATTAAAGAAAATATATATTTGCTATTTTCTGTGCACATACTTTGCTGAGTATTTAATTTCAATAACTCAACAAACGACTTACCCATTTTTGGGTGTAGGGGAAGAGTCAAGTTGAATGTGCGAAATTGTAATGGTTAATTATTATGGGGATACGCCGAGGCGCACTTGGTTGAGGCACTACAAACTAGAAGCTCGAGGGTTCGATTAACCATGAGATCGTTGGGCAATTTGGAGTGATCAAATCCTTCTGGTGGCACAGTAGTCGTGAGGTCGACTCAATCCTCCAACAGAAATGAGTTCCAGGAGCAATTCTGGAATAAAGGCGACAGGTGCATGAGCCTGACAACCTTACCATTTTTATTTTTTGTATGCTAAAAATCTGGAAACCTCCACCTCCTAGAACCCAAAGGGCCTTCACAGCCGGTATAGGAATCACTTTACTTTATTAATTATTATTCATAATAGACTTTATCTTCATGAATAGCCTACCCTTCGCGGTCACAAACTCGTGTTGAAAACTCAATTATAACTTTCCAGAACATATGACAAGTATTTCTGTTAGAACTTCTTGATGCTAAGTTCTCCCAGGCAATTTGGACACCAAACTAGTGGCCGATATTATCAAGGTGGAAAGTAGTGATGGGAACCATTCGAATGAATTCATTCGAAATATTCGATTGTTAAAATCATTCGAAATGTTCGAGATGTTAAAAAAATCATTCGAATGATTTTGCTCTCTCCAGACTAGGGTTAGAGCGCTTCGCTTACTGAACTGAAATGTGAAAGCGAATGAATTCATTCGAATGCTTCTTCAACCTCTCGGAAACTGGCTTCTCGGCTCGTTCTCTCGTTCATTCGATTGTTTTCGTGTTCCATCGTGTCCCAGTTAGTAACTTCCGTCTCTCCCATTCCAAGCACGGATGGCATGACGCAGAGCTAGAAGGTTTATTTTCATGAGTTTCAACCCCAGGCTACAAAATATATTTTGATAATAAAATAGCCGTTCTCACGAATATTAAAAAGCACAATTTTTCGCAGATTGTTCCTATTTTACATCCATCATTAGCTTCTACATGAAGCATATGCATTCTCAAATGGATTATTTATTTGATTAATTACCGTATGTTATGAATTATGGTATTAAATACAGCCATTCAAATTTTTATATTTGATACATTTATAAGATTTTTAAGCAGTACCAACTGCAATCGGTCACATTAGCTATTTACATAAATACATATCTTCAACAACCTAAGCTATGAGTATTTACAATCTTACAAAGTTAATTATACCAGTCAAAATTAATATTCTAAGTTATACGTACTAATGCCATAGCCTAAGTGACACTAAATGAATAAAATATACTTACATATCACACATGTAATACTTATAACCATATTGATATACTTTTGATAGCAATATTTAAAGCTTTAACTCTATATACTTTCAAGTTCTTGGCGGAATGTAGAATTGGAAGGAATATTTTGACACGAAATCCATAAACCGTTTATATAACGTACACGTTTGGAGGATTCAGTGGTTCTTTAATTATTGACTCGAGATCAGATTACTTAAGCAGGAGGCAACATTGCAACATGTTGTTTAGAGTCAATTTAGATATAAATCATAATTAATAATTCTATACCACATTGAACTGTTGAATTAGTTAACTGAGACATGTTCCAATTACCTCCATATTTTAGAAATTATCTAAGTAAGAGCATATTTTCCGCGACAAACTGTAATATGAATATACTAATTTAACCTTTTCACTTCTGTTGTTTCTACTGTTTTTGTCTAAAGATCTGCAGTGTTCCAACATGTCCGAGAACTGGCAACATCTAATTTATTTTAATGGTATTGCCACCAAAGTGGGAATGCTTGCATTTTTTCCCTTTTAAAATCTTCAAAAAAATCATCCGCCCCTGAAGGGTTGTGTTCAGAAGGTGAATGGACTTGCAGTCTTTACAATTTCCACATCCTAATAAAGGGGAAAAAAATTAGGAAGAAAGGAAGGAAAAAAACCAGACTGCTCTCACCCCATCGCCAACCTACATGTGCTCAATCACGGCTCAATTTACTCAGGCTTTGCAGAGACCTTGAATTGCTTTTGTTGGTTCCTAATTATACAAGAAAATTATATATAAAACAACAAACATACATCTTTATAAAATTAATAATTATTGAGATACAGATTAAAGAGCCACGACCTATAGTGCATGAAAATAGCATTGTACTAAACGTTATTCTACTGTTTATTAACTGAAATGTTCGTTCTTGTCTTGTTTTGATTCGTTGTCTTTGAACAGTTATGTCTGCATTTATGCAAAAATACTGTAATATGACATAACACTACCTTCAGTATGCTATTATAACACAGTAATAAAATAAATAGTACTAAATGTGTTTCACATATGGTCTCGCATATGTGTTATTGAATTTCTTAGTTAAACGAACGATGTCTACCCTATTAAATAATAATTTGAAATCTTCAGATTTAAATAGATTTGGAGATCTTACCGAATTATAGATATAATTACTTTACAGCATCGCATATAACTGACAATATAGTTATTCGGATTTCCGAACGTAATAAAATAAACTGAAGAATACACTGCACATAATCAATTTAATAACTTATTTACCTTAATTACTATTTATTAAACTTGAAAATTTGAATGGACCTAATACTAAAATTAGATACATTTCATTTCGTTGTATTCAAATTTTGTCGTGAAAATATATTTGTCTATTTTAGGCCTAGTATTGTCTTTTCGTGTATTATATTTATCCTTCCATGCTTTAACTGCATATTACATATTACATCGCTTAATTAGGAGCTTAGGGTATACCAATAAGCCGTGTAATAATAATAATAATAATAATAATAATAATAATAATAATAATATAATAATCTGTTTCTGTTGTCGTTATGTTCTCTATTCATTGGGATTGATAGGCCTATACAGTTATAATGATTATGATAATATGGTATTATTAGGTGAATAGTAACGATAAGTCATGATAAGTAAATGTTCAATCCTTTGTGAATGGGATACTAAAATTAACCTACGACAAATTATTTTTTTATAGTCAAAGATAATGATGCAAACTTATTTTTGTTAGGCTATTAGGATAGTCATATGAGTTTTATTGCAAGACAAAAGGATTGAATGATATTTTATTTAAAATTGTAAGTCCAAAGAGAAAACTAATATGAACAGATTTTTTGTAATTTATGATTGATTTAAAGCTTTAAGAACGTGTCTTGAAATTACATAATTTTTACTTTTTCGTAAATTGAAAAGTTAGATTATTTTGTACTTAATCGTATTATGCTTGTTATTATTAAACACCACAGGTATGCAAATTCAAATAATAACTACGAAGTTGTCTGGTTATTGCTGCATTAAGCAATTTATATTTGTAGGACTTCAAGAAATTTCATGTTAGGCCTAATTTACTGTATTTACTACAGCACCTGTTCGAGAATACATGACTAAAATAATAAACATCTCTGGAGGCCGTGTTTGTTGTAAGCTGGCCGCATTGTTCTCTGCCGGAAATGTGCGCACTAAATTGAAATCTACCCGCTTTCGAATGCCAATGAAGTGAAGTGAGTGAGAGAGAACGGAAGATTTCATTCGAAAAATATTGACGCTAGCGAATGAACATCTCGTAGGTTGCATGTAACTATCCCTCTATGAACAAAACACTTCGAATGATTTCATTCGAAATATTCATTCGAAATGTTTAGTTCTGCATTCGAATGATCATTCGATTGTTAAAATCATTCGATTTTTCCCACTGGAAAGTACACCTCTTCCAGCTTCCGAAGTTTTCCAATTTTGTTTGCTGGCTTCCTCTAATTAGTAACTGGAGGAGACACTTGCTGTCTGAAGGTGATAAAAAATACATGTCTCAGGTGGTTTGGATGTATAACAAACGAACGCCAATCTGAAAATGGACGGAGCGAAGCTTTTTTTGGTCAGCACAAAAATTATAATTATGAAATATATTTAAAATCACGACAGATGTTTAAATTACTATGAAGCAAGAATGTGTGATTTAAGTTGACCGTAATTGGAGTATAAACAATTACGTTGTTTTGGAAGGCGTTCATTATAATGCGTTAATTATCTTTAAAAGGCAATACTCAAGTCGAAAATGCTCAATTATTTTCGTAAAAAAACGCAATAAACAAAAATGGGACACCCACGGCGGGCGGCTGATCCTCTTCAGTTTTGAGGGGTGGAGATGATTGAAATACTGGTCATTATAAGTAAAAACAAAATAATAAGATGGATTTATACACTCATGAACGACAATTAGTTTTTTGTGCTAAATAAATCAGCGATATTCAATGAACATAACAACCTAATTTTAAAATTGTACTGTAGTTGGAAGGGACATTTTAGACATCCAATTCAAACTCATTTTCTCACACTATTATTTTCAGAATGATTTAAAGTGTTAAAAATTAACAGGATTTTACGATGCTGAATCTAACGTGTGTTCTAACTATACTGAATGCTATTAACAAAACAATCATTATTATAAAGAACACAGCGAATAGTTTTAAAATTAAAATTTGATTTATACTGTGTGCATTCATACAAAAGGCTAAAGCTTAAACGCTTAATTAACCTATTTTGTTAATTTATTTGGTTTGGAAATTGTGAAAATTAAATAATCACACACATTTCGCAAATTTGGTAGAACAAAATTTTTCTACATATAGTCTAATTATTTTATAAAGCAATCCAATTTTTAAAAACATTACATCCAATATAACGAAATCCACACATCCTATTGCATATGCCAAATGTAAAGTATATTCAAACTTTTAAGTCTCTAGCTTTAAAGCTGTGGAAAATAGGCTTTATGTTAAGAGTAGTTATGTGTTCCCCTTGCAAAAATAGAAATACAATTATAGGTAGTATACTATCATTCTCCACCGAAATTTGAAGTAATCTCTTCATAGCGAAATAGAGCACACCGCACTTGAAGATAATAATGAGCCACAATATTGCGAATGGTGGACTTTAACGTTATTGTCAGATCGTACTAAGACCATTTCCCACATTCACTAAGGATCACTGTAAGCAGACTCAGATTTCGCACTCAAAACGTGTCTCTCAAAATAATGCCTCCAAAGCATTTCGTGGAGTTTTCTACCATCATGCAGGTCGTTAAATGGTGATGAAATTGGCTCTCCGTCGAGCCTTGCGCAGAATCATACCTGACTGTATCTGATCTGAGATAGAAGGACAAGAAAGAGGAAAATTCGATGATTACTGCTAGGCAGCGTTTGCTTTCCGATTAAGAGCGTTTTCTTGTGCACTACTGACATTTAAGTGTTGGAAGAGGAATCTAAAGTCAAAAGTAGATAGCCTATATCCATTATTATAAAAAATGACGTTGGGAAATTATTTATCTTTGCCTTCTTAGTTCAAAACATATATATATATATATATATATATATATATATATATATAAAATGAAAGAAAAGACTATTTATGACAAAAGGCATATAAACGTTAATGCATTTAAACGAATTAGGTATTACTGTGATGACTATTAACACGGCGATATTAAACCTGACGTGCTTGGGAGATCCCAGATTCAAAATTGCCCTATCTCGCATCACTTGCATTGAATACTAATACCAGTGCGTTTGTCTACTTTGAGCGTAGGACCAATCACAATGTACAAAGTTATATGATTGAGCTGGTCATTTATAGTCCGCACGGTTTTAGAAAGCATAATAGCTGAGCCAATGCGTGAATGAAAATAACGAATTGCCAATACAGTAGAGTCGCGATAATCCGAGATTACGTACAATCCGAGGTGAAAAAAAAGAGGAAATTTAAAAAATCCATATACAAAGGCTTGGACAGTTTTTTAAAGTTGTAAATGCTCATAAAGATTCTTTCTTCTAACACTGTAACTTTACTCTCTACACATTAAATTTGACTTCGTTTTATATACATATGTATGTAATTGAAAATTCCGTTATTTTCCTTTTTTCCGTGTAATCCGAGTTTTTTGTAATCCGAGGTACCATCAGCCCCAATTAACTCGGATTATCGCAACTCTACTGTAGTATTTTAGGGGGATTGAAAAATAGTAAACACTGTCGCTCAGGTTTGAGCCGTGGGTGTCAGAACTAGACAACAGAACTTCTAAATATAGCAAACATGCCTAATTTCGCAGTACCCCTAAGTTCGCAGTATCTTTTTATTTTATTTATTGCAAAATTGGGAACAGTAATGGAAATATTTCATCTTACTGATCAAAGAGGACATCTTCTCTTATTTTTATACATTTTTTTATTTTTCGATTACTGTTCCTGATTTTGCAGTAAATAAAATAAAAAGATACTAGGGGTACTGCGAAATTAGGCATGTTTTCCCTACTATTGGAAATTCCAGAAAGCCCGGAAAAGTGTAAACAGATATTGAAAATTCCTCGTTTTAATACACGCATTTGTTCAAATGATATGCCTTCTAAAATAGTGTGGACTGTAAATGATATATTCGAAAAATATCTGCAACTGAAACACTTCCCGAGCCAACCTTCCATACAGGCGCATTTACAGCATAATAACTGCGAAAGCTTATTGAAATTCTGCCACAAACATAAAAACGAGAGGAGACGGATTTGTGCAACAGTCTGTAAGTGAAAAATAAGCTGTCAAGGGCACTTCAACTACAATGTTGCAAAGATTGTAACAAACATAATGTTAATTCTTTTTTAAATCGCTGCATTTATGACAGTTTTCCTAATGAGCCCATCAATAATAGAGGACTGACATATGTTAACAGCTGTTCACCTATCTGTCTGACATTCAAACCGACCTACGCAGAATCGAATACCAGATTGAAGGGAAGGGGGACACTTACATTCGCATTATATCTTTTCAAGGCTAAATCCAATCATAAATTCTCAAATAAAAAGTGCTAATGATTACATGAACTTATAAGGCCCGATATTATTCACTAAATTGCTGCTTAAAAATCTCGTAAACAAATCTCAGCCCACTCAATGAACAGGCCTTATGGCTAAATTACCTAGATATCTGCAGCTGCGATTCCTAATCCTTTCCTTCTTTCCCTAAAACACTAAAATTTATTTGAAACAAGTTTGGTACACCATGAAAGTCAGGACAAATTAACTAATTGTTAGAAAAAGTTTATCTCAACCCCAACACAGCTGCTGACAATGCTTCGAATCGGATTTAGGGGATAGGCCTACTGTCCAGCCTCATTTTTAACTGGTACTTTATCACATTTGAATTTCTTATCGTCACTGTTATGCCAGAACCACGAATGTGCAAAAATTAAAGAATCACGAATGGGTCACATTTGTTACTGCAGCATAAAAAATAAAGAAGAACTTAACATTCATTAAATGGAACTAACTATCACTCACCAAGGAAAGAAAATACAAAGTTCGCAATTCCTGCAGAACAAAGATTACCATAAACAGATGCCAGCACTGCACTGAAGTCAAAATCTGAATGTTTGCACATTCGTGGTTTCGGCATAACAATGACGTTATTACAACGTTGTGTATTCAATGTAATAGCAAAATATCAGAAACCATACAACCTAAAGAACGATCACCGTTTTCGTTGCATAAAATAACTCATACTTCCATTTCTAACAATTTCTAGGGATAAAGTTGTGAGAATTCAAATGAATACTGTACAAAGCCAACCTCCTGGAACCCTCTGGGCCTCCATGGCCTGTAATAGGGAACACTTTACACTTTTACTGTACAAAGCATTCACAATATAGGCCTGGTTAGAATTATTTTGGAGGAAATTGCGGAAAAAACACTAGCTATACCCTTGAAATATGTCTCGAATGTAAACGAACTATTGTTTTCGGGTTTTGCTCATCTCCAGGAGCCTCAAAACATGTTTATCTAGTGAAAACTATATATCAAATTTCAGTTCGAATCTTAACCATTATGACCTATTCGTGTTTACATTAAGGTTCAAGTTAGTCTCTACAGAGTGACAGCTGAAAGTAAAAGCATTAACCACATTGTGGATAATTTTAATCTCATTTTGTATAACAAGATTAGTCTGTATTCTATTGTACATAGTTTTTTGGCAATGATACTTATCATAATTCTTGAAGTTTCATTCGAATGTACGGACAACTCAGAAAGATTTAGGTAATTAATCTGAAAAAAACCCTAACTGAAAAAATAAATGGGCTAAATTATTGGTTTACGATACGTAGCGTATTATTAGAAATTCCACCGTATAAATAACAGAACTGACATGATCCTTCTAGTATTTTTTTTTAAACAGGAAGAGATTGGCTGATAAAGAAATAAATAAAATAAATTGAATACCTAAGCTTCAAACAGTTGCAAGTTAAGTGCTATGAGGTACTGAGTGATATTACGGCACCCGGAGTTTGAGCTCACAGGAAGATGGATAGGAGATTTTTTTTTAACATTTTCTACTGTGTACACGACACATGTCATTCCCTTCGAGAAACTCGACACCATTATTTGGAATTCGTTATCTCCCTCTCTTTACTTTATAAATTTTGTCAACAGAGCCCAGCTGGTAGATATAATTAATTGCCTACACTCAGAGAGCAATCCATCGAGAATCTGGGAATGTCAGGCTGCAGTGGGATCTTCGCCAAGACCTGCTCCTCTTTTATATCATCTTCCTTCTAGAAAACTTTCTTTGTCCAAAACTTTAAACGCCAACTGATCTTATGCCAGTGCTTCCTGCTTTACGTATTGCATATCAGTCTAATGAGCATGGCTCGGAAGTTAACGCTCTGTCAGAACTCGAAATATGCATGCAAATGCTCACGAAGAATAGAAGTATGCTCTATCATACAAGTAATTTTAGCACTTTGCGTTCTCTTGTTAGCTGAATTACATTATAAATTACAGAAAACAGAAGTTGTATAAATCATATTAAAAAACTTTTAAAAGCAAGGTCAATGCAACAAATTTTAATAAACCGAAAACTAATTATCGGTTCCGAAAACATTAAGCTATGTAAAGTCTGTTCTCAAAACATTCACTTATCCAAACATGCTGTAAACGTTTGAATTAATAAATACATGCATAGAACAATATTTAAAAATTCTCAGAAATATATCAATAAAAATTTTACAAACTAATAAAATATGTACAAGCATTTTAATACCAAGCAAATATGATGCATTATCGCAAAACGAACGAAATATGCAACAATATACAAAATTAAACCAATTTTTTTGTTATTTCATTCACGCCTTGTACATATTTTATCATTAGCATTAAGAGTGCATTAATAAAATTATGATTTTTCATTAACTTTCAGGCCGTCCAAAAGAATTAACTAGCTGAAAGCTGAAAGAAAATTATATAAGAAAACTAATCTACATCCCCTTCTTAAACACAGGATGTGCAAATGCGTGGTTTAGACAGCAAACCATTCGTATTTGTGGCCCCGATTTTGTATTTTGCCACGTATTCTTCAATACACAATAACTTGGGCGGGAATCATTTGTATTGTATTGCGAGAATCTTCACTATAACAGTAAAAATGAAAAAAAATGTTATTTCTTTTTAAAAAAAAAAGGAAAAATTGTACAGGGTGGGTCCTGCAATGGTATGAAAAAAATCTCAGCCTAAACCCCCTCATAGGAATTATCACCGACCTTACAGAATCCCTGTAATAAATTAAATATTAGCCTTAAAGACAGGAGGCAGGCTTATCTGTATTGATTGCTGAACGAAGAACATATCCTTGGTTTCGGTTGCCGATTAATATTTCTTGATCTAGTAAAGTAAAGTGATCCCTATACAGGCCTTGGAGGCCCAGAGGGTTCCAGGAGGTTCAGGCTCCCAGATTTTGGACATTCGGCACGTGAAGGTGGTAAGGTTGTCAGCTTACGTACTGGCCGCCTTTACCCCCAGGATTGCTCCTGGTACTCATTTCTGTTAGAGGCTGAGACGCCCCCAAGATGACCCCAGGTTTATAGAGCCACCAGAAGGATTAGGCCAACTGAAAAAACTCCAACGACATCATCGGGAATCGAACACGCGACCTTCCGGTTTGTGGCGCAGCTCCTCAACCACTACGCTACGGCGTACCCCATTTCTTGATCTATCAAGGCAAATACTTGGGCTGGGCAACTATTCCATGTTTTCTCTTAAAATTGCGTCAATAATTTAATTTATATCTGTATTAATAATTAAGGAATCGCGCACAATGTGCATTATCTTAACCTAAGACTTAACCTACTGACAAACACCCAGTCCTGAACCCGGGAATCGAACCCGGGCCGCCGGAGTGGAAGGCAGGCGCGCTACCGACTCACCCACGGCACGGACTCTGTATTGAAATATTCTCAAAATTAGTGAACCTGGCTGACTTCTGCTGAAATTTTTTATTCCACTGCTTTATACTGGAAGAAGATGGGAATACTGTGAGAGACGTTTGTTGAAATAACACATCTGAAGTCGATCAACAAATTAAAACAAAACCATCATCTGTTCACTTAACTGTCTTTCTTTTAATTTTAACATAGACCTCTTCAGAGAGAAAAAAAAACACTGAAAGGTCTAGGCTCAAAGTTAAGAAGTTGACCATACCTCGTCCTAGTTTAATTTAAATTTACCGAGAGCTCTTTATCAGGGCGTCTAGTATGATATGTCATAAAATATTGCTCAATTCTTTTCATAATTACTTTTATATCCAGTATGTATGTGTGTGTCGTGTATATATTTTGTACTGTGTAAATGAACATCAGTTTGTTGACTAACTTAATAAATAAAAGATTATGGCTCGTATCAATTGGAGTCAATGTGACCCTAAACCCTCTTCCATCTCGGCATCTCCTTTTCACAGAATTCATTTAAAACTTCTAAATTTAGGTTAAAGCCTAAGAATAGTTACAGCCGCGCGAGCTATTAATAACTTATATTCATTTTGAAAAGTATGCACAATAAAAGCCACACATGAAAGTCTACGTTCTGGGGGTCTCCCACAATTCCTATTATACAATATCTAACATTTAATTGGTACCAATAACGCATATTCTATGAAAATTACGCATTAACAAAGCAGTAAAAAATAAGACACTGGTGATGTTGAGTCATAAAAATTTCCTTATATTTTAAAATATTGCCCGGAAACGATAAACGACTAAAATAAAAGTGGTTGGTAGTATTCCGGGCTAAACTGATTTATGTCGCATTAATAATTTCTGATCTAGTAGTACTGTAACTATAAATTTAAGGAATTTTATCGTAATGAAAGATAAAGACAATACAATTAACCGCATCTTATACAGGCTGTTACTATTTTGACGTAACTTCCACATAAACCTTTATCGGTTTATGGTTGAAATTTCTTCAATTAGGTAGATTCTTATAAACGAATACTAAATACAGGCAACATGAACCATTACGTGTCTGTAGACCATCCTTCTATATAATTGCACTGTTCAGTGAGTTTAAAACGTTTCGACTTGTTCTCTTTTGAAATGTTTATGGCGCCCGATTAATTACAGCTTCTTTGTTCACTATGGCTTAAATACTTACAAGAAAGATAAAGTGACCAAAGATTAATAGTGGTACATCATGCATGCACATTTTTCTATTAATAGCTCATTCAAACAAAAAACAGTACGACGAGTATCTTCCATGTCAAGCAATAAAATTAGCTGCACGGCAAGAAGAAAAGACTAATGCTCTAACTCGCTTAAGATTGTTTTCACTCATAAGTCTACACAGGGTAGGTTGAATTTATATAATATTAAATTATGTAATACATATACATATATAATTCAGATAAATATAAGCAATCGTCAAGTACAATCTTCAGTAGGCTCTAAGTCTGAATTTTTTAAAAAATCGCATTATAATAATTGTTAGATCTAGTAGGAACTATAAATTTAATGATTTTTATCGCAATGAAGATAAAGACATTAATCGTATCTGCTTCTATTACTACTTTAGGAAAACTTTAATCCTTCAGCTGTTTTCCACGAATGGCACTCTTAACACGTGAATAAAAATCCTCGCATTTAACATAAGCATTACTTTATTAATTTTATACATTTATTATTATTATTATTATTATATTATTATTATTATTATATTATTATTATTATTATTATTATTTTAAATTTCTTTTTTGTGTAAACGACAGCAGCAGTCTAATTGTTACTGTTTTCAATTTCACATATTTCAAGTATAATTCTGAAGTGAGTAGTTTCCATTTCTATATGCCTCGTCATGTGAACCCACGACCACTCACAACTAAACACAGTTATCCTCGTTCCAGGGTGGAACTTAGAGCATTTCAGGGATGCTTCAATGCCCAAGGTAACTTAAGTTACGCTCATTTTTCAGCAGAGAAAAACTAAAGTATGGAGGTCCATTTACTCGACAGCTCTCTAACAGAAAACTGAGATATTACACTAGGACGTGAAAGAGCAGAGAAATTTAGTCCAGAGGCTTTAATTTCGGCTTGGAGTGCTATAATATACCGCAAGTCTACAACGGACCCAGTCCCTCCCGGACGTCTTCTTATCCAGGAATTATACGCCCTTGGAAAATCCTTCTACTTTGGCCGGGTTTGAACCCATGAATCTTGGATGCAGATGCGGGAAAGCTACCTTTACCTAGTGATATAGCCTACACCGTTTGAAATTTACTACATCCAGTAGACCTACATTTTAAATACAACCCAGAAATACTAATGATTACTCGTGATACAAACTGAGCTACTTGATTGAGAAGTAGTGGCTCCGGTCACGGAAACCATCATTAACGGCCGTGGGTGTCGGCATACTGACCACATTCCCCCATTTTTTTTTACAATACCAGTTAAGCATACACTTTTCTGAAATAAAGTCATAAGATATTTTTTTTAATGACCTCGAAATAATATTTTCATATCATGATAAGAAACATGTCCACCGCTGTGGCTCAGGGGATGCGTTCGCTCCTCTCACGCAGCGGGAATGGGTTCGATGCCTGGTCGGGACAAGTTATCTCACCTGTGAGATAAATGTCAGGTAACTTTAGGCCCTTGTGGTCCCCGGAATTCATCTGGCCGTCATTATCATCTTCATCCCATCCTCGCCTTGTTTGGGGTGAGTGTGTGTGAATGGTGTGTCTCGTCCTATGTGTTTGTATTGTCTCGGAGGTGGCCCCAGCATTGGGCTGAACACTCATCCGGGGAGGCCCTCCATGTCCTTGTCTGGTCAGAAAAGTATGTATGTGATCCTGTAAGGCCCGGGCGGCTTGGGTCGCTTAAATCCTAAAAGGGAGAGGTTAAACTCCGATAAAGAAAGAAGAAAGATAAGAAACGAAAGCGATTAGCTCTAGTGATATTACTGTTCATAACTAATGGAAAAGAATAGAATGCTATTATGAAGTAATGACTACGTTTGTTGGTAGAAAACATCCGAAAAATGAAATCTGGTAATTGAATAAAAGAAATAAAGCATGTTATAATCTGGTAGCCTACATAACGTATGTAGGCTATATAACAAAATATTTACGATATACACATGTTATACGATCAGCATGTTCTATATGTAAGTAAGCAAAATTACTATTCTGATTAGAATGGTACATCCGCTGTTTGAACAGACAAAAACGGATGGTCAGACAAGCTGTGAAATCGAGGGGCGTACATTGCCACATTTCGTGCAAATGAGGATCACGCAATCTGTGCAGGCGCCAGCTGCAATGCAAATCTTGTGAGGGTAGGTGGAGGTTATCAAGATACGACCACTCACGTGAGGACATTATTGTGCAACATTCTGCACAGTGGGAAGTGGTACACATGAACGGAGGCAAAATGAAGACAAAAAGGAAATTAATTTTATAAAATTAAAGGTATAGGGGCATAAGACTCCTTGCATGGTTTTCTAGTTAGCGTCATTGGCTATGGATCCACAGGCCCGGGTTCGGTCCCCGGTACCTCATCAGAATTTTGCGAGGGGGTAACGGGGTGCACTCACCATCGTGATACAGATTTAGGAGCTACTTGATAAAGAAGTAGTGGCTCCAAACATGGAAAACATCAATAATGACCATGAATGTTGGCACGCTGACTACATACCCCCAATTCTGCTATCTCTCTATGATAGACGTTGCAGGGGTCGGATGGTAGGCCTAGTCTCTCCAGGGATGCAGTGCCATGGAGTTTATTTATTTTTAAACAGGAAACAGGTTTAACAGGACTAAAATGCAGTATATTGTTCTCTTCGTAGTAACGCCAAACCGATTGCCTCACGTCGTAGGTTTGCGTAAAGCTAAATCATCACATGGGAATTTGTGGGAAATTACTAGCCGCTTCAAAATATCGTAACTTCTGTGAGCTCAACTTCTTACATTTTAAGATCAATATCCATTTTGAAACTTTTACTTGAATGAACTTATTTTCCATGGTGTCATCATTCATCAACTAGCATATAGAGAATTATTTTATTATGGGCCGCATTTAAAAGCAAGCTTACTCTCTTATTGCTCGTAATCAACTTTATTACTTCCTCTGCCTGTACCATAGATAGCATATTAAAGGGAAAGGAAGTACTGTGTTCGAGCACGAAATTCGAAGTTAAGTTTTAACAAATACGCGTTTTGAGGCCCCGAATCCAAATGCTGTATAGCCTACTATTTTCAAAAACATGTTTGTGAGTGTGTGGCTGTGAACAGCCTAGCTCCAAAACGAAAAATCGTATGAAAACAAACTTATGTATTTGGTTTAGGTACCTTTTGGGAATGTGACATGAAGGTGGGGATTACTTTTAATGCCACTTTACATGAAGAAAATTTCGCTTTTCGCAATTTTCTCGAAATCAACTCTAACTATTTTGTTTAAATCTTGTACATTAAGATGCTTATACTAAAAGCTAAAATATTTATTCGATTCTTTTTCGCAAAAATTCTCTGTTTGTAGAAACTCAGTCTTGCCTGGTGAATAATATAGCTTTTCATCAGGTTGAAACATCTGAATAAGCGCTCTTTGCAATACAGCCTCTATGTCAGAATGTGAAGCGAGAAAGGTGCATTGTCCATCATTAGGGTAAAGAAAGTTACCTCAGTAGATTAATAAGATTTTATTTTGGGTAGGCCTATGCATCCTCCGGGGTTGCGATGCTGTGTGGTAAAGACATTCTCTTCACTTTTACAACCAACTTACATGAAGTGAATGTCATGCATAATATACCTAGGTATTATACTAAGAGCCAAATCTTTTATTTTGGGCAGTGGAAGTTATGTTTCACATCAGATGTTTTATGTTACTCTCAATCTTATCAATTTTTCGAAAGCATTTAATTATTCAAGATTAATAATTTTTTGTTTAGTAACTTTATATAAAAACAATGAATAAAAATAATCTTGGAACGTAAAAAGCTACATCAAATTCAGGATGAGATATAAAATTAAATCTCAATTGAAATACAGTATTAATGAATTTGGTTTATTTGAAGTGGATCAATAGTGCAATCTTTTGGCCTCTATATCACAGTGACCCACAATTACTGGCATGCAAACATTTTTGTAAGTAACTGCATCATGCTATAAAAACCCTCAAACCATATCAAGATGACTACCTTCTTAATACGAGCACGCAGAAAATAATTATTACTTTCCAGTTTGAAAAGGCAAATACAAATAAAATACTACATATCACATTTTGGAGGAAGTGATGAAATCAATAACATGGACTGCATTTTAAACACTTTTTAATAGCATCCAGTATCCGCCCAAAGAACTTGAAGCTTTACGGAAATTATGTTTAAGGACCAGTTAACGGCTAGATTCGTAGTAACTAAAGAACTAAAGGGAGAATCAAAACCTTCACGACTAAAGTCATCCTTGGGACTGTGCGACGGAATCGATGTCCTGAGGCAAGACAATATGTAAGTACTTAAATTCGAATCCGGGACACTCGTAACAGCAGCTATACAGCTGTTTCAGTATTGTTAGAAGGATGTTGTAAATGAATTACTCTATGATATACTGAAAGAGCTGTACAAACCAACCAGTAGTTATTAGAAAAGTTTGTGCATTGTCCATATAAGTAACTAAGGATTCTTTGGGATCTTTAGGTAGATTTTCTCCTGTACACTCATGACAGCACTCTTTTATATATAAATTTAGCCGGGAAATACATGGTGAAATATGGTCCAAAATTACTTTCATATTACCTCTCTATTTTTCCGAACAAACGCATTAGGCTTTAAATGAAATTTCAGTCATCGCTGTAAACACATGGGGAAATTCGAAGTCAGATAAACACACACTTTTCAAAGACTCAAAAGCACAAGCAAACCGCGTTCTGGTGAAGATTGAATAATTTACGTAATTACTCTTTTAATTAAAACCGCAAAAAAACATGGAGCTGGACAATTGCTTTCCATAGTTTGTAAATGCAATTTTCTACCGGAACGGAAATTCGCTCGATTAGCTTCGTGTTAGCCTAGTTTCAAACAGCAGATACACTGTTTCAATACAGAAATGCCAGATTACTGACGCAGCAAACGTGCAGTGAATGAAGCAGCAATGTTGATTGAGTCCCTCTCATATTCATCAGTTTCATCCTCATATACTGTATTTCAAATTGCTGAGTTCAATCTCCAACAACTTTCCACATACCTACACATGGACATGGACTTGTTACAACTTGTATTTTAAAAAATATAAAATATCTTACAGTAATACAGAAAATGTTTCTAGCTCGTCGACATGTTTTCGCTCAAATATGTGCAGTGTATAAGAAACAAGTGATTACAGTATTTTTCAAATGAGAAGCCATTTCCTTCACCGCCAATCACGTGTACGAGCTAAAAAAACCGCCGCTAGCAGGAAGAGTCTTCCCTCCGTCTCGCCACCTCTGATTGGACCGCGTATCTAAGCAGGAGAATGAACAAACGGCTTGTCATCTGCAAAACACTGTAGTTGAGCAATGGATAGAAAGAAAAACACAGCTGATCCAATTTTAATTTAATTCTCACCCTATACCTTTTTTTCTGGGATTTTCTTTTAGTTTTCTGTTTACCTTGATTTTAAGTTTTTCATTTTCTACTTGTACAGAAACACCAACTTAAGCTCGAATATCATATTTTGTTC
Source organism: Ectobius pallidus (assembly GCA_964059195.1). Lineage (NCBI taxonomy): Eukaryota > Metazoa > Arthropoda > Insecta > Blattodea > Ectobiidae > Ectobius > Ectobius pallidus. Next base: position 90,826,726 of record CAXKWD010000002.1, read on the forward strand.
ACGGCTGCTGTAAATCGATGCTTACACATTTAGCTCACGTACACATAAATGGCATCGCCCTGAGCCGGGATCGAATTTGCGAACTTTGGGGGGGAAGTGCACAAACGACCAACCAACCCTGCAATACTTTGTTTTTCACAGAAGCCAAAAAGTTCGTAACAAAAATGCATAATACAAAATTAAATTATATTGTCCGACTGCAAACCACATAAAAAAAGTTCTCAACATCATACAAGAAATCAGAACTGAAAAATAAAATTCCTCTATTCAGTTTTCAATCTGGGAGAAGACCTCAAATAGTTTACAGGGACTAGCAGAAAACAAAAAATAACAGAAAAGAGTATGCAGAAGTTGCTTATTCAAGTAGTATTCATGCATTCTTATTCACTACAGAATAAAGATGCGCTACGAAAATATGAGGCAACACAATAGCTATGTAAAAGAAATGCATTTATGTATCCTGTGGTTAACTGAAGTTCATGTTAAGTTTGACAGATATCATTTCAGACATCCAAAAAATACTTCGGAATGCGTCTATATAATGTATTATTACTTATTTATTTATTTTCAACTAATTCTTTAAACTACTTCTATTCACTTAGTAAGAAGTACAGTTTTTTTTATTAACACCACGGTTTTATAGCTACATGCTCCATTACATAATGTAACACTACATGCTTATGAGAACAGTCACAATACTTAGATTTCATATTTTCAGTTTTTTTTACATCACTTAATTAGTATTTTTTAAAGTTTCAAAATCTTTTCAGTTTTTTGTACATCGCTTAATTAGTATTTTGTAAAGTTTCAAAAACAGTCACAATTTTAGATTTCATATTTTCAGTTTTTTTTACATCACTTAATTAGTATTTTGTAAAGTTCCAAAATCTATCTTATTTACAAATTGGGAAAAACATTTTAAGTGTTTTATAACAAGTTCGCTTTTATTTGGAGGCCATCGTCCACCCGATTGAAGCACTTCTCTGCGGAGTTCATCTCTGGCTGATTGTAGTAACTCGCAGTCCCAAAGAACGTGGTCAGTAGATTGCAAATCTCTCCTAAGAAGTACAGTATACAGGCTTTACGTATAGGCCTATATGTAACATAAAATAACCTCTACAAACAAAATATTCAAAATACAGAGTTCGTTAAAATTGCAGGCCTACATTAAAAAGCAAAGGTGTCCATTTCATAGTTGTACAAATTACTATTAGCAAATATTAACTAGAATACTTTAAATTTCTGCGGTGTAAGAATTGCGTCGTAAGCATGAAATGCAGGAAAAAAAGATCAGTATCGTTTGCTAATATCGGCAGAGGTTGATGGGAGACCTTGGAATAGTAAAGAACCCAATATTTTACACTCCCCAAGGTTGTATAAGTTTTCATCTAAAATGCGCATACTAACGCGTCCTCTAAAATCGGTGGTTATCAATGAATATATTGAACATAGGAATCTAATACACTAAACTGCAATAAGGTAACCATGGTTTTAATTTAATTCAATGTCAGTTAACGAAGCAAAAAATAAAATAACATACAGGTTAAGATGACAAATAGGGCCTACATACTGCCAATAATAGTAAAACGTACTAGTGTGTAAGCATTTTTTTACCATTAATGAGAGGAATAATACTAGGATTTCAATATTATTTAGTCAGGTAGGCTAGCTCGGAATTATGCTAAACAACAACTCGGCTTACAACCCACGAAAAAGAATCAATTTGCTAGGAAAAAATGAAATCGTTTAAGTTAATTTCATTCAATTTAATGTTATTTAAATGTCGTTTAAACGACTCACTCAATATTTTAAACGCCTATTTTCATTAACCATTGCCCATTTTATGTGCTTAAAGCAAATTTTGTTTTTATAAGTTCCTATTTTCGAGCTTAAATGCACATTCCAAACACCCGACGTCTATTTGTAATGCAATAATTAGCAATGTAATGTTTTGCAATAATAGGTGTTGAAGCATCTTCCGGGCTGTGGGCCGTGGTCCAAAGGCAAAATAACAAGTCTCGCCTTTGGACCACGGCCCACAGCCCGGAAGATGCTTCAACACAAAGATTCCGGCCGTGAAAGCCTCAGATTAACTAAGGTATTTGCAATAATAGTTTGACATAGTCTATTCTGTGAAACTGGTGCCTTTTGATAAGCAGAGAAAAGCGACAATTCAGTAAAAATTCATTTTTGCATGTTGTCTTCTGTAGAATGTACTACATGATTTGTATATAATATGAATTAAAGTAGGTCTGCACTTTATTCTGTACTTTTGTTTTGGATTTTACTTCCCTTTCATTGTAGCCTAATACATTAGATTCCAATCGAAGTTATGTCTTATCTGTGATAATGTTTTTCATCCATTTCTCGTTCATACTGTCACAGTGGAATCGAATTTCCTCCATCCATTGCCGGTAACCTAATCTACCCGCATTTTTTCCCAGTTACAGCATATCTGAGTCGGCTATCAAAGCCTCCAACTTTAGACACATTTATTATTGCAAACATCATCATATTTGCTAGTTCAATATTGTCTCTCTTTACATTCTTTTTATTTCTTAATAATGACATACCGGTGCGATAATTCATCATGCAGCTAAGTACAATGCATAATCCTCCTCTTGGTTTAGAGCCCTTGCACAAAAGGTAATCGATGTATCAATGGGCATCAAGATTTAAATAATACTACTCTGTAAAGTCGGTACCCATGTATCCACTAAATCGCTATCGTAGAAGAAATAATGTGCAATACACGTGCGTTTTGCAATTTATTAAATTGTTTGTTTTTTGTTCGTTGCATTACTTGTCATGTACGGTGTTAATTTGGTTACGTTAAAAAGGCATATCATTTATTTGCAATTTGTATACCTTCATACCTTAATATATTATTTATTTATTGAATACACAGTTTTATGAACCCTATTTTACCCGAAGGTACATTAGGGTTAAAGTTTTAACAAATTTAATTTGTAATTTACATATTTATCTATCTCTATTTGGCTATGACATACCATTCCGTTCTATAACTAGCAGTGCTGAGCATTACACCCAATTACCCTGGTAACTTTAAACTATAATCGATTATGTACATAAGAAAGAAAATAATAAAATTGTCTAGAACAGCATTTTCTTATAACTAAGTTATATGAAATAATGGTTTAGCGTAAAGATAATAATCTAGATGTCCTTTTAAAATGTGTCTTTCTCTTTCAAACACTGGGCAGTTAAATAAAAGATATTCGACAGTTTGTTGTTCACCACATATACATAAGTACAGTATCCATTTTCTCTTATCACTTTAAATCTTTCACTTTAACCTTAACATATTCATATATAATCATTCATTAATAACTAATTTTCTATTTTTTTATCGTAATCCTATAATCCCACTGTGAAATTTATTGCTTCCGTATTTACATATAAAGCTCCCAATTATTTTTTACTGGCATCACACAGATAACCTAGAAATAGATACAGTACTTAGTTCAGTGGAGTTAAGTTGTATACTACACTGAAATTACGTATTTACTGGATACGGGATTGGATTTTGGTTCAATTAGGGGTACCTTTGCATTAAAAAAAAAAAGAGTATAAACGAAGAAATAATGAGCACATTGTACGTAAAGGAAGAGCTTTGTTGACCACTTGAGAGTGCAAAATATGCTGTTGCTCTCAAGGCTGGTTGGAACATCTTATCTTCTATCACGGAAATGATCTCGTGCGTAGGCCGACACCAGCTTGTTCACTTCTCTATCGATTATCGTTCACTCCACGTCTCGAAAGCTTCTGTGACCACTTTCGGTTTTACAAGGTAGCCAAGTAATTATGTCAAAGAAGCTTAATTTCAACATGAAGTTATTAATTGATTTTCCTGGAATGTCGGCTTCACCTGTCTCTGTCGATCTCAAGGCTACAACAAATCAAAAAATGAATAATTTAAAACAGACTACAATTTACAATGGCACATGTTTTTAAAATTGGCACTGCAAGAGTCATATGTAGCATAGGCGTAACCAGGCCGACCATATGGGGGGGTTATAACATCCGCGGGGTCTGGGAAAGGGGTGTCCGGGGGTCCTCCCCCGGAAAATTTTGAAAATTAAGACACAAAATAACGAGTTTTAAGCTTCCCACGCTTTATACTTGTATTAAGTAATTTATGGGCAGACTTAAAAAATTATACAATTTTCCTTTTTTTAATCAATGGGGGGGGGGGGTTCAAACCCCCAAACCCCCCCCCCCCTCGGTACGCCTATGATATGTAGTAACTAATTGTCCCGAATTGAAGCCAATACAGAAATGTATCGCAAAATGGGAAATTCAGCGATAAGGACCATTTTAAATAATTATGAGGTATTAATCTAATTTAACCGGGGTGTGCCGTAGCGTAGTGGTTGAGGCGCAGCGCTACAAACCGGAAGGTCGCGGGTTCGATTCCCGATGAGGTCGTTGGCGTTTTTCAATTGGCCTAATCCTTCTGGTGGCACTATGGCCCTGGGGTCGACTCAGCCTCTAACAGAAATGAATACCAGGAGCAATCCTGGGGTAAAGGCGGCCGGTGCGTAAGGCTGACAACCTTACCATCTTCACGTGCCGAATGTCCAAAATCTGGGAGCCTCAACCTCCTGGAACCCTCTGGGTGTCCATGGCCTGTATAGGGATCGCTTTACCTTTTACCTTTTACCATAATGAATAGACAGAGCTGAATTTACATGCTGATAAAAGCATTCAATTGAAATTAGGGATGGGTCGATACCACATTTTCTCGATACTCGATACTCGATACCGATACATGATTTTTTCCTCGATACTCGATACCTTCAACATTCCAGTTTCAATAAATAGGTACATTAAAAATTAAAATTTGAGAGAACTGTATAATACCAACTAAATTAATTAAGTCTGCATATTTAATGAGACAAAATTTAATATCATCAGTAGCCTATAATTATTTTTAAACTTTAGGGCCTACTTTAAAAATTAAATTGTTTTTTTAAAGAGTCCACTTACAAGTTTTTGTTAAAAAATACTAGCATTCTCACTTAATTGCAGAATTACAGAATTACAAAAGTATCGAAAAAGTATCGAGCGAGTATTCTGAAGTATCGTTCGATGCCGATACCATGAAAGTATCGAGAGTATCGAGGTATCGAAAGTATCGAGGACCCATCCCTAATTGAAATCAAACCAAAAAGAAAATTTTCTGTGGAATAGCTGTTTCCACGAATAAAAACCATAACACACGAATAAAATTTCTCACATTTTAACACAAAGTATTACTCTATTAATCTAATAATTCTGCCTTCATGCAATTTTTGCGGTGACGAATTTATACGTCAGTAGCAGATATAAGGTTAAGAATTCGCCCAACATCAGTAGACTAAATGAAGGTATTCTATACATCTTAACACCGTCGAAAGAAATATTTTTCACACCCGAAGTAAATTGTATTCTTTAGATTGGAAAAATAACATAACAGACTTAAAATAAATGAAGAAACATTTATTACACATACGGGTAGCAGATCGTTCTAATGCATGAAGGCTGATATGCAAGTAATATTGCATAACTCTAGGATAAATGCCTACATGTAATTTGGTTATTATTCTACTCGAGAAATATGCTCAACAGTTCGTATCAAACTTGGATTCATTTTTGTCTTAAAATTATTTTATCACAATATAAACTCTAGTGGCACCACGAAAAGCTATTTCACGAATAAGTAAGTCTAACATTAATTTATATAACGCACTAATAATTAACACTGGTTACTTCTCTATATCAGGTGAAAAAATAACCAACCCGATCCGTATACATGTGTCAATAGAGCCAACCACATTAGAAATAATTCCAGTGGGTTGTGATTCTAATGTTACAGATGCGAATAACCCATTTTATTAACCGATGTCTTCCAGAAAACATGATTTATTTTTCTTGTTCTTTCCCTGAGTTTTACCTCACCCTTGTAGCTACATTACGCGGTCCATGCCGCACGGGCCTTACAGAACCGCAACTCGTAAGAGAAGGGAATTTCTATGGATCATACATACTTTGTTGACCAGACAAGGATACGGAGGGCCTCCCGGGGTGAGTGAACAGCCCAATGCCGGGTCATTCAATAAATTTATTTATCTAACTAATTTGATTAATTATTTATTTAATTTATTTAATGCCGGGGTCATCTCCGAGACAAACAAACACATAGGACGAAAAACACCAGTCACACACACTCAAAGACGAGGAAGGATGAAGGTGATAATGAAAGCCAGATGATATCCGGGGACCAGGAGGGCCTCAAGTTTCCCCACATTCGTCTCACATGCGAGGAAAACCCCCGGGAAAAACTCCCACCTAGGAAAATTGCCCCGATCAGGAATCGAACCCGGGCCCGCTGGGTCAAGAGAGAATGCATCCCCTTCACTACAGCGGACTAGGAACATGAATTTAAACAGATAAAATAAACTATAAAGTGTGTGTAGTTTACTTTAAAGATTTAAGAGTATTCTCTAGCTTCAACTTGTCCTTGGTATGTCTTCATCCAAGACCGTTGGGCTGCTGCATTATGTCATACATCAAAAAGACGAAAGAGAAACCGATGAAGTATGGAAGTGAATAAGGAACAACAACAGCATGACAAATGTGCATTGTTCCAAGGTATAATTCACAGTGTAATCGATAATGACAATAGCTGGGTTCTTCGGTTGTCCCTGTACAACCTAGGGCAGGGTCAGCTGGGCGATCGTGGGCAGACCCGTTTGTGACGTTAGCAAGTAAGTTACTCGCTTATATATGCAAATTGAACCACGTAACCACTGACATTTGTAATTGTAATTCACGAACCTGAGTTTGTTTACCTTCTTTCTTGATTAGATCGGCAACATTTGACTAGATGTGCCGCACCCGTAATCAGATTGCTTGAGTTTTGCTGTAAATGATGATCAAACTCTTTTAAATATAATTTACATAAAGTTTGCAGGGAATTAAGACAAACATAGTTAAAAGCTAATACTAATAGTCTACTTCTACAACACGTGATAGTGATTGAATAGGGCTATGAGATCATTCTAGAAATAACCTCCTTACACTAATTTTTCCCATAATCACCATCACATTTTTATATTGATGTTTATACCGCGTCCAGGAGATTAAAGCTCCCAGATTAATATATTGAAGGTGTTCAAGCTGTCAGCTATATGCAACCGGAAGCCTGCTACTCCTGGTACTGATTTCTATTAGACGAAGAGGGCCAGGGCCGAAGTCCCACCAGAAGTTTTAGGCAAACTGAAAAGTCCCAATAGCCTTATCGCGGATCGAAACTGCGACCTACCGATTTGTACCTCTGGGTCTCAATCGCCAAGAATTGTGCTTGTGTGAGAAATAAAGAAATAGATTGAGGAAAAGGAGAAAGAGGTTTTTTTTCACTTCTCTGTTCTTACCACAGTGGAAGTTTTAAATTCCGGTATGTTTAAAATCATACTGTGTTGTACCGATCAATAAAATAATGATGGAATACTTTAATCTAAAATTCCTTTTATTTTTCCTAGGCCTTCGGTTGCATGGAACCATTCATCATCAGGGCATCTAAAAAATTTATGTTGAATGTGTAGAGAAACTTAAATAAATCTCTTATAATTTCCTTAGAGTTTGCATGGGCCAGACAATGTCTAACAGTTCAACACAACCGGTACTCAATGAAGTTCACACGTGCGCACAAGTTCTTAAGGAATAAGTTATTATTTAGTGAAAGAAAGTAAAAGAGGGCTATTTTACAGAGAAACAAGGCTGTTAATAACAACTATCACTGCTCACTCTATACAAAAGAAAATATAGGCTTCGTATTAATAAAAGATTTACTTTTTTGTATGGTGTAGAAACTTTACTGTGAGGGAATTAAATAAAATTTAGGATTTATTAAAGTAGCATTTATTTTTTGGTACCTTGTGTAAAAACTGAATGCGAATCAGCTTGAAACTTCTATCAACAATATTGTTCTTTTTAAACTGATACCCATTCAGTAACACAAAATTTTACTAGGAAAACCAACAACGCATCTAACGTTCATAGGTGATGTTATGAAAAATATTAAATTGTGAATTATCATGTTGCATATATAATTAAAATAAGGCTCACTATACCGAAATAATAAACAATAGGCCAATTACATGTTTACAGAATGTTTTAATACTTCTTCTAGTACGTGAAAACTAAGTATAGTTTACAGATTACTTTAAGAATATCTTTAGACTTTAAATTAAAATGCTGCTTTAGGCCTTTTATATGTTAAAGTTTTTCTATACTTTTTATGTAAGCCTTAAATTGACCCCAGTAATAACTCGAATTTCCTGAATGATCCATGTGGATGTATTTATCAATAATGACTTTGTACCTGTCAGGTTTTCGCTTTTTTTTAAGATAAATTCGAACAGACGTATGCCTACTTAAATAAAAAAACCTTCAAGAGTCGAAATATAAAGAGGCGAAACCCTCTGCATTCTTGCAGAAAACAAAGGTAAATGTCGAAATGTCAGAAGGATCTTGTTTTATGTCTAATAGCGCAAATCTTATAACATTTCAGTCTTCCATTCACCTACACATTTTCGTCGCTATTAAAGTTCACGAGCAACAATCGAGCTTCTTTATTCAACAATACCAATTGGTATTACGTCATTTGTTTTCACGTACTAGACGAAGTATTAAAATATACAGAGCTTCTATTAATGGAATAGATAAGTTATTCACTCTAGTGTCAATATGTCAATAATGCATTCCGTGTCACGCTACAAGCTCCATTTATTTTTACAGCATTTTGAGCAGATATTTTATAGCATCACACAATGATGGGTTTTCTTCAGAAAAGTCAAGTAAACCCTACACTCTGACGAGTATGAAAACAGTTTCAGCCACAGATCTCTTAAATTACAAGCAGCATCGCCGAAGCTATCAACGTATATGATGTTATATGTTTCAGCACACATATAAAATATTTTGGTGTCCATTGGTAAGAACAATTTAAGCCCTATGATCTCAATAGAGAACACCGAAGCAGTGACATGTTAAGTGGCAAATAAAATCCATAAGTGTTAAAGAACTGACAAACGACTTTATTCATATAGGCCTATCACGCCACCGATATCAGAAATTTCATTTAAAAGAACTATAAAATTGTTCCTTTTAGGTAATAGTTTCTACAACGTAGAAAATATATATTGCGCTTGAGTGTATGTATGTATATATGTATATGTATGCGTGTGTGTAATATATGCATGTACGCTATTAATTTTTGAAGTCTGTAAATACTTTGTTAACTTATATCTTATAACTTGTATATTTTTATCAGAGGTAATCCCACGAGAGTTTACGAGTTACTGAATACGTAACAACTTAGCCTATGTTGTATAAAACAAGCAGGTGCCCGTGGCTTCGCCCACGATAATTAATTGATTTATCCTATACTGTAGCCTTTATAATATTTATTTATTTACTTATTTAACCTGGCGGAGTTAAGGCCATAAAGCCTTCTCTACCACTCAGCCAGGGCAAAAACATGAAATACATAATAATAATAATAATAATAATAATAATAAATTAAAACAAGAAATGATATACCATAATACAAGAAACGTACATTAAATACAAGGAAAAGAAATATTGTCTATAAGCTTTCAGAATTCAGCTCATTTCTATTCTGCTTAATAATAACACACAATCAAACCCATGAAGATTAGAAAATAAGCGCCTTGTAACATAAGTACTGAATGAAAAAGGTGTGGAAAAAGTTATGAAGTACTTCTGACGTCTCGTAACGCAAGTAACTAGATTATAAATCAACCAGCTATAAAAATTAACATTTTATGATGCTAGTGGATACATGATTTTAAAATCTGCATAACCGTCTGCCTTCTCACCGCGGAAGCACATGGCAAGACTCTGGCGTTAATTGGAAACCTCTTCGTCTTCTAACAAGATTTACTGCTCTTTAGCCAATTGGAAAGTGGGTGAAAAACCAGACCTGCTAGTAATACCTACCAGAGTAATAAAGCAATATTTTTAAAAAATAATAATACCCGTGTTACACAACAGTAGATTTTATAACGCAAATCCTCATTTAATAAATCATAAATGCATATATTATAAACATGAGTCGCTTTTCGCATCCTTTCTTAACAAATTTAAAATGCACTTAAGAATTCCGAATTTGCAAAGCACATATCAATTTAAAGTTATATTATAATAATTATATCCCTGTAATTTTATTAATAAGAGAAAAGAATATGCATATTATTACCAAAAGTATGCAGCAAAACTACAGATATGAGAGTGTACTTCTAAGATAAAAACCAAACAGGAAGTTCTTAACCAAAAATTCTTTGAACGCACTGCCAATGAGAATATTCTACAAATCCTCATTTAGTACCACTTATTATTTCTATTTCTATTATTTCTATTCTATATAACAGTTTATTCTATATATATGTTTTATATTTAAAAGTTTACGATAATTTTATTTAAACTTTAGCAAAACAGGCTACTCTAGTATACAAGATAACAGGTACATTATAAAATTGTAATTGACATAAAACTATAGCCCTAATATACCTTATGGTGAAATAGGGCTAAATGAAATTGTATATTAAATAAATAAATAAATTCTCCAACTTTAGTATCCTGTAAATACAATAGGCCTACTACAGAAGGCAGCACGAAAACTAGACAAATTTGGACAGATATTTACTGGACGTTTAAGGTATAATGATAAAACTTCCCCACAATTATAAAAATTATTTTATATTAACTTGATCAGATCTTTGATCAACTTTAAATGACTCTTTCAAAGGGAGATTTATTTTTTATTTTTTTAAGTTTAGAGACCTTTTAACACTTAAGATCATGGAGGCCTATCGAAGATGGTGAGATATAGTACTTTAAAACAGTACCATTGCGCCCAGGACACAAGAAAGTTTGCTGTAAAAACTATTTGCAAAGCAAACTATTTGCTATTGGCGCGCACGACATACAAGCACAATGGCGACAAAGATGTCAGAAAAATATGGAAAATCCAGTGACGAATATAGTTTCGCAGGGATTCTGAAAATAATTTCGTAGGCCTATTTAAAATATATTACTGGTAGTCTTTTCATTACTGGAATTCAGCATTAAAACTATTTTTGTATTAAAAAAACTTCACATTAGCTGTATATTTTAATCGCATACGTTTATATGTGAAGGTGTTTCATGGCGAGAATATGCACAGGACAGGACATAGTATAGGCTAGATTTGAATTATGAAGTAATAATTCTAAAACAGCCTTCTTGTAATTAATGGAATTCAAATTGTTGAGTCCTATACTCGTTAAAATCTCTAATTCGATGATCGGGCTACAGTTGTTAGATCTACAGAACATAAAATCCTGTTGGATTTCGTTCAGTACTCAATAAATTATTCCATAACTCATTCAGTTCTAGTATGAGTAAAAGAAGAAACCATAGAACTCCAAGCTCCGAGAATAGCTAAGAGACGCTTCTTAACTCTACTAAACAAAACGTTATCACAAAGCGGCGACACATACCACCTATCAATGTTCTCGACCTCCTAAACTTTATATTATAATTTATAGAACTACATGCAGTCAACCCTCGATATAATGCCCCTCTTTACAGTGCCACCCTCGCACTGCGCCAATAAATGCAAATGAACGGACATTCTCCCATATAAAATACATAAGAAACCTCGTTACTGTGCCAATTCATTTAGTGCCAATGAATTAAGAGAAGATTTTTACAAAATATAGCTTGTAGTGATTTTTTTCAGTTGCAGAATTCATTTAAAACTGGCATGAATGTTAGAAAGATCATTTAAGAAGCATACTGTACTGTATTTCCAAGAAGTGTGTGTTCCCCTGCCACTAAGTGTAAATGTAGTGCGGTGGAATGAGGAAGCCATGTTAAGAAGTCGGACAGACAGCCTGCGTAAGGGTTCTGCAGGTAGAAAGAGCCCTTCATACAATGAGACATTCCAAACTTTCACTTCTTTTAGTCCAGTGTCCATTCAGCTGTTAATCACTACACCACAGTTACTCGTAAGATTGTTAAAATGAAAAGAGCTGTTTAACAGAAACGAGAAGTTTGTGAATACAGTGAAAGATTTACAAATTCTAGCCAGCAGGCTATTGCATAATATTTTTCATTATTGTGGGGGAAAACTGGTAGTCGGAGATGCGCAGACAATATTGTGAGTGGGAGAGAAAAATGGTTAAAATATTCTTCCGTTTCTGCAACACGACTTAGACCACCAAAACATGAAGAACTAGAGGAAGGTATTTTATTTTGTGCTTAAGTTCTATACGTGCCTTTTATTTAATTTTTCTTTCATAATACAGTACAGTAAATTAATAAGCACTGTATTATGACATTTTTATTTAAAAAATTAAATTTCGTTTCAGTGCCACCCTCGCTTTGTGCCACTAAATACTAGAGAACCGATGGTGGCATTATCATGCAATATATAATATAGGCTTATGAGGAATAATTATAATTTCGCAATACAATACATAATTTAGCAAGAAAGAGATCTTATACAGCGACTAGACTTTTACTACCTGTGACGGTGGTAGACCAACAGCAGCCACGTGCACGTAGGCGGCTTGAGACAGTGTGGTCTAGGCGTAACCCAAAGCTATTTTATTGTTTCCAGTAATATTTATATGCGTGCTGGATCTTTACTGAGTGCATGGGCTCTTAATAACAGCAAGCAGGCTCACGCAAAAGCTGATGATGCTCTCTATATATCCGTCGAACTTGCTGCTGAAAGTAAAAACCCGTTCCGATGACTCACAACCCGTCCGTCCACTTCATATTGGGAGGGCCTAGTTCAATACCTTGCGAGGACGCGGCCAACCCAAGAATTTCATACCACTTAGAGGTTGCTTTACTGGGAAGGTCTCACCATGTGCTCAAAGTATTTCCTTCATAAACTAGTTAGTCTATCATTATTCATTACATAAGTATTGCTGTAGATGAAGTAAGGACTTTAAATGAAACGTACTTCTTTCTTGCAAACATTAATTCAACAAAATTATCAATAAAAGCACAATTAATCGTAAGATTACCCTTCAAAATAATTTCAAAGGGTGTACCAGAGCACAATAATTAATCGTAAGATTACCTTTCAAAATAATTTCAAAGGGATTATCAGAGCCAACAAGCATAATCAATAACAATAATGTAAACATTCATCTTTTAACTATGAGAACCAATAATGACATTTTTGGCACCATTCCATATTTATTGAGAATGTAAATATTTCTGGCATCGACTGTTAGTAGTCCTTAGGAAATTTTATGAGTTTATCTCACTACGATAACAGCCATTTTTCCTAACACTTTTTTCTGTAGTACTGGGGGCTTCAGCTGAGATTACATTGTTTAAATGTCCAGACACTAATCAACATGTTACAGGAATTGAACTCCACTCTTTTGCTCTCAGACACTGTGGAATCTGCAGTAGCTGTCCTGACCTAAGGACGTGTCCGAAAACTGAAGTAGTTAATTAAGTGCAAGAGAATTGCAACTTGACTAGGAACTACACACTACGATCTTTCGATATGTATACTCCAGTCGCTGCTTTCAGTTTCTATATCAAGGATACTATCGTTTAATCTATAAGTCATCAATGATGAAGCGAGCATTCTCGACTGCTAAAAAATGCTAAGGACTTGATTGCTACGAACTATGTATCTTTCGATCATGACTTCTCATGTCACTTACAGCAAATACTATAGAGACAATAGCGGACACTTACTGGTAGAGAAATGGGGGACAGATTTTGCAGCGCTCCTGGTGGCACAACCTAGAAACTTGGGGCAAAATTAATATATTCAAAACATATATAAACTGTAATATGCTATTCTGAGCCATTAGGTAGATACCCCTTATACATAACATGCCGAGTCTGGCTATTTCGGCTCTTCTATTAAAAACTATTTAACATATATGTATCTAGATACTGCAATTGTATTCAGTAGTAGCAGGTTGGGCCGCTAGATGGTGCTCAAAATATTGTCCCCCGATATATCACAAAGTGTCCTGTATTGGTCTAGATTGTATTTGCTTACAGTTATTCGGTCAACTATCTATTTCACATCAGCTGGAAATGTAGCTTTCAGACATGGGCAATGTAATGTCTTCTTCACTACAGTTTAGTTCTGTGGTAAAGTCTAATTCCCGGTACAAAATGAAGGAATTTATGAAAAACATATTTTAATAATGCACTCTATTACATCATAGTGTTAAAATGTGTACAAGACGTGAAAGAAACAACAGAAAATTTATGGTTTCGGTTTGTTTAAATATTGTATTTAAATATTGTACACACCTCTGTTAATTCAAACATTCGAGTATATTTGGCTATGTGAATGTTTTGAGAAGCGACTGTACAATAACTGCCGTATATAGCTAATTTTTTTTTCAGAGCCGACTGTGCAATATTAAAGTGACTTTTCACCTTTCTAAAATTTGCTGCACTGGCCATGTTTTTTAAAAAATATATGTGACGTAATTTTTACAACTAGTCACTATTTTCTGTACATTATAATGTAATTCAGCTAACAAAAGAACATAAAGTATTAAAATTACTTCAGTAATAAAGCATACATAATAGGTTCCGGATCATATTTTGCCTTTATAGAGCATATTTGCATGCACTTTGCATGAACTTCCAGGCCATGCTCATAAGGGATAAGAAGAAATTAAACAAAAAGGAATAAAGTAAACTAAACAAAGGAAATACTTTAAAGATGAGGGAATAACAATTCACCCCAGAGAACAAAGGATTTATTCAGTGTGTTATATAACTTTTAAAGACTTAAACTGATAAGAAACTGTTAACAAGTGACTAGCAGACAGCAGACGGGCAGTTCGCGTATAAAGAACACACTGATGCAGGTAATCTTGTACAGATTCTAATATAAAAACTAACGAGGCGTGGATGAGAACTACCTCACAGAAAGTTCGTATCAGTCTTGTCAGAGTTTGACAGCCTAACATGAAGCGTTATTTTCAGAATATCAAGCTCCAATTTTTTTCTTATTATAGCTGCTGCTGTGCTTGACAGGTGCTGAACAGAATCGTTCTATTGGAAATGTATCCTTCACAATTATAAAATGAACAATTATTTTATAGAGTTCATTTTATGCTTGAAACTTCTTAATCGTGTTGTGGAATAGAATCTTTAGAAAATAGAGCAAGTGCTTTGTAAATATTTTAAATTTAAATTTAAATTTAAATATAAATTTTTCATTATGACTTATATTTAATTTTTTAAGTAATTAATTGCTAAACGCAATTTAATTATTGACAGTGCGTTAAAAATGAATTTACAATATAAAACACTTATTTTATTACTAATGAAGTAAGTAAATTTACACTTCTTGGACACCCTTAGCGGAAAAGAAAAATCTGTCTGACCTGCCCATCAAATTGCCTCTAGCAAATATGTGCCATTTAAAGATAAAGAAAAAAAAATTATTTATTGC
Source organism: Ectobius pallidus (assembly GCA_964059195.1). Classification (NCBI taxonomy): domain Eukaryota; kingdom Metazoa; phylum Arthropoda; class Insecta; order Blattodea; family Ectobiidae; genus Ectobius; species Ectobius pallidus. Next base: position 90,842,255 of record CAXKWD010000002.1, read on the forward strand.
CACAAGACAATCTGCTATAGTGTTTACAATAAACCTGAATTAAAATTAACTTTAAAATAGGGATGGGTCCTCGATACTTTCGATACCTCGATACTCTCGATACTTGCATGGTATCGGCATCGAACGATACTTCAGAAAACTCGCTCGATATTTTTTCGATACTTTTGTAATTCTGCAATTAAGTGAGAATGCTAGTATTTTTTAACAAAAACTTTAAGTGGACTGTTTAAAAAACTAATTTTAGTTTTATTGTAGAGTTTAAAAATAATTATAGGCTACTGATGATCTTAAATTTTGTCTCATTAAATATGCAGACTTAATTAATTTAGTTGCTATTACACAGTTCTCTCTAATTTTAATTTTTAATGTACCTATTTATTGAAACTGGAAAAGAATACAACAAACTGGAAACTGGAAACTGGAAAATATCATGTATCGGTATCGAGTATCGAGAAAATCTGGTATCGACCCATCCCTAGTTACGTATCAAACTTTAGACCTTTGTTCTTCCTCCAGCCCTGCTTAATTAATTGATCTAAAGGTTAACTTGGATATAGATTACAAAAATAACTTATTTTCTGCATATCATAATATTGCAATTATCACTGATTAAACAAAAGCATTCTGGTACTTTGTTACATCTGATTTTATTTATTTAGGTTTCTTTCAAGGTTGTAAACATAAACATTAATCATTCGTAATAAGCAGGCTTTAAAACTTAGTGCCCGATCGAATATGTTAACAGCAACCGAACTGTACAGACTTTGCTCGGCGTATGCCCTAGCTACCATATGCTAGTTCACGTGATATTAAACAAACCTTGAATACAGATATAGGAAGACCACAAAATAACTTCTCATCATCTAAACTCACATTACAAGCACGCAAAACGATGCTTTCTCCTGTTTGTCCCTCCCAAATGTTTCAATATATGTTTGCGTTTTAGAACACTTTACTTTGGGCATGCCGAACACGTATTATAAAATTAAACATGCACAATGACAAGGTACACTGTTGACCAATTTGAGAGGCACCGTACTACGAGCGCATTCCCTTCTCGGTACTACTATCAATGACTGTCTTATCAGCCTACGCAATCACCCTCCACCCCCTATACTCAGGTCGTTGGTAACAGGAATCAACTCCCTTTGTAGGTTCGGGCACTAAGTTTTAAAGCCTGGTAATAAGACAGTCAAATGAAAACATTAGAGGGCTCTTAAGTTCAAAATAGACGAGAAAATGTTCAATGAAATTTCCTTGAATGACAAACTTGACACTTAAATGAAAATCCTCATGTTTCACTTAAAACGTAACTCCATTAATCTGATATTTCCTCTTTTACAGTTCTTGAGGCGTCCCACTTATACTGGACGTCAGTAGCAATGAACAGGTTAAAGTTTGTATTTCTTCAGTCTTGCGAATTCCCCCCCCCCCCAAAAGTTAATGAAGAACTGCTGGGAAATTTGGCTTTAAGGCTTATTTCTTATTCTACCAGTATCTTACTAGAAGTACAACGTTTACATAGAGTTTCAGATTCCAATATTGTGCAAAAAGAATCATACTATTCAAATTTGCGTCCTCAATTCCTTAAACATAGTGGTAACATCAGGAATGACTAGGGCCTAAAATTGGCTCGGGAAGTATCAGCACATAACAACAATATTGATCATAACAATGATGATGATAATAATAATAATAATAATGACGATAATAATTATAATAAAAGTGAATGTACATAGGAGTATATTTACTACGGTCCATTCACGCTTATCCTGATGAATTGAAGTAAATATAAGAAACCCTTGTATAGGCTATATAAAAATGAATTTTTATTTTTATTTTTTGTACGTTTTTTTTTCTTGAGAACCACTCCCACTCTGATATTTATATTGTTTTTGTGCAATTTTTAGGTTTTAAGCATTACGCTAGGTACAGTAACATAGGGAATTTACAGTGTAGAATTTACTGAAGCAAGCCAAGAAATTCGACCGTAAAGAGCTTTCTTCGGTATCGCTACCTAAATCCGTGAAAGATATATATTAGGGGAATATGTAAAAAAAAAACATGTTCTCTGTGATACATCTGGGAAGATGAGGAAGAAGAAGCTATTTTAGTATTGGTGAGAATGTTTTTGGTACTTTGTGAAAAGTCTGAGAAGAAGAGGAGGAAGAAGCTATTTTAGTATTGGTGAGAATGTTTTTGGTACTTTGTTATATGTCTGAGAAGAAATGGAAGAAGATGTTTTACTATTGGTCAGAATGTTTTTGGTACTTTGTGATACATCTAGGAAAAAGAGGAAGAAGAAGCTATTTTACTATTAGGGAGAAATTTTTGTTCTATTGGCATTACTATGACCTATAGAAGAGGAAGAATATATTTTACTATTGGCATTACTATGGTGTCTAGTTAAAGGTTAGAGGTGGTGCATATTATATATTGGAATTGGTGTTGAGGTGTTGATCGGTCAGTGAATTGTAACATACCGCCCATCCGGGTCATACCGGCCTTATATAGCAAATTTCAACAACCAATCACAGCGCATCTTACTTTAACCAATCAAACTGCTTTATACTGCTACTGCTTTCAGCCAATCACAGAGAAGGTTTCATTTCCGTTTTGATAACCAATCAAATCTTTCCTTCTAAACTTATAATATGACATCATGATTATTATATCAGTATTTTGAATTTATATTTTAATACAATTAACTATCAAAATATAATTTAATACTATATAAAAAACAAAGCGAATTAATTATTTCAGGTAATCACTACTATTAACTATTGCAATCCAAAACCATAACAGAAATAAGCTAACCCCAGTTTGGGCTTGACATGGTTGGTACCCTGATTCAAGTATCATAATTTAATAAATTCTAATTTAAACATCTCAATATACAGGAAATAAAGCGTACTTCTTGAAAATTAATCTCAAATTCTCATTTAATCAGAAATGGATATTCAAATTATATAATTAAACCACAAGGCTTACGAACCTTCAACTATAGCATAAGATGTGTGTACTTCTGTATTACATTTAAAATGTCCTATCATTTTGCATTAGCAAGGATAAGTTAAATTTATTCACAGATTAATTTTCAACGTGCAGAAAAAATGTAAATGTAAAATATTCAAACGTATAGGCCTAGTGCTAATGAAGTATAAAGTTATAAAAATGTAGCACGTTTAAAATATTGTAGGCCTAATTTCATTGTATATTCCATATTTTGTATTTAGAGGTTAATTTAGTAACTTTAAATTTTGATAATAAACGTTCTTGTATAATAACAAACACTGAACTGTGTAAGCAAATAAAACTAACAAACTAGCTAACAAAGCTGTATTATACTTTTAAAAAAATGTTGCCTGAAGGAAAGTTAATATGAAACTACCAGAATGTTAATTTAACAGTTTGAATCAGATCCCATACAAACTATAATGTAGGCTTACATTGTACTCAACCTGTACTAGACTCATAACATAACCTCAAGCATGGCTGGTATTCCACATCATGTTTTCCGAAATTAAACGTTTAAGGATGGATAGGAATAGTATATACGAAACAAACATGATTACAGATTAACGAAGCACAGATTAGCTGTTTTTGGAAAGAGTCTGGGATAAAACTAACTTATACTATAAACTTCCCAATATATATAAAACCATTGAACGAATTAAATAGGTTATGAGAAAAAAAAAAACTTTTAAATTACCTTATAGAAAGATCATATTGATGAGTTCCTTAACGAACAGTAAATAGAGCACAAGACTGTAATGTAAATTATTATTTTAAATACGAACACTACATTCAATAAAAAGTTATATCTTATATTTTTATTGTCAGATATACTGTAAGCTATTCTTTCTACTACAACTGCTTTTAACAATGAAAGTTGTATATTATACTGTATTTAAGAAATTTGTTAACTCTGTGTGTAGTAGTGAAACATAGGTACTTTGTAAATATAACTATATTTAAGTTTCTGTACACTCAGAATTATTGTAATTGTGGCTTCTTATATGTAAGTTAAATTACGCGTCCAATATCAGTCTTGTATTGATTTACGGACAAAATAAATCTAAATCTGAACTAGCCTAAATAAAATAAGGCATAATGTGGGTTGCTCTCGTTAAAAACCAAGACCTATCTAAATCACTTCGCTCATTTATATTGGAAAGTTTCCGGTTCCTTTACAAGATGAAAGTTCGTGTTTCCACTCAAGGACAAAATACAGTAAATCTAATTTGAACCAAAAACACTAAAAAAACAGGGTCTGAGACTCGGAATTCTAAGAAGAACAAAGTACTAACCACTATTGAACTACTTGAGAAGCGTTTGTTCGAAATACCTAGCGTAATAGTGATTACAAACCATAACATCTCAAAAATATAACACATATTGTAACCACTAGTCAGAAATTACCTTCAACTCCAGCTTAGAGGCACGGATTCGATCCTCCATGTGCAACTACCAATTTACAACTGATAGAAATGCGCCACTTTAACGGAAAAACGCGCCCTAACACCGATTGACGTCAACGTGACATCAACTAAAAGCAGTTGAGGTGTTTGTAGGCTTTAGTGCATTAGTGTCCCATGTGCCAGCGACATCATAATCGTCACTTAACTCGCGCAACCCGACGATAAAATGCCGGGTGCTAGTGATATCGTGGGTCTATGATGATACTTCATCTCGTAAGTAATCTCAAATGACCTCCCAGAAATATGATATATTGTAGATGTAGATACATTGTTTTGTAAACTTGTATAGACCTATTTGAAAGAATTTATCAAATGCAAATCAGTTATCTTGACATACTGTTTTACACTGTTCATATACTGCTTTTGAAGTTGCAATACAGTTACCCACAACATATTCCTAAACATATGGTTATGAAATTAATCAGATGTTTGTTTATTTCGTTGATCAAGTTGAAATGAGTAGCCTACTACATTAATACTGTTATATACACAAGTTATATTAGGGTGAAATAATTAGGCCTATATACATTAAGCGGAGTTCTTTGCTAGTGTATTCTGTGAAATGTTGACACATTTTAAGAAATTCTTATATCAGTGCATACGAGTTTGAATTAAGGTTACGTCTCTCGATACTCTCGATACTTGCATGGTATCGGCATCGAACGATACTTCAGAAAACTCGCTCGATACTTTTGTAATTCTGCAATTAAGTGAGAATGCTAGTATTTTTAACAAAAACTTGTAAGTGGACTGTTTAAAAAACTAATTTTAGTTTCATTGTAGAGTTTAAAAATAATTATAGGCTACTGATGATCTTAAATTTTGTCTCATTAAATATGCAGACTTAATTAGTTTAGTTGGTATTACACAATTCTCTCAAATTTTAATTTTTAATGTACCTATTTATTGAAACTGGAAATGTTGAAGGTATCGAGTATCGAAGTATCGAGTATCGAGGAAAAAATCATGTATCGGTATCGAGTATCGAGAAAATCTGGTATCGACCCATCCCTACTTTAAAACTTTGCGGAGATTCTCAAATAAAAATGATTGTCTGTTGGCTAAAAGTAACGATACATATACGGGAAAAACTCCTCTCTGCCTCCACTGAAACGTGACCTAAAAGTGCCGAAAATGACTTTAAACTTTCAAAAAATGACGTATCTCTAAAAAAAATTACGCAAAATGCAAAATAAAGCAAAGAATGCAAAAACAAATTACACTTATTTAATCAATTATTTAATGATACACATTTACATATATTCGAGCTATCTTTTAAACTTCATGTAAAAAATATGTAAAATCATTAAATGCCTTGCCCTAGTCATCATATATTTTTAGACGCTGCTTCATATCAGCATCACATCGAAATGCCGAATGCCATTCTTAATTGTTAGTCTAATTTTGGTAAAAATATAACTTGTAGGAATATTGAATTTTATTGAGAAAGAAAGGCATCTACGGTAGAAAATGGACAAGTATAACTTATAGGAATATTGAATTTTATTGAGAAAGAAAGGCATCTACGGTAGAAAATGGACAAGTATGGATACATGAAAATAAATAAGATAGGCCTAAATAGCTGGAAAACAGTATGCGGATCGACCTTGCATGTAAACTACGTTTTATACTGGTTGATAATTATGTATTTCTTAAATAAGAGTTATCTTCAGAACTTCAGAAATAATTATCTGCTTTCGACCTTAAAGAATGCTTGCCTATACCAAACATAGATAAGCATTTATTTATTTATTTATTTATCATTCATTAAAGAGTATAGATCATCCTGGGCATCCTTTCCTACCATTTCTGTTCTCTAATCTAGCAAAGACAGGAATATATGAAAATTCAGATTAACCGGTCTAAAGGTCAACTATTACCTCTATTACCTTTCCCGGTCGCATAAAAATAAGACTCATTAATTTGCAATCGGAGATTTTCACCAGAATGGATACGTGAAACAGAAAACAAATAGAGAATTTCGCTCACAATTCAAGTTTATTATAAAAATTAACAAATTCTTTCATTCGGTCTCATAATTACACTAATTTCTATTAGGATTATTATTAAGGAGGCACTTCATTCAGCTTTTTAATCAATCTGGCACTAGAAATGGTTTCAAAATGATGTCATTATTATGCAGCAATTTTCAATAGCAAAAACGCATAGGCCTATAAAATTCACCCATTGTAGCTTAAATTAAAGTATTAACGTTTATATCAGAAACGGGCAACTGGCTAAGACGTAGTAGTATTTTTAGAATATGTGCTCTCTCCTGGAAGTTTAAATATCACTTAATAAAAAACGCAAAATAAAAGAATTACTCAGTAATGTAAGTTAGTGGATGTCCACTTACGTTGCAAGTAATAACAACTGTGGTAATATAACCTGATCTACAAAGACTGGATTATGTGCTTCAGAAATTACTCCGAGTTAAAGATAACACCGTGTTGAAAAAATCGTGTGAATGGAAAGTGGATTATGGACATTGGTGAGTAAGTACATTTCTACTTAGCACCACTCCATTATTCATGGATCTTAACAGAGCTCTTCAAATCTGGAATCCCGTTCGTAACGATCGCTAATTTCATGCCCTTTGCACCGTTACAATGTGGAAATTTATTTTAACCTCGTATCAAGTGTAATATCTTGAACCAGTGACCCACTTACAACACACTGGCCGCTGTAAAAATGATGGGTGGAGTACAATTAATTCCTTATAGAAAAATAGCAGAAGTGACCTCGAATAGAGGAGGAACGTCATAGTTACTTGTAATATGTCTCGTCATAAAGTTTTGTGAAACAAGAAATCCTCCATTCAAAAAAATAAAAAATGATGAGTTGCACAAGTCTATTGATTATGACTAATGATCATTTGTATTTCCCTGGTTTGATAATATGTATCTCAAGGCCATGAAAACAAATCATTTGCAGTCTTAAAGCCGTCCGCTTTGATTCACAGCGTAAATAAATTATTTCCTACATGCACTTTCTTTTTTCAATCCTGCAAAACGTTATGGAGAATAATAAGCTTCACCCCATATGAAGAAAGCAAGTTATTTTAATTTTTTTTTATATTAGAACTCTGCAAAATACATTTTAGGCGCTCTTTCTACCTTCTTCTACTAACAAAAATATCTTTAAACATGTTTCGTGGGATTATGCTTATCTCGAGTGCAAAACATTTTTAAGAGGTACATGATGCAACATAGCTTAGAAATGTACAATCAATCAATCTTACTTAAATTCATATTCAGACATACTCAAGAATACATGTATGTCAAGCATTTGTCCTATAACGAAATCGGAGACAAAAATGTTCTTTACATTACGGTGTATTTATTCCCATCACACATGAAATGAAAATGTTACTTATTAGAAACATAAATCAGTAACTGAATTCTCCGTTGTCTCATATTCACCGGTACTAATATAGTTTTATTCTTCCACAGCCTAAATGTGTAGCCAATTGTCAAACGTAGGAATACAGCGTCTGATCGAAAAAGAACAATTTACGGCAATATTATTTTTTAGGAACCTTTTTCTTTTACCCTAAATCACTTTTATTCACATATTTAAAACCACGGATTTTTAAACGTCAAAAGTGGTAAATTTTTCTTATGCTACCAACATGAGCGTCTGATTTAATTAACGTGAAAAATCCCACATTTTATTTGTTAAGTATACTGAGGAGTTGGGTAATGTTCAGACTCCAATATTTAATTCCCAAAAAGCCTAACATTTCTTTGAGCCTTAATGCTTTACTGTTGTAGGCCTACCTTACTCAGATCTGAAGATAATAAAATCAATCAGCATCACTTACCTGAAACAAGAAGAACAAAAAAAAAACATTATATTACATTCATCACTTTCACTGAAGTAAGATACACAAGTAACTACTGGTACATGTCAATCTCCTGGCCGGTTGGAGATATTTCAATAGTGAAATTGTGCTGCTACATTTCAACCAGGTATCTAAGTGGGAAATTAAAACTGAACTTGTGTGTGTGTGTGTGTGTTTTTTTTATATTTTTTTTAATATATTTTTTTAAATTAAGGAAAGGTCTTCTCAATTAGGAAAGGTCTTCTCAATTTATTGTAAAAGAATGTTCACTCCCCAAAATACATAGGCCTACGTAGACATAAGGGATCAGTAAACAAATCTTCAACTACTATGGAAAGAAATAAAACATAGTAGAAAGAATAAAAAAAGGCCTATATTCGTAATTGTGTTTCATATAAACGCAACTGCATCTTACTGGTTATATGAAACTTGTGCCTTACCAAGTACGGCTTGACAAATTAAATAAACGTGTGAATATTTGGGTTGCGCATAGACCACGCTTTAGCTCCAATTACTTTTCCCCTACCAATTAATAGTCCAGTCAAATTAGATTTTTTGCTGCATTAAATCATGTAGTTCCAAATGTTTCAGGAATGTGTAGTGGGAGGTCCCCTGAAGGACGCCTAATGTTTTCCCGCCAATATCAGGTGCCGCGGGGGGTGGGGAGGAGGCTCAAAGGTCCCTTTTTTCAGTTTTTGGCGCAAATCTCGAAAACAGTGCATCGTACAGAAAATGTTATGGTATTCAAAATTAAAGCTTATTAAATTCCCGACAAAACGGTATATTCATATTTATCTTTATATGTTACCGTCTCCGAGAATGAGCCGGCGAAAATGGAAAACCTGCAGAAAAATTTGTAGCGCCTCACGTTTTTCGTCGAACTCGCTCTTCCAATTCTTTAGTTTTCTATTTTACAAGAAACTTGTAAGAAAAGAAGTTGTAGAGAATTACATGTTCTTCAAGAATATACATATATTTGATAATTTATCTTCACGTAGTCAAAAGTTAGACAATTTTTAAATTTCGGGGTCGATTTCGAGATTCCGCTAGTAAACTGCACATCATTTTATTTCCGTTTTCAAGTGCTTTAATTCTCTGTATCACGTTATTTATTGTTTATGTGAACATAAATGTTATTTATTATCCATATAACTAACATATATATATATATATATATATATATATATATATTTATATACAGGGTGATTCAAAAGTCACTATACATTTTGTATTTAAACAGGTATTATTACACAATATGTAATAGTACTGAAACATATACCACAGTAGGACATAATTTCAATGCATTTCAATGTGACCACCTTGCACATCTAGACACAATGACCAACACTCCATTACACTCCGAAAAACTCTCTTAAGCATAGCTGGTGTAATCTCAGCAGCCGCGGCTCTAATCCGCTGTTTTAACTGTTGAATGCTGTGGATCTCTACCTGGTACACCCTAGACTTTATAAACCCACAGGCAAAACAGTCTAAGAATGTAAGGTCTAGTGGTTTACTCCCTACTAAGTCTCCTGGTAGATGCAGAGGGGCTACGAGTGATCGCATCCTGTACATTTTGCACGGCTTCTGGTGATACGGCCAGTCTCCCTGGACATTCTTCATCTGTAACTCTACCAGTACGCCAAAATTGACTGACCAGGTTCTTTATAGGCAGGCTGGTGGGGCCTGGTTTCCTAAATTTACGAGTGAAATCTGCTCGCGTCTGTTCATACGTCATACCATGTAGACGAGCAGAAACAACAGCTATTCTTTCTTCTTTGTTGAGCATACTGTCACATTACTTGCAAGAAATAAGAATACAGTAACTGTATCACTAAAATGTATAGTGACTTTTGAATCACCCTGTATATAATAGCTAATAATGCAAAAGTAATAAAAGAGGCTTACACAACCTAATTTCCGCTCACCCTTCCATCCTGTCACACATTTAAAGCTGTTCATACTCATATTCCTCATCGTACAACTCTTCCAAGTCCTCTTGAACGGGAGCATTGTTAGTGCAAGCACCGTGGCAATTGAGACAGACAGGTAGCAGTGGATGCCGGCTTTCCGGCTTTCCGGCTTTCCGGCATCCACATCTCATACCGCAGCCTGTGGCACAATGACAAAATATGGAGTTGAGCACGCTGTCAGGTGCAATAGGGGCCTTGGTCTTAATACAAGTCAGATATCCCCATCTTCTTTTGTCCAACCCCAACGTTCAGGTTTGAGAGATTCATTTCCAAACCACTGCTGGACCTGTAGAAACACTCTGCACGAGTGATGTAGAGCAGCATCTTTTGTAGGTGGCAATGAAGTCAAGTTCGCTTTCATCTTGGCTGAAGATTTGATGAAGCACATGAACCTGTGGATAAAACACAATAAAATAGAATAGAATATTTTTTATCAAACAGCATGATTCAATGAAGTTAGTACATGCAATACAAAATGAAATGTACCTGTGATGATTGAGGTCATGCTCGTTGGGTGGGGCCTGATACATCAGTAGGAACATTTGTTCCCCAGCTTCAGCAATATCTCCTGGCGTGGATGTGCAGTCGTAAAACATTTCAGCGATGTTTTTGGTTTCGTTAGGAAACCGCTGAAAACATTTAAGTATGGCTGCTTTACTTTCTCCATAAATCGCAGAAATGGTATCTCATCCAGTGAAGCAATGGATAAACAGAATGTATGGGCTGAATGGCTGTCTTCTGTGTTGCCTCGTCCAGGCTTCATAAAAAACACATTCGTGTCTCGTGGTGTGAGTGTCACGAGTAAGACGAGCTGGTCTATGTCTTCGCCAACTACCACTACAGTTGAATGAGAGGTATTTTCCAGTCCACACCTAACAATGCTGCAGTCAGCGTCTCCTTTGTCAATGATGACTTGTACACCTTTTGCGCCCAAGGCCTGCGCTAACATACATATCAGCTTGGTTTTGTTCCTTTCGTTGGAAAGGAAGTTTTCCTGCTGAACAGTAGCCACCATGTTCTCATCAAAGTCTATATCCACTGATGTTTTACTTGATGCCCTTCGATGTTGTTCGGCTCTTTTCGTGGAATTCGTGTCTTCGTAACCGTCAAAAACCACAGCAGAGTTGTAGCCGTAACGATTGATCATGTAAGACACATATTGATCGCAGATGGAGGCGAACTTGGTGTTGTTGTTCCACTTTACTCTATGAAGGAGGAAGCCGCCATAGATTACCGTGAAACTGTTCTTCAAGTTGACCATTTTATTGCTTAAAGGAAAGGCATCGTTTTCCTCATGATCCATTCGTCGAAAAGAGTCATGGGGTAGCTATGGGGCTAACTCACACTTCAACAGCTCCTCTACATCCTCTTTAGTTTTCTGGGTAATTATGGTCCTCTGGAAAATCATTCAAATGTATGTATATTCTTGAAGAACATGTAATTCTCTACAACTTCTTTTCTTACAAGTTTCCTGTAAAATGGAAAACTAAAGAATTGGAAGGGCGAGTTCGACGAAAAACGTGAGGCGCTACAATTTTTTCTGCAGTTTTTCCATTTTCGCCGGCTCATTCTCGGAGACGGTAAGATATAAAGATAAATATGAATATACCATTTTGTCGGGAATTTAATAAGCTTTAATTTTGAATACCATAACATTTTCTGTACGATGCACTGTTTTCGAGATTTGCGCCAAAAACTGAAAAAAGGGATCTTTGAGCCTCCCCCCCATCCCCCGCGGCACCTGAAATTGGCGGGAAAACATTAGGCGTTGTTCAGGGGACCTCCCACTACACATTCCTGAAACATTTGGAACTACATGATTTTTTGCAGCAAAACCATCTTTTTTTATCTAATTTGACTGGGCTATAAGTGTGAGATGGTCCTTGTGTTTCTGTCAGCTTCATACGGCCAGCAGCCATGTAACAGCTCACGACGTGTGTTGGAAACGGGGAAAAGAGGGAGGGGTAAGCTGCGCCTACTTGCTACTGCGCATCTCGGAGTTTAACTTTCTTAATAGGTTTAATTATTTACCGGCCTACTAACAAGTGGATTTCAAAGGAGTGAGGGTTTTGAGTAATTGTTAATTTGTTTGAAATAATATATATGCACTTAAATTGAAGTTGTTTAACGGATTAAAATTTTCCGAAATTGGGCTGGAAGCTTTATTTCTTAACCGAGAAATACTACGCTCTGAAACAAAAGACAAGTGAAGGTTCCAGAATGAAGGTACAAACTGAAGCAGACTGTACTAGGTTACTAAAGAAAATCTGCATAGGAATGTAAAGTGTGTTTTAAATTTTTACATCGTGTGGAGCAGTGGAGAGATCATCGTCGTTTGATGTCACAGAGCCTTTTAAAGCTAGTGTTCGGTAAACATGTTTATATGTGTCCATAAAATAAACCAAAAGGTCTCGTGCATTTTATCTTATTTGAACAACACGACAGGTAATTAGATATAGTTTATACACTTAAGAGGTCTTCTTTTGACAGCTCCAATGCTGTCATTTAGAAACGATCAACATTAAATTCTGAAACAGATAGAGCCATTCGACAACATGGTATGCTAACATTCGAAAAGGTGAATTCCAAAAAAGTACTAAAGCCATGATAATATTATAGGAGATTTTTCTCCTCTAGACTAATATTCTCATGTAATGTCCAACACAGACAATAATCTGCGGTTCATGAATGCATATATCCGTACTAAAACCATCTTCACTGAATTTTAAGGATTCTCAAAAAACTTATATTATTTTACACAGCTTTGTTTCAGCTCAGAGTTATACTTATTGTGCAATAATTCTTTATGGTACTTAAGCAGTGAAGAATGTTAGTAATTTTCCAAATTATGTAAATGTGAGCAAACTGAAAGTTTGAAAAAATTAGAATATACCGGTAGTAGTTTTTAGAATGAAATGAAGGATTTAGGATGTTCTGGAGGGAAATTATTTGGAATTAGTAATTTTTGCAGGAAATATCCATGAAGTAATAAAATAATATAGTACTTTTTAGAATGCATAAATTACGGAGGCATAGGAGTAATGTTGAATTTAGCACTCTTTGGAAAGAAATACTTTATTTATAGATTTCTTGCGGATATAGTATGTTTTGAAAAGAAAAATTGATTTTATAACCCAATTTTTATGCTTTTATACGAATTACCTTGATTTTCTTGCAAAAAATCGATGTAGCTCAAGCCTTACATATCTAGATTTTTAAAAATGGCTATAGTACCTTTTGGAATTCACCTTCCCTTCATGTACTAGGGTTATAATCTGAAAACTTCATCGGTCGTCAACTCTACAAATTTACTTTCTGTTCACTAGAAAGACAAATAAGGTAAAATCTTTCTATACGCTATACAACTAGAGGTGTACATATTCTGATTTTAGCTTGCTTGCCCCTTTGAAATTCTGCAACCAGTCACAGCTTTTAACTTGCTTGACAAGTGAGCAAGCCAGATTACTAAGATGATAAGCAATACTGTCGCTATGAGGCACAAGCTCCTCTAAACCTGGTGGGTTTCACGGGGCCTAAGGAAACTGCAAGGCCTGGCGGAAAGAATATGAAACTGGGTATAGAGCTCTGCGCTTTTAAGATGGCCGCCGAGAATGAGGTATTATCCACTTCCGGTTATCTCAGATGCCTGTGTTTACAATACAGTTCTGTGCTTGTGTCTTGTTTTGGAAGTAATTATGCCGATTAACAGCTATGTTTTCGACTGTTCAGCCGTTGCAAACAAAAATTTAGGTCTTAGTTTTACAAAAGAAAGGGCAGTTTTTCAAGAATGGAAGGTAAAATTACGCCATGGAAAGACACCTTCCCAGTATTCTCGTGTTTGCAGCTGTCACTTCACAGAAGATGATTTTAATGTTCCTTTGAGCAGTTTTGGCGAGTATTTCATGCTTTTTTTAGAGTGATTAAGATATTTTTGATATAGTAGATGTTGAGAAAAATATATAAGCCTATGAAATAATAAAATCAGGTAAACTGATATAACCAAGTGCCAGTATGTTCTTTTTAATCAGTGATAAACGCAATTATTATGATAGGCCCATGCAGAAAAGTTATTTTTGTAATAAATCTCCGAGTTAAACGCCAAAAAAAATGTGCTGGCAATAATAGTAATAATGATGCAATAGGCCTACGATTCGCTGATATGTCTGTTTCAAGTTTAAAGCAGCCTTAAAAGTTATGAATGAATAAAGAGTCAATGTGAAATCTGTGAGGAATTACATTAGGTATATTGCTGCACAGAAACGAATATAAAAAATACTCACATTAAAATATAGCCTAAAATAAATATCGGTAGCTACATAACCATAGAATACACAATATAATATCAATATTCAACGGCTAGCTGTTATAAATCGTTTATTTCCATTATTTAAATTATTATTTAGCCCACACTGACATCGTTATGAAGAAACAAATCAATGAAGGTTGCTAACAATATCAATATACGATTGGCCATTTGTTACGTTTATTAATATATTGTGGACCATGAAAGAATATTCATTACAAAATTAATATTGATATACTCGTTATTTCGGTACCGGTCAACCGATTTGGCCCTAATTCAATAGGCTTGTACCCAAGAACGTCATAAATTCGTATAACAAGTTTCAAGAAAATCCGATAAAGCGTATTTGAGTTATCCGCGCCTTTGTGATATATTACCATAAAAAGGCACTAAAGTGGGCATTATTCCGGTACGGGCCAACCGATTTGGTCCAATATCAATAGACTTCTTTCCAGGGACATTATAAATTCGTATACCAAGTTTCATAAAAATCTGATAAATCGTATTTGAGTTATCGCGTCTTTAAAATAGACACTAAATTGAGTTTTACTCCGGTACCGGTCAACCGATTCAGTCCATTATCAATAGAGTTCTTCCCATGAACATTACGAATGCGTATACCAAGTTTCATTAAAATCCGATTAAGCGTATTTGAGTTATCGCGCGTACAGACACACGGACAGACAGACAGACATTTTCCCTCCCCACACACAATCTCATAAAGTACCATACTGGCATTTAATAAGTATACCTGACCAACTTAACCTCGTTTAGGCTCATAATCAAGTTTCATTTCCATGTTAAATTAGTATTTCATCTTTTCAGTGTAATTTTTGTTGCCAATTTATTTGGTCATTTATTTTGACATTTAAGAATGTATATGTCAATCGAAATTTCTCCCGTAACCGATAAAATGGTCATTCTGTATTGTAATTGAGTAAAAAACAAACTACATACAAATTTTTAGGAAAACATGTGTCCGGGCTTTAGAGTAGAATGTGGGCCTAGGCCTAAGGATAGCTTAAATGTATCTGAAAATTCCAGATTTGTTGTATGCCTGTAATAGAAACTCTTGTAACAAGTAGATCAAAACCTGATAAAGAAAAATGTAATCATAATAGGCCTATAGTTAATTATAACACTAATTTTGTAAATGTCATGTTCTCTTAACATTCATGGTTTTCTAGGTAAATCAGATATGTTATGTATTATGTCATCAGACAATAATTTGGAGGTAATTGGGATGGCGGAACACTGACTGAGCCCAGAATATATAAATTTGTCAAATACTCAAAATTTTAAAGTAGCCTCTTATTTTTGTCGTAGTCATAAAAAGCATGGTGGGTCAGCTATTTTTATTTAAAACAAATCAAAAGACAATAGCAACTGTACAACTAATCATTTTTATTGGTATTTTGCAGAAGAGGCAAAAATACTGTTTGATAATAAATATTTACATTATGAAGTAGCCCCTCAGAAAATGCTTTGTTAAATTTTATGTGTTGAATAATGATGCCCTTCTTAGTCCAAATAACAAAGTCACACCTGTGAATATCAGTCAGTAACATCTGTGCCTGTACTTGTGCATAATATTTCTTATTCACTATCTTGAACTTGATGGATTTTCTAATTGCTAGAGTCCGGCCAGCTTTCATACTGCTGCCTGCCCTACGCTTTTCGAACCAAGTGGTTATGGAGTCTTCATCAAAAGTTTGAACCGTTCTTTCTTGAATGAATTTATCTTAAAGAAATTTGTCGAAGGAAAGTCGTGGGTACTTTCTGATTCTAGAACCTCAACTTCGAATAAGGCAAAGTTCCTATCCGGATTTTTCTCTCGCCTGAGCGACCTGCAACCAAAACAAACAGCGTCGTATATTAGACTGTGTGTTCAATAAGTTATGATACGAAAAAATTCATGCATATTTGTAAAAAAAACATGAAAATAAATCGTGCAACGTATACAAAAATATTTGAGACCACAGGCATATTGCACCATATTAGAACAGTTAGCGAACGTTTCAGAAGACAGGTAGCTTTGATTTCTCACCTTGCAATCAACTCTTGCTTTGTTGACTATGAAATATTTGTTGCACCATCTTCGGATAACATCCTTTTTAACTCCTTCACTGTAAAATTGGCGAACCGTCCCGAACTCATATTGAAAACACACAAGAATGAGGAAACCGGAAGTTGACAATACCTGAATGTGGAGAGCAGCGCGCTCAAGTGGCAGGAGGAAAAACTACAAAAGCCCAGAGCTCTATATCAGTGCACTGGTTAGTCGTGCAGTTACTAAGTTGAGGAACTTCAGATGTGTTTAGAGAATTTTACCCTGAAGGAAGCCGAGGAGAAACTAAAATGTGGAGAGTTTGAATTATCAATGAACAAAGGTACTAGGCCGGCATAGGAAAATTTTTTAAACATTTTCGAGAAAACATCATAAAATCAATAATAACAATAACAAAAATCCCTTTAGGCAAGCCTACAGGCTGAGGTAGATTTCGAAGTGCTTTTGGTTTAATTTACTGTCGCTGCGTAGCAGTCTTCTTCTTTAGCCTTGGCATGATAAACCCGCAATAATAACTGCAAAAAAAGAGGAAAGAGAACTTTTTCAAACATTCAAATCTCGCCTTATATGAGAACTATCAAGAAACTAGTTATTGACTTGTAGAGTACTCATCAAGAGCTTTTCAACGATACCCCACAAGACGTAGTTTCGAAAATTTCGAATTTCCATCCCCATACCCCCATTCCCACTCGTACTCCCAAAACACCCGAATCGTTAGTGTCACTGTGAACTCCATAAGGAGTACTCTAATTTATTCAAACAAAGTTTCCCTCTATACTTCATAGGGGCCGAGATATAAATGTTTTAAAATTTCAACCCCCACCCCCGACCACTTCCTTAGGCCAATTTTGCTCATTAACGAACTTGTCCGAACTATTGGGCCTAGAAATAACATAATAAAATTTGGTTCAAATATCTTCAAAATTACGGCCACTAGCGTGTAAAGATAGATATATATATATAGTTATATATATAAGATATATATATATATATATATATCACTATTTTTTTTTTTTTTTTTTTTTTAACAGGCGGTGGTTTCGTACTTAGGGAGGCATGAGACGTAAAGATATGAGAGAATTTTTCGAAAGTCATGACATGGTATCGATTGCAATAGGTAAAAAATAATAAATGTGTTAAGACGCTAAAACGATTTTTAATACTTTATCCACCTTTTATTTATCTGCATGGTGAATTTCTTCTACCAGCATGTAGAAAAGCAAGAAAGTATTACCTACACTTAGCAACTACAGTTGTTTAGCTGATAGGAATGTCGCAAGCTTATTCTGACTTGCCTAGGTTGGGTTTGACCTGACCCACCAAGCTTAAAGAAACCTGCCTGCTTCCTAGCTATGACGTTGGTAACTTGCTTGCCTGGCGTTCAAGCGGGTATGGGCAAGCTAAAATCGAGATTTGTACACCTCTATATACAACCACAACTTTCAAAAAGATCTCTCAATGGACAGGCGATTAAAATGCTCGTCTTAGACCCAGTGCTGTCGAGTTAAAATCCTGCTAGGATGGTATTTCGTACATTAAATACAAAGCACGCCTTCCTTTGGAAAGGAGCAAAGCTGTTGATTCCGTATTGTCGAAGAACCCCATACCTCGAACGAAAGGTCTCTAGCAAAAATTACACTGCACGACACACTTTGTCCTCTGCATGAAAATAGGTTATTAAGACTAATTTTCGTATGCTGAATTCAGATATTATTTTAGCTTTTTCTTACCACATAACGTTTCGTCAGGATATTACCGTTATTTTTTATTACGGATAATTTGGTTGAAATAAATTGTTCACTCTTCGTGTACCACAATACGCAATGATTAAAGGCACGATTATTTGGTGAATAAAATAATGTAATACCTACACAAAATTCTATTAATGTGGAGATAAAAGTGCTCAAAAATCAAACTTTAATTAAAGTATTTTTTTATTTACCAGTATCTTGAGTTTTTAGTAATTAGTAAATTTAACATTGAGAACACTGGTTTGAAACTCTAGGGCTTTTACAAAACCTTTCGAAGATAATATGTAAACAATATATTTTCAAAAACCATTAGCTTGAGATTCGGGCGTTAAAACAAGTCTTTTGTAGATTTACAAAGTATTAAAGAATCGCCTTTTTTGCATCCGCCTGTAAATAATACTATTAATACTTGTCGGTAAAGTATATATCAATGTACAATAAGCTGATGTTATAGATATGTGTGTTTGCGCATGCAAGGGAAATAATCTGGTAGTAGATATTTTAGTATTTGAGAAACTATAAGTAGGGGGAAAAAAAAGAATATATAATGGCATAATTATTCAACATTTCATTCGCATGAAGAGTGATCTATTTAGAATGCCATAGCTGCATCAAGCAATAATTAGTAGAACTAGACATGCAGATTGTATACTCATCTGCATAACCATGACAAAGGCTAATAACTATACTCCCTGGAAATTAATTATTACAGTAAGAATTTTCTCTGCTTCTATGCATTGCAATTTACCTTGCATATATGTTGTTTTGCCCAAAGTACGTATATTAGTGGTGGCTACTCATAATAGAGACTTAATTAGTGTTTCATCCAATTGTGGCAAAATAGGTTACGCCTTTCAAAGAGTACATAATAACCCATTTTTATATAGATATATAAGCAATCATGAACCACAGGTTATTGCCTCTGTTGGACACTACATGAGAATATTGCAGGAGAAAAATTCCTCTAGCACAGGGACTTGAACCCAGGACCTTTGGCTATTCGCGCCAATGCTCTACCAACTGAGCTAAGCCGGAGCTCAATTCACAGAGCCAGAAGGAACCTCTCTCCTATGACTCCTAAAAATCACCACTTAGTGTGCCTCACAATACTGCATATGACATAACTTGTCTGTGAGGTAGACCATTAGGGCAATTAGCCATAAGAGAGAGGTTCCATCTGGCGCTGTGAATTGAGCTCCGGCTTAGCTCAGTTGGTAGAGCATTGGCGCGAATAGCCAAAGGTTCTGAGTTCAAGTCCCAGTGCCGGAGGAATTTTTCTCCTATAATATTCCCATTTTTATATATTATCCACATTGTGGTCTAGAGTATACAAAGCGTCAAGAGAGATATCGGAGAAAATTCGTGTTTTCCTAGAATTTTTTTTCTGAGCTCAAACGTAATTCTAAAAGGACGCCGGAGAGCAGAAGAACTATTATTAATTAACTGAAAATACCGTACCGTAATTTAGAGATATTACAATAATATCGAGACACTATTAGAATGTAATGTTGAACAACCCTGATGCATAGACCAATAACGCTAAAATTATACGGAAATACCAGGCGGCTTTGGGCGAAACAGACCTACTTATAATACCATTTCAGTAATATAAAATCTCTTGGTTTTCTAATAGGAGTGATGGTATGACGGACATGTAGCAGTTAGAAACACTATTCCATTCATATGTCGCGTATTTGATACTGATTAATAAAGTGTAGAAATCCCCGGATACTCACCAGTCACGGTTGTTTATCTTACAATGTGCTTGAAAGGATCGAAAGGATGTAATTTTATCTCATAAAACTTCTCCTAATACAGTTTTCCCCATGGCTATTAATTTCATTTCTACTTTTCCTAATTTTGATTATTGGTTTTTTAATACTGGATTGTTGGACTTTTTAAATTTTGGGTTTATGGACTTTTTGAAGTGAAACTTCTTTAGGCGCGGTAGGGGTAAAACGAGAGCTTGTGTAACGCTCAAAAATCGTCACGAAATTAATGTAACGCTCAAAATCATCACGAAATTAGTGAGGTGTGACGGAACGGACTGCACAGAAAACAATCAACTCAATGATTAAGCTTATCCAAAGTTTAAAAAATAAAAAAATTTTAAATTAAAAAATCGGAAGTCCAAAATTTAAAAAATCCAATATTAAAAAATCAAAAATTAAAAAAATCAAAGATCCAAAATTAAAAGTTCCAGAATTTCAAAATTAAAAAAGTCCAAAAACCCAATATTAAAAAGTTCAACAATCCAAAATTCAAAAAATTCATTAATCCAAAATTGAAAAATCCAAAAATTAAAACAAGTTTCACTTCTGTCACGTGTCATTCCACTCACACTTTTTTTTAATTGTGGATTTTAATTTTTTAAATTTTGGATCTCTGATTTTTTAATTTTGATTTTTTTAAAATTTGAATCATTTATTTTTTTATTTTTTTTATTTTTTGGATTTTTTAAATTTTGGATTTTGGGTTTTTTAATATTGGATTTTTAGATTTTTTAAATTTGGATTTTGGATTTTTAATTTTTGATTTTTTGACTTCTAAATTTTGAATTTATGAATTTTTTATTTTTAAATTTTGGATTTTTTATTGCTTATACTTTGGATTGTTTTATTTAAATTTTGGATCTTTAATTTTTTTAATTTTGGAATTTTATATCTTTGAATTTTTTTATTTTTGGACTTTTTTATTTTTAATTTTTCGATTTTTTAAATTTTGGATTTCGGTTTATAATTTTGGAATTTTTTATTTTTTCATTTTGGATTTTTTTATTTTTGAATTTTAAATTTTTTATATATATATTTTTTAATTTCATCTAGTTGATTGCTTTCTGTGCAGTCCGTCACAGCCCCGCTACTTTCGTGATGATTATCTTCGTTACGCAACTTTGGGTTAATTCTCGATTTACTCCTAGCGCGCCTACAGTAGTTTCACTTCAAAAACAATTTATATTTCGTATGCTTTTATTGGGTTATCTTAATTAGGTTGACTATATGTCATCCCACTGCTTTAACGTTGGTTTATCTGGTAACACACTCGAGTGGTCTTTCATTTAGTATGCATTGATGTCACAGCTAACACACAATACTGATCTGACTTTAGAAAAGACAAATAAGAAAGCCATTTATATTATCCGTACATATTATCCATGGAATAGTCTTAATAATTTCCACTCGAGATTACGAGTTTCATGAGATAAATTCTTAATCTCTCGTGCGATTACTTATGAAAATATTCGTGAACATTAATTTTACAAGTACCGGGAGTACAGTTATAATTTAAAAAAATGCTTCGATGCATAGCACGCTTTGATCAGAACAGTGCCCACTTTTCTAAAACGAAATAATAAAGCTTGAAAATCATAATAAAAATAATTTACGGAAACATAATTATCGATTCTTGGTAATATCCCGAATCCCAATCAAAATCCGTATCAAATAAAAGGGAATGTTTAACTTTCAAATGAAAACTATGGAGTGTTCTCTCTACGTATTGCAAATCATTAATTAGAAGAAAAAAAAGACTTTGAAAATATTTCCGGCAAAAACTGAGAGCTTTTTCAATCCAAGCCTTTAATAATGCAGAAGCTGCCAGAATAAATTAATTTCATAATTCAACAGCAGTAATTAAAATTTGAATAATGCATTCCTAGTAAACTTTTTAAATTGATGGGTCTTCTAATAATAACTACTAAATATGTACGCTTTAATATATGTAGCAATTTTGGATACTAGTTACAAGAGTTGGTGCCTAGCACCTTAGCAGCGATTTTTGCTTACGATGCTTGCTCCTAATTTTAAGACAATCTAATGATCTTGCTCATTTACAACTATAAGAAACAAAAAATCTAATGATAATTAAAATGATCCGGCTGAGAAAGCCTACAATGGAAGATGAGCAATCATTCTGACATCACAATTTACAACTAGGGATCCAATTTAACGGTGGATAATTAATATGTTCAATTCCGTACAAAATTTTGGTTATTTCAGTATTATTTCGCACAAAGAAATATAATACCGGTGTATTGTGTATTAAAGCTAAATAGACTTAGCCTATGGCTCTTCTGGCATAAAAGTAACACATATTTGTGCAAATTACATCAAGGGGGGTTTCAGGCTTTTCATTTGGTAGATTTTCATAATTCTCTTTAGTTGATTATAAACACCTATATGTAGTGTAAAGACACTAGTGTAACACTTATCCTATCTCAATCTACATATGCCTACTGCATCGTGGATATAAAATACTAAATACCGAAATACAGCAGCTATTTCTATATTGAAATAAAATATAAAATTAACTGGAAAAATGGGGTTAGTCCTGAAATCTGATATTAGGCTAGGGAATATCAATTTACATGAACCTCTCCACTTATTCCAATTTAATTTACACTTGAATGAATGAATGAATGAGCCACATGTGTCCCGTTCAGGGCTAGGGCCTCCCTCTGATGAGGGGTAGCTCGGTTAGAATCTCATATGGTGAGCTGGTCCATATGAGCTTGGTAATCACTTCACTTTCACTAAACTTCTTCCAGCAACTCGGTGTGTAGGCTTCTCCAGACATCTCTGTTCTTTGCTACGCTGGACCAGTGTACACCGGCACGCCTTCTGAAGAAATCTACCCACCTCGTTCTTGGTCTTCCAGAACAGACAGAATAAACAGACAGAGACAAGACGAAGACGAAAACAATGAAACTCTTACTCCCTCCAGGAGATCCAGTCGCCTGCAGAGTGCTCAGAACCCTGTGGAGATTAGGGAGCCGGAAGCTCAACCACATGTGGAAGAGCTACCGGAACCCGAAGCCATAAACAGGAGGAGGGAACTCTAGGAATCCACAGCAAGATGAGAAGAGTGGGGGCGGCGAGAAGACTTCGGGAGAGAAAAGAGGAAGACTATAGACAATATTTGCAAGTGAAAGTGTAAAATGTGAAATTATATTATAGTAGGAGTAGAAATTTTCATTTTCATTTAACTAGAGTAGAAGCTGGAGCACACCGAAGAACAACATTGAAATGTAAATTTAAATGAATACCGGTGAGCTTCAGCTGTAGTGTTAGTAAAATAGCTCTAGAAGCAATAGTTTAATCTTTTATTTCATTTATAGTGTAGTATAGTATAGTGTAGTTTAAGTTCCGACTACTGGTCTCCAGTAGAAGGAACAAGTAGAGTAGGTTTTATTATTATTATTATTATTATTATTTATTTTTTTTTTCTTTTTCCTTTTCTTCTTTCTTAATAAAAGGACATATAGAATAATAGAATACTGTTCAAAGCATAGAAAAATTTGTCCTTAGTATATAATAATTGTAAAATGAACATTTGTATAAAGGCAATTAATAAAAGCCATGCGAGTAAGTCCTGGCTTTTATTAAAGATGCCAGGATGAAAGAAATAAAGGACGACTATTATATATCTTCCTCTCTCCCTTTTGCCGATCCTAGGGTCCCATACAGTAGAGATGTTTCCCCATTACTGTCTATTAAGTTATACCAAGGACATCCCTACCAATTCAACATTTAGCCTACTTGGTTTATTGAATAAGTATTTGTATTAATTTATTGTGTACATAATGTTAGACTATACTTTCAATCATTTAAATATAAATCACCTTACCAAATAAGATTTCATAAAAGAAATGAAAACTTCGCAAAAAAAAGTATGTCTCGCGAGTGTAAAGAAAATAATATTTTAGCCTAGACGTTTTTCAAACAAAACAATTATCAATGGAGATAACCACATGTCGTGAATCTGTCACACACACACACAAAAGGTAATCTCTATTTTTAACTGGTTAGGTCACCTTCCACTTCTGCTGAAGCGAAGCTACTCTACAATTAGTGTACAACATAAACTGTACCCTCCACTAGTGCAATGATTTGATGACCAAGTTTCCATGACTAGTAAGTCGATTTCCATGGGAGAACAGGATCACTAATTCAAACCAGGCTGATAAAGAGGTTTTTTTTTCTTTTTGCATAAAAACACATAGGCCTAGTACGCTTTCTTCAAGAACTGAAGCAGTTGACACCGCGGTACCATAAATGAACCACATACCACAAATTTCCATGCCCTTTAACGCTATAACTATTTCTTCCAAGGATCTTGAAATAATTACTGAAGTGCTTATAAGCGATGGGCATTAATATTATTGGTCTTAACAAGTGAAATGATTACACTCGCATGCGCTGTGCAATGAATTTAAACTAGGCTTACGCAGTTTTATTAAGACGATTCCATTCATACGAGTACTTCATATTCACCAATAACGTTTAGCAATGTCTCGGAAATGGTCCAATTGAAGTCGTTCATCTTACAATATGCTTGCAAGGCTCCCAAGGATGCAATTTTATTTATTAAAACGTCGGCTCGTTACTGGATACGGCAAGGTATCAATATGCAGTGATTAATAGGTCTCCGTCATATAAAATTGCTGCCAGTGAACAGAATAAAAACATATTTTTTAAACAACATAACTTGTTTGGAAACTGAAACCATTTAAATGTAGATTGATTGAAAACACGATTTATATTCGGTGGAAGCCAGTTCGTGTGTTTTTATTGTCCGACTGTTCATTGTTTTAGTATGCCGTAATCTGACAACTGCACAATGGTTTAATTGTAAACAACACAAGTAAGAAAGTAATTCTTATTTTTATAATCTGATACATTTTATTATGGAATAGTCTTCATAAGTCCCACCCGAGATTACGAGTTTCATGAGATAAATTCGTTTGCACTTCGCTTTCGCGAATATATCGATAATCTCGAATCTCTCGTGGAATTACGTATGATAAACTCCTAATAATTCTTTTAAACCAGACATTTCAACTGCATAAGCGAAGGTATGCACAGGATTTTTTTTTCCCCCACCAATAATGTTCAACGGTCCCATTTGATTGTCAGTTTTTGATGACACACTGCCTGCCAGTGCTGGTGCAGAGGAATTGTGTCGCTGCGGAAGTAGAGTTCGTGGTCAATGACAATATAATTTCCGTCCATGTCCCAAGGATTCTCCAGTTTATGAGCAACACAAAATGCTCCATTCCACTGCATCGCTCCGTCATGAATCCCTGCATACTTTTTCAACAAGCCAAACTTAAAAGATCACGGAGTCATGTCATAACGAAGAAAAACGTATGTAATAATAGAACAATATTTTCCTAAACAGCAGTGCTGTAAATTATACAGGAAACAACATGCAAACAATATAGTAGTTAGAATATGGAGTCTAATGTAGGATAGGACCCATGCTTTTTATAATATATCGTACAGAATTCAGTATAATGGCATGTTACGTAACATAAAATATAAAATCATGAATTCTTCAGGCAAAATAGTGGGAACAACAACAATCCACGTTGTAAGAAAGACTATATCAAATTTAGTTTACTTTACAATAATTAAGCTAAACATTTCTTCAGTTTACTATGATCCATTTTTTAAATTAAATAAAAGCACATAAGTAGGGCTCGGAAGTTGATGAAATGCCATATTTTTTTCTGAGACATCACAAAAAATGCAAGATGTGGTATAAATTCGTCTCACCTCAAAACGAACAAAAATAGCCTACTTATATTTTGCAATTTTTTGTTGTTGTATTTTTCGGCATTTTATTCTCTACTGGTCATTTTTCCGGAAATTTTTTGTTTCGTTGCATTTTCCCTATTTTATCTTCAGAATGGACTTCTCCAACAATACAGACAAAGCAATCTCATAATTCCTTAGCTATGAGGAAATCATTAATAAATATAGTAAACATAATAATAATATTAATAATAATAAAAAACAAATAAAAGTAGTAACATAAAACACTTAAATTCTGTCCTTTGATTTGTTATCATTTATACAACTGTATGTGTTCTCCTTAAAATATATATTTATGAATATGAATTTTATTGCAGAAAATGTTCTAGGGTTTCCAGTCGGCTA
Organism: Ectobius pallidus; assembly: GCA_964059195.1. Taxonomy (NCBI): domain Eukaryota; kingdom Metazoa; phylum Arthropoda; class Insecta; order Blattodea; family Ectobiidae; genus Ectobius; species Ectobius pallidus. Next base: position 90,868,615 of record CAXKWD010000002.1, read on the forward strand.
GTAAGATAATTGCATTCTGAGCATTCGGCGACTGTCTGCGTCGTCATCTTCGGAGAAGAATTACTCTTACTATCCGACTGGAAACCCGAGAACAGTTTCTACGTACATTGTATTCGTCAGGAGAACCTTCAAAGTTTTATGAATTTAATTTTTAATTCCTCATGTCCTTTTTTCATACATTTAAGGTCATTTTATAGGTGATTTTTCAGGCATTTTTAATTCATCAACTTCCGAGCCCTACACATAAGAACATATTTTATTCCCATTTAACATTATCCTTAGGCAGGATGAGCTATTACATTGCATTGTACAACAGTATGTTGCCCATACTATGACACTTATTTGCCTACACAGAGGACTATGTAACACATAGTCTACACCAGCCATCATCATTACGCAGCTAAAATTTATAGGGCCTATTTAAAGTATATCAGACTTGAGGTAAGACGCATTATTATGTTATTACAGGACTACTTTAAAAACCAGCATGAAGTTAGTTATATCTTGTAAAGTGGAGTGTTTATGAATTAGAAGAAGGATATGTGATGTCCACACAACCTTCATGTAGTTAAGAATATTATCAAATACATTTTCTTATGCCCATGATCTACAGTACCCACAGTAATAATACTATTGCAGTATGGGTGCAGTTTAGTAGGTAGATTCACAGTGTGGAGAAAGAACACAATGCGAAAGGAATAAAATTCCAATGTTCGCTTGTAACCTCAATAGTACTGGAAATATATATATATATGCAAGACCCGAATATTTACTGTTATAAAATGTAATTTCTGACGAGTTTCCGATCTGAATTTAAATCTGGTGCTGTTCTGGACTTCAAACGAATTGCTAAACAGCTGAAAATGTAACAAATTACACAACACCTGTATTGCATACAGTGCACTGGACGGACTTGTGCAAAGAGTAGTCAAAACAAATCCGTTAGGCGTCACATGGATTAACACACACACACAACATACAGGACTAAATGCTCTGTTTTCTCCATTTCTCTTTATTTCTCTCTCTCTCTCTCTCTCTCTCTCTCTCTCTCTCTCTCTCTCTCTCTCTCTCTCTCTCTCTCTCTCTCTCTCTCTCTCTCTCTCTCTCTCTCTCTCTCTCTCTCTCTCTCTCTCTCTCTCTCTCTCTCTATGTATCTCGCAAGCGCACACACGAACTCTCTCTCTCTCTCTCTCTCTCTCTCTCTCTCTCTCTCTCTCACTCACTCAAAAAAGAGGCGATTCGTCCCGGAAATGAATGTGCAAGCTTTCGAGCACTTTTAAATGCTCCGTGTACTGATGAGCTTAAAGCACATTAAACAAAAGCACCACACATGAAGCGTGTAAAACACATGGATTTTCAACACAAGCAATGCTTTTACTCTGAAAGTAGCCTAATAACATAGTATTTTTGTGTTAATGTGGCTTTTCTATTTAACCCGCTTCCGAAAGATTTGATCGTGCATACTGTTGCTGTTATAGTCGCATGGGTGGAGAGATGTGGATGCAATCGTAGCTCATTACAAGCTAGTACAGTACGTACAATCAGAGGTGAGCACTGTAAACATGATGTGCAGTAGATCGGGCCAGGTCCATTATGTAGGAGAACGATTTGAGGGGGTATACAGTTTAGTCTCACTGAGACTCTCACACGGTGCAGATCTTTCCTCGTGCAGACGGACAATAGCTTACAATTGTGACTTCCTAGACCACGTGGCTGGGCGTTGGAATGTGCATGAGAAGCAATCCCCACTTATTTCTCCTCCCTTCTCCTGCGACGCATGTAGTGCTCACCTCTGATTGTATAAACAGTACAGTGGTATTAATCAGAGGTGGCAGTCAGATGCGTGTGAGAAAGGTGACGCATGTAGGAGGAATCATGGGGAGGTGGTAAGAATCTAGCGGGAGAGGAGAAGCGATTGTAACAAGGTCTCTTGTTTCTTCACTGCGTTATACGATCTTACCGCTCTGAAAGCAACGACATAACTAACCCATACACCCCTCCATGCAGTACGAATGTTTATTGGACTCGTCTGCATCTACTGAGCATCCATCCTTGGACTGCCACGTCTGATTAATACTACTGTACATTTACACCTAGGTTTATTTATTGGAGGTATAGAACCAGAAGCAAATGCAGCAGAGACTCGGTAATTGGAGGTGAACGGTACCGAGAGTATCTCGACTTAAAGCAAAACTCGGACATACGAAATTACACGAAAAAGTCAACGTATAAAAAATCCTTACGTCAAATAACAGCACTGTAATTCATAAAACAAAAACATACAAATTCCCTTACACTAGTGATGAAAACGCTCATTTTATTGCACCAATGGGAGTGCGTTTTTAATCATTGTTGAACAGCGCTAAATAAGCAACTATTAACGTTTCGTTCAGCTCACAATAACTGACTATTTAATCCTACTATCAAGGATAGTAAAGAAGAAGAGTGCTGCGCAGCGACAATTAATTAAACCAAAAGCACTTCGAAATCTACCTCAGCCTGTACGCCTGCCTAATGGGATTTTTTGTATTAGAAAGTACACATGCAATTTAATATAATATGCCGTTTTATAGGGGAACAGATATATATATATATATATATATATATATATATATATATATATATATATATATAATATTCTACTAGAATGTGCACTTATATAGACTACACTAACAAATCTATGTTAAATGATTCCTGTTGTCATGATAATCGAAAAAAAGGGAGGTTATGTTAAATTGGTTCGTATACAATGTGCATTATGAATATGTCTGGACACTATGTTACTATCATCATCATCATCATCATAATCATCATAATTTGGTATTATGAATTAGCTGACTGTATTTGGATACTCAATAAAATGACGAAGAAAATAAAATATCTGCCTTGCATTTCCTGGTCAAAACATTTGGGGTTTTTATTGCATAAAGAAATCATATGTCTGCTTCAAAATGGTACATAGTTTATACGAAAATTGCAACAGAAAGTAATTAAAAATAAGTTTTAATGGCACAGTATTCCAAATTTTTACGAGTTGAGTCCGATTCTATTCGTGTTTTCTCTCAACTCTATTTTCTTACATTTCTACCCTTCAAATGAATAAAACCTATGCAAAAACTGAGCTAGAAAGTTCATTTTTTTTTACACATCAAATTGAAGTTCATACAGGGGGAATGTTCTGAACTATGATTTTTCTGATACTCGGAAAAATGCAGCTGCCCATGCTGAGAAAAAGTGTCATTCTTTCCAGTAATTCTAGCCACACATACGTAGTTCACAACATTCTATGCATAAAAAGGAACAAATCAGTGAAACAGTTTTCAAGATTGTATAATTTTTGGAAATTCTATGATATTTATAAAATTTGCAAAAGTAATTTTAGAGAACAAAAAACTGAAAAGTTTCAGATATAGCATTATCTTAACCTTATGCCATAGGTTGCCTGGTAAAAATATATTTTAAAAAAACTTTGATTGCAAAATGTGAATTTTGTGCTCAAACGTTAACACATACCTCGAGTAAAGTTTTGTTTTGGAGATCTTGGTGTGGTCCATGTGGGGTCAGTCACCTTTCTCTTTCTGAAGAGAGCCGGCCTGCCTCTTTATGACACAGCATTTCTTTGAACTTAGTTTTACAGCTTTCTATTAATATTCCATGATCTTAATCCTTAAAAGTTTATAACTATTTTATTTATGTAACTTACTACAGAATTCTTATTTTATTAAACTGGATTCTTTAGCAGATTAATAAACTCTAAATGCAGTCTCGTTGATTCCTCTTAACAACATCTATAAAATCATTGAATTTTTATTTGTATTCTGTATTTTAAATAAGATAACAGATCACTGTAATACTCCAAGGAGAACGTTCTTCATTTATATTAGGTCGATACTCATATCTGCCAAGGTTATTTTATATCACGCAGATAAGTTCCATTGGAGTCATGACCTGACTATTTTGGTTATTTTAACTTTTTATTGAGCTTACTGTTTTTACTTTATTAATAAATCATTTACTAATTACCTATGCTCAGGGATTGATTTTACCTACCTACCTCTATTTTTATATATATATATATATATATATATATATATATCTTTCTCTTTAATCCTGTTTGTGAATTTTGTTACGCTTTTTTTCCTAGAGAGGGCAGGGGGACAGGTGGTAAGCCCATCGCCCCTGAACCCCCTCCCCCAGAGACGAAGGTATTACTCGGACGTGAAAGGGCCGAGAAATTTTGTCCAGAGACTCTAATTTCTTTTACATGCCGTAAATCTACGACACTGGCCCCCCAGCTTAAAGTCCCTCCCAGAGGACCCCGTGCCCGAGATGTTTACGTCCTGAAAAACCCATCGACTGCGGCCGGGTTTGATCCCCTCAGATCTAGAGGCGGGCACGCTCCCTCTAGACCACCGCAGCCGACGATTTTACCTATGGTTTATTAAATTAAAGATATAGATGTTACTTTATCCAAATAAAGCAATACATTTAAAACCAGAAAACCAGAGCAGAAAAGCGAGATCTGAATATCAATGAATTATAGACAATCATCTTTTCAGAGCTAAATTTATATACTGGTAATAAGGCATTCATCAAGTGAAATCAACAGTGGGCACTAAGTTTGAAATCGTTGGGAAAAAAATGTTGTGCAATTACTGTTTTCCGTAAATTACAATCCTAACACACGGATAAAAATCCTCATATTTTACTTAAAGCATTATTCTAATAATCTAAATCTCTGCTTTTATACAATGTTTTGAAGCGACGCATTTATACGTCAATAGTTGTGAGAAAAAGATAGTAGAGTTTTAAACTGTAAAAAATTTTAACTTCATTAAAACAAGGAAATTAAATAAATGTACTGAATTACGTATTTGCTTATATTATCCGCAGTGTGATTGATCCGAAAGAACCCGATCGTTTCATTTTTCAGACTAGATGATTTGAATTTCGCCCACCGCAGTAACTAACTAGTTTTTATACCTATCAGAGAGAAACAAATTCCATTGTACTTCGTTGGTCGAAAGTGGAATGACCTCAGATGAATAAATAGTCATTAGAAAATTAATGTATAGAGTAACAGCATTTATGAAGTAATAATTTGGTTTTTGACTTCTTAAAAATGGCAATGGCAAATCTTAAATTTTTAGACAAAGTGCTTATTTGACCTTCGACTGCCTAAAAATGATTTCACATGGGGAAGTTTTGTGATATTTTTTTCTCTAACATGGTGTCCACCAAGTAATGCTGAAGAAATTCCCGGCTTATTCCCTGATTTTCATTGATCATTTCAGAAATTCCCGACCAAAATATGAAGCACTTGCTAATAACTTTGTAAGAAAAATTATAGGATTATACATACTTTAAATAAGAAAAACTTTTAGTAACAAAAGTAATTGCAAACAATAATTACTTAAGGCTATAACAGATACAAAAGGAACAGTAAAATAAATTAAATATACCTTCATATAGGCCTATTATTGTCTAGAAGCCTTTTTTTATCACATTTCGCAATTTCTCGAATTTTCCCGGATATTTTAACAAATTCATTGACTTTTCCCGGATTTTCCCGACCATACGAAATTCCCGGCCTTTTCCCGGATTCCAGGATTTTCCCAACCAGTGGACACCCTGTCTAAGTACCGGTATTGCTTTATTTTTCCTCCCCAAGTCGTTCGCTGTTAATAATAACATTTTATGAGACAACATAAACCAAAGTAATTGTAACTGTAAAATTGCAACAAATAAATAAGTTTAATTAATCACGGAATTAATTCTAAAAAGAAATATGTAAAATTACTGTTTTCTTTTCTCTCTCGAAACATCCACGTTGTTATTTGTAGCACAGTATCTAACACCCTCGTCCGCCGGCGTGGTCTTGTGGTTAGCATCGCTGACTACAGATCCGTCGGCCCGGGTTCGATTCCCGGTACCTCCTCGGATTTTTCTGAGGTAGGGAGGTCTGGTAGGGGTGCACTCAGCCTCGTGATTCCAAATTGAGGAGCTACTTGATAGAGAAGTAGCGGCTCCGGTCAAGAAAACCACCATTAACGGCCGTGGGTGTCGGCATGCTGACCACATGCCCCCCAATCCTGCCATCTGCCTACGGGAGATGACGCAGCGGTCGGGTGGTAGGCCAAGTCCCTCCAGGGATGTAGCGCCACGGAGTTTAGTTTAATCTAACACCCTCTGAAGCTATTTACAACTTTATGCTGATTAATAACAAATTAAGCGTCTTGAAAGAATGAACGAACTATAGGCTAATATCCTTCTGATTAAAGAGGTCTTCAAAGAGGCCTGCTGAGAGCAGTGCATATTGTTAGTCAGACCGTGGTCACACTCAGACATACAGAATTCTACGCGAATTTAACTAAAAACCATGATTGATGGAATGAGGAATCGAATATTTTCTTCTTAATATAGACTAAAAACTACAAATTAAATGTACAACCGGGACAATTCTACAAAACTAAATTTATGTAGATTTTCCAGTATCACATTTTTGTAGATACAGATAGTCAGAATGTGGAACTGTAATTTAATTAAGATTTCCACAATAAAAACCTAACTCTAGTTTTCTGCACACCAGCTGCAGCTCCATTCTCTTGAAAATGTCTCATAAACTAAACTTGGATTTACATTACAAAAGCATGGTTTACAGTGAAGGCCCTTTTATGCTAGAGCTGAGCATTATCTCGGAAAGAGGTAACAAAAGATTTCTTTAAAATATTTTTACGAGGGCTGTATAATATATCCTGAATCTTGGATCATGATTGGAGGTGCTTCGTCACTAGCATAAACTTTTATTAATCGTTAAAAAGCAAGTCAAGTTCTTGCCAACAGATAATAATATTAAAAAATTTGTAAATATACATTCCTGAAATAAAAATCATACGATCTTCCTCTTAACTTACATGCTACGTGATGATAAAACCTTTATATTATATTATACAATTTGTATACAGTATATATTCAATAGTGAGGCGATGGGCTTTTCGGGGCTTACCACCTGCCCCTCTGTCCTCTCATGGAAAATAAGAGTACAGTTGGGGTGTACTCAAAAGGAATTATGCCCCACCGTAGGGGTCACAGGAAAATCATATCGAATCACATATATTTAATAGTTAAAAACTATGCATTTAGGATACGAAGTCATACTATAAATCGGAAACCAACTTACGATGTCAGAAATATAAATGCAGTGTTGGAAAAAAGGAGGGGTTTAAAAACACCTAAAACTTTTTTTAACTTGTTTTTTTGTTTAAACCACCTTTTTTTCGCACTGATACTGTACGGCAGAAAATTGAGTCTTAATTTTAATTCTTAATACAATAAAACGTCATCTGATGTAGGCTTACTAGGAAGTTTTAATGAAATTGGAAACATTAAATATGATCAATTAATATTGAATAATAAAATGCAAAACTTCCACTTGTCTCAAAATTAATTTCTCCCCAACAGACATTTTACTAGAGTAATCGAAGGCAAAGAAGCCTAAAACAACCTTCATTCTATATTTAACATCAACAAATGAAAAGATCCTCTGTTCTTATTCAGTAATAGCATTAATATAATCAGTTATAATTTGATATACTCGTATGTACATATTTAGTATTTTGTTTTCGATGTATTGCATTTTGTAGTCAGGCCACAATAAGACTAAACAGTTACCCAGGCTTAAATAAAGCACTAAAAATGGAAAATATTTTTCCTTAAACAACAAAACAATAAATTAAGCATCTCTAGCATTTAACATTTTGAATAAAAACACTAATTTTGAGGCCTTTTCAGTTCTGTCTGTTTTTAAGCTTTGAATGCACTAAACCGAAAGAATAAAATAATCTTTCTACGCTAGCTGAAGGTGTTGTTTAAATTTAAACATTTATTTTGTTCCCAAAACTGTAGTAGGTAGTACAAATAACAAGAATAAAAATGAAAATAGTGTTTTTAACACCAAAAACTGGTTTAAATCACGATTTAAACCATGGATTGAACGAAACCGTATAAATCAGCCAACCCTGCATAGTAGCCTCCGGTACTACAAAACTTGAATACAACTTCAGATACAACTGTGTTAACACATTTGAAGGTTTGAGAATGACAAATTTATGCCGAAATGCATCCCCAGAAGTAACCAAAAAAAGAAGGCTCGGTGTTATAGTAAGTTACTTTTATGTTTCTGACGACATAAGTCATTTTAGATTTTGTCATGGCTTTGTATCCTTAACACATTATTTTTAACTACTGACTATGTATTGTGTAAAAACTGTGTTAAAGGTTTTATCACAGTGTAACATGCATGGTAAAAGGAAGATTGTAGGGACATTTTATTTAAATAAGATGCAAGAGTATTTGATTTTAAAGAAAACAAATATAATATTTCTAACGATCTAATGAAGTGAAATTCATTATTTGCGAGCAATGTTTGTAACGCAAAGATACCGATCTACCCAGATCTTTACTGACATTTACTTACATGTTATTGCTTATTTTTTAACTAATTTCCTCGCGGGCACGGCCACAGTAGTTTTAAAAGGTTAATTTAAACGATTTCTCATTTGGATGTTGCAAAACAGGAAAATAATATTTCACAAAAGAACTTTGCTTACATGTAAGTTATTTCAAATATTTTATAAAGGGATCTTCCTCTTTAAAATGTTAATCTTAAAATATATAAAATACTAATAAGCTCCTATATCCACGTACTTAAAAAAAAAAAAAAAAAAAAAAAAAAAAAAAAAATAGGATTCCTTCCATATGAAAAGTTACACATAATTTCTTAGAAGATTTCTAACATTACTCAAAAATGTTATTGGTTAAAAGACAATTTTTTTATTGTGCTTTGAATTTGCTGCAGAATTATCTGTTCAAAGAAACAAAACGTCAGAGAATAATATAAAGAAATTATAAAATAATATATACGACACAACATAGTAAGACTCACTATGTCACAAGTTATGATTAAATTAAACTTATTGTGTATATTTTTAAAATATTGAATACTGTACGTACAAAAACATTAACTGCCAAGTTCACATCTTGGCTTTCAGCTGGAATGAGAATCAAAAACAAGAGAAGTAAAGGTTCTGCAGTTCCTTCCTAGAATTAGTCCCGCAAATGTAGACCTCGGGCTGTTATGTATATTGTATTATTTCTGAGAATTCCCTTGATAGGAATAGAAGGGTGTTTCTGTCTCTGTCTTACTCCTCTTATTTTAAGTCTTGATAAGAACTAACTAATTATGCTTATCCTTGTATCACAATTAACGATTTTCCTCTGTTCCCCTATTCATCTCTATCTCATTTTTGTACTTACTCCATCCTTCCTTTTCCTTCATTCTCTCTCTATTAACCTCTCTCTTCCCTTCTCCATTACTTAAGGAATAAAATTAAGTCTTATCACATTAGGCAATTTAATTTCATATAATGCTTATCATTATTATTATTATTATTATTATTACTATTATTATTATTATTATTATTATTATTATTATTATTATTATCATCATCATCATCATCATCAGATCTATGCAGGTTAGTGAGAAAAGAAACGATGTAAAATATCATGCAAATATAGGCCTAAAACTTTTTTGCTACCGCTACTACTATCCTCATTTAATTCTTAACAAAACTGGAGAAAAGAGTCACTTTTTCCTGGTCTAGGTCTAATGATTAATGAAAGATAATACCACGAGAGATTACAAGTTACTTGCGAGAACGAAGTTCGAGCAAAGTTATCTGATAAAACTCATAATCTCTAGTACGATTTAACAGGAAGTCCTTATAGGATAGTTTCCTTAATTTAAGGGTGCCACGGGTGTCAACTGGACACAGCCAAATAAAAAGAATTTTAAGAACTTTTTTTTAAGTTGAGAATTTTACTTAATTTTCAATCTCTATGTAGCCCATATAAAAGCCAAAACCCACTGATTGACTGACTGATCACAGTACCTCAAAACTATACAGTCTAGAAGCGTGAACTTGGTAAACATATCGCTCATAGGCTCTAGAAGCGCACTAAGAAATGATTTCAACATCTTTGGCCTCTAAGGCCAAAAGGGAGTTGTAAAATTATGTAATTTCTGAATTCACCAAAAGGAATCCTCACTGCACGTACACAGTCCCCATGACTTTTTTTTTTCAGACTACACAGGTGGCTTTGCATGTCACTGTGATTTCATGTAGGCCTACTTACAGTCAGATACTTCTTTGGGACATAGCCTATGTTTGTGGATTTTCATCGGTGGAAGCCTTGTAGAAAATATAACCCAAGCGTCTCTTTTCATTTTGTAGGTCAACTGTTACATGACATTTAAACAGCTTTCAGAGGTCATTTTGATGAAACTGATGAAAATATTGTCAAGTAGCCAATATATTTAACTACAGTACCTTAACCAGTATAGAAGCAAAATCTGATGTTTTTGACCCTAGGACCACCTCCCCTTAAAGAAACGATCTGGAGTGAAACTCTGAGATCGATTACAAAAATAAAATAATGAATCCTTCAATTCCTGACATGTTTGGTGATTGAACGACTCGTGTTGTTATAAGGCAACAACGTGGTACTTCATCCATGAGTAATAATCATTAAATATAAATTTACACATTTATTCGATAACAATATGAACATTTTTTATTGCTTCTTGTTAAAATATATTAATTGGAGTGAATTAATGTGCATTTTTTGCACTATCTTCGAAAACCGTTAATGGCACTGACATTTATGTGGGCCGGTAGCCTATGTCGCCTATAGAAAATGAGAATTTTCAAGGATCCAACTACTCGGGAATTAATCGGCTCTAATGAAAAATTCATAATAATTATAGTCTGTATTTAATATATACGTATATATAGGTTGATGAGGGTACGTTATAAGTTTTCAGGTGTAAAGATTACAATGTAGGTACCAGTACCATAAAATCATAAATACAATGAAACGAAAGTACGTTATTAAAAATGTATTTTAAAATTAATACGAAAGAATAATTACATTATTCCTACTGATTTTTTTTATCATACCTCTTTTAAAATCGTCATAAATCTATGCGACGATTTACGGTTCCAATAAAATGTTGTCGCTCAAAGGCAACCATTTACTTCCAAAGAGACACAAATATAGCCTAATTGCTTGTTACATCTGATCATAGGTCCAGCAAAAAAATTACTTGCTTTCTGTAGTTTATCTTCAGCCGTAATTTTCTACTTAAGACAGTGAAAATATTATCTAGAAGTGTTCTTTCTGTGGTACACATAATTTCTTTTAAATAAAGTAAATTCCATGTATGGTTGACCCAATCTTTAAAAACAAAATTTCCTTCATAAAACACCTAATATCACATATATTTTGTCATACATAGTTGCATGGAGAGGAGATGTCTTGGAAAATGATTTGGTCCGACCCGCCCTAAACGTTACAATTTCTTTTATACCACGATCTAGCAAAAAGTAGTCAAATCTCCGCCATATTACCTTCCCCGAAACGAAACACATTTTCGTGATTGGACGCCAGAGCTCTGACGTCACACCAACGGAGCAGGTAGAATTCTGGGTAGCAGGCTGACAAACACAATACACTAATATCGCTGTTCATAACCTAACCAAACCAAACGAACTTTACCTAACCAAACCAAACGAACTTCACCAAACCAAACGAACCTTACCTAACATAACTGCCACTAAAGTAGAATCTACCTGTCACTACTATGTTTTTGTTTTTTGTCTTAATAATGTCTATGTGTCTATGAAATTTTTACTTGTTTGGGGGTGGGGGGTTACGTCTGGGGTTATGTAAATAATAGAATATAGTTTTCTTTTTCAATTGGGATTTTATGGGGTAATAATTTAAGTGTATGCAGTGAGCACGTATGGTCGACACCGACCCGTGCGCCGGTTAATGTAAATAATGTGGTTGGTTATATGTGAGAATTTTGTTGTGAGAAATAAATACACACACTACTACCTTAATGCAGATGTGGCTCTGTCCCTGTTGGTCACCCTGCTTCGCTCAGAAAAAAAAATCGCATCGCCCGTACATATATATATTGTATATATATATTGTATGGGGTACGCCGTAGCGTAGTGGTTGAGACACTGCGCTACAAACCGGAAGGTCGCGGGTTCGATTCATGATGAGGTCGTTGGAGTTTTTTCAATTGGCCTAATCATTCTGGTGGCACTATGGCCCTGGGGACGACTCAGCCTCTAACAGAAATGAGTACCAGGAGCAATCCTGGGGGTAAAGGCGGCCGGTGCGTAAGGCTAACAACCTTACCACCTTCATGTGCCGAATATCTAAAAATCTGGGAGCCTCATACTCCTGGAACCCTGTGGGCCTCCATGGCCTGTAATAGGGAACGCTTTACTTTTTATATATTGTATAGCTTCCCGCAAGCTGGATACTGGTTTAGTTTCCGTCTGTCTATATTATTCTGGCGTATACGCCACTTAGGGTAGATTATTCCAACTTTTAAGCATTACTTCATGACTTGACAAACCTAACGCAGACCTCTAATTTCTTATACCATAAGGAATCCGATATAATTATGATGAACGATAGAAGTATCGAGAGGAGCGTAAGTGGTGAGGTCGTAAGTGGTGACCCAGCAAACAAATCTCTGTACAGCTTTACCAATCGCTCATGACAACAGTTATATGTAACCTCCTGCAGTATCATAATTAAGTTCCTATACTCTTAAAACGTACAGCACACTTTCACCTATGACGTGTTTATGCTGTAAATCTTCGATAAACGTCAATATATTTCAACTATCCTATAAGTTAGGTATTACTCAATCACTGGCTTGAATTCTGAAAAAAATTATAAGTGACTAATAATTTTCCACATAATGCGATGAGAAATAGCTTAACTATATATATATATATATATATATATATATATATATATATATATATATATATGTCCGCCGGCGTGGTCTTGTGGTTAGCGTCGCTGACTACAGATCCGTCGACCCGGGTTCGAGTCCCGGTACCTCCTCGGATTTTTCTGAGGTAGGGAGGTCTGGTAGGGGTGCACTCAGCCTCGTGATTCAAAATTGAGGAGCTACTTGATAGAGAAGTAGCGGCTCCGGTCAAGAAAACCACCATTAACGGCCGTGGGTGTCGGCATGCTGACCACATGCCCCCCAATCCTGCCATCTGCCTGCGGGAGATGACGCAGCGGTCGGGTGGTAGGCCAAGTCCCTCCAAGGATGTAGCGCCACGGAGTTTAGTTTTTAGTAGTTTGTATATAATATATATAAAGATTAAGAATGGGTCATTTACTCAGAATATACTCAAACAGGAGATAAAAATAAAAACTTGCAAAGAAAATTCTTTCTTACCTCCCTTATTACTCTGTAGGCTATAGACTTTGTTTATTTGGAACATTCACTTACTCCCTCGCCCGTTGTTCTCTTTATATTTTATTTCTTTCCTTCTTTAAATACCTGGCCTTTTGTGGGTCCTACAAGTTAATGCCCATACGGGAAGAATGAAATCAATAACATATACTTAGACAGGATATTATTTAATTATTTATTTATTTATTGAGGGGCTTCCAAGTGTGTGGTTAGCCTCATAAGACAATAAAAACATGCCAAAACAAAGTACAGAAACTCGGCATGGTATTAAGTGAACTCCAATCAGGCGTTTGCTTTCGCGCGTACGGAATACTTCGGAGGGGGGGGGGGGCTATGCTCAAATTGGCCGGTCATGTGATTCAAACCGCCGACCTCCAGAATGTGAGGTTGATCCTTTGTTAACTGTAAACATTCTACACGCCTTCAATTCAAAGATACAGAATAATGTCTAAAGCACAAAAAATGAGTACAGTAATATGCAATGTTCGAAAAAGATCAAATGTTATTACAAATTTTAATGAAAAAGAAATCAGCTATCTTTTTTTGAAGCCGGGCATAAAATTCGTGAATCGCCCTGTATATCTTTCAGATCAAGATGGTGCTCTACCGAGAATCTTAGTGATATAATTTGAAGAAAAATGTTCAGTAATCTGGAATGAAGTTACAAATACGTATAGCCAATTTAGAATTTTGGTTCAACATCCGAATGATATTTGGTAGTTACTTTAAAGTGACGAATGTATTCTTTCTATGAGATACATAAGAGTTCTGTAATACGGTTTTGCCAGTACTACACATAGGCCTATGCCTATACAAAAAAATTATTGCGTGAATAATGCTGATCATTAAAAACATCAATTACAGAACATTCTCAACAACTCATAAATGACTATTTATGTGTTTTGAAAATTTAGAAGAAACCTTGTATTTGTTTTGATTTCTATTACTCTAGCAAACTACAACAATATCCGTTCTTGCAGTTTGTAGGAGGATAGCTGAGATATTGGGTTTCAAAACCGTCATTTCTCATTGAACACGACCCTTCCTTGCTGCTTTTTGAAACTGGAAAAACAAGTACCGGTATTCAGTAGCAGACAAGCCTCGATATACTTGCGTCACTAAAAGCTTTCATTGATGAAATTAATATTCCTTCAATGGACGGAAACTCTAAGGATCATTTGCGCTGACAGGCGAGAACAATACGAGCGTATCATCAAGTGTATCACGTTGACTTCAGCGACTGTGCCTCTGAATTATCTTCACCCATTATCAAGCAGACAGTGAAAGTTCAGTAACAAAGATACTGTATATTCAACCAGAAAACGAGCATAATAAATACTAGTTTTCTCGTGCGAAAACTTTCACTCTTCCATTTTTTTTTTTTTTTTAAATACAGAAGCCAGGAAATTGGAAATTAACTAATTTGGTCCAACATTATACAGTCGTCATTAATAACCAGGGCCCGGATTTTGATGACCTAAAATACTTAAAATATGAGCTATAAAATGATTACAAAAAAAAAAAAAAGAAAACTAACAAAAATTACTAAAAAATTTGTATGAAAATACTATTTTATTCATCACATTTGTGTCTATTATACACTTATGTAGTTAATCCAAAAGGCTTGTAATTAGTTAATTACACACGGTTAAATAAAAACAGCAAACACCGTCTTTCTGTAGGGCCTATCGAAAATTTATTTATTAACGCTTGTTTAGAGTACCGATACAATGCAAGAAACAACACAACATGAGAAAATAATGACTTTATATGTTTAAAAATTGCCTAAAAATATGAAATGGGGAAAATTACCATAAAAATACTAAGAAATGATCAAATAATTATATTTAACTTTTAAAAATTGCCTAAAGATATTTGGGGAAAATTACCCCAAAAAAACCTAAAAGCACCATTTTTATAATCTAGGAGTCATGAAGCAGAATCCATGCAATCCCGAAATGCTACTAACGTCGGAGATAAATTCCCGCTCGTACCCCCATCACTTTTACAATGACAATGGATAAAAAATATTTACACTTTTAATGTACCTAGGCAGCAATACTCTACAAGTCTCATATTTCTGTTTTTATTCCGTATTTGAAGTGGCGAATTTATACGTCAGCGGCAGTGAATTGGTTAAAGACGCATAAAGAGGAAGAGATAGAAGCAATAACACCAAAAATAATGTAATGCTGGGAATAAATTATGTGTCAAAATTTCAATAATCGATTTTATATACTACCCGACAGAATTAGGTTAGAGTTTGATCAAGCTTAGCAGCAGTCAAATTTCTACTTAAAGGTATTCAACATTAAAATATTGCAAATGTAAATAAATATTAAATAGCCTATTAAAATGAAATGATTATAAATAACCACACATTTACATATTATACATATTACAGTTGAAAATATTGGTATTTACAACAACTCATCGAAAATAAGTTATAAGAAGAATTTTCCACTACCCTATCTGCATGGAGTTTCCACGTCGACCAAAATAAACTTCATGATTCAATTTACCTTCACGTAAGGGTCCACGGAACATCAAAGGCAAGGATTTCCTTTCCAGTGTGTATCAGCGTCACTATTATAACTGTACCAGGTATGTTACGAAAACTGTGAAGCACTAACCGTTAATACTGACAAACTGTGGACAATGACTCGCCACAATGGGTCATGAAGTTTCGGAAACTTGCTTCTGCAGGTGACCTGACAAGCATATCTAAACTCTTACTATCAGGTTCAGCAAAACTTTGTGAAATCTCCCATCAACAAAGTTTACCATTCAAATCACATGGAGATTGTTGGGAAGCTTGATGCTATTGTGCGTTACGCATTGTGTTTTGAAATGTGGGTTTTTGGCACACAGTAATCATCACCCTATTAGCAACCCATCAAACTTGTTTTCATTTTCCATACTGGGATCCCTCATCCTCCCACGTGCACCCCCTCCAACCATCTTTTGTTTTTACGAAACTTATTCTACGAGTACTCGTTGTGTTGCTAATGTCTACCCATACACGTCAACTTTAATAAAGAGCTAACCTTTGAAGTCATAGATACACTATAGTTTATCTGATATGGGTGAGTCCACCTTCAGTTTCACTGTAATCGGATTACGCAACCACAATTGAACTAAACTTTGGTGAATACACGATAGCACATAGTCTGTAGGCCAGGGGTGCTCAAACTTGAACTGCTGGCGATCTACCTCAATATTTTTAGACTACTTACGATCGACTCTGAGAGACTGCAAGTGTGTGTGATGCAGGGTTGTCGTACATACACGATACACCCTACCTACCTAGGTAGGGCGTACCGTAGCATATATAGATATTAGCTTTCTGCGCAGTATAGGTACATTATTTTAGTCAAGGTTTGGGTTAGGTTTAGTTAGGTTCTTCTCTACAATATCAATGAAAAAACTCATAGTTATTCAAAATTGCGAGTTTATTGGTTGTTACAAAACAAAAGAGTTACTAAGGAGTGGCTTTGGATGTTGAAGCGTGGCACTGCATGTCCTCAGCATACTTTTCATAAGATGGTACGTAACCACTGAGTGCTAATCGCAAGCATGATGACATATGATCGTCAGTTAGTCGATTGCGATATTTTGACTTAATTATCTTCATTTCAGAAAATGCAGACTCGCACAAGTAAGTTGACCCAAAAAATGCCGTCAGTTGAAGGGCGATTTGCCTTACATTCGGATATTTATCTTCAGATATAAAACACCAGAAATTTGTATCAGATGCTGTAGCTTTGAGATGTATATCTGATATAATCTGCACCAACTCATTTTCAACAGAACATGAGTTCATATTAAACTGACTGGCTATTTCAGTAGCTAATTCCTCAATGTTTTTACATGAAAAAGGATAACTCATAAATGATGCTATATTTTCCAATTTACTGCAATCATGAAAACGCATTTCGAATTGTCCCAAAATATTTGATAATTCAGCCTCATACGTATCATAATTCAACTGAGGAATCCTTGCTTTCAAAGACGGAAAATGTTTCAGATCCTTTCTTTTCAGTTGATCTATCATAAGTTGCAATTTACTTTTGAATGCGTTTACTGCGCTAATCATCTCAATAATAGTTTTTCCTTTACCTTGAAGCTCCAAGTTAACGGTGTTTAAGTGCATTGTGATGTCAGTCAAAAATGCCAAATCATTTAGCCATTTTTCGTTTTTCAAAATCTGAGTGTCATCACCTCTTTCGTCTAGAAAAGCTGTTATTTCGGGCAATAATTCTTGAAACCTTTCTAGGAATTTTCCGCGACTCAACCACCTGACGTCCGTGTGAAGAACTAAATCAGTGTGTTCAGCTGACTCCCTATCTTCCAACTGCAACTGAAAGAGCCGCCGTTGCAAGCTACGTGCACGGATGGAATTCACAATTTTTGTCGCAATGCCCATAATTTCCTCCGTGTTTAAAACTTTTGAACACAAAACTTGTTGATGTATAATGCAATGGAATGAAAAAAATGAAGGGAATTCTTCATTAGCTCGACACAATGCCACAAAACCGTTTTTGTTTCCAGTCATTGCTGGTGCTCCATCGGTTGTAATGCACACTAATTTATATATTGGTAGCTCGTAGTTTTTTACAAAATTGAAGAAAACGTCAAATATATCTTCGCCACGAGTCTTCCCCTTCAGAGGTATGATTGTCAAAAATTCTTCCTTAGCCAACATGTCATTGAATACCATCCGAATAAAAATACACAGCTGGGCAGTGTCTGTCATATCGGTGGATTCGTCGAACTGTAAAGAAAAGTATGTACATTCCATGATATCATGTTTTAGTTTATCTGCGATGTCCTGGCTCATGACTTCAATACGCCTTGTGACAGTCGGACGAGATAACTGAAGTTCTCTAATAGCAGACATGATTTCTGTTTTATTTTTAAAATCTCCAAATAAAGTCTCACCCGCTTCAATAAATGCTTCCTTCACCACCGATCCATCTTCGAATGGTTTCTTGTGTTTCGCCAATATATGAGATATTTTAAATGACGCGATCGTAGCAGCTTTTGATTGTTTGACTGGTCTTGTGAACATGGATTGTTCTTTTTTCAAACAAGATATCAAATCACGTACCTTTAGTTTTCTTAATTCACTCTGTGGCGGAAAATCCTTTTCATAGTTTTTATGAACCGTTTTATGATGCCTCTCTAAGTTACCACGCTTAGGTATTGCAACTGACGCACGACAAATAACACAAATGCACTTATCCTTCACCATACAAAAGAAAAATTCTTCCTCCCAATCCTTATTAAAATGATACGTTTTAGATTTCTTCACTGCACTCATTTTCCACTATTTAATAATAAACTTTGTACTTATCGACGTAGTATCGCCATCAAGTTACAATTCAGAATGACTCCAATTCCTGCAGGCGCAACATTTATATCGGCGTGAACGAAAGTCTCGAATGTTCCCGTCAAACGCGCCGCCCGAAACTAGACTGTACTGTCTCTCGTTGTTTCTAGACTAGACTCCACTGTCTAGTCTAGAAACAACGCGGCTTTTCTTTGACAAGTGCCGCGCGTTCCTTTGATAAAGCCACCTTTTGCCGCAAGCAGTGTTATTTTATTAGTTACCTACCTACTTATTAAAATTTTTTTTCTTCTCGAGATCTACTCAAAAAGCACTCGCGATCGACTTGTCGATCGCGATCGACCGTTTGAGCACCCCTGCTGTAGGCAATCTGAAATTAAACGTAAGTAATTTTTTTTTAAATCGATGGGCCTACCGGGCCTGCTGGATATATATTGGTCATTACTGCAAACGGCACTTCGTCGTAACAGGATACATGATAAACTATCACATCACAATTTGAAGTTTTCACTCTCTAATACGCGTTTCGTATTAACGTATCCCATCTTAAAGTAATTTTTATTCAGATGGTGAGATATGTTTTTAATAAAATAATATCAATAAAATACATTCACACTAATATCATGGATTGAACATACAAAGAAATACGTAACTACGAACTACCTGTCCAAATTGCTTGAAGATGAAATATTATTTCAAAATAAAGTTAAATAGAATAGAAAGTGAATAGAATTGTTGGCTGAGTTATGATGGCTTGCTTATGTCTTTTTTTAAATCAAAGGCTCAGTTAAAGAACAGGAATTTTTCACGATTTAACCTGTTCTTAAAAGTTTTTCATAAATATCCATAAGCATTTAACCTGTTTTTTTTTTCTTTCTTTCTTTTTTTTTCCTTTTCTTTTTTTTCTGTGACAATTAAGGAATATGTTTCTCGAAGACTTCTATTAAGTAGAGTTGGAATGTGAATGTCTTTTTAACCCTTCCGGGGCTGAGTTGAGTATAGCAGATCTCCCAGTGATTATAGTTATTACATAATTCCTCAATGAAGTAAGTACATTATTTTTACGTAACCTTCCTTCACACATTATAGAATCGTTAGAAGCAGCATAGAAGTTCAAAACAAAGTCCAATATCTTGATTTTTCATTAAAAAGAGGTCATTTGAGTGGGGAAACAGCACAAACTTCACACTGCCGAAGATGTTAAGTGACGTTATAGTTGTGGAACAGGCTATCATTTATTTATATTCCATTTGGACAATTAATATATTACATCAGGCATTTCAGTAAATTTTGTTTAACAAAATGTGTTTATTGTCGAAAATTGCAATTCAGTAACATATACTTTGAAAAATTAATATTAAGCCAGAACTTGAATAGGTATTTGACATTTGAAAAAGGCTTTTTGTAACTAATATATGTTGCAATATAACAATACAAATAAGTGGCAAAGTAAACCAATGAAACGAAGACAGTTTAGCCCAGGAAATAGGCCTATTGAATTCACTATATTCCCTTTAAAACAGAATCTACATTTTCGAACTGACTGGACCAGCATATCCACAAATGCAAACTATGAATACGGTTAATTTAAAAGTTAGTCTACATCTGAACACGTAATTTGCACTATGTAGGCTATAGCAGAAGTCGGAAATATATCAGTGACCATTATGCTATTCCCGGTACTCTACTAATCACATTTCCATATATGCGATTCACAGTGTATAATTGCAGTTCTCTTTGTTTGAATAGAAAATAATGTTAACTATTAGGGCTTTTCATAATGAATAATTAAAAACTCATACCATAATCTGCCGTATTCATGACCAGTATCCAATGTTATAATTCAAATAAAACTACGCCGTATTGTCCATTTTACATTCCACTGAATTCATATTAGCTACAGAAATAAAAGTGAAGCTCCCAAAAATGGTTTTAGGTGTATATTGGGTGTTCCAGAATTAACCAAACAAATTGCAATGATTGTGGTGGGGTCTCCGACATACATTTGGGGTAGGGAACTTGTTTTCTATTCTGTTTAAAATCATAATTACGTGTATTATGCTCTTTTAATAGACACTGATAGGCCTAAGTCAATAGTAAAACAATGTGCAATCAAAATGTTTCATTCCTACTCCAGTAGTTCTAACATTTTGGTGCTAATGGTGCTAATACAGTAAGCAGTATTTTGACAATATTATGGACGCTGCACTTTTGGTAAAATTGTTCTTTCGGCAAGACCGTGCTCACACCGATAACAGTTCAACTCAGGTAAGGTGTTTAGGAAACTATGATGTACTATACTATTTTCGTAAACTGGCTTGTTAAATCCTACTGTTTCCCTTTTAAAAATTCGTGCTGGTATTTAGTTTATTCAATTCCTTTGCTTCACAATAGTTACACTCATGCATACAATTGGAGTGCAGGTAATTCCGGAAAACAAAACCGAGTAATACGCCAAAAATAAAAAATAAAGATTGGACATGTAAATCAACAGTAGTTACCGAGATTTGAATCTCATCATAGACTGAAACTTCAAGTCATCCAAGTACTTTGACCATAGCGTTACCGAGTGGCGTGGCGCCTGTCATTCACAAGACATGTCAACCTGTATCACCACGTCGAAATTTAATGAGTGGCTTGCTAACCCTTAAAACAAGCCGTTGCATGGAATTTCGAATCCATAGACTTTTAAGTTACCTACCTCAAAATGTTTATTTAGTGCCCCTCAAAAATCTTTGTAATTTGTTTGGTTGAATTCTGAAGTCCCTATATTTCTTAACCCAAATCTTTAATATCCGGTCTTCCGGATGAAAGTTAGGTATAGTGATTACTTAAAGCAATGAATTACTAGTATTATAAAATGGGTTTCTTAAACATTACCGATTTCCTATATCTGGGGGATACAAATTCAAACAAGCAGACACTTTATGGGGGAATAATATGCACGGATATTTTGTTGTCCACAATGAAATATGAAAGATTGCTACCTTGAGGAAACCATTCTAAATTACTAACAGTTTTTTTAAGCAAGGGAAGAGAGTTATTCGGAATCCATGAAACGTCTTGCCATTAACCCAGGAGCAGCAGATTTAACAAGATTGAAGATGGCGCAAACTACCACACCTTGGCTTCTTTGTACGTTAAGAAATTTTCTTATAATAGGCTAGTAGAGATTCGACACATTAAAGAGCTTCAGGCCTAATATGGGAATATGAGAAACAATTATGTGCCCTTATAGTAATCACATTTTGCAATGACTCGAACTTTGCCTCTACAGGAAAAGTAAGTGAAACCAAAATAGGAAAAGTTTGTGAAAAAGGAACACTCAACAAGGTCCCGTACAATGGGGGGGGGGGGGGAGGGACTTTAAGTGAATATGCATCTAAAAATTTGTGCAACACCAAACTGTTATAAGAGCTCTTAAATATTTGCAACGATGTAACAGTATCCTTATCTCTGGCTAGAGAGAATGAGAGAGAGAAATCACTATAACTGCTTGACCATACGCCTACCAGTAAAAGGTAATTATGTAATCCTATAGGCCTAGACTATAGTAAACCATCTCATATTATTCGACATTAATGGGGCTAACCTACTCCGGATAGCACGTACTTCGATATGAGTACCTGTCTTTGTGACACGTAGAAAGTTTAAAAATCGTGTAATTACTGTATGAATTAGCGTTATGCATTTATGCTTGTTATAGTTACCTTAATGTAATTACACAAAATATCCCCACTATCAAGTGCATTTATTAAGTGCCAGTAAGGTACTTTATGAGATTGTGTGTGGGGGACGAAAAATGTCTGTCCGTCTGTCTGTCTGTCTGTCCGTGTGTCTGTAAGCGCCATAACTCAAATACGCTTTATCGGATTTTCATGAAACTTGCATTTATAATGTCCATGGGAAGAACCCTATTGTTATTGAACCAAATCGGTTCACCGGTACCGGCGTCAAACCCAATTTAGTGTTTTTACTTAAAAGCGCCATAACTCAAATACGCTTTATCGGATTTTCATGAAACTTGGTATATACATTTATAATGTCCATGGGAAGACGTCTGTAGATATTGGATCAAATCGGTTGGCCGGTACCGGAATAATGCCCAATTTAGTGATTTTTTTATGGTATTATATAACAAAAGGCCCCATAACTCAAATATGCTTCATCGGATTTTCATGAAACTTGGTATACACATTTATAACGTCCATGGCAAGAAGCCTATTAATTTTGGACCTAATCGGTTGACCGGTACCAGAGTAACGACTAATTAAAGGTCACATGTTTTTTAATTTTTGTCTACCGGTATAATTTGACAGTTAACACTATTCCTTCACTTATGCTTATCAAACGATACCGTCAAACTGACTGAGTTGGCCAAATGGTAACGCCTTGGACTCGTATTCTGGAGGTCCCCGGATGAAATCCCGGAGCCGGCCGATTTGACATGGATTTTTTTATTTTTATTTTATTTTTATGTGAGTGCGCGATTGTCAAGGTATAGCAAATCTGTAGTTCTGCTGACGCTGGTCAATTTTAATCTGATTAGAAAAACTTATTTTCTGCATATCATAATTGCAATTATAATTGATTCAACAAAAACATACTGGCAGTTTGTTATATCAGTTTCCCTGCTTTTATTTTTACTCAAAATGGCTACAATATTTTCTTGAAACATATTAGATACCAGGCCTACCTCATACGGGTCAGTACAAGCACAATCACTTACCTGAAACAAAAGAGCAACGATATTACAACCATGTTTGCTATTTTCAATATATAATAATAAAAATACACATCACAAAAACAACAAAAAAAGGTAAATTTTCTTAATATACAATCAACATCTGAGGACACACATTGAAGTAAGGACTTTGTGTCTTTAATGCAATACAACGTACTACAGCTTTGAAATAAGGTGTTCTGGACCGTGTATGTGGAGTGAATTCTTATTTTTAGTTTCCTTGTGGAAATACATAATGCAGCACAGTAAAACTACTGGAGTGTAAAAGCCATGGCTTCGCTCGTGTAACTGAATTTCAAGAAGGCAAAAGCTGTTTTTCCCTCCATACAGGGGGAAATAAAGGATATGACAATGAAACGGCAAGAATGAAATCCTCAGGTAGTTCATTCTTAAGCACACATTCATACATATATGCAAGGTTATAAATTAGAACGAATCAGAAACTTAGTCGGTTCCAAAAACAACATCTTCACTGTACAGAAAATACGAAACTGATACAGATTTTCACCAGAAACTCGTATCAGTTTACAGCCTGAAAGGAAACTATGGTTGAAAAAAGTCTTAAAACTAAGGATTCAAACAAGATACCAAAATTACTATATGAAGAGTCCACTGCAAAAGGGGGGAATGTCAACATTTTGTGAAAACTGAGATAAATGTGTATTATGATAGACCAAATGGAGTAGAATAACATAGCCTTAAATGCATTACAAAAAAGATGATAGTCTCTCACAGACAGAAGTTTAAAGTTTTGACTCCTACACAAGAAGGGGGAATGTCATAGGAAAACAGAGCAAGAAAGGGGAATGTCATGTGTTTGCTGCATTGCATTGAGCAACAGTATTCATATTCAGCATATAACATAAATGTTGGTATCACTGCAGTAATTGACCATTCATTGTTGTGGCATCAATGATTAATGCCGACTTTTTCTTTGTCATAATATAATAATTAATAACATGGCACTCATTAACCAAAGATATCCAGCTGAATTGCCAGAACACTGGCTAGCAGTATTGGAGAGTGCTCGCATGAAGCCATCTCCTTACCATGTCGTACATGTAGATCAAGCTATGCTAAGGAACTGGACATTGTACTTGACTCTGATGTTCAGCAAGACCTATTACTGAAACCATCCTCGTCTGGTGGAGCACAGATCTTCATGGAACGGACTATGAGAAACTGCAGTCACGGTTCCCATTAACAGCCCACTGACACAACAGAAGAATTTTCAACTACAAAGTGCAGAGTTTGTGCTGCCTGATAAGCTTTATCAAGGTAATAAGCATTGCACTTAAATTTTTGTGATTCCATGAACAGCTCATAAGCACCGATAACATTAGTTACAGTATTTCAGTTTCAGATTCATTACAAATTTCATGGGAAAAGTTCAGTGATTGCAAGAACTCAACCAGTTCTGTAGTCCTGAAGCAAGAGAATATTACAATGCACTACCTCATAGGAAGAAACCTGAAAAATGAACATGCTTGTAGAAGTTCAGTTACCTGACATTCCCCCTTTTTGTAATTTTTTTTTGTACATCAGTTAACAAAGAAATTATTTTGATAGTGAAGATGGAGTATGAAGTGCGTTATTTTGTTAAAAATGAATAAAGAAATGTGTGTTCAGTTATGTGGAAAAAAATGAACCACTTATATTTGTTTAATATAGTGTGGTATGGTTTTAAAGTTTAAAATTCATTTTATGCAAAATGAAGAAAAAGTGACATTCCCCCCTTTTGCAGTGGACTCTTCATATGTTTCACTGCAATATACACTACGAGAAAAGAATAAGATGTTTAAAATACTTTATATGATTTGACGACTTCTTAAGTTTCCTCATTAAAATAACAGTTCTCAAGTATACCTACTAAGCTACATAGTAGGCCTACAGTAGGCCTATAGCTTACAGAAACAATTATGAATTTTTCGTAAATGTATAAACATATAGACATAGAAAATCTAACTTCAAATGCGTACGGTTTTGCAGTACAGATTCCTTTCAAAATTTCAGCAACAGAACTTCCAGGTCTTTCAGGAAGCCGAGGAACTCAAAAGTTAAGTATGTTTGTCAGTTCTATAACTTATAGTTTTCTTACGTTAAATATGGAGAATAGGAGAGGGAACGAAATATATATATATATATATATATATCGCAATCCGTATAATCATGACTTGTTCAAATGTTACTATACTAACGAGAAATAAATGGAGAAATACACAAAAAGAAGTATAAGTTAAAGTTCAAGTTCATCTCCGTCTTGCTTTAATTCAACCTCTATCACTCTCTCTCTCTCACTCTCTCTCTCTCTCTCTCTCTCGCATAAATGGAAACAGCTTATACTATGGATTAATGTTTTTCCTTAAATTTATCGTTAAACCTGTTTGCATTTTTATTTAGATCTACAGTAAAACCTGTTTAAGTTTTTACTTAAAATTATCGTAAAATCTTTATTTTTACTTTAATCTACCGTAAAAACTGTTAATGTTTTTCCTTAAATCTATCATAAACCTGTTTATGATTTTACATAAATCTATTTTAAATGATGTTACTTAAATCTATAGTAAAACCTGTTATGTTTTTACGTAAATCTATCGTAAAACCGGTTTCTTTTCCTTAAATCTATCGTAAAACCTGTTTCTTAGTTTACTTAAATCTATCGTAAAACCTGTTTCTATTTATGCATAAAGGGACTGAATTCAAAGAAGTCAGAGCAGAAAAAATTGAACTCGGATGATATGAATTCTCTAAAGATTACGGGAGAAAACACAATAAAACAGTGTATGAAATTAGCTTTTTGAAGGACCGGAAATTAGGAGGCAAGGAGAACAGCTGGATGCAGTCATTCTAACAATAGGATACAATCACGAGATAATTGAAGCCCTGGATGGCGAAAGAAAAAGTTAGATGAAGCTACTGACTTACGTAAGAAGAAGGCAAAGAAGAAGAAGAAGATGATTGCGGTGATGAAAAAAGGAAGAAAAAAGGTTAGATAGGGAAAACGTGCAAAGGAATAAGGAAATAATTTAGGTCCGAAATAAGTATGGACCTGTAATATAATATCGTAGCCAACGTGAGTTATCTCGAAGGATAATTGTCATGTCCAAGTTGGAAGACAAAAAAGTGTGGGCTTGGAGAGATCGGACGTGCTGTTGTTTGTGGACCAAAGCTTACCTTCGCTCCGTGCAGTGTGTATCCTTCTTCTCAGCAAGGTAAGCCTAAACCAAAACAATGTCAGCTACTGAAATAACTCAAACATTGCACGGCAACATAGAAACTACATAGGCCTACGTATTAGTCCTGTGCGAATAAATTATGTAATTAAAAAAACTTCAAGTTGTAAAACACTCTCAAGTTAACGTAATTATTTTACAGATAACTTAGACTGTTTGTGTAAAGTTCATTCTTTATTCCTGGCTTAAGAAAATAATTTACTACATATTTTTCAACAATTCCATTATCATTCTGATTTCAGTTACTTGCATCCTGATACGGTGAAAATTTATTTATTTATTAAATACATAAACTTACATATAAATGTGTACCAGAATGAGCCAACGGTCTTGCTCAGGATTAGTTCCAAAAACAAATCATACATTGGAAAGGCGAGCGGTCTAACCACTCATCCATAGGGGCATAATATGATCTATTGAGATCACGATGAACACTTAATAAGAGACCGTTATACGCTTTCCAGTTTATGAGTACCTAATAAAGGTAGTACTTTTTAATATAAAAAGTTATCCCATTGAACATTGCTGTGTGATATGAACATTACAGCTCATGTTGCGTAATAACCTTGCCAAGTTAACCGAGATTATATGCTCAATTGATGGATTCAGCTCACTTCTTTAATGGAAGCGAAATACCTCAACAAATCTCGGCGGTTATGTGAAAATGAAACGTTGATGATCATCCTCGTTAAGACTTGGGTGAAAGAATGGGTTTTTGTGGTTCTAGAGAAAGAATTTATAGCATATTATTACAATATTAATGGGTAAGATGTGAAATAAAAGGTACATGAGTAGTAAGTATAGACTACTGGTGTTAACGCTGTGCACTATTACCACCCCAGAGTAATCAAATACAGATTAACTACAGAGTGCTGAAGAAGAAACACATATACATATTAAAATCTTGATATAAATTCCACCTTAACCTTTAACATAAAACTCTTCTGGGTCCAGTCACAATATCACCTTTCATAAGATAATACACAAATATATAAAACACATTAAAGCATTGTTGTCATAATATAAAGGTCAAAATTATGAAGATAAAAGTTGGTTTCTTCTGCGTGGACTCCAGACGTGTCTTCTTAATTGTGAACTTTATATTATGACAACAATACTTTAATGTGTCTTATATATTTGTGTGTTATCTTATGAAAGGTGACCTTGTGACCCAGATAAGTTTTATGTTAAGGGATAAGGTGAAATTTCTTTATCAAGATTTTAATATTATAACCTTTATCGGAAAAATGAAGTTTGTTAATAGTGATACATATACATATTAAAAGACAATACATAGTAAAAGTAAAATTTAGCATCCTTCTTGTCTTTTGTGAAGTTAATGGTAAAAGAAACATTAATTAAGCATGTTCGATATGTAAGATCTAACACGCTCTAAGTTCAAGTTTGTGTAAGTCAAGGTAAGTTTCTAATATTAAGAATATTACAACATTTCTAATCTTATATATCATCAGAGAGCTCCTGCCACTGGACTATTCTCCTAATTGCAAAAACAGAAGCTAACAGATTATGTGGTTTTAGTGCCTTGTGAGAGTAATAGGGATGCATGAAACAAAAATATATTAACACCTATAAGCACACCATATAATGTTTCCTACTACATTATTTTTTTCCAGCACGAAGCCCTCCATAAACGGAAAATAGATTTTAAAAAGCTTTAAAAGCAACGTTTCTCTCAAACCGCCTAATTCAAGACAAGAAACTGGGAACTTCAACTTGTGGGAATAAAGTTCAGTCGAACTGTAAAGCAAAGCAATCAATGCAATTTTACTTTACTGGCTGGAGAATTATACATTTTTAGTTGTAGCCTATACCCACTTAAAACCTCCCACGTTTTTATTTAAACTAAAGATAGACTGCATAATCAACTTTTATAAACTTTTATTATCGTAAAGAATTAAAAAAAAAACGCATTTGGAGTATGAGATTACAAATCTAGGTTAAAAAGCATTAGCAATGGATAGAAAATTACAAACTCGAATATGGGAAAATACAATTCTTAATTCGCCGCAGTACAAAGATAAAACACAACAATAGCTTTGGAAAAAATTACCGTTTGAAAAGTAATTAATTGTAAATATAATACAGATTGAAACTAGACCTAAATGTACATATACACTCGTATCGCGAAATTTGATTTCCAATCGATTTCGCATGACCACGTTTTATAATAACGTTTCAATTACACACTAAATTACACATTAAATACACAATAACATCAATTAGCCATTTACAAATAGAAAATAGATGGAAAACATTAGGATGCAACAAGTGAAAATCAATAAGATTAGGTTACAAGTATTAAAGGAATTTTTAATTTCTATCTTAAATTTACTAACATTATATTTTATACAATTAGGATTTTCTGCAATTACAGTATCGCAACATTCACAACCCTAGTTTAGACAACCTAATTGCATTTTGTTTATGTTAAAGAAAACATTTAGTTTCTTCTTGTACTCATGACAATGTGCTCACCATTTCGCTTAATTCATATATTTTCACTTGAGTTTTTAGTTCATATAGGATAAAACATATATATAAACTGTGAATTAGGTAAGAAAACTCAAAACAATTGATCAGAAATTAACTAAAATAGCTAAACAGGCATAGGCTACACCTAACTTCACACGCCGAACTACCAATTCCCGTACACTGTTTACGCACATAAAACGACATCATTTCAATCAGTACATTCAGATTTAATAGATCATGTAAAATTTGGCCTTAGCTGTTTTGTAGTAAGCTAATGTATTTTCAGGAAGTTCTAAAAACACGTTAGGCACCGGAAATACCTTACTACGATAATAACAGAATAGGAAAACATATTAGGCCTATCTAAGCAATATTATTGCTTATGTCTGGTATTTAACCACCTCTGTTACTGGAAGCCTTAACTACATGGAAATATACAAATATCTTAAAATAATGGAGCAGCTTAAATGAACGATAAAATGAATTCAATTTTAAGCTTATTGAGACAGATTTGTTATAACACCGACAGCCTAATGGCT
Organism: Ectobius pallidus; assembly: GCA_964059195.1. Lineage (NCBI taxonomy): Eukaryota > Metazoa > Arthropoda > Insecta > Blattodea > Ectobiidae > Ectobius > Ectobius pallidus. The sequence goes on from CAXKWD010000002.1 coordinate 90,898,331, forward strand.
CTTATGCAAAGAATCTGTATAAAATTTGTACATTATTGTAGCATCAATAAATACACACTAATACAATACTTCGATTTATGTTGTTCATGGAAAAAGCGTAAAAAATTACTTTATGTTGCTACTTTCCTTGAATACTCCATAAAAAATAAAGGCGAAAGGCTGCCCTACGTCTAAGGCAGAATTAACATTAAATTACTATGCATATGATATTAGGCAGCGACGTCGAGTATTCTAGTTTTCCGGAACTACAAAGGAATCTGGAACCGTATAAACCTCATCTTGAACGAGCTAAAATGTTTTACAGTGAGTACCTGCTCAACTGGAAGTTGAAGAGCCCTCACAGGTAATAGCCAGCGGTTGAGAACAACGTTGATCAGCACAAGCTGCGGAACAGTTCATTCCATAGAGTCTATGCCTGTATGGGCGATTGTGAAACAGAACAATGAGGTGTTACCAATTAACGGCCCTTTGTTTCTATTCTGAATGGCACACTGTTTAGTCACTCTTGGATACGGAAGTATGCACACAGATTTTAAGTGAATCGCTCGAAATTATGATCACAGTTTTCACATATAATGGCCAGCGTTATTATCAATTACTTCAAACATTCTTAACCACAGTATAATCCATTATACATTTAACTATTGTGTTATACCTACAGTGCATACATGTTATGATTAAACATCAAATTGCAAAAAAATTATGAACCGAATACTATGAGTTAACTTAGCTGAATGCTACGAGTTATAAGTTTAACATACGTAACATTAATTCATAACATAATATAATATATTATATACAAATTTATTATCACAGCTGTCTATTAATGACTACAGATTACAATTCTAAAAAAAGTGTGCGTGGAACGCCACGCGACAGAAGTGTAACTTGTTTTAATTTTTATTTTTTTCAAATTTTGATTATTGGATTTTTTCAATTTTGCATTATTGGTCTTTTTAATATTGGGTTTTTGGACTTTTTAAATTTTGGATTTTTTAATTTTAATTTTGGGTTTTTTTAATTTTCGATCTTTGAATTTTTTATTTTTTGAAATTTTGGATTTTAAAATTTTGGATGTTATTCTTTTTTAAATTTTAGATTTTTGGATTTTTTAATTTTTAATTTTTTAATTTTGGAAGTGTGGATTTTTTATTTTTTAAATGTTGGATTTTTGGACTTTTTAATTTTGGATCTTTGATTTTTTAATTTTGGAATTTTGGATTTTTTAAAATTTTGAACCTTTGATTTTTTTATTGTTTGGATTTTTTAAGCGCGGTAATGAACCTCCGGGTTCCATAAAATAGATAATATACTATTATTAATATATTATTATTATTATTATTATTATTATTATTATTATTATTATTATTATTGTTATTATTATTATTATTATTATTATCATTATTATTACTACTACTACTACTACTATATTCTCATTTGCAGGTCCTCGTTCTAGGACTGAAAAATTTCCTTTGATTACTCCTAATCATTGAGTTGATTGTTTTCTGTGCAGTCCGCTCCGAAACACACTACTAATTTCGTGACGGTTTTATCCCACCATAATAACAATTTTATAAGAGAAACCGAACAAATCGTAACGAACTTCATGAACACGCCAAACACCACAAACATTCGAAATACCAGTGTCGGCGAAGTCGCCTGGCAAATCAAACATCTGAAAAATCGTAAGGCACCAGGCATCGATGGCATCCAAAACCAAGTATTAAAGTACTTACCACTTGTCGCGATCAGATACCTAGTGAACATCATAAACGCCATGTTCAGACTGAAACACTTTCCCCACATATGGAAAGAAGGAAGAGTACTCCTATTTCCCAAACCAAAAAAGGACTTATCGGATCCAGGCAATTACAGGCCAATAACACTACTCGATACAATGAGTAAAATAGCAGAAAAAATACTAAGTAAGCGCCTGAGTCATAATCTCAAAACTCTCAATGTAATCAGAAACGAACAATATGGCTTCCGTCCAAAACACAGTGCGACGGCCCAGCTCATGCGACACGTTGAAAACATTTCAAGAGGTTTCAACGAAAATCGTTCCACCGCAGCCCTTTATCTCGACATAAAACAAGTCTTCGACAAGGTCTGGCATGATGGCCTGATCAGAAAGATGATCGAACTGAATCTCGACGACGGTATAATCCGACTCGTGTACCACTATCTTAGCAACAGACGTTTCCACGTAACTTGCGAAAACAAACATTCTGACCTAAAAGATATCAGAAGTGGTGTGCCACAAGGAAGCATCCTGGGCCCCAGCCTGTTCAACATCTTTATAAATGATATTCCTCATCGGTCACAATATAATAATAGCAACATACACATATTTGCTGACGATACACTGATCACTGGACAATCAGTCAAAGCAACACATGCAGCAAACCAAATACGCCGAACAATACCTCTATTAGAGGAGTGGCTAACAAAATGGCGCGTAGAAATAAACACTGACAAATGTCAAGCAGTGCTATTCACTAAGAAATGGTCACAACTCAGAATCCTACCTCCTGAATTAATAATAACCGGAAAAGCCATCCCATGGAAAACAGAAGCCAAGTACTTGGGAGTAATATTGGATCAAAAGTTACTATTCAGGAAACATATAGACTCCTTGCGAGCTAAGGCGTATGCCCAATTAAGGAATCTATTCCCATTGTTGAACAACACTTCCAAACTAAACATTCGTACATCCTTAACGATCTATAAAGCATTGGTTAGGAGCATCATAACATATGCTAGCCCAGTGTGGGGCCACGCCAGCAAAACTCATATGAGTAAACTGCAAAAACTACAAAACAGAGTATTATACACTATCACTAAACTTCCGCGAGTCACTCCAATCTGGACCCTCCATAAGGAAACTAACATGGACACCATCCAAGAATATATAGCGACAAGCGCGGCGACATTCTACGAAAGTTGCAACGGGCACGAAAATCCCCAAATCGCGGAGCTGGGCCGTTATGACATAACACACGACAAACACAAGAGGCCGAAGTCACTCCTTCCACAGGAGATGATTGAAGCACTAGGACTCTAACAGAACACACAAGACCTTATATAAGGCGGATAACTGGTAATTCGGACTGGCAATACTCTGAACATGAGCCAAATAGCAGGGGAAAATTTTTAATTTGGTTCCCCGAGTAGAAATTAATAAGCATTTTGTGTGATTTCAGGAAATGGATCTCCAGACTAGAAGTCACCATGCATTAAGCATACACTAAATAAAATCTGGTCCTATTGCTAAATCACTAAAGTGAAGCTATTCTGCCAAGGTTTTTTGCGGTTTTCCAAGGCCTCGCAACGAATGTTGGAATAGTTCCCTTGCAAAAGACGGGCCGCAACCCGCACAATAACACCCCCCCCCCAAACTTCAAAATTTTTAAATAAAAGGACCATATGACCGCGTAAAACAAAATTTTAGAGCAAGAAATTGGATATACAAAATTACAATAGACTGTCTTTTCGGCTACAACAATAGAATCGAACATTCCTAACCACCCCTACTTTACAGCTATGACACCACTTCCAAATCATACTCAAAATCATGGGGCAAATGGGCTTTGCCTAGGTACCCATTGCCTACTACATAGTAGTGGGCATAAAAGAGGAAGGAGCCACGTATCAAAAGTACGTTGCAGATATTCTCAATTCGATTCCGATTGAGCGTTACATTAATTTCGTGACGGTTTTCAGCGTTACATTAATTTTGTGACGATTTTTGAGCGTTGCACAAGTTCCCGATTTACCCCGTACCGCCGCTAAAGAAGTTTCACTTCAAAAATGTAATGATCAGGATATTTAATAAATCCGATGACAACCTTCATAATTTAGTGATAAACGTTGCTGACTACAGATTCCATAAGGCACGGTACCTCCTTGGACTTTTCTGAAGTACCGGCACAGAAGTCTCGTGAAGAGAGTGATTGAAGAGCTAATGACAATGAAACAGGCACTATCGTTTCATTGCAGAATTTTGATTTAGCAGTTGAATAAATTGTCATAAGATTTGATTAGTTCTACGTATTCTTTGAACTCATATTGAATACATTTCTGCACACTTTTAAAACTTCCAACATTTTGGATAGTTCTGAGCGCCCTTTAAATTTTTCTTTGAAGATGTTCATTCACGCCCCTTACAAATAAATCACGCAACATTTTGGTGCAGAAATAATATTTATATTTAGACTTTAATCAGTTTTGTACCATATCTCACAAATGAATGCTGGCAGTAAAAGGGTTAATGACCATGAGAATGTAGCCATCTGTCATCTGAGAGGAACGTGGGTTGCTCAAATAGTATTAATAAATAAATAAGAATATATAAGACAAAATAGAATAAATATGAAGCACAATTTTAAGAGGGGCTCTTCCTTTACCCATGAACTCTAAACAAATCTATGCTATATATATAATAATGTTGTCCGAATATCAAGCACCCATGGAAAGGTCATTTAACATATAAAAATCTAAGTTTATATCCTTTAGTTCGTACATTTAAATACCTTCAAATATTTATTTTAGATATATTATTACTAATATTATTATTATATGTAATAATTATAGGCAATATCTGTAACGGAAAGTACGAGCAGCAAACGACGGATGTATTTTATAAAACGTATGCTAAACCCAATTTACCAACATAAACCTGTATTTTATTACTAACCTAAGGAAGGTTTAAAAAGCTAAAATTGTTAAACAAACTTTTCCATTATCTGGAACTCGGCTTGAATAACCTGGCCTACTACGTACAGTATTAAAACTCCAGTAAGGAAAAGTTATAAGAAATCAGCAAACTTGTATGTAGTCTAAAGGTAGAAGTTTAATCCAGAATGATAAAGTGGAGGATGTTTTAATGGAAAAGTAACAGGAAACTAATACACACAAGAATATTCTTCTACGCCGTGCGTGCTTTTCTGGAAAGCATTCAACAGCATAAGGCAGATATCAGTGTTTCAGAAACCCAGAAAACACAACTTCTGCCCACTTGGTTGAAAGCATCAAGAAGTGTTTTGAACCTTGACAAATTTGTTTTGGAACAAGTTATAATAAAGAGCCATCCCTGCCTCTGCCACACTTCCTACATAATAAGCAAGCTCCCTCCACGATCCCCTCTCATAGCACACATATGTGCTGACATGAGGGAACTCCTTCTCTACATAATATGTCTTCTGAAAGCAGACTTCGGGGATTTTAAGACAAGTTGTTAATTCAGTCCCCTTGAAGTGGGGTAATAAATATATCAATTTAAAGAAATGTTATGGCAATTATTAAGAATTTCATTATCATATGAATGAACTTCATACGCTATAAGCCATTTCAAGTAAGATCAAGGGAGAAGTAACAAGGTATCCTAGAGAATAGAGAAGATCCCTCTTTGTGAGTTGATTATTACAGTAGTCGGGACCTACAGATTAACGTGGAAACAGAACCACAACAGAATAATGTCAAATAACCCCGGTAATACAGAATAGGCTACAAATAAATGACGGTAGTAGCCCAGCACTGAAGATTCCGTAACTCTTGATTACTGTTTTTTCTTTCTTTTTTTTCGTTTTTCTTGTTTTTCACTTTTTCCTTGTTTTAGGTTTTTCCCTTGTTTTCCGTGTTTTCTTTATGACACACAAACACCCATGCCCGAGGCGGGACTCGAACCCACAGCCTCCTTACCCACGGCTCCTTAGCTACCGCGGCTATGGAGTCCGGCATTGTTGAGAACCAAGCTCTGCTTATTCCAACAGTAAGTTACCAAAGTCTATAGAAAGTTATTTATAGTAGTAACGACAGTCTTGGCCGGTTTCTCGAAACGAACGTGTTTTTACAAGACGAAATGAACTCAGTTTATTATATTAAAACTTACATGAACAGAAATGATTTTATTTTAAATATAGGTTGGTTATTGTTATGTACTTTTCTTTGCTGCTCTCAAGGTTTAAACATTGACAATAATAGATACCACACCTGTGTTATGATGAAGATCTGTATTGAAATGGATATCATTATGATACCGTTACGTCACAAGCTAGTAAGGTTCAACAAAAAATAATTTGAAATAAAAATGTTACGAAAAGATGAGCTGAAGATATCTATAATTCTACAAGCAAGTGATTTTCCGAAGGCGTTGGGATAATAAACGCGACAAATATTCTTTTATATCCAACCGACAGAAGCTTGAAACATAGTACTGACATAAAGAACTGAGTTCACATATTGAAAGGATAGGTTTATGATCCAGTGGCGCCAACTTATATGGGCCCGTGGGGCTCAAGCCCACCCAATAATTTGCTGTGAATTATCTTAAATATTTATTATAATAATTATTAGGCCTATTATTACTAAAAAATCATGTTTAGTCGGTGCAAAACCAAAATTAGGCTAGCCTATAGGTTTATACGAGCGTTGACACAAGTAACATGATCTCCCTTGTTTCGATTAACTTACGGTACGATCGCGATCGTTTGCAATTGTTTCTGAATCCTTCAAATTTATAGCCTTCGACAAACTTACTCTGTTAATGCCAGTTTTCCCAGCATTTCCCGAAATACTTTTTTTCCGCTTTGAAAAGACTGAAGACATTACGTTCAACAATATTATAGAGAAGAGTTATTTCACACATTGCTGTTCTAAGTGTAACCCTACATACGGATAACGGCTAAAAGTTGGCTTTCGATTTTGCTTGTTGAAGAATTTATAGGGAGAAGTACTGTACATGTAGGCCTACAACATGCAGTGCTACTCAATAGTTATTGCATGTTTTACTTTATTTTACTTTATTTTATTTTATTTTAGTTGTTACCTAATATCTTTCCTCCAAAGGTCCCCGGAATTATAAACTTTGAATAATTAAATTAGAGTCACACCCGGGAGGTGTTGGTAGCACGGTTGCCTTCCACCTTGTCGGCCAGTGGTTAAAAATTTCCAGGTTAATGTTTTTGAGCCCACCCAATGTTCTTCAAAAGTTGGCGCCACTGGGTTTATCTAACCACATTCTCCCATCCCGCACAGTAGGCCCATACTCTTTATTACTTTCTCTTTTATTAAGAGAATATCAAGTTCTCCGGGCTCTTTTCAAGGTTTGCTGCATTATGAATGGGAGTCCAGCCTGAAGAATACATACTACCAGCTTCACAAAGAGGAAATATCTGATTTCAGATGTGGTCCTAAGCACCAAACTGACAACTTTTAGTAAACCGGGTATACTTGTGTAACCCAAGTCTGTGCCTGCTGGTAGCATCCGGCGCCCCAGCTGCAACCAAATTTTCACTTCCAACTTGTTTCTACATTCTTGTCTCATCCCCTTCATTAATATCAGCAGACCACCAGAACAAGTGAGAAAAGAGGCCACTATGTAGACTAAGTGAGAAATATATTTTCTGGCATGCCGCATTCATGAAGTCGATTCCTTTCTGCTGCCCTGTTTAAGTTGAAAGCTGGTTTACTGTCTTCAATAAATTTGGCTTTAACCCCCTATATATATAATTACTATAATGCATCTAACAAAACCTTCTGTTTCTCTAAATGCATAAAACATTACTTTTACCACTTTGGCTTTAACCCCCTCATTTATTGAAGACAGTAAACCAGCTTTCAACTTAAAACAGGGCAGCAGAAAGGAATCGACTTCATGAATGCGGCATGCTAGAAAATATATTTCTCACTTAGTCTACATAGTGGCCTCTTTTCTCACTTGTTCAGAGACAATAATCTGAGATATATATATATCTCAGATTATTGTCTCTGTTGGTTTCTCATGAAAGATTAGTTTACAAGTTTTTCCAGAATATTTTTTCATTAAGACGCCACTCATGCACTAAATAAGAATACAAATTATTTCAAATAAACAAGTAAAAATTAAGTTCATTTGCAGTAATAATAGGAAGGAAATTTTAAAAAGCAAACATGAAAAATAAAAAGGCGTATTTATATAGGTAATATACTTAATCATTTTTTTAAGTTGTAATTGTTGACATTAATTAAATCAAAGTTATTTTTTATCAGAGGTAACTCCAGGGAAGTTTACGAGTTTATCGATGTATTTGCGACAACGAAGTACGATATTTACATTAAAACACTATAAAAGCACACGAGCTGGCTTGTACTGTTTCGAAATTATTTTCAATCAATGGACAATTTTATATTATTCCAGTTTCCAAACAAGTTATGTTGTATAAAATAATGTGCTTTCATTGTTCACTGGCAGCATATGACGTATTATTCACTAAACGTCTGCCTTACGTGTCCAGTGACGAGCTGACGCTTTAACAGGTAAAATTGTGTCCTTGTGTTCTTAGCAAGGAGATTATAAGACAAACGAACGTGATTGGTTTATATACGAGGAATTGCTAAACGTTATTGGTCAATATCAAACACGTGGCATATGAATGTAATAGTCAATTTAATTTAATAATCTGAGATCAAAACTACAGCTAAGCTTTACACCTGCAGGTGTGAAACGTCCAGGTTCAATTGAAGGAATTATTGTTTGGTTTCGTCTTGTATTATAGGTATGGGGATGTGGATGTGATCTAAACCTTGAATTTCTAGTAATGTAACTTAATAAAATATAAATTTTAAAGACACTAGGCTTATGTACGTTAAAGTCGGAGAATACTAATTTAAACGATCCTAAACATATAACATAAAAATAGGTACCGGTAATTATTTCATTTTGGATATTGAGATTATCTGGTTTTCTACCTGACCTCTGATATGAAATCTATCACTTTACATGCGATATATACATGCCTCTAATAGCAAGCAACGGTGATCCGTCCTTACCAGAAAATTAATTAACAACTGAACCTTCAATGGCCAGTTAAACGTTCTACGGCTTACCTTACTCCCTTACAAATTACATTTATTCAGGATTCGAAAACGGGAAGACTTACCCGAAACTCAGAACTCTTCGGTGACTATTCGTTCGTCTAGCGGACTTAGATAGGGAGCCGAAAATTTAAGGCTAGCGAGATATCGAAAAATTACATTTAAAAGAAAACATAGGCTATCATATTTTCATCTTGTCTGAAATATGTTTCTTGCCATTTCAACTCCGATTGCTATTAATGTGTGTTTATTCACGGTTGTGTACTTTTAGTTGTGAAAATTCATTTTTGGTAATTTGAATACCTATTTAAATCGGCCAAAGTCAATAAAAATAAATACTTTTCTTATATGCTACAGAATAATATTAACGTATTTTCTCAAGAACTTAATGAACACATATTCGAGAATTTTCTGCCTCCTAGCCACATCACACAGTCTATCATATAGCAAGAACAGTACACGATAGAATAGGTGAAGTAATAAAAAAAATATTTCCGAGGATTCAATGGATGACCAGAGGTAAAAAAGAAACTCGAAGTCGTCATAACCATAAAGAATTCCAATCACGGAATGTTGCTGTGGAAGACTAAAACCTGGTTTTGTTTTCTGTTGTGACAATAACAGGAACATATAGATGAAATGTAGAAATAAGTGAAGATATATAGGGATGGACACGACCCTGAGTCCCCTCTCTCGCACATCATGCTAGTGTTTATACACGCTAGTCTCACAAAATGTCTCTTGTCTTGGAATTCTTCTCCCCACCAACACATGTCACACCGCTGAAGACGTGACGGGAAATCCTAACACATGCTCCCCATGTCAAGAAGATGAGTCTCCTCTCTCAGATCTATTCGTTCTAAGAGGAGCAACCGTAAAATATGCGACCAAGTATTCTCAGAATAAACGTATGCAAAGCATAATCCATTGTCTAGACAGCATACCTACACATCCATCTTTTCGTTATATAATATGTGTCTAAATGAAGTTAATGTTATTTAGGACCATTGTTACGTAATATTAGCGCTGTGGACCTTTTCAACCGACACTTAACGAAAAAATTAGGGAAAACAGTGCGCCTAACTTATAGGGATTTTCACCAAAGTTTCTTTTTGTCACTTTGCAACGCAGTTTACTGTAACCATAAACCATATTGGTTAAGTAATGGAATTATTAAATGACTGCCCAGCTGATGGTAGTTGTGGTAGAGCATATTTACTATAAATTGTTAAATCTATTCTAGATCCAGACAAAATCAACGTTTTAATACGAGGCCCGTCCATAAAGTAAGTTTCCCTGGGGCCGTCTACAGAAATAAAACACAATTTCATGGAAATGTTTATTCCAACAGATACAGCAAGTGTTCAGCTATTTTTCAACATATTCGCCACCGGAATTGAGACATTTTTCATTCCGTATTCCGTTTGAATACCTATGTCGGAGAAGTCTGCCGCTTGCGATTTGAACCACTGTGTGACCATTTCTTGAGGTGTAGGAAAAGATGGAAATCACTAGGAGCGAGGTCCGGGCTGTAAGGTGAATGTTTAAACACCTCCTAGTCGACCTTGGAGACTTTCTGGGAGGTGTTTAAAAATTCACCCCCAACGTTGGTCCCATGGAATGAAAAATGTCTCAATTCCGGTGGCGAATATGTTGGAAAAAGCTGAACACTTGCTGTATCTGTTGCAATAAACGTGTACATGAAATTGTATTTTGTTTCTGTAAACGGCCCCAGAGAAACTTATTTTATGGATGGCCCTGTAGTTACACCCAAACTTAAACAAACCCTATGGTTTATCTTAGGGATGGGTCGATACCAGATTTTCTCGATACTCGATATTCGATACCGATACATGATCTTTTCCTCGATACTCGATACCTTCAACATTTCCAGTTTCAATAAATAGGTATATTAAAAATTAAAATTTGAGAGAATTGTGTAATACCAACTAAATTAATTAAGTCTGCATATTTAATGAGACAACATTTAATATCATCAGTAGCCTATAATTATTTTTAAACTCTACATCAAAACTAAAATTAGTTTTTTAAACAGTCCACTTACAAGTTTTTGTTAAAAAATACTAACATTCTCACTTAATTGCAGAATTGCATAATTACAAAAGTATCGAAAAAGTATCGAGCGAGTTTTCAGAAGTATCGTTCGATGCCGATACCATGCAAGTATCGAGAGTATCGAGGTATCGAAAGTATCGAGGACCCATCCCTAGTTTATCTCCTTATGATAGTTAAACAATTCCAACAGTTTAGGCAGGTACATACACCTATTTATATTAATCGTACACAGCAAAATGTATGGATAATTATGTCGGTCCTTGCTTATGTACGAGATGATAAAAGATTTTTCCCTCAAACTTATTATAAGGCATTTTTGAAAGATTATCCCAGGGAGATGAAAACATCCTGAGGAATACAGAAAAGTTTGCTGTAGGTCTAAATTAGTTAGTAGAATAGCCTAGAAAGTTTACATTTAGAGTTAGGGCTTCTTCAAATATTTTAATGTAGCCTATACTTGCGACCTGCAGCTTTACAAACCATTCCATGACATGGTGGGAAGGTTAGCTTATCCTTAGTTAGAGTCAAATAAGGTACAAAGGATTTTTTTTTTAAATGACAATAATAAAATAGCCTAGTGTAGAATGTTGTTAAATGTTTAGATTGCTATTTTAAATATTTGAAAACTTAACTTAATTTATAAGGAACTTACATTTTCATTATTATACACACACATTAATTTGAAGTATATACAATCTTTGAAGCAGAATTTGTATCGCAGCCAAGAGAAGTTAAAAATGTAGATCGTCACCCATTAATCGGCAGGGCGATCATTCACCCGATGAGTGAAGGTGCAAGTTACAAAGGCATATTTGGCAAGGACGAGCAAGCCAGCACCCAGAAACCCACGGGTGCTTCTGCTGTTTGCAGCTGCCTTCCTCAGAGCGAGTAAAAACGATCAAGTGGTGGGCAATGGATGAGTTCAATAAAACCACATCGCCCACTTCGACCAGGTAGGCTAATTGAACAAGATATCTTCATTTCTTGGAACTAAAGTGAATCGCAAAAAATCTTACAGCAGCGTTGAATGAACATGAGATGTTATTACCATGAGTGTTATTAGGTTTGATTGTTTATTGGAGAGGTAAGAAATAATGCTAAGACTATACAGCAAAATAAAATATTCCCATTCTTCTAACTTTTCCTTTAATAGTTGAGTCTTCTTTTTGCTTGACCCTGGGGTCGAACCAGGCTCTAACAGAAAATAGGGGATACAGGTGGCCAGTAAGTAAGGCTGACAATGTTAATAATCAAATTACTAACGAGAAACCCCCGTGATAGCCAAAAATAACTAGTCTTTGTTTCAAAATACAGATGTATAAAATTTACTCTGAATGTAGGACTGTGCGTTCATTTCTTGAAAACAACTACGGTGATAGTACCGAAATGAAGTTTTCCTGAAATATTATTCTCGTCCAGTCTGCCCATTTTTCTGTGGGGTTTCTTTCCCCAGGCAATTAATCTAGAAAAAGCTCTGTTTAAAGGAGTCAATATAATAATTCTTTATTGCAACCAAATGGTCATTATGAATGAAGCACAGGTGGAATGATATATGGCAGGGGAAACAGGAGCACCCCGAAAAAACCTGCCCTACAATTTGTCCACAAATTCCACACGGAACCAACGAGATTCGAACCCGGGTCCAAACGGTGGAAGGCGAGTGATCTAACCACTCAGCCATAGGGGCGGCCTAAAGGAGGGGCTATTCAGTCATATTGAAAAAGGCATTCGGCCATTCACATACAGTTATTATCATCAACAACAAGTCATCCATGGTGGTGTGCTCGCTTCTAGATCAGAGGGTCGCGGATTCAAACCCGGCCGGAGTCTACAGATTTTTCAGGACATAAAAATCGTGGGCACGGAATCCTCCGGGAGAGACCTGTGGGGGCCCGTGTCGTAAATTTACGGCAAGCTAAAGAACACCAAGCCCAAATAGAGCCTCTGGACAAAATTCCTCGGACCTTTCTCGTCCAAGTAATAGGCCTATCTTAGTTTCCTGCCAGGTTGTGAGGCGGTAGTTTTACCACGTGTCCCTCTGCTCTCTCTCGAAGAATAAGCATAACCAAATTAGTCTAGGTACCGAAATCTCCACTTGGAGGCCCTTTGCCCTTAACCGAGGGGAGGGGGTCTACAAGGATACGCGAATGCAAATTATTAAGAAAAGTAATATTATTGTGTACATATTATTTCCGTCAAGGTTATATTAGACTATATTTTATTTATAAATTATTATTAGCGTAACTTTAAATTTTTTTGAGTAGCTTATAGCTTTTGACTTTCACGGTAGGATTTCAAAAATATAAAACATCAAAAATTTACCACAGATAGAAAAATACGAAAGTTATACATGTTGAATATGAAAACAATTCCTCGCTCCCTGTTTAATATGAATTGCAAATGCCAATTACTCTGCAGCATTTGGTACCACTGTCAGTCGGTTAAGCGAATCAATTACGAGAATTGCGCTGCAACTAAGTGCGATTTCTAGTTTCTATCCACCTCTGCGTCGGGTGAGTTTAATTATACAGTGATCCTTCCCACAACGACACGATGCAACCCTAATGACTGAAAGAAAAATTGCCACTCCACTGTTACAGACACGGCAACTTCAAATGCAACCAGTTTCCTCACAAAAAGACAAAGAAGTGCTTACATAGCCTACAAGGCAATGTAACAATATCTTTAAATATCTAGCAGATATCAGTTTTACTATTAATAAGTTAAAAAACTAAGTACCTGATAAGATGTTATATTAACAGTGGAAAACGTATAATATAATAATATGTTTGAACGACAGATTACCAACAGTCTTTGAACATTAATATATTAACTTCTTCGTACATATTATGACAGCTGATAGGATATGGATATAGGCCTAAGCATTCATGAACCATAGATTATTGTCTCTGTTGGAGAAGTAAATTATTAAAAAAAGAACTACCTACTAAATAAAATCTTAAAGCCCCATCATTATAAACATAAAAAATAGCCACCAATATAGGTAATGATGCTAACAAAGTATAAAACAATAAATAAATCCCAGCTTGCAACCGCTCAGGCTGATATCCCCAACCCAAAATAAAAAACAAACTCATGATAATATTATAGGGGAAAAATTCCTCTGACACTAGGACTCGAACATAGGACCTTCGGTTAGCCGTGCCGCCGCACTATCAACTGACCTAGCCAGAGTTCGCTTCACAGCGCCAGATGGAACCCCTTTCCTATGGATTAATTGCTCTTAATGGTCTACCTCACAGGCAGACAAGTTAGGTCATATGTAGTACTGTGAGGCACACTAATTAGCGATTTTTCTGACCGGGTTTCCCTGCTATTGTACAGTAACATTCAAGATGGATATGTGCATAGGCGTACCGAGGGGGGGGTTTTGGGGGTTTGAACCCCCCCCCCACTGATTAAAAAAAGGGAAATTGTATAATTTTTTTAAGTCTGCCCATAAATTACTTAATACAAGTATAAAGCGTGGGAAGCTTAAAACTCGTTATTTTGCGTCTTAATTTTTAAATTTTTCCGGGGGGGGGGGCCGGAAACTTAAAACTCGTTATTTTGCATCTTAATTTTTTTTTAATTTTCCGGGAGAGGACCCCCGGACCCCCCTCTCTTCCCCCACGGATGTTATAACCCCCCCCATATGGTCGACCTGGTTACGCCTATGGATATGTGCATTCATGAACCACAGACTATTGTCTCTGGGACATTTCACGAGAATAGGCCTATTATAGGCGATGCTTCAACCTTCCCAGATAGGATACGACGTTTATCGGTGTGAGATTGCCAAACTACAAAAATAGTTCAAAGGGAAGCAAGGTGCCTGCAAGCCTATATACGAGGGTGGATCGAAAAGTAACGCACAATATATATATATATTAACAAAAAGTTTAATACGTACAATTACAAACAAATGCACACATGAAGGGATATCTTTTGTCTATTTTTCTTTATAGTCGCCAAGCTCCTCAACACATTTCTCCCATCGTGATACCAGTTTCAAAATACCCTGTTCATAGAAGTTCGTTCGGTTGGAGTATAGCCATCTGTGGACTGCTGTTTTCATTTCTGCATCTGACGCAAAGCGTTTGCCGGCCAGGAATCTCTTCATGGGACCAAATAAATGAAAGTGTGGTGTCAAACTTCCTTCATGACAATGCTCGCCACCACGTTGCTGCAGGTGTTCTTGATAAAATTAACAAATTTGGTTGGGAGGTGCACCGTCGAACTTTAATGTGACGTAATAGGCAATTTAACCTATTCACTGGTACTGACGTGTAATTCGTTACTTCAAAAACTGTATAACAGGAGGAATGTAAGGTCTACAAAGTAGTTATTATGTAGAATATAAGGATTTTTATCCTCGTTGTTATAATAGTCACTTTGTAGAAACAAACAAGACTATTAAAATTTTCTCCATTGATTTCAAACTTAGATCCCACTGGTGATTTCACTTGACGATTGCTTATATTACTGTACAAATTCTGCCTTGCAAAGGTCAGTGCAACTGAACTTCTAATTACCTGTATGTCATCATGAGACAGTGTTGTCAACCTCAAAGAAATTTCTGTAGAATCAAAGAATTTCGTCCCAAATCTACAGAAAAAATTAATATACTGTTTTCCAAAGATAATTAATAATAAAATCAGGTAAACTGATATAACAAAGTGCCAGTATGCTTTTTTAATCAGTAATAATTGCAGTTATGATATACAGAAAATAAATAGATCTCCGAGTTAAACTCCAGATCGATTCATTAAGCAGGGCTTACGGAAGAACAAAGGTCTAAAGTTTGATTCTTAACCTTAATTCATATTGGTATACACTGATATACTAATTCTTAAAATATGTAAACATTTTACAAAATGCATTGACAATGAAATAGTACAGTAAGCCAATAAGAAGAGGATAGTTCCACCTAGCGGTATGCAGTTTTGTTCTGAGTATAGGCTTATGCAATTTTAACGCAACGCAATAACTTTAAAGCTAGTTTCTGTTCGTGAAATAACATTTATAGGATTATGTTATTCTTTAGGAATTATGTAGGTCAATGAAAGACAATGAATTCCCAGTTTTTTTAAAGAAAAATGTAATACTTATTTAAGCACATTGACAAAATAGGACACAAGAATGGAATAGGCTCAATTTAACACAATTGATAATAATAAAAAAAAAATTTTGCTTCAGGGTGGACTCGAACGTGATATCTCTTGATTACTAGACAAGCATCTTACCCCAAGACCAAACTACACTGCGACTTTTGAATGTCCAATACCAAAGAATACTATCTCGTCGTAGCTCACAGAAAAGAAAAATCACCGTATTTCGAAATTAGGCTATATTTCGAGCCTTCTAGTTTTCTTATGTTACAATATAGAATAATTTCATTCATTGGTAACATAATATTCGCGATATTCGAGTCATAAATGCGAATTTGGCCCTCACTAAAGCAGAGTACCAACTTAAGCAAATTCTCAGAAGTTAATGTTTTTATTTATTAAGAGGTCAGGGATTATAAATCTGACATAGGCTGAAGTAAAATTCAATGCTTTAATCTAATTGTAATCAATTTTAGCAAAATAATTAGTCATTATACAACAGCATTTCGTCTATAATCGTACATATGGGAACATTTGTTTTTCATGTAGGTGTCAACTGTCCATGGCAACTGAAGGAAGCTTTATAAGCTGTCATTAATTGATGACGCTATAAGAAAGAACCGAGAATTTGATTTTGCATTTGAAGAAGGTGTCTTCTTTTTACCCTCCTTTACTAAAGAAGGTTTCGACAGGAATTGAAGGGTTGTTCCAGAATTCCCCTTTATTTACCTTAGTTACGGGACTCGCCCGCTGATTGGTTGGCCGCGAGCCAATCAAAATGCTTCGAAATGAACCAAAATATTATAATTAATTTGACTGATAATTACTCTTTATTTCGGTACTGGACAACCGATTAGGTCCAAATTCAATAGGCTTATTGCCATGATTGTTATAAATAAGTATACGAAGTTTCATGAAAATCCGATAAAGCGTATTTGAGTTACCGCGCCTTTTCTTATATGATACCATAAAAGGGCACTAAATTGGGTATTATTCCGGTACCGGCCAACCGATTTGGTCCAATATCAACAGACATCTTCCCATAGACATTATAAATAGGTATTCCAAGTTTCATGAAAATCCGATAAAGCGTATGTGAGTTATGGCGCCTTTAAAATATACACTAAATTGGGTTTTACTCCGGTACCGGTGAACCGATTTGGTCCAATTTCAATAGGGTTCTTCCCATGGACATTATAAACGCGTATACCAAGTATCATTAAAATTCGATAAAGCGTATTTGAGTTAGAGCGCGTACAGACACACGGACGGACGGACGGACAGACGGACAGACATTTTTCGCCCCCCACACAATCTCATAAAGTACCATACTGGCACTTAAAAACTATGCAGAGCGGACGAGGTCATCAAGGCACAGTTGAATCTTAACAATAAGTACATTGTGCCCTCTGAGTTAAAAACGACACCTTAGCATAAAACATCTTCTCTCTCAGCGCTTGATGTCTTGTTCAATCCCCGTAGAATCAAAGAATTTCGTCCCAAATCTACAGAAAAAATTAATTTGCTGTTTTCCACAGATACTTAATAAAGATAAAGCGGATATTCGGACAAATAATAAAATAGAGAGCGAGAGAGCAGTCTATAACTATTTAAATGTACCTAGGTAATAATACACTGAGATAAAAACGACGCCTCAGCACAAAAATTTCTCTATTCTCTCAGTGCATTTATGCCTTTGTGAATTGCATGCCATTAAATTGAGGCAAGATTTATATTAATAAAATTATTATTAATTACTATTATTATCGGTAAAATATATAATTAAAGATTTTTTAATGCGTCAAAGAAATTTAAAGAAAATTAATGGAGTTGTCAAAGAGATTTTAGCTTTTGTGGTTGGCAACACTGTCATGAGAATGATAGGCTCATCTGCTCATATTAATCATGCTAAGTGACAAGATTTTTTCAGTTGGGAAACCTTTTTATATAAGTTCAGAATAAGACATATCACTAGACAATAATGAACACTGATCTCAAAAAAGCACCTGACATAGGGCAGGAAGTATTACAAGACGCGATCTCTCTCTTTCTCTATGACACACTCACACACTATATGGTGAAATTTATAACCAGGGCCCGGAATCTAATGACATGTCATCTTTTCATTGATGCTCCATAGACATTGCCAACTTGTAGATAAATCCTAATCATGGCCTCTGGATTATAAGAATGCATTTTTATTAGGTCATTTTTTGTCATTTTATGCAATTTTATATTTTTGGGGCATTTATTTCAATTTTACGTCATTATTTTGTCATTTTCGTGTCATTTGCTTCCTTATTCTGTCATTTTCACGTATTTTCATTGAGTGTATTAACTTTTTTGGTCTCTAGCGGTGCTGCCTTTGAAATGTTGTTTGTTTAATGCAAGAAGGAAAAATTCGGTGTTAAAGTGTTGTCATGTCTCAGTCAGAAATGAGAATAAATAAATAAAAAAAAAGCCAACATTTTGTATTATATTACTATTGTTACAATTGGCACCAGAGTCTGCTACCTGCTTGAATTTGAGAATGCAAACTACTGTTTACCCTCAATAAACAATATAATCCGGCAGACCAAAAGACGAAATGCCGAATTTTGAATCGCCAGTGCCTCAGTGCCAGTATAAATTTCCGTGAGAAAAGAACATTCACAATATTACAGTTATTTACAGTTTTTACAATTATGTACAGACTAGTCTATAACTTAGTGTGTACAATAATAATTTTTTATAAATAAAAATCAGTTTTTAGGCCATTTTTTATAATTATAAGTCATTTTCTTGAAAATGAAGGGTCATTTTATAGGTATTTTTCAAATAATTTTAGGTCATCAGAATCCGGGCCCTGTTTATAACTAATGCAAATTTAAGTTTTAAACATTTCTACCTCTTAAATATACTTACTTTTTAATGATACGATTTCGATTATATTACGAACAAACTAGCCATAGAATTCAATTACCCACATTATTTGAAGTTTTATTTTTTGAAATTTCCATACCCTCAGCTGTGGACCCTATTTAAATTTAATATTTGAATAAAGAAAAGTTGATTTTCTTTGTTTGAAAGAGTTACATTTTTATCTTAAGAGCCATATTAATTAATCAGCAATGAGTGTAACAACTGAAAACAGGAAGAAATCCGTTCGTTTTCCTATAGTCTACTCACTTAAGATAGTCAAGATGGGTATGAAGTGAAGAACTTATTATGGTGCATTTTGCTTAAATTTTTTCTGCAGTAAAATCACATTTGCAATGGCGTACGAACATGACCCATTTGCAAATCCTGTTGTGAATCCGAGACAAAACACTGTGGGGATGTCAACACAGCTCGGCTTGCATTTGTCGTGTGTCGCTCCAGACTGACGTCATCTTCACAATCACATTGTAATGAGATACGACTGAGAAACTTGTGCACATATTGTGTATATTTTTTGTTCTCTCAGTCCAGCGAGGAACCATGATTATTTGGGTTGCAGAGTGACAAAAACAACAAAATATCCATTTGGCGGGATTCTGTTCTTCGTGCCACAGCTGTTGGAACGTTAACGCCTGGATGTAAGGTCATTCACAATGTTCCCTGTATGCGAGGATTTTCATGAAACTTCAAGATAAAGTGGAATAAAGTGACCAACCATATTTAATTGTGCAATCTGGTTAATGCAATAAGAAACCTAGTACCAGTACGAGTTAGAAAGTTGTAGGTGAATTCTCATTATTATTATTATTATTATTCCTTTGGTCATAGTATGATGAATGGAGCTATGGTGGAATGATACGCGGGAGGGGAAACAGGAGCACCCCGTGAAACCTTCCCCAACCCCATTTTGTCCACCATAAATTCCACATGGATCCACCGAGAATCGATCCCGGGTTCCAGCGGTGGAAGGCGAGTGGTCTAACCACTCAGCCATGGGGATTCAGAGTGAATGAATTCGTAAATGGTTTGTCCTATCAAGATAAATTAGCCTATATTTTCCATCTCATTAATGCAGAACCCAAATAAAAGGTATTGTAATTTATTCTAGTTAGTACGCGGGGATGAAGCATTGATCTTTTAAGTGTTCAAATAGGCCTACGTATTTAAATATATACAAAAGATACCAAATGATTCTTCAATGCTGACGTACCTGTCTTAAGAGAAATTACGTAACTGTTAATACAACTTACATTACAAACATGATTTTTCCAGAAGACAAAAGAGTTCTTAAATGCCTTATTGCTTTGTTGCAGTAATATATATATATATATATATATATATATAAGTATCCTTTAATGGCCTGCGCTGCACTGAAACTGGCAGAATATGTTCATACGATGTTATTACATTTTAATCTCTATATTTACTTTTTCCCCGTTTTGTGCGTATCGCTTTTGTTTTCTGGAATTCTCAGAAGCCTACATCAGCAGAGTGGTTCCCATGCATTATTTAACATTTTACTTTTAAGCACTAAAAACAATGCCCGTTGTTAAGTCACATGCAATATTGATAAATGTACATCAAATAGCGCCCTAACAATAATTCCACGGGTTCAAAGCAGATGCATTTTCTCGATAAAACGAAATACCTTGTTCCATATAACTAGTTGTTGTTACAGTTGCTGAAAACCTTGATGCTACTGAATAAAACTAATATGCAACTGAATAAAACTAATATGCAGAACAGTATAATTGAAATCTTGGATTTCGGGCGATACTAGCCAGCAAGGCACTTTGCATTAAGGCGTAAATTCATGTTTCTTTTAATAGAACGTAACAGAGTCGACTTCCCGTAGAAAGTTCGGTAGGTAATCTTCGTTCATTTTGTAAGGGGTTGCGATCTGTTGTAACGCAATTTTACGTAAAAATAATACAAACATGAAAGTAGGTTAAAATCTTGATAAAATTCGCAATCTTAGATCCTTTGCTTGTCTGGAACTATATCACAATTCAGCATTTATAAATTATTAATTAAAATGCAACAAAATTTATATTGAAAAAAATGAAATGCTTTCACAATCTTTAAAAGTGACAAATTTATGAAGCTGGTAAGTTTCATCTCCTCTTGGATGATTCCCAGACGTGTCATATGTTCACTCAAGATGCATTTCGGCCACAAAATATAGGCATACAATCTTCAGTTCTATTTGAGCAGCTTGTTATCAGGGCCGGCTCAAGGTATTTTGGCGCCCTAGGCGAGAAATAATTTCGGCGCCCCTCCACCCAAATCAACCTCAACCATTAATTTTGTTTTTTTACCTTTTGATTAAACAATGAATTTCGCGTTCTCTAGCCTGGAATTTATTATTGGTTAAATAAAATTGATTTGACTAATTTGAGAAAGGCTTATTGTAGAAAATAACGTAACTTATCACAAAAGTATGGGGATTAAATAAAATATAATTTTTTTAATGTAAATGTTGCAGCCCTAAAGTTTCTAAAAATTCCCCGCCCTAGGCGCCTGCCTAGTTCGCCTGTATGGAGGAACCGATCCTGTTTGTTGTCACCTTGCCGTCACCTGTATAATGATATGCGGCTCAATCGTAGGTGTTTTAAAATACCCAAGTTTCTTCTAATCGCATATTATATGAATAAACTATGTATGTAGGTTTCAGAGTTAAAGTGAACCAAGTCCATGAGATTCATTTCTGTGAAAACATATTTCAATGTTGATTAGCTCTCACTTCTAATCGGTATAGCTGTCATCCGGGGGATCAAAATCGAACTGTGGACTTCGTTCAACATTTCTCAGAAAATAAAACATTTCTACTCTGCCACGGCAGTGTTAATTCCCCAAATGGGCAACAAAAACAACAACAACAAAAGAAGAAGACTAGTTCCACGATAACTCTCAACTGTCTATATTATTATTATTATTATTATTATTATTATTATTATTAACTTATTATTATTAATTAATTAATTAATTAATCCATAACCTTGATGTTCTTTCTTCTTCTTTCTTTGTCGTAGTTTTACCTCTCCCTTGTAGGATTTAAGCGACCCAAGCCACCTTGATGTTTAGAAAGAAATTAAGAAGTTCAATATCACGCCGGAAATTTTTAAATAAAATCAGCGGAAGTTAACATTAATTGTCATAGGTGATCTTCATTGATGTAGATATGTACCGTAACCGTGAATTAAATAGCTCCATCTATAACATTCCGGCTCGTTTCCTAGTTAACGCACACTATGCAAGATTGCAGTTAAGAAGTAAGCCTAAGCGCCACAAGCTAAGGAAGTAGCGAATGTAATTAGCAGAAAGCCAACCCCATTACAAATAAAGCAAGAGGATGGGACGATCCATACAATGAAAATTTAGTGTACGGCAGTTCTAGAGCTTCTTTGTACAACATTCGCTTCATTGCATGGAAAGCAAACCATTTGCATAATCAAGAGACCGTCTATTAGTGCTTCCAGAAACTTAGGGTAAGTGCGAGGAAAATCATTATCTTTGAATGAAATTTATCCAGGAGAAAGACAATATTTTCTAATGAAACTTCAAAAATAATAAATTTACATAATTGGGATGCCTATTCTGTTTAACCTTATTTTGTAAACTAAAAATTAACAAAACAGGTATTTTGTTTAACTAAGTAAAATCTATTCATCGAGCTCCAGGTAATTTACTACATGTAACAATTGACTATTCTAGTTTGAACTAGAAATAGCGAACGGCCCCATGGAACACGACTTCAAAATCGGGGCTTATTTCCCCTACCCACTGGCCGGCCCTGTCTAAATCGACCTCCTCTTTCATCTTTTATTTTACATACCCTTATGCTTACAAACAAAAAAACAAACAAACAAAAAAACAAAACGAAAGAAAGAATGAGAGAGAGAGAGAAACATTTACCTAATTTATTCTAAAATGTTCATGTTATTTTATATGCTTTACTTCCCTGGTAACAAATGAACTTAAATAGGTAAAATAAATCTGGTATGAGATAAAATGATTATTCTACAGGTGTGTGAATGAGAATTTTGAGGTAGGATCGTTAATATGCTTTTACTCGTCCTGAATTAGTAGCGGTAACTTGAACGCTAAACGAAGTCTCAGCAAGCGAATTAAGGAAAATGGTAATCAAGCTATATTCTTATCCAAAAGTAATGTCCTCGAAATAGCGACTGCCGAGATTCATCATTTTTCAGAAAAGGAATAGGCCTAAGTAGTATGAGGTTTATTGTTTAAGAAATCTCAATTCGGTCATCTAAGATAAAATATGTCGCTGACTTGAAAGAGATGGGGAATTGCTGATGATTATCGTGGCAGGTGTGTGACAGGCATATTAGATGCATTGCTTAAAATTATGCTTTCCACACAGTGGCAAATGAATAGGCCTACTTTCCAAATTAGTCTACTGGTAGGCGACTGGTGTGGATAGCTCCCGGTCCTGAAGAACAAAATAAAATATGCTGTATCGGCATAAAAAATTACTCAACATTAATCTGCAGTACCCATTCTAGAAATGTTAACACCAACAAACGTATTGAATTCCGAGCGCTTGGCAATATTAGTAGTAAAAATATTCAAAGTAGTGAATTAATAATTTATGTTTCAATAATAACCTACTATATTTCAAACAAATACAATTATGGGTTTATGAGTGACAATTCTAATTCAATTCCTAATTAACAGAGTGTGTATAGAAACCCACAATATTTAAATGCACAAATGAGCAACGAACTCTGAAGCGTAGAGCTGATAAACTGATAATAAAGTTCATCAGAGACAATAATCTGTTGTTCACGAATGCATATACTCGTATAGCCTATCTATGATGAACTGATGTTTCAACGTAATTAATTATGTCAAATCACCTTTAGGTATTTTAATTTGAAATGATTGCATCGTCAGTAATCTCCTGTAAATTAATGGAATTTAAATAAAATCTAAAAAAAAAAAGACATAATAGCCAACATGCACTTCGGGGAAGGATATATTACAGTGTTTACTGGAAAAATTCATTACTTTTACCATTCCTTTACTAAAAAATACGAATTGCATGATTATGAACTTTACACATGCTATATGGAAACTGATTGGAAAAAACGCATCCTTAAAGAAATCTCTTCGTAATGTTGAAAACTTTCGTAAAAACTTATTATAAATAGCATTATTTTATTTTACGGCAACGACGAATTATGAAGAGGCATGAGGGAAGAGGAATTTGGCTGTAAATTTTCTTGTAATGCACAGATATTATAATAAGCAGTAGGCTACATCATGATAATTAAAATATCGAATTTAAGCGTATGCTAAAAGCCCTCAGAATATGTTCTTGGAGAATGAAGTACACACATTTTGGTTTAGTATTTGTATTTTGTTTAATTAGTACTTATTAAGGAACAATGTTTACTTTGCTGTAAAAAGTGCCTCATTCACAAAGAACAGGATTTACTTCCCACAGGAAACGCGTGCCCAGGAAAACAGACAATTTGGTATCGCGCAGAGCAGTGAATAGCCTATAATTAAATGACATTCAGAAGGTTGACATTAATTAATCTGGATAATCCACTCAGATTGGATAGGTACTCCATTTTGTGTCACTGTTAAGTATCGGGAAAGACTGGGGCTGTTATCATTTTGACGGGTTGGCTTCCAACTGTGAGTTCAAATTTATTTTCCATCCATGAGATTCTCTTAACACAAAATGTCATGCACATTAGCACTTTGTATCTAAATACTTCTGTTGGATGTTCATGCCTATTAATGGTGAATTATAATATGGACTGATGTTTATTCCGGATGATTATTTGCATGTCGAAATCATTTACACTAATATGAGGGAGAATCAAATGAAAACCGCAATTAATTTTTCCCCACTATTTTACTGCAGGAAGAATGGTTGTTTGTACATTATTTTTCTACTAAGTCCCCTCCTAGTTCAACGCATTTAATCCATCGGATAGGAAGTGCTTCGATATCGCATGAGAAAAATTATTTTGGTTGACGCTGTAGCCACTCGTGCACCGCCGATTGGACGTCTTCATCAGACTTGAACTTCTGCCCTCCAAGGTGATCCTCTAATCAATGAAGCATGTGGAAACCTGATGGTCCCAAATCTGGCGATTATGGCGGATGTCGTCGACGTTTTTCATTGTTGTTCGAGGAGCATGAGGACGGGCGTTATCATGTTGAAGCAAAACACCTGCACTCAGCAATCTCCTTCTCTTTGGCACTATCGGATTTTCACATCTCTGGCCCATTAAAGGAGTACATTGGAGGGCAGAAGTTCAAGTGTGATGAAGACGTTCAAAAATAGTCTATTATTTTTAGAAGTAAAATTTATGGGTTAATACTCCACCCTCCCCCAAAATCTGCATATTAACTTTACCCCTCTTTCAGGAATGATCGAACGTCTGCTTTTTGAATGGGTGTTTGTACACATACCTACGGGAGATCAGATTTAAAGTGAATCTAGTCCATGTTGTATAACTTGCATGCTTGTCTATGGGCTCAAAGGCTATCTCCTGTACCAGATATTGAATAATATCTCAACACTTTCTTTCATCCATCGGTTAGGCCTACATATAAACTTTACCTCACTTTAAAGAATGAAGCTAGAAAAAAAAAACAATTTCCCTAAAATGTTTTCTTAAAAGTTAGAATGAGTTTTTAGGTTTGCTATGACTGCGAATTTAAATGCAATTATTAATGTTATGAATTTTATACATAACTATGTGTTTTAACCTGAAAATGATTGGACCTAAACTTCAAGTGTATTTATTTATATAGAGTAATACACACAGATCATGTGCCCTGTTTCTATATCTTATACAGCATTTAAGTTCAATTTCTACCTCTAACAGGCGAATTAATAAACAAGGAAACTTAATGCTTGCGTCAAGTTAGTATGAAGTTGGGAAGAGCATTTGTGTGATATTTGTTGAACTATGCAATTTTATGAGTAGAATTATTTACACTGCTTGAGATGTATGTATGAATCAGCAAGTTTATGAAGATGCTAGTATGTTCCTCGAAAGTGCTGATTTACACGCTACCGCAGAATAAAGTTTATTTACAGTCTAGAATTAAGGATCCTTGTTCATAATGTCTCACTCTACCCCTTGATGGTTTACATCCACGTCTGACCTAATGCAACAGTCCCTAGATAATAAATAAATTTCTTCAGATATATCATGCCAAGTTATTATTGGGTCTTTGTGTCATCTAGATTTGTATTCCTTTCCATCTTAAAAAAAGTCGTAAGGAAAAAGATTCATTATACACAAGCAGAGAAAGAGAGAGAAATTCCCTCTTTCAGCGATCAAAAAAGTAACCATACTTTTCCTTATTTCAAAACAAAATCCATATGCCAATTAAAGCAGGTACATCAATTTTTGTTCACTTGTATAATGTTCAGGGCATTACAACTAACAACAATTTCAATTAGGAAAGTAATTTCGTCACATAGCCTCAATTGTACTAAAATGATAACTTTGTTGAAATAACTTTTGGAGATCATTCATAATTGGGTATTACCACAAGCAAGGCTTAAATAGTTACACGGACGCTAGAAATTTCCCAATGTGAAAACAGAAGAAAATAATGTGTAAAAATAGGATAATACATTACCTACCAAGCAATTTCTTTTCCTCAGATTAGTGTGGATGAAGAATATTAAATGCACGATAGTAAGGTTTTGTTCACGTATATCATCATGAGTGCAGCCACTGCATTACTTCAACTTCTTGCCATATTTACATGTTCATCGAATTAATCAAGGCATTACCGTTTTATTTATGTATTTATTTATTCATTTTATTTATTTATTTACTTCCATCTGGTGAATTACCACCTTAAGGCCTTCTCTTCCACTAACAAGAGATGGATCTAATAGAACAAACCGTTACACTCCCATCATCCCCACATTTTGACTTTAAAAAATAAAAAAAAAAAAAAAAAAAAAAAAAAAAAAAAAAAAAAAAAAAAAAAAAACTCTGGCTACTATTTGAAGATCGATTAAAACTGGAATAAAATGATCAGTTTCTCTTGTTTTGGTTTTAATACTTTCAATCTCCAGAACAGAGAAGCGTTTTTAACAATTTACAGCCTATGCACAAGCATAGGGGATGCTGTTTTGGGAATCCCAAGAGGAGGGTTAGGCCTAAACGAGACTTTATTTATAAAAAAATTAAAAAAAAAATAAAAAATAAAAAACTTGTGGCTATAGATTTCAGATGCTATCAAATTAATAAAATTTCCTAAACCAGTATTAAAAGAGCCATTGTTTCCTGCAAACGAATTCAACATAAACCTTCATAATACCGTAAGTGTTAATTTTATTTCAAAATACAGTTTTAAAAGGCTTTCTAAGTTTTTAAAGAACACAACCATTTCGTATGTCCTTACTGAACTATGAGGTCTGTCAGTATATCTTATTAAGTATGATTTAGTCTAGCGACATAAGATATAATTTATTACTTTCTCGTTTGGAGCTTATATACGCATGTCATTTAAATGATCAGAAATAATTAGAACGAGTGGCTATAATTCAATCAATGCATTAGGTAAATGCTTCGAAGTTGAGAAGTGCTGAAACGTAATTTACTTTATTGCGCAGACTATTAATTAAATGGACTAGTAAAACTAGATGGTGGCTAAGACATTTTGATTTAGTTAAGTGCTATATCCAATGTCCTTATTTCATAGCAGCACTCTGCCAACTAGTTTAGTTCTAGTATGTCCTTGGCAATAGCTCCATTTACAATTGAGTGTCTCACAACAAACCTATACATACCCACACTGCTTGCACACCACCGCTTACCACAAAGCTGTGAAGTTATCAAACCCAAAGCACTAATTTATCGTA
The DNA here is from genome assembly GCA_964059195.1 of Ectobius pallidus. NCBI lineage: Eukaryota > Metazoa > Arthropoda > Insecta > Blattodea > Ectobiidae > Ectobius > Ectobius pallidus. The sequence continues at coordinate 90,926,165 of CAXKWD010000002.1, forward strand.
ATGCTATGCCAACAACATATACCATCACCAACATGGAGCATTAAAAAGAAGGCCGAATTATAAGGCCACTTATTTGGATGTTTCATAGAGAAAAGAAAAATAAGAGAATGTTATAGGAGAAAAATTCCTCCGGAGTTTCCATCTGGCACTGTGAATTGTACTCCAGCTTAGCTCAGTTGGTAGAGCATTGGCGCGAATAGCCAAAGGTCCTGGGTTCAAGTCCCAGTGTCGGAGGAATTTTTCTCCTATAACATTCTCATGTAATGTTCAACAGAGACAATAATCTGTGGTTCATGAATGCTTATGTATCTAAAAGAAAAGTACTTATTAATACAATTATGAGTATCATCAATTCACCATAATGGCAATCCTATTTTCTTTAATTACTATATATTGTTGGTACCGTTGTTGATCTACAATCACCCGCTAATGTTTGTATGAAACAGCCGATATAATTTACTGTGTTATTTCAATTTCTGTGAGTAAATGGGGCCACTTTAAAAAAGAGTAGCCTATAGGCCTACGTGCGTTATAGTAGCTTTCTTGTATCATCAACACTGATGTATATGGCAATAAAAAAAGGAAAACCCACTTTGTAACAGACTGTGCTGATGACGACAGATGGCAAGTATGTGTGAGAATCTGGGTGGTGATGTAGAACTTGTCAACGTTTATGTTCTGTATAACACGTGATATATACTGCACTTCCGTTTTAAATGCAATGCTTTGAATAACTTGTCTCAGCAGACAACACAATTACGGCCTTCATAATAGCAAATTTATGATAAGAACAACGAAACCCAACAATTGTAGAAGACAAAACGAATAAGGTTTGAACAGGACGTATAAATGAGAGAATTTATTTCTATCTCCTTTCTTTTCATCACTATCTTTTCCTTATCCTTTATCATTTATTACTTTATTCCTTCTCTAACTACTCATAACTAATAAGTTATAGGAAGAAGTATTGAATTAGATCCTTAATTTTGATTTCTGTACATTGTCAAACGTTTGACATCTCCCGAACCCAAAAATATAGTATCCTATACATAAACATTAGTACACGCTACTCCATCTCGGTATCTCAATTTTTTTAATGGCTCTAATGATTTTGTTTAGATGTTGAACCTAATCGCTTGTTCTACGATATTTCAAGATCCGATAGATTTATTTGTGTAAATTATCTCTTTATAAGCCAGTAATTTTTTACAGAATCTTGGCTGAGTAGGCCTAAGTTCTGTCTGGCGAACAATAGGCTAATAGCTTCTCTTTATAAGCCAGTAATTTTTTACAGAATCTTGGCTGAGTAGGCCTAAGTTCTGTCTGGCGAACAATAGGCTAATAGCTTTGCATAAACGACTGAATGTGGCTGGTTATTCTGTACTGAATGTTCCTTCTGTACAAATTGGGAAGCATACTCTTTGTTTCATTATCGGATTGAAAGTGGATCAATTATTTCTTCAGTGGATCACACTATTTCTTCAATTATTTTCAGCTTGTTTCAGTTGTTTAACTTTTAACTCTTAAATTTCTGCCTGAATCAGATTTTAAACAGTTACTTGCTTCAAATAATGTGCTATACAAAATTCTCTTTAACTTCAAATATTGCTATATATTCTGCAATAATTTATTATAACTTTTCTGCCTAACGTGGATTACAAGGAAATTACCTACAATTAGGTAGCCAAACACTTCGGAGGAAAAAAGTGTATCCATTATCAAATTTTCATTCTTTTACAGTTTTGTAGGACATTTTATTTCAAATGAATTAACAGATTTTAACCAGCATTATAAAAACTTAGTAACATTTAAGAACAGAGAATATTGGAAATAAATACAGGCCTACAATATTTACAAATCAAATCATAGATTATCATATTCATATCATGACTTATTACACAACACAGTTATAACACATCATAGTACATCTTGCCACATATAATAACTTATCTTACAATATCGGCCTATCATATAGCCTACCCTGCATATGATAAATACAGTATTTTCTAATTGCAGAAAGACAAAGGGGTCTTACGTCAGAGGAAGGACCAAGCCATACGTTTAGAAAGCAACATTAATACATTCCATAATCCTTTCAGTAGTAAAAGATAAACACTACGAGATGTATGAGTCTACAAATTACTTCAAATCCCAATAATGATCTCCATTACGTTTCAAATTCAATTTTTAGCTAGCAATTGCATTCAATAAGACCACTGTAATTCAATTAGAGATATTCATGCAGAGTGAATGACCAGAATTTCTAAATAATTACAACCTAGTGATTATCTTTATCCTTTTTATCAGGAAAAAATTGCGTGAACTGATATTATAGGAGCTCCTTCTATACATGTTTTATGAAATAGTTCGGTGAAATGATGTACGAGAGATTGGTAAAACCAAGCTAGCATTGTAAATTCAATTAACTTACAGATTTTATTAATTTAGGTAGCATAATTAAGAGAGTTTCATGCATACATAATTTACCTTTTGAAAATCAGTCACTATACTTTATGGGATCTTCCTAGAACTTCATTAGAGAAATCTCAATGAAAAAGCACAGCACCTTCATTTACTGCTCCTTTGAGCGGTTAGAGTTTAAAAAAAGACTGAAAAAGGTGAATCTAGGGTGAATCTAGGGCACTGAGATAAGGTCTATCCATTTCTATAAATGGTTGCATACGAAAAGGTGTGCAGCAGAAAAGTAGATACTGCACAAAATAAATTCGCTGAGTTTGGCGATTTAAGCTGTTTGAATAATTCCTATTTCCATTCCTCTATTTTCTCAACCGGTATCTTTTCTGCTCTCATTACTCTTAACTGTAGCTCTTCGTGCACATACACATATTTTATTTATTCACAAGAGCATCTAAAACCTTCAATAACAAGTAGCCCTTATACGCATTATAACTAGGAGATCAGGAGTGAATTTATTTATCATCCCTTCGATTTAATCATTAATGCAAGGGTCATACGGGGGGAAATATAAAATATAGTTCAGGACGTCAATCTGTTGCTGCGATATTCTATTATATTTCTAGGCCACACAAATGAAATCCTATAGTGCTTTCACGTTCGCCAGAGGTTTCAAGGCCACAACTTCTCACGTCTAATATGCCCCCACTGATAGCAGTCAACAGTATTCCCCTTTGCGCAGAGGAGCTGCGCTTTCGCACACACTCATACGACACCAAGGGGGAACTCCCTACTGGCTTGTCATGTGACTGGCATTGGAGGGGTATGACGTCATATGAGCACGGAAAGTGGGGGTATCATAGGCGTGCTTCGTTTGGCCTTGAAACCTCTGGCGAATGTGAAAGGACTATAAAGTACCATGTCCCCTTAACTCAGCTGTAAAGCTCATGCTTCTCATTCTGAGGGTAGAATTTGTGCGTAAGTAAAATGAAGTTCTCTCTATTGCAGAAGGTTAAGGCTAAAAAATTGTTTATACATTAGGCACATGCTGGCGGTTAAGGCTGTGAGTCTTACGCAACAGCCGCCTTTATCACCGGAGAAGTATTCTCTGGTGAGTGACAAACTCGATGCAGGGCCTCCTCCTAGGACTGCCCAAACACACGACATGCCTATTGCAAGACATCATACACAACACTCATGCCTTAACCCGAAAAGGGATTTCTCACTACTAAAACAAAAATCCCTAACCCGGTCGGAATTTGGATCACCAGAGTGGAAAGCAGTCGCATTACCGATTCACCCACGGCTGTGAATGATAAAGAAATTGTTTGAAACATTCCATATTCGTGCTTACAATTAGAATAAAATATAGATTACTCGCCAACTTCTTGGAATAAAATTACATTGCAATTGAAATACGCATAAACGTGAAAGAAGTTTGCAAGATGATTTATGAGTTATTCCAAAATTGGATCTTAAAATGCAAAGCAACAATGTCAAATATTATACATAAACGGCAATAAGATTAAATAATGAATATTTAATTTAGAGATTATTACAAATACAAAACTGATGATTATAGTAGTTATTAACGAGAATAACTGATATTTAAACACTCTTAGGTAAGATTTATTTGGAGTAAACTTTTAATCAAAGTGCCTACTCTCTTGCTTTCTCTTTCTAGTCTTTAACAATCTCCATGTTACCTGTCGACACATTTACTTCATTAACATTCGTCGTTCTTCCTACCCACCCTCAATATCTCCTTATTCTCTCTTCTCAATATATCTCTCTCTTTCTCTAATCAGAGAAGTTTTAGCTTGATCACGAAAATCCAGATTGAAATATAGGGAAGCAAAAATTTATTAGAGTACTTTTCTAAGTAATGACTTAGCTGCTGAACCCGCAGGAAATATATCACTTCCAAAAGCAAATTATTCTGAACCTTCCTTTTCCCTTGATGACATGCTTACACTGCTTGAAAAATGTTACTATCCTTACAAAGAAACTACATTATACATGAGGAATTCTCTTGAGATGGTTATTAATAACTGGCCAGAAACCCCCGATTTCCGGGAAAACTGAGTTTTTGTTCCAAGACAGCAAATGAGATCCTGGAAAACAATTTTGTTGCTGAAAGGTTCTAAGTAGTAAAAAATCGCGATTTTGAGAAAGGCAGAAATGGTATGAAGTATTTCAACGTTTCATTAAAAAAATTTGTTTCAATTTTCTTCTTGAAATAATATAGGCCTAATCAATTATTGTGTGTATTGAAGGAAGTAATTTATCTGCTGAAAAACTTTTATCCGCAATTTTTTTAATTTTCAATAAAATCATTAAAAACAAATAAAAACAACTTTAATTTCTAGTGTAATTTTGTTTAATGAAACATCATTAACAAGTATTTGTAAAACTATTAGAACACCAAGTTGTATAATTCTGTGTAAAATATAGGTCTGCCAAAACTTTACCACGATTAATAAAGGATTATATTTAATTTTTATGTTGGAATTCACTTTTTTCTCCACTGTTCAACTTTTCAATTCCACACTAAATTTTATTCTTGAAATTGTCGACGTCTCCCGTTACACCAGAAAAATCTGGTTATCCTTTCAAGGGGGAATTCCACTAAGCAGATGAGTGTTTCTGCACCATTTCTTCCTTTGGATAATGTTGAATACGCCTGTCAAAAATACATAAACGTAATTAGCCTACTACCAGGTAAATTTACGTTCACACTCAGACTTATGTTTTTCCCTGTATGCTAGTTTTTTATCAGGTAGTTACTCAGTTGCCCTAATGAAAAGAGGAGACACCGAGGACTGCACTCAGTAATTAGTAACTATCGACATCACTAATTATCACTATCGCTACACGAAGACGGTCTCATAAAACAAAGAAAACCAATGCTTTCTCCATGCCATCAAATCCTATGATCTGCCAATGATGTCGAAACACGGAGACAGATGACGTAGCACCAAACGGCTTAGTTTAATTATAATATAATGATATTGTCGTACAAACTGTAGGCCCATGCGAGACTAAAAGAACTGTTAAATTATACAGTACAACAAAAGGTAGCCTATGCTCTAGTTCAGTGGATTGTACAGAAATTCGATACAAACTTTTAACTATTAGTCTATTAATAAGTATTGAACTCTGGTTCTATTCTATAAATTAATACTCTCCTTTGTTTTTCCATGTATTTTTGACATATTTTTGTTTGTTTTGTATATATATATTTTTTTTTCTTATAATCTGTGCAGTCTCTATTCTATTACTTTGTAAAGTCTGCCTATGATGTACTTTTGACTGTCCCTTTATGCGAGCCATATGTGCTCTTTGGGACCTTTAAGAAATAAGAAATAAATAAATAACCAAAAAAACAAGGGTTCTATCTCAGATGAGATAGTAAGAAGTTCAACCTATTAAGTTACAGCAGTTGATATTGCAGCAACGGGTGCAACTTTGCCTCTTAATAGAAAAATAGAACCGTAATCTTGATGCTTTATAGTAAAGAAGACCCTTGACTCAGGATTGGCAACCGATATTTAAATTACGTAAAATATCTGACAAACGGATCCTCAATTTACGGGAACGGAATATGCCGGAACATGAAATGCTTTAATACTTGCACCACAATAATTCTACATTATTTATGTCCAAAAAAAAATTACATCACATTTCTTAAATAAAAATGCTAGAAAGTGAAAAGATAAAACTATTGCACCAAGACAATCTTGAGGTAAAAATAGAAAGATAACTTACATAAAAGAAAAGAAAATTTTCAATTGCTAAATATGTAACTAAAGTACAATAGAGCAAACCTCTTCCCAAAGCACGGCATCTTGACGCAATAAAAATGCATTACATTAAGTAAAGAAGATACTTTACCTAACGGAATAATGTAATGTCAGATATCAGATTACGATAGAACTCCTTAACTACTGCACCAAGACAATCTTGAGGTAAAAATAGAAAGATATGTACATAAAAGAAAATCGAATTTTCAATTGCTAAAGATGTAACTAAAATACAATAGTGCAATGCTCTTCCCAAAGCAAAACATCTTGACATAATAAAAATGCATTACACTAAGTAAAGAAGATACTTTACCTAACGGAATAAGGTAAAGCAATATCAGATATCAGACTACGATAGAACTTCTTAACTTATATAACCATCTGCAAGTCATATGAAGTTAGCATGCAAAGTCTTCAAAAACTTATAGAAGAGAAACAAGAAGAGCCTTGCCACTTGAAAGGAACTCCATTGCCCTAATAACATTCTCTCGGAGTGGTTGTGTAAAAAGGCCCCTTCCCCTCAATGCCAACAGGAACACATGTTTCTGATAGGATAAACGGATAAAAGCCATCAGCATATCCTTCCTGGATGGTCAAAGAAGGGGCAGGGGTGTGGTTCAAGTCTCCTGTATCGTGCATCTTCCAGTTAATTAAATTAAGGCAATGGGCGGGGTGGAAGAAACTCTTCTTTAACTACTTACTCTGTTGCGAAGTCTGCAGCAACAAAGTTTAAGTTTGACGACTCTGATAGCGGAAACTGTATTCAAACTCTGCAGTATTGCACTTGCATATTGTTAAGACGCACACTTCACTATATGCAAATCTGTTCCTTCATCTCAGGGAAATTAAGTTTCCCTCTGCGACATTTATGCAAGAGAAGTACCGGCAAATCAGCAAATTAACTATTTATGTAAATAAATCTGCAACTAAATTGCAACCACTTTTCTGAATAAGCTCTACTATTCCTCTCTTTACAATTCTGTCTTGAATGAAGATAGACTAATATTACGAAGTATCTACATCAGGAGTTGTCAAATTTCTCAACATTTCCAATTCCAAACATCCAAGACCTACTAAAGCCAGATTCATCTTTTTTCGCATAATGATGAAAAGGAGAAAACATTATTTTCGTACAGGCCCTCTAATACCTGATATCAAGGTGAGAACTATTTATTATTATTTATTTATCATTATTATAATTACTATTACAACATTTTTCTATTACAAACGAGAAAACAAAATACTTAAAATTTATGGTACAAGATAGGCTAATAGACCTAAATATAATATTGAGAAATACACCAGAATAAGCAAGACTGCTCGTGCTGGGTGCAGTTACAAAAAGATCAGAGTTAAAAAAGAAAGACAAAGAACAGAGTGAAAAAACTGTGATATAACTTATGAAAAAAGTGACAAAATTAAAAAAAAATACATTAAAGAAATTAATGATAAATGTCTCATAGACAACTAACATTTAAAATTACAAACAATTGTTATAACCTATTAAATTTAGTAGCGGATATGCTGAGAGCTCAGGGTCTGATCACAGTTATAAAAGCGGGGGCCGAAATTGTTATGTTTCAAACCTGCCGATGTGAGACATTTGAGTTCTGTTAGAGGTAGAAGAAACTTAGTTTTCAGATTATTATGTACAGTACAGTAGAACAAATTATTTAATCTACACAAAATGTGAATTTATTCCTACGAAACAAACGAGCAAACACAGACTAAGAGAGTTCACGTTGAAAATTTGTAATTTACATTTCTGCTATTGGACCGCTTTCCTAAAAAAGGCTTTGCTTGCACGTTGAAAATTCTTCCCGAGTGAATATCTCTAAAAGTGATGTGAGGAACTGTGCTGGAGCTATTTTTTTAAAAAGCTTTTCTGAAATTAATGTCTCAAATATAAAACAATTTCTAATTTTTTGGGCAGTAGAACAATTTTTCTTAATCCTCCTTTTCGGCTTTTCTTTCAAACATCGAATTTTTGGCCCGGTATTAGTGATAACATCGAAATTTTCAATTGACAATTTTAATGTTACCAAAAACACATATATGTACCAGAGAGCCTTTACTTTTGCAAATTGAAGCCAAGAAATATCGCGAAGTGTTTTTATTTTACGAAACCTACTTTAAAACGTGAAATGTGAACGAATCCTACTTTAAAACTTAAATTGTGAGCGAAATGCAATTTGTGCAAAAGTTTTTATTGTTTAATTGGTTATTCGTGCATTCTGCTTAAGCTGAAGGAAGAAGTTCGAGTGATAAAATTAGTCAAATGCTGCATCGAAAAGCTGGAGAAGCTGTTGGTAGAAGATCCTGCAGGAAAAATCTTTCAAATGCCCAGATTTTTCATTTACCTAATTTATTGGTAGTATCAGTAGCCTTTAAAACGAGGTCACACGTGAGTCAGGTTCCACTTCTGAAGTGACGATCTAAATATGCGTTCCTGAAAATATACTGCAGCAACATGCAAAGATATTTCATGTGAAGCAACACGTGGTAGGCCTATCTGAATTACTTACTGAAGGGGTTGATGGAGGAATTTTCTGATTCAAGCAGCTACTTGAAGGCAGTATTGGTTTTCAACTACAAATGTAGACAGTGAGAAGGACTTTTCAGCATATGCAAACTTATTGTCAGGCAGGCGAACAAATTTACGCCCAGAAAATGTAGAAGCAATGCTGTGTTTGTACTTGGGTGACACTTTTAGCTAAATTTTCTTTTAGGCCTTCTTCATTTCGTTCATTTCTCTGCCATCTGTTATTTTTCTTGTACATAACATAATTGTAATTATCATTATTTTAATAGAAAAGCAATCCTTATTTCACTAGAGTTGCCATTCCTTGATTTCTTATTTCACCGTTTATTTTACAGCTCTGAGCATTTTATCCCACCACTTTTGTTCATTTTATTTCACCACTATCCTAATCTCTAATCGTAAGTATTCAAGTCAACCTAGTTAAGTTTCTTTACCCCACAAATCATTTTTAATAGTATGCTTGAACACTTGATAAATTTCTCTCAAGTGCTTGTTATTGCCTAAAGAGTTCAAGGTTTAGTTCATTAAGCTTTTCTGTCATATCTACCAGAAATGCCAATCCTGCAGGCAAATTTTCAGGATAGGACTCACTATGTCCTTTAGCAAATTATTAATTATTGCATGCAGAAGTTGGTTGAAAGATGAAGTATTCATCCTCGATTCATCCACCCTACCTCAACATTTTAATCGTACTTGACGAGCTTGGTTCGCAGAGTCAAGTTCACCATTAACATTAGCCGGACACCGTAAATATCAAAGCGGTAGTATGCGATCGACGGCCTGGCGGACTGGTGACCCCGAACGGCACCCTTCTGGGGTCCTAGTTTTCAAGTACGAATTTTATGTACGGTATTATGTCGTTGCCTATTTGCTAAAAATACTGTCTAATTGACACATGATTTTGAAGAATATCTAGTATTATATGTTATGCCAAAATATAGTAAAAGTGTATACTTCCGTTGCTGTAATAACATTGTTATACTATTCAATTAGTTTACAATTTACCTCATTAACACAAAAAATTCATATTCTCTGAATTTCCAGGACGCTTCAACTGAAATCCATTAATGAATGGTATTTCACTAAATTCAATTTCCTTAGTCGCTGTAGCCTCCGTAAACAACATGCTAAATCTGAATTCATACTGGGATAGAACAAAATAAACCGCATGGAAAATGCAATATGTATCATGTGTGAGATATGAGAAGGATATACTGTATATTCAATGAACACAGAGCACACAAAAGAATGAAAAACAAAACCGCTTATCTCAACAATCGCTACACTAGAACCATTACTATTCATGGAAACAGTACGTTCTATAGCTTACAAAAACTCTACCGTCGTAGGTGCTTGAATTATGTAACGGGTGCAATACCGAAATTCATAAGCACGGCACACTAAATCCTGTCGTCATGGTAATACGGCGGAGGAGTTATATGATATCAAGTTTTTTGTGTGTATTTTAGTACAACTCTGAAAATATAACCATGTGCAAAGCGAAGTTTGAAGGTGGGGTTTGTATTTTATTATGGATATGAATATTCTAAAATTGAAGTGCAATGAAGAAAGCTATAAGCTATTTATTTTCAACATTCCATCTCTGGCAAGCTTCACATTTTTGTACATCAGATTGCACCGTAAACTTTCCCTATATTTTTAAAATAACGATTCTGTATAATCGGATCATAAATCAGCAAGAATTTTATATACGAGATATGTTTATTAAATCGCATGGTACAGTTTGAAAAAAGGCTTGCAGCAATCCGAACAAATATTTTAATGTCCATTACGCCACTACAACTGACAGCGGAATTACGATCATATAGATTATATATTTATAAACAATAGTCCTACTTACTTACTCAATGTCAATAGACAATTCCTACGCAAGCTAAAGCAATGTCATCTACTATAAGTATGGAAGGTTCATTGCCCGCCATTCAACCATATTCTGTGCTAACTCCATCTAACCATCCCTCGCAAATCCTATTTCCCTTAAACCTATTCTATTATTTACATCCCACTCACATCGAGGACTTTCAAATGGTCTCTCCTCTTCCCAGTTAATATTTTTTAGATGATAACTTATATCATACAAATAAAAATGGTAAATATTAAAATACATGGCTCTATAGCCCATTGAAGATAGGGTAGCTTCATCATGTTTTCGATATAACTGGTAGGTGACAGGACCAGGAGCATTTGGTTAGCATGGTTCTCTTATTAGGAGCAGTTTCTTCTTCCACAAGTATCTCCTCATTTATCCAAATGAGGCTGAGTGCACGAAGTATCCGAGTTCATGATAGGCATTGAACCAGGGAACCATAGATCCGTGAAGAGATGAAAATTCTCTATAAGAGAACATTTAACAAATGTTTTCTGTGTTTATGCATATTTATGCTAAAATTTTTCGTTTTTTAGTTGAACATGGTTGAGCTTCCACATAAAAAGCTTCAGGCTATGTCTGGAGTAGTGTAGCCTAAAAATTTTATTTTATTTTTAACTAGCATGTGCCCGCGGCTTCGCCCGCGATAATTATTTCAAAAATAAAAAATTAAGAGCATAATAGTTAAAACATATTTATTAACACCTAAACCACGTGGACTACTTACCACGATTAGATAGCGTCGCCTGGCAAAAGCAATCTCAGATTCGAGTTCCTTGACCCAGAAAATCCCTGTATAGTGAGTTTCGTCCAAATCGAACAATGTTTAATCATATTTAGGTCTATGTTGATTATCCCTCTTCCGTGTAGGTTGAAGATTTCGTATGTCTACGGGCCTTGACATTCTAAACAAATGAACCAGCGTGGGCTTACAACATTCAAGCGATCGCGATGCTTTTATTTCCACGGTATGACACCTTTCAGTCCATCTATGTTTAAAATTTCAGATCTCTGCGTTCAGTAGATTTCGCTGGGCATTGCGGACAGACAGACAAACGCGTCCTTTTATTATTATAAGATAACATGTGCCCGCGGCTTCCCCCGCGATAATTATTTCAAAACTTAAGTGCATAATAGTTAAATCATTATATTTATTAACACCTAAATCACGTGGAGTGTATTCCACGATTAGGTAGCGTCCCCTGGTAGAAAAATCGACCTCAGGTTCCAGTTCCTTGGCTCAGGAAACCCCTGTATAGTGAGTTTCGTTCAAATCGAACAATGTTTGACCATAATTAAGCCTATGTTGATATCCTTCTTACGTGTAGGTTGAAAATTTCATATATCTGCGGGCCTTGACACTCTAAACAAATGAATCCTCCACGATGGACTTACAAAATCAAGCGATCGCGATGCTTTTATTTCCAAGGTAGGCTATGAGGTATGATGACAAAAATAGCCAAAGCCAACTGTAATTGATTTAACATTGAAATATATTACTGAAACTGATGCTTCGAAATCGCAAAAAATACACGTTTTCTGCCCGTTTTTCACTCATAACACACGAACGAAAGCGAAAATTAAAATTCCGGCTTCGAGGTGCATTTTCCGACCCTTCAGTCCACCTATGTTTGAAATTTCAGATCTCTGCGTTGAGTAGATTTCGCTGGGCATCGCGGACAGACGGAGGACAGACGGAAGACAGACGGAGGACAGACACTTCCTTTTATTAATATAGATTACTTATTTTCACATAATACAAATTTTTATACAAATTATAATTATTACAAGTTTCGTAAATTATTTCAGGTTTTACAAAAACTTCTAACACCCGAAATAGTAAAATGCTCGGTAAAATGCAGTTTAGATCCAAAATTTGCAATGTTAAACAAAAAAGTGCCTAGTGCAATATGAAAATCATAACACATTATGAACAATTACACATAGGCTATACACACAAGACTGTTAGTGCTTAAGAATAAAATTAGAAGATATACTATACACAATTTATACATATTGTTAGCGTTAAATATAAAGGCTAATAAGCTATACGATTTGAATTACTGGTTTTAATCAGTTCGAGTACTTTTTTTTCCCTTAAGTTTTGTCCTGTTTAGTAACCTCAAATCACAATTTATTTTAATGAAATTAGTATGCCTAAATAAATTGGGGCCAAATTTCAGCTATGCCTTACGCCTACTTCAGCACTGTATTTCAATTCAATGAGAGGGCATGAAATCTTGTATCGTCTGGTCCAATGCTCGTTCGATAAAACAATACTTTGATTATATGTATACACATAAATTTAATTAACGTTCAACACATTAAATTCTCTGTATATGAGATAAATGTTTGATAATCAATTTTTCAAGCCTATTTTAATTAGCCTTTTTGTCAACTGTGTAATCCCATTCTAGTAGTTCGCTTTAACTTACTACGACTCTTATCTGATTTCAGTTGACTGAAGCCTTTAATTGGAAAAATCAAGGATTCAATTTCGGAGAAGCCGTTCTTAAATATTTAATCATCGCCTCTATTAATGATTCCGGTTGAGTAGAACAGATACCCATCAATATCGCTAAAGTCGATAGATCTCTTACTAGCTTAGCGTTCTCATCTATGTTTCTACGTAGATTATGTTTTACCTGGAATTGGAGATACAACGAGACAAATGGGTATAATTTGAGGCTGAGATGTTCAAGATAGTCACTTTAAGAAAATGCTCAACGAATTACAACGAATGGTTATCGACTTCTGAGCATTGCAATTTCTTAAGAACCCAATGTATTTTAAGTAGGGCTGTACCGATTAATCGATGAAACATTTAATCGTCGATCAATTACATTTTCTGATTAATCGGTTTAGTCGAAATCTGAAAAACGTTCTTCGAGAAATGGATCAAATGACCAAACTCCTTTCTCTCGCTTCTCCGGCCTTTGCACATCAACGTCTCTTGAACATTCAAAAGTCAACAAACTCGTGTGTCTCAAGTCTTGGCTGAAAAAGTAACCGGAAATGTAAGTTTTATATATATTTTTTTCACTAGTTAACTAATAATGGTATTAATTAATTATATTCAGGATTTCTTCTGATTGTGTAGTAGTTATTAAACGTGTAAAACAATATTAAATGCACACTGGTTTCGTTTAAAATACCGACCTGTTTGTCGAATGATCAGTCGATTAATCGATTAAAGTCAAGCGTTAACTCGATTAGAAATGTTAATCGATTTTCAGCCCTAATTTTAAGCAATAATAAAGAATGTAAATGAATTTAATGAACTTTAAAAGTCATGGTTGTTAGGAATAATGGTGAGAAGAAATTGCGTAAATATTTCTCTGAATGACAGTGATATTTTTACAGACTACTTCTACAGTAAAAGATTGACGACTCCAAAAAAAAAAAAAAACAATTCCTTCATTGCACTTTCATTAACACTATGTGATAATAGGTAGAGGTAAAGTTTACCATTAATATGCTAACGACACAGGTGTACCGCTACTAAATACGTCTCTGAACACCATGTGGAAACGAAATGAGCTGTCTGAGCCGGAAGTGTCAGTATCCGCTGGTCTCGGCTGACCAAGTCCTAGCTATGCACAAATCGATCCTTTTTAGGTGTGAATATGGCACAGGGCATTGTGTATATTTCACACTTCATGCCCTTAGAGACCGTCGGAGCCAAACATCAATGACACGGTTAAAATAACCACCTAAATCACCTGAAATAATAAGAGTAGATTAAAATTTATTGCATATAAAACTGAAGAAGATAAATGATAAATAAGGAATCTTAAGCGGTTGTGAGGAGATGTAGCCTACTAAAATTTTGTTGTTCTTGTTGTTGTAGCAAGAGCATATATTTGATAATGAAACAGATGAGGTTTCTTGTGCAAATAAAGATTTATTAAATGTAGTGAATTAGGAATTTGGAATGTGCTTGAAGTAAATCTATTGGAATAATAATGTATTTTTGCATGGGGATGAAAGATTTCAACAAATATACGGGACATTTAATAATTTTAAGAGTTATAAGTGCAATGGCAAGGATCCTCCGTTCTTTTAGTTTTAGTGACATTAGTTGCAATTTAGTTACTTTAGCTTTACAAGTTGAATTTTGTATTTAATATTTTAATATGTCCCAAAGATCGAAAGTCAAGAACTGGTTAGACCTACACTAGGAATTGAACAAACATATTTCGTACGTTTTTCTGTAAGATATATTACGCAGTATTTGATAAACGATTAAACCTGCTTTGTAAGTGGTGACTTGGATATGATAATGTTTGCTCCATTAAGACGTCAAGGTTTTTACCGGCCGTGTTATACTTCAAAACTGCACTGTTTAGAATACTAAGAGGAATGAGAAAGAGAAACGAAAGGGAGAGGGGGAGACAGAGAATTGGTAAAGGGGATGGGATAGGAGAGGAGGAAGGGAGAAAAAACTGGAAAGGGTATAAATGTTTTATGAGCATTTTTTCCCCTTCCATGACGGCAAGCCTACGCCCTCATAAATTTAATATTATAAGCGGATGGTTGACCCTTCGTTGCTTACATGTCAGCACGCAACTTAAAAATATTAATTATGAATTTAAGAATAAGTAGCGTAGCTTCCTGCAACAAGACCTGTGCTCTCAGAAGGCAATTGACAGAGCATACGTTAATATTTTTCAATGCAACAGCTACAGAGTTTAGTGTTCAATAGGAAAGGTATTCTAAAGGAAATTTAGTACATTTTGAGAAGCACCAATTCCCTCAAGACACAGACAGTACATTTTTCCTTCGAGACTACAAAAAACTGGAATGAATGGCATTTATAAAAATCGTAAATCATTGGTACAGTCGAACATGGATAATTCGAATGTTTTTAATTTGAAATCGTGAATTATTCAAACTTTTAGCAAGGTCCCTTGACATCCCTGTACAAAGCAGTAAACTTTCCTAATTCCAATTAGTGATTACTAAAAACTTTCTGCTGGTCCCTTGAGCTTCGAATTAACCAAGTTCAATTGGAATAGACCAATTGGCTATTACTAATCCTGAAATTAGTCTGCTCGCAGTTTCTAACCGGCCAGGGACAGTTACGCCAATTTTAGAGAATATTAATGGGAATTTTAAGTTACAACTTGCGTTTTTATTTCACATAATAGTCTAATAAGAGCCAATTTTTTTCATTATAAGCTTCTGTTAATTCTACTGAACGATATAACCCCAAACGGAGCACTTCTACTTATTTTAGGTAGGATAGGGTCAAGGCTAGTATATATAGGCCTAGTACATATACTAGCCTTGGAACAGGGTAGCTAACTACCGTCGCTAATCTTGATGTTCGAAATATATAATCTAAGAGCTGAACATAAATTATTTTTATTTTAAAAATAATGCAACGAAATGGAATTCTATGGAGGCATTGTGTACTTCTCAGAGCACCATATATTATTTACTATTATTATTATTATTATTATTATTATGTACAAGATATTTCCTTAGATGAGCATGTACGGAAGTACAGGGTGTTGCTTAGAGCGGAAAAGTGAAGAAATTACTATAGGGAAGGAAGATGGGAACAGTATTAGAAATAATTTTAAATAATACAGGCCTACAACACTCACAAACTGGATTTGGTTTTCACGGGAGAAGGCATGTAGGAATATATGGCAACGAACTCTCTAGTGTTAGTGAGTGAACCAGAACCATAAAGTGAATTAAGATAATTTAGGGTTCTCAGAAGAGAACAGAGACAAAGAGGTCACGTAGGAAAGTAAAGGAACCTTAACAAACAAATGAAAGCAATAACAGAAAAATAATATTTTTTCGTGAAAACGGTTTTGCAAAATGTGGTCAAGATCTAAGAACTCTTAATTTTTTAGTGCCACAATTAATTTCCTAAATTGCTGTATAATTGGTAATGTCTATATGCGTCTATTTTGTTAACTAAGAATAATTGTTCCCAGCCAGATTACTAAAAGCATTGCCAGCAAAATGAAGCACGTTCATTTAAGTAAAGTATATCACGGCCAAGGAGTGAAAATGTTCAATTTACTCCGCATCGCGACTTTTCTCGCAGCATCATTAATCATCAAGCCACGAACCGGGTACAGGGGTAGGATAACCTCATTTCTTTCCGCAATCTCCATCATTTCACGTGTCAGCTTACTAAAACACATAATTCATTTTTTTCTCCATTTCATTTCGGAGTGTAGAAAATTTCAACTTATGTTAAAAAAAAAAGTAGTAATATTATTCCTTGAAGCATTTTAATCTCTGGTTTTGGACTTAATTTGCCAAAACATAATTATTGCTCTGCTTTCTACGATGAAAGATAAAATGTGAACTTAAAAATAGCTGCTGCAGAGCGTAGAGTGGTACTAACCCACGTGGGAGTAACGCACAACCCGATTTCGTGGATCTAGCGCGCAGGAAAGGTTTGACGATTAAACCAGCGTGAGCTATGCGCACACATTTTGATTCAGATGTGCATCGAACCGAAAGTAATTGATTAGGGGGGATTTATAAACAGCTGGCTTTTTTTAAAAAACCGATTACCAGCAGTATCTCTAAAGGTTGTTTTCCTTATTTCTTCATTTCTTCATTTTCTTTGTATGTATGGGTTAAACCTAATTGCTGTATGTGGCGCCAAAGACATTGGTTAAAATGGAAATTACACCCTGATACGGACGCTTGTGGGAACACTTCTCTTTATCTGTGCGCTACTTCTACGGAATCTTGCAGAGAATACAGAAGAATCCCTGTGGCAAACAATACACAGCTCTATTGTCTACATTAACCATTGAATTGGGTCCGTTTTTTAAGTCGTCGATTGATTTCACCGATGCCATCGGACTTTCATCAGGGTGTTTGTAAAGTTAGCGGACAATCCACCGGGAAAGCATCAAACTGTTCGTAAACTCCATCTCTAAAATGTGGTTTGTCAGCTGAAAGTCATCGTTTGCAATCAGACTCATCGAACTTAAAAATACACATATAAATCTATTAATTAATGTCGTTTTCCAAATATCTCGAAACTTAGAGCACAGGTTATCTATAACTGCCCGTTCAGGTTAGGTGCCCTTTTTAAATATGCAAAATGTTTTATGTGCTTTGATATGCTCAAAACAAGACTTATAAGAATGGTAGCACTCAATTATTAGTTCCCTGCCCATCATATTATATTATAATTTGCACTACTTGCAAATGATGGCGTTCATCTAACTTCCATCACACTTTTCCACCGGTGGATTTACTAATGACTAAAAACGTGCCTATCCCCAGTTCCTTACTTTCCAGAAATATATAATAAATTGGTATTTTTTAGAAACGAGAAAATAAAATCACAATCTTAAAATGCATATAGTACTGTTAACTACTATTTAAAGCTCAATATAATTCTTCCGATTCCACTTAAAATAGGTCACTCCTGTCGCCCTGTAGTAATATGAGCAAAAGAAAACACGGAAAACAAGGAAAGAACAGAAAAACAATGGAAAAACCGAGAACAAAGAAACAAGGGGAAAAAAGTACCGTACGTCATTTGTTTACTAGTTTTAAGCTAAGAGTCCCTTGGCCCTTGTATACTATGAATTCACGAAACAATCTTAGGTTCTATTATGAAAGGAATCCCCAAGGATTTCTACCAGGGTACGAATCAAAGATCGTATTGATGAAACGCATTGCGAGAGACTGTATTGTGTGAATGAAAACGGAGACCATGAAAGGCAAGAGAATCTGTGATTGACAGAATCATTCGAGATGAACCAGTAATTGCATGGAGTCCTTCAAACGCTCTCCGTTCTCAGCAAAGAGAAATTCGCACCACGGCAAACCACGTCTCCTCTTCAATCATTTTCTAGGAAAAAAGTTTTACGTTCATATTGTATGGTGGAATACATCGCCATCTGAAGGCACTACAGTTCATACACAAGATAGTTAATGCTATAAATATGAATTTAACTTATTGTATATGGCACTTCATACCTAACAATTGATATAATGGTATTTGATATTGATATGCTGTCACCAGTTGTGTACGATTACTCGTCCCAATGACTATTAGTCTGAACATGAAGAAATTATTACGCAATTCATTAACCTATATACTGCATTTAGACCACCTTACACCCTCTGGTAAATACTTACGAATTTCTAGATAATTTTAAAACAAGTACAGTCTCGGTATAGGAGGGCCCAGAAAGAATAGTAGCGAAAGTGCGATAATCGTGTGGGGAAGTAAGCTTTAACATAACCTGGGAAGAGTTAAAAGAAACGAGACAAGGTCTTTCTTTCTATTTCTAAGATACCAACTTGATAAAATAAAATGGGTGATGAACGATAAAATGATTACTTGTGCGCGTGCGCACGCGATCGTTGATTACAATGTCATAAACCAGCTACCTGAAGAATTGCCAAGTAAATACTAAAAAATAAAAAGCAATTAGAAACAAGTAAGATTGAAATTTGTAAACTTCATCTAGGGGGTAGTGCCGGATTAGTAGACGGTCGTTAATAAAACCTCTTGAAATGCATAAAAGTTATGTTTTATTGCAAATAATATTATATAATAAAGGGAACAAAAATAATTTCGATGTTATAATACTGCATTAAAATCGAATACTTTTCAAATGTCTTTTAAAATTCGTTTAAACAAGGTTTCATATGATTATGCTAGTTTAGCAAAAAGAAACACGTCTATCTAAAAACAACGCCGGACTACAGGAGGGTCGGATTAGCGAAGTGCCGAACTACAGAGAGTCTACTATAATTTTAAAAGTATTGATTGTTCAATCTGTCTTTAATATGAAGCAAAATATTGCAATTAGTCTCGACCTAATGCAAAATAAATAATAAGGAAATAATCTTATTCTTCCAAAAGCAAACAATTAATTATTAATTAAATGTTGATTTTTAAAAATGAACAACAACAAAATTATAGACATATATTAGTTAATGGCTGTAATGATGTGCCTCTTCGAGAAGTAGTGCAATAATATTTTTTTTAAATATTAATTACTCTGAACATTTTTTTTTTAAATTTAGCCGGCCATAGGACAATTTTCCTGATTAATTTATCTCTTTTACCGTTTTGTTTCCTAGTTTTCCCTTTATCTTTAATTTACACAAACACCCATGCCCAAGGTGGGACTCGAACCCATAGCCTCCTTCACCACGGCTCCGTGGCAGCACGCCTTAGCTACCGAGGCTAAGGAGACCATTAGGTTAGAATACCGGCACTGACTATAGGAACCTCGACTTCCCAAGACGCTAGCATGAAGCTATCGTAGAAAATAGTAAGAAATTGCCTAAGTATACATATTCATATTATAAAAATTATACACATATATAACATTACATAATATACAAACATTCCTGTAGAATTATTACTCAGGTCCGTAGTCATTGACAACTAGAAACATCTTCCTCATGGTTGTTTTCGTAATATTAATTGAAATTTTAGTGGCCAGTCCTTATAATCTGGGTTTATGTGGTACAGGTTGTAGCGTCTGTCTATGACATGACAGAAAATTGCAAACTGCATAGTTTGGGCAAGGAAACTGCGTTCAGTATTTTGACAGGCGGAAGACAAATGTTTTTACTTACGCCTGGAGCTTAGATAGAGCGGCAATTTCTTCTCCATCAGAGTACTGCGGGGTTTCTAATCAATCGCTGCAGGCGGAAGAGAAATGTTTTTACTTACGCCTGGAGCTTAGACAGAGCGGCAATTTCTTCTCCATCAGAGTACTGCGGGTTTTCTAATCAATCGCTGCAGGCGGAAGGCAAATGTTTTTACTTACGCCTGGAGCTTAGATGGAGCGGCAATTTCTTCTCCATCAGAGTATAATAATAATAATAATTATTATTATTATTATTATTATTATTATTATTATTATTATTACTACTACTACTACTATTAAAATTTTATTGCATATTTCATATTCTTATGAGAATTACGCTCCTTGTAAATGTTACTGTAATAACTTTTATTGCTATTAGCCTATATTAGTGAAGAAAGAAGTTGTAAATAGCATAATCCATTAAAGAAAATTAGCACTGGCTCGAGATGTGTTCTACTAACTACACAATAAGTTGTGCTTAAAATTCTCACCTTTGCAATCGCAGGTGCATACGAGACCAATAAACTGTCGTAAAAGGAAATTAATAATGGCAATTATTATTAGTATTATTAGTATTGTTATTATTTTATTACGATTTTTTACTTTATTTTCGATATAATTTTAGGGGAATGACGTAATGCGATACGCATTTGGAGCCTAAAGCAGAAACAATGAAAGTACCAAATTACGGTAGTATGTAAATTTTTTCAGTATTTTTTCCATTAAAAATTAAGTACGGATACCTTTGTTTAGTTATTTCAAGGCTATAGCTCGTATAATGGATATTTTTAACAAAAGAGCACTGGATTATATTAAACAAATAGGTCCACAACAGGCGTATTTGCATTTTATATCCAGCTATAGGCTATTTTTGTTTCACTACCATTGAATGCGTTGGCATTGTGCTCATAATCACGGCATAATCACGGAATATACAGCAAAGCAGTTCTCATAGTATAAGATATGTAAACAATATCTATTTATACTCCAACGTTCAAGTTGAGTCATAAATTGAATGTTATTAAGACATTGTCAGTATGTAAAATTAATCACATTTAAGTAAGTTTCCTAAATATTACTTAAATGATAAGCTGTTTCATCGAATTTATACATGCATCAATAAAGAATTGCCCTATAGTATAACAAAAATATGAGACACGGATCGTTCTGATCAAATGAGGTACGTAATACTTTTACAAAAAAAGATTAGCAGAAGAAGTAAGAGTAAACTATTTAACTGAAACGAGGAATGAGAATCCATTAGCCTATTTTACCCTGGTTAGTTGTACATATGCAAGACAAATATTAATTATAGGTATCGGCCTATGCACATAGATTTGATGTTTTATAACAGATTAATTCATATTTACTTGAATAATGAATTGGCACTGATTTAGCGCACATTTTACTCTCCATGTTTTTCAATATTTTGAAATGAAGCATATTATTTGAAATTGACTTTTTTCAAAATGTTATTAAAGGCTTTTATACTGTCCACAATTTGTGCTTTTAAATTACCTATGAAGGAATATTGAAAACATTTCTATTGAAATGAAATAGTAGATATCTAGGTTTAATGATATAATAATAAATACCGGTAGTAATAATACATATAATATACAATATTATGTATTATTATTACTATCATTATTTCTCACCGGCGGAAATAATAATTTTCATTGGCTTAACTTGAAAATTAATTAAAAGAAGCGGATAAATGTCCATCATACAATTAAAGATTAATCAACTGATTATCTGTAACATATTTTT
The DNA here is from genome assembly GCA_964059195.1 of Ectobius pallidus. NCBI lineage: Eukaryota > Metazoa > Arthropoda > Insecta > Blattodea > Ectobiidae > Ectobius > Ectobius pallidus. The sequence continues at coordinate 90,948,191 of CAXKWD010000002.1, forward strand.
AAAAATCTCGCTAACTTTAAATTTTGTAAGAACAGTACGACGTGGCAATAAGCTTTTGAATTGTTTTTAGCACGATGATACACGAAAATAGTTATTTCTTTTAGCGTGAATTTGTTTATCTTGCGTTTGGATTTAAGAGCGGTTCTTAATATTATGTGTTAATATTTTCAGATCGAAATTTTATCATAATCTATTTTTAAGTAATATAAAACTTCCAATTAATATTTGATTATAATTTAATGAATTTCGAAAACCGTTTGATTAACAAAATAGTAAAACTTTACTCCAAACTTGAATATTTTTTAGTTCGTAAGTACAGTTAATTGTTAATAGGTTACTATAACCTAGGCTTCATAATATTAATACTGTTTCAGAAAAAATAGCCATGAACAAATAAATGTGTAAATTTAAATCAATGAGCCTTGTTCTTTGTAGACTAACATGACGTGGTTGAGCTCCATAAGACCGCAGATTGGATTTAATGTTCGGGAAGTGATGTTGACATACAATTCCTTGTCGTGATAGGGTTTGCATCATTACATCACAAAACGGAAATTAATGTGAACAACAGCGCTATTTATCAGACCTTATCAAGATAAAAGAGAATTTCCCCACAAGAAACCGCTGACATATATCATATTAGTAACTAAATGATAAGGAAAACACAGAGTTTATTTCAATGGAATTCTCCTTCAAAGGATACACCATCTCTGCACATATAGAATTAAATTCATTTTGCAATAAATTGAATTTGTGGGGATATTTCACCCCAAAACTTTCAGAAGCCTAACAGTATAATATCGTCAGCTGAGTACTGAACTATACTAACTCCGCTTTTTAAAAAAATGAGGTATGTGTATATATTAGGGATGGGTCCTCGATACTTTCGATACCTCGATACCCTCGATACATCGATGCATGGTATCGGCATCGAGCGATACTTCAGAAAACTCGCTCGATACTTTTTCGATACTTTGGTAATTCTGTAATTTAAGGAAATGCGTATCTCTTTCTGCTTTTAGTAGTCTATTAAATATAGTAAATACTTCTGTTTCTCCTTTAAATGGAGCAAACCACTCTGTGACTTTTGTCTGGTCATAAATAAAGACTTTCCGACTTTAAAAATTAAACAGAAGAGATTCTTAATTGTTTTGTTTCCTGTGAAACGTTTCAATAACAACCAACAAGCAAGCTGACTGTCCAAACCCTGCTCCCTTGCAGAGATTAAGTTACTGCTTATTCTGCAAACCTTAAAACAGTTTGTTCATTGTACTGCTCTGTGATCTGAGTAGAACGTCACATGATTATTTTATCCATTCATAAGCAATCTATTTCGGTATGCTTTTAAAACAAGTCAGCATACCGGCTTTCAGTTGATATCTCTACGTGACAGAAGAATAATGTGTGTATTGCGTACGATAACATATATATTTTTTCCAGTCAATATGAGTGAAGTGTGGAACTATTTTCAAATAGACCCTCATTGTGATAATCGCGCCATTTGCCGCATTTGTAAAAAACGTTTTTCTCATGGTGGAAAATCTCACAACACTAGTAACCTTAAAAAACATGTTACATCAGTGCATAAAATTGCCTTTTCAAAACCTCTTGATAAAAAATTATGCGGAAGTGGAAATTTAACTCCTGAAGAAGAAACAGTAGTGAAAGGACGAGTTTTTCGCAGTCCTAGTGCTCTCAATTCTGCTAATGACCGATTGGTGGACCTTGCTAACCAACAGGAATGTACTGCATCCAAAAATGATGAGGTAGGATTTTTAATTTTTAATTCCAAAATTACATATATGTGGGAATAGTAATGTAGTACTGACGTACTCTTAAGAATCGATCATTCAAGAACATTTTTATTTATTTTATTTTAAATGTCACAGACGTCAAAGCCCGAGAAATTGCCAGGAATGTGATACCTGTATAGTAACATTATGCAAGAAAATAATATGTCAAATTCACTGCCAGTAAACAGTTCCCAGGAAGAAATCACTGCATATCTCAAAGACGATTTGTTACCTCCTCTTTCTAGTTCATTAGATTACTGGAAAACAAACACAAAATTTCAGAAACTAAAGAAGTTAGCTGTGAAATACCTTTCCATACCACCAGCAACAGTTTTCTCTGAAAGACTGTTTAGCACAGCAGGACTCAAATGTGACAGAAAAAGAAGTAGACTTGACCCCGAAAAAGTGAGAATGCTAGTATTTTTCAACAAAAACTTGCAAGTGGACTGTTTCAAAAACAAATTTTACTTTTAGTGTAGAGTTTAAAAATAATTATAGGCTACTGATGATATTAAATTTTGTCTCATTAAATATGCACACTTAATTCATTTAGTTGGTATTACACAGTTATCTCAACTTTTTATTTGTAATGTACCTATTTATTGAAACTGGAAATGTTGATGGTATCGAGTATCGAAGTATCGAGTATCGAGGAAAATATCATGTATCGGTATCGAGTATCGAGTATCGAGAAAACCTGGTATCGACCCATCCCTAGTATATATATATATATATATATGTGTGTGTATTTCGAACTCTTAGTTTAGCTGTTAAAAATAGTTCAAAATATGCACTGTCTCATTCTTCGCAAAAAAAATAGTTTAATTTAGTTTCGCTTTTGAAAGTTCGAACTAAATATTATCTCATTTTTGCAAGAAGCAGAGTTAGTATATTTTAATATTCAGCAGGATATAATTAATGCCATGGGGGGGGGGCAAGGCCGACCAAGACCGTCCTTCGACACTGATAGATGGCAGGATTGGGAGGTATCTGATTAGCATAATGACACCTACGGCCGTTATTTATGGTCTTCGTGATCTCAGAAAAGTCCGAGGAAGGACTGGAGATCGAACCCGGGGCTGTGGAACCGTATTATGCTACCCTAGCCACTAGACCACGCAGCAATCAAGCCTACTGCAGGTTAAATGTTTAGTACGTTAATACACAAACCTTAAAGTAAGTAAAGATTGGAGAAAATATTAGTTAACATTCGGTAAATCCCAGTGCGAAATGATTTGAGCTACTGCAGGGATAATGTAAAAAGCGTACTGTACTCTCTTGTAATTAAGCTGGAAGGCATGATTTTTAAAGTAAGTAGAAGGCCATGCGATGACTAAGTATAAAATACAAATGACTATTTACAGTTTTTATAAACATTTGATAAAAGATCTTTAACAAAGAAAAATTTGAGAATGCAATGTTGGTGTTGTAAGAACTGAACAAACAGCACTTTTCTACGAAAGTGTTTTCATTCATTTCCCGTTTATGCTATTCGAACTCGAACTTTCTGCACCCACTACCAGTAAACCTAACCTACCTACGTCGTTTGCCTTCTTTGCACCACATATATGCGTCTTTTAATCAAACCCTGTAACGTTTGCCACAGTTTTATTACAGATATGGAATATAATCTTATTTGCTGTTTGCTAGTTTCATCTAATTTAAACCTTACCTGTCTTTACTTCCACTTTATTTCTTAATATCTAATTACGATTCAAAGAACTAAATATGACGCGATTAGTTGTGCATGCTTAAAGCAATCGATGTATCGATCGCCACCAAGAAAAAAATAGTCATTCATTTTCAAAGGCTGGTACCCTTGGAACTTGACCAACATCTCGAACAGGTGTTTGTATTCAATAGTATTTCACGTAGTAGAAAAATTAGTATGCAATACATGTGTGTTAAATGTATAACAAATTCTCAGAAAAAAAAAAAACTCGACTTCGTCTCTTTTTCTAACCTTTCCTCGAATCTGTTAAACCACACTTTCCACTATATATAAATGCAGCTATAATAAAAGCAAACATATGACAACCATCACCTTCTTCCTAAATAAAGTCTGGTGCGCTTAGTCAAGTGATTTCAGGACTGGAATTAGTGTTATCAGGACTAGGTCACCGTGTTGTAATGCTTTTAAAGGCCCATAAACGTGAACATTATTTTTAGATTAGACTAACAGTTGTGAAGCACCCCAAAACTTTCACAACGTCCGTCTGCTTAGCTTCCGCAGCCCCTTATCTACCACTTACAGAGAACGAAAACACACAAGAAACATTCTGGAACAATGACACTTTGCCTTTATCTTTTCATTCCTTTCCACAGGCCATTATGAAATAACGTAGAGTCAAGAAGAACATTTTAAAGTTTGTTTTGTGTAAAAGGAAGCAGAAAGTGTTTTTTCTTGTTAGGTTGAAATTAAGAAGATGGTATCATAAATGCGTCGACATGATTTTGGTATTAAACTCACGCCCGATTGTGGGAAGATAAATCATGTAATGATGCCAAGTGCAGATAAGAACAGTTTTCCTATTTTTTTTAAGCTTCTGTACAGTTTAAACGGCACCAAGAATATGCTGTGTGTCTAAGACTCATTCTTAGAAACGCAGATTCTACTTTTCTAAGCACTACTGTTGATCCCATAATTGAAGAGCTTTTTCATCCTAATCGCGTCACAGATATTTAAATTCTAGGTCTTATTTTGTTAAAAATGTGATTTAAGCAACTCAAGACGGTTAAAATTGACCATTTAAGAGCTAAATAAATATTTATACTATTAATCTAAGCATCCTTCAACTAAAATCATCACCGAGCTATGTGTCTAAACACACTTAGGAAAATTTTATTAGAAAGCTGGTTTCCATAATTGATAACTATAACACCAGGATAATAATCCTTGAATTTTAACACAAAACATTACCCAATTCATTCTGTATGTTTGCTTTTATGCAATTTCTTGTGGCAGTGAAAAGATTAAGTTGCAGAAATTTCTGTGATGCCAGCGCGATGAATACAAAACAAAAGCTATTAAATTATGAAATTAACAGTTACACAAATTATTCCAAAACTTCATCGGGTCAGGTTCATGAAAGACATGAAGACAACGATAGCTTTACGTTTTCGTTTTCTAGGAACTAATATAAATTTAAATAAAAATAAACTCAGATTTTTCTATACAAATAGTTACATTTATCAATGATTTCCATTAATATAATCACAAATCACCCCCCTCATCTCATCGCGATAATGTAACGCTGCCTAATAGGTAACCCAACCGGAGAAATGGGAGTACACTTCCGCCAACCCAGATGGAATGCCACAAACACCAACAGAATAGTGGTGACGGTGGTATTATAAACGAAGTTGAATCATATACCGTAGGCTACACTAAACACTTTCACTAGTAGAATAACAATAGAGATGATATATCTCTGATTATTTGGATTTCTAAACAAATATACTTTTGAAACATAAATAACAAGACTGATGATATTCGTGCAATGGGATGATCAATGTTAGCAATAAAGCAAAAATTATTAATAATACTTTTGTACTTTTATACTTAAATATTACGTAAGCTCAAACACGTATGAAAACAAAATATTTATGAAGCACGTGACGCAGTTTATTAATAATTCGCAACAAGAAAGGAAAGCACGGCAGATCCTAAGCATGCAATTTACTGAGCAGGCAGCGTATATGTTAATAAGTGGGTGTGGTATTACTCAAATTTGTGGAAATGGTGAATTTATTATGACTTTTAAAAGTTATAAACTAGAATGAAATATTTTGTAGAGGGTTCTTGTGCAAAAATAGCAGCTGTTGTTGTCCAGTATTTTTTCTTGGTCCTTTTAAAACATGGGCCTTCACATTTCTACTCGCAAATAAGTTTATAAATTCTTTAAACTGCCCTTACGTTAGTTTACAATATTGATTAGAATACGCTACTAGAGTGTGTTCCTTAACAACTACGCTAATTTTTATCTGTAATACTGTACGTACAAATAATCGAAGTTGGCCTACGACTTCCGAAAATCAAGAGTTATTGTACCGGTGTGCTAAAATTATATTTTCACTGAAAATTTTATCTGCCGACATGTTAGGCTATCAACTATTTTAGAAACAGGACAAAGAGAGCAGAATGAATACATTTTGAAACCACCATATACTTAAATCTTTACAGGTCAGATGCTCGGCAGAGTATAGAAATTCTGGCCGCCCCCATTCGCATTCCACTGCTGGGACCAGGGATCAAATCTCGGTGGATCCATGTGGAATTTGTGGACGAAATGGGATCGGGGCAGTTTTCTCGGGGTGATCCTGGTTCCGCTGCTATCACTCCACCGTTGCTTCATTCATCATACTATGACCATTTGGTTGCAATAAGGGTATTAAAATATATAGAAATCAGGTTTGGGAATTAAGTGCACCCACCAATTTCCTGAATCTGACAGCGATGAGGACTTGTGTGGTATTGTGATAAGCTATGCGAATTCAGAATAATGAAGGTTACACAGATAATGAAAATAGATATAGAGAAGGCCTATATCATTACTGGCTTCTAATGTCAAGTGTGTCTTTAAAAATCTCTGTGTTTGTATTAAGTACTTTTACGTTCAGCGGAATAAGTATCATGCGATCTAACTGTATGCTGTACATAGATCTGTATGCAGAACTGATGCATTTTCTATTACTTCTAGCCTTCCAGTTTATTTGAAAAATTCACAAGCTTCTCAGTACCTAAGCCATACATTAAATATTTTATCTTCTGGTGTAAAAATGTTCCATTTGTTTCTAATTTTCCTTAAATAATAATTGTAACAAGAACAGTAATAATATAATAGCTTCCTACAAATCGGCTGAGATTAAGTACTCATGTTGAAGACAAGCAAGATATGTACATGAAATTATAAATACTTTTTACTCTTTTTGCTGTTCGAGGCACCCGTTTAAACTGTCGACATACGTCAATATAAGTCAATGTACATGCAGATTATCAATATTGTAACCAGACAGGGTAGGAAAGAAGTCGAAGAAGTAAAATGCAGTCAACTTTACAGAGGGACTTTATCATTGTACTGGACAACATAGGGCCATTTGATTTACTTTCTTTCCGAAGGGAGGCACACTGTGCTATTTTTACTTTAAAGTAACGCCCACAAATCCGCGAACCTTGCCAACTGCTAACTAATGAGGATGTAACTAAAATAGAAAATAATTTTTTGTAAATGTAAATGTAAATGATAGCTTACCGATGGTTGGATCCTCGAATTGCTGCAGCCACACGTACAACTCTTCGAGGTCCACAACACTTTGTTTTTTCGCGGCTTCCTCATCTTCTTCCACGTCCAACGACTTTTCCCAGTCGCCGAAATATAAATGATTCCGCGCCACTTTGATAGCTTATTTACACACGCTTTACACACACATACCACCTCACACTACAAAAATATTAACAACCTTCTATGTCACGACTCTTATAGAAATGATTTCCTGTCGCAATAACAAAGGACGATGTAACAAGTTTTTAGACGGCTTACCATCACTTATATAATTTTCAGTAGTTAACAAGAGGCCACGAACTTGCTTGGGATCAACAGCTTCTCCCTTCTCCGTTTAACGAAGATAACGGATAAAAAAAGCTATATGGAATTGCCCTTAACCATGGTAAATTCAAAGGGATGTCAACCTCCCGACTTTATGGGCAGTTAGAGGACATTAAACACTTAAGTTTTCCTGGAGTTAATGACTTACTCAATATAGCGAGTAATGTGGGGCATATTCAGTGAGGAAATTGGGTTTTCATATTCTAATTTCCGGTATTTAACAAATTAGAAGACACTTGAAGCAACTTACGGGCTACTTCGAAAGGTCATTTTTTTTTTCAGGAAGATTGCAGAAAGTATGGTGAAATGTATGTCAATAGCAACATGAAGCAAAATGCACGATTCATCTAAAACCACATTGAGATAAAAGAGAACTTCTCAGCCGAGGGAATTATAGGCTATTAATACTTTTTAACCTGCATCGGAAATAAACTTCGAAGACACGTGAATAAATTGCGAAAAATCTTCGCACGACAATTTAACGGGTAATTCTCGCTTTACTTTTGCTTTTACGATAATTATATGTTCTTTTTCCGAGTTTTAACTCTGTAAATAATAAGCCACGAGATATATCACAGCAGACAGGAATTCTCCTAGCGTGTATTCACGGCTATGATGTCACCAACACTGATCATCATGAGGAAATCGTTCCACTCCAGTTTCCGGAATGCCTGAACGAGCTTCCGGTATCGCCAGCACATACAACACCACAAAGAGCCCGACACTTCATCCCCAAAACACACAAACTCGCAGACACGACCGCTTCACGGCGTGAACTTGGCAATAGAACTAATTATCACAGGCTACACATGCAAGTAAATCGGCCAAAAGCTTCTTTGGCTGTCGTCCAATGTCTGCCACTAGTGTTTCACCTTGGCAAACTTTAAAACAACTGGTCAAGGAACTGTAGAGTGCTTAAGAACGACAAACACTTGTCATTGCCTTGTGATTATTAAAATGGGTCAAGTAGAAGAACACGCTGAACTTGCTGGAGGTCGGAGAGATATAATTATTCTGGTAAGTCGCGGTTATAGTGGGGGTTGTCCTACCACCCTCTCTGGCTGCTGTAGCTGTTGCTTCTCCTGATGCTGCTGCTGTCGCTAGCTGAACTGGCAGACTCACTGGCTGGGGGGACTCGTCTGCCGCTCTCGCTCGCTTACAACAAACTTCGTCGACATGCGCGTCGTCCATCCTAACCTCACAACAATAGCGTCGCATTGCTCCTCTTCCCTGCTGGTTTACTAGGATTTTATTCTTCCGTTTTAATTTTAAAATGCAGTTTATTGCATGTATAAACTGATGACATTATTTTACTACTTATCGTACTGAAAATATTAATATATTCGTATTTTTGTATGCAATTGAAGAGCTTTTAGCAAAAACAACCATAGTCCAAAAACTAAATTTTTTAGTAGAAGCAAAAACTCTCCCCCTTTGGCAGTTATTACTTCATGAATTTATTTATTTATTTTTATAATAAAGTAAACATATATAGAAATATTTTGATATAATAATTTTCCTTTATATGTAACTTCAGTGCCCTGAAAGCTGATGAGACATGGACTATGGCTGTTTTTGCCAAAAAATTTTAATCCACTAACTAAAAAATTTTTAAGAATGCAAAGAAAAAATATAAAATCAAATAATAAACAAGAAAAATGTTATTCAAATTCTTAATTACATGTCACACTATTAATGTTATTGAAAAATATCAATATTAGCTATTGTATGAGCTAGGATGTTTATGGATCCTCGATTCCACTGCTGTTGTCATCAGAGGAGACGATGCTTTACACAACAGTGAAACAGCTGATTCTATGAAACAATTTTCTGCATGATAGCCAACTTCTATCAACAAATTCATTAGGTATTTGCAAAAAACTGAATGGACAATGGTGGTATTTGCAAAAAACTGAATGGACAATGGTTGTTTTTGCTAGACTTGGTAAACTTTGTAATCCTATATTTGAGGGACTATGGCACATTTTACCATATCACGTAGTTTAAACAATGTCCAGTAGGTTGTAGCACCCAATGACACAGAAAACTCAATTTTCAAATTTTTGGACTAAGGTTGTTTTTGCTAAAAGCTCTTCAATTGTTTATCAATACAGAATATTTCTAGCCTGTGAACTTGCATTTCCATGTTTAATTGAATACTGGTACTGCATTTATTATTATTATTATTATTATTATTATTATTATTATTATTATTATTATTATTATTATTATTATTATTTATCTAATATGGAAATTCCACCTATCGAGAAAGCTAAAAAAGTAATTTACAACTTAGTAAAAATGTCATGTGTCAAATTAACAATTTTTTTTCGGCAGTGAGGGGAAGGCAATCAGGTCATTGACAATTTATCCTATTAAATTAATTTCTCATGTAAAAAAACTGCAACCACCGTACTTTTGAAACGATGATTATTCTTACCTAATCTTAAAGATTTTGGCACATTATACATCTTCATTTTTGGTATTTGATCGGGTATAGTAGTAGAATCTTTAAGTATATTAATTTGAGCTGAATTAAATCAACCAATTCGAGATGATCAAATTCATGACCCCGAAGGAAGAAGGAATCTAAATTCCTCTAGCACTAAATATTTACACATGGAATTTCAACATAGAAGGATAAAACAAGTGTTGTAAGGCATAACGTAGAACACGGATTACTGTAGAGCGGAAAAGAAGAAAGAAAAAAGAAGAGAGATAGAAGAGCAGAGAAAGAAAGAAAGGATGCCCTTAAGAATTATCAAGAGATCATATTAAAATTATATCTAGTTAAGTTGTTGGTTTCAATGGGCCCGCAGGATGAGTGAAATATAAATCGGGGCCCATTCTTTACGAGTCCGGAAGTGCTTTTATTGGCTCCACTTTTGTGCTCCGTCCTTCACTGATGTGCAATACACAATGACTCATAGGTGTGTGCAATTCCGCTTTAATGAAGTCGTTATTTCGGAAAAACAGTAACCTACATTGGGTGACAGTTTGTTAATTAAAGGTAATTTACACTGTGAAGGTCTTTTTTAACAGTTTATTTCAGGAGAACTCATTTGAACTTCATAGTCTTAAGGTGGTCACATTCAGGTACACTTAAAAAGTTCCAAATATTGTTATCCATGGTAATGTAATGCAACATTTTCCAGTTTTATAACCTTTGAACTAAGATATTTTCATCATTATTGTATGAAAACGTTTCATTATTTGATTATAATAAATTCATTTGTTGTTATTCATACTGAGATATTCAAAGGAGCTCAGCTCCCACAATTGTGCCCCAGACTGTAAGAAATATTGCAGAATCTATCTGCAATCTATAAGGGATTTTCCCCTACCACTTCTGTTAAGGGTAACGGTTTCAAAATTGGATTTACTTTTTAATTTTGTGCAAATTCAGAATAGTTTCAGTCTTTAACTATTTTTTTAATTACACCTTTTAAATTGTTCAGTTCTTGATGCTTGGAGAAATGCAACAATGTAGTCTATTACCCTTAATTTTAAAAAAAATGTTTCAAATATCTTTATTCTTTCAGAAGTTTTCGTTGTTTGAAATATAGAAAATGCTGGGAAAATTACTTTGCGTTAAATAGCATGAAAACACTTTAGGCTATTTGCCTAACTTATACGCAAAATTGAACTGTGAAGCCCCGGGATAGTTTTTAATCTACAGAAGCACTAACAGTGCCATTATCTAATCGAAAGTAGCTTATAATAGGTCGAACAAGGTCCCAACTACTTCAAAATGAACGTACACTCTAAATGTAGAATATTCTGTTTGGGAAAAGATATAATTCCTTAACAAGCACAGCGATGGGTCAGGTGATAGCCCCTATTGCAATAAATACTTTTTACATGTGAAATATTAGAGTAACGTGCATATACCAGACATTTTCAAAACTAAGTCAAAAGAGAAAAAAAAAATAATAATTTTTGGGAAAATAGTGTATACGACCACTTTAAGGATTAATCAATAAAATCAGTCTATAGGATTCACTGAATGATCCAAATCCCACTGTTGCTTTTCTAACGACTCATTCTATAACTAACCTTTCTGCTGCCTGCAACTCACTAGAAAAATGCTGCAAACATTTATTTGTTCAAAGACTTTTATTTTACACATTACAACTATCTTTTTTTAACTTTTCCACATAATCACAATTTTTTGCAAAAATTTTTGGTAACGTGACACCAATTTTCCCAAACCACTGTTGTATCATACCGTGTCCTGTTGCGTAATGCAGCAGGAGGACTTTTCGAGGCAAAAGGGCATTTTCCTTCTATGGCAGCTCCAAAATACCTCAAGACACCCCAGTATCTCTCTGCATTCACTGACGAACCCAGGAGGAGCACAAGAGATTCAAATGAGAAATTTTCTCACATCTTCCATATACTTCCATTGCTCCCAGTGATTTTCACATGTTTCCCCAACTCAAAGTTCCATTTCGGAGGTAAGCACTTTCACAATAATTATGAAGTGAAACCAGAAGTGAACATTTGGCTATGGCAACAGGCACACCAGTGGTTTGGAAAAATTGGAGTCACTTACCAAAAATGTTTGTAAAAATATTATGATTATGTGGAAAAGTAAGCTGAAGAGTTGTAATATGTAAAATAAAAATTCTTTCAACAAATAAATTGTTGTTTAATATATATTTTGTTTTAACAATAGGGAAACTTATGTATCGTAGACCCCTCGTGCTTGCTTCGCAGCATTAGAGCTGCGTACGATTCCCACTCAGCATCAGAATATTCAAGTTGCGTTTGTATTAATCATACACTAACCTAAGACTGACCATCTCAAAGATAAGTGTTTACGATAATCTCACACCTGGGTTGCATTGCCTAAGAAGTGGATCCTCTACCCTTCGTATTCTACTTACCGTTATTTAATGGATTCACATGTCATAAATTAAAATATGATGAAAGTGATATTAACAACTAAACCAAGATCTAAATAAATTGATAACAAACATGCTAATAACTTCACCATTTCCTCTTCGGATTATTAATACGGGTTATGATGATGCCAGGCAAGAAGTGGACTTACCTGAAAAGAAAAACAACATTGTTAAAAAAATCACATAACAATAGAATATATAACAATATAAAAAGCTATGATCATATTTTGATTACAAAGATTTCAATTTGAACTCTACTTTTAATATCAGTTATGGCATTATCGTTTGCTACAGTTATTATTATTTACGATATAAATTCATTTAAAAAGATCTTTCAACGTTGACTAAGAGTAAGCCTACCTCCCCTTTACAATGTTAAGGATTTGTTTTAACTTTTCTGTAAATATTTTGTAAATATGTAAATATGTAATATTTTGTAAATATTTGTTTTTGAATAATTATTTTGTGCTTTGTTTGCTTATTGTTACTTATTGCTTGATACCATCGAAATTCAATATTGTATTTTAAGTATATTATTTAATTACGGCCCACTGTTTATATTGTTTATTCATTTATTAAACTGATATTTCAGATTGTATGTAGGCTTATATATTTACATGAAATAACAATAATAATTTATTGACCATTGGACAATATATTTCGTAACAGGCAATCGTTCGAATCCCATATAACAATCACTGAAATATGCATAATTAATTGCAAAATCATGTTCATTATAATTGATTTAATTTTAAATACGATACAACCCCAAGGACCAAAGCTCATTAAAGGGACGACGTACAATTGGGTGCTCTAATTTATTACTTTGATATACAGGCTAATCATATAACATAATCATAAAACTATTGTTATACATAATATACACAATAATAACATATAAACCAATACATAATATTAAATATGGCTAAATAGGGAATATTAGAATATAAAAATCACAATCAAATTTCAACAAACTTCGAGAAATGTAATTCGATGCTCTCATTTTAAATGTATTATCTGGAGTGTTAGTAACATTTAAGGGTAACTAGTTATTTAACTGCATGAGACAGCAACTTATCCCTTAGAAACCATGCTTAAATGAATCACAACGTATAGTATAAAAATGGCTAGCTTTTCTTGTTTTATGATCATGGATTTCCTGAACAGTGAAGAGTTCCATATTAGTTTTAATTAGATTGTTTTTAATTGAATGTATATTATTAGACTAACAACGTCTCTTTTCAGATATGAATTTATATTTTAATATACATGTAAGCATCCGTCGTGTAAATCCGCCAGTGGGTTATAAGTAGGGACTGGATTCTTATGTTTCTACCTATGTTTTTTCATTACTCCCGAAACCAAAAACACTCGCCCTACTTTCTTGAGTAATGTCCATAGGATTCACACACATTAATTCTGTGGTACCTAAAACACCTAAATGGTTTATAAAAACCGAAAATATCTAATTTTGTCTACAGGTTTTGGTCCAATTTATTAGCCATTTTTACTTGAAAGATCGATATTTTGCGGAGACGGTTCAACGATTTAGATCTTCTCAATCTGCTAGATTTAATAAATAAATAAGTTTCTTTATTTTATTATAGGTATGAAGGGCATGCATAGGTCTAGAACCGGAACCTGTTGTCAGTCATATTTCTTTACACTTTTATAAAGCCCTCATTATAAACAATCATTGTAGATATTTGTTTTATCATAGGCCTATTTTTTACGTACTTAGTATTTGTTTAGTCCACCGCTGTGGCTCAGGGGATGCGTTCAATCTCCTCACGCAGCGGGCCCGGGTTCGATTCCTGGTCGGGACAAGTTACCTAGGTGGGGTTTTTCTGGGGTTTTTCCTCACCTTTGAGACAAATGTCGGGTAACTTTAGGCCCTTGTGGTCCCCAGATATCATCTGGCCGTCATTATCATCTTCATCCCATCCTCGCCTTGTTTGGAGTGAGTGTGTGTGTGAATGGTGTGTCTCGTCCTATGTGTTCGTGTTGTCTCGGAGGTGGCCCCGGCATTGGGCTGATCACTCATCCCGGGAGGCCCTCCATGTCCTTGTCTGGTCAAAAAAGTATGTATGTGATCCAAAGATAATCCCTCTCCCGACAGGTCGCGGCCCTGTAAGGCCCGGGCGGCTTGGGTCGCTTAAATCCTAAAAGGGAGAGGTTAAACTACGAGAAAGAAAGAAAGAAAGAAAGAAAGAAAGAAAGAAAGAAAGAAAGATAGTATTTGTTTAACAAGCACAATTGAAACTAATATTCAAGACTCAGTGGTCAGTTACCGAGACACAAGAGAAATATCTTAGCAAAGTTACATCAACAGGAAATTGAGATGAAACATAGACCACGTTTTCTTAAGAAGGAATGATATCATAGACACAAATGGCACTTTAATAAATGGTACCCTATTTGTCATCAAGTGACCATAATTGTGTTGGCTGCTATTCAATCGACCGAGCGAAGTGGCCAAGGAAGCAGAGTTTCGTATTTGGTGTAGGGTTTGAACCCTGGAGCGAGTTAATCAAAGTGTGGTATCTCCGATGTTTCTATAGTCGTTACACTAAATACAATTTCAATTCCCTCGACTTTTCTACTTTCTATCCCCTTTCTAAAGCCATCTATAGCGGGTGGTTTTGTATAGTGCTAACCACACGATACAGGAGTCTTTCTGTTTTGTCCTCCGGACTTTTATATACTTTTATTGATACTATTTATCGAATGCTCACAGCATTAGCCTAAGCATGTAATGAATATCATTAAACAAGGAAATTTAATAAAACATCGGCCATCAGCGATAAAAGCGAGGCTTTATATAGGCCTAGCTGTTTTATTTTTCAAGAATAATCTCTTTGGTAGGCCTATAACTAATAATATCGTCTTATTAATATTGTATTTATTTCTTCACCACACTTATAGTTATATATTATCATGTATTCTTTTGTTAGTATACAGTTCATATATACCCAATCGTTGTGTTTACTGATTGTTTTCGATCAAAGAAACTACAGATTTGAAGTTGTTTCAGTGTTCTGTTCTTGTGAATTTACATTAAAAAATTGTACGTAGGATCGGATCTCGCATTCTCGCTTACAACACAAACAGCGATGTGTTTTATTTATTTTTGTGGTTTTAGTGTTTCATTGCAAGCTTAACTTATTCACAATAAAGTAACACGAAAAAAAAAAAAAGTGCTCGAGAAGTTATTGATAAAATCCGGTCCTCTCGGTATATTACCTATGTATGACAAATTGTAAGTTTTTATATTGTTATGCCGGTGCAACATCTGAGATTATAAAACTTAAGAATATGTTCTTCATAGTTGTATACAGATAGCTACATTTCTTTTTCATCTTAATTTGTAAATATTGTAAACATCACATTGACGTGAAAAGGTAGAGTCAGACTGAAAAATTCAATGCCATAGCCGGGATTTGAACCAGGATCTTCGGCTCTCCGTGCCGCTGCTCTTAACAATTGAGCTACAATTGTTACAATTACAATCTTGGGGTAGGGAGGGGCACTGCAAACTGTGGCATTATGAGAGAGTTTGGAGCGCATAGTGAGACTATAGAGTGTAGGCCTAAAATTAGGGCGGTGAAGTATTGGTTACAACTTATGCGGGGAATCAGTCTCTAATTAGAGCAATATGTTATCAAGAACAGCTAAGAATAGGAGGAAATACGTGGGCTTCCAAATTAAGAAAAGGATTAGAAACAATTGGGATGGGATACGTTTGGATGGATGAGCAGGGAAATCGGAGAAGTGTGTGTAGAAAGGTTAAGAACCCTTTGAAGGATATTGATAGACAACAGACAAATGCGCAATGTCAGACTATGGTTTCACTTGAATTACAATCGCGGTTAAAATTGGAGTGGGGGAAGGAGCAATACATAGGAAAATGATCTAAAGTCAGTAAACTGGGGCTCGCTTGGATTAGACTCGGTGCGTGGAGAATGATTAACATCACAGATGAAAACGGAATGAGAGTTTGTCCATTATGTAAGGGGGAAGAATCATGGTTTCATACTTTGGCGAATTGTGAAGGTTTGGAAAATTGGAGGGAAAAATATTTGCCATTATCTTTTATGGAATCAAATAGGGAGCAACGAAAATGTTTGGAGTTACTGACGGGAAAAACATTGAGGAAGGCATTGGGAAGTTTTTAATGAAGGCGAGACAGCTCAGGTTTGAAAAAGCGACAAATTGGAAAGCGGGTATGTAGGGTGATGAATAGATTTAGTTTGTTTGTGTTATTTTGTATTTATATTATTTCTTTTTTTTTCTGTGTGTTTTTGCGTAAGCATGTGCGGTCCATGCGGACTCATACGATTGTTTGCATTGGAATTTGTAAAAAGGTAATTACTGTTATAAACACTTACATTACACTGCATTTTAATTGAGGTACAATGGTAACGTGCCGGTACAACATTAAATTCTCCACTGACTCACATGCCCCTATCGACTTACAACGTGTAAATACTTTAAGGTGTGAGCTTCACAGTAAAGCACTAGGAGGTCACAGTGGAATGATAATTCTTTCACACTGGCCGTATGTAGGCTAAGGTAGAAAGGTAGAGTCAGACTGCAAAATTAAATTGAAAATAGAAAGATTTAATTTGTAATTTAATTGAAATTTGAATTTTTTTCCAACTCTACCTATCCACCTTACACGGCCAGTGTGAAAGAATGATTAAATCGGTATTATTTACTTATTCAGGGTGTCCACCAAGTAATGCTGAAGAAATTCCCGGCTTATTCCCTGATTTTCATTGATCATTTCAGAATTTCCCGACCAAAATATGAAGCACTCTCTAATAACTGTGTAAGAAAAATTATAGGATTATACATACTTTAAATAAGAAAAACTTTTAGTTGCAAACAATAATTACTTAGGCTATAACAGATACAAAAATTAGGAACAGTAAAATAAATTAAATATACTTTCATATAGGCCTGTTATTGTCTAGAAGTTTTTTTCCCCCCACTTTGCAATTTTTCGAATTTTCCCTGATATTTTAACAAATTCATTGACTTTTCCCGGATTTTCCCGACCATACGAAATTCCCGGCCTTTTCCCGGATTCCCGGATTTTCCCGACCAGTGGACACCCTGTTATTTATTTATTTATTTATTTAACGTAACGGCAATCTGGCAAATGAATCTGAATGAATGAATTAACTAACACCCAATATAAGCATTATATAACTTTCCCTGGTGCCCAAGATGACGAAGGTCTCATTTATTTATTGAGACAGTAACCAACCAACCACAACTAGTAAAATCTTGACTGCAGTCAATAATTCGAAGAGTAAGCCTGATGCAACAGTCCTAGCGGCAATACTGGCATGTCGTGTTATTGAATAGCATTGGCATTGTTCAGTAAACTGTTGTCATGAAAACGCTTCATAAGTAGTAGTTGTTATGCATACCGGCAACGTTGGTATCGACGTCCGGCGCCAAATGTAATACAGTATTCAGTGAACACTTCTTCACAGTTATTAGTCATACTGATCAAAACGAGTATTCATGACACAATTCTGCGAAGTCGTGCCAACAATTGCAACGCGATAGACAATGGTCTGATGCAGAGATATTCAAACTACGGCCCGTAGACCAAATCTTGTTATCAGCCTGTTTTCAATCAGGCCCTCGAGTTAATACGGTATTTACATGGAAAAACTACTAACATTAGTGATTATTAGATTAATTTATTATTCCAGCGTCTTTTATTTATAGAATATTTATGACTTGTTAAAACGTTAGGCTCTTTTATACGAAAGTTTCCGTTTCGTTATGAAAAACATTTCTCAAGAACCATTTGCTATTATATTATTTTGTATGATTATATTATATATAGTATGCTCATATAGGAGCATACCTTACATTTTAAATGATGAATTAGAAATAGTATTTTCTGTTGGTTTTATTTGTTTTTACTTGTACTAAATGTGAAATAATGTAATAAATAAATAAATAAATAATAATAGGCCTAATAATTTGTCTGAATATATTAACTTTTTTCACAGCGTTCCTAATCTTTAGACAGTGGACCACAATGATTAATATTTCACTTAAAATGACTAACTTGAAGTTTAATAAATAGAAAATAAAATAAAAATCTGCAAGACAATTTTTTAAAACATGCATCTGAAACTAGAGCAGATATGAAGGTCTCTGAAACGAATGCTCCCAGATTTAAGGACAAAAATTGTATGTGTAACTGTCATACATAAATGATATATTTTTTTAATGGACGGTATTCATTCAATCATGATTTTTCTTAGAAGAATTCACAATATAAGTTATATAGGCAATTCTTACATGTATTATATACCAAATTAAAGCAACTATCATATAGAATGAGTGTGCGAAATTCTATGCAAATCCGTCTAGTCAAAGTAAAGTTATTCAAGATTTTCTAAAGAAAAGGAATCGCTAATGTATGCATTTCCCTAACGACGGTAGGGTACTAATACTTGCGTAATCGCTGCCGTTGTAATTTCAATTTTGTCCCACAAGAGTTAAATACTCGTCTTTATGTCTACCGACGTAGGAATGTCGGATTTACGTCATCGACCCACTTCAATTAGGCTGACGTAATCATCTTAGTGTATGAAAATATCGGGAACATATAAAATTAGCATTTTGTTACACACTTACTTATTTACTCAATGGCAATAGACAATTCCTAAGCAAGCTAAAGGAATATTATCTATTTTATGGAGCCCGAAGGTTCATTGCCGCGCTTACCTGAGCCCGCCATTCAACCCTATTCTGTGCAATCATCCCTCGCAAATCCTACTTCTCTTAAAATTCTCCTAATATTGTCCTCCCACCTACGTCTAGGTCTTCCAAGTAGTCTCTCACCTTCGGGCCTCCCAGTCCATATTTTTGAGATATGACTTTCCTCCCTATGCGCGCAATATGTCCAACCCATTTCATCCTCCGTGATTTAGTTACCCTTACTATATCCGGTGAGGAGTACAGGTTATGAGCTCGTCGTTATGCGGTTTTCTCCAGTCCCCATTTTCATCTCTCTTAGCCCCAAATATTTTCCTAAGCACCCTGTTTTCTAACAGGCCTATTCTCCGATTATGTTTAAGCTAGTAAATTCATAATATGTGTATCCTGTTTATGAATAGGCTACATCTCATTAAGCTAACAGAATCAATCTTATATTTACTCCACGCAGAGTCTTGTGAGCCTTGAGATTTTTTGGATATCCACACCAAAGTAAGATTACGAATGAATCTTACGTTCACTCTATCAGTGTTGGTGTCATGCTACGAAGCTGATAATTTATTATTATTTCTAGCAACACGTAAAGCTCTCTGATGTAGAATACACTGATAAAGCATAACCTACATTCATTATTCAATGAAACGGTTGAATTTAATTTCCTCAATTGCCATGAGACGAATGCGGGCACATTATACAAAGGAACTGGCGAAGGAGATATATTAATAAACCATTTAGCAGTTCTACAAAAGACATTCTACCTTGTACCTTGAAAACTCTCGCTCAAGAGTGAAAATGAGACGGAAAAGGAACAAAACCAACTTCGTACTGTGTTTTATTGGGCAGTATATAGCTAATACAGAACTTCAACACCGAAAAGAGTTCTTTCTGTTCGCCTTCCCCTTGCATAAGACATGTTTTGGGTGTGACGGAGTATACTAAAGGCTGAAGATATAATGCATGAAATGAAGTTGTTGTAAAAAAAATATAAAAATATATATACATATATATTTGCTCATTGCATCAAACATGCAGTGAATAAGAAAAGATTTATGCTTGCTTTGGGGCTACGCATTACGATGACAAGGATCCTAGCCTTGACAAGGACCTACAAAGATCGCGCGTGCGCAGTAAATCGATCGGAGGGTGATAATTAGCCGATTTATATGTGCTTATTAACGTACCTAACTCGGGTTACTTTATTCTGTTTTGGCGAGCCATTTTTTAAGTATAAAACAAAACCCCTAAATTTTTAAACAATGTCGCATTTATTGCTTTGCATAACTTACTATATGCTATATCTTTTTTACAACATTCACTTGCTTTGCGGATTCAGAGTAAGCTAATGAAGTGATTTATTAAAAACCCAAAACACGGCTTCTGTAGGTTCTTTGTCTTAAAATTACAGGGATTTAAAGAATTTGTATTCTGAAAGAAAATTAATGCTGAACCTATTCAGATGCTCTCCAGAGTCAAATACGCATCGAGCTAATGTGGTAATGTGCCTTGTGGTAATGGAAGTACTCGAGATTACGTCTGGTTAACTTCGAAAACAGGGTGCTTAGGAAAATATTCTGACCTGAGAGAGATGAAAACGGAGACTGGAGAAAACTGCATAATGACGAGCTTCACGACTTGCACTCTTCACCGAATATAGTAAAAGAAATTAAATCACAATGGATGAAATGGGCTGGACATGGGGGAGGAAAAACATATCTAAAAAATATTGACTGAGAGACCCGAAGAGAAAAGACAAACCAACTTGGAAGGCCTAGACGTAAGTAGGAAGACAATATTAGAATAAATGTTAGGGATGGTTGGATGGAGTTAGCTCAAAATACGGTTGAATGGCGGTCTCATATAAGCGCGGCATTGAACATTCGGGTTCAATAAAATATATAATATTCTTTTAGCTTGCTTAGGAATTATCGTCTATTGTCATTGAGTAAGTAAGTATACCAGTCATTCCGGTATAACAACAGTGACACCACCATACATATTTGCAAACGTATTTAACTAAGTCCATTTTAACCGTAAACGACAAATGGCAGGTTTCAACGAATGCCAATTTACTGCAGGTATTTCATTAGAAATAATCTATCACGTAATCTCCAGTTCTTCCATTACCACTTAATTAATTAAATCGCTGCAAATCTGCGAAAAAGGACCAACAGTCAGAAGGCGTGTTTTATTTTTTTATATTTTTAATCATTCATTCATTTAGCCGACTCAGAACTCTCAGAGCATGTGAATATTACAAATAAGTTTTATGCATCGGTGAAACGATTCCGTATATACTATTACAACGCAGTCACTATTATGAAATACTGTAGTTCAAGCCACATTAACCTTTTCACTGTTTCTAATTTATAATTTCGTCGCCTTAAATGTTGAATAAAATCAGAGATGTAAGATTAAAAGACTAATCATGTATGTTAAAATGTGAGAATTTTTATCCACGCGTTACGGTTGTCATTCATGGAAACCAATTACTCCAATTAAATTTTCCTCATCGATTTGAAACTTAGAGTCCACTAATGATTTCACTTGATGACTGCCTTATCATCAGCGTATAAATCCAGCTCTGGAAAGGAATAAAGCAGTTCCCACGTTGGGATGAAATATACCTGTTATGAGAATAGGTATATCTACGTACCTTGAGAATAGACATTAAACATAATGCGCTATAAGATAAATTGAGCTCCTTAAACTGTTTATAATAATCTAAAAATTTTAATACATATCGGAACAGTAATAATTATAAAAGAGGAAGTCAAGTATAGTCGTGTATAAACATCTATAAGTTATTAATAAATTTATAAGTTAACTAAATGCAAGTACAAGTATTTTCTACGATCATATCCATGTCCCTTCGTTTGTTGGTTGGTCGTATGGAAAATCCACCACTTGTAATTTCCACACACCGCAAATACATTTAATTTTGTATCAGGAAGAAAATGTGTTTTCTCTACAGCAATAGTATGAAAACCAATTAGCCTGTCCTGTCTTGAAATTCAGAGTCTGAATAAGCTATTCAAAAGCTACCAAGTGCTTTAATAAAAATCTCCCTCTTAATCATAACAGGACGAAAAAAACTAGTGACAATATATACGATGATAAGGGTGGTTGTCCCACCCGCTGATACTGAAAAGACTCAATTATCTAACCACCACAGAAAGAAAATAAGGGCTGAAAATTGGAGGGAGATATTAAAGCCCAATGTATTGGGATGGGGAGAACGGAAGGTTGACGCTGTGCTAGTTCACAAAGTAAATAAGAGGGGAGAAAAAAGTCAGCGAGATAAATTGAGGCGAAAGGATGTGGAATAAAAGAGGCGAGAAAGCAGGAACTGGGGAAAGAGACAACCCCCTTGCGGTATGGAGTACTGGAGGGGCGGAGAAAACTGCAGTCGCTCTTTTGCTAGCAGCATCATTTTCATCTCCCGCTAGAGAGCACTGCTTGTCTCTACACTTCTACACATTTTTCTTTCTAACAGTACGCTGCCTCTGCATTAGAAATAGTGAGATTCCTCAAATTTTTGAAAGACATAGTATACATGGCCGTCCGGAAGAGGGAATTGTTTACACATAAACCTCTAAAATAAATGACTATAAGCAACTAATGTGAATTGAGGTTGAAGTCTCCAAATACTGTTGAATGTTCGCGTTGTTTGGATGAAAACAAGTTGTAACAGCTGACTAGATATTAGCTTGTAGGAATAATTACTTCCCCTAAACTTGAAACCATTTATACCAAAACATTTTGTTATAATGAAGATAAGGCAAGAAAATGTCGCATTTTATATTTGATATGAATAGTACCTATGAAATTGTAAGGTGTATGAAAAGTCATGTGAGTGCACACATCAGATGTTTTATTTGTATCCATGGCCATAGTCCAGTTACAGTAAATGAAGGATGTTGATTAAATAATAATAATAATAATAATAATAATAATAATAATAATAATAATAATAATAATAACAATAATAATAAAGCAATACAGTAATGTGAATAGCAATAAAATAGCAATAATAATAATATTAATAATAATAAAGTGGTTGTAGTAGCATAGTGATGGTGGTGATTGCAGTAATTTGTTCATAGCCCCCCCCTGACAAATTTTCTGCGGACGCCAATGTTAGTATAGGCACTTATCTGGCTGTTAGTTTTAGAAAATGTGTCCACGTTTTCTCTGTAGGCCTATCATTGAGCTACATTCCCTCGTGAAATTAGGGTTCGGGATATCCATTTAAACACAGCACATGTTTTGATGTCCCCAGAGTAGATTAGATGAACTGTGAATGTATGTATGAGAGAGTGCCAGAGGGCGTGTCTTTGAACGGCTTACTTCGGAATTTTGAAGCCAATGCAAGCACCAAAGTTCAAATAAATAAATAGATCAATAGATCAATTGATAAATAGATCAATGGATTTCAAATAAATAGATAAGTAAATATACGGACTAGGATAGGGATATAGTAGATGTAGTACATAACTAATAAGTATGAGACTGATATCTGTAAATTTGTAAATTACTGTAGATAAAGTAGAACAAAATTAGAAACTAAGCCATATTGAAATATAATATTGTATTAATTAACAACATAAGGATTACACCAAAACATGTAATATTACTATTGTAATGGAACATGTTGATGTTATACAATAAAAAAAAAAAAAAAAAAAAAGCACCAAAGTTCTTTGGTTTCATTCTGTTTGTTATGATTATTTAGCGAAAATCATGTACGGCTACTGGAATGGGATGTACTCAGCCATATGAGGACAAAAGAACTGTCTCATAGAGGGCAGGGCCGCTATGAAATCTATCCCGTCTTTCGACTTCCTTGTTAAACGGGTCAAAACTGGTCAGCATGCCGACTTTCATGTCCAACTGTTTCGTTGTCTTCAAGATGCTGAGGAAAAAATCCCATATATACGAGTGTTCACGACGAACACCTATAAACAATATATATATATATATATATATATATATATATATATATATATATATATATATAAATATAAATAGATAATATTCCTTTAGCCTGCTTAGGAATTGTCTATTGCCATTGAGTAAGTAAGTAATAGGCTTTCAAAAACATCTCATTTGTCATATGAAGTTCATCTTGGTCCAGTACTTTTTCAACGATTCAAACTGAATACAATGACTTTACCGAAAATAAAATTAGCGTTATAAATGTACTACAATAACAATAGCAATAATAATACCACTAATTCCATTAACATTCAAAACAATAAAATGGAACGAAAATATAAAGAATATTCGCACTGAGGTGTAATGAATATGATGTTTCATGTCCAAATGTAAATTGCATGTGGTTGTGTAGTTGCACAGTATATAATGGCGTACATGTCGTAAACCCTAAAGAGAGCAAAGCATTTTACTAGTGCAGTAAAATGTTTATTTCAGTTGTGGACACAGTTCAGTTTTCGTTTTACTGTACTACTTTATTGAGGTGATATAGGGTTTTCATTGCAATAGCAAATTGACGAGATAAAAAGAACAGAATATTCTGTCCCGCATATAAATGTTTCCCATTACATTTATGGAAATAAGTTATACTTGCAGCGGGACAGAGATATAAGTACATAAATAATTCCTAATGGAGTATGTTCTCTCTACACTCGGATTATATCTATCATATGATTAAATCCGATTTTTTCTCAATTCAATTCAATATCTCTTATTTAAGCCATGAGCAATAGTTGACTGCAATAGACTGTTTTCTAATTATTAAATATACTTAATACTCTACAATATAAATTATAATACTGTACAATGCAAGTAGGTTACTCGTAATACTCAGAGGGCTACAATACTATGTTCAAAATTATGGTAATAAAACATAATAATTTAGTTTATGAAGACGTTGAAATATATTTACAGAGGTATAAAAAATTCACTAATTCTATAAAATGGATGGCATATTAACTCGTTCAAGAAAACAGATTTAGATTTTGCCGGGCTTACATTAGGCAACTTTTAAGCTAGAATAGCCTATTTTCTAGAACACTGTTAATATTGAAGGATAACATAGACATAAATAGTTTTCTTCTTAAATACATTAGGCAGAAAAACATGACAATTAAGAAAGTAAATGTTAGAACGACAAAGTTTTAAAGATATTAGATACTCGAGGAATTAAAAACGACAATTGTGGCAATTATTAAGTCTATATAATTATGAGAAAAACCGAAGTATTCCATCAATCAGAGTTACATTAACGGCTATTATGTTTTTTTTAGACTCCAATAACATGTTCGGTAGTTATTTTATAAATATCTCGAAAGATATTAATGCTTCATTTGCCAAGAGCATGTCCATTATAAACCACAGAACATTTTCTTCCTTGCACAAAAACGTGATTTTTGTTCTGACAATTTTAATGCAAACATAGGTCTACACATAAATATTTGAGGGTACTGTTGAGAAGAAATGTGGCTAGAACCCAAAATTACAAAAAATACATTACACAAATTACAAAATAAAATCATTTTTATATATTCAATTATAGTCTAACCTATTAAAGGTACAAATCCTGCATAACGTAAATTGCCTTAGATTGTAATTTGTTCAATGAAGTTTGAAAAGCTGATGATTAAAAAGAAATATATCTTATTTGCAGTTATGAATATGTCATTATGAATTATTTGTTTATCATGATCACCATTATCGTTATTAATATCATTATTGGCTTATTATTATTGTAATTACTATTAAGTTGGTATTTGAAAATTATAACATGCACAGAACACTCCATTCACTACGTTAGAAACACAACATTCAAATTTTCTTGGGTGAAGATCAGCTCATTACCAAGTATAAAGGCTGTTCTTTCATAATAGGTTTATAAATTATTAACTATCAGATATCTAGATCTTGCTGTGTTTATCCACAGTATACCTGCCTTTCTGATATAATGCTAACTTAAACTACCTCTTTATGCACCGTGCTTCCATCATTCAGAGATTTTTATTCGTAGGCCTATACATCACGTCTGTGTGATATGAATATGTGTGCGCAAGATGTTTGCGTTTCTGCGCGCTTGTGTATACGCACGTACGCATCATCTCCACCCCATACTTTGTGATAGCTTCCCTGTGATAATATTTCGTTCCGCAAGACTGAAGTAACTAGTGATCTAAAAGAAGATCTCTCTCTATTATACCTAAAACCTACCTGCAGAAGTTATTCAAGACAGCCCTCTACGAGTGAAAGCATTTAAATACAAGTTGACACATATTTAATTAGCAGCTAGATGATAATTTAGAAGAATTTAGGAATTACTCAGTAATGAGCTACGATAGGGTTAAGCATAGGGATTAGTCATTTTTTGTTGTTGTTTGTTTTCTCTTCCCTCTCTTTGGTGTTTCTTTCTCTCGTTCTGTAAGCTATGCTTATTGTAATTCTAGCTGTAAGTTATACTTTTGTAATTCCACCGGGCTATTTGCCCAATTGCAGAAGTGAAATATATACCATACAATACAATATATTGCCATCTATGAGCCAGACAGCAATATGGAAAGATTTTTCTGAATTATCCTGCACTAAAACAAGAGCTGCTAACGAATGAAAGAAATATAAATATTTAATGTAGTTGTTTTTCGAGTTGTACTCCCTATACTAAGGCCGCCTGAGAAGTTCGTACACGTATGGAGAGCCGCGGAAATTCAGTTTCCATGGCAACTAAAACATGAAAAGTTTGAATTAAGCAGAGCTGGCTGCCAAGAAATGTTCTTACATCACTCGTACTCTTCCTTGGAGCAATATTGTTTCAATGCGGCGCACAGAATACGACTTGTGTATTCTCACAGCTGACGGGTGTATAAGAAAAGAGAGTGCAGTAATATCATATTCTATATTCACATAACTAACATACGGTACTATACCCTTGGCATTCAGGAATGGTGCGTGGGGATAGGTAGGTTCCTTCACCCGCAAGCACCCTCATGTTCACAAGCACAGGGGATTAGGA
Organism: Ectobius pallidus; assembly: GCA_964059195.1. Taxonomy (NCBI): domain Eukaryota; kingdom Metazoa; phylum Arthropoda; class Insecta; order Blattodea; family Ectobiidae; genus Ectobius; species Ectobius pallidus. Next base: position 90,975,243 of record CAXKWD010000002.1, read on the forward strand.
CCGACCGTAATTTCCGCCCCATGAGTCACCTAGTCTACTTCAATCAATCAATCAATCTTAGATTTTTTTAATATTTCATTTTATCTTAAAATGTTTGTTATATATCAATTCTACACATAATTACAAACAAACAAAGAAGACACCAAACAATGACTTTAATAGGAACATTTCTAACAAATGATGAAGTAAGTCACTAAGACAACTCGTAAATGTTCCTAATATTAATAATAAGATTAATTATTATAAAATGCATAGCTAAATTAATGCCCTTGATAGATGTAGGTCTGTCGACAAGGGTTAATATGGAGATAAAGTAAAATAAAATAGAATATACTAAAAAAAATAACACAAACTTAATAAGAAATAAAAACTGATATACAATCAAAATATTTTCGTATAGAAATATAACATTATAAATAGACTTAGCGTATGAATACACTGCCCCGAGTCTTGGTAACTTCGTCTAGTCGACCTAGACTTCCCAGCTGGCTCCCCTGAAGCAGCCTGTGTCGATCTGATCTAATTTGGCCTATGGACTGAAAGATATTTCCTATTTGAGAGTAACCAGTCGAACCCGCGACATTCGGCAGTCAAAGGCCAACTGAGGTAGCCTGAGTTCAGAACACGGTGCAAGCAGAACACTTTCTCTACTGGGAGAAGGAAATACGAGACAAATTGCACACTGCTTCTCCTAATTATTCAAGTTAACGATAATTTGCATCTAAATAGTAACATGATACTTTTAGTTTCTAAAAGAGAAGTCATTTCTAACAGTGAACTTCTGAGCAGCATGCAAAAACACATTTGCCAATAACCGAACTTGGAAAGAAAAGAATATCATAAGTTACACCCATTGAGTCGACTTAAGCCGCAATTTCTACACTTTCATCCTTCCAAAATGTGAAGTAGGCTAGGAAGAGAAAGCAGAGGATCATCTGCAGATGATGAAGTGTTGGGAGGTCAGCGACTCGACCTGTCCACACGCGCGGCCTGGCTAAACTTAGCTCATGGCTGCGAAATGGGAGCACCCGGTGAATGTTGATATTCAGGCTTGCCGCTAACAGGTGTGCCAAAATAGTAGTTTTCCTCAAATAACATCAACGCAAATTCTTGGTTAAATATTTATTTAATTCCTAAACACGAGAAAAATAATGTACCTTCTGTTCGCTAGCTTATAGCGACTCTGGGGTACGTCAATCCTGGCCTGAATTGATAGATTTACCAAGAGTTTATATCTGAAATATGAGTTTCTTTGGAAGGAAAGCAAAGCACTAGATTTAAGTTACGCTAAACACTTCAAGCATAATACAGGTGCTCTACAATATTAATCACATCAAAGGTTTGTAAATAAAAATATCAGTTTATAGGAATTAAGGATGGGTCGATACAAGATTTTCTCGATACTCGATACCGATACATGATTTTTTCCTCGATACTCGGTACCTTCAACATTTCCAGTTTCAATAAATAGGTGCATTAAAAATTAAAAGTTGAGAGAACTGTGTAATACCAATTAAATTAATTAAGTGTACATATTTAATGAGACAAAATTTCACATCATCAGTAGCCTATAATTATTTTTAAATTCTACATTAAAACTAAAATTAGTTTTTGAAACATTCCACTTACAAGCTTTTGTTAAAAAATTACAATGGGGTTTGGACAGTCAGCTTGCTTTTTGGTTGTTCTTGAAGCATTTTACAGGAAAAGAAACAATATTAAGAATCTCTTCTGTTTGGATTTTAAAAGTCGGAAAGTCTTTATTTATGACTAGACAAAAGTCACAGTGATTTTCTCCATTTCAAGGAGAAATAGAAGTATTTACTATATTTAGTAGACTACTAAAAGCAGAAAGAGATACCGCATTTCCTTAAATTGCAGAATTACCAAAGTATCAAAAAATTTCTGAGCGAGTATTCTGAAGAATCGCTCGATGCCGATACCATGCAAGTATCGAGAGTATCGAGGTATCGAAAGTATCGAGGACCCATCCCTAATAGGAATATACTTTAGTTTATGATGATTACTCACGAGGCACTAAGTTTAACATGCCTGTTACACGCCACCAGATAAGATTTAAGAGAGGGAAGGGGAAGAGAGAGATACAGGAATAATGAAAGAACGAAAGAAGGAAAGGAAATAAGAAAGAAAGAAGAAAATATGTCCCATTTACATCTTTCCGCTTGGAATATGGTAAACTCATGACTCTCATGAGTCTGCTCTTACTCTTGTTAGCCTACATAGACTATAGGCTACTACACATTGCTAACAAAATTAATATTCTAGTGCGTAGGAATAAGCTTTTAAACTCTTCAAGTAATTCGTACTTTATTACTAAAAGGAAATAAATATATAAAAGTGATCGCTATAATCTAACTCTATTATGTGTCTCAAAGAAAGACTGTGAATTTCCAGAACATACAGAATAAATACCATAATTTATTATAACCCATAATAAATAATTAAATCAGCACGACAAGTAATTTTAAAATCATTATATGTATTTCATGTGTTCCATTACGAATGTATAAGAGAGGAGGAATAATTCTTAGGTTTATTTTCTTCTCTCGTCTGCAAATACCAATACAGAACTATACTGTTAGGCGTGGTTAATGGGGCAGAACAGATCACCGTACAACACAGGTTCGAACCCCGCCCTTCACAAGAATGTTAAATTCTTACCTTGGTCATAATCACAGTCACGCTTCTTGTAGTCAATGTCTTGATACTAGTATATTAATGTTGAAATAAATATTCAATCTTCATACGATATCCAGTTTATTAAAAAGTGTTAGCGTTATAAGTAGGGTCCGAATTTGAAGGTTTTAGCATTTTTTTTCCCCCTAGCTTCCTTATTATAACATTTTGACGTACTTTTCCGTTTCATTCCCCTTGCTTCCAAATATAAGAATCTTATAGAACTTAAAAAGAGCTAAATCAGACTGAAGGGCCTAAAAGGGGCTAAAGAGGACTTTTGGAGAAAAAACACGATTTCTAAAAAGATTTACCAATGATGCAAATGAAAATTAATATGTGAATTTGTGCATTTTAAGAAAAGACATAATAAAATTTAATTTATAGAACGCACTCAAATGAACAATGTATATGTCGCTTTGTCGCTTGCCTTTGTAACTCGAAAATGCGCCGCCTTGCCGTCGCTGGAAATGAAACTTGAGCCGTCATCAATACTTTGAAATCTGCAACTAATCCAAGCTGCCGACCAATGATAGAGAAGTGTATTAAAGGAACAAATTCGTAACACTCCAGTTTACTTATTTTTGTAGGTCGGAAGCAAATTGAGTTGTGTATCGAATAATTGTATCATTAAAGGAATAGTTACTTGTTTATTTTGTAAAAAAAACTAGAATAACTGTGTCAAAATTATAATACATTTTTGGAGCTAATATTGTGTTCATTATATGTTTTATTAAGACCGCTAAAATCGTTTGTTAAAAGCCTAAAAAGGGCTATTCCACGAAAATAAAAAGCTAAAATACCTTTTATAAAGGCCTAAAAATCCGGGCCCTAGTTATAAGTTACATCAAATAGGATTCGTGAAGGTAGAACATTTATACCATAACAGCATAATAAACGATGCCTGTAAATCTATAGCCAACAGGATTTCCTTCGTTAATAATAATTACAAATCTACAGGTGCTCCATTAGAAAAAAAAATTAGGCAGTAGAGAATTCTGCATATTCAGCTGTTCAAGCTAATTCTCACGCTGAAAGATAAAGAAAGATATACATTTTCGGTACCGGTATGTGTTAGCCTACATCTTTCTGTCGGCATCTCTTTTAAACATTCAGACACCATTCCACCTGTGAAACACGTAGTTCGAAATGCAAATACGAGTATTAACAGGCTTGGTATCCTTAATAAAGTCAGTGACAAAAAATCTTCTTCCCTGCTTTCCTCTTCTTCTTCCTCTTATTCTTTCTCCTCTTCCTCCTCCTTTTATTTACAGGCTTGGGACAATTTTTCTCTACTACATTTAATAATTTATTGTGAGCTATAACAATGCCAGAGGTAGAAAATAGCCAAAAACAGATATCATCACTGTGATCTGACCATCATTTCAACCTCTTATCACAAACGGACCTGCAGTTTGGAGTAGAATCTGAACCACGTCAGGAGTCTAATAGCCAGTCAAATTAGACAAAATAATCGTGTTCAAGTGAAAAAATTCCGGAGTTTTGAAATGTGGTAAGGTTATAGGTTCGTACCTACAGTACATCATACTAAAAGTAGGTGGAGTGTAAGAGGGGGATGGGGGAGCTGTTTGAAGTGGATTTTCTACGTTTTTTGCATTTTGTCTGTAACTATCAATCCTATCAATAATTATTCCATACAAAATTAAAAATAAAATTTCCTACAAGAAAGGTCTCATTCATTTCTGTTGTAGGATGAATATTTTCAATTTATAGAATTGAAAAGTTCTCGTATGCACTTGGGATTCGATTGTATTCTAGTTTTCCTGTTGCTAAGGGTGATGCTGATATTCGCTGATAATAGTATTGTTTGATGTGGAATTTAAAAAGTAGCTTCTAAAGACAACATAGCAATTATAGGCGAAGACACTCGTACGACAAAAACGAATGGATTTTTTTTTGTAGGAATTGCTATCTATTTTAATTTAGTATATGGAATAAGTTTCACTGGGATTGCTAGTTATGGACATGAATGCAACCTACCTGTAAACAGCTCCCCCACCTACTGCCAGTACCTTTAGTACGACGTAGGCCTACTGTAGGTAACAACGAACAGACTGAGGAACAGAAAGATATCTCTATGAGTGGACGGGTTTAGCCTGGTTTCGTCTAGGAGCCTGGAAATCGCTGAAACGCGTCAATGCCGAAGGAGCCAGAATATGCCCACTATGTGACAAGGATGAGACAGCACAGCATATCCTCTCTGAATGTGAAGTCACTGAGATGCTTAGGCAACGATATCTGCCAGACTCTTTTGTTGTCTCTAGAAGAGGTCACATGGCGATATTCGAGCTGTTGAGTGACACAAAATTCTCCGAAGGGGTGGGGAAATTCATATCTAAAGTCCGACAGCTCAGGGTAGAAAAGAATGGGTGGGAGGGGCAGGGGGAGTAATCTTTGTCTGTGTATTATTATGTATTATATTGTATTATTATTGTCATATCTTTTATATCATTAGTACATTTTTTTTCTTTCTTTTCTTCATCTTTGTATAGCATTATTATATTATAAGTTATCGTATTATATGGTTTTGTATTATTAGTGTTATATTTCTCTTTCTTTGTCTTGTGCATAGTAAAAGCACGAACGGCCGTCTAGGCCCGTGCGTTGGATTTATTCTATGGACAATGTAATTAATATGTATATAAGAATAAAGATGCACCTTACCATATCAACAACGAACAACTGTGTCAAATTTTTAAAATCTGGTATTTTTCCCACTCTTTTTGTCTCATTTGACTGAGATATAATATTGCTCATGTGACTATTTTATTGTCCTCCACTTGTCTGTATGCAGCGAACAACGGAACAATCGCAACGAAACAGGTTGTTGTGGGTCACAATACTTCATGTTACCTACACTTACATGATTACTCTGTTTACTTACTAAAACCACTCTGCCTGGTATTACTTATCCAGGACTCTAGAAGAAGTAACTAGGCTAACAACAGCTCCTTGAAACATGAACATATTAATACAGATAAAGGCCTAAATACAGTGTATAGTGTAAAAATATATATGTTAAGCTGTAATCATTCCCATAGCAGATATTTGGCAAGTAATTTTAGTACTGTAATTCCATGACCCAAAAGGACACTGTTAGATTTTAATTACTTTGATTACCTGACTAAAAAATAAAGCGATAGAAAAAGCATTCCGGTGCGCAACGACCAGGTGTTAGAATGTTTAATTAATTCTCATTGGTTGGGGACAAAAGGTTCGTAATCACTACTAGTTACGATAAAGGCTGGGAAAGAGCTCTTTTGTGTGAATTTATGCGCTCTATATGCGAGATTTGTTTGAACTGAAAGCTATTCATTTGGGACATGTCACTTTGTCTTGAGTTCACGTTATTAAAGACGTGACAAAAGCTTTTGATTCCCTCCGGAACAGAATTACACGTTCAAATATCAATCTATCGACACACTAAAATGATTGTGTATGTGTGTGGAAGTGTTTTTATTTTTATACATCACAGCGTGTCAGGAAATTGTAACTTGAGGGGGGAAAAAGCTTCACATGCTTTTCAGAAGAAAGATTGCTAAAAAAAAGATAGAAGTTTAAATTATTTTTCTCTTATTCTCAAGTAAAGACATTTATAACGTTCGAAGGCACCACATATTTCTAGCCAGAAGACTACAGAAATGCAACTTCAGACTGCAGAAGTAATTAATAATAGTAATAATAGCTTTATTACTAGTAGGAGAAATCTAAGACAGAATTAACTACAAATACAAAGTTACAAGTGAATGTAACTAATAACAGTGCTCTAACATACCCCTAAAAGAGCAAGCTTGCTTTTATGAGTGTTCAAAAATATAAAAGAATGCATTTTTAAAATTTTTACTTTATAATTTTGAACACTCATTATTTCCTTTTTTGGAAAACGCGTTACTTACAAATGATATACTCTGAAAAGTTTATGATTATTTGGGTTTCGTGAAATATTAGACTAAGTGAACGAAAAATCAATTATATCTTTAACAATTAATTATAATTTTCATTTTGTGCTTAAACTGATTAGTGCTAGCAGATTCGAGACAATTGAGTTATGCTTTTCAATGGCACTGGACCAAAATTAATGCTGGTTGTCGACCAAGAGCTAAGCTAAGTTGGTTTAGCTTAGCTCACATGCAGTGCGGGATTTCATATGTAGTTGTGCCGACAAAACTACATATGAAATCCGGCACAACTATATATGAAATCTCTCACTGTATGTGAGCTAAGCTAACTTAGTTAGCTAACTTAGTTAGCTTAGTTAGCTTGGTCGACAACCGGCATAACTCTGTATCCACACCCAGCAATTGTGAATTCAGCTAAGTGGCACGTCCAATGCGATAACTTACCTATGCACTAATAAATTAAATTAAAATATTGTTATGGGTATAGTGATAGCCTAAATTGTAGTAAATTTTGCTTATTTTCAACATTGAATTCTAAGAATAGATTTGTACCATAATGTATTGATTTATTAATGCATATCTTAATACTTCGTTCGTGATAAACAATTAACCATCTTAAAATAACTGTTAATAGGTAACGTCTTCAGCAATCGTCAACACGTATTAGTTTAATCTTACTATCCTCTAAATCCAGAGTCAGTGCTGTCAATAGTACAGACTATCTTGAATCGTTTACAATTATTTTCTGAACGATGCAACTACGATAGCCTCCCTACCACTGACAGTACTATCCAGACCCAAACTACTGCAAACAGTTAATTCTTTTTTTCTTTATTGCATGTTATATTATCTTCCTACTGACGCCTATGCAATGAGTACAGAAATAAATTTGCCACTTTTAAAAAACAAAAGTGAACTTAATGTATTTCCTTTTATAGAGTAAGTACTAAAAATTATCACTGTATATATTTACTTCTTTGAATTCACAAGATTTTATTTCTCAATTTTATCACCCATTTGACATAGGAAGTGTGGTACTATAAATAACTGTGTTTAATGCTACGTAAAAAAGATAGGTGTGGGTATATAGATGCGAAGGATTGCTTCCATTTGCAGTTCATGTTCGCCAGGGAAGGGGGTGAGAAGCGTGGGTGAAAGGAGAAGGAGGAGAAACTGCATTACGCGTTTATTTCATTCCACATCTGCGAACGACGGGACTAAGAAGCTGTAACGCTCCATTTTTATTCACAGAATGGTAACGACGTTAAGAAAACTGATGTTTAGAGTTTCACGTCCTACTCGACCAGCTTTGCTCGCACAAACTTGTATCACTTGTACAGTACAGAAGTCCATGGTAAGATGTAGTAGCTAATGCTAAAATTACTACTCATATTAACACTGAATTTTTTGTTCTTACAAAAGCCCGTTGGAGTCTCTTTACCAGAATCCTCCAACGCTGCTTACTACCTACCGATCGACCGAAAGAAGTAGACAACATAGACAGATGAACTAGTCTGATGGTAGTCTCTATCTCTCACCTGGAGGTGCGCCAAGGTGCGTGGTAATATGGTTTAAAACTATTACGATTTAGAACCTTATACCCTCTACAAAGCATTATCTTACATAAATACGATGGAAAATACCTTACATTACATGTTACATTACATCATATATGGGCAACGCCCGGCCCGCGGAACACTTTAAAATCGCGCTCGAAAAAGTAAATATTTTCTGTTCTCGCCAACAAGAGAGTGAGAGGTGGAAACAAAAGCCTGAACTACGAGGGTGTTCCTTCCGGTCAGCGCTAGAAAAATGTTGCAATAGGCCTAAATCAAAGTATCGAACCAGACTTACAGATGAAAATTTTGAAAACACTCTGTGCTTGTATATATTAGTGGGATTGATGCCAACATTGATTATCTTGTTTCTCAAGTTCAAGCTCAAGCTTCTCATTAATTTCTCCTCATTGTAAGTAAATACCTAATCAGTTCGATATTGTTCTCATTCATGTAACTTTAGCATTATACTTTATAAATACAAAAAACCGTATCATGATTATTTTTCCACAACTGCCTATTATCTACGGCCCGCGACTTCATAAATTTTATAAAGTTTAGCCCGCACCTTTCCAAAGGTTGCCCATACCTGCATTACATTATTACACATTGTATATGGTCAATAGTTAAAAAAAATTGTACTTAGGATACAGAGTCAATGTAATAAAACTAAGATTAATGACCATAAAAGTACAGTAAAAGATTTTCGTAGAGTAAAAGAAACACAGATTCTTCTTCCTTGTAGGCTTCCACAGCCTCTGTTGGATGAATTTCGGCGCATATTATGCTCTCAACTGTGCAAGAGATTCAAAGGGCTGCAGATGGCATAACATACGCCGAAATGCATCCCCAGAAGCAGATAGGCCTAGAAGGAAGAAGGATCAGCGTTTTTTTCTCTCTACGAATATATTTTATTGCAGGCTACTTTTATGTTTCTTTAATTTTAGCTTTATTATATTGTTATTGAATTTCCAAAAGTACAGAACCCTATTTTAGCAGCTGGCATATTAGGGTTATAGAATAAACATATAGGCTATACACAGTATAAGTAGACTACATACACATATTACAATTTTGCAAATACACTATTCATGAAACTTGAAACAACTTTATAACTTTGCTTATTTAAGAAGAGACGATAGATCGGTGTAGTTCAGTCAAAATTTTAAAAATTTAAGTATAATATTAACTGATAAAGCTTTATTATATTGACTGTGTATCTTAAGTAACAATTTGTTAAGTATTGGCCATGTACAATGTATAATAATTAATGGTGTAACGTATAATGTAATGTAAGGTATTGGCTCGGTCCTGTGACCCCTTATGGTGGAGGGCCTCCAAGTGGAGGTTTCATTACCTATACTAATTTTGTTGCGCTTATTTTCTGAGAGAGAACAGAGGGACAGGTAATGTAAGGTATTCTAACATCATATTTATTTCAGAGGGTATAAGATTGTAAATTGCATTACATTTTAATATTACTACCCACTGAAGTTCATTAATGATAGTGCTATTATTATTTCTATTGTTCTCTCTTCGGAATAAGGTGATTAATATTCCAATGTTCATAATTCAGTGCGGAAGTAAGAAAATGGGGAAGGTGATCCGAGATTTGACCACATAATCAGAGCAGATAAAATAAGGGATGGTGATTTTACGTAATAGCGTAACATGTGAAATATCTCAAATGCTTCTTATTTCGAGTTTTCATTTATCATAGCTAATCACAACGTTATCAGCGTCAAATGAATTTGAGATAAAAAAAATCCCTTTAGGCAGGCCTACAGGCGGAGGTAGATTTCGAAGTGCTTTTGGTTTAATTTATTGTCGCTGCATAGCAGTCTTTTTCTTTAGCCTTGGCATGGTAAACCTGCAGTAATCAGAACTGAATTCGGTAAAGAGGAAGAGCCTACAATCATTTGTTTTGACAACAAGAATAGGATATAATATTCTGGGAGGCCGTGCGCAAGATCAGCAATGAATAAAATTAGCAAAGCCGCTAAACAAGACAAAATTATGATATTATAATAATTCTTTTAAGTTTTATTATTTTCAAACATTAAAATCTCGCGTCATATGAGAGCTATCAAGAAACTATTTATTGATTTGTAGAGTACTCATCAAGAGCTTTTCAACGATACCCCACAAGACGTGGTTTCAAAAGTTTCGAATTTTCATCCCCCACCCCCACCTCCACCCCCACCCTAACTCGAACCCCCGAATTGTTGGTGTCACTGTGAACTCCATAGGGAGTACTCTAATTTATTCAAACAAAGTTTCCCTCTATACTTCATAGGGGCCGAGATATAAATGTTTTAAAATTTCAACCCCCTCCCCCGACCACCCCCTTGGGCCAATTTTGCCCATTAACGAACTTGTCCGAACTATTGGGCCTAGAAATAACATAATAAAATTTGGTTCAAATATCTTCAAAATTACGGCCGCTATCGTGTAAAGATATATATAAATATATATATATATAAATATATATATATATAAATATATATATATATAAATATATATATATATAAATATATATATATAAATATATATATAAATATCACAAAATTTTTTTTTGAACGGGCGGTGGTTTCGTACTTAGGGGAGCATGAAACGTAAAGATATGAAAGAATTTTTCGAAAATCATAAAGTGGTATCCATTGCAATAGGTAGATTTTTCTTCGAAAATCTACCTAAAAAAAAAACCTGTGATGGTAGCTGTTCCGTTATGTTTTAGTTTAGTAGGTCATGCTTCTGTAATTCGATTTTAGCAGGCCTTGCTTGCTATCTTGTTTTTTATTTATTGAACAAATGAATTTCAAATAGTTGTTATTTACGGGTATTGTAATATCAAAATTATTCTTTTATGTCTTGCATCCAATCAGAGACTGGAGATTTTTATTATATTGTTTTGATAGCCAATAAGGTTTATCTTTAGCTTCATTCTCCTTCTTCATCGATTCAAGTTAACTGTGTCTCATAAAGACATTAGTTTTTCTAGGCTTTAAATGCCTATTCTTCGTTGTAATCAATTCAACTACTTCTCATAAGGACATGAGTTTTCTTCTTGGCTTATCAATGCCATTATTTACCTATCAGATAGATCTGGTGGTTTACTTTCAATAACTGAAGCAATCAGCTCTTCGATTCACATTAAGGTTTCATATGCCTTATTGATTCTGAAGACTTCGAACGATTTAAGGACTATTATCACCCATCGTGTGATTCATCGGGTCTTCTTCATTTTGGTGTTGGCGTTGCAAGATATCAGGCTAACATCTGTATCAACTATCAAAAGGTGGTATTAATCAATTCAAAGGTACGTCAGTTACTACCTAATTTATTTGAGAAACAATTTGGACGTAATTTCATCATTGAACTAATATATTTGTGGTTTTGATCAAACTGATTGAGCCATCTCAAAGATATTTATGACCTTTAACAAAGGAATTTGTATTAAACATTGTGATATCTACAAGTTCATCAGTGTTTATGAATAATAATATTATATACGTCCAAGGAATCCAGAATTTATGAACTGAGCATGATGTATGTATTGTTGTTGTGACAATAAATTGTTACATACCAGAGAAATTTATCTAAAATGTATTGGGCAAGTTTGGCTTATCTATTTATAGTTTAAGTCTCAATTTCAAGAAGTATTACGTCTTATGAATCTTGTCATACAGTCCGCTTGCTCTCAGCTTGCCCGTACAGTAGCCCTCACCTCTCACCCTCAAAATTGAACTCAACAGAGAAGTTCTTTGCTTTGGAGTATGGTACAGTAATATATCGCATGGTGGAATTATCTTCTCATAGCGTCTGCTTAACCAGGACAATTATTCGCAGGAAGAGATGTCGCATGTATCTATTTTTACTGCATGAGGTTCATGTGGGTCAAGGTGAGCGGGGATAAGCCTAATACCTGACGATAGCGCTAATGAGTGAGCTGCATCAATATCACATAAGCCAGTGGCATAAAGGAAATCTATAAGAGGGAATTTTTTATGAAGCATGATTCGTATTGCCCTTTTCTGACTTCTTAATGCATATTCAGCACCTGCAGCACGACCCCATAAATGAGTACAATAATTTATATGTGTCTGAAAATGAGTGAAATAGACTTTTCTCAGAGAATACGAAGGATTAAATTATCTTAATTTTCCTAGAAGAAAAATAATTGATATTTTATTACAAACAAATGTAATATGAGGCTTCCAAAAGAGATTTTGATGACCGTGACTGGCTAAAATAGGGTAATGGTCAAATTTTTAAACCGGATTGATCGAACATTCACCAATATAATAGTTTTGGTGTTGTACTACCATTTAAAACGAAACCCTGACACACTTCCCAGGGAGCTGAGGATCTTAAATTGGGTACTTAAGCACGCGAGACGACTTGGAATGAAATGCGAGCAATTAAACGAATGCGTTCTAGCTGTGAATGGAGAGAAACGTTTTGTTATGTTGGCAGATACGTTTGCCAAGGTAACTGACTTTAAATTGATCCCAACTCATGACACACGCCTCACGAAAGCATGCACCGCCTTATTTTTTTGTCGTCCTGCCAACATTAATAAATAATTCTAGCCAGGACAAATGGACCATCGCAGCTGATAAGTAAAACTAACTACTGGATATATTTTATTATCTTTATAGCTGTAAGGTGCTACATTCATTCGCTGAACTCCATAGGTACCCACGTCCAGTGATAAAGTGCTCGACAGCTTAGGATGGAACTGGCCGAGGGGGTGGGACCGAGGGAGTAAGGGGAGCATTCCGTGGTGGTTTATGGTGTGTAAAATATATTTGTTAATAGTATATAATAAGTAATATATAATAATATATAATAAATAATATATAAATAATAATAATAATATAGTTTTTGTAAACATTTTTAATACACTGCTGTTTGTAAATAATACATGTTTAAGATATGTGACTATATACGATCGTAAGAGTGTATTAACTTACCTAACTAAATGAACAGTTTCCTGGACAAGTGTCACAACTAGAGAAGTGTCGAAAGTTTCGCACGGGTTTACTAACTCTTTTTATTTTCTGGACTTGTACATCCCACAGCCTTTCACTCCGTATATTAAAAGGTATTTACGTTTAAAAAACTGAACGCAGGCTGGTATTCAACCTAATGCATGCTCTGCTATATTTTGTAACTAAGTTAATCCTACAAATCTACTTATGAACGACAGGTGGCAATAATGTCGACGGCATAAATAAATTGAATAGGTCTAATGGCTATCAAAGCAAAGTAAAACTGTTTTATAACTTTTGATTTTGCATGGCATTGTATTTCTAAACCAAGCTTTATTCCCTCAGAAAGCAACAGGGCAAAGTTCACACAGAATTTCTGTTTGACCGAAGTTAACAAAGCAAGTATTCTATTACTGTCTGCCATGCAGCACATAATGTAACTACATACCTGGAACGAAATTCTAATTTTTTACGCAGTACATAATGAAACTTGCTTTATGCCCTCGCAACCTCAAAATGTTACATAATATTAGTTCTCCCTCAGCGCAATGATTAAAAAGCTGGAATTTATTAAAGGGAAGTATTTCCTGCAATTATTATGAAAAAGCCAAACAAAAATTAACGTTTTTACATACGTTAATTCCTCCATTCTCTCGCTATTTTTAGAATATAAGATCACAAAGAGGCTCGCATTCTTTCCTGTTGGCACAACTATTGAAATATAACCTATCGTTTTGGAGAATCTATTATTAAGAGTCATACGACATAACAGAGACCCAATGATAAGTGGAAGCAGATATAAATATTTTATTTCTTGAATTAATGTTGAATAATGTTTTCGTCTGGGGGGTAGAATCTGGTTAAAACCAATATTAATGAACGCAGGAGTCGGCAGGCTGATCACATGCCCTCCATCCTGCAATCTGCATCTGGTAGTTGACACAAGGGTCCGATGGTAGACCTAGTCTCATCAGAGATGTAAATCCACGAGTTCAGTTTTAGAATTCGGTTAAACTACCTCGGTCGGTTTCCCCAAAAGAAAAGTGTATCTATGCAAACGTGGAAAAGATTGGAGAGGAATAAACTTCATGTTACCAAGGTACACATTAACTGACTGAACTCCTGCTTATTTTAATTCAAGATTATTATAAACCATTATGGTCTTTACCCATCGATTACGAATAACGCTCTTGCTTCTTTTTCAAATGGTTATTCATTAGCATAAAGTAACAACGGTCTGTGATGAATTTGGTTCATTTAAGCTAAACCTTTCCTTGTAATACCAACATTGTACACCCCTGACTTAATGCGCACAAACAGAAGAAATAAATAAAGCTGCCTTGATAACTGCGGAAGACAAGCTTCGGTTTAAAAGATATCGTAAATCAAGAGATGATAAGATTAGTATTACATTTCCCTGGAAGTTGACAAACTACTGCAGAAGTAAATAAAACCTCCATAAATACATTTTCTCGTTGAGTTGCCGCCGAAGGTAATTCTTTCTCTGCGCACAGCATGCGTTTTAAACCCATTCGTTTAGAATGTCAAACGGAAATGCGGTAGAGAGAAAATGGAACGCTCGCTGAATGAAATTGGAAGAATATAATCACGTTATATGATATATAAATGTCTGCCAGTTAATCATAGCACAATACAGAATTTATCATTGAAAACCTCATATTAATATACAGTGTAAATATGAAGCATGAGCAGATTTCGCCTCTCAATTCGCCATCCCCAATCAATTACGTTTGATGGTGAAGGGTGTTACTCTTCCGCCTATCACTCAACTCCAAATCAGTTATATAGGGCCTACCTACATCACCACTAAATCGGATTGGTTGGTTTTATCGTAATTTAACGACAGGGATCCACAGCAGCGTTCTTAATAAAATAACTTATTAAATTATAGATGCTTTAACTCCCAATCTAGGAACAGTTCAGGAATGATAGAACATCTTCTGCTGTAATAATGATGCGAATTATTGTTTGATAATTCATTTTGGGGAACTGTATGGGAATCAAATTCCACTTTCAGGAAGTCTGAATATCCATAATCTACATACACCTGCGAATAACAGCAATTGTTTTTATTTTCTATGCCAAGAATGAAAATGCGGTTATCAACATCTAGTAATCTAAAGTCATTATTTTTTGATAATTTATTTATGGGAATTATATAGAAATCGGGCTTTTTTGTTTAAAATACCATTTATAGCTTTCCAAGACTTTTTAAATTTTTTACCTAGAAATCGCAATATCGCATTGTTCAACGGAAATGGATCGATGAGCTTTCATTTTGATCTTTTGGACAACCTGAAGTATATATTTTAATTCTCCCAGGATTTTAATTCTCCCAGGAATTCAACTCTAAAAGGATTTTCAACGAGGCCTATGACGTGTGAAAGACACCTGTGAGCCGGAATTTTGTTCCGCCTATAATCTACACATATAAATATTCTGTCACATTTATGCACACAGAAAGTCAGCGACCTGGAATGGGATCGAACCTTTGACCGTGGGCACAGAAAGCCAGCGCCATACAGACTAAGACACTCAAACCGAACCAGCATATCGTGGAGAGAAAAAAAGGAAGAGGTAAAAAGATAGAGAGAAAAAGAGAAAGATATCAGTGAAAATTAAGCACTTCCCGTGAGATCATCTGAAATGGCAGACAGCGAGACCGAATCGATTGATCAGTAATATATTTTAAAAAGTAAGAGTTCTGGATGTTCTCTGTCGCGAAATGATCAAGTGAATGGCAACTTGGAAAAGCGGCGGAAGCTTTTGCTATCTCAGTTTTATCTATGCGAGCAAGTATCAACAGGTACTTCAATCTCAGAAACGGCAGAAATTAACTGTTAAATCTTGAGAAAGGTTCCGTTATCACCTTTCATGGTGCTTTAATCATCTCCCGCTATTTCTTACTTATTAATATAACTTGTTTCCCTACTTAGGAATTTCTAGAAGTAGTGTTTACTTTCAATGAGCTCACACTCTTGTGGGAAAGTGCTTTACTTACCGATTTCCGAAACTTCGCACTGGCTACATCTGTCGCTGTTTCAATTAGCATGATATTCCGATAAAACTGTTCATAAAGGTCTTGTAGATAACCATTTATGTACATATTTAAATTTTGAGTTTTGAGTAGATCTAATTAGCAAAGGTAGTTTGTTAAAGAGAATAATTCCTTTGACAAAACACGTATTTGAATATGAAGTAAGTCTGAAGTAAGCAGATTTAACTTATGTCTCGTGTCAGCTCTGTGAAAGTCCGTCTTTGTTTTATAATCTATCAAATTATTTTTACAAAAATCAGTCTAACATATATGTTTAAATTTAATCACTGTCACTATTTTTCTTATTTAAACAGTGGTCTAAAGCTTTCTCTACTATTTGTATTCAATATTAGGCCTACTCTTAAGCAGAGCTGCCCAAACTTTTTTTAAATGCAGGCAAAATAAACATTTTTCAGAACTTCCCTTGAAACATGTCTTAAATTCTCTCAGGGCAAAGGTAACTCTTGACAGCTTTAAACAAATGCAATCTCACAATTTTACATCTAGATGAAATGCGAACAATTCCACCGTGTTGAGAAATTCAACAACGAGGTGAAATTTTACAGGATTATCAATATAATATGACAAAAAAAAAATATATTAGCAACGTGCAGTCAACATTTGTAATGTATTTATCTGGTTTTTATTCAGAAACCTACCACGAAGAGACAGATCTTGCAGTAGCAATACGCTTGAAAATGATTGAATTGAGAGTGTGGCAACACTTCCGGCAGTACTGTAACGCGGGCAGACATAGCCTTCAGGCAATGGCAGTGAAATGGTCTGCTTGCCAGCATCAATTTTCATTCACACGGCTCAGTCAGCAAGCGGACTAAATATAGTCAATATAACCCCATCCTCACAACTCCATCCCAATTTATTTAGCCTGCATGGCCATTGTATTTGCTTCTAAGCCTTAACATGAGCATGTCCAACATGTTTATGAGAGCAAAATAAACTCTACTTGTAAAGGTGCATACTGTATAAAGCTATGAATACGGACAGCCACGCTTGTTGATGTTACTGGTGAATGCTATGTTGTTTGAAGAGGAACAAGAGAAGCGGCAGCGATTAGTATTGGGGGTAGTAGCAATAATAACAATAATAATAATCAGGACTAGAATTTCTATATAAAGATATATCTGTTTTTACATTAGTTAAAGTTAAAACTTCGATACCTGTTCTGTAGATATATGATTTTCTCGTCAAGTGTCCGTTAAGAGAGATTTGAAGAGGCTTTTTAAGTGGATTTTTTGTGTCCGTGTCCGTAATATAGGGTGTCCGTCTTAGAGGGGTTAATTATTATGAAGTTTCATTATAGTGACCTAGGGACCAGAAAAATCGTCCATAAAGAAGGGGTGTCCGCTATGAAGGGGTATCCGTTAAGAGAGGTTTCACTGTATATGTTATGAATTGGGACATGGAATGCTTTAAGACACTTTTAATTTTCCATATTTGTCCATAGGGCCTATTTGTAGGTAGGTTTAGTATATATTTTTACATATTTTCGAAATAAAATTGCACATTTTACGTGATTGATCGTTTTGTTTCACACGTGTTCCATATTTTATGCTTATGAAGTTATTGTCACATAAAAAATATTAATAGTACTATTAATAGCACTATTAATAGCACTAGCATCTGTATTTCAAAGTTGGATTCTTGAATTTCTATGAAATGTTGAAAACCGGGTGTAGAACGAGATCTGGATTTAGATCCTGAAGATGTTCCTGAAAACTCAAAATTTAAACATGTCGTACATAAATGGTTAGCTGCAATACCTTTTTATAGCGTCTGTGAATTTATTGTTTGTTAAATTTATTTTACTTTGTAAATATCTTTTATTTTGACGATGTATTGTTCAATTTTTTTATTGTACTGATCTCTAACATATGATAAGAATAATACATGTTGCAAGGTTTAAGATGGTGATGACTGTGATGTATGGTTATGAGCTAGCCACCGTGCAGTTTGGATAAGGCAAGATGTGAATAGCATTCTTACGTCGAAATAATCATCATCCGAGGGAGAAATACCGGAGAATACCACAAGGACTGATGAAAGATTTGGGGAATAATGTCCGTACCAAACTTTAAGGGGTCATGGAGTGGATATGTGTGCTTTCATGCTTCCAATTACCATTAGAGTGGCACCGTGCAGTCAGGTATGGATGTTTAAAGGTGCATTTTTCTTCACCAACTTATATCTAGTACCCATAATGTGCATTATAATTTCATACCCTGCATTTTCATTTGTACATTTCAGAATTTTAAAATTGCCTCATATTTCAAAAGCAATGTTTTGAATTATGCTCATTCCTCGTGTGTGTGCGTGTGTATATATATATATATATATATACACTGCGTGTGTATATATATATATATATATATACACACACACACACAGTACAGTCCCGCTATTCCGAAAAATCCGCCTATTCCGAACAGAGTTCAGAATAAAATTCTGATTTTTTTAACTTAAAAACAGGAGAAATTAAAAAGACGTTCATGAAAAAACGTACATTTATTGTCATACAAAGAAGTTAAATAGAGACATACATAGAGCCTAAGCTTGATGAAAACGCCTGAAACCAAATTGGAATAAAAGCTGGCACTTAATTTACGCCTTAACATTCAATACATTGATAGTATTCATAAAATCCGTCTTTTCCGAATTCCCACTAAACCGGTGTTCGGTCCAAATTAGTTCGGAATAGCGGGACTCTACTGTGTATATATAAATATATATATTAAACAGCCAATTATTCACTTGTCTTCCTCCTTAACGAAACAATTCTCTTTCGAAGAAAAAGAAGACCAAGGAAATGAGCGATCTCACAACCTAAACCCCACTGGGGAAGAAGTCTGAAAAACAATAATTAAACCTAACAAAACTGCGCCCTACGGTTCACAAGATGTGTTGATGTAAGAAGTGGAGAGGTTCTGGCGGTGACAAACGGTTTCTCCAAACACTACAGTTGTATAATGTGAAGCTTGTTGCCAGGGATCAGACTACACAAGTCAAAACAAAAACTACAAGGCTTTTAAGTACAGAAGGGAGAACGAAAATAACACGAAATGATCCTAACAAAACAAAACCTCTCGTCAAAAAACATATTATCCTGAAACACAGAAAACCTCTTCACAGTTCTGTCTATTGTATAAACATATCCTGTCTTCTTGTAAAATAAACAACAAACAGAGCTCTAGCTAATCTGCAACCATTCTTACTATAATACAAACGCTGTTCTATAGAATAAGTGGTTTCAGTATAACAGCACACAGACGATAAAGGGAAAGGAAGTAAGTAAGGAAGGATTAGGATCTGGATATCCGTCAATGTTTCATAATTACAATACTGTATTTTCTTTTATATGTGTATCTCTATGCTCGGAACAATGTGCAAAATTTTTAACATTCCTGATAATTTATATTAACCAAAGTCAATCGGAACATAAGTTTTATTCATTTAAATATTATATTATATTTAGAATACGTTAAGAATTGTACACAATATTTTAATTAGAAAGCTCTATAGGGTCTTCTCGTCCCATGAAAATTAAGCTTTCTAACTTAATTAAATTCAAAATAAACAATTATAAATAATATTAATTTAAATTCAACAAACTGAATATGATAAAAAAATTTCTTATCTTTTCGTTTCCATAGAAGTGGGTAATCTTGTTTTATAGACCTTATATTGATTGCTAACGAAATGATTATTACAATATTACAGCTTTATTACAATAATAATACTGAAGTAAAAATATTGTCATAACTTTTAGAAGTGAATATTACATTTGACTATTTTCTTTTGCAGAGACTATTTTGACCACATGTACCAGTGTAAACTACAATTAATTCCAATATCTGGAACTGGTAAATACCAGACCTAGTCCAACCCTACAAATAATACAAATAAACAATGACCGCTTTCTTCATATTCCCAACACAAATAATAACGATTATCTTATTATCAGTAAAGAATAATAGCCAAGTAAGAATGTGTTTCATTCGGAAAGTTTCATCGAAATAAAGAAATGCTTCAAAACTATTCTGTTCGAATCAGTAAAAATCTGGAAAATAATGTCCATAGTTCACATGAGGATTTAATTTAAAATAAAAAGGTTAATTAGGAATCGAATTGTTTCAATCGTTACTTTCATAGCCACTACTGTAGTAAAATAGAAGACAGTTTGTCTGTTTTGCCACAGATGCATGTTCACTCCACGTCTCACTGAATCGCCATTTATGTCAATCGAAATCCCTCTCTGTGAAACATAAATCAAGCTGAATGAAAGGATTTCAGGAATACGATCTTGGTATTCGAACCCGATATTGGCGAGAAGAGAGTTGCACATGTGCAACATATTAAACACCAATGCAGATACAAGGAAGTGCAAATTTACGACTTCAGTTATTTGCAGTTTGCCCTACTTCTTGGATAACCTAAGAGTTTCAGTGCAAACACTTCAAGATGCTACCAAGATTCTAAAACGAAGCTGTGTTGGTTTTTCCTTTCCACTGGATTTTATTCCTCAGAAGATAAAACAATTAGACCAGCCCAAGATATTAATATATCTAGTGATATTAGGCACTCTATTTAATTTCATAACTTACAATTTATATATTATCTACTTGTACTTCATACGGTCTAGGATAAATTAGTCTATTGATGAGGGTGAAAGCGATATAACTACAGATTTTAAGGGAATAGGCTGTTCACCTTCTGCGTAACAAACAAGTCCTACGATATGTAGGCCTACGGTTTACGCAAAAATGTACAGATTCAAAAAATATATACTGCTACATTATCCAACCTATCCATGAAATTCTGATTTTAACTATATTTTTTGGGAAGTTCATACGGAAAAGTTAATTCTATTACGCTTTAACAAGGGTTTTAGTGAAAACTAAGGAAGAAAAGAATCTCAGCTTTTCCAGTAACATTTCTTTGGTGAATAGATGTTTACAAAAGGCGAAGAACAATAAGGAAAATCTTGTCGAAGTAATGTTAGAGATGACGCAGGTTTTTATATATTAGGCCATGCTCATCTAGAAAAAACTCTTGACAGTCAACCATTACCAATTAATAAAATCTTAAGAGGGGAATCTTTCATGAATCTCCACTTCCCCTACCCTACTTAATCTCTCAACTGATTTCCTTTTTTAAAGAGCTGATGGAAAAACAGATTACTCATGCTTATGGCTATGAAATAAATCCTGAACTAGAAAAATTTCCTTTATGTGCATTTTCTGATGACCTAGTTATTATCAGAAAGTCTCTGGCCTCAGCCCAGACCTTGTTATGGCGGTAATATCCTTGCTATAAAATGTAGGACTACAAATAAATTCACTGAATTAAAAATACTTTTTAAACGCACTGAATTTACCTCGGTAAACTTCTGGACGGCCGTTTCGGAGGTTGTGTCCCTGCAAATTCAGCAGAATGTCAACTTTAGGCCTGTATTGGTGGACCAACTGACGTTTCTTGTCGTTGAAATTAATTGTGTCGTTGTGTTGGATAGTAGAATCGCTGAATTAAAAATAATTTTTAGTCGCATTGTATTTACCTCGGTAAACTTCAGTTAACACTATGCTGAAGATTGAGGGACATCATCTGCGAAACGGCCGTTCAGAAGTTTACCGAAGTACATTCAGTGCGTTTAAAAAGTATTTCTAATTCAGTGATTCCACGGGCAAAACCGGGTGACGCGCCGCACCCCCTCTAACTCGAACATTTGACGCTAGGTACCGCTAATTGTCGTGATACCATCTCCAGTTCCCTCCCTAGAGTAACTGGATCACGTGTCTTCGTTGTTTGCGGTGTTTATGTCATTGTTATAGCGGTATTTATCAGGTAAGTGCACTAGTTTCACTGCGAAACTTTTTTGGACTCATTACTTTATTCTTTCCTGATCTGTATTTGTTCCATTTTTTCTGCGTGTACTACTTTTAATAGACTATTTAGAGGTTGTAAAGATATTGTGAGTGAAGTTAGCCATAACAACAATAACAATAAGCTCTACAGATGAGTGCGGCGCGTGTCCCTGAGTTTTGGGTCACATGCCGCATAGCTTTCAAGGGTGACACGCCGCACAATGTCTTGCAGTATAATTACCCCCAAAATTATTTTTTCTGCTCTTTTCAGCAATAGGCATGCCAACAAGGTAATAGGGAAAGGGAGGGAGCTAAACATCGTGGCCTATGGAGTGACAGTGACCTGCAAGAAGCTGTTCGGCGAATTAAGGCAGGGGAAATTTCCATTCGGGAAGCCGAACGTTGCTATAATATGCCAAAGAGGACTATTCGTAGGCGCACGGACACAGGAAATTGGGAAAACCCTCACTTGGGCCTGAAGGAATATTTGGTACTGACAATGAAACAAGGCTAGTCGCCAATATTCAGAGATGTGTAGATAGGTTCTCTTTTGTTCTGTACGTGCCTTTGAAGTAAATTTAAACTAATATTATGAATGCGGCATGTCTCCCATGCGTGCGGCATAGCACCCTGTAACGCGGCATCTCTCCCGCTTTGCCTTTCAATTTAGTAATTGTATTTACACGTTTAATTATTATTTTATAAATATTTCCTTTGCTGAAATATAGGCAGGGAAGATCATAGCTTGGAATCTCAAAAAGAGTTTTCAAAATACTCAATCCTGTTTTGAGGTAGACGAATTTAAAGAAAAGTGCGGCGCGTCACCCTATCTTGCCCTATACAACGCTAAAGCCGGACACAAGAATGAAGGACAATTAAATTGTCATAAATCTGGAGCTATTAATGTAAAGACTGGAGCACTATTGAACGAAGACCTACATCTGCTTTAAAGATATGTCTATTAGGCAATTGGCTTGGAGGATACTAGTCACCTTTTAAGAAGAAGTAAAATTTAGTCCGGAAAGAGTTACGATATAGTGTCTCTTAGAAACGATCTTGAAAATCTGACATCCACCACCTATGTTACGACCTGATCAGAAATTGAATATTGTCAATCACTACATTTGGCCCAAACTAATGAATCCTGTACTGATGGCTCCTTTGCACCAGTTGCCATCTGCTTTCTTGGAATACAGTGAAAAGATCATTATAAGTTATGTTAAAGAGATGCTCTTTTTGCTTGCAGACATACCAAACAGCATGATGTACACCAGTAAAATATTTACAAGGATTGATTTAATCCGTGTCTCCTGGGAAGCTGTTCTCCAACATTGCGATATCTGCATATCATTAATGAGAGCAGACAACTCACATGTGAATGCACTCAGGAATTTGGACGATGAATTAAGACTACACGTGATATCCTTAGCTTCACTGTTCCAGTGGAAATAAGCCAGTATACAGTTCGAAAATTTCGAGACAGCTTGCAGCACAAAGAATATGAAAGCTTGACAAAATTCCCTGGAACAGGTAAAGGTGCTGCACTTTACATTAGCTGCGTAGAGAATTATCACTTATTCGGTAGGTCCTAGAGTAGTCACTTCCAGAAAGAAAAACTAAGCAACAAGCTTGAGAGAAATTTTCACCACGTTAATTTAACAATAAGTCACAATACTAGAGGAATATGAAAAAGAGCCTAACAAGAAAATTAAGGATAATATGAAGACGATGAATAATGAGTAGAAATATAAAATGATAGGGCTGGGTCAGTGATATTGTAAGTGTCTCACAGGCCTACTACATAGAAAAAATACAATTTGCTTCCATGCAAGTAAAACCGCCAAAAAACTTAGTTCTACACAGTACTACGAAACTAAATAATTCATACGTATAAATACGGTTTTTTATGAAATATCAATGGTAATTATTCATATGTTAGACGGGTGTTTTTTTTATAAATATCAGAGGTTAAGGGTATTACAAAAAAGCTAGGAATCTCAGAATATTTTATTTCTATAAGTTGAACGATATCGCTCTTTTCGAACCCGCATGAATTGCTTATTGTAAGGTTTCAAACTTGAGCGTCTGGCAACGGAAGCCCATGGAAATCCTGTAGGAGGAAGTCGAACCTTCTTGGAAAATCCATTTGCTGGAGTTGAATTCAGATAAATAGTCAAGCGATCCGCCAGCATTATGCCACGAGACCAGAAAAAAGAACTTCCGCTGAAAAGCTGTAAAAAAAAAAAAAAAAAAAAAAAAAAATACTATGGCTTTCATCGTAAATAATCTACGATTTACGAAAGTAACACAAAAAGAAACGAATAAAAAAACATCTACGTCTTCTCTATAAGAAATAAATATTTATTATATATTTATACTGGGTTCAGGATTCGGAGATTCGAACAAAAATATACTTTATCAAACAAAGTTTTCTGTAAATCTGACGAAGGCGATGAAAACAAGCAAAATCATCCAACCGATATCTCTCATCCTCCACCCATTCAAGGCTTTCAGAAGCCCCCAACTATTTTTCTTTTCGTTTACAACTAAGCCTACGTACTACTTTTTATATGTGTATTAGTAAGTTCTTGCTCAATACGTAGCTCAGTATAAAGACATGCTGTATAATTTGCTGTCACAAGAGATATTCTAATAATTTATTGGTTTGCCTGTTTATCTCTTTTTTCTATGCATATTTTAATATAGATTCACGAGTCACAGGGTTGAAATGTTTAAAACAAAACGTTTAAAACAAGTGTTTAAAACATGTTAAAACAAGGGATTGTGTTTTTTTTAAGTTTGATTAAAACGTTTTAAACAATCTGTTTTAAACATGTTTTTTTTAGCATATGTTTAAATCATTTTTTAATTGTGTGTTATATTTAATTATGAAGACAATTTACATTTTGTCAAGTCAGTGACACCCTGTTAGTGTTGTAAACAGAAAACAAACAAAAAAACTAGGGCCAGAATACCAGAAAATCATGTGAGGTGATGTCTTTTGTATCCTTTTCCTCCAGACTTCTCTATCCTCTGACGCCAGCTTCCAGTTTCTGATTTCGAGTAATTGATTTGAATTTTTTCTGACTGCATCCTACCATCTATTTTGTGGTCTTCCTTTTTAAAGAAAGAGATTATTAATATTAAATATTGAATGTGTCAATTTGGCAACACTGTAGTAGGATATCCCTTGTAAGTTTGATAATGTAAGGCGGCTAAGACCACGTAAAACATGGTGAAAGTCAATCATCAGTTGAGCAGTAAAGGCAGTAATTAAACAGTAGTTTGTATTATTTTTTATTAATCATGAACTATTAAATAATAAACAAATAATACTGGTACAAAATGTATTTTCAAATACTATTAAATCTACGACTCGTAAATCTTGAACATCTTAGCACAGGGTGTCATTGGATTGACAAAATGTAAATTGTCTGCATAATTAAATTTAACACCCAATTAAAAAGTGTTATAAACATATGCTAAAAAATGTTTAAAACAAATTGTTTAAAATGTTTTAAACATTTCAACTGTATATATATATATATATGTATAAGTTATGTATATAATAGGCCCTATACATTAAAATGGTTGATTTAAACAAAATGAACAATTTAAACTTTTTTTTAAACAAACAACATTGTTGTAAACATAAAAAACGTTTAAAAAAACACGTTTAAAACAACCAACATTGTTGTTCACATATAAAACGTTTTAAACAAAAAAAAACATGTTTTAAACAAAAAAAAACGATTTTTTGTTCTTTTTTTTTTAAAAAAAAACATGTTTTTTATCAACCCTGACGAGTCAGATTGAAAATAAAACATGCGTTGAAAACCATTTATCAGAAAAGCATGTTCCAATAGTCATCAGTCAGTGTACTTCCTATGTATGTGCTTTTAAATTTCAGGATAAGGGAATTGTTGAAAAGGGAATTTAACGATCAAATTTGGTAGAAAATATTTCACTTTTAAGGAAAGCTTACTCTGAAAAATCAGAATTCTTTTAGAGAATTAAATTTTAACCTCATGCTAGGGTGCACGTTTTCATGATGCTGCTTTAGAGCTTTTGCTTTTCCTCCCATTGTACTTTTTATGGTAATATATTATATAATTAATTTTCTTGTAACGTTTTCTTGTCTACCTCTTAGCCTTAACAAAGTTTTCTTAATAGGCTTACCTTCTAAATTAACATTACATACAAATATATTTACTTGAATTTATTGAAAAAAATTATTTTCATGCATCGAACTTTATATACCGTAATTGTAGGCCTATTTTACAATTATTTGTCTGTTTATGTATGTATGTATGTATGTATGTATGTATGTATATATGTATGTATGTAGGCTACGTGTGTGTGCATTTATGTGTGTATGTATGTATGTATGTATGTATGTATGTATGTATGTATGTATGGATGTGTACATGTGTTATGTACGTATGTTTTGTAAATAATTGTAATGTGGTGGTTTGTAAATTGTAATATAGCCAAATGGTAAATTTATAAAATAATATACTTTATTTTATAAATTTATTAGCCTATTCTAAACAATAAAAATCACGTCTCGTCAAAATATTCAACATTTAACCTCCTACTATAATTTTCGCATTACTTTTGTATAGGCCTAATTTAATTGCAAAATATGTCTTCATTTTGAATTATTCCTCGTACTGAAGAAAAGATCTTCCCACCTACATTTAGTAAATATGTAGTACATGAAAATGAAGGAAAACATGTTTTCAGAAAAAAAATTAAGTCGATGTGTTAATATTTTGAAATTTCATCATAACCTTTACGTGAGAATAGAATTACCTTGATACACACATGGGAGCTTCTGTTTGCTTTCTTCCTGTGTGATTATTAAAAAAGAAAATAGTTCAAGAGAAAATATCAAACTTTAAATTTTGTAAGACCGTATTTTATTAGCAATACCTTAAAGGAAAATTTATACTGTGCTCGGAATTGGAAGCGTCCGGATTAGGACCTCTATGCACAAGTTCAACCTTCCACAAGATTAAATTAGCATCGGAGTAGATTCTTCCTCGCCATATTGTAGAGGTCACTTCTATAGCGAGGTTTTTAGGTGGTGTAAGTAAAATCGTAATGCGAGGATTAATTTCCTTTTTGACTGGATATAAACCTGCCTATAGATATTTATAATAACATGTAATTAATGTTTTGAGATGTAACTAGTCCACATGAAGGAGTTGGAGAGATGTAGATCAGCCTTACTTAGTTTTGAGAAATTTAAAGTTCATGAAAACCATTAAATATTCAAACAAAACTATTAAGATTTCTTTTGTATCAAATGATACCTTAGTATGTTATTATTTAAACAAGATTATTATTTTCAAGTTCCTTATATAGTTTTATAGCGATTGTCACATTACTTTCTCAAAATTAAGTAACGGTGGCTTATGAGATGACTACACTCTCCAACCCTTAATTTTTTAACAGAGTTCTTAGATTCATCTTGTCTGCGATTTATGGCGCTATCAAAATCCTTCTGAACGAAAAATTCGTACCAAATAGTTCTGAGGTCTAGGTCTAGGATTCAGGAGTATCTAGGCTAAATATCGCAACAACATACAGAGAGAGCGCTAAGAAATAAATGCAACGGGTTTACACTGTGAATACTACAGATAAACACTTCCAAGATAATGCTTTACAGTCCAGAGGAAAATATGGGGAGTCTCTTCCTACTCATAGATATGCACGATGTAAATGCAAACCGTGTATAATTCTGTGGTGTTAACATAGCTTATGTAATAAATTAACTAATGGGAAGCTGTCAATAGCAATGTAGTGCCTTCACGTTTGACGTATGGTACTCGCTTGGAGAGCGATGATGATGCTCTGTCTACAACCAATTTACTCAAGCCAAGGTGCCAAATTGCTAGAGTGTATGCCAAGCGTTCCTGCAGTTACATTTTTTAGCATCCTGTTTACATAAACAATAGATCCATTTAAAACATTGTCATAGGTGAAGATAGATAACCCACACTTCCCTCCTGCAATGTTGCTATTGGTTACATTTCTTCAGTTGATAAACAGCCAAACATCGTTAAAATAAACCTACGGTTCGAGAACAATGCCAAACATTGAAAGGACGGTGTTCAATCCCTGCACATGGGATTAAAATGAACAACTGGTGTAAATGGTTGTAACTTGTAAAGCGATTTTACTTTTCAGATTTAAAGTTCTTGAAATATTATTTTACACGGTGTTCGGTGAAATACTACATTATGCAACGAACCTATAATGACATTAAATAAGACACGAGTAAATTTATGAAACGAGCTTGCGACAAATGGCAGCTCACCGTGCAGGGAACATAAAGCTTTCTTTGTCCTTTTAACCTCAAACCAAGGGATTTTCAGACATGAAATGAACTCAATTTAGTATAATATTAAAATTAACGTGAAGAGAATTGATTTTAAGTCCCTAAAAGGGAGAGGTAAAACTATGGTAAAGAAAAAAGAAATGATTTTATTTTAAATAGTAGTTGTTTATTATGCAGTGTGATTTGCTGCCACCTATAGGCTTAAATAGAAAAACATGCATCAATTTGGACGGAACTCACTATGCAGGGGTTTTCTGGGCCGAGGTCGTTGTTCTCCGGCGGCTCTTTCTAATCGTGGAATTCATTTCTAAACCGGATTTTTTAGCTGTTTCATTAATTAATTATTAATCGTTTAGTTTAGCACTATGAATGTTTCGCGTGCAAATGTTAATAAATATGTTTTAATTATTTTGCTCTTAAATTTTAATCTTCCCATTAATTATCATGGGCGAAGCCGCGGGCACCTGCGGGCACATGACTGTTGTAATAAGAGAAAGTGTCTGTCTTTCTGTCCGTCTGTCTGTCTGTTTGAAATCTCAAACGTAAATGTACTGAAGGTTGGCCGAAAACGTGATTTATTTTTTCGCTATCGAAACATGAAAACAACAACTTTGCATCGATATAAATATATCGATATAAATTGAAACACTTCCTATTATTGATAAAAATCTATATATACTGCTGGGAAACGCAGTCATCTGAAAGAAATCCGAAAAAGTCGTCTCGTCTTTAATATTGAGAAGCAGTCTACTTATGATTTTATAATTCAAATATCATTTATATCGCTAGCGTCAGACATAGGGATAGGGCTCGTACAAATCTTCCAGCTATTAGCGTTCTTGCCACTTATTTTCCTTCTGGCTCTCATGGTCATTCCACGGGCAATTACGTTTAAAATCACATCTATGGAGAACACGTGACCAAATATCCACAGACACGAAAGCTGAACAAACATTTATCTTTGACCAATAATACAAACACTAAATATACATTTTTTAAAGTTGTATTCATAGAAATTCAAGCTTTACCTCAAATCCACATCGCCATGTATACGACACAAGACGAAACCGAACAAAACCTTTAATTGAACCTAAAAGTTTCACTGTAGGCCCGAAACACACTTCTAGTTTTCGTCCCAGATAATAAAACTCGTAATCCTGAATTAATTATTCTGAATAATTACATGTTTAGTAGATAATTAAGTTTATTATATAATTAGTCTATTTATCTTTCATATTTCTTCTTTTTAGCGATGTCTCCTATTACGTATTACTGTAAATAAATGCAATTGATTATTTTTATGTTTTGTATATTTACCTATTTTCGAATTGCTTCCGATCACGAGCATGTGCTCATTCGGATGGCGTCTTAATGAAATAATAATAATAATAATAATAATAATAATAATAATAATAATAATAATAATAATAGTAATAATAATAATAATAAATGAAATAATAATCTTGGAAAATGTAGGCCTAAATTGAAAATGAATAAAGCTGATTAATTAGATAAACTGAATTGAATTTGACAACAAAATGTGAAACTGGTGCCCTGTAAGTTCATTTGTTCTTTCATTAGCCAGTTCGTGCTTAGCTTGCACACTATTGAACCAGATGAGCTCTTGAGTTCTAAATCCCATAGTACCCTACTCAAAGAGAGTACAGTACCAGTATTCTCTTTTTAACATTGCATGTAGGCTATAGCTTCTCAACACTAACAGTAGACTTGAATGTCTCAAGCCTACAAATAAATAAAATATTCCATAACACTTATTTATAACAATAGGCCTACATAAATGTATGCATATAATGTAGTTATTTTCATAACAACACTCACTTGTATTGTTTGCAGCGGGATCCGAGTTCGATGACTGCTCATTGACAACAACAAACCGAGACGAAGCCTTGCACTTACCTAGAAAAAGAAAAATACAAATTAGAGTTATGAAAGTTGAATAATAATAAAGAAATTTATATTTTCAATTACAACTATTATCTTCCAACGACTCTTGGTTCTGTCCTGGATAAGCAAGATAATACAATAGAATAATTGTTTTGAAATACTGATAAAAATCATTATAATCGATTGATTTGGCTGGCCTCAAATCTAAGATTGGGGGTTTCAGTTTCCTTCACTCACAGGGGAGAATCTCGGATAGAAAATTTCATCTACTTCGAATGTTTCTTACCAATGTCCTATGAAGACGTACTGTGTCAATAGTCCCTCACCAGGAACATCTTCCATTTTCTGTCAAGCGTTTATCCATACCTTAGTCCCTCCCCTAAGTGATTGGCATGGGAAATAAAATCGGCCAATAGAATTAAAAATCAAAACATGCTAATGAAATAATAACCATGTTGATAAGTTCTTCATGGGTCATCAGCTAAGTCGAAGTTTTATACGGTTCTAAGAAGGGATGGGTCGATACCAGATTTTCTCGATACTCGATACCGATACATGATTTTTTCCTCGATACTCGATGCCTTCAACATTTCCAGTTTCAATAAATAGGTACATTAAAAATTAAAATTTGAGAGAACTGTGTAATACCAATTAAATTAATTAAGTCTGCATATTTAATGAGACAAAATTTAATATCATCAGTAGCCTATAATTATTTTTAAACTCAACATTAAAACTAAAATTAGTTTTTTAAACAGTTCACTTACAAGTTTTTGTTAAAAAATACTAGCATTCTCACTTAATTGCAGAATTGCAGAATTACAAAAGTATCGAAAAAGTTACGAGCGAGTTTTCTGAAGTATCGTTCGATGCCGATACCATGTAAGTATCGAGGGTATCGAGGTATCGAAAGTATTGAGGACCCATCCCAAGTTCTAAGCTTTCGGACTCCAGCTAAGTTCATCTACTGGGATGTGACGTGATCCTAGACGCACCCCTACCATTGCTTAATATGACTACGATAGGCATTGTGTTGTGATACTGGCGACTTGTGAAATGGTTTGAAATTTCTAGCTTTTATGTGCTTAGCCTATGTGCTTGATGAACGAGGCTGTTTCTGTGCACTGACATTTCAATCCCTAGTCAACGAAACTACAATGATGCCAGAGGATTATGTGTACTAAATTTAATAATTTTATAAACTTCAAACCTGCCCTTTCATATCTTGTCTGCACAAAACACCGATTCAATCAAGGCCAATGCCATTAATGCAAAACGGAATCAATACTGAAGGGCAGACATCTGTGTACTCTTGAGAAATATGTACCTTCATGTGTAATGCAACGACCGAGATAACAAAGGAAGTATTCGAGCTGGAAGCATGGTTTGACCCGTGAACAGGACACCGGGTTTTTGTCTCATGTCGCATGTCTTAAACAGGAAACAAGGCTCCTATTAATTGGAATCACTGCTGGCACAGGATAGGAAAATTACGTCTTTGCTAATTGCATGCTGGTTGCAGTTTTCGTTGCAGATGTTTAACTTATGAATATATGTAACTGTAAATACAAGGAGGGGCAAATTTAATTCCGACGAATTACAAATAAAAATAGAAATCATAGAGTATTAACAATTTTCACTGTGTTAAAAATCTCCTAAAAATGTTCCATTATTCATATTATCTTTTGATTAAATTCTGTAAATATTTATGAATATTTAAGCACAAATGGATAAAACTCCAAAGCAATATTCTATTCAATAATAATATAATAATTTTAATTACGTTATTCTTCTTTCCCTGAGCTTTACCTCCTCCTTGTAGGTACATTATTTATTTTATTATTAACTAAATTCTTTATCTTCCAACTAAATTCTTTATCTTCCATTTGTTGATTTGAGAACTGTACTGACCCAAAGAAGTTTATTAGCATGTATTAGAACTACGTGCATGTTGAATCTCAATTAAGATAAGGTCTTTGATTCTGTGGTTTGTCTATAGGTCCCGGATATATATTTTTTTCTTTCTCAAAAGAGGATAATCATGTGACTGCCTCACGTATAATTAATTATTGTTAATATTTTTGGCATTTCCTGCTTTATATATTTTTGACTTGCATATACATATAACATAACTGTGACATGTTTCTACAGAAAAAAACTGTTATTATTTTTAAACTTTCCTTCTCCTTTCTCTTAATTTAACCTCTTACTTTGTTAAGGACGTTTATGGGGCACAAGCCACCCAGGCCTTACAGGACCGCGAACTGTCGGGAGAGGGATTATCTATCGATCACATACATACATTTTTGACCAGACAAGGACATGGAGAGTCTCCCCGGATGAGTGATCAGCCCAATTCTGGGGCCATCTCCGAGACAACACGAACACACAGGTCGTTCTCACATCGAACAAGGCGCGGATGGAATGAAGAAGATAATGACGGTTAAATGATATCCGGGGACCACAAGGGCCTCTAGTTACCCAACATTCGTTTTACAGGTGAGGGAAAACCATACCTAGGCAACTCGTCCCAACCACCAATCAAATCTGGGGCCTTTGCGTTCGCTCCTCTCACGCATCCTCTGCGCCACAGCATTATTTTAACACGAGAGCTTATAATGTCTATTTATTCTTTTTTAGCAGAAATAAATTACAAAATAAACTTTTCCCCAAGGCACATTGCTTCAATGTTTTAAAAACACACTTTGAAAGTGTTTCTAAATGAAAGATGGGCTTATGTTCAGTTCAATACACTTTATTGACTATTTCCTACATAACGATAAGGATAATTACTTCTCCTTAAAGTCATTTGTAATTTTTTTTATTTTTTGAGCAGCAAAACAGTTTAATCGTTTAAAGTATAAGTTTATATGCCAAGGAAGATGTAGGCCTAATTGTCTATCTGATCTACAGTTTATAACTTTATTGTGAGGAAAAATGAGCACTAAGTGAACAGAAATACCCAAGTCTCAAGATAAATCCCTGTTAAATACAGTAAATTAAAATTAAATAGAGTGAAAAATATTAAATTAAATAACATCTTTATTGTGCTTCAGACTTTAACGACTACGTTAGAACTTGAGCTATGGAGATTCTTTATTAACTTGATAAACCACTTACTCCTACAGTATTCGTTATTGCTTTTGCATTCTTCTCTCGTACCATCATTACAGTCACAATTATCCATCCTATCCTGACTATAGACCGTCCCAACCTTAAAAGACAGTATTGGTCTTATGCAGCGCACTGATGCCAGATCTACTCACATTACAAGGCCCGGCACATGATGTGAAAAAGCTCTTAAACCTCGTGAAAACATCGAAATTTGTTTCTTGTACATAATAATTAATGTAAATCATGCCCTGCAGATAGAACGACGGCACACCCTTCTTCCCTTATTTTCAACCCCCATGAGTAATATTTTCTCTATAGGCCCACAACTCTACATTTTCTGACCAATGTCTACAAAATGTTACACGTGTACCCTGTGAAATCAAGTAAAAATTCTACGAGACAATCATTCTCGAAAAAAAAACACCCCTTGCGAAATTTTCAATCCCTACTTTGTGATCTTTTTACTAGTCTACACTGTTTTAACGATTTTTACCAAACTTTACACACAGACCCTATAAAAACAAGAGAAAAATTAGGCGAAGTTAATTTTGGAAGAAGCCACCCTTTAAATGTTTCTACCCCTATTACACCACCAAAATTTAGATCTACATTCTTGACGTGTTTTTAACAGACTTTGTACACAGAACGTATAGAATCAGGAGAAAATGGTAGGAAAACTAATTTTGGAACAAACCACATTTTAGATCTTTCACCCCTATTTTGTGATATATATTTATCTACATCCTTTGACCAATTTTATCAGACTTTATACCAAGAACCTATTGAATCAAGAGAAATTTTTAACCAAAGTTTATTTGGATGAAACCACTCCCCTATTATATAAATGTTTTATTTAAATCTAAATTCTCTGATCAATTTTTGCCAGACTTTACACAGAGCTAACAGAACCAGGAGAAAAACTTAGGTAAAACTAAATTTGGGGAAAAAAGTCCCTTAAATGTTTTAATCCCTATTAAATGACGTTTAAATCTACATTCTTTTGGCTCATTTTACGACTTGACACACAGAAAAGAAAGACTAATAGGAATTTCTGTCTCTTCTTACCTCAACCCCACCCTCCATGGTCTTTAGAAGTAATAGGGTCCTTGAGTGTGACAAGTTGTGCTTTCTCTAGGGCCTAAATTTTGAAAATTAAAGGGGCTTCCTCCAAAATTGACTTCGAAGTACAAGTAAAATACAAAACCAGGTGACGCCGAGTCCTTTAAGCTAATAATTTATAAATGTTAAATTTAATATTAAATTTCATTTCGATAATATTATTTTTCATAATTATTATTATTATTATTATTATTATCATTATTATTATTATTGGTATTATTATTACTATTATTGTGTTATAATTTTCAAGAATATAATTATAAAGGGAAGTAATAGTTAAAATACATTACATGCCTTTAGGCCTGTTCACTATCCTCAGGGAGTAGTATTATTCCTTCTCAGAGGGCCTTTCGTTTTTTTCTTTTCTTATTCTATACAGTAAACTTTCTGGACACCCGGTAGCTTCTGCTATCTCTTTAATTGCCTGGGTAACGTTCATTTTCTTCAAGAAATAATTAAGTATATTTAATACTATAATTCGCTCTTTACTGCGCAATATGTCAACACTAAGATTTCTAGTTCCTCTATTCATAATTAATATCAAATATTAATTAATATAACATTTAATTTAAAAAAACACAAGAACCACTTCACATCAAAGTTAAACTTCACTACACAGCTACTATATAACAATGAGCTCTGAAGAAGACACGATAGTCTTAGAAACATCTGAGTACACAAAATCTCAAAGCAACCAAGTCATGAGCGCGAGAATGCTGAGCTCGGGAATACTGTGATAATTTATTAATGCTACATGATAGAGAGCTCTGGTTTGTTTTAAATACTTTTTCAGACATCTATAAACATTTCTTCTCGCTTAGTCACCAACGTAAAGTCAATACCAAAGTATGTTACTCACTACCTAACTTTTCTGTGTTGCCGTCCGAGAATTTTCAGGTAGCACTTAATAAAAAAATATATAGCTTTCTTCTTATGTAAAATT
Source organism: Ectobius pallidus (assembly GCA_964059195.1). Taxonomy (NCBI): domain Eukaryota; kingdom Metazoa; phylum Arthropoda; class Insecta; order Blattodea; family Ectobiidae; genus Ectobius; species Ectobius pallidus. The sequence continues at coordinate 91,010,771 of CAXKWD010000002.1, forward strand.
TATTGTCGACGGAAAGGGAGTACTTTCTTTCACCATCAGGCAGTCCAAGAAAAAAATCTTTACTTGTTTTGATTATTAGTTTTCTGTCTATCGCGTGATAAGTTATTAATGTGCAAAAATATTGACTTCCGCCAAAATAACGTAATTATGAAAAATAGGCCTCATATTAATTATTTATGGCTTTACAATTGACATCATTAGAAAGGGCGGAAAATTCCCTATCAGACCACGCAATCACATTATTACATTTATCACTTTGGAAAATGGCAACATTGTCGGGATAGAAAAGGACGAAGCTAATTGCAGAACGTACGAGTGCAAGTGAGATGCAAATACTACATTTAACTCAATACTGTCTTTTAAGGCTGGGACGATCTATAGACAAAAACGAGGGGATTGGCAAAATGACTCATTGACCGCTCCTGTAAAGGTTTCTCCTTGATACAGGCACAGAGCAATGACATGTGGTCATTACGGTGAGATGGGCCTCCAGTGATGCAAAACTTGAGCAGATGTAGCAAATCATGGAGCAAAACCATCACAATAGATTAGCAGTCACTGAGAGAAGGGCAAGGTAGGAAAGAATGACTCTTACTATGTTGTAGTAAAATGTCAAAACATTCAATGGGCTATGCTATTATTCAGTGTATGACTAGACAGTTTTAACCTAATGACCAGTGAAAGGATTTATATGTAAATACTAGGGCTGTACCCATTAATCGATTAATCGATTAAACATTTAATCGTCGATCAATCGGTTTAGTCGAATTCTGAAAAAGTTTTTCGAGAAATGGGTCAAATGACCAAACTCCTTTCTCTCGCTTATCCGGCCTTTACACATCATCGTCTCTTGAACATTCAAAAGTCAACAAACTCGTGCGTCACAAGTCTTGGCTGAAAAAGTAACCGGAAATGTAAGTTTTTAATGTATTTTTTTTCACCAGTTAACCAATAGGCCTAATGGTATTCCTTAATTCAGGATTTATTCTGATTATCTGTAGTGTAGTAGTTATTAAACGTGTAAAACAATATTAAATGTGCACTTTGGTTTCGTTTAAAATTCTGACCTGTTTGTCGATTAATCGACTAAAGTCAAGCGTTAACTCGATTAGAAATTTTAATCGATTTTCAGCCCTAGTAAATACACATCAATTTATGAAGCTGCTGTTAATTCATTTTGTCTGGTCTTTGCGTTTCGCGATTTGTTGAGGTGAAAAATGCTATGCTAAATTTCCAGATTTGTTTTATATTTTAGAAATTTGTAAGATATCTTAAGCACTAAATATTTCTGAAAGACTTACGAAACAATTGTGTCATAGGAATGAACACAATAACGATAAGTAGTTCGATTTCCTTGCATTAAGAGCAACCATCAATCTATTTTTAGCACAGACAAAAAAAAAAATACAACCTAAGGAATAGAAAGTTAGAAATAGAACAATGAGTTTGTATTAAACCTTTTATACATAGATATATAGTATTGATGGAGTGTAGCCACCAACCGTGATAAATATCACACAAATAGCGTACTGCTCCATTGTTACATAAAGATCACAGGGGTACTGCTACTGGAATGAAAAATGTAACTTCAGACAACGGGATTGGAACACAATAGCCTCTGGGACTGCCAATTATAATACTGGTTTTGTTCTTTACACACTATGAAATTCAATACACTACATGCACAATAGATATCAGAATAATAAACTTCACAACCAAATTGTTAGCAGCCATTTTTTAATGTTTGTGTAACTCTTTCGAAAGTCAAATGAGCCTACTCTTTCTTCTATACTGCTGTCATGGAGTTTATATTGTATTCTATATTCAATGAGAATCGTGAAAACAGTATTGGTTGAATTTACAGTAAGATATATCTTAAAGTAGGTTATGTGTAAGCCCTATCTATTGTTAAAGGGAATAGGCAAAGTTGTAGTAATAAATGTTTAAAGCGCATGACAAACCTCTTGAATAACTACGAACTTATAAGTGCATCATTGTTAATCAAGATGAGCTGACTTCCCGCTATGAAGAGACAACATTTGATGTCTCGCTATGTATGAAGATAATGAAGTTATAGGCCTGAGTACGTTTGTAACAAACGTAATTTAAGGTTAAGGCATTTTCTTCGGAAATAGTGGGTTACCAGTAGCCTACACCCAAGCAAAAATTTCGCACATTCAACACTCCCTTTCCTCCAAATAGATTTTTCTACGAATGTGTTTTTATCCATTTAACGTTCCTGCTATCATGGTGGAAAATCGAACATACGATACGTACAACATCTATTATTAATAGGGCTGAAAATCTATTAAAATTTCTAATCGAGTTAATGCTTGACTTTAATCGATTAATCGCCTGATTAATCGACAAACAGGTCGGTATTTTAAACAAAACCAAAGTGTACATTTAATATTGTTTTACACGTTTAATAACTACTACACTACAGATAATCAGAAGAAATCATTAATTAATTAATACCATTATTAGTTAACTAGTGAAAATATATATATACAAAACTTACATTTCCGATTACTTTTTCAGCCCAGACTTGCAAAACTAAACTACCCTTCAGGTTTCTGAATAACGGGAATTGTTTGGACACAATAGGCTGAATGACACATGATGTGCCAAGGCCGGAGAAGCGAGAGATAGGAGTGTGGTCATATTTTGACCCATTTCTCGATTTTTTTTTCAGAATTCGACTATACCGATGAATCGGAAAATGTAATTCATCTACGATTAAATGTTTAATCGATTAATCGAGCCGATTAATAGATTAATCGGTACAGCCCTAATTATTAATAACCTAATTTCATGCATATGTCCGTCATTACAACAGTGGCTGTTATATTTTGTTACCCCTAGTATTGCAGACATGGAATATAATCACATTTGATATATGATTTTAATTTTCTATGAATTTCATTTCCAGGTGGTATAAATATATTACGTTAGAGATGTATTTTCCTCTAATATTATAACCTTAATTCCAGCTTTGACATATTGAAGGAATAAAGTATGATTTTTATTTTTTCTATGTGCCACACTATAGTCAATAATTACATTAAAATAATATAGGTGAACCTGGTTTTTATTCTTTATGTGTTTGTTACCTAACAACAAATAAAACATCCTTATTTATTGCTTCAATACGTTATCCAAGCAGAAATTAATGCTATTTGCTGAAAACATACTTCTAGCCTAGTATGATATGAGGTTTTTCTGGCGTAACATATTATGTTATTTCTCCCATTTGCAGAAAAAAAATTCTGCTGTATTTCGTCACTAAGGTAATGTTGGAAGGAACTTGAGGTCTTGGAGAAAGAAGAATCCACCTGCTAGATTTAAAGGAGAAGAGAAAATATAGATTAGGCTACTGAAAGAGGAGGAGATGGAGAACGGAATATGCAGACCAAGTAAAAGGACCTGACATTGAGCAGGTAAGCATAATAATAATAATAATAATAATAATAATAATAATAATAATAATAACAATAATAATAACAATAACAACAACACAGCATATTAGCTGAAGTTTGGGGAAGTCAAATTCTGTAGGCCTAATGAGGGAAATAAGGAAGAGACTGTGTAGGAACAAGGGGTAATATAATCTAGCCACATTGTTTACATTTGTTCAATTCTTGTGATAACAAAGGGAAAGTCTATTATATAAGGAAAGCTAGTTGTAAAATTGACACTTTGTTCCACTTAACAATGAGATGTAGAGTGGATTTGCATAAAGCGGGAAGTAGTGAGGTTTAATGGCCTCCTTCCTTCTCCATTGAGAACTTAGCAACGTCTAGGAAACTGCTCCTTTAATTGCAGCTTTATTTTGCGGCTCACTGGCAAATCGTTTTTAGCGCAGTGAAAAGAAAAGCGAAAACAGAGGTGTGTAAATCATTTATCACGGAAACTCTAATCCTTTTCATTGGGCTGTAAACTTAGCAGCTAGTACTCGGTAAACATAGCTTCTTTTTTTTTCAGTTCAGGATAGTGCTGTTATAAAACAAATGCCCTTTGCTACTCAGTCTCAATTCTGCACCACACTGCAACATGATATAACTATTAATTGATTGTAAATTTAAATCTTATCCTATGTAAAGGACAGATTGTACTGCAATTTAATCTAAATGACATGCGACTTTTGTGCACAACCTCGTTGCAGTTGAGTAGGTTACGTTTAACTGTAGCGATGAAGTTTTACCATTATTTCTTTATTTAACTATTTTTTTTTTATTTGAAGTAGACTTCTGGGACAGTACATAACCAACAGGAGGGTTAGTGTAGCGCAATATAGTCCGAATTGTCAAACCAAGACTAGTTTAGACTAGGCAAAGCGAGAACTCCATTTTTACAACTTTACAAGGTGAGGTGTAGTTCAGCCGGATCTCTGAAGGATTCGATCAATGCAAAAATGGTACACTTAGACACGCCTAGGTGCACAAGAAAGTAAAAGAGCACTATATAAATAGCAAATACAATGATCTCCCGATGACACAAGACTTAACATAGTAGACTAACTACTAAAAGATAACAAATCCGGAAATCTTGACGCCTATAACATGGCTTCCAGATATATGCCTGGAGTGGAGATGAGTTAATTGAGGACGCAGGAGTATAACAATTTCTTGGAGAAAGGTGAAATACGCGTACGTTCAGGCGCAACCTTCTTATCATAAAAAAAAATCATAAAATCTCAGTTACGACATTCAGCAGGCACTCATCCAAGAAATATTTACTGCTGTACCTTTGCAGCTGTATTTTATAACTGTAATTTTAGCTTTTAATTATTATTGTAATTATTACTATTATTGGTATTATGTTCAGGATGAGTAGTGCAGTAGCTAAACAGTAGTATGTAGTTGCAATTGTTAAGTATACAGTGCATATAGGTAGATGCCCTTGATAGGCAAGGGCCAAAATATATTAAATTAATTAGTAAATGAGTAAACCGAGAGTGTAGATCGGCGTTCGGGTTGGCCTCAGTGGAGTAAGTGGTCTTGCCACTCACATGAAATGGGTAGGAGGATGGAACTATGTGTGGGCTATCTTCTGGCGGGGTAACTTCTCCCGGGTACAGTCCCTGCTAGGTAGCAGTGATGAATCTGGTAGGATTCAATTGAGGAACCCGCGTACCTGTCATCTTAGGGACAATATTGGGTTAGGAGATTAGGATGACGTTCTCTTAAATAGATAGGCCTAAGTGATTTATGAAGCGCATATTTAAAAATCGCCCCCATCTTTATTTATACTACTGACATCTCTTATGTTCACAATTTGAACTTTTGATATTTTTCTTCTTTGTGTGAAGTGTCAAATAAGATCTTTAACTTCAAATACTGTATGCTGATTCTGGTACCTAGCACGTGAGAGGAATCTGAACAAGATGTCACAGCTGAAGGTGGACAGGTAAGTTACGTGGAGCTCCAATCACTGCAAAGGATATTTGTATGCCCAACAGATTCATGCCTTACAACAAGTCTCACGGCCATGACATTAAAAAAGAATGCTGGGTAAGACCAGGAATTGGGAATATTTTATTAACAAAATTCCCCATCACGCCAGACAAACTGAAAGAGTATAAGTTCACTTCGGAAAATGAAGGAATTTTTAAAACATTAACATACGGTAGTTTTATACATTTTTCCGGCATTTCCGCGTTGTTTTAGGTCGTTTATTTTTTAATTCAGCTGTATTTATATTCCTTTTAGCATCCAGGCCATATCAGGAGTTCAGGAACTGTATTTATACAGTAGGCCATGCAACTATTGATTCTCAACATGTTCTATTTTGGTGTATTTTATGTCAGTAAATTTCAGCTGATATTAACTTTAAATTAATATGGTACAGGATGAAATATCAAGGATGAGTCATGGTAAGTAATTATCCAATCCGGTATTTGCCTTAACGAATGGGGAAACCCTGAAAAAACCTACGTCAAATTGGCCGACCACTCCCGAATGCGAGTCCAAGACTTTCCCATCTCGGCCACCTCGAACGGTTCGTTTGTCTTGTAATATTATGATTTCCAGGAAGACAATAATGCTATTTTATCTGATGAAACGTTAGCTCGTAAAGCCGATGTTCCACGATCCTATTTTTGGTCCAAATATCTAAAAACCGTCAGACTGGACCGTGTGACATGGAAAACTGCCATTGCACACAATTTCATTCTATATTTTCATACAATTATATTTCATGCAACGGAATAGAAACTTAAAAACAAACCACTTAATTTTTTTTTCCAATACAATACATGATCAACGGGTGACACTAGAAGATAGTTGACTAGTGATTGGTGCTAGATCAGCAGTTCAAAGTTGGCCGAGTCTTTCGCTAAGGAGCAAGATCTGCCACCTTTCCTCCTGAAGGCAATTTGTCTAGCTTCTAGTAGTATTAAAAGGCACTATTGAGGACTATTCACATTGAATGGTAATTGTGTTGTAAAAATAGTGTTAGTTACTTTATTAAATTAATTTAATGTAGATATAACTTATAAGCTTTCATGAACCACAGATTATTGTCTCTGGTGGACATTACATGAGAATATTATAATATAAGTTATTATATTATAATTTAATGTACTTTTGTTGTCTAAAAATCTAATTTTTATTACTAATATATACTGGATCATTTTGGTATCCTAACATTTGTAGACTGCTGTCAATATAAAGATCCCCCCCCCCCAACTGCATAATCAAATTTAGCAAGTCAGAACCCTTTCTCAGTGGATGGTTCAGAAATGCGGACCCCTAAAAACATGTAGGAAATAATTTTTACTGTAAGTCGGTATGTTTAATAAAAGCACATCACTACCATCAAATTCTTTTTCAAGATTTCTTTGTTTAAAATGTTTCAAAAGCCTCGGTTTACGCAATCAGTTTCAGTATGAACACGAATATTATAAGAGTCCTTTAGATAGATGAGATTACATTGAACTGAAGAATTTCAATGCTTTAAGAATAGGTTGCAGTATTATTGTTATTAATCCTAGTATAAAGTCTCTTTTTTATGCGGTAATTGGCATGTTTGTAAATTTCACTCGTACTCTTCAATAATAAAATTCTACGGTGGTATTTTATAGTAAGTCACGAAATCTCGGTGTACGATCTCTAAGAGTGAAGCGAGTTATCATTATCTCAGCATTATCATAGTCAAAAGCCTGGAAACATAAACATTGAATCATGGCAATTTATATGGGAGCTCTGATCCGTGAAGAACATCCTCATGCGGTGATATCCAACATCGATACCAAGCGATCGGTTGCATAAGACCGGTAACAAGTGGGATTAATGAACTTGAGTACCTTGTTATCTTCTCATATGATTACATTTTTTACATCATCTTTATGATGTGTACTTAGATGGGTATGAATTCTATGTATCTCAGTAACATAGGCCTAATTATCGTCACTCAATCTTTTTTATGTTTCAATTTTACGCTGGAATCAAAACTAAACGAAAAATGTAATTATCGACTGTCATTTGCTATCAATTGTGGCATCCAGTGAGAGAGTGGGCTAAGCCAAAAATTGTCAAATTTGAGTTATGGTCATCTCTGTGTAGTACATATAGTCGTGTAACTGTGAACCTAATATTAAAGGTTTGTGTGGGTTCTTTCCTGATTTATTCTTGAAAGATAATTTTCATAAATTAAGGGAATGGCGTTTCTCCAGTGAGAGAGTGGGCTAAGCCAGCTCGGAAGCATTAGTAACGTGATATGAAGGGCGCGTTAATAGTCCAGTCACCAGGTACTTTTACCTGGAAAAATGTCCGAAGTTAATAATTTTTTAATATGCTGTATGCGAGTATTCCGTGGTGTAGAATCCAAGTTTTCCAATTTCAGAACCCTATGCAAACTTCAGGGCAACCGAAAACCTCGGATTTTTTTTTTTTTTTTTTTTTTTTTTTTTTTTTTTTTTTTTTTTTTTTTTTTTTTTTTAGTTTTTAGTTTTTTCCTTACAATTCCTAAACAACCCGTTATAGCTGGCTTAGCCCACTCTCTCAATGGAGAAACGCCATTCCCTTAATTTATGAAAATTATCTTTCAAGAATAGATAAGGAAAGAACCCACACAAACCTTTAATATTAGGTTTACAGTTACACGACTATATGTACTACACAGAGATGACCATAACTCAAATTTGACTATTTTTGGCTTAGCCCACTCTCTCACTGGATGCCACAATTTCTCTTGTTCATTCGTACTGTTAGTTATGAAGAAACGAAATTAATAATACGGAGCCAATAAAGCTGCATCAATATAGCTAATTCTAGTCCAGGTACACCAATGACAAGTTATCTTACATACGCCTATCTTCGACAAATAATAGCTATTGCAACAGCACGAGTTTGCTGTCCGGTGCATGTAGGACGATTCACCAATTAAATATTAAACTCATTGGCTGCATATAATCTCAGTTCCAGTACCTAAGTAGTGTTGCATAAAGTCGCGATTTTTCTTTTTTTAAATTTAGCCGACCATAGGCCAATTTTCAGAATAATTTATCTTTACCGTTTTGTTTCCGTTGTTTCCTTTTTCACCAACATCCATGCCCGAGGAAAGACTCGAACCCACAATTTCCTTCACCACGGCTCCAAAGCAACACACCTTAGTTACCGAGGCTAAGGAAACCTGCTAAAACGATACCATGATTGGGATTGAACCGTTGACACCTAGAACCGTAGTCTTGCTCGCTGTCAACGAGCTACGGTGAACATATGAGAATATTATGGGAGAAAATTCCTTTGACACTGGGATTTGAACCCAGGAGCTTGGGCTATCCGTGCTACTGCTCCACGAACTGAGCTAGGCCAGATTTTAAGATTCATAGGTGAAACGGACATTTCTGGCCTATCTTAGTTGCTGGACGACTGGGACAAGTTCATATGTTGTTGGGATGTTTATGTCCGGTTTATGTCCGGAAAAGACTTCATATGTCCTTTCAGGGGAAGTTCATCTGTTGAAAGAGTATTTTTGACCAAATTTATTACATCAGGTCTGACCTTAGGTTCTCGAGAAAGAGATCAAGTGTTGCAAGTCCGTTTCTAAAAAAGATTCCGAAATCTAGAAGCAGTTTGCATATGAGGGGGTTAAAGTCAAAGTGGTGTAAGTCATGTTTTATGCATTTAGAGAAACAGAAGGTTTTGTTAGGTTCATTATAATAATCTCTCCTAATATTTCCTCACTCCTACGTATATATATATATATACATACATACACACATATATAGTGTATAAACATAATAGGACTTATACGACTCTTCCTGCTAACATATCTATACCGCAACATTGCATTGCAATACATAGGTTAGAAATTTTTTAAACATGACTTACACCACTTTGGCTTTAACGCCTTCATGCAGACCTATACAATACTTCGCATGTGGAAGTAATGCTAGTATCAGATTTAATGGAATTACATATACACACAGAACAACACACTCTACCGAGCGAGTTGGCCAAGATGGTAGCGTCTTGGACTCGCATTCGGAGGGGCCTAGGTTCAAAGCTCGTGGTTTCCCCAGTCGTAAAGGCAAATTTCGAATTGAATATTTATTTACCACTTATCGCCGCTGTTTCATAATGCATCACATTCATTACAACTGAATAGATGCCACAACATCAACAAACGAAAAATGATGCACATTAATAGTTAACATGGCCTCCTCCGGTAAACCTGCCACGAATCTGAACGGAAGGTAGGGAGAAATACGAACCTTCCTGTGGGTGGCGAACATAACCAAAGCTGCGGAGAGACTTAATGATGGTACTGTAATTTACGTCGTAAATGAAAATCTTTGCCTTGCTGCTAAAATATATTTTTTCCCCTTTTCAGTTTGTTTCATGGTTAATTCAAAGACTTACTGGACTTGGAATATGGTAGTTCATTATTTTGGAAACAAAAGTTTAATCTTCCTAGACACATTCTGGAAGATATTGTATTGGCAGCATTGAAAGGATCTTTGGTCATATTTCGAAACCATGCATATAGACCAAATATATTGTTTTTTTGCTTGTGTTTTTTGCTTATGTGCATACAAGTGCAACATTATTATGTTACTTAGTCGGATTCATTTGTATTAAGTTTGTATTTGTTTGTCTCCTTCTATATTTCAATATATGGTACTCTGTCGTGTTACAGGAAGAAATAAAAATATAAAAAAATCGGGTGCGTGGAACGCCACGCGACAGAAGTGAAACTTTAATTTTTAATTTTTTTAATTTTCTCAATTTTGGATTATTGTATTTTTGTCCATTTTGGATTATTGGACTTTTTTAATGTTGGGTTTTTGGACTTTTTAAATTCTGTATTGGATTTTTTAATATTGGATCTTTGAATTTCTTGATTTTGGAATTTTGGATTTTTGGACTTTTTAAATTTTGGATTTTTAATTTTGGATTTTTAAAATTTTGGATCTATGAATTATTTTATTTTTTGGATTTTTAATTATGCATTTTTATTTTTTTATTTGAATTTTTAGATTTTTAAATTTTGGATGTTTTAACTTTGGATTTTTTCATTTTTATTTGGGATTTTTTATTTTGGATTTTTAGATTTTTTAATTTTTAATTTTAGAATTTTTAAATTTTGGATTAACCTAATATTGAGTTGATTGTTTTCTGTGTAGCCCATCACAGCCCCACTATTTTCGTGATGATTTTGTTCGAAACGCAACTTCGGGTTAGCTCTCGATTTACTCCTAGCGCGCCGAAACAAGTTTTACTTCAAAAAGAAACCGGGACATTAGGAATTCCAGGAAAAGAGTGAAAGAGAAAAATAAAGAAGCAGGAAGGAAATTTCAAAATAAATAAAGACAACATTAAAAAGATAAATAAAATAGGCCTACCATAGTTATGTCCCCAAGAGGATTATCAGTAAAATGTACACAGAATAAAGCAGTCCTTGAAAGCTTGAATGCCTATAAAAATGAAGGTGAGTAAATAATTCATACACATAAATATTCAAGAGTTTTGATAGATAATGGTTCTTGGTAATGTTGTGAAGGCACCATAGGGAGTGATATCAAAAACATAGATTGCTTCTCTCACAAACACAGGTTACCTCGCTGAGGAACACGCTTCATTAAAGTCAGGACGGCCTTCAAGGAATATACAATGAACAGGTTGTCAGGAAAGAAACGATGAGTGGCAGTCGAAAAACTCTCCAGCCTGTCTAGTCAAGTGGTGCAGAGATTCATCATCTATTATTTTCACAGCTATCTAAGGAGTTATTAAAGCTAGAGAGAGTCTAATCCTCACTTTTGAGTGACACCTATTTTACGAACAAGTGTTTGCTTTTTCATAACTGGAACTTAATTTCGTTTACTTGGCTTATTTAAACATTAATGCAAGTCAGAATGGACCTCCTGTGTGTAATGTTACGGTATTTCGCAATTTCTTCTTCCAGAATAAGAATAAGGTACAAGAAATAAACTATGAGCCCATTCATTCTGTTTTCTTTGCATTCAAGCAGCAAGGGTTTGTACTATATTGTGTGTGATAAACTGAGTCTAGCACATTTAAGAGTTCTAGCTGTTGTTTCCAACGAGCTTAAATAAGTGGATATTATTTCAATATTTATGTTACCAATGTTAACATTTAAATGTGTTAATGATATTGTTACTATATTTTGTGTTCTTTTTTTATTATTTAAAGAAGTGCTTCGTAGTTATTGTTAGAAGTACTTTTTTTTCTTTTGTAAAATGCTCACTAACACCTTAATATCTCATTAGGCTACAAAAGTAAACACAAAAAATACGTAAGGTAACTAAACATATTTTCTTATATTTAATTGTTAATTATTTATTTGTGTTATGGCAGTATCTTGACGTATAGGCCTACTTAGCTTAATACAAAACAGAAATACTTCGGAAGATTGCAAATTTCAGAAGATTTAAAGAAAATTTCGGACGTTATATTAAATGAAATGGTATTAGGCCTATAACTACAGCCTATGAGATTATTACAAGAAAAATAATTCTTTCACCAATGTTTTCTGTAATAGGCCTATAGGTATTTTCCTTCTTGTTCTTCTTCTTCTCCTCCTCTTCCTTTTCCTTGGTCCCCACCAGGGTTGCCACCTTTTGGTAAGGCTAAGGAGGGACACTTATCAAATATATGCATATCGCCGATCTTCATACCTAAATTTGTACATGGAACAATTTATTAATAAGAGATAGATGGTATATATTCGTTACAAAGATAAAACTGGATAGGCTATGTAACAGGAACACTAACATTAGAAAAGAAAAGGCTAGCAAAATAATAAAAAATATATAATGCGTCCCTCTTAGGCATGATTCGGGACGCTGAAAATGTTCTTAAAATGCGGGATGTCCCGCCAAATTCGGGACAGGTGGCAACGCTAGTCCCCACACTTAGGCCTATTGTAAATGTCGCTATACATCCGACATAGAAACTTTTCACCAATTTTGAAATTGTAGCAAAATGCAGATCTTCTTGGTTTTTTTTTAATTCAGCTTAAAGCAGAAAATATTATTCCAACACTGGAAGATGAATAAGAAAACACAAAAGTGACAATATCGAGATTGACAATTTAGGAAACATTTGTGATCAATCCATCCCATTTTCTTACTCTACAAGCTGCAGTCCAGTAGGATCTGTAGTGTCCATGTCCACCGATGAAATTCTCAAAACAAATTTTATTATTCCTAGCAGAAATATCATACACTACTGCTACTGTCATTCAGTTTCCTTAAATTTAGATCGAGAAAAATTCGCAAGATTTCCGCACAATTTCGTATTTTGTGGCATTACAGAAAAAATGGAAGATCGTCCGAAATTTCGGAGGGTCTGGCAACAATGATAAAAATTTACCTTTACTCTTTCAGAGCTAAAGTTTATACATTGCTAATAAGGCATTGAGCAAGTGAAATCAATAGGAAAAATTCCAGTGCAATAGCTCGCCCTCCCTAAATGTTTTCAAAAATTTCCCGCCCTATGTGGCTGCCTAGTTAGCCAATAAGGCCCTGTTAATATATGCCATTTTATTTCCGCACATAAGCAAAGCCTTTAACATTAAATAATCTAGATTTCACAGTAACAAAAGAATACTAACTTCGAAGGTGCATCTGCAAGGCTTTTGCGGTTTATGAAGACTAGAGGTCCGTGATTCTGATTTCAAGGGCAACTGAATTATTCCTAGAGCATCCCTCTTGGCGCTGGAATGTGGTAACGGGCTACGCGTCCAGTCCAGTCCAGGTCTGTGATGGACGATCATGCCCAAGGTTAAGGTTGTCGTTGCCGACATTCCTTTCTATCCAAGATTAACACAATATAAATTATGTATTACACATAGCCCACAAGTGTGAAAGTCCTTGTGTGGAAAGAGCTATAATTTTCGTCCTATTTTAATTTTCTTCCTCCCTCCGATTCTGGGTATTCAAAAGCTTCAGCTTTCCACTTCTTCAGCTATCTTTCACTTTTTTCTTCCTTCTATTTCAAATTCATTTCTTTCCTTGGTTATTTATTATTTCTAGGGATGGGTCCTCGATACTTTCGATACCTCGATACTTGCATGGTATCGGTATCGAACGATACTTCAGAAAACTCGCTCGATACTTTTTCGATACTTTTGTAATTCTGCAATTAAGTGAGAATGCTAGTATTTTTAACAAAAAACTTGTAAGTGGACTGTTTAAAAAACTAATTTTAGTTTTAATGTAAAGTTTAAAAATAATTATAGGCTACTGATGATATTAAATTTTGTTTCATTAAATATGCAGACTTAATTAATTTAGTTGGTATTACACAGTTCTCTCAAATTTTATTTTTTAATGTACCTATTTATTGAACTGGAAATGTTGAAGGTATCGAGTATCGAGGAAAAAATCATGTATCGGTATCGAGTATCGAGAAAATCTGGTATCGACCCATCCCTAATTATTTCAAAATCTTTTCAACATTATCAAACATTTTAATTACAAAGTGTATAGGCACAATCATATATCAATTAGTTTTCTTTTTGACAAAGGGCTCATTATTGCAAAAATTGCAACTTTATCAGAATTGCCTTTATCTGATTCCGTTTTCTGTTGGTATGTCTCTGTTTGTTAAAAATGTTGTAATGAATGTATTAACGGAAATTTACAGCTCTTAATTATGACATTTTTAAAATAACACCGCCAAATTAGTAACAATACCGAAATCATGAATTTTAAAAAGAATTTTGCTTAAAAATAAAATTATTTTCAAGGATTCCTAGTTATAAGTTAATAATACCAGTTAATAAACACTGCACTTTCCAACTGAGTACGCGTGATTAGCTTCAATATAATTCTGAACACAAGACTGGTTTTTTCCTATTCTGACATAAAACATGAGATACATTTAATTTTCCGGAACTACAAAGAACAATGTGCCACAATTCTGCTGAATTTAAATTGCTGACATGAATATACATCACACCTATGTACTTTCAAAGATTAAATTGGCTTCTGTTATATACGATCTAACTTAAACTGGGGGAAAAAGAGGAAGTGGAACACGTGCGACAACAAGATCTAGCAGAACAAGATTAGAAAACATGTGTCTTATTGTTCGTTGAGTCGTGTCATACGGAGCATTGTTTGCTATTTGCTAAACTAGAACTGCTGCACAGGGCGTCATGTCAAACACTGTAGGGGGCGCCACGGGTTTCCAATTTCCATTCTCTTAACCAAACACTGAAGCAATTTGCAATCAGCAACATCAAAATGCACACCGGAGCTCCAGTAAACTCCGTTTCAGTTAATTCGGAAATAGAAGAAAATGCATACCACCGCGCAGTAAAGGGAACATGATCATAAACTTGTAATTTAAGGTCTCATTGAAAATATTGTGCACTTTTAAAGAGTATTTATTTTATGAAAAAGATGCACTACCAAGTTAAGAAAATAAATATACAACGTAAAATCATATTAAATGCATTGAATAAAATTTTATCATGCACTCTATACACAGGATTTAAATACTTTCCAGAGCAGCGTTTCTCAACCTATGGTCTACGGACCACTGGTGGTCCGCGAAGATGATGCAGATGGTCCGCAGACATAATTTAAAAATATCACAAAGCAAGTGGAAAGCAAAGAAGTAAAATTTTTCACATATTTCGAATTAATACCCTAAATATTAAGAATATAGGCCTTCTTTTAAAAGTGGGATGTAAAATTAGGGGTTCGTAAATTTTTTTTGACATTATAGAGGTCCTCGGGTTCAAAAAGGTTGAGAAACGCTGCAGAATCATCAATGAAGTCACGTGACTTTCTTATGAATTAAGAGCTGTAACGAAATTACAATATTTTACACTCATATAATTATAGTTGTATTTAATTTCCTCTCGTTTCTATCATTATGGTTTTCTTTTTTCTCAGAGTTTTACTTCCCCCGTTATAGGAATTTTTATGCGGCCCCCGCCACCCGGGCCTTATAGGACCGCGACCTGGACATGGAGGACCTCTCAGGATGAATGATCAGTGATCAGCCCAATGCGGGGCCACCTTTGACGCAATACAAACGCACAGGATGACCACATCAGACACACACGCATCCATTCCGAACAGGGCGCGGATGGATGGTGATAATGACGGCCAGATGATAGACGGGGACGATGAGAGACTAAAGATTCCCAACATTTGTCTCACAGGCGAAGAAAAACCCGGGAAAAACCATACCTAGAAAACTTGTTCCGAACAGGAATTGAACCCGGGCCCGCTGCTGAGGAGTGCGAACGCATCCCCTACGCCACAGCGGTTAACTATGGTTTTCATCATATATATATAATAATATATTTAACCAGGAGAAAGTTAAGACCGTAATGTGCTTTCTTCCACTTCACCAGGGACTAGTAATACATTAAATGCAAGAGTAGCAAGCGACCCCTGGTGATCCCTTAAGGGGATATTCTAAGCGGATTTGTTTCCGGGGTGCGCCAGTCCCCCACCTAACACTTAAACCCAATCCTGAACCCGGGAAAGGGATTTTCCAATACTGAAAAATCTCCAACTCGGCCGAGAATCGAACCCGGACCGCCGGGGTGGAAGGCAGGCGCGCTACTGACTCACCACGGCGACGGATTAACGTATTTAATGGGTAGAATATGAATGAAAAATAAAACTGTGAAAGCACAAGGCTTGTTAAATATCTATTAAGCTATACCTTTTGCAACAAAAAAATGGAATTCCTATCTGGAATACACGCTCCAACCTGAGTTTACACTAAAAGGCAATAGGTTTGGAGCAAAAACTTATTCTGATTATGTTTGATGGGCAAAATTTAAGAAAATAATCTTCCTGTCACTGGCAAGACGCGACAACTAGACTTAACTCCTCAGTCTGTAATTATGCAAAATCCCTACAAATACCTAATTAACCTAATATAAAATGGAAACAGAAAAAGATAGAATGCAGTTAGCTTAATGAATGGATTGCGTGAGCTTTCAGTAATGGTCATCTATAATGATGGATGGTATTTTATGTAGATTACATAGCTAATCCGATATCGTGACTTGATACTTTCGTTGTAGTAGGGCCTACAAGAGGTTTTGTTACCACATTTATCTGAGATCTCGTTTTTAATTGATCAGCTAAATGAATGAAACGATCTTCTAATGGACTTTTAAACACTGTCCAAATTGAAGCAATAATTAAAACCTAGGCACATTATTATAGGAAGAATTTACGGATATTCAAAAGATCCGATTATCCGATAAATGGTCATAGAAGTTTTGAGCATTATGTAAATCTATCTAGGGCTTCTCACACAAAGAAACAATATTCTTACACTTTTTTCACAGTTTCATAATTTTGAACGATTTCTCCCTCATCTGTGAACGTGACCATGATTTCGTGTCATTCATATTATCCGTTTCATTGTTATGCACGTCATATTAGTCCGATCTCAATTCTCTCTTATTCAATATGTAGGAGTAATATGGTAATTTCAGCCCCTAAGCATAGCCTAAGCGTTGTTCGTCTGCGGGCTTATGATTTTGTAATGTATAATAATTTTGTTTGTATATATGGTTTGAAAATTCTGATTTCAATATAAACATTAATTTAATTTAGAAAAATTGTTTTGTTTTCATTAACAATAGATTATCCTGATATTCATAGCTTTCTTTCCGTAGTGGTATAATACGATTACAATAGGTTTTGAGTAGGGATGGGTCCTCGATACTTTCGATACCTCGATACCCTCGATACTTGCATGGTATCGGCATCAAACGATACTTCAGAAAACTCGCTCGATACTCTTTCGATACTTTTGTAATTCTGCAATTCTGCAATTAAGTGAGAATACTAGTATTTTTTAACAAAAACTTGTAAGTGGACTGTTTAAAAAACTTATTTTAGTTTTAATGTAAAGTTTAAAAATAATTATAGACTACTGATGATATTAAATTTTGTCTCATTAAACATACAGACTTAATTAATTTAGTTGGTATTACACAGTTCTCTCAAATTTTAATTTTTAATGTACCTATTTATCGAAACTGAAAATGTTAAGGTATCGAGTATCGAAGTATCGAGTATCGAGGAAAAAATCATGTATCGGTATCGAGTATCGAGAAAATCTGGTATCGACACATCCCTAGTTTTGAGTATTTCCACCTATTTACCGCTAGTATAATAATAGGCTAGGTTATGCAACAAGCTTATAATGGCATTTATTAAGATATGAATATGTTTATGAAACGAGCAAAGCAAGTGTCATAATTTTTATACGCTTATCTTAATTACCATTATAGGCAAGTTGCTTGCGACTGTTTTTGTTCGACCATTATTAGTCTAAATGTTTAAACTTTAGCATCAGCGCGCTGTCCTTCGTACCAGCTTCTTGACGTAAAATAATTAAATAATAAAGTATTTTTGGGTCATCAAAATCCGGGCTCTGATCACGACCATTCATTGCGAAAGACTCATGCTTGCAAATTCGCATTAAAATTTAGTAAGTGACAGGCTATACGTAATATCTTAATTCCTTTTAATATATGAGGTTTCTAGGTTATTTAAAATTAAAAAAAATGAAGTATACAATTCGTTTGCAAGTAAAGTAGAGAATGAGATAAAATTCAATTATTTCCATCACACCTTGTACAAATATGGAAAGCAGCCTTTTTATTTATTCGAATACAGAAGGAGAGAGAGAGAAAAAAAAGCCTTTTAACTTGCGATTATTTTCAATTCCACTTTAAACGAAATCCTCTCAAGCGAAGCTTTTAACGAATTAGAACAGATTAAAGCAGTCCTGTCCTTTCATAATTCCCAATGTGATCTACATTTACGATCAGTTGTATTAACTGGAAGCTTCTTCCTCAACTGCAGAAGCTACAGCATCCATTTTAATCGCTTGACCACAGCAGAAGCCTTAATGTCAGATGGAAGAGAGAAAGAGAGAGAGAGAGAGAAGGGGAGAGTTAATTCCAGTTTCGGGACTAATTTACACACAAAATGTTGCTCGCAATAATAAATATAGCCAGAATCAGCACATGATATTCAAATCTAACGGGCTTGTTTTCCACCACGAAGCTCTTCCCGCAGTGAAAAGGTATATGGCTCTAAACCAGAGACTAGGCAGGCAAAGTTGTGGGCGGTTTTGCTAGGAGAGACCAGAAACCAGAGCATAGTTCCAACCCCATCTCTAAGCCATGTAGTAGTAAATTATAATAATTATAGAAAGTGCACAGTCTGCTTAATATCTCCAAAGCTCCTCTACCAACTTTACTCCACCAGCCGCTTTCAGCTCTGTACTCCGCATTGGGGCAAAACAAAACAGTGCAAATATATTTACTTTCAACAACGCAATCTTAGACATTTTAAAACGCCACCAAAATTATAGTTTGAATATAAAGGAAGCAAAGATCCTCGGTCTAGCTCTCATTATTTGGCTCTCATGTTTATACATAGGCCTACAGAACTGCATGCTTAATGCAATATATGTGTGTGTATAAGCATACCGGTATATATATATATATACATACATACATATATACACACAGGGTGGAAGTGGTATAGTGCAAAAAAGTTGACAGTGTGTTCCTTGGGTAGAATGCAACACAAAATGCTAATAACGTTTTGTGATTAAGGGCACGGTTACTGAGATAATGAGCCCTAAAACCTCTGCCATACGTCGGTCGCTATCTGAATTACGAGAAGTGTTAATATTTGTATTTCATTTACATGAAAACCATCAATTGTATAGCAAAACTGGAAAGGAAAAAAAAACATTCCTAATAGGTTTATTTAATTAAATCTTTAAAAATTAGGATAGTACGAATGATACTTATCGAGAAAAGCAGTAGTAAACATTTTAGGCAAAAACATTTTTATCTCTAAAAGTATTCACTTCCCACCAAATGTTATTTGCATTTTGTGTTGTATTCTACCCAAGGAACACGCTGTCAAAATTTTTGCACGTATACCACTTCCACTCTGTATATATCGTCTTGCACAAAGTAGGCATTACAAAGTTTATGGAACACACTTTGAATAAAGATGATGATGTATGTTAACCCCGCCCAAGACAGCGAATTGATTAAAGTGCAGTTGCAAAGTCGCGGCTGGTGTCGACAGCATTTTGAGGTTAACCACAGGATATTCTGTCAACATTAATATGCTGGGCTGCTTCATAAAGCCGGCTACAGTCACCTCTCCCGCTGCACACATCTTGTCCTGCAAGATTCCGATAGGTGAATGCTCCTTCATTACAAGAAGAGCAATCTACAACCACGTTTTCCCTCCATCTTTAATGAAACAGCCAAGTTTTGTAAGGTAAAGGCCCAGAGGGTTCCAGGAGGTTGAGGCTCCCAGATTTTGGACATTCGGCACATGAAGGTGGTAAGGTTGTCAGCCTTACGCACCGACCGCCTTACCCCCAGGATTGCTCCTGGTACTCATTTCTGTTAGAGGCTGAGTCGACCCCAGGGCCATAGTGCCACCAGAAGGATTAGGCCAATTGAAAAACCTCAATGACCTCATCGGGAATCGAACCCGCGACCTTCCGGTTTGTAGCGCAGCGCAGCGCCTCAACCACTACGCTACGGCGTACCCCGCCAAGTTTTGTAGATAAATGAATTACCGAATTTCTGAGTTGAAATGTAAAAATATTCGACGAATAGACATTCTTTGTATTACTTTTTATTTTCTCTACATGTGCTATAGAAGAAGTAGGCCTATTGTGTTCTACTCCGAAGTTTGATGTCGAGCACTCATAATTTATTATTTGAATACCTCTTAGGAATATGTTAAGGGTGTAACCATCAAAATCATAATTCTTTAGGAGAGAGAAAAAATTGATTAATGGACTATAAATGTGATTTATTTAAATAGAACAATGTGAATATACAAGAACACAAGTATATTAAATTGCTAAAACTAAAATCTTATTGGTACATATTGGTGTTTCAGAATTACTATATGACATTCATTTGTGACGGTGGAATAAGGATGTATCATCACAATATGAAGTTAAGTAGGCCTACTGCACATTTTACACATCTGGTTGAAAAACTCATTAATAATGTACTACTATACAAATTCTTTTATAAAGGAAAGTTTTTAGGCTGTTACGCCCTTAATCCTATTGCTTCAGCACAAGGTTGTTTTCCTGCTTTTACAATGCCTTTTCTTGTTGTAGGCTATATTCCTTCCCAATCTGCTTTAGATGTTTTCTTTTTCTATTTTCCCACTTTTACGGCCTTTGTTTAACAATTTAAAGAGTCTGCATCCTACCTCCACCAAAATCTCAATTTCTAAAAACGTATTGGTTACACCCTTATTCCAGGGAGGTATTAATTAACTTCTCAATTTATGAGCTGGTTGGTTAAGACAAAGAATACCGTACAAAATATACAGTACGGTATAAAAAAAATTTCGGTTAAACAATTGCCTTAGGGTTTTGTTATTTATTTTCTATGTTAAAAGTTTTGGCCCAACACTACAAGTCACTGCGAACAAATAACGATATTTTAGTATTAATAGGGTAATAAATAGAAGCAGATGAAATAATCTTGTACAAAACGTGGGATTCTTCATTTAGCACTGACAGTGGGATAAGTGATTTCAAGTAATCAATGAAAGTAGAGAGGCTATCAATATAGTAAATTCCTATAAATCAATAGTACAATTGAAATCCACATAAGAAAAAGCTAATGTGAAGCATTCACAAGATATATCTACCATGGGCGTAGACAATAAGCTATAATTTTCCCAATCAACATTTTGGCGTAGAATAAAAGTCCGTATCACACAGAGTGCATATTCAAATGTCTCAAAAGCAGGACTTATGCCTGAGCTTGTGCAAATGATGGTTAGAAAGTAAACTACATTTCAGAAGTCGGCAAAACATATCCTATCCGCTAATAAGTTATTCATTGCTGTAGGCTTTTCTTAATTGAGAAATTAGTATGTTGGCCAAATGCTGTATTACTCATGGGCAACTTCATGCATTTTCAAGATTCACTAAACATACTGATTTTCGTATCAATTATCGAAAATGAGAAAAAAATTCAAGACTATTGTATTCTGACATCAAAGATTCTATACGAAGATTTACTGCTAAATATTAATAATAATAATAATAAATGTATTAATAAATTATATTTGCTATTTTGTGTATAGGCCTACACTGCATGCGTGTTTGATATCAACAACCCAACAAAAGTCGTAATTCAGCATCAATGGTGAATAAATTGGTTCGGTGAATGCGTTCTTCCTCGTAATTTCAGGATAACATGAAATGTTAATAGTTAGGGGTTTGCATATTATAGTTTGAGAACCATCGTTCTGGTTTCCATAATCAAGCCCATGGCATCCAGCATCGGAGTTTGTCTTGTGAGGGTCAGATTTCCGATCCTTGCTCCAGGAACGTGTAATGTGAAGCAAGCGCTACATGTTAGGGGAGCGAAGACCACAAACGCGGGGGGAACGTGTAATTTAAAGGCGATGACCGTTGATAAAGTTGGCGGTACTGCAGTGGTTAATAAGAAGATGCTGCTAATTGGAGTCTCCAAAATGGAAATCCGCCAGCACATAGGGAATATAATTTTAAAATGAAAATTTTAAAGTAGTGAGTATAAGACGCTGAAAGTAATTTCTTTTTTGTAGGGTACGGTTCGAAGGGATCTTTCAAAATAGTAAATAAGCTTGGGTCTGCACTAGACGTATTATATTTTATTATACAGTATCTACATTCTAAATCAAATGTGTTCCCAAATATATCGCGCTAGATATAGTGGGACGTTTTTCTTACTAACGGGATGTTTCGACACGACGGAAAAATCCTAAATGGCACATGGACGATTGGCAGATGGAGATTTACTGAACAAGTATTGCCAAGCAATAGGTTGCATAACAGGTGTTAGGTCTTTTATTTCTATTAATACACTAATTTTTAATTTATACAATATTCCATAAACTATACTTCCATCGTGATATGTTTGGAGGAGAAATAGTTTTCATTATAAGCCTATAATATAATACATAGTCATATCAATACTGCCTCTACAACAGAAATACACAGCAGGTGAATTATTCAAGGAAAAAAAAATACAATGAATTATGAACTACAATAACAATAAAAATAATTAAAAGAAATACATTTCCTCAAGGGCTGAAGATGGAGGAAAGGTTCCCATGATACTGGTGGTGTTAGGTTATTTTCAGTACTCCCCCTATTACCCATGGATTCAAATCAGGCTCAGACAAAATTAAATGCCGGCCTATAATTACAGCGGACATCAAATCAAATCTGTTAAACTATAAAAATAAATTAATGCAAAAAAAAGCGTTTGGTCAATGACTTACTAGTGGGATTAGCTATTTAAATTGTTCTCCTAATGTCTTTTGATCAAATGTTTTGACGAATATGTATATGTCATTTCTTTAGCGCTGGAATCTCGAAATTATTTCGTTTGACTGAATAAGGTACATCGCTAAAAAGATTACCGGTAGTTCCAGTTAAAGCAGTTTATAGAAGCGTAACTTTTTTGCTTTAGTAGGAAATAGGAATGTCGATTTGCAAGGACATTAGGTCATTTCTGCATTTATTAACAATCACCTTGTTTTTAAAGAATGCACGCCGTTACCAAATAATGATAGGAAATTAGCACAGTAGAAAGAACGATATAATCTGCTTTGCATGTCAAACAGAAACTTACATTGCAAAATGTCTAGGTGAGTTATTATTCTAATGTAAATAAATGGTGTCATGTGATCGTGTGAACTAAAGGCTCGTGTCCACATGAGAGCTGAGAGTGCGAGAAACTCTCGAGAGTTCCATTTCGGTATGTGGACACGCGTCTGAGAGCACTGTCTGAGAGGTAGCTGAGAGTGGCATTCAGAGAGTCAACTCGCAGGTGGACACGCCTTTGCACACAATCTCCGAGAGCAGCTCGCACTATACCAATCTGTTTCGTATAGCTGAGAGTTCTCTGAGAGTGGATAATGTGTATAGGCCTATTACGCCCAATAAGCCATATGATAAAATTATTTAATTTGCCTTCAATATTTATTTATATTTTCTAAAAACGAAATCTAAATCCAATAATACTCAATGATAATAGATTATAATACGATATCGTTTAATGTTCATATTATGTTCATCATGAAATAATGTAGTAAGTTCATAAGAGAATTACTGAACAATGATAAAATTTTTACATTACATTCATTAAGTTTAGAAACACGGCGCCTATAGCGTAATCAGTCTTGGTGGTTGTCTTTGTATTCTTTTGAGGGGACCAAGATGACGTACATGAGTCTATTGCGTATAAAAGTAGACATGTAACAGCGACGCACAAAATGCTTTTGCTCTAGTGCTAAAGGACCAATCAACAAGGAACACTTTTTTGGCTCTTGGTCTTCGTGGACGCAGAGGATAAATAGTATACCTATTCGTTCATGTAGATGCACGGAGTTTAGATTCGCAGTTTGATAGGATCACTCCACTCGAATAATTGACATGTTATAAATTAAAAATCACATGCTTGATTCCGGAAAGGCACAAAGTCACAATTAGTTTATATTTAACAAGAATCTCATATCACATTTCAATGTCTTTTTAGTTAATTTGTGGGCCTATCGAATTCACCAATACTTCATGATGTTCTGATGATATTCTGACAATATTAGATTGTGAAATTCTTCTAAACGCTTAGTAATTGAATGCATGTACTCACTTAAAAGCATTCAGCAAGCCCTCATAAAATGCTTACATTAATATTAACAACGAATAATAGATTGTTGTGCGTCCATCTTGTTTGTAAATGCGAGACGAAAACTCGCGCGATTTTGTTTCAAGTGGACACGGTTCTGAGAGTAATGTCGCGAGTTTTGCTCTCAGCTACTCTCAGGATTCGACTAGCGCTCTCTAGTGGACACACCATCTGAGAGTACTCTCGAGAGTTTCTCGCACTCTCAGCTCTCATGTGGACACGAGCCTTAAGTTCACGATGGATGCAATTTAGAATTAGTTTCTGTAGTTCTGCAGGTTGGGGAATATAATGCAATGTGAGCAGTGCAATACCAGGTGACATATTTCTTCAAATATTGCATTTTTCTGAAAGGGAACCAATAACAACGAAACAAAACAATATGTCATGTCTGGTTCACAATTTATTTGGTTACTTATTTAATTTGCCCCCCTTTTTTTTTATTTAGCTACATATTTACAACCTGCGTTTTACCCTGAGGGTATATCGCAGGATATTTAGTCAAAAGAATACATAGTATTTACAAAATATTACATGTTGTCTGAGTTAGTGTTCTATGGAATTACATAAACTAATCATTTTAAATTTTTAAGGTAGTGTCTTGTAGATTTCATATATATACTTGATTGTTCGTGGAGATGAGATCACTTTTTGCAGAACTATGTTGGAAACTTTCATATAAGGTGGTCTATGTTTATCCTGTAGTTTGCAGTGGAGTAGAAGATGTAGGCCTATGGCTGTTTGGTTGTCTTCAGAACATGGGCACTTCGGCGATGGTGTTTTCCCAATCCTATGCAGGTACTGTAGGAATTTTCCGTGGTTTGAAAGGAATTGCGTGAGTATGAATGTTGGATTTAGGGTTGTTTTTTGTCTGGTAGGTATGTTCGGGAAGATTAGTTTTGTATGGGAGGCTTTAGGTGACGATATGTACCAAGCGTTCCAGATGTTTATGTAATATTGTTGGAGTTTTCGTTTGCAGATCGAGAGAGGCAGCTTGTCATATGCTATTGTTCTTTGGGACTTAGAGTCTATTTTTGCAAGAAAGTCGGCTCTTTCATTCCCATAGTGACCTGTGTGTCCTCGGATCCAGTAGAAAATGACTTGATTGTTACTTTGTATATCTTGAAGGTCTGCCCTGATTTGGTTAACAATGGGATTAGTTGATTTATTAATTTTTATTGCATTTAGGGCTGCTTGTGAGTCGACATTTATTGCGTATCTACTTGTAGGTTTCAGACTGCCTTTTATCCACATTAATGCCATTTGTATACCCAGGAGCTCCGCTTGCCCCTTGTTAGGCACCATGTGACTTATGAAGACTTAGTGTGTTTCGCCAATAATAATTTGGGGCATCTTGAAGAGGTATGCCTATTTCTTTTCAATACTCCTAATAAAACTTCCACATTCAGTTTTTAAGGAATTTAATCAATTTAGATTTCGAAATATTTTATTCACTATCAATCATAAACCCAGACACAGAAGTTATAAATGTATTTGCTGAACCTTACAATGAGTTAGATAAGACTCGAAGTTTGAATACCGATATCTGAACTTACCCTGTACTATATAGCCTAAGGCAGCGTTTCTCAACCTTTGGTCCGCGGACCACTGATGGTCCGTGAAGATGGTGCAGATGGTCCGCAGACATAATTAAAAAATATAAAGCAAGTGGAAAGTAAAGAAGTAACATTTTTTCAAATATTTCGTTTTATGACCTATAATTAATACCCCAAATATTAAGAATATAGACATTCCTTTAAAAATGGGATGTAAAATTAGGGGTCCGAAATTTTTTAGGCATTTTAGAGGTCCTCGGGTTCGAAAAGGTAGAGAAACGCTGGCCTAAGGTATTCCTCAGGTTCGCGAGCGACCCTGGTGATCCCGTAAGGGGATATTAGAGAGTTTTTGCCCAGCTTACGTTGAGTTACCGTAAACGTTAAAGTCACGTGATTGATGTTGTGCGCATGCGCCGGTTTGCCGTGACGCTATATCTGATAACGTGACACGTTATTTCGGAATGATTAGCGTGAAGCTTACGGTAATAGACATGAATCCCGAAAAACAGGAAAGACTTCGCCTTAACATAAATAACGACTTGATTCTCTTGCGTGAGGTTATTGGTTCAAATGCTTATGATGTTCCCGACTTTTTGGTAGGAGATGGCAATAATTTCAGACATGGCTAACGCATTTAAAGTTAAAATGGAGTCTGGTGAATCAGCTTCAAGAAGGAGAGGACTAGAAGACAGGGGAGAGGCACTGTGCAGTATTGGTGTTATAGCTGACATAAATAATCAGTATACAGTATAAACAATGACGTGATTGTGGATGACATCCCACCACACAGCAGTTGTTTAACCTTCAATAAAGAACTAGAAACTCACCCTACTTCCAATGGTCAGCTGATTGCCCAAGGTCCCAACTTTAGATTTTTACATCTTCCTCCTATGAGGAAAAGAAGACGCAGGGAATCTATACTAAAAAAAAAACTAATTCAGCGTTTTTATACCAAAAGCAATCTATAACAGAAGGAACTAGAAGAAACTCTTTCAATAATGTATAGGCCTATTTACTTTTATTTCAATTTGAGAGTTTAACTAAAACGATGCCAATATAAAATTACTTCTTGAATAATATTTACTGATAATAATATACAAAATATTTCTCTGGCTAGGCTACTTATGGCATATAGCTATAATCTTATATGATTTTTATTCTGAAAGTTACAGTAGATTTTCAATGATGAGTACCGGTATTTATAGCCTCAATTATTTCTAGTATAATAAACCACTGCAGATAATTTAATGCCTGTAACAAACTCAAAAACATTTCAATAAACTTGCGTAGCAGTGTTTATAAATTTTCACAAGTTAAATATATTTTTCTTATTAAAATCCCATTTTGAGGTTATGTTAATGTTTATACGCTGTTATGAGGTGCTATGGAATTCATATATCTGTAGGCTTATAACAGAAACAATGGAAAATTAAATTTATTCATAGGCCTATCACATTCGGAGAACAATTTGGTATCATATTCTCCAATAACTCATTGTTAAAATCTTCAAGTGTGGCAGTCTGAAGCAGTTCCTCCATTTTCTCTGTTATCTTATACCGTACCGTGTCAATTTACGCTGGCAAAAACTCCGTCGTAGCACAAGACATTATTCCATTTACCGTATTCGATCATGTGACATAGTGTGTACCGTATCCGACAACACGCTATGGCAAAAACTCTCTATTCTCAGCGGATTTGTTACTGGGGTGCGCCAGTCCCCTACTTACTTTAACCTAAGGACACACACCCAATCCTGAACCGGGGAAAGGAATTTTTCACTACTGAAAAATCCCGAACCCGGGCCGCCGGAGTGGAAGGCAGGCGCGCTACCGACTCACCCACGGCGGTAAAGTCTAAGGAGCATTAAAACATTGCTCTATAGGTTACTGGTACTACTGTAGCCTATCTATAGGTAGCACAGTAAATCAATGTAAGTTATATCGATATGTGAGTTAGTTATTGCCAACAAATATTTACGGATTGCTGTGATCTTCTATTGTTGTGTTATTTTTATCTATTTAATGTTCAAAACTTATAACCGTTTTGTCTTTCATTTATTTCGTCTTTATTTTTTCAGCCTATTTTTACTTCTAAATATAAACAAATTTGTAAAATTGAATTTTATTTTTGAAATTTTGAATTTCCTAACTTATTTTGTTGTGAAAATTGTTAACTGATTTTAGTTTAGGTACAGTATTTCATTTGTGTGTATAATTATAAATTTTTCTGTTTCTCTTTTCATTTATTTGATAATTTCATTCCCTAAACACGAGCTTTGCTCATCTGGGGCTCAAGATTTTGTAATGAATGATAATCCTGTTGGCATGTATGTTTTGAAAATTATAATTTCAATAAAGCAATAATTCAATCAATATAAAAAAGCATGCTTTCTTGTCGTTAATAAGTACCCTGACATCCATAACTACCTTACGATAGTCTTCATGTAGCCTATAGATAGGCTTGCCAGACGTCCTGGTATGACCGGGACAATCCCGGTTTTCAGACAAAATCCCGGTGTCCCGGCCGGTTTACTTCACGTCCCGGTAAAAATTAATTTGATTTTCTAGATGACCAAAATAGTCTAAAAAAAATTCCTAGCCAATGAAAAGTACATGTAAATATTGTTCAAATTGTTATTCCTCATTCAAAGTGTTTCTTTTTACTTAAGTAACTTTTAAATATTAACATCTTAGAAAGAAAATATTTAAATTTATATGCTTATTACCCCTGGTTTAGGTTAATAATCAGTAACCATTTATTCATAGCATTGAGAATAAACTACCCTCTACACACTCTAAAAATCCGTCAAGGGTGTGTACCCTTATATACATGCGACGCTGGGGGGGCATTCCTGTGTCCCGGTTGAACATTTCAGAAATCTGGCTAGCCTACCTATAGACATACACATATCCACGAGGAAGAGGATACCTATAAGGAAGGAAGTCATTGAAATTTCATATAATACCTAGGACCTTGCTTGCATGCCAACCATTCATGTATTCATGTATTCATGTATTGGATCGCGCTGTAAAACACAGGACCTTTTGCCAACAAATAATTTGTTATTCTCTGACTACATCGAACTACTAATATTTTAATAAAAGTTATTTGAATGTATTTTGACATAATTTTTAATTAAAGTTCTCCCTTACATTTCATTTCAATTGTGTTTCCTTCTTCTCCATTAAAATCATCTAGTCCAGCATACGTAAATTCCACACGTAATTTCCTGTAGCCCTGTTTCAATTTGTTTATCTCATTTTTTTTTTTTTTAATTCACACAGAAATGAATTTAACCAGATTATTGTTTACATCATTATCTCCTCCAGCACACCTTGAGAGGTCATTCCCAACAACCCCTGTTTCATTTTGCATTTGCCTCGAGGGAAATGGGAAACTCGAGGTCAGAAAGGTCAGCAAGAAGGAAGAAAGGATAGGATACCCATGGGGATAGTCATGTCTGCCACAGGCAATTACCATTAGTGTTATTTACTGTTCCTCATCAGAACAGCTAGGGGGATGTAGTAATTTGTAAAGCGAAAGAGAACACCCACCACGCTCACTCTGTTGGCCGGCAATATCGGTCAATACAAACATCACTTCGCACAACTAATTGGACCTATTATTTCACTGAGCGCAAACATTTCGTTGCGAAGTCGTGACATTGTGGAAGAGATTCAAAACTGTTTTTTCCCCCTTCTCACTAGTTCTACGATAAACGAAAACAACGCAATTTCACTGTACACATGGAAAATACTTGTCACCGTACAGAACTTTCGAAGCAGAGCACAGAGAGGGCAATATCAGAACTACATTGTGTCAGGTTAAAATTTTGGCACTGTATTTTACTACACTTCCACGGACCAGTGAGAAGCAGATTGCAAATGTAAATCAGAAGCAGGGCCAACTATATGTATTTTGGCGCCCTAGGCTAAAAATAATTCCGGCGCCCCCCTTAATTGGCTTCTTAATCATTCCCTTATTCACAGATTGATTATAATACATGGAATTTCATTTTCTCTAGCCCGGTATTGGTAAGTGGTTAAATAAAATTGATTTGAATTGGTGTAATTTGAGAAAGGCTTGTATTTATGAAAACGTTATAACATATCTGGATAGTATAAAAATGCAATTAATTGAAAAGGTTATAACTTTTTATATTTCATTAAACAAACAAGAAACTACATCATAGATAATTTTTTTTCCCAGGAAGCAGGATTTGAAAAGAGGCCTAAAGACCTAAAAGTACTTTTCGTGATTTAATTCTGACAAACTTCAACTATCAGTTCTTTTGAAATCCAAATGTTGCCGTCCTTAAATGTTTCTTAAATTTCCCGCCCTGGGCGGTTGCATAGTTCGCCCATATGGACGAGCCGGCCCTAATCAGAAGTATATAATTTTAAACAGTTTTGATAACACTTTTGAATAACAATATACAAGGTCAGTGTGCTAGGTAAAATTTGGTATGGTATGGTAAGGTACATCTTTATTCTTATATACATATTTTAGACTAAAGGTCTGTACTACATTCATCAAAATTTAGACTAAAGGTCCGTACTACATTCTTCTGACTGGTTAAAGTATAGCAAACTGCACATTTATCCAGAAATTAGGTTAGAAACTAGTATTATTAATTCCGTTGAAATGCTAGTTGTCTGAGAGAAGCGAGGCCCTGTTTAGCTCGACCGTTAGACATTTCATCTGTTTGTCTAAATTTGTTTGTTATGCAGTTTCCACCACGTCACAATTATCCTTCCCTCGTGAAGGAAGGAAAGTTGTCGATTTTGATACGGAACAATACCCCTCTGCTGAATATGAATCCAAGAACCTTGTAGGTTATAATAGCCTATATTCCTTGTATACAAAGAATTGTAAATCATTAATGTACATTTCTACTTAGTCACCGCCGCAGTTATTTTTTTTTCAGCATAGGTTTTGCCATTTTAGGTAAAGTTAGGTTAGGTTAGGTTAGGTTAGGTTAGGTTAGGTTAGGTTAGATTAGATGCCATCGTTCGGCGATTTTTGAGAAAATGGCAACCGCCTACCATTGGCTGTTGGGCCACTTAACCTAATAGCCTACAAACACTGACCGAATGTGTAATTTTGGAGTTTTGTCCATGACTCATGATGACATGATTAACAGTGGGATTTTAGTACAGCCTACCTGTGAATGTACTGTTCCTGTAATTTCTTTGTCACAAGCCAATGCAGTTATATTATTAATTATGTTAATTTGTTATAATTATAATCATCATGAATGGGCAGGTGCAATAAACTTTACAAATTTAGTATCGTTGGAGAAGAATTTGTAGGACTATGAGTGTACACAATTTATTATTTTGCACTAGAAGCCATGAAACTGAGAAATATACTCGTAATTTTAAGAAGAATATAAAATATATCACCCTAAGTGCAAGAATTCGCGTTATAGCCTCCATGGAATGGCTATTTTTTTATTACTACTTAACGGAAAAATTAATAAAATAAACTCATAGGATCATAGTTATCTCCTACTTAGTCATCAAATACATGCATAAAACACGTCCCTGTACCAGTATGTTATTGTTATCATATTTATTTATCATCATCGCCATCATCATATACTAAACACAAGGCAGGACGGAAGAAAGCTGTTGCCGGTACCTGGAACCAGATAAGTCTAATTATTCTGTATTTCACGGAATTCTGGTAGAGTGGGAAAGCGCTGTGATAAACATCATTCAAATGAAATCGGCGACAATGAATTAAAAGGACGCAAAGCGCGGCAGCATAAGAGAGAAAACAGGTCATGGTACTCCCACAGAGAACGATTATAATCTTCAAACAGAAAGTAAAACACTCGTCGAGACTTCAGTTCTATGAGAAAATGAAATACCGAATGCAACATTCCGTCATAAATCTAAATACCATAGGAAAACGACCCATTTTCCGGATGGATGGATACATGTTAGTCTCACAGTTCTGCATAAAACAGTTATTGGTAAACTTGATACCTGAAGCATTAAGACGATACTGATGGGGTTCAGCTTCGTTACAGAGGATTATTGGATCAAGTGACCGCTAATCCGGTTTTCTTGGTTTGATTTACGTAATTGATATTTGCAAGTCTAGTAAAACGACAAGATGCAGGCTCCTATTAGCTGATGCTACTGACCGTGAAATATAGCATGCTAGGGTTTCAGTCTATGGACCCAGTTACCCACACCAAACTGCGGGTTCTCATCAAACTACAACTAGAAACTGTTTCTAAATCTGCTGAAGCCTTCGCAACAATTGAGTCAATTCTGTGCTTACTACGTGAGAACCCAGATTTGATGCTTAGAGCAATTTTTCGAATGGCTTGAAAATTTTAAAGAAAAATTTAATAATAATAATAATAATAATAATAATAATAATGTAGGTTAACCTGGAGAAAGTTAAGACCGTAAGGTCTTTTCTTCCGCTTCACCAGGGACTAATAGTACATTAGTTGTTACAATATAACATAATAAATAACACAAAATACATTAAAAGAACACAACATAACACATTAAATGATTTAAGATACATTAAATGACACACTAAATAATATGAAAGAATTTTAAGATACATTAAATGATGTGAAAAAAATTAATTATGCCAATTCTTAAGAAATAAGGAATAATATAATGACTTGCTAAAAAAGATTTATTTGCAAAAAATCTTAACTTGGCTCATTATCTGAGGATGAAGTGAAGTTATTCAGTATAGGCTATGTTAGTAGTAATATTACCTGTTTAACCCATAAAGTCACACTAATCAACCCTATATCAATATCCTACATATAAAATCTTAGAAATATAAGAAAAACAGGGCATTTATTTATTTTTCTTACTTTTAAGGTTTTAAATAGAGAAGATTTTTTACACCTGGTTGTTGTGTGAAGTTATGGGTTAAAGAGGTAATGTTATTACTTAAGTAATTTGAAGAGATTAAAAATATAATTTCTTATAACTTTATTTTAAAATCTAAAATGTGTTTGTAATTTTATAATTATGTCCTCTATATTAGTGCATCAGCTATCCAAATATAACTTAAGGTTATAACAATGACTTAAAACTTCAATAATTAAATTAAAAATCTTTAGGACTTTTATTAATGATACTTTAAGTCAATTGCATTATATCATATTTTCATACATGAAAAGCATATAGCTTAATATTTTTACCCAAATTAAATATGTTAAAAAATTTATAGATTTCCTATTTCTAGCATTTTGTGACCAGTGACGAGTAGTTATTCAAGGTTTGAAGTGAAGACATTCTACTTTGCTTAAAACTGAAGGTGAAATAACACTAAGATTCATTTATAGAAGTTTATAGGCTACAGTGGTATAGGTTTATATTTTATTCAGTGCAGAACGCTGCAAAAAAGAGCCTTTAAATAATAAACTTCTGTAATGGTTGGCTACTCAATGAATCTTCGTTAGGCATAAATGAAATCCATACAGAAATTCGCATGTCGTAGTTATCTTCAATATAAAAACAAAATTTGTAAACTCAGATAGGCCTATAAAAGGCAGAAACTTTCCTATTACATATTCTGTATGACAAGGTAGAATACACACTGCATCCGTCTACACTCATCCCAAACAAGTATCATTGAAGTTTTACATAACAGCATCTTCAAGGGCTTCTCTAATGAACATTATAAAACAACATTGCTACATGTCAATAATTTACAACATTATCATTATACAAACCATTGTTTGCATAAAAGAAGACGTAACTAGCTTCTAACAAGAAAATATAGATGAGGGAAGATCCTAAGGTTACCTGAGTGGAGGTTTGTATCGTACGTCATAAACAGAATAATATTATATAAACAGAAACTCAGTAACTAATCAATATGCTAAATATGTCTACATTTATTAGTAATATATCCCTAAAAATCTTCTGTGTTAGAGGATGGCCATCAAAGACTGACGTAGGTGATTCCATTCACTTACACCCCTATAAACCGAAGCACCCTAATGCCGGTTGTCGACCAAGAGCTAAACTAAGTTAGTTTAGCTTAGCTCACATACAGTGCGGGATTTAATATGTAGTTGTGCCGACAAACTACACATGAAATCCTGCACACTCAATAAATAGAAACATTATAGCATTTTCCACTATACTCAGAATTTAATTATAACAGTATTATCGAATATGGTTAAAAAATAAGTTTCAAGTAATAGTGCAGGCCATTAAGCTGACAACATTTTAGAAGTTATTGTGTTTTGTTGTGTTTTTCTACGACATAAGTGGAACACAAAATTAATAATAAACAATAAATCGTAGAGTTAATACACATGTTATTTTTAGAAACACTGCAGTGTCATCTACATTATTTACGTTTTGAAAAAAAATATTGATCTCTTGTCCATAAACAAATACTTAAATAATATGTTAATAAAATATGTTTCATTGTTTAATTTATTACTTATCTTCGTCTGGCTTATTGGACACTTAAAAATCCGCATCTTGAGACAAATTTCGGAATGGTCTTCAGGTGCATTTGTAATCTGACTTAGGCCTACTAAAATAATTTCAGGCTGAGAATTTCATTTTTTCAATGACCACCCTAATTGTTATCGAGCACATCCAGTCGACGAAAACACTGTGTCTGTGAGAAGGAAAGAAATTAGAATTTGAAAATTGGCGGAAGTCTTTGCACTAGGCCTACTCCCGCACTTTACGGTCCTACCTGTGTTACTGTGTTCTTCCCAAATATCAGCAGCATGTACTTACCTGAAACAAAAAACGAATTACATTTTAAAATTGATTCCCATTAACCATGATATTCGATAGCCATGACATAATCTAATTAACACAATCTCATACCAATTATTAACAGTCTATTAATATACATTTGAACAGAACGTATGGAAAGAGAGTAAGGTTGGAATTCAACAATTTTCACTAGTAAATCTCGTCCTGTAATATATTTTGTCATAAATTGGGTACAGTACAGTAGCATCAAGGCTAGACTAACCTTCATAGGAAACAGCAACAATAATGATAATAATAATGACAATAATAATAAAATAGTATGACGTAATCAAAAAAAATTCCTCCCCGACAGGTTGCGGTCCAATAAGGCTTGGGCCGCAAAAGTCCCTACAAGGGGGTAATTCAAGTCAGGTGAAGAAGAAGAAGAAGCAATACGATCTAGGAGTTCAATTTACTCTTACGAAAACGAACTTGTAATGCTACTTTTAATCACTTTGTTTTCCATTATTCATTCTCAACTTTTTTTTTAATTTTTAACATGAGGTATTTTGTTTGCATCTCTGTTGCGATATTGTATTTTATTTCTTCGTATCTTTATTCTTCTATTAATTTCATATGAGCAATCTTATTTTTTTGCCTAAAACTATAATATGTTTGTTTTTTATATAATGTTCATAATATAGGCCTACATCT
Organism: Ectobius pallidus; assembly: GCA_964059195.1. Lineage (NCBI taxonomy): Eukaryota > Metazoa > Arthropoda > Insecta > Blattodea > Ectobiidae > Ectobius > Ectobius pallidus. The sequence goes on from CAXKWD010000002.1 coordinate 91,045,962, forward strand.
AGTAACAAGTTTAATTTTAAATATATCTGCAGGTCAGTGTACAGGCTTTTAAGTGAATTTGATTGATTTTACACTCTGTCAGCAATCATAGATGTATGTTCATATGGCCTAATAATAGACTTCATTAATCTTAATAGCTGATATTCTTATTAATTCCTTGGCCTAGACTTCTTAGGTTGATCCTAAATATTTTATATTAACGGGGGTATAAGGTGGAACTGTTCATACTTTTACTGTTCATAATATAATTTTAATATGACTGAACTGACCCCGAACACGAGCTATGCTCATGCGGGCAAATAATACTCTTTTGTAATTGTAATAATTTGTATTTATATTATTTATATTTGTATTTGTACTAATTTTGTAATAATTTGTATTTTTGTAATTTGTAATAATTAGACAATTTTGTAATAAATAAAATAAAAAAAATAATAAAAAATGTAGGCTATTTAGAAGATTCGAAATGGTTAGTATTTCGTTGTATGCACAGATTCAATACAACAGTACAACAATAAAATCTTATGAAAAAGAACACTGGGAATATGCAGCATGTGCCGTTATTCACCAAGTATGGGCGTGCGGGCTATATCGCACGTTCAACCAGTAAATGCCTCATCACGATGTACTACTCAAGCATCAATCACTTGACTTAACCGTTAAATTACTACCAGCATCCAGCTAATCCCATGTCGATACCGCCAATTACAGCGTCAAGGGCATCCACCTCTGACTCTCAACACTAGCCACTAAGTTAGCTTGCATTGTTCTCAACATCTCTTTAAACGAATGAGCAAGAAAGTGAATACGAAAAGTAATTATTACGTCACTTTTTGAATGCCCGAAAAGAAAAAGTTTAATCAATGTTACATATGAATAGTTTACAATTTTTGAGGGATGGGTCGATACCAGATTTTCTTGATACTCGATACTTCGATACCGTCAACATTTCCAGTTTCAATAAATAGGTACATTTAAAATTGAAAGTTGAGAGAACTGTGTAATACCAACTAAATTAAGTGTGCATATTTAATGAGACAAAATTTAATATCATCAGTAGCCTATAATTATTTTTAAACTCTACATTAAAACTAAAATTAGTTTTTGAAACAGTCCACTTACAAGTTTTTGTTCAAAAATACTAACATTCTCACTTAATTGCAGAATTACCAAAGTATCGAAAAAGTACCGAGCGAGTTTTCTGAAGTATCGCTCGATGCCGATACCATGCAAGCATCGAGAGTATCGAGGTATCGAAAGTATCGAGGACCCATCCCTAATTTTTTTCCATTTTTCCCCCCATTCCTGGTCGGGGCAGTTCAGAAATATACAGGGTGAATCAGAACTCTATCGACAAACTTTCACAAATTGTTCAGGGATGTTTTCTGATTGTTTTTCATATAAGGAACCCAAGGTCATTTATAACCTAACTACTATTGTACAATCCAAATTACAAGCTGTAATTGTTTAAAATGTCGACCCCCAAGACAAACTTCACAGCGACGAGTCATGGATGTCGCACAGTCTCTAGCATCCCAGAATATTGGCGCACTTCGTCAGCGGCTGTTACAGTCCTAGCAACCAGGTTCATGCCAGTTTCGACAGGAGTCATTTGTTCTAGGCTCTCATGTGACCCCCAGAAGAAATGAAAAGCTCTTTCCCATCCAATTACGCCATACATGATAATGGATTATGCGACATTTATTTGTACCATATTGCAAGGTTCTAATGAAAAATAAAAGCAGAAATTTCAATGACTGAAAAGACAGGGGGTAGAGCTGATGCCAAATAATTCTGCCGCGATATGCGAGGGACCACTAGGAGGCGGAGCTGTGCAACGAAATGTAATGGAGTTTGTCGATGATTTCAGTGTACTTGATTCATCCTAAGGGCGAGCTGACAACAACAACAATTTTATTATTCTTTAAAGAAACTTCCATTGGGTACTTGTTGGTCTTCACGTAAATTGGTTTGTCCATCGCGGCAAAATTATATGGCGACAGCTCTAAAAACGACATATTATAATAAGAATAAATATTTTCTTAAACTTTAAAGAGCATGAAAAAAGATAGAAACCAACAAACGTCCATACTTGGGACATGGATTCATGAGTACACTTGAAATACCTCACAATACGAAGAACGGTCTACGTCGAACGCATTTAAAGAATTTCAACATTTCATTTGTTACCGAGGAAACAAAAAGTGCAATTCAGTGTAGGCAATGTCACTTTATCCAGGATAAAGAAATCGGATGCGCAATAGGTGAAAGTATTGCGCAAGAAAAGGCGGAACGAATCGTATCACTACAACTTAAAGCAAGGCTTCATCACTCAATCACTTACCCACTCCGATTTATATTCTACAACTACTGTGTTGAGAGATTTCTTATTCGCATTCAATTACTACTTTGTTTTATAATCATTCACATGCAATAAAATTTCCTGTATTGTATACATTCTTACACACAACAAAGAACTTATTTTTACATTCCCGCAGTAAGGAAAATTCACGTAGTAATTTCTTTTCCTATTCGCGATAATCGGAAGTCTTTTTACGATTATAAACATTAAGTTTCTATCACACATATGCATGAGAATTGCAAGAAAGCCTAACAGTTTACCTAATCCTTAACATTTCCACTGCTACTGACGTAGCATCATACCGGAGGTTTGTTTAAAACAAAGATAGGCCTATAAGATTGATATAGTAGAGCCTTATGTAAAATGTGAGGATTTTTGTACAAGTATTCAGTTTATTATTTATGAAAGCCAGCTATTCCAATTGTTATTTTTTTTTTATTTATTTATATGATTTCAAATTTAGAGCCAACTGATGGTTTTACTTGGTGATTAATTATATAATTATAAAAATTCAGCTCTGAAAGAATTAATACAAATGACATTACTATCATCACTCTCAGATTTCACAAGTTTACATAGGCAAGTTCAGCAAGAGAAATACTGTCAATATAGTAACGTAAACCAAGTCTAAACATTTTACAAAATAGCGCGCAAACTTCTGATTTTAAAAACAGTGAAAAAAATAACAAATCACAATTTTGCATGTAATAAAAATTTCTATATGAAGTTCACTTTGTAAAAGTAAGTGATTTTAACAAGAAGCACTTAAAACAGATATGTTTGGTGATAACTCCTTAAATAGGCCTATGATATTAAAGCTTACTGATATATATATATATATATATATCTAATCTTATCCCCCCATGTTGGGGCGAAGGGCCTCCAAGTGGAGGTTTCTGTTTACCGATGTGAATTTTGTTTACTGATATATAAAAGAAACAAATTACTGCCATCTGGTTTTTGTTTTTCTGCTCTGTTTCACATTATTACGTTCATTAAACCTAAGTTAAATTCACTGTCATTATTAAGTGCCAGTATGGTACTTTATGAGATTGTGTTGTGGACGCAAAAATGTCTGTCCGTCTGTCTGTCTGTCCGTCTGTCTGTCCGTGTGTCTGTACGCACCATAACTCAAATACGCTTTTTCGGATTTTCATGAAACTTGGAAAACACATTTATAATGTCCATGGGAAGAACCCTATTGATATTGAACCAAATCGGTTCACCGGTACTGGAGTAATGCCCAAGTTAGTGCCTATTTTAATAGATTGTATCGGATTTCCATGAAACTTGGTATACCCATTTATGACGTCCATGAGAAGTGCCCTATTGAATTTGAACCTAATCTGTTGACCGGTACCGGAGTAAAACCCAATTTAGTGTCTACTTTAAAGGCGCAATAACTCAAATACGCTTTATCGGATATCTATGAAACTTCGTATACGCATTTATAATGTCCATGGGAAGACGTTTATTGATATTGGACCAAATCGGTTGGCCAGTACCGGAATAATGCCCAATTTAGTGTTTTTATGTTAATATATAAGAAGTCGCGATAACTCAAATATGCTTTATTGGATTTTCCTGAAATTTTGTATACCCATTTATAATGTATGTGGAAAGACGTCTACTGAAATTGGACCAAATCGTTAGACCGGTACCGGAGTAAAACCCAATTTAGTGTGTATTTTAAAGACGCGGTAACTCAAATACGCTTTACCGGATGTTTATGAAACTTGGTATACACATTTATAATGTCCGTGGGAAGACGTCTATTCATAATGGATAAAATCGGTTGACCTGTTTCGGAGTAATGCTCAATTTAGTGCCTATTTTATGGTAATATACGTATTCGAAAGAATTTATTTAAAAAAATGAAAATCAGTTATCTTGACAACATAGCCTATTGTTTTACTGTGATCTTATAAGGCCTTGGAAATTAAAATACAGGTAGGCCTAGCTATGACAAAAAACATATTGATTTACATGCGCTTATCCAACTAGACCGTTAAAATGACCCAGGTGGCCGAGATGGTAGACCTTTCTTCTTCCGTAAGCCCTGCTTAATGAATAAATCTGGAAATCAATTTTAAAAAATATATATATTCTGCATATCATAATTGCAGTCATAACTGATTAAACAAAAACATACTGGCACTTTGTTACATCAGTTTGCCTGATTTTATTATGATTGTTAATTTATTATTATTATTATTATTATTATTATTATTATTATTATTATTATTATTACTGTATTATTATAATACATCGTTATTTTCACAGGGTGTTCCCTTATTTTTATTGCTATTTATTATCGTAGTCACTAACTAACTTATTATATGAAACAAGACGCATATTTGTTTGACACTTTCATAACATAAGTTTGATGTAACCAGAGAAGATCTGAATCTCGTTTTCAGGAATTTTTTTTAAGCAGGCACTACGAATGCCTTTTACGCATTGACCAATGCGTAAATTGCTAGATCCACCGTTCTACTATATAGGCTATAATCCCAGAACAAGTCGTAGCTCCGAATCAAGGCTTGTAAAGTACATAATTACTGATCTTGGCTTCGAAAATCCTCAGTTTGCACGGCAATAAAATGAGTGGGAACTTAAGGTTATAGTGTCTGCAAGACTTGAACTTGAGGTTTTCCATTCGAATGGAAACTGGATTGAGTGGCTGTTGCCCCAGTTGAAGCAGTTACATAAGTTCATCTCCTCAAGCAATGTGTCACTCCATTAGACAGGAGGCCTTAATTCCTCCTCGTGTCACCTATATTACACAATATTATAAAAATACATAATAACATGCAAGAGTACTCAGTACACATATAATAATAATCTCTCTCGCTTTCTTACTCTTTCTCCCCCTCGCTCTCCCACACCAAACAGGTACACAGTGTTACTGAAAAGTTATGAAAAATGAGCTCATAGCCAAATATAGAATGTTCTCGTGACAAAAATGAAGGCAGGAGATTGCGGTGAAACATTTGGTGAAATCATAACTCAAAAGTAAGGAAAATCGAACTCAAAAGTAAGGAAAACAGCAATTTTTGGTGAAAACATAACTCAGAAGACGTTTGAGAATAAATAATATCATATTAAGTCTGACAAGAATTATGCGGATGTTTGGGCTATTTATGTGTGGAGCCCAACACAATTTTCTCTTTATGCCGGTTGTCGACCAAAGGCTAAGCTAACTTATCTTAGCTTAGCTCACTTATGCCGGTTGTCGACCAGAGCTAAGCTAGCTTAGCTTAGCTTAGCTCACATACAGTGAGGGATTTCATATATAGTTTCATATTTCATATGTAGTTTTGTCGGCACAACTACATATGAAATCCCGCACTGTATGTGAGCTAAGCTAAACTAACTTAGCTTAGCTCTTGGTCGATAACCGGCATTTACAGTGAGGGATTTCATACGTAGTTGTGCCTATAAAAGTACATATGAAATCCGGCACAACTATATATGAAATCCCTCACTGTATGTGAGCTAACCTAAACTAACTTACCTTAGCTCTTGATCGACAACCGGCATTAAACTTGTATTTAAATAACAGTAATACGCTAAGTTGCTAACTGAGCTAACTGAATTTAATGTACCGGATATATATATTTATTTAATTTAAAATCACATAAATACATACACAATATATATAAAGACCTGAAACCCCGAAAGAGCAGTAGCTCGAGCTCGGGGGCAGTTCCATGAATCTATATACACGAAATTACTTCCTTTTCTCCATAAATATAAACAGAGTTGTAAAAACATTCTCACAACACAAGACGAACTGCCTCCTAACCCATAATTGGATTCAAATGTAAAACATCTTCTGCACTGAAACAGGGTTTAGTTTTGGAGTAAGACTAAACAATACTATATTAAAAATCTCCAAATATAAATAAAATTAACGTAGGCCTACACATATTTAAGAATAGAATAGGATATTTTCTAAAATTTTTTTCTTCATTTTCTTGGTGTATTTTTATAATTGAACACTAACAATCATATGTATGTATATTTTACTGCGCAAGAAACAAAATATAACAATTAATTAACCAGTAAATCGATGCTCCTATGCAAAATACATTTACTTACAATAAAATTACTCTTAGTAAAAATACAACTGCAGAGTGCAAATGAATTATTTCTGTTTACGGTTGTGAAGAATGGGCAATATTACACAGCAGTGGGTAAACAACTCCATATTTTAAGTGAAAAACTTACGAAAAATTTCAGAAACTTAAGTTTGGAAAATCTGGCAAAACAAGGAGATACAACAATTAATTGAGAAGCAAACATAGTGGCTAAAATTAAATGAACACTAACAAAATGAATTCAAAGCTATTCGCCTTTAATTCGCCAAACTGTAAGTGGAATTCCAGCAGCGGAAAGAACGCTTAGGCCTACTGGCCAACCACGTCTCCAGAACTTAAAGACAATATCGATGCTGATATTAAGACAAATGGATACCTAACTTCGGAAATCAATTTCTTTAGTTCGGAAAAAATGAAAAAAAGAATAGTGAATTCGACAGCGAAGAAAAGTTAAATTCTATGAAGGTTTTAGATAATATTGTAATAGTAACAAGAGTGAAATTAGGGTTGAATACACAAAAATTAATTGAATGGTTTCATGTCTAAATTGACATATTCAAAAGGAAAATAGTGACAGGACCTATAGTGCATTTCTGGAAATCATTACAATATAAGCCAGTTTAAAATTAATAAAATCAATACAATTAGCTATATGGAGTGTTACCGAAGTAAAGGGAATAAATTGTAGCTAGCAAACCTTGCGAAATTTTCGAACTTCCCCCTTTTTGACAAAAAGCCAGGAAAACTGCAATTTAGCTAAGTAATTAAGTACAGCCTTTATAGAGTCTTTTTTTTTATTAATCACACAAGGAATGCTTAAAAATATACGCAGATATCACGTTCAAGAAATAATTTAATACTTGTATGCAAATAAGTAAGAAGTCTTTAAAATGAAATATAGTCTAGAAAACTACGTAAATGTATTTTATTTTCAAACATATTCTATCCTTCAATTGTGTTACAAATGATTTCTTAAAATGTCATATTCAAAATTTATATAAACCTAAAATCGACAATTCATTCGTTCTACTGTTTGCGTTTAGGTTGAGGAATTTTAACGTTAATTTCAGCTTCAAATTGACCACAATCGCTACCATTTATCACTTCTTCCCTTGTTATCAATCGTTAATTGAATGAATCGCCAATATTGCTTTGGATCGAGATTTCGAAATTAAACATTCTGTAGGCCTAAACCAGTCAAACCGGAGCGCAGAAATCTTTTGACTGATTCCTCACTTGTAGGTAATGACCCAATATTCGGTTTGCAAGGTGCAAAATGACAACGGAAATAGCATATATGATGATTTGAAATCACGGACCTACATACTATCACTCGAAAAAAAAAGTATTACATCGTGCGACTGAACAAGTAATACATGTTATGAACAGGGAAAACTGAACGAATATAAACGATATAGATTTATATAACTTTCATAAAGACATAACAACTTAACTGGTGTTCAGAATAGGATCTCGCTTTCATTATAAGAAAAAAGCAAGCAATATAAAACTGTCAATATTTATGGCATGGGATGAAGTTCATGTTGGGAGAAAGCGAAGCTTATTTCGCGGTCAACAAATATTAGGCGCATTTCATGAAAGTAAAAGGATCTGCACGTCTTGGTGGATGTATTGGTGAGATATGGATGGGCAGAGTTGTTTCTCACTCCCATCTACTAGTAACATGTGTGGCCTTCCTAGGCCAACATGGGTAACACGTGTCTCCGGGAATGACAATTTATTACTGAAATTCCGCCCACAAGCATAGCACGTACTGTGCCATAATACGTACCTTGGTGTCATGTTTTTTTATATCTTCTAAAGAAGTTGGAACATGCTCAATAGTTATATGGTTCTTCAGCGCCAACTGCTTAAGTCTATATAAGTAGGCCTATGAAGTATGAAATAAAAAAATTACTGCAGCCTTATTTGGGGATGATCCTGTGCAAACATGTTAAATATGCAAAACAAATCACTAGCCTGACGCAAAAAAATTTAAATCAGTTACTTCAAGATGTTCAGGTGACCTCGATGACCATGCTGATGCACTCTACCACTCTACAATAGCAGTAAAGAACATAAATTCACAAGAATATGTCAGATAAAGGCCTGGTATTAATTAAAAAGCTCCTTCTTCTTGCGGCTGGCACCGCTTCTCCGCCCCCCCCCCCCCCAGTCAAGTGGAGGTTGCATACCTATACTAATTTTGTTACGCTTATTTTCCGAGAGAGGGCAGTGGTAAGTCCATCACCTCGCAACCCCCTCCGGAAACTAAGGTATTACTTGGACGTGAAAGGGCCGACAAATTTTATCCAGAGGATTTCATTTAGGCTTAGAGTTCTTTTATGTGCCGTAAATCTACGACACGGGCCCCCCAGCTTAAAGTCCCTCCCGAAGGACTCCGTGCCCAGGATTTTTACGTCCTGAAAAATCCATCACCCGTGGCCGGGTTTGATCCCGCGACCTTCGGATCTATACGCTACCTCTAGACCACCGCGGCCATTTAAAAAAAAAAAAAAAAAAAAAAAAAAAAACTGCTCTTTAAAGTAATTTAAATATTGGAAAAGAATCACATCAATAAGACCAAAACATTCCCACTTGATAAGGCCATAAAGGATCAAACACGACTCCTTCTAACATTACTGTATTATTTTATCACCAATCATGATCTTCAGAAGTTTAAGCAAATCAATTACCCTATGATATACAATACCATAAACCAATAGACTTCAACACCTATGACTTCCTAAATTACTATCAGTACAACGAATTCAAGTGTGGAACCAACTTCCCTTGAATATAACTTATATAACATATCTAAGCACGAATTAACGTAGGCCTATGAGAACGGCTTACGTGAAAATTGTACATTCAACACAGTAATACAAGTAAGAAAGTAGGTCCTCTTTTATGCTGTCGCCTGGAACACGGTGTAAATATTGCCTCTAGAGAATATAATGAAATATCAGGCAAAATTAGATTAATAACAAAATTAATTCCTAAAAAAAAAAAATTATTTATTCAAAAATTAAACTGTTACGACTTGTCTGTATTATATTAGGGTACAACTTAATTATTGTTATTTTCTACATTATTATTATTATTATTATTATTATTATTATTATTATGTATTGTATTGATTTGTTAATAGTAGAGTTAGTTGATAATATTCTACTTCAACCACACCATGTAGGCCTAGGTTAGGCTTATGCAAAGGCCCAGTTATAAGTTTGTGCTCAAGGGTCTATTTAAATTATAAAATAAAAGTAGATTCACGCAATAAACCATTAGTTTACTGCACTAGGGTACAATGATTACATAACTAGGTACTTCGACATAATAATGAGACTAATACAAAACCTGCCGTCCCATCTCATGAGTATAACCAATCCACAATAATAAAAGCCAGTCAGAAAAAGGTAGCCTATCTCTCTCCCTTATTGGTAGGAATTATCGGAGATGCAAGTAGATTAAGCCGTAAGGTAAAATAAAGGCTATGATGATGAAATGAAGAGGCGCTGGAGGTTTTAAACCCTAAAATTATAACGAATTTAAAAAAAAAAAAAAAAAAAATCTTCTCCGAGCTCAAACAAGTAGGTATCCTATGGTTGTCCCACTGAATAATGCTGAGTGACAAACAACGACATTCAATAAGATATTTTAGATGCATAATTATCGGCAATCTAAAAATATAATTCAATAGCATTGAAGCAGAAACCCTCCTTTTTGAAATAAAGTAAAAAATCTGGACGGAAAGAGCAACGCAAAATGCAAAATGCATTCATTCGAAATGCCAACACGAATGAACTGCTTAATCGATTTCTAGTAAATTTGTCATAGTGATGTGAAAAAAACAAAAACTCAGCCTCATAAGAAAGCTCGTCTTTATTTTCTTTGCCAAGGAGATTCTGGTAAGACAGAGAATCAATAATTTAATTCCCGGTTTATGTTGTTGCATGAAGAGGAATAACTTGAATCATTCAGATCAGATGACTTACCATAAGAAATCGATGAAGTAGCAAATGCTGCATGCTCAAGGTTTTTAACTAAAGAACTAAATATTCTAAATGACAAGATATTTTAAGTGGCCGTGAATAATTCCGGGGTGCGCGGGCAAAGAGAGTTAAGTCCACTTTCTTTTTACTGAGAATTAGAGTGACTTAACACACTATACCAGCCCAACATAGCTTTAGAGATGAGGCACATATACATAACTACCGTACAATTTTGGATATGACTTACTGGACTTAATAGTTAATACAAATGTAGAGAACATTTTTATCTATAACTCTATGGACATATCTCAATTTTTTTAGGAGGGTGGACTCAACTCTCTTTACCCGCGCACCCGCGAATTATTTATTTATTGAGCCCTTTATTACAAGTCTGCCAGTGATGACAAAGCTCAAAGAACATATAATAACGAATGTAAATAAAAATAAAAGTAAATAATAATACTTTGTACTCAACCATATAAATGTTGGAACACAATAAATCTGTCGGATTTTTAAAGAAATATGATTTTTTACAATGACTTTCTGTTCACTCTAATTTTGGCTGTTATACTTTTTATGGAAAGTTCAGCCTGCTATAACGCATGCACACCTTCTTTACACAAGGCTCAAAACATTTGTGTACAGTACATTAAATAGTATTAAGTGTTAGTTATATTCATGTAACTGTGGAGAGTTAGAACTTCCTCATTGCAGCTATATAAATGATATAAATCAAACAGCAATGTTAAACATTTCCCACATTTGCAATTCAGAATATAAAAGGAAAGAGAAGGAAACCCAAACACAGCTTTATAGCAATTCTTATAGACAATATTTAATTACAGAGGTCGAGGATTGGGGTAGTGATAACAAAATACAATGAAAGTATAATTCCGGTTGCCATAGGAAACTAGGAAAGGACAATGCCGACAATTTCTCGCCAGGCCAGCAGAATGCGGTAATAAAGCAAAGCAGCTATCCAATGGAGCTATTCCCAGCGTTTCACACCACAGCTGAATATAAAGCAGGGACCCCTGAATGACCTATGCCTTCGAGTATTAAAAGGACGGCGCCTTCCTGTGATAATAATAAAAAGACAGTGATGGATTTCCGGAAAAGAATCTAGTTCATACATTCTAATACCTGCATTACGTCAACAAATTACGCTCAAAAAGAAATACTTTCTTTTTACTATGCTGGATAACGTTAATATACCAGGATGCAACTAGGATGACATGAAATTGTAATACCTAAAATTGTTTTTAGGTGTATTTAGTAATGTCAAGATGTGAGGGTCCCTAGGTCCATGTGTTCGTGGGTCTCTTTGTAAATAGCACAAGAATATTTAATGCTCCAATGAACCGATATGGAATAAGAATCTATTCCTTCAAAAATAAGCAAAACTTGCATGAATGTATATAATATTAAATAGTATTTTTGCTGCACTTATATTAGATTTATATATTCTGTATATAATTCAGGCTCAGCTATAATTGATAAATACGTAACAGGTTCACCATTACCCCATCTCTCCCTGAAGAACAAAAAACTAGGCCTTGGCCTATCGCTATTTGATATTTAATATTTTCACTGCTACAGACATATAAAAGCAGATATATATATATATATGACTAAAAGGCTATTACATTATATTACATAATAGGAGGATTTTTATCCCTGTGTTGGGATTTTCATTCATCGAAAAAAAGCTAATCCACTGAAATTTCCCTCATTTCATAATTTTACTTGTGACGATTTTACTTGTTAATTAATTATATTAATACATCAACTTGGCTCGTAGTAGGAAATGAGAAAACTCTTGTTCAACTAGATTAGATTACTTTCCTTTTAAAATTCATTATATTTTAGGATTTCTGGAGAAAAAAATTACGATGAATTTAAGACTGCCTCTTCCCCTAACACGACGTAATAGAAACTGTGACAGAGTCAAGGAAACGAAATACTTTATGATTCGTTTGTCCAGAAAAATTAACTTATAATGGACCTTGTCCTTATTTACTAATGACATCTGATGCACCGAGATAATATTCTAGTCAATGCTCATCCGGAAGTAAGGTCTTGTCACTTAGGAAGGCCTTTTATAAAAAAAAAAAAATTAAAAAAATTAAAACACAAAATTAAACGATAGTTATCTTCTGTGCGAAATAGAGACTTTGTGACCGAAAACGGAACAAGTTTGTTAAAATACACGTACAGGAAGTTTTTAAAACTTAATAAATGAATTAGGCCAACATAAAACTCGTTTCTAAGCGTGATCAAATGAAAACTGGATTTTAACGATGTGCGGAAAAACGAGTATAGACATCAATGTTTATAATTCTAGAAACTGCTCTCGTACTAGAATGTCAAGTTGATCTTGTTCTTTCCATTCAATGACTGTTCAACGTAACGTAAACATTCCTTCTATGTGACCACTAGATCTTCAGGTAAATTCTTTAACTGTAATTCTGTCTATCAAGTAATGTAAGTTGTTATAAGTGCGAAAAAACAATTTCTTTTCACTATGGCTCTAAGGCCTACATTACACTATCAGATTTGTATGTTACATAAATTTAATAAAATATACAATGATAAAATCCTTTACAGGCCAATATAACGATTTTGATAACACATAGCTGCGTGATAAAAAGATATAGTTTTCACCACATAAAAAAAAATACCTCGAAACTTTCGATTTTGCACTATTAGTCATGTGATGTGGAATTCAAAGCAAAAATATTATAAAACAGAAACAAAAGACTGGAAACATAAAAAAACTAGGCCTATAGCTTAAAGTATAAACGGGTACTTTGGCAATATAAGGAGACACTTTTAAAACAATAAACTGAAATATTTTATCATACATATTTTAGAATGTCACATATTCATCTGAGGTAGTATCAGTAAACTCTAATTTAAATACTTTTTTCATCGAGTACTAGTATAGTATTAATCCAATCCATTACTGCAGCTACGGTTGCAGCACATGCACTGGGCATAATCAACTTGTAGTAATAGTATGTTGGGAATTCGTTTAGTTAGGATTGCGATAAAAGATAAGGTACAACATTTGATATAGTATAATAATCTTTGTTTGATCATATAAATCCGATAAAAGGTTTCACCATATTCTGAGACATAAAAAGCCGTCCCGAAGAAAACCCTGATGTGATCGACTACAGAAATATAGGATTGAGAATATCGTGGCAATAACCTTCTGTAAAATAACTCCGTTACTTGAATTAGATATTTATGTCCATACGCTCACATCAAATGCCGTAAATTATCAAACAGAAACTTTGGGATTTGTAAACAGTCGCGAAGATTTTTGAAGACGCGTATGGTAGCATAATCAACTAGTAGTAATAGTCTACTGGACAATATGTACTGAAGAATTCCTAATAATTTAGTTCCTCTCATTTCTATGTCGAATACTGGCAAAACATTCTCGTTTGATTTCTTAGCTGTCCAATATATTCTTATTTTTTAAATTATAATCTACAAATATAATTAAGGCTCACTCAGAAAATTAAAACTGTAAACCTTTTTTTATAAAACTTACACAGTTGAACTTATATCTTTCACAAAAACCCTGCCATAGTGTTTCTTCACTGTGACATAATAGATTCCAAGCATAAAAATACGAATAATAATAATAATAATAATAATAAATACTTCTGTTTAAGGAAAATGTAATTTTGAATATTACTTCTTTAATCTAATATAATGAGCTGAAGTTATTTGACCACCTGCAAGAAGTAGTGTCATCTAGGGTCAATGCAATTAATTCTGCGAACAATTGAAACTACCTGATAAAGATGCAATCAAGAATATCAGTAACGGCAGTGTTCAGCTATCAAGTCAAAAACGAAGGCGGATGACTTGTGGCATAGACCCTGCCTCACCATGGAATGTTGCGCCAAGGAGGTTCCTCTAGTTTTACTTTAGTTTAAACGCCGTTTTGGACTGATAACATGCGTCTGAAAACATTATAAAAACTACTGTCCGATTAAAGAATAAAGGGATAGAAAAAAAGTGTGCGTGGAACGCCACGCGACAGAAGTGAAACTTATTTTTTTATTTTTGTACTTTTCAATTTTTGATTATTGGATTTCAATTTTTGATTATTAGATTTCAATGTTTGATTATTGGATTTCAATTTTTGATTATTGGATTTCAATTTTTGATTTTTGGATTATTCGACTTTTTGATTTTTGGATTATTCGACTTTTTAATATTGGGTTTTTGGAATTTTTTTATTTTTTATTTTTTAAATTTTGTATCTATGAATTTTTTTGGATTTTTTAATTTTTGACTATCGATTTTTTAATTTTGGATGTTTAGATTTTTTAATTTTGGATTTTCGATTTTTTAATTTTTTATTCCCCTTTGAGTATTTTATTTTGTCCTTTAAATCGTATAGCAGCTGATTACTCCCAATCATTGAGTTGATTGTTTTCTGTGCAGTCCGTTCCGTTCATTTCCGTTCATTTCGTGACGATTTTTGAGCGTGACACATTTCTCGATTTACCCCCTACCGCGGCTAAAGAAGTTTCACTTCAAAAACATAACACAAGTTACTAAACCAAGAAAAATATACCCGCAGACTTATAAGTGTGATCTAAGGTGATGGGTTGTCCTTTTGTTTTGGAATGTGTAGAATAAGAAAACGCGTTCTTGTGGAGGAAGGATAACCACAAAATCCAATGGACTACATGACGGCCATGACTTCAGTTCACGTAATTGCTTTGCAAAGAAAATCGCTGCCTGCTTTTATCAAAACTAGTCTGTGCGGGTGTGAGTTCTGATCACAAACTGTCGACCTTCAGTTTTACTTAGCTTTTAGCGACTTAAAAATACGTGCATACTACCGCAATTTTCTTCCGAAGGTTATTCGATTATGTTAAGTGTGTCTCATTGTTTTCTACTGAGGAGTTGTTTATATAACTACTGCAAAGAGGAAGATAGCGAGAAGTAAGGCTAACGTCTCTCGAAAATGTCAAAGGGCAAAAACTCTAAATGGATAGTAAATGCAAGAAAAGCTGTGCTATATCAAAGGCTGGAATGATAATTCTTTCACACTGGCCGTGTGTAGGCTAAGATGGAAAGGTGAAGTCAGAATGAAAAATTCAATGCCATAGCCGGGATTTGAACCAAGATCTTTGGCTCTCCGTGCCGATGCTCTAACCAACTGAGCTACCATGGCAACATGCCGGTACAACATTAAATGTTTAATGTTTATATGTTATGTTTATATTTAATGTTGTACCGGCATGTTGCCATGGTAGCTCAGTTGGTTAGAGCATCGGCACGGAGAGCCGAAGATTCTGGTTCAAATCCGGCTATGACATTGAATTTTTCATTCTGACTTCACCTTTCTATATCAAAGGCTGTTATGTTGCATACAGAAGGCCTATGTGTAATATACCGCTTTGCATATTCACAGTTTTTTAGATGTCCAATGATAGAAGGAGAGACCAATAGTCTTCGGGCTCTCTTTCTACCTAGCCTTCAGCTTGTGAATGATTTAAATTTTAAGCAAGTTACTTGTATAGGAAATGTTAAAATTTAGTATAGACCTTACAAGCAATTTTTTCTTCGCCATCACTAATATCATCATCATTTTCTTTTTCCCCTCCTCTACCTCTCTTGGTTATTATATTATTAATTTTTTTATTTCCTCAGCTGACTGGTGTTGGGAGGAAACGAGAACCTAAGCCAAAACATCTCCACTCCTCAAGAATTTGCATACAATGTGGCTGTATTCAGAATGACAATTTTCTGCAAAGTTCTTAACAAATCTGGATCCAATCCTACTGTTTTCGACGTAATTTTGTAAGGCTGCATGATTCCTGCAGCAGAAATAGAAGTAATAATAATAATAATAATAACAATAATAATAATACATACTAATATTATTATTATTATTATTATTATTATTATTATTATTATTATTATTAGCGTAGCACCTGTTCCTTTAACCGCAATTATATGGCGGTATATGACCCTCTGAGATATTACGATATGGAATGATGGTGACTTGAGAAGTTGGGGAGGGTTTCAGATGAAAGTTAGTTAGAAAGAGAATGACATGTGGTTTCTTAAGAAGTTTACTAATACACTGGTGTAGTGTCAAGTTTCTAGTGGTAAGAGAACGATTCCCCTAAGAGTCTAATAATGAGGGTTGTCGATTATTAAAGCTCAATTATAGCCCAACAGCGGATCTACAGTTTACACATAATACGAGCCACAGTTGAGTGTAATGTCAGCGTTTAATTGGGCCTATATCTTTAATTTGAAGTTTGATATGTAACCAATGAACTATGAGTGTAACATACCATCAGATAGCGATGTGAGTTATTTAATTCCTCAACAATTTTACAATATCTACTTACGCTAAATTTTGAGAGATCTGGTGAAAATCAGTGTTAGATAAAAATAATTTTACAAGACATTTTAATTCCAATTCGTATTAATACTGATTTATAAGCGTCGAGTTTCAAATACATAACCATTCATTACCATATAACTCTGAGTTATTTAACCTCCTAGATTATTTGTTTCCCTTCTTAAATTGTTCATCTCTGTTCCCTCCACTATCCCCGAAATTAATCCACTGTACTGTCTGTTCATTTAGACGTGAACACTTGCATGCGCCGCAGACATAGGGCGGGACGGAAGGGGAGTGTGTTGCTAGTATGGATCACGTGAGACTGATACCACTGCGCATCGTGTTTACAGTGTTCACAGGCACAGTAGTTCAATAACTGCTTGTACGTTATGTACAGGCCTACTCCGTCAGAAAATACTGAAATAATGATGCAAGGAGTGCATGCTTTTTCAGTCAACTTCATTAAAAACTATTTCAAGCAATTATCAATAAATGTAATAAATATACACTATATCAAATATATTTTAATAAAACACCGATGATATGTCTATGTTAGTCCTCAACTTGCAAGTTGGAACCTGTATTTATCTATCCTAATTAGTAAAACCAATGCTGGAAAGGCTTGGGATTTGTTCGATTAATTGGAAGATAATTACTTTCAACCCAATCATTAACTGCGGCTGACTGGATACTGTAGAAATCGCTTACTGAAAGGAAGTGAACGTTAAAAACTCATTTCCTACCATTAGGTAAATTAGTGAGATCTAAACCATATGCTGCAACTGAAGCAAGGGAGAATAAATATAACGAGGTTGAATAGAGTAAGTGTTAACAAGTAGGCACCTCATGCGCTTAACTGTCCAGGGCCCATCGTCTCCACCTTAAATGGAACTCCAGGATTCTATTAAATGCAGATACCAATGGCCCCTAGAAAGGAATGCTCTAGTCTAACTGATCCCAAGTTATTGTCTTCCAATGAACCAAACCTTGCGAAATTTGCATCTTCCGAATCAGACTCACCAATTAAACTACACTGTAATTTTAATGGCACTTAAGTGAGTTTAAATTTGTTTTATTTCATTTCTGTTAGTAGCGTTTATGACAGGTAGTTTAACAAAAAATATAAAATGAATGTAATACTGATAATATATTTTTCCAAACAAAGTATTAGACCTACAAGAGGGCCGTGATGCTTAAAAGATCTGCTCTGGTTTAGTCAAAACTAACCTATCTCTAGTACATGAAATACGGTGGTGTTTTCTGTGGAAGAAAAATGTTACATTGTTCAAGCCTATTTTCTACCTCGTAGGAAAGATGGAAACAGACAGTGACATTAAGCAGTGTGAACTACAATTCCCTACTTAATTTCTCAACTATGTGATTGCAGAATAATTCCTGACATAGTTAATGAATTAAGATATCCAAGTAAAATAGAAAAGTAGAAGTCCTATATCGTGGAGACTATTGAAAGAAGTTAAGATGTCATACTTCAGAAAATTTCAGACACGTCCAAGTGGAATTACTAGAAATAACTGGCGAGGATTTCCAATACCTTCTTTAAAATCCTGAGCATTTTTATTTATTTATCGATACATTTCACCATGGAGTTTTAAAAATTAAATATAAAAATAAGCCCCTATCTCCAAAGTCTGAATTAAAAACTCTCCATGTCTTTACATATCATGAAGAGAGAGAGATATCGCTGACTATCCAATTGCTGAGTCATGCATCTCTCACTCTACTTTTGGCAGACTGCAATTTGGGGATCACGGGTCAGCGAACAGTTCCCATGGTCAAGAACACAAGCACTACCTTTTCATTCAAGTATCTCCCCAAATCCCCCCCCCCCCCAAGAATGCGTGCACTCTACAGGAGAAGTTTCCGGAGATCGAATTCAGGCCTTCAAATTCGTGGTCAACAAATTAAACATGAGACCAAAACCTAGGGTCTAATACAACGGATAAAAATAAGTAATAACTTAGATTTAAATCAAAACGGTGTATGGAACAAAATATTTGCTTTACTTAATATAGCTAAAATCAGTATAACTTTTTTAATTTCCAGAACATTTGGCTAATGAAAATCGAAAAAAAATAATTACATTCTCCATCGTCTGTTGCGGTTTTTAACCGTTTTTACTTTGTTTTTATTTGGTAATGAGCAAATGTGTCAACGATCTTAGTCTTAATAATATCTGATGGCGAAGAGAAAGTATAAATTTCTTATTATGCCTAGTATAAATAATATATCTTACTTAGATTAATCAGCTTTATCTTCAATCTCAAACGTACACACTTAAAACACGTACGGTATGAATGCCTCGGCATAATCTACAGGAATGTTTGATGTTTATTTTTTCTATGTAAGTTTCTTTTAGTGTTTACACACAGTCTATGCACACAATGACTTCAATTTCAAGAAACAGACCGTGGCACTCAAGGTTAAAAATCTGTACAATTAGACCTTCATTGAAGAAAAGCGACAATTCATTCGTTATGTAGTTTGGGAGGGAGATTATGTGTAATTTCTAAATCTATTAACATACATTAGAAGATTGGTTCATATTGAAATATCATAGCGCATCTATCTCAGTTACCGAAAAGTTAAACGAACTGTTAAATTAGATGGTTGGTAAATAAAAATTCTAACTTTATTCTAGTGTTAGTACTGAAATTCGATACTTGCTGGACTTATAGTCCAATCAAATTGTCACAAAAAAAAACCACATGGATGCAAAATTTAGGGTAGAGCTAATTTTTTTATATGATGTCTGGGATGGTTTTGAGAGTAATTTCTGACATTTTGCCAACAACATTTTTTGCCGCCGGAGCCGCCATCTTGAAAAAACTTCAAAATTTTCTATTTCATTTTTGTTTTTGCCCATTATCTGCCAAAATACGCACCTGACAAACATGTTTTATTATCCATCCTAAAGGTAGACTAAATTTGCTACAGTTTGAGATCAAATTGAGTTTTCTACCATGAATAGTTGGAATTGGACTATTAATAATATAATAGAGAGGATAAAAAAAAAAGAAAACAGAACTGTTTCGTAAGAAGGGGATGGACATTTTTGAGTAAGTACATGGGATATCAACCAGTGGCAGAACGCGTAGAATAGACATGATCGCATTTCAATCTAATGGAAAAAAGGGTTTTTAATACATCACAGCCAACCCGAAGTGGCTAATATAAAAAATAGTTGATATATGAACCTACCATTCCCTTTTACAAACAAAAATACCACCTAGAATCGATAGAAGTAATTGGCTTTATGGTGGGTGCTTGAAATCCTGGAAAAAAATTTGATCTCCCCAGATCAGCAATTGAGCTGCTGGTAGTAATGACAATATGCGTTTCGACAAATGTTTTGAGACCCATTTACACAACATGCAATAAATGTTTATTCAATTATTTTATGTAATAAATTATTTTCACATAAGGAAATATATACACAACATGCAATAAATGTTTATTCAATTATTTTATGTAATAAATTATTTTCACATAAGGAAATATATACACAACATGCAATAAATGTTTATTCAATTATTTTATGTAATAAATTATTTTCACATAAGGAAATATATACACAACATGCAATAAATGTTTATTCAATTATTTTATGTAATAAATTATTTTCACATAAGGAAATATATACACAACATGCAATAAATGTTTATTCAATTATTTTATGTAATAAATTATTTTCACATAAGGAAATATATCTACTGTATAACCTAGCTTTAAATGCAATATTACAGGAAATATATTTCGTAATTAAAATAGCTATTTATTTTTATAGGCTACACTCAAATAGTTAAGAGAATGGAACTGACAAATAATACAACTATATCTGTGAGCAATTTATGAGGAAATGTCAATACTTGCTTTTAAATAATTACGTTTATTATTTTGTGATACTGCTCCAAAATAATCCAAGACAAATTTTGCAATAGAAAGCCTCTCACTCTCATGTCCACATACAAGGCATCAATTCATAAGTCTTATTATTTGATTCAACTTAATATGGAGTTGAAATAAGATGGACGACTAGATTTCCATTATATTCGCGAAAGATTAAAATTTTGAGGTGTTGAAGGACAAGAAATCGGATGTAATTAATTTAATACACGTACGACATATTTCCAATTCGTCTACTGATGTGAAACAGAAACACAAGAAATAATAATAAACAAAAAATCCGGATGACCTTCATTACCAATACGAAATACGGGATTAAACTGTTATCCTTAATGCCTATATTACTGTGCATCACGACTTTACCAATGGGTTTTCAAAATATAACAAACATGATATTAGAGTTTTAAGTTAGGAAATATCGTTGCTACTATCTTTTTGTGATTAAAAATAATAAGCTGATTTTTAAAAAAATATTTGCAGAGCTACTAGACACTCCTAATTATTCACTATCTCAAAAAATTACTTTACTTTCTTTGAGTTCTAATAAAAACAAAGATTTCACGGGGAGTTACGTTTTGCTGTTTATGGTGGTATTTTTATATTTCATTAGCGAAACAAGATTGAATGCATAGCTGCATAACAATAAAAAAAAGAGATAAAACAGAATCGCTGAAGCAAAACGACAACGCTCAGAATTCTTGCGAAAAACACTTCTATCGCCTATTATGTCACGAGCTCCGTTAAAAACAACGTGGTTTCAGTTAGAAACACCTGCAACAGCGAGTAAAAACTGAATGCAAGTAGAACTACAACAGCTTTACTCTTATTGCTCGACACGAGGTTCCAGCAGGCTATGTTTATAACGACTTTATAATTATGAAGTAGTGAATAAAACGACTAAACTAACATAATACCTAATAATAACAATAATAAAATAATTACATTATAATATTATTATATATAATATAATAAATAATAATTATATTATATTATAATATTTTAATAATGATATTATTATTATTATTACCTGTACTCGTACTATTTTAATACTATCATAACCATAGTAATATATTTAATACTAAGCGCAATGAAATAATGCGTCAAAATACACTTAATATTATAATGCGCGTTCATTACGTTATGAATAGACTTCGGACTTTTAGGTCGCTAAAAATGCTGTTTTAGGTACCTAAAATAGGCTCTAAAAATTGAAAAACAGGTTCTCAAAATCGTAAAATAGTCTCTAATAAAATCGTTTAAGTTGCCAATTTTTTGAAATATCTCAATTGCAATGCAGAATATTATATTTATTGAAAAAACACAGAAATAGGCCTATGGTGCACATAATTATATAGACCTATTACTAGGGTCTGTATTACTTACATAACGGTGAAAACCTAATCCCTGCGCCCAGAAGCTACGCATATCATACTAGTATATTCAACCCCTTGTATCCCTCAGTGATTCAGAGATCTACTTTTTTTTTTTTACCGGATGTGGGACTCGGGAGAAAAACACTACATTTTCTTGGGAATTCCAAGGAATTTTTCTACTGAAGACGAAACATTCCTTACTGTTTAACCACGTCACAAATGTGTCATGTACTGCACATTCCGAGCTGAAGATTTAGTACGAACTGAAAACAAATGCTAGAATTTATACAAAAAAAAATATAACTTATTTTGAACTTTAGAGGAAAAACAAGAAAAAATGCAATATTAGGCTCTAACGTAAAAATAGGTTGTTTTAGGTCCTATAAAAGTATCAGTTTTAGGCATAATCACTTATGAAACATGCATATACAAGTTTTCATCCATATATCACTTAAGGATTAAAATAGGTTTTTACCTAAAATCCGAAGTCTAGTTATGAAAAATATTTTTAAAGCAAACACTTAGGCTCACCCAGGAATTTATTTATAACTAAAGTAAAAAAAAAAAAAAAAAAAAAAAAAACCAGATGCCATCTGCAAATTAACTACAACTAGGCCTACTTGTATCTCGTATATTTTTATTTTGTAATGTTTGACAAGAAATGATATCTAAATACTGTAAATACATTCCAAAAATCGCAATGACCCTACACAGTAGGCCTAATACCGCTTAAGTTATAAGAAATAAAAAACCAAAAAAGAAAGACACACACATACACAATATTTCAATAATATTACCAGCATTGTGATTATTTCTTATTATTGTTTCTTGGTATTATTGTCATTTAGTATTGTTTAAAAAAAAAAATTGCCGGCGTTAACCCTGCGGATACCTTCTGATATTGCTACACGTATTTTAACAGCCTAAAATAATTTTTAACCAGTACATCTAGGAAAATATGAAAATTTAATCTGTACGATTATGAAATGGAATGCGCCCCAGATATAGTTGGTTACAAACTGAACAGAAGGCTTCATTTAAAGCATGTTTTTCACACATTTTCTGTTCAAGATTCAAATGAAGCCACAAAATTGAGGCAGCTTACTTCGACATAACTCAGTCAGTATGTCTTTGGACCCCATTATGAAATTAGAACTAAATAAATGAAACAAGCAAAAGAGCCCATACGGCATAGTGGCACATAGTGGTACAATGAAGAGCCCATATATGAGTTTATGTGCTAAAATATCCAGGCTTTAGATAATACAACATAATGCGGGGATTTCCGCAGAAAGGAGGCAAGTGATAGTGCAATGCAGCATCCGGCGAGATGTATGCAGACTTAGGGGCTGCAGTAGACATCAATCACGCCACCTGAGAATTCCGAAATATTGATTACATCGCAATCATGTTCCCATACACCTTCTCAGGTCATGTTATATTCTTATGACATCGATACGGTCAGCTTTAATCTGCTGACAGATGAAGCACACGGTGCTATGCAATTGTGTCTCTTCGAATACAGGGATAAGCTCCTTCATAGATTTGTTTCAATTATCTGCTTTCTTTAACCCAGTGGTATGCATTACTTCCTCGGATCTATCTGAGGCAAGAATGTCTGATCGGGATCCACTCAGGCTCGTGAGTTCAACTGAGAAGCTATTTGACTAAGAAGTAACAGCTCCGGTCAAGAAAGTCATTAATAATGGCCAAGGAAGTAGCATGCTGACCTGCCGTCCGCCAATGAAAGCGAAAGATAGAGGAAGATTATGCAGTGATCGGATGATAGGTCCTTTTTTTTTTTTTTTTTTTTTATTTTATTTTTAATTATAGCGTAAGAAGGTTTGGTTTAACTTTAGTTTCACGTGGGAATGTAACAAGAACTAGAATAAAGAAAAAAATACAGTACTTTAAATTTATCAACGAAATAAATGAACTTAAAGCCTAAACTATGTGATAAAACACGGCATTAATGTATTGCTAACATGCAAGTATTAGTGGCAATAGACTACAATGACCGTAATGTATCTCCATTTTAATTTTAATTATTCGTAATAGAAGTTAATAGGATATTATATCTAGTCCTACTTGCAAATGTACGTATACTCTTATAATTTAAAGCAGTATAAATGTATTTGCTCGCGGCATTTAAACACTGAAAGAACTATTTTATTTTAACGTCAATTTTTAAGGCCAAGGAAATACTATTTTCTATTAAAGCGAATTTGATTATTACCAAGGATACTTTGGGCTATTTCCTGACTCGAGGATTATAATTCAAATTATAGGAGTTAATATTACCATATAGCCTACACACCTAATCTTCGTTCTGATATCTTCGGAAATTTCAGAAATTTTAATTCAATCTCAGGGGAAGTTTTGAATGTTGTTTAGCGTACACTGATGGTCAGAATTATTTCTCCTTTGCCTGGAAAGAAAACAATGTTTTCATAATGTAAACGAAAACTTTTAATGCTAACTTATTGATGTACGAAATGTCAAATTTAAGATAAGATTCAAGAAAAAATAACTTGAGAGATTACTTTGCTTGAAACAAAACACCATGTTGTTATACCAATTTCAAAATATATATATATTTTTTTTTACTGGCAGTTCTTTTTCTACCATACAGTTCTTGGAATAATTTACGAATACAGAACGTAAATAAAAAATTCAAAACGTTTTCTTATTTTTTTTTTAAATTCCAGTAAATGACATTAAGTCGTTGCAAAGTAATTATTTTTAGAGTGTATCGTTTAATGGAACAATAAATAAATATTCATTCTAAACTAAGAAAAAACTAAACTTCTTAGCGCTAGGCCACTATACGACCGCTTCTGATAGCACGATTGGGGATCATGTGGTCAGCACGCTGACATCAAGGCTGCTAAAGATGGTTTCCGTAACCGGAGCCGCTACTTTTCAATCAAGTAGCTCCTCAGTTTGTAAGTCGATGCTGAGTGCACCCCGTTCCAGACCTCTTTACCTCAGAAAAATTCGAGGAGGTACCAGGGATTGAAACCGGGTCTGCGGATCTGTAGCCACCGATACTAACCACGAGTCCACACAGTCGCTCAATTACTAATTCTAGCAGATTTAAAAATCATACGATATGTATATATTTGAACATTTTACTGTAAGATAAACTCCATGCTCATTAAGTCATTATTTTATGGCCATGAAGTAAGCGGTAGAAATCTGTTTTTGTAGCAGAAAGAGTAACTCAAGTTAACTACTTTGAAGTTATTGTATGTGGAAGAAATGAGGATCAATGAAGCAAGCTGAACGGTACTCTCATATGTAGCTACCGTACTTAAAAAGAACAGCAATTTGGTGCAAAATTGTTGTAACTGAACTAGCATGTAATTTCCTGGACCTGGAAAGCGGTAATTTGACAAGAGCCGTGTGCCTGGACCGTTACATTCCGCTTGGCTTTAAACTCAAACTAGCATAGCGTGGCCCGGCCAGCCCCGTAGCTTCTATGAGAACAATTACAATCACTTTCATCTTCGCTTATCCGCAGACTCCCTTCTATTTCACCTGCAACATAGCCTCGAGACAAATTATTTCTAGGAAGGACGGAAATTATGTTCAAATCGAAGATTACAAGCAATTAATAGGTAGCCTAACTCATTCCTTGGTACTCTTTTCCTGTGGGTATAATAATAGGATAGCTTGCTTATAAAACTGTTAATAAGTTCCATAAAAGTATACCTCGCACACTGGACACAATCTCATGCATTAAATAATGTTAAATCAATACCATAATTAATTCATCCCAGAAGGGACAAGGCCTACCACCCGACCGCTGCGTCATCTGCCATAGGCAGATGGCAGGATTGGGGGCATGTGGTCAGCATGCCGACGCCCACGGCCGTTAACGGTGGTTTCCAAGACCGAAGCTGCTACTTCTCTATCAAGTAGCTCCTCAATTTGAATCACGAGGCTGAGTGCACCCCGTTCCAGACCTCCCTACCCCAGAAAATCCGAGGAGGTACCGGGAATCGAACCCGGGCCTACGAATCTGTAGTCAGCGAGGCTAACCACAAGTTAGTTATTATTAATAATGTTGCAATATCATTATCAACATCATTAACGTTATATGTATTAACAAATAGCTCTATTACATAGATAAGCTTGGACAATATCTGAAAAATAGGAACTGAAACATGTATAGGCTAAGGCTAAAATGTTCCCCCAAAAAATACAAAGGAAATTCTTCTTTGTAATGACTCCCCTCAACACAAATTTCAAGTAATTATCTTTAATGCACTCTATCTGTAAAAGACTCAAGCTTGGGTCAGCTTGAGTCAGTATGGCAATGGCTTTCTGTGCTCATGGTCGCGGGTTCGTCCATACCCAGGTCGATGGTATTTTTGTGTGCATAAATGTGACAGGCCCAGTCTGTAGAATTATAGGCACGTACAGGAACATGAAATAAAATTCCGGCGAGGGTCAAAGGCCTAAGTTTCAGTGCACCCCCGTCGTTAAATACTATTACGAATATAAATCAAATCAAATCAAACAAAACCAGGACATAGGGTATGAAAACGTAGGGAACTACTTTTAAATCAGACCTGCATTAAAGCAAGCTCCTACTGACAGAAGCTTAAGTTGATGATGATGATGATGATGATGAGTGTTCTGCCCGAAGGCAGGTCCAGACCCGGAACAAAGCCGTGGGGTGATGACCACGACTCGTCCGAGGTAATTCAGGCAAGGGTGATACCGAGATTTGCCATTGCCTCTCGCGGGATGGGAATGAAAGGACACAACACAACACCCAGTCCTGAACCCAGGAAGGAAATTTTCCACCGCTGAAAAATCCCCGACCCGGCCGGGAATCGAACCCAGGCCACCAGGGCGGAAGGTAGTCACGCAACCAACTCACCCACGGCGGCGGACAAGCTTAAGTTAGATGATATTTAACAAAATAGATGTTGAAACCACTTAATATTCGAATTAGCCCAAAGATTCCAGTAAGTCTGAAACATAGGCGTCTACTTTTTACATGGCTATTTACGTACACAGTAGAAACGCACTGGTTTAAAATGGTTATTTAATGGGCACAGCCTATAGCCGCGAACAATTTAACCACATTAACATAAAGCAACTGAATTAAGCTCTTGCATTCTTATGGGTATGCTAATCTTTAAGACAAACAGATAACTCCGCCTCGGCTCACAACCAATCACGGAACCATTATGAAAGAACGAACACCCTGATTTTAAACAAGCCAATAAAAGTAATTTGCATATAAAGACTCAGAAAGGCGTGCCCATTTATGTGTATATTGTGTCTCCAGAGTATGAAATGTTTGTGCCGTTGTTATAGCATATAGCCTGTAGGCTAGTACTAACCACTCTATGTGATGCATAACAAACAGCCATTAATAGATTTCACAAGAACTAATTTTCAAATGCATATATTAATAGTACTGTGTAATATCATAAAATTATAACTCCACCATAATAAGTCATTGTTTGTTTAGTGTATTGCATGCATAATACGAGTCGCTGGAAGGAGGTTAGCGGCCAATTTCAGAATAATATGTCTAAAATATTAATATGCTCAACATAAAACGGTTTCATCTTTCAGAATTAAGCAGAAAAATAAACATTTCGTATTTCAAGCCATAAATGGACTTCTGCTAAAACATAAATAACGTACGCACGAATATTTTATTTATATACTGCCATGAGGCAGAGAACAACAACATCTTATCCGATTATTTATTTTGTGGTCTGACAAGAAAACTTCAAATGTTTCCGTTGCTGGCATAGAGAATTACAAATACAGATATACACTCGCACACACAGACATATAAATATACTGTACATGAATAAAGAGAAAACATTATTAGGTTATGTACACGTTGTAGCCTCTTCATACAGAAATGTTTAAAATTTCTTATCCTTTATTTAGGCTACACCTTAAATAATAAGTATTAGACTCCAATAACATTACAGTAAACGAGAATTTCTAAAAACATACATGTAAATTTACTGTAAATATCTTTTGATTTGTACGTTTTCACTTTATATAATGTTTTACTTAAATTACTTGTGGTTATTTGTAGGCCTATTTCAATTGATTTCATCAGTTTATGAAAATCAACATAGTAATTCACATCAGAATTAAACAAATAAAATAAAAGATAAAGTTATATTTTAAATCATCTCAATTTGAGGAAATACCACTGGAGCTAAGCTATTTATTGGTCTTAGTTCCACTTTTATCTAAATTGTTTATTAAACAATTTGTGATTCGAAATGAAAGTTTTTTTTGTGTGTTCAAATTAAATTTATTAGATCTAAAGACCGACACCTTTTAAAGTACTTTCATTCCAACAATCCAATGTATCCCCTCAAGTCTTACCCGACTGAAATTTTGCTGGTTCGAAATACTTTTTTCCTTGTTGCTTATAAGGTTAACGAAAACGACGACGACGGATGTTTGTTTATAATACTTTATTGTTAGTTTATATTTGATTTGTTCACATTTCCAAAGAAAACTTAAATAAAAGAAAGTGTCCCGAGAAAACCTCTCATACTAATGTAACATTGAACATAACAAATATTTCAACAGGGTAACACTAATACTTCGTCCTCTCCGCTTCAAAAGACCTACTAGCACAGTTATTGCTCCAGGATGAATGCGATAAAGAATGTTCCGAGATGCAAATTAAGCATATTTCTTGTTGAGTGGGCTTTACTTTATGTTTCATTTCACCTTCAAATGTGACACAAATGTATACAATTCTATTCATATTTCATAAGCTAAAGCAATAAATGTAAATGTTATGTCTTAATAAAAAAACATTTTAACTACTTGTAGGAAATAGTTAGGCCTATGGAAATATATATTTTCAACATTTCGAATGTTAAGTGTATTCTGTATACATAAAGACAGTCCAGAAAAGGAGATAACATCTCGTGTTGAATCTGTATGTCATAGAAAAAAGTAAAAAGCACCGATTATGTGGGACATTATTTCAGTATTAGAATAAAATTAATTTGAGCAAGTTCGATGCAGTTGAAAACTTGAAAACAAACAGAGGAATTATATTTGTAAATCTAGTTTTATGTCGGTCAAAGCCTTCTATAATGATAGTAATTGGTTCTTTCTTAATCAGCAGAAATTATTTCTAAATACAGAAATATCATTTAAGCTCAGGCTTAGCTCTCTGTTACCTAACTACAAATAAAGACTGCACACAAAGAGGAAAGGCAGTAAAATATTTTGATTTGGAGATACTTTTAGAATGTACTAATTATAAAATATAATATTTTTTTGACTTGTGTTTCGGTATATTCACAGTAACATTAGTCATAACTGAATTTCATTCAAGGGAACATTTCTGAGTAAACGGACATTTCTAGGGATGATTATAAAGAAAACAACAAATTTATATTTTGTCAGTCGTACAAAAATTATTCCAGCATGCATCGAAATTTCGTTCTGAAGGGAAAGTTTCCATATGTTTCCGTAAGTTCTCTAGAATAAAAAAAAATATTTAAAAAACACTCAACACTATGGGATAAAATGTCAAACGAAAATTATTTATTATTTTCAGGTTAATTTCTTACTCAAAGAGAAAAAACCGTTATAAATGCATTATAAGTCTAAATTTTCCAACATCCTGTAAACCTATCAACAATCTACTCCAGTACAAAAGAATCAATAGACCACACCCCGCAATATAATAAAAATTATAACTCAATCCATTGATCAATTTCCTCTTTACAATGAAAAATCTTTCTAACCTTTGATGACAGTAGATGATTCATTCCTTTGAATTCCTAAGTGGAACCTAGGACCTCGCATGAAGGTTCCAGTACCTAAGACTAACTTAGTTAGGTTACAATTTCCGAGAGACGCCAGAGGGACAGATGGTAAGCCCGCAGCCACAATAACCCTCGAGAGGAAACTAAGGTATTACTTGGACGTGAAAGAGCGGAGGAATTTAGTCCAGAGGCTCTAATTAGGCCTATATTCTCATATCAGTAAAAAAAGTGATAATGTTTTGGCTTGTCAGTTGTACAAAAAAAAATTAAAGAGGATAAAAGGGTATCTAGTATCTCATATCTAAGCAGCAAATTTAAAACATCATTGCACAAGTAAAACTGCACACGTTAGATAACACTGTATGGTTTGCCACTTTCACTTCAGTCTGAAATTGAATAACGTCATTGAAGTCAAAGTTATTCCAGTCATTGAGATGCTATGTCAAGTTCTTGGTCAAAACAAATACCTAGCTTCAACTCTAGCCTGCTTAACGCATTCCGATTTCTGTATTTTCCGTCCCCTACACCATCTCAGACTTTTCCTGTCTCATTTCACAAACACACTAACAAAGATATGCACAAAAACATACACGAAAACATAATACACATTTTCACAATCGCAAGTTAATTTCTGAGCCAAAGTGTAACATAATTTGAAGCTATTACATTGAATAATATATCCCAAGCTACACAACACCATTTATCTCCAGGGAGTCCTCAAAAGGCTATGCCAGGCTTAGGTGTTGATGGATAGTCCCAACCCGTCCCAAATTTAATCCAATCCAACATTGAATAATATTATGTTATATATACGAGATACCAGTCTACTATTGGCACTGTTTATTGAAATAACTGAAAGTGTATGCGTGTTGGTAAATATATATTTAATATCTAAATTAGCAGTTAAAACCGTGATGCGATTTCTCAACAATTTATAATTTTACATAAGCTAACGTTATTCTCACAAATTTAATTTTAAAGTTACAACCTAGCTAAGCAAATATCTGACAACGTTTTGGATAAAATAAGAATACATATTTAGTACATTTTTGAGGATAGGCAGATAAACGGGAGCAATGATTAGACTATTATTTTCTTTATAGCAGCACTTTCCATTTTAGTTTCATGAAAACACTACTTTACATGTAAAACTTTCTGAGTTACGGTAATAGGTATCAACTCCCTTTTCCCTTAAATTGGCAAGGTTGTTGCTTGTTTTCTGTAATCTGCTGAAACGTGATAAATGATAACACAAAAGCCATTCAAGAAGAAGATGTATGCTTGCGAAGAAGAGCCAGGTAATCAGTAAACATAAGGATTTTTTTTTAAATTATGTGGTTAAAAGTTTAAATTTAATTTATATTCTACTAAAATAAATAAATCAAAGATTTTTCTTAGAAAAGAGCGTAGAATATGTTGTATATGTATTTATAATAATTCAATGTACCACTTATTAAGCAAATAAAATAAAAAAAAAATTTATTACTACAAATCGTAATATAAAATTTTAACAAATGTGAATTCGAACCCTGCCCGAAAGAGCCGAGTTTGTCCTCGGGACCTGTTCAGTTCAAAACAGTGAAGTACACTAAACTAATTATTTGCAGTAATACAAAACACTGATTTACAAGCATAGGAAAGTGTGAGTGAATAATATTTACAGTTAGAACTTAACATGTTATAATTCCAAAAATGAAAATATGAGTTAATAATACAAAATAATATAATTATACAATTTTAAATTAAATTAACTTTTAGGTACAGTAATTATACCTATATTTTCAAATATAATATAACTTAGAAAATGTTATAATAATGACAGAAGGAAATAGGGCTAGTTATTAAAAATTTTCTAATGTTAGACTTAAATTGTTTGTTGCTTAACCCAGTTACTCCAGAATGGTTGTTAGTAAATGAACTGTCTTGGGCCAAAACTTGAACAGCGCTTAACTCCAGTAGTTGTAAGTCCTTTTGGTTCAGTTAATAGGCTACTCGTAAAATATTAGGCTATAGATTGATTAAAATATTACGATTGCTAATACGTAATGACTGTCGTCGGATTGTACAAAATTCTTGAAACATTTATCTAATAGTACAAGGTTTAATACAGTACACATAATATGTAAAAACATCTACTTTATACTGAAGACCTAGTACAGATGAAGGCTGCATGATCCTAGAATACAAATCAAGGTTCTGCAATAAAAAGAAAACCCGTCTTGAATCTTTAAGCGCGTGAGTGTGATCGAATTAGGAAATATGAAATATTGCTACATTACTATGAGGTTAACGCAAACTCGACCAAAAAGCGTCTTCATAACGTTTCTTCAAGTCAGCCAATTATTTTTCCCGTTGATGTTAGAAAAACTGTAACGCAGCAACTGTATTCTGATATGGTATTGCACTGAAGCGTCTAAATGACGTGATATGTTATGCGGTACGATGGTTCGTATTGCAGAAACTGCTGCCGCTCTCACATTTTAAACACAGCATTTACGTGACTTAATCTTTGCAGAGATTGGATAAAAACCGCAGTGGAAAAAACTTTCGCTGAATTCTTGAGCAAAAACTCTGAACGTCATCTTCGACTACAATGAATTCCTGCGTTAAGCATTTACGGTATAGGCTATAAATGTAACTGTTGGAACTCCCCTGTATCGTTGTGATCGTAGCAATTTTTCTATTACTTTATTTTATGTAGCTGAATAACACTTTATTGATTAATCTTGATTACGATAATGATGGTGATCATAATTTTAATAATAATAATTTTGTATCCTTCAACTTTTCGATTTACTCTTTGTTTTTTACTAATTTACAGAAAAAATCGTACA
This sequence comes from Ectobius pallidus, assembly GCA_964059195.1. Taxonomy (NCBI): domain Eukaryota; kingdom Metazoa; phylum Arthropoda; class Insecta; order Blattodea; family Ectobiidae; genus Ectobius; species Ectobius pallidus. The sequence goes on from CAXKWD010000002.1 coordinate 91,078,731, forward strand.
GTTAAGCCAGTAATGAGTGATGGGATAATCCAAGGTAAGTTAGTACAGATGATCATCATAATGTGATAACGAAAAACGTGGATAGGCCACAGTGGTAATGACAAAACCCGAAATAATCTTATTTTCCTAATGAGAGTCTCACATCCGGTAAACCGTGGCTCGAACCCAGGATAAAGGATAAGCTGAAAACGTCTATTATATTAAATTCATTATTGTTGATATTAGTAATATTAGTAGCAATAGTAATATCAACACTATTTAACTAATATTTGTATTATATTTTTATTACAATTACTTCATGCACTTATTTGGGTGGCGCGGTTAGTACCGCGCTGGCTTTCTGTGCCCAAGGCTGCGGGTTCAATCCCGGCCCAGGTCGATGGCATTTATGTGTGCATAAATGTGACAGAACTCCTGCGAGTCAAAATCACGGCACGCCGGCTACGGTCACAGGCCTCAGTTGCAGCACATTCCCGTCGTTAAATAACCATATCCCAACCAACTTCATGCTCTTATCAATAGCCTACAGACGTCTTAATAAAGAAGAACATCGGTACATTTCATCGCTCATTGGTAGGTTGCAACAAACCATTATCAGGATGGCTCAGAAAGGAATGCATTTTTGTCAAGTGATAACTTTGTTACAGTATTTGTAATTTTGCAAACATGTTAATGAAATGTACTGAAAATAGAGACTATGCTGTTTTGGCACTACAGACATACGAATGAAATATAAACATGCATGCATTTATTTTTTCCTCGGAAAACCATTTTTCCATACTCTCCCATGTTGGGGCGAAGGGCATCCAAGTGGAGGTTTCTGTTTCCTTACGTACCTACGTTTATTTTCCTAGAGAGGGCAGAGGGACAGGTGGTAAGCCCATCGCCTCTCAACCCCCCTCCGGATACTAAGGTATTACTTGAACATGAAAGGGCCCAGAAATGTTGTCTAGAGACTCTAATTTAGGCTTGGAGTTCTTTTACGTGCCTTAAATCTACGACATGCCCCCCCCCAGCTTAAAGTCCCACCCGGAGGACTCCGTGCCCAGGATTTTTACGTCCTGAAAAACCCATCGACGCGGGTTTGATCCCGCGACCTTCGGATCCAGAGGCGGGCACGCTACCTCTAGACCACCGCAGCCGACAGATTTCCATACTAATGATCTTGAAATTAGGTTATTTCTGGCATAGGCGTACCGAGGGGGGGGGGGTTGGGGGTTTGAACCCCCCCCCCCCATTGATTAAAAAAAGGAAAATTGTATAATTTTTTTAAGTCGGCCCATAAATTACTACAAGTATAAAGCGTGGGAAGCTTAAAACTCGTTATTTTGCGTCTTAATTTTTAAAATTTTCCGGGGGAGTACCCCCGGAAGCTTAAAACTCGTTATTTTGCATCTTAATTTTTTAAATTTTCCGGGGGAGGACCCCCAGACCCCCTCTTCCTGGGGGTATTCCATACCCCGCGGATGTTATACCCCCCCCCTATATGGTCGGCCTGGTTACGCCTATGATTTCTGGTGAAAAGTTGATTTCTAATTTCAGGGGGAAATCTTTAACTGCTACGGTAGGATATGGAAAGATTACGAACAATTTCATACACTGAATTAAAGAAATTAGAAAAAATAGTTTTCTCTTAATATGGGCAAAACAATAGAGTATTACATACCTAGGTTTACGGTAAAACATCAGGACTGCAAATCGGGACACACACGACCTGAACACCTACACTTGCTCTACATTTAGAGCTATTACTGTTGTACAGTTAAATGCATTAACTAGGAGATTGAGATCCTATGTTACAGGACAATTATGAAACAAGGTCATGCTGTCCATCTAGCACTAATTTTACCCTACCAGAAAAGAGAATCGTGTATACAAGCACATACATTAGAATACCTTATACAGGTGAAATTGATATTCTAAACACTTATACTTTAGTCACGATGAGCAGAATACGACTTTCCTTCATAACCTTGCGACCTCTGCTTCAGCAGGTTGGACGAGTTGTTCTGACCGCAATGTAACTTGCTGTCTACTCTTCATCGTGAAGCTCAGACATCTACAAACCAGCTTCACTTTCTCAACATACTTATCCAACAGAAACATACTTTTTGTAACTTTACTTAAGTATGCTATGCATGTATCAGAAAAGTAACTTATATTTTATTATAACTTAATGCCTTTTAGACATCGTAATTTTTTTGTTTGTTCACGAGATGTCGAATAACGTCTCCCATCTCAGACATCTACAAATCAGCTTCAATTTCTCAACATACTTATCCAACAGAAACATATTTTTTTGTAAGTTTACTTAAGTATGCTATATATGCACCCAAAAAGTAACTTATTCTAACTTTATGCCTTTTAGACATCGTTATTTATTTTTTATTTTTCACTAGATGTCGAATAACGTCTCTCATCTCAGACATCTACAAACCAGCTTCAATTTCTCAACATACTTATCCAACAGAAACATACATTTTTTTTGTAAGTTTACTTAAGTATGCTATATATGCACCCAAAAAAGTAACTTATATTTTATTCTAACTTTATGCCTTTTAGACATCGTTATATTTTTGTTTGTTCACTAGATGTCGAATAACGTCTCCCATCTCAGACATCTACAAACCGACTTCATTTTCTCAACATGCTTATCCAACAGAAACATACTTTTTTGTAAGTTTACTTAAGTATGCTATATATGCACCCAAAAAGTAACTTATATTTTATTCTAACTTTATGCCGTTTAGACATCGTTATTTTTTTGTTTGTTCACTAGTTGTCGAATAACGTCTCCCATCTCAGACACTTACAAACCAGCTTCACTTTCTCAACATACTTATTCAACAGAAACATAGTTTTTCTAAGTTTACTTAAGTATGCTATATATGCACCCAAAAAGTAACTTATATTTTATTCTAACTTTATGCCTTTTAGACATCGTTATTTTTTCTTTGTTCACTAGATGTCGAATAATGTCTCCCATAATATTTAATATCATTCATAACACACTAATATCACCTTTCTTCATTTTTTATTTCTTTCTTGTAGGCCTATAGGTCAACAGATAATAGCGTAGGCAACATATTAAGCCGAATACTATTATACATTACAAATTAGATTGTTTACACTAGCTGCAGCAGATAGAAAATTTGCTCGGCAAATCCTTCAGCTTCAATTTATTAAGCAGGTCAAGTCAAGTTTATGTGACATATTGAACTTAGGCTAACATTAATATTTCAATGTTGAAGGAACTTATTACAGCTGAAAATTCTAAGGGAACTGATTTCGTGTTATTTAGTATAATATTAAAATTAACGAGAACAGAATTGATTTCGTTTTAAATGTATGTTATTTATTGAGCAGTTTGAATTGCTGTTTTCAGGGCTTAAAGATTATTCCATGTACGATATTAATCGATACTACAACAGTGTTGTAATGAAATTGTGTATCAAAATGGGAGTCGTTATGATACTGTTGCGTAAGCTTATTATAGTACTAGAGTAAGATTATAGTATGGTTGAACAAAAAAAGTTTTTTATTTCTTGAGACAATATGAGTTAATGCCACTTGATAAAACGACCAATACATAAAAATATGCTCAATGCCTATCTATTCAATCTAATTTAAACAAAATTGTTTTTCATGCTCAATGCCTATCTATTCAATGTAATTTAAACAAAATTGTTTTTCATTTAACAACTCTCTAAAAATCCTTTTTACTTGAAATAATTTTTAGAAATGTACTCTAGCTTGAACAGAAATTACCTAATGAATGTGATCGTTTTCTACCCTGGCAATAATTACACTATAGTGCTCATAACACTTTATGATGCGGAACTATTCACTGATTCAAAACTTGTCGCTAATCTTCGTTTATAACGTAATAAATACAAGGAAATGATAAATTGCAAAGGCGATTGCGAGATCGCACAGTAAACAACTAGAATAGAGAATTCAGCAAACACGATTATATTACTATAATTAAGTTGCTCTCTTCAATAAAATAGCAGTACTTTTTTAAACGTATGTGCATATCTTGCAGGTATAATAAACTTTGCCAGAACCAATAAAGCTTAAAGAATTTTGAGTTGCGAAAATCTCAGTATTCTATTACTAGTGCCTATAGTTTTCCAACAATTTATTTGGGCTTCGCGAATATTACTTCACAATAAGTGTAACTTTATTATAAATAAAGAATATAATTTTGTTTAAGAAATTCCTACGTATGATTCAGTGAGAAGAACTTCATAACGAATAAAACTTAAAAGATTAAATGTCCCAACATATCCTCATGATCTCAATATTGAGTACTGAGAAAAATTTAGTATGAACGACGGGAGCAAATTTCTACTAGCAGACGATTCTTCAATCGTTTGTAAGTTATTTCCAGGACGGATCATTCAAAACTGAGACCATGAAAACATCGTTTTCAATATCATTTTACAATATGCAACTTTTTAAACTACCTACCTCTTTACTTCAAGAAGGGTAGGTAGACCAAAGCCTAGAAAAAGTGTGAAAGAAAAGTTTCAACTTCTTAAGAATATTTCACTATTGCAAAAGACGTGGATAGTACTTGTTTTGTTGTAAAAACCACCTGGAGTTACATGAGACTGTCGGAAATATCACACTTAATGACTGCTGTCGGAGATGACTCTGTCCCAAATAAAGCGACACGCTGCAAATCCTACTACAATGCGAAGTAAAATAAAGTAGACAGGAGTGAAAATGATTATAACTTATTGTTAGTAGTTGTGGCTGTTAAGAAGTAGAATCGAACAGAAAGTTTCCCCTCCCCCGACACGTATAACGCCTAATAACATTACGTTATATAGAGGTGTACCAGTGAAAGAATAGACCTGGGGATCAGACGAATACAGTTCGTGGTTTACACATTGAAACGGTGTATGATATGAGAAGGAAAGTTTCTTAATAAAGAAGATAAAGTGTATACGGCCCGAAGTCAGAAGGTTTTTGCAGCACGACACGAGGCGTGTGGGAGGATTGCTTCTCCATGGACCATCAGAAGGGCGAGTCCACTTTCACCCAGCATCTCTCACATAACCTCACATTTAATACTGTACCATTGTAACACGAACGCATATGAAAACTACAGTCACCTCTCGTGAATTAAACAATCATGACTGAAATATTTATTTATCTCGCATACTCATCGACTGATGAATCAACATTTACCCTCTTCAACTGTAATTTCTAACAGTAATTAGTAGCTGTACTTCCTTATATTTTCCTAATGCGTGTAAATTTAAATTACGACCAGTAACTTTGCAAATCATCAATGCGATAATTAACTTTTATGGGAGGATTCTATTCTATCCCACTCCATGAGTTTCTATTTGACACCATGGTAAATAAGAATCGTGAAATTACTTTCTCATCCAGCAAATTAAGCATTGTTAATCATATAAGTTATGCAAATATTATACTGAAGCAAGTCTACCGTAATTGTGTAACGGGTTGTATTAGGTTTGTTTCTGGAGTGATTTCCAACAGTCAGAAGTAATCACTTCATTAGTAAAATCGCTATATACAAGACTTTAACAAAGTTTAAAAGAACAATAAAGGCCGTGTCGAATTAACTTGCAGAAGCTCGAAACCGGAAGCCAATAAGCGATGCTAAAAATCTATTTAAGATCTATTAGAACTAACAATACGAGATGCATCGAACGAGGTGGCCAAGATGGAAGCAACTTGAGACTCGCATTCGGGAGTGTCCGAGTCCAAACCCCGTGGCCGGCCAGTTTGAATTGAGTTTTTCAACGAGTCAACGCCGCTATTTCACCCTATTTTATCGTTATCGTGAAACTGAATATCAGCTGAAACTATCAGACGCCATAACACGTCAACAATGGAAAACAGATGCATACCAATATGTACTTGGCTACTAGTATACACACAGAACCTGACTCCTGATATTACCACGATGTTAAAATAAAAGCTGAATTAAGGAAAAAAGCAAATCTAAGTCAATGTTCAAAGCCAAGAACCCCAGTTTAATGTAGCCTTGCCCTAATGAATCTGTGTCGGTCCTATTTGTGAAAAGCATTACGCGAAAGCCTGTAAGTTACAATGAAGTGAAAATAGTTCGAAATGAATGCCATAGAAGTAGGCCTATATAAATGCTACTGTAGGAGAAACTGTACTGTAAACTAATCATAATATAATAATAATCGATTCCAAAGTATTCTCATACGTAATCCCACGAAAGCTTACTAATTTATCTGATGAAACTCGTAACCTCCAGTGACATAATACCATTCTAGGAATAAAACATAAGAGATTATACACATAAAAATTACTGTCTTACCTATGTTGTTTAAAATCGAATCACCATTGTGTAAGCTGTTATATCATGGCTATGAACAATCGAGTGTGATAATGTGATCAGAACAAAATGCACATTTGTTAACTTTATCATTGCTACAGACGTATAAATGCGTCGCCTCAAAAATTCCGTAAAAGCAGAGACATGTGATCACAAGAGTAATGCTACACCGTAAGTTAAAAGATATGGATTTTTATCATAAAAAATTCCGCAATTCCACCGAAATGTATCTCATCAATTTCAAACTTAGAGCTCTCTGATGTTTTCACTTGAGGACTTCCTTATCAGCAGTGTATAATTCAGCTCTGAAAGGGTTAAAGAACATACTTTATTAATGTTCACGGGCACTAACTGAATGTGCCCTGATTAAAAACACAATTTGAAAGTTCGAAGTGAAGGAATCTAGATGCATGACGGAGACTGCATATTGATACTATGATGGTTCAGTAACTAGCTGATATTTTATCAGATAAAATCGCAACCTTGTAAGCTTGTTCCATAAGTCCGAGGCCGGAACTTGAAGGTGGTAAGGTTGTTACTACTAAGCACGGGCCGACTTTACTCAAAGATTGCTTCTGGTAACCAGTTATGTTAGAGGCTTGAAGCGACCTGTGGTAGTAGTAGTAATAGTAATAATAGTAGTAGAAGGTTTATTGTTTACACAGTTCTGTGTTTACAATTATATAAAAAAAAATATGTTATAAGATACAAGTTAAGAACGAAGTATTTACAAATTTCAAAAAATAATAGCATATATATATTACACACAAGCGCAATATATTTCTGACTCATCTGCAAATGTTATTGTTTCGACGGCAATATATAAGGGAAAACCATTTTTATACAAAAGAAATAACAGAGGACCTAAAATCGAGCCTTGTGGTACTCCATTGTTTACTAACGCTAGGCATGGTCTAAATTTTCCATTCTTGTGATATACTTCTACAATTTGTGTCCTCAAAGAGAGGTAGAGCTATGGTTCTACTTGCATTATATAGCAACTACTAGTAATTTTGCAGTTTGTTTATTCAAGAAATTCACCAAGATATGAATGGCTTAGAATACACCACAACTATTAATACAAGAAGAAACTGGTATTGTCTTAAACGGTTTGAGCTAAGTGTATGCTAGTTGCTTTATGGCGAGGAAATGTGTAAGGACTTCATTTTCAAAGTTGTAACTTATTACGGTACTGTATACACAATGAGGATAAACTTATGTGACTGAGATTCCGCTCCTACATTCCAAGCAAAAAGACAGAGATAACTACAACCAAGCGGAAGGATTCAAACAAGTTATACGTACTGTATGATCCTTAATTACATTACTATTTATGAAGGAACCAAACAAGAAGCATTCCTTCGCTAAATGGTATTATGAACAAAAGAAGTTCCTTGTTATAATGCTAATCAGTCTGCAGTATACCACAATTTATTTGTTAATAGTTATACATAATCTTCAGGAGCATTATTTAAAAGTAGCTAATAAAACAAATATCTACCCTCTCTACGTTTAGGCCCTGAAATTCTATAGACTACTGAGTTTTCTCTAGATGTAATTTGTATCTTTTTGAAGTCTACCAAGTCCAAAATTACAATTTTTAGAAACGGGAGTGTTTGAGCGTGTGAACAGAATAGCTAATAAAAATTTAAAAAATAACATATAAATCCTTATTTTATATAAGCAGGAGGATATAAAAGTGTTTAGCAGAATCTTAGGCAAATATACTTGTGAATATTATTATCTGGGGGGATTTTATCGGCCATGGCTTCACCTACTTTGTTCAAACTTTGTACAATAACTTTCTGAAATAAAGCTCACAGCTTACGGTTGAGAAATTTAATCTTAGAAATCTTATAGGCTTAATCGATAGCACAGAAAGTCAATTCCCGATAGACTAGGAACACACTTTGTGAGAGAAGGAAGCAGCAGAATCTGCATTCCTACAACAGTGTCAATTTGTCTGTTAAAATGTGAAGCGAGAAAATCGAAAATCTAAGTTTAGGGCAAATCAAATTTTGGATAACCGTTTCTCGAGTTTCCAACCCGGGTGAGTATGAGGATTGATTCCGAGCTTTCGGCAGCTTCCTCCGCTACCATCTTCTGGGAGAAATGAACTAATTTGAAAGAGGTCAGTATTATAAAGAAAATACAAAAAAATGCTAGGTGGATTGGAGGGGGCAAAAGAATTCCTCATCCTCATGACAAAAGACAAACACTGTCCACTGTGAGGCGTCGTATCAATTTCGTTCTGCCGTGATTTGAACCCCGGACCTTCACCTTGACGATCCATCATTTTAACCTTGGTGAATGCTGTGTGAGCATCTGAATTTGGCATCTTGAGTAGGATGCAGGTTTGCCTAGTTACCAATCCGCAGGAAGAGAAGATTCACCCGATATATAATGTATAATATATAATATACAATATATTATATACAACATATATAATATACAATATATATAATATATAACATAATATAAACAACAGGCCGCCTCCAATTATAGAAATAAAAGCTAATTAGATTAATAATATTAAGCTCCTAGAGTGTGGTTGTTTTATTTGTGTAAACAAAGATTGAAGGTATGGCAGAATATATAATAAATTAACTTTTATTGTTTTTCTTTTATTCTTGTATGTAACTTCAAAATACTTAGGTTAACTTAGAGACACTAAGGCACTGATTATAATGGCAAATAGTGTGAATGGTTATAGTTGAAAACTGTATTTACTGAAATAACCCCTCTCATACACATGAGCAAATGATATTTCGGATTTATAATTGTAATTCTAAATTATATAGTATGTATTTGTATTCAGATCATGATTTTCTCGAAAGTAATATGTAATGTGTATAATTTTGTTATTACCGTCGTATTTTACTAAATAAGTAAAAAGGAAATATTAAAAAATATCTCTTATGCGGTTGGAAGACCGAGAAATCATGAACTATTCCCATAATCGGAAAGCCTCAAGCCACCCAAATAAAGTATCATTTTAGATTTTGGTCATGGGTCTTATAATGATATTCAATTGTTATTAAACTTTATAATGAAAATAATAATAATTTAATTATAACTATAATATAACTAAACTCCGTGGCGCTACATCCCTGGAGGGACTTGGCCTACCACCCGACCGCTGCGTCATCTCCCGTAGGCAGATGGCAGGATTGGGGGGCATGTGGTCAGCATGCCGATCCCCACGGCCGTTAATGGTGGTTTTCTTGACCGGAGCCGCTACTTCTCTATCAAGTAGCTCCTCAATTTGGAATCACGAGGCTGAGTGCACCCCTACCAGACCTCCCTACCTCAGAAAAATCCGAGGAGGTACCGGGAATCGAACCCGGACCGACGGATCTGTAGTCAGCGATGCTAACCACAAGACCACGCCGGCGGACATAACTATAATATAATAGGCTAAAATTTAAATCAGACTAGGCAGTGTTCTGGAACTCGATCAGCAGCTTTTTTTTTTTCCATCTTAGATTCAATTAAAATCCAATTAAGAAGGAGAATGTTGAATGGACTGCAACACGCTTAGAGAAATCGTACTTTACAATCAACTAACAACATAACTTGCAAAGCGACACCAACTCGAATGACAAAATAGAACACATAAAAGAAAATTTATTTTAGAGGACAATAATTTCAAAGTCAATGTTACTCGTAAATTTACACCAAGGTTAAAAGTGATCAGAAATAAATTCAAAGCATTCCCGTGTTACAACAGCACGTTGGATCCAAGTTGAGAACCAAATACGGCCACTTCTCAGAACATTATTTAAAGACCATAAAATACACGTGAAGTGTTTGTTCACACGGTTGGAATGCAAGATACTACGGTTCTGAACCAAAAGTACTTAAGATAACAGACATTAAAAGCATAAGCCACTTAACGGATTCCGTCATGTCCAATAAAAGTTTACAACGCTTTACGAACTTAATATTAGCAGATGGAACCTTTCATTCCGGACGGAAATTATCTTGAACGTTTACACTGGAAAACATTTTTTTTTTTTTTCAGTACATCTGATTCTATCCTCGTATTTTGCTTGGAAAGACGAAGGCACGGAATGCTAATACTGTTTATAGTAATAGTTTATAGTTTATACCATAAATCTCATTTAAGAATAAATTCTGGTGGATTATGCTGGATAATTTCAAAGACTAAAAGGTAACAAACAATCATAAAAAAATAAAAACTTCTGCAGCTTGCTACTTAACCAATGATTCATGATATCTTTAAACACACCGACAGTTGTCTAACAGATTTGAGATTCTGCCTCATAAGTAGGCCTCGGAAGTTTAGGCATGAAATAACCGATATTTTAGGCACCTAAAGTAAGTTACAAAATGATTTAATTAAGACTTACTCTTTAATTTTAGGCAAGAAAATTTTGTATTTCTGTACCTAAAATGGGCACAAAAGATTATTAAGTATGAAATTAAGTATTTTTACATAATGTTTTGTATAACTGTAAGAATCACATGTTATTTCTTTTCACAATCAGTAGCACAACACTACGAAGATTTTCTTCAAAATTTCAACAGTTAAGTTATGTATTTTGTCTGTTAAAATCATTCTGAAGGCTGAAAATGACCGTTGCACAATACAAATGTTGTTGGCCACTTCTTTTGGAATTTCCCCATCTTCCTCCATCAAAACATTTACCACACGGGCAATTACAACAAATTCGGGATTGTTTCATTCCATGTGTAAGACAAATTTTAAAAATAAATAAGTTTCAAGTAAGCTATTATTATGAAATCTTAAACGTTCTTGAGATTCTTATAGAAAAACCTTAAAATTGTTTCTTTAGGCAGGTTTAGGCACACAAAGGAAGAAATAGGCAATGCCTCTCATTTTAGGTAATTATAGACACTTTAAATGATCCCAATGAGTATAATTTTCTATAAATTGCAAAAATCTGCAACTATGTTTCTTCTTTGTGGATTTCTTGTTTTAATTTTTGGGTGGTATGTAACTTTACTAATACGATATTGTTAAATGATTTTTATGTTAATTCAGATGTCGCTTTTATTGGACAATTAATTGATTTATTTTCGCACATTTCACGGTGTGATGGAATGCGTTAAGCTAATGAAGCAGGGATTCCAGAAGATAAGAGTTTTGACACTTATTGAAAAGTGTTGATATTGTGAAACATCAGAGGAAATAAGTATTATTATTACATGTAAAAATAAATGATCCAAGGTTTATTGACAGTAGAACTCCAACTATCCGGATTACCAATTATCCGGATCGATTTGAGGCCGTATTCAAGTGGTTTTTGCAGCAGCGAGAATTTGGGAAAACCTCTTTCAGGGCCAATTATTTGCGAAAAAGCAAAAATTTTAGCCGAAAAAGATAGGTTTGTCAGGAAAACAATTAACTCTGACCAATATATTCAAGATGTGATATTTTATGCAAGGACAGAAGTGTACAGTTTAGAATCTTTTAAGGAAATTATATTTTTTTTCATTATTTATCCAATTATACGGATATTTGATTATCAATACTTCAATATAGCAATAGAGAACACTGAAAGTCTTAAGAACTAAGCACTCATGGCACGTTTTCAGCATACGCAATGGACAATGTAATATAAAGGCGGAAGTTAATACAAGTTTTCAGAAAGTGTACGACGGAAACGTATTTGGAAGTGAAGTGGCATTTCTTTGTGATATATGAAAGTCGCTGCACTAACCAGCTGATCTGTTTTTTGCAACCCTCTTCTATGCCCGAGATGATCTTTCATAGCATCAAGGCCAGGTGTTGCAAGGTACATGGCTAGAATAACAAACCATGCGTTACATCAAAGTGACAAATACCATAGCGAAGGCAGAGTTCGATTAGCATTCAATCCGCAATGTCGACTCGATGTGTAATGCGAGTGCGGAAAATTCTAAATCTTCAGGACGAAGAAGGTTTTACTAAAAGCAATATAACTAGAAATAAAAATTAGAATACTGGAAGTTGTGAATTTACAGTAACTAACCAAGGAAATGGTCGGCCGCGGTGGTCTAGAGCAGGGGTTCTCAAACATCCTTTATTCGAGGACACCTTTAATTATTAATGTTGTCATAGCGGACCCCTTAAAATGACCCTTTACTATTATTACTAATTTTGTAGTAATAACCATTTGAAATATATTTAAAACAAAACGAAAAACTATAGGATAGGGGAAAAACTATAGGATAGGGGAAAAAACAGTCTGTTTGTTTTGATACATTTTTTTGTATTTCTAACACTGAATTCAACATCAAAAAGTCAGGACTCTTAGGGTGGCGTGCACCATCCAGGAGTAAATCTTACTAAAGTAGTAAATTTAAGACGGAGACCTGGAGTATACAAGAACCAGTACATCTGTCTCACTCTTAAGTCATACTAATGTATGTGCTAGAGTGAGACAGACAAACCGGTTTTTGTTACGTAAGGTTCCCTTCCTAAATTTACTACTTTAGTGCTACTCTTTTAGTAACTTACTCTTTTAGTTGGTGTTGGAGAGCTCAATTGATAGTTACTTCTTTAGTTGTTACTAAAGTAGTAAGCGATTTTTACTAAAGAAGTAGTCGAATTCTGCGCAGAACAGAGCAGAAACGTTAGTGCAGCGCAGCAGAACACGTGCATTTCAATTGCCAGTATTATTCAAGTGCCAGATAATGAAAAGGAAAGGTTCGCTGAAACAATGAATATGAATTTGGGTTGTTCCAAATATTACTAATGACAATCTTCATGTTTTAAAATAGGTCTAATAGTAATGTTTTATTCATTACTAATTTTAATTCCTTCAATTGAGTATTTTCAGTTTAGTAGCCTACGTATGGGTACTGTGATTACAATTTTTGTGCAAACTATTTCTGTATTATAATGCACACAATTGGAATTTCCAGTTGATTTTCATAATTGATTCACTGTCAATATTATAATTATTTCTCTCATAATAATAATAAAGTTATAAAATATATTAAAATATTTATACTTCCTAAAGTTACATATTCTTCCCCAAAAACGATAAATCAATTATTCTATAGTTGTTTATCATACATCTCACTATAATGAATTATTAATACTTATTGACTGTTTAACAATATTAATAAGAAGTATTATACAAAATCATGAAAAAGGGGGGATAAAAAGGATAACAAAACTAATAAGGGGCATTATGTTTCTGTCCTTTTTCAAATGCACAGAACATTTACTTAAAAAATATTACTTTATAAAAATAATAATATTACAACTGAGAAATGTAATATTTAAACAAAAAATGGCGGTACAATATTTCGGAAGCTATGAACTCCAATAATAATTATGTAGATGGTTGTGTATTTAAAAATAATTTCAGTGACTACTTCTCTAGATCCTGTGCAGCTTCAACCTCCGGGCCCCTCCTTAAAATTTTCTTTCGGCACTCATGTTGGCATTTTTTTTCTATATAGTTTATAATGCTTCTCACTTTCCTGTCCACAGGGTTAATTAAATAGTTAGCAGCATACTATAGACCTGCAGCATCTGTTATAGTTTATTCCCAAACATGAAAGTCTCGTCTCACTCCACCATTCGAGACTTTGGGAGTCTTTAAGGAATGGTTTTACAATGTGTCCCCTTCTCAATGTACGCTAATCCCAGAGTCAGTCAAATTTTCTTCCGATGTGGCCTGTTTGGACATTTTTACACCTGGGTTAGAAAAAAAGGACATATTATTAATTAACACTGCGGGTGCAACTATTGAACTTTTAGCTCTTATAATTATTATTATAATCTGGCATTCGCAATGTTGTGCTTTAAGTTAAGCTATAGAAGTGTAATGTAATAAAATTAATTTACAATAATTACATTAAATCGTTTAACAATGAGAATCGCCTATTGTTCAGTAATTCTATGGTTAAGTAGCAGGGGGAAGTGTTTTCTGGGTAGCTCCAAGAACGGAGGCTTTCATGTATTGGAATGTACTATACCTCGCCGATATCTGTATCCATATGATTAGCTTGAAATACATCGTCGTTTTCTGACCCAAAGTTAGGGAGAACTGCAACATCTAAAGGCCGATCCAGCTAGGAAGATATTTAAGAGCACATGAGCTCCTTGTACCGTGCAATGCAAACGTCCCTTCCACTCACTCTTCCCCTCACCTTTGGTGGACGTCTTCCTAGTTGGATCGCTCTCCGCAATGATATTTCCACATTTGACTGGCTGAAATCACATGGATGTAGTGAGAATCTGACATCGTTTCTTCCAAACGCCAAAATTTCATGTAAGGATTTATGAGCTTAATTATTTACGTTATTAAATGCCCTACTAGGTATGGTTCGCTTAATATTTATTAAATCATCTGCCACAACTCTCATTTTTTGTATACAACCTTCTTCATCTCAATAACTTATACTCAGTTTGAACTATGTAATCCATTTAATGTGATATGTAACTCATAACTCACGCAAATGCCACAGAACACACTTACTCCACAACTTACTCCACCCCCTGAGTAGGAGTAAATATTGGCCTTATTTACTCCACAACTTACTACGTTAGTAACGTACTCCGTGTTGGTGCTCTCCACCACTTGTGGAGTAAGTTCATTTACTCTGGGAGTAAATAAAATTTTTACTTCTTTAGTACATTGCTCTAGGTTGAAGGTCGCCGAGTTTAGTTTACTCCTGGTTGGTGCACGCCGTCCTTACTAAAAGAGTACGGTTACTAAAAGAGTAGCTTACTAAAGTAGTTAGAACTAAAGAAGTAAGGTTTACTAAAAGAGTAAATGGCATGAGTTTGGTGCACGCCACCCTTAGTATTAATTATAACAAATTACCAATGGAACAGTTATATAGTAAAATACCACTAATTTCAAATTATTTATTTATTTGTTTTACACCATTAAGCATGTATATGCAATAGGAGTAGTCAGCATGTTAAAAAAGAAGTAGCCTAATTACATAAAATCAGCCGCTAGATATTCTCCAACAGTGTAAAAGTTTTTTTGCAAAAGCAAAGTCTTAACTCTATGCTTGAAAATTCTAAAATTCCTGATATTTCTAATTTCTAGTGGCAATTTGTTGTAAAACTTAATTCCTAAAACATTATGACTGTTAAGGGACTTTTGCAGTCTACACTGTGGAGCAACCAAATTATATCTCCCTCTAGTGTTATAGTCATGTACATCATTAAAACACACAGGATTAAAATCATTTCCATGAACGAATAAAATAGTTGAAAGTACATAAAGTGAGGTCACGGTTAAAATACTTAATTCAATAAAAATAGGTTTGCAATGCTCATATGGGTCACAACCTTTCAAAATTCTCACAGCTTTTTTTTGCAGTTTAAAAACATCTTGTGCCCCTGTACTGTTGCCCCATAGTAAAATGCCATAATGCAAGTGTGAATGGAAGAGACTGTAATACGAATTTAAAAGCGCTGTTGCTGGAACAAGCTGCTTCAATCTTCTCAATAAAAACAATACTTTAGACAACTTTTTACACAATTCTTGTGTATGAAATTTCCAGTTAAGTTTACTGTCTAGCCAAAACCCTAGCAATTTCACAGCTGATTCTGCATCCACATTATTTCTAAGACTAAAAGTTAAAGTCTGAGTCTTATTATTATTTAAACATAACCCATTGGCTTGAAACCATTTTTCCATCATCTCCAGAGTGTTACTCAAATCAATATTGTCTTGAGCAGCTTTTAAAACTGTGGTGTCATCTGCATATGTAATCATTTTTTCTTCAATCACAGCTGGTAAGTCATTTACTGCAACAATAAAAAGAAACGGACCTAAAATTGAGCCCTGAGGCACTCCAGTATTAATGACATTTGAGGTTGATACAGTTCCTGAAAATTCTACGATCTGTTGTCTATTTGAGAGGTAGGATTGAATTAAAGAAATCTCGTTTTCTCTCACACCATAAAATCTAAGTTTCTTGAGCAGTACATCGTGAGGTAGGCAGTCAAATGCTTTGCTAAGATCACACATGCAGGCCATTGCATTCTGTTCTGATTCAAATACATCCAGCACCCATGACACAACTCGTTCAACAGCTAAGGTAGTTGATCTGTTACATCTAAATCCAAACTGTTCGTCATGAAGTAGTCGATTTTGTTCAAAATATGTAACTAATTGTTTAAGCATAATGTTCTCCATCACTTTAGATAAATTTGGGTACTAGTGATATAGGCCTTTAGTTTGATATCAACTTCCTATCGCCTTTTTTGTGCATAGGTATGACCTTTGAAACTTTTAAAACATCTGGAAACTTGCCTTGTTCTAAACACTGATTAATAACTGACAACAAAGGTTCCAAAATAATAAGAATTAATCCTTTCAATAAAAGATTTGAAAATCCATTATAATCTTGACTTTTGGAGTTATGTAATTTCATTACCGCTTCATACAGTTCTTCGTGTGTTGCCTTTTTCCATTTGAAGGTGCATTCGATGTTGTTCAATTCGTTTAAAAATGAATCTGCGGATAATTCAGAGTTAGGTAAGGCGGTTTGAATTTCCTTAAGAGAGTTTAAAAAATAGTCATTAAATTCATTAGCAGTAATTTCAACATTAGGTACACCTTCTGCATTTATAATATTCCAAGCCTTTTTACCTTTGTTCGTTGCGGTGTTCATTAGAAACTCATTATAAGAGATTCTTGCTTCATTTAATTTGTGTTTATACTCATTTTTTCTGTTAAGATACATGTTACGACTTTGCTCAGTGCCATTTAAGTTATTCACATTGTTCAAAATTAAAACTTGACGACGAAGTTCTCTCAGCTCAGGAGTATACCAGGGCTTAGGTGCTTTCCTATTCTTAGTTTCCTGAGAAGAATGGTGTTTTTTTTTGCTTTTGACAATCTCTGAAATATTGGGTTTTATTTTTGAAAGTTTCAGCCTTCAATATTCAATATTCAAAAATCTCCCGCGGACCCCCAAACCATGCCTAGGGGTCTGCGGACCACACTTTGAGAACCGCTGGTCTAGAGGCAGCGTGCCCGCCTCTAGATCCGAAGGGATCAAAACCGGCCGCGGTCGATGAGTTTTTCAGGACGTAAAAATCCTGGGCAGGGAATCCTCCGGGGGGGGGGGGTGTCGTAGATTTACGGCACGTAAAAGAACTCCAAGCCTAAATTAGAGCCTCTGGAGAAAATTTCACGTCCAAGTAATACCTTAGTTTCCTGAGAGGGGTTGACAGGCGATGGGCTTACCATCTGCCCCTCTGCCCTCTCTCAGAAAATAAGCGTAACACAATTCATATAGGTAACAGAAACCTCGACTTGGAGGCCCCTTCGCCCCAACATAGGGGCTATAGGGTTCCAGACAGACAGACAGAACCAAGGAAATGAATAAGGTGAGACAGGAGGTTGGATGGCCTTAACGCATAAAATAATGCAGGCCTATATTTACACTGAGCCAGAGTGCAAACTTAATTTTGACTGAAAACTATGAGCACTATCTAACTTGTTTCTTATAAGACTGAAAT
Source organism: Ectobius pallidus (assembly GCA_964059195.1). Lineage (NCBI taxonomy): Eukaryota > Metazoa > Arthropoda > Insecta > Blattodea > Ectobiidae > Ectobius > Ectobius pallidus. The sequence goes on from CAXKWD010000002.1 coordinate 91,096,553, forward strand.
TTGGGAACATTAAAAATAACGACACGTCGATGTATGGAAGACGCAACTCTGTTCTTATGTAAGTTAGTTTTCACATTTAAGTTCCATACATTTATTATTTTCCAATTTTATCACAACATAATTTAGCAGTTTTTAGAATGAACTATGAATAATTTATAAACTTTGATTGGCTAGCGAACAAAATAGCCTCTCTTGCAATGCTCTATAATGATGCACATGACTGTAACAACCGTCAAGAGAAGGACAAGTCAATGATAAAAACAGTCTTACTAGAACATTTAAATAAAAATGGTTCAGCTTATGCAATATATTACATATTCGTATATGTATCTGTACGAGTACAAGAACTAAAATCAATTGCCAGTACATATTAAAGTAACTTACGTTTAAGATCCAGATTGCATACTCAAAACGATAGGGGCCTGCATTTAAAAAGGATCTTACAACTTTTCGAGAAAGTTCCAACAGCAAAAAGTAAAAGGGTATTTCTCTCAGCTAACACAACTATGTGATATATGACGATTTTATGATAGATCCAAAGTAATATAGAGCTTTGAGTTCAAATCAAGTTGTACCGTTGAGCACGATCAATAAAATAATTATGTAATACCTAAATCTCAACATCTTTTATTTTGCATAGGCCTTTTGGTTACATGGGCCCGTCATGAAGACATCTTGTTTTGTACAGTAACATTTAAAAAGAATAAAACTGTTTCACTAATGGCGCCATTGCTAATTAAACACGCCAAAACTTAAAATATTCTTATAATATCAGTAAAATTCCCTTCTTGAATCTTTTTATATGTTGTGTTCACACATTATGTGTAACCGAAAGGCTTAAGCAAAATTTAAAAAGCTGAGATTAAGGTAATACATAATTATTTTATTTATACAGATCTGAGATACACAGACGCAGGTTAACGACTTTATAGCTTGGAGTTAAATGTTGACTCTCAAAATATTAAGAAGGATAATTTCGACCATTTCCATTTCCCCATAGCAAATCAATTTCATTGTTTTTCCGGTGGTGTATAAGAAGTATCAATGGGAATGATAGAATGGCCATCATACTGAAAGAGAAAGCGATTGTTCTTGCCAAGAAAAATAATTTTGTATGCTACAAACATTTACTGAATCACAGAATAGCACAATCATTTTTTCTTCGAATACTTCATTCACAATGCATTACATACAGTATTCCCGCCTGGTTCCGTGCCCAAATACTTCATCAGTTTGCTAGACGTGTGCAAGAAAATCCTACACAGTATTGATAAAGAATGTAGTGGGGAAATCCACAAAGAAGCAGCAAGAATCATCAATACTTCATTAGTACAAAGTTTAATTATTCTGGCAAGTCATACACTGATTAATATGCAATAGACACAGGCTGATTCACTTCATACTTCTCAGCATACATTTATTTCCAAGGGAATAGTGCATGCATGTTTCACGAAAAATTTCATACTTTAACACGCGAAGTTAAATTAAAAATAATATACGTTCATGTATTGTACTCGTTGGAATCAAATTCATTATGCAAGAGCTGCATCCAGGATAGGCCTATACCGACATGTTTTTCTGTATCAACGTGTACTTCCATAATTAATTCAAAAAAAGTCTTTCTAGTAACCGGTTATTATAAATTTACATAATTTAAATCCTATATTGCCTTTAAAGTCACATTAAGTAATATAAATAGCATAATTTTTCAATCTTAAAATTTTAATGACACGTATATTTTATGGATGGGTCCTCGATACTGTCGATACCTCGATACTCTCGATACTTCCATGGTATCGGCATCGAGCGATACTTCAGAAAACTCACTCGATACTTTTTCGATACTTTGGTAACTGCAATTTAAGGAAATGTGGTATCTCTTTCTGCTTTTAGTAGTCTACTAAATATAGTAAACACTTCTATTTCTCCTTGAAATGGAGAAAATCACTCTGTGACTTTTATCTAGTCATAAATACTTTCCTACTTTTAAAATCTAAACAGAAGAGATTCTTAATTGTTTCGTTTCCTGTCAAACGTTTCAATAACAACCAACAAGCAAGCTGACTGTCCAAACCCCATTGTAATTTTTGAACAAAAACTTGTAAGTGGACTGTTTCAAAAACTAATGTTAGTTTTAATGTAGGCTACTGATGATATTAAATTTTGTCTCATTAAATATGCACACTTAATTTAGTTGGTATTACACAGTTCTCTCAACTTTTAATATTTAATGTAGCTATTTATTGAAACTGGAAATGTCGACGGTATCTAGTATCGAGGAAAAAATCATGTATCGGTAGCGAGTATCGAGAAAATCTGGTATCGACCCATCCCTAGTATATTTTATTTTAAAAAGTTGAACTCGAACATACCATATAAATCAGCCTTACAAATACATTATAAATATGTCAATACCACTAGAAAATTGTGATTATTAATAAAATGAGGTTCTTAAAAATCGTCTGACATAGTTGGTAACTGAAGTAAATGTTTCTTTAAAAAAAAAACACACAAAAAATGTAGGGCAACTTGCGATAATGACTATACTAAGAAATAGACCCAATTTATCGACTAAATTTGTGTGTGCACGTTTCTCATTATTTGTTTCTGGATCCAACATGACCTGTGGGAAAATTCGGCCATTAATTTGGGACGGAAGTAACATTCAAACACTGCAAATGTAGTACCCAGAACTATGTTCTTAACTATCAGAAAGGTAACCAGAATACTAATTAGAGGGGTTCTTTAGTCAAAGAAACCTAACAGCATGCTATCTATCAAGTATTAACCTGAGTTTTCTCACGCACGGACTACTTTCCAACTCGGAAGGCAGCGAGTGTTGAAACTTGCTGGTGGGTGGTAATACCACAACTGTTTATCACTTCATTATTAACAACCATTAACTGCATGGCTGCTGGCGGCAGCGAGAACGATGGGAAACTATTAACAATTCAACACTGACAAAGAAACAAGTCGTGGGGTATCTGTATATTCCGGAAACAGCACAACTATGATATTCAGTCACGCGATTGCTTCTTCCGCAGACCTTCCCAAGGTAGTCCACAAGGTCTCGTAAAGGGTAAAAGACGATACAATGAGGGCCATTCACCTTGTTGACTTTGTTGGTTCTCAACCTAGGTTTCAGTTTTTTTCTTTCTTTCTTATGAAACTAAAACTAAATGCCTGATATATACATGAACCTGAAGGTAAATAAGATAGTGATGAGCCAGTGTTACACAACTTATTAAAAGTATTATAAGTTTTCCTTAAAATATTTGGTATGTGCTGGGTATTACGCATTATTTGGGTGCTTTGGGGGGGGGGGGAGCGAGGCTCCCAATTTTGAGCTAATCGGGCCAGAAAAATGAGACGGTTGTGAGCTTTAATTCCCCGGCCGACATTACCTTCAAAATTGCTCCTTTTGCACATTTCTTAGTCGACTCTAGAATCATGGTAACATCACAAGGATTAGGCAATTGAAAATTCCTAATTATATAAACGAAGATCGAACCCGCCACCTACCCGTACGTAGTTTATACACAACTGCACTACGGTGTAATTCAATACCTTAATTACTCCTAAAAAAATTATTGAATGAAGAATTATTGAGTCATATAAAATTAAATGCCCATAATGCTAATTTCAATGTAAAAAAAGGACGTTTAAATAAATGGCTTTTTTTAGATATAAAAGGATATTTTGACAGTTATATAAATATATTTTAAAGTTGTGTAATTCTCATGTTTTATATCATTTAAGGCACAATTAATAGCATGTTTTATTTAGTGTTGTACTGAATAGCGACAATGTCCAATGTTACGACAATCAAAAGATCGGAATAGGAATCTAATCTTACAGCTTAAATGTAAAAATAACAAACAAAACTAACTAACTCCGTGGCGCTAACATCCCAAAGTATAACAAATAAACTGACTTATTGAAAATAATCAAATAAATTTCTCCTCAGAAGAAGTACAGTCATTCCAAAATTGAACAAGGAATGTACGTTTAAAAATTTCTAACACTTCCATGGTATATTATATGAATTACTTCCGTTGTTGAGAAACCTAATTTGCATGTACTCTGCTGTCTGTTTTAAAAGTTAGCCAAGGTCATGGCCTAATGATGGTACATGTAAAACACGAAGAGGCTACGGAAGTTCACTTACAGGACGCTGCGACAATTCAAAGCAGGTCATGCAGAAAACGTAACGGTGAAGGACTCTCACCACTTCATGGACACTTCATTATTTTTATTGCTGTGTAATTAGACACAACACCTACCTTTGCCAAATTTAAAACATTCTCTTGGGAGTAGCAGGAACCACAAGATTGTACATAATTTATGGCCAGTTGTTTCATTTAAGTTAGTTGGAGAGAAAATAAACACACTGTGAAGTGTGAGAAGTAAGTAAAAACCCGGGAGTGTAATATTCATTTAAACGTGGAGTGAAACTGCAGGTGAAAAGTACTGCTAAATGAATTAATAAACTAGTATCCTGTCTTGCAAAAATGGATCTATGTTTGCCTGTGCATGAATAGATTCATACAGGAAGAACACTTACACTTAAGGGGGACATATAGCTTTCGATGCTGAAAAATAGGTGGTTTCATTTTCTTTTCTCTCTCTCAGCAATGAACTGTTCTGTAGCTTTGCAATCTGGCATTCTCTATATTGACTAGTTTTAATACTGCATACTATTTTCAGAATTAATTTAACTGTTACAGTTAATGGGTAATTGTTATTACAAAATGGCAGCCAAATTTTGTGCACTGAAGTGCCGTTTCCCTGATAATTATCATAAATACCAATATTTCTTCGTGATTCTTTTGTCTATCTATTTGTAAATATCACATGAACAACATAATCTAAAATCTTTGGATTATCTTCAGTATACATATTTTTTAAAAATAATTCATCACTTGTTCATTTTTTTAATAGAAATTTTTACATCAGAAATATAAAAAAAAATATTAAAGTTACATCAATGATTCAAGATAGTGTTGTTCAATAATATCAAATATTCTTGCATGCAAAATTTCACTGCAAAATGTTTATAAATGTTTGAGTTCTCAGGGAAACGGCACTTCAGTGCACAAAATTTGGCTGCCATTTTGTAATGATAATTACCCATTAACTGTAATAGTTAAATTAATTCTGAAAATAATATGCAATTTTAGAACTAGTCAATGTAGAGCATGCCAGATTGCAAGGCAATTCATTGCCGAGAAAAAAATGAAACTTCACCTATTTTCCAGCATCGAAAGCTGTATGTCCCCCCCCTTAAGGGCAAATATAAATTTCTTGTATACAGAATCGTACCTAATAAAATGTACATTAAAACTTTGTTGTTGTTGATTATTATTATTATTTACTTGTAGTACCGGTATTAGTATTAAACCCTGCTACTATTACAAATGCTTTGGTTACGGAGTGATGATGTAGAGTTGTAGACTATGTGTGGGCATCACAATGGGTGTAGGTGTTTGTGTGTTATCCATTTGGGACTGCCTCAAGGAAAACCTTGTTCACTGTATGCCTACCGGTACCCATAATGTTGTGTGCCTAGGTATTAATTACACGGCCGTGGGTGACGGCATGCTGACCATATGCCCCCAACCCTGCCATCTGCCCATGGTAGATGACTCAGCGGTTGGATGGTAGGCCTAGTCCCTCCAGGGATTTAGCGCCACGGAGTTTAGTTTAGTTTTAGGTATTAATTAGGCTAAAATATATATTTATTTATAATTTTACATTATAGGTCTATGCCAGTAGGCCTACTATATAAGCCTATTTGAATATGATTCTGAAAAAGAATGGGTTTTCCGTCGATCAGTAATCAACATTAAAAGATCAGCATGAGGATATCGTATAAGTACTGTTTCAAACAGCAGGTCACGATAGTGACAATTGTGATGATTAGAGACAGGCAAAATATGAAATTTCATATTCTAAAATATGGCTACTAGCGCTCTGAAAACTCTGATCTTTACGAATCACGAAGTTTAGATGGCAATGCAAGCAAGAAAAAAGTTCATATTTCATAATATTTTGGTAAAATCTTCATATTTCGTGAAAATCTTCATAAAGCTTCATATTTTGTATGATTTGCAAATTTTTCCTTCATTAATACTTATTTGACAAATGAATCGAGTTTTCCACATTATTAAAATGTTTTGAAATATTTCCCTGGAATCGCATCTCAAATCCCTAAACCGCTAACTCCAGAAAGCTAAGACATTTGACAACACTTCTAACTGTTAAGAGGTACCGTACACCATTCTGCTCTAATAATAGCCTATTTCCATTATGATCGGGAATGGAATTTCTACATATTGAGTGGAGGTAGTCAAATTTTTTTTGCATTCTGAAAGCTAACTTGACAGCAAGGGTGGGGGTAGGGGATGTTTACAAGTTAGAGGAACCAGCTCACTAGCAGGGAGGAGGGAATATTCATTTATGTGTTGTTTGCGATTCGTGGTGATTTGGATCGTGTGCCTAAATCTGGAATGCGCAATTGGTGACAGAGTTAAACTGTTTTAAAACAGATGGAACGATTATGTGCACATTTTGTAACAAAAGTGTTAAGTATGGAATATAGTCCTTTTTATTACCTGTGTAATATTATCTAAAGACAAATTTGTACTAACATTCAAATTATGTTTACGCTACATTTGATATCTTGGGAAAGAACAAATATAATATGCATCTTCGCATGAGACATATCCCAGCCAGCCCTCCCCCTGTGAAGCAATTCATTTTATGCCGTGATCTAGCGAATTCTTTGAGGATGAATAGGCTGACAAACCGTTGGGTACAAGGCACATATTCTCGCATTTAATATTTGGTACAAGGGGCGCTCTGGAATTTTTAATATTTGGCACAAGGGGTGCTCTAGAATTTTTAATATTCGGTACAAGGGGCACTCTAGCAGTTTTAATATTTGTTACAAGGGGCACTCTCGCATTTTTAATATTTGGTACTGTCGGGAGTGTCGGCGACAATATACAAGGATAGTTTGTCACCTGCTTCCCTGAGAAACAAAATGTGAATATTGAGTGATCGAGTGGGCGGAGCTTAAAGTGCACTTAATATTTGGCTTTCGCCGTTATCTTTATTCTGAACAAATGGGTGACTGAATTACATAATAATTTTGTTATTAATTTATTTTTTAATACTGGTATCTGCAAACACAAAGTTTCAGCTGAAACAACACACAAATAGCATTATACATAAAAAAAAAATGAAAATTAAAAAGACACACACACAGTTCAGACGTTTCTTACCGACAGAAGATGTACTTTTTGCCAGAAAACATTGAAAAGCTGCTTTTATCTTATTGTAATAAATATTAGTTGATGTGATGATGTGATGTGAAAAATGTAGGTGAATAGAATATTGTGAATATTTAACGTATTAATTACCAGTTAACTAGTGTTTTTATTTTACCCTCTCATTGTGAATATGGTAGATATTCCTTTGTGTGTTGTCTTAAATCAAATAACAAATATTCAGATGATAAAATTGGTGATTTATTGCATTTCATAATATTTTTAATTTTTTTCTTCATAATTTCATATTTAGCATAAATAAATTTCATATTTTGGCAAAATTTTCTTCATATTGTGCCTGTCTCTAGTGATGATGATAGTTATTGTCAAGAGAATGATGATACAACTATAACAATCTTTTTCAATCGGCAGGTCACTGAGACAAACTTTTTTTGTCAATTATATGAACTTGTTTTCGACTATAAATATCTTTATCTTTGCCTATTCAACTTTACCTTATTTTGAATTGTTTATCTCACGTAGCCTACCGTATGATCGTTACGCTTTCGGATGCAGAATACATTCATAGTTCTGTTTGGTTTATTTGTTTTTTTCTTCAGATTTTCATACGTTTTCGATTTGAGCTTATTCTTGTATACACATCTACGGATATAATACAGATATAATACTAAATTTCATATATTTTATGTTACTTTGATCACATCAGATATGATTATAATGAAAGCTGAAGCCCTCTGCACAGCTCATTGATGGTAAATTACTTCTTAACACATATGTGTGCTGTTGTTACAAACTAATTAAATGCATAAAATACATTTTCTAAAACTGTATTTTAACGGGAACATTCTCGTCATAAAAATAACATTTCCTTTTCAATTTGATGCAACATTTCTTAAGTAAGGATGAATTCAAATTTCTGAACAATCATCACATTCTAAAAGAAATTATCCTACTTTTAAAACATTTATCATCTTCAAAGCCACGCTTACGAAATCAGAATAATTAGCAACTAAATTTCGTGACACAATTACTCACTTTAACAATTCTTGACATGCTGAAGGGCATTCTATTCAAAGGAAGGAAGCGTCTTCCGATTCTATTCTGACACAAAATTGCTTGCTAGCTTTCACCTCTACGCAAAAAAAAATAATTGTGATGAGGCAAACCCTATCTATTATGATTTCCTACGAACATTTTCTATAAAAGGCATTACACAGCTGTGAATTGTTATGTCATTCATAACCTTGTGCATTTCGCAACCAACAAGAAATTGTAATCTTCATGGGAAAGGTAGTACACTGATATCAAATAAATATTACGTCACTTCAAGGACGTTTCACCGAAATATTAACTAGGTACTCTGGAAATACTCCAGGTTACCGGTTTCATAATGTGCATTATGTTTTAATTAATAAGGAACTGGTACATGTTATATACTATATGGACGGACGTAGTCTATATTTCTTACAGCTGCTCAGGAGAATTTCATTTATTAACAGAATATATCTTGAAACTAAGAGTTCCCATATAGGCTAACAAAACGTTTGCCTCTGCATCCCCGTGTGGCGTATTACGCCCTTTTCAAGGTTTCTTAGCCAAATGTACAAAGACAGGAATCAATGGGGAGACTTCTGTGCAATGTAGTTAGCTGCATGCAAGCCAACTGTCGAAAGACAACACCAGGGGCAGAAACAGGAACAATCGGGGAATCGAATACATAGTATAGTATAGTATTTAACCCTCAGTTAATGAGGGTTCAGAAACTGAAATAGTATAGTAAAGAATGTTCTGCTAAACATATGTACAAATCGAACATAAGAAGCTTCAATAAAAAACAATAATGCATATTTCAAATAAATAGCTAATTATTATTTTTCTATTAACACACAAAAATGGTTTCTAACAGTCAACTATTTTATGACTGTAGTAAAGATCTGTTTCTCAAAACCTTTAACGGTTTTATATTTATCTCTTCTTCGTACATCGTACATCTTCATCGTATTTCTTCATCGGAACCTTTATTCTACACCCAAGAAATAATACACCTACCGAAATTATAATTAATTTATAAAATTATTTTAATAGTAGGTTCGTATAACTTTTCTAAAATTTGTATTTAAGCCTTCGAAGACTTATATACAGCTATTCTGAAAGAACATAGGAATAATGAGTAAACCGAATCAGAACTGAAGACTAAATCTTGCATAGGGTAAATTATTTCTCACGCAAAAGGTTATCAGTATAAAGATGAGAATATCGATATTTTTTACTTTACATCATTAATAAGGAAATAAAATGTCATTTCTGAGCCATAAAATATATCAAGATCGCCTACAGGTCCCGATCTCCCGTTGATATCTATTGCAATGCCACTAAAATTTCTTATGAATTGCGCGATCAGCGATCAGAGGAATTGTTTTATATATATACAGTATATAAAATTTAAAAAAAGTTGCTACAAATCATAATCCCACGACTAGAAGACATTAATATTAATACAGAATACAATGTGGGGAACTCACCAGGAAAAGCACTGCGTTACATTAAGGCATTTACTGAGGCCTACAAGCTAACATTCAATGAATATTAGTTAGCTTTCCAAGACAAGAACAGCACTAAACATGACAGCATAATTATAAGAGGATCTACCTAATAGCCAAATACGCCACTTACAAAGTAAGAGAAATAAAATTCGAACGTGTTGCGGACACTGAACCTACCGTACTAGAAACACTGTTCTCAAATCAGTGAAAAATTTAAAATACAATATTTTGGTTAATGTTTAATTTTAAAGTGACTAATAATTTTACACACAAATATATGCAAATAATTATATATAGTAGTAGAAGTATTCTGCCTTTCGGCAGGTTTTCAAACATGGTACGAGAATTTTGTTTTCCATAGCTTTCTATCCTCTGCTTCCTCCTTCATCATTCAATATTTCCGCTTTTCCCTTAAATCGTCCAACAGCTGAATTCTTGTAAATAGGCTATAGTCCACTACAGATAAATTTACATGTATTTTCTTTTACCTATGGAAAGAGTACTGTCTACATTCGATTATAATGCAATTTTGTGTCCGGTATTTGTCATTTGCAGCATATGAAGAGTTAAAGATTTCAATCGTATGTATGAAGTTTAAACTACATTTTCGAAGTTATAAACAAAAAAGTAATACTCCTATCTGTTTGTACACAATTTTTACCTATTGAATCAAAATAAATATTTATGAGATCATGATAATGTTTATTACTTACAACTTGTTTTCTTGGTAAGCTTGCGGCTTCGCCTCAGAGTAGAAGGCGCGCGATGGATGCTGGGTTTTGCTAGGTACTTCACATTTTTCCGTGTTGATTTTTTCCTGCGTACGGGGCGACGTCTGGGCGTTGGAGATACACCTAGGGGAACGTAAGTTTCATTTTCTGTCTCACTATCACTGTCAGGGGGTAAAGCAATAGCTAATTCCTCTTCAGTGAATCGATCGTCTAAATTCAACGCGGGATGTGTATCTATCCGCTCGTTGAAATCTCCAGATATGCACTCGTATAAACCTTCATCCTCTTCTTCCTCGTCATAGTTATTAAAAGGAATCACTGTGGTGTCTCTCGGTGAGGAATAATCCCGAATTTCTTGCACTTCGTACTTCCGGTGATGTGGCTTCCTCATACTAGCGGTGGGCTTCCGTTTCTCTGGCGGTACGAATATCATGGGATCCAGTTTAAGTGATTTTAAAGACCTCGGGGGACGGCTTATCACAACTTGATACATGTCCGACCTAGCTGTACCACCTTGAGATTTTTTCCTACTTCTCCCAGAATTTCGACCACTACTCTTCTTTTTCCTACTACTGCTTCTACGTACGGATCCCCTTTTTGCTTCTGTGACCTTAGCAGCACCAGAAGTCCTCTTGAAGTAGCCATCTCGGCTAACACTTGGCTTTGGTTTTACAGTCTTTTTCTTTCTAAAGAAACCACCACCACTTTTGCCTGCACCACTTGCTGATGAAAAATCAGTCAGCTTTGGAATGGAAATGGAAAAGGAAAACCCAGAATCTTTGCTAGAGAAAATAGGATCTAAGGATTCACGGGAAGACATGGTTTTGCTTGTCGAATTTGTCTGAGTGGATGAAGAGAGGGTTCTACTCACGAGTGACGTATTAGGCATGATATAAGGAGTGGGAGACATAGGTCGCACTGGATAGTTATGGAAGCGGCGATTGCAGAGCATATTGTCTTCTCTGCGTTCTTTAAGGGCACTATCCAAGGAGTGGTGCGCCCTTCTGGCATTTGGGCCGATTTCAGTGCTTCCTGCACAGGATGGAGAAGGAAGCCTAGGAAGCTCTAAACTACGTGGTGCCATCGCTAAGGGGGCATCCATCCATATACGGCCTAAACTAATGCTTAGGGCCGAATCAGCCCTACTGCTCCCGCCATCCTCACCTTTAGGATCCAACATGAGAGACGAGGGAGGCGGCGAGGGGCGGAATCTCCTTCTGGTGAATATGGGAGACTTTTCAAACCTAAGAATTTCAACTGAGGACGAATCTGTAGTGCAAACACTGTTCTTCTTTCTAGGTGGTGGTGTAGGAGGCCTACCATCATGGATAGAAGTAGTCCTGCAAGTAGATTTATTGTTGCTGCTACTGCTACCGGTATCACCTGTACCATTTTCGTTTTTCATTCCGCGAATCCACTGATTGTACCCTATGACAAGGGATTCCGGTCCATCGTCCAATGCCGCGGAGTTGACCACTAGTGGTTGTTTCGTTGAATTAGATTCAGGGGGAGTCACAACCACTTTAGTGACCTGAGAATTTTGTTGAAGGTGTTTCGATTTACCTCCTCTATCTAAGTAGTTTCTTTTAATTGATATCCTCCTAAAAGAATCACTTCTTTTAAAGGAGGATTCCGCCCTGTCTTTTTTCTTACGCCCACCGCCCATGAGACGGCGTAAGTTTTCAAATGTAATTGGCTTCATGATTAGGTTTTAACTTTTTATAATCTTAACCACTACACATTTTGATGAGTTTGCACCAATCCACCTACGTTCACAAGGCAAAGTGGACTACGCCTAGAACCTTCATCGTGACAAAGGCACCTCACACATGCACAAACACCATAATCAATATTACCGGTACGTTATAAAAAGCTACTCCTAGCCAGATTTTCAATGTCGCGATGGGAGGGAGGGTGAATACCCTTGGCGGCCCCGCATCATGAGGGCATTACCATCTGATGCTGGGGCGACAGTGGACCCCCTCGGGCGCTCTCTTGCCGGCTTAAGTCATCCAGCAAGGCAGCAGCCAACAACTCTGATATCATGCATGCACACATTCCTAACAGCACATCCTCCAACACTACAGCCACTGGATTCACTTGTTGCACAAGCCATTGTTGACACTCAATTGTTAACACTTGCACACCGACTGACACTGACGTTATGTTTGTACACAGTTGAGCATGACCCGAAGAGTTGACTGCAGAGGTAACTAGGCGGATGCCCGGACCAGAACTAGCTCTGGTGAAAGCTTGTGAGCGCTGTAACCAACCTGTCGCACGCGGACCGACACAACCGCACCAGAGACTGCCAACAGCCGACTGAAGCCAGCCAGCACGGCAACCTTCAAGCAGCTCCACAACTTCGCCGGAGTCATCCTCCGTTGCCTAATCAACATCACTCTTGTTTTCATCAATCATCAGTAACGTATTGCATTTGAAACGGCATTACTACGATTAAGGAAATTAATAAAATCAGGTAAACTGATGTAAACAAGTGCCAGTATGTTTTTTTTAATCAGTTATGACTGCAATTATGATATGCAGAATATGTTTTTTTAATTGATTTACAAGTTAAGCTCCAGATTTATTCATTAAGCAGGGCTTAGGGAAGAACAAAGGTCTAGTTTTCTTTTTAATCAGATTAAAATCTTCCAGCATCACAATCGCACACTCACATAAAAATACGAAAAAGAAAGTGAAATTGGCTGGTTTCGGGATTTGAACCATGGAACTCCATAACGTGAGGCCAAAACGTTACCATCTCGGTCACCTGGGTCAGTTTAACGGTCTAGTTGTAAGTTATAAGCGCATGTAAAACAATAGTGTTTTTGGTCATAGCTAACTCTATTTTAATTTCCAAAGCCGTAAAATATCACAGTAAAACAATTGACTATGTTGTCATGATAAATGATTTGCTTTTTTTTTTATATAAATTCTTTCGAATACGTATATTATCATAAAATAGGCACCAAATTGAGCATTACTCCGAAACAGGTCAACCGATTTCATCCAGTATCAGTAGACCTCTTCCCATGAACACTATAAATGTGTATACCAAATTCCATAAAAATCCGGTAAAGCGTATTTGAGTTACCGCGTTTTTAAAATAGACACTAAATTGGGTTTTACTCCGGTACCGGACAACCGATTTGGTCCAATATCGGTAGACGTCTTCCCATGTACATTATAAATGGGTATACAAAGTTTCAGGAAAATCCAATAAAGCATATTTGAGTTATCGCGACTTCTCATATATTAACATAAAAGGCAATAAATTGGGCATTATTCCGGTACTGGCCAACCGATTTGGTTGAACATCAACAGACGTCTTTCCATGGATAATATAAATGCGTATACGAAGTTTCATAAATATCCGATAAGGCGTATTTGAGCTATTGCGCCTTTAAAATATACACTAAATTGGGTTTTACTCCGGTACCGGTCAACAGATTAGGTTCAAATTTAACAGAGTACTTTTCATGGATGTCGTAAATGCGTATACCAAGTTTAATGGAAATCCGATACAGCGTATTTGAATTATGGCGCCTTTCTATTAGAAAGGCGCCATAATCTATTAAAATAGGCACTAAATTGGGCATTACTCCGGTACCGGTGAACCAATTTGGTTCAATATCAATAGGGTTCTTCCCATTGACATTATAAATGTTTTTTCCAAGTTTCATGAAAATCCGAAAAAGCGTATTTGAGTTAGAGCGCGTACAGACACACGGACGGACGGACGGACGGACAGACAGACAGACGGACAGACATTTTTCGTCCCCCACACAATCTCATAAAGTACCATACTGGCACTTAATAACGCTCATTTGCCGCAAGCAATGGTTTGCGAGATGTGTACCATATCTATTCAAGTTTTCCTTGCTGTACACATCTAGGTATGGTACATATATTTAGTCATATCGCATTATTTTCTCAACTGTTCAACCTATCCAGTCAATTTAATTTAGTTACACTTAACTCCTGGAAGGATTTTCCTTGTAGTCAACTCGAATAATAAATTAATACTATAAACGACTACTATTCGAATACATTACTAAAACGAAAAAAGAACCGCGTCAAAGTACAAGTTCAATTTCTTAAAACTTTACCACAGTTAATTTTTCAATAACTTACGATTGTTTAAAACTTTCAGAGATGAAATATTATATTTATAAGCTGTAATTCTCGAGACGGCGATGATATAAGCGATATAGAATAGAATATATAAGCGATCATCACGTAAAATCATCAGTGGGCTATATGTTTAAAATCAATGGGATAAATTTCAGTACAATAGTTGATTTGTCTGAATGACAGTCGTATCATCCTGATAAACATCCTCACATTTTACAATAGAATATTACTCTATTAATCTTAAACCTCTGCTTTTACTTAGTTTTATATATCAGTAGCAGTGAAGAGGTTAAATGTAGTACTGAAATTAACTAAAACACAATATTCTCATTCTTGAATTTTATTCACTATATTGAACTAGCATTCACTACCATTCTCCGAATAATATTGTTGAAAACCACGTCAATTAATGTTTTGTAACTTGTTAGGGTTGTACCACAGTATAGTATAACAGTAGCGAAGCTCCATACAGTTTTTTTCAACCGGCGCGACTGCAGCTCTCGTAGCGGTGAGCGAGAGATAACACAATCTGTTACATTGTTTCTTATGAAAAATGCACAATCTAGAAGGCAGTGGAAAAATGTCAACAATATTTTATGGAAATGCTTGTGGTGCTATAAATTGCACCAACAGCCAAAGGAACCAAAGGAATCTCTCGATTTATCTTTCTTCAGGTTCCCTAAAGATCCTGAGAGGTAAGCAAAAACAGTTATTTGTTAAATTAAATTGCCAATTTGTGATTATCACACTTGCATCCATACTAGACCACATCGGGAAACCGGTCTGATACTTTATAAGATATACAATGTCATCGATCTTGAGACTACAACTTCTTTATATTACCATAAAGTCTATGATTTGGTGAGTTCACCAGTATGCCTTTCCGGTAATAATCTCGTTCTAGTAATTTTAAAAATAAGAAGAAATACAGCCATATATTCGTATCTTTCCAATGCTAAAAATGGCTGTTTGCTAGTTCAATCTTGCCGGCCGCTTGGGGTGCTAGTGTCGCACCGATCTGTCAAAAGGATGCATTTTCCTTTCATTAGAGCTTCGCTACTGTTATACTATACTGTGGTTGTACTATATTCAGAATGTAGAACTGGAACTAATAACATTTTGATTTTACAAGTTTCAATTAGGTACACATAGGCTACATTTAGATACATCGTACATTTTTACGATACCCAACCAATAAAAGCTTGTTAATTTTACAATGAAAATGTAGTTTTTACTTGAATTTCTGCTAAGAATTAACGAGTTTAGGCATACAGCGATTTTATTAATAAACTATTACGTACAAAGAATATAAAGATTTGTTAACGTGACAATATAGGCTACAAATTCTTTTCTGCAACTACGTTGATATACCAAGTTGAGATTTTAAACACTAAATTTTGTTTGAACTTTGAAGTAATGTCAAGTGTACTCATTTTTGACACAATATTCCTGTTATAAATTAGGCTATGACGCTTATATAGTGCTAGTGTAGTAACTCATTTTATTTTAAAGTACTGGTATTCCACTTTTGTCTTGTTGGCTACACGATAGCTTAGAGGATTTCTTTTTAAGTTCCAGCAATTCCAATAGTAATAATAATAATAAAATATATGACTAGAAGTCCAGGGCATAGTGGTCTCGTTACAGAAGCTATAACATCAAATATCTTCAAGACAAGTCGTGCATTATGTCACTAGATCATCTGAAATGCAGCATTCCTACTTCACTTACAATGCAGCAAGTACACATTAACCTAATCTTAAGATATAACAGGACGAAATTTTAATTATATACAAACATATAATAAATATTCATATATATATATATATATATATATATATATATATATATATATATATATATATAAACATACGAGTATAATAAATATATATATATACTATTATATATTTACACAGATATGTGTAGGCCTACATGTAAAACACTATATATGTCATATATATATACACAACACAAACACACCACTTCATCCATAGTAAAATCAGCATATAAATCAAATGCTAGAGCCATAAAGAACCATGACTTGTGGAAACGTCACACCGCTAGAATCACCTTCCAAAGTGAAGTTGAGTGTGATTAAAAAGATTTTATCGGTGCCGCTACACGACAGTAAAACAGTAATACAGTACCCACGACACGCGAAAAGCAATGAAAATCTTTATGAAACTCATCGGAGAGAACTTATTTCCTGCTTCAACAAGCTGTGAGCATTGCATTATATCACTTCTTCAGGGTAAAAAGAATGGTTCATATAATTATTATAACAAGATCTAAAAAATATGCTTATATGGTTCCTATAACAAAGACCGTCATTAAAAATGTCACCAATACTTTTTCAAAAACTTCTTTCTTTAAATTGTTGTAGTAAGGTTGGTTCCTACCTATAATGATTAATTTTGTCATCTTTGCTTAAGGTATTGCACACGCAGAAGCATTCGTTGACTCCAGGGGCGGATCCACGGGGGGGGGGGGGGGGGGGGGAATGGGGGAAATTCCCCCCCCCCCAAAAATTTGTAACATTAAGCACAAATTATTCAAAATTTATTAGAACACAACCCAAATACTTAAATTAAAGCAACGACATTCATTATTTTGAAATACCTTTGTAAGAAAATGCTGAAATGTTCATTTTGTTTTCAATTGTGTAGGCCTACTGGGAATAATTAATTTTTATGAGTAAAAACTTCCCTCTCTACTTTGGTTCCCCCCCCCCCCAAATGTCTCTCTGGATCAGCCACTGGTTGACTCAGCATATTTTCACGAGGTTACAATGAGAAAATTATTAGTGACAATTTCAAATTTTTAACGGAAAATAAATATTCAAGTGCAGCACAATTCCATGAATAGAAAGAAGTAGATTGTATGATGATGTAAGTAGTGTATAAAAAAGACATAAATAATGTAGATCAGAGGGACATTAACATGTGGAATGATTCTAGAATAATTTTCAGTAATCTAAACTAAGCAACACTAAGCTAAATGGAGGCACAAGGCCTACCAGCCGATGCTTTGCAACTCGGAAAAGGAGGACTTTGTATAAGAGATTCACCACCCTTAACTTTATTTTCATTCATGATGAATGAATATTTTATATAAGACTTACATAAGTAAGGGAGGAACAAATGGTAACGCACTAGATTTATACTTCCTATGCCCGTACCTGAATAGCCTACAGGTAGAGGAAGTATTGAGTTCGACCCCCGAAACTCTAAGTTGAGTTTTTAACAGAAATACAGTTTTAAGGTCCACTGAATCAAAAAAATGGTATTTTTGGTAGTATGTGTGTGTGTCTGTGAACAGCTAGCCCGAGAACGAAAAATCGTATGAAAACAAAATATTATATTCGGGTGAGGTACCTTTTGGGGATGTGACATGAAGATTGCCGAAGACTTTCTCTTATTTTACAATTACAATTACAATTTATTGTTTCAAATTACACGAAAAATATACATAAAAAGTTGATACACCACCCGAAGAAGCAGAGCTTGTGTTCGGGGGTGGTTCAGTTCTATATATGAGAAAAACTTATACTTAAAACAATACAAAATTTAGAGAAGTATGACAGAATACATGTATAAAAGGTTAGAACATGTTCTTTTTACAATACAAAGGTACGAGGTAATACAATATTAATACATAACAATTTATTTGTTCAAATTTTAGTAAAAAAAAAAAAAAATTAAGTTCTATCCAAATTTTAAATTTTAATATGAAAAATGTTATAACAGCAATAGTAGAAAACAGAAGTAATAATTATATAAATTTTCTAATTTTAGATCTAAATTGTTTGTTGTTTAAGCTATTTAGATCAGGATGGTTGGTAATAAATGAATTGAATAGTCTTGGGCCAAAACTTGAACAGTGCTTAGCTCCAGCAGTTGTAACATTTTTCGGTTCAAGTAATAAATTAAATTGATTCCTTCGCGTGTTATGTACGTGAGATTCTGACTTGTAATTGTTACGATGTTTATGAAAATAATTCAGTATGACATACTTGTAAATTTGGTCTATGGTGAAAACGTTAAATTCAGAAAATAATAATTTGGAAGAATAATCAGGAGGCTTAGATAAACAAATCTTTATGATGCGTTTTTGAAGACAAAGCAAAGGGCTGAGTAATGCCACTTTACATTAAGCAATTATTTTTCCACGATTTTCTCGAAAACAGCTTTAACAATTTTGTTTACATTTTCTACAAGGTGCTTACACTAAGAGCTAAAACTTTTATTTCATACATTTTTTTTTAAATCGCTGAAGGGTTGTTATAAGCCACCCAATGTATCTATAAACTCAGATTTGACTAAACAACAAAGCGTTGCATCAGGTCTTACTCTGTATCAGAATGTGAAGCGAGGAAGGTGTATTACACTTCCATTGGGTAAAGAAAGTTACATGAGAGCATTAATCAGATTTTATTTAGGTTCTGTATCCATCAAGGATGCGACCCGAAACGTGGTAACGACTTTCTCTTCATTTTTACAACCAATTAACATGAAGAGAATGCCATACATAATATAATACACTAACACGCAAAACTTTTATTTGGGCAGAGAAAGTTACGTGTTTCACATCAGATTTGTATTCTAATAACACTCGCGGATTTTATCCTATCCCAGATCGTTGTCATTTATGCACGTGTAAATATAACACACGCAAATCTGTAGATTTAAGGTATATACAAGGATTCCAGCAGGACAAAATTATAGCTCACCGAAAGCGATTACATGTCTCACCCCTGTTAATTAACCGTAACAAACAATCAAACATAAATGAGGATATAATCGATATGTTATATCGAGTTAAGATATTTAAATACATAAATAACCTATCGTGATTCCCTCGAACAATATAATGAAATGCCAATGCCTTTTACTTAGAACAAGACACAGTCACCGGAAAGAGATCCATAATTTTATTAGGCAGTTCAGAATGACGATGCTAGAAGGACCGAGAGGAACATCCACAAGGTCAGATAGGCTGGACCCGGGTCGCTGCAGCAGCTTTCCTCGCACCAGTTTCAGCATCTTAATTTCTCACTCCAGAGGCGACAATGCCCTTCTGTAAGGGTGGAATCAAGCAAACAATTAAAATACGCTGGCAAGTAAAACTCGAGTGAGCATGTGTTTAAATGCAAATGCACTCCTAGTTATCCCAAGACAGTAGGAAGGGTGTAAGATCCATTCAATAATATTTACAAGAGGGCTGTAAAAGGCGCGTTTCTTTCTTCTCTCTCCACGTGCGCGGGAGTAAATATAGAAGTGTAAAGCAAAGCGAAAGGCGAGTACTAAAACCAAATGTTTGACTCTAGAATCTGTCTTAAGTATATTTGCAGTATTTCAAAGCTGCCTCTCAAAATGACGTATAAAGTTGTGTGTTAAAGTAATTAAAACATAGGCCTACTGTTTACTTAACAATGAAATGGATTTTCAACTCTAAAAATCCCTTCAAAACCCCAATAAAATGAAGATTCCAATTCATAAATTACTTCCGTAGCATAATTTAAATAACAATGAACATTCCAACTTTATCCTGTACTGCTTAGTAATAGATTACAGGGTTAGAGATTATAAAATTCAATAAACTTCATTACAAAACATGTATTGATTTTAATGAAACATAAAAATATTGCATTAAAAATTGGATTCAGTGTTTATCATCTGAAGCTTAATTTTCTTCAACTACACTTCTATGGAGAAAGTTTGTTTTTTATTTTTTAATATTAAAAAAAATTATACATAAGGAATTTTGAAGACATAAATTATAACTTCGACAAGAGTATTCCGTTCTACTAGAGACCGATGGGTATAAAACAGTTCGCAAGTTTACTACTCCGAATTGGTAATTCGTTTGAGTAAATGTAAGTCAAAGGGATTTCTTGATTTTATAATAACATGAATTTTTCAGTTAAGAAATTTAGATTTATTTTAATAATAAATAGTATAATCCACAACCCTTAAAATCCAAAACTTAGAAAAATAAATTTGTACTATTAGACATCATAAAATTATTATACGCATACTGTATATATTTTATTATTTTAGTTCTTCCTGAAACACCTGCAGGTTGACAATGACAAGGAGTACCAACAACAAATATATATGTAAACAGTAAAAGAAAACAGATTAAATTAATATTGAAGCTTTAACAATCAGTATATAGATAACAACTTAAAATTAGAAGTCGTGGTCCACAGGTATGATTGCGAAAAATGGCAATAGACCCTTTCAGTGTCACCAGTGATATTTCTACAAGGATGGCTTTGTGCAGGCCGAACTTTTTGGAGAAGTCAAACAATAGTTTTGGGATGGTATCACGTGCTCCAATCAATCCTGTCACTGTTATGGACTACAATAATAACAGCAAAGTGTTTATTTCTCTCTTTGATTACTTGTACCTTTCTCATACATTCATAAAATATTCAATCGGCGTTCCTGCACTCGACTGAACATCTCTCTCATTAAGGGTGACTCTGGAATAGTAAATTATGAATCCCTCAAAAGATATCGTACATAAAATATATTCATTTCGGCTTTTATTTTAGTTGAGTTTAGAAATGACCATCTGAAGACTAAGATTCAAGAATGGGTTAAGAAGAAGTAATTTTCATAAAGTCACTCTAGAATGACGAAAATTTCCGATCGAACTTTGAAAACCATTGTTCATACGGTTTAGATGTCATTCCTACATATTATAAATCACACTTGTGTTCTCCTACGTCACAAAATTTATAATAAAAGAAGATTATTGATAGCCATAATCACCATAAAAAATAATAAAACACATTCCATTTCTTAAAAACTAATTTAATACTTTTTGTTAAAATAATGTTCTGTCATGAATTGATTTATAGGCTGATTCTTTTCATAATCCTGGGACGGCTATAGACAAAAGATATTAATAACGAAAGCGAACATGCTAAGATAATGACGTACCACCCGGTCAGCCGGCAATTCTTATCAGGCTGACGACAATGATCTCAAGATGATGTCGCTCTGTCAGAGCAGATTGCGCTTTACGCCTACAACCAAGCAGGATTCATTACAAAAATACAGGTTACGTGGGCTGTCAGAGCACTTGAACAGTTTTTATTATCTTCCTACGCAAAACAAGACCAGGCATTCAACTCCTCTAAGACAATTCCAACGGCAACAGCTGCTTGGTATTAAACGAAAGTAAAATTACAATGGAAAAAACATTGGTTTGATTAATTCGTCCTCTGTAGAATCACATGAAAGTTCATAAAGAAGCTGAAAGATTTTATCATCCAACCACTAGTCAGCCTGAGTGGAAGAATTGGTTAGGTACTGACCTTCTGTTCTGGAGTCGTGGGTTCGATCTCAGCCAGATCGATGGCAATTATGTGTGCATAAATTAAGAGGCATTAAATAAAATTCCTGCGGGACAAAAATCCGGCACACCAGCGACGGCTGCAGGCCTATGTTGCAGTATACAGATTTTGTTAAAACCCTTAACAAGTAAATCCGGCAGTACGCAAGATTAATAATATTAGTACTGCTGTTTAAGTTATTAATACTGTTCGCTATTAATATTTAAGAAATCGAACTGTGGGGAAATTGTTCTTAAATATTTAAAGTAAACTTTTTGAAGTAAATATTTACCATATTTTGTGGAACTTTTACACCTTATACAAAGTTAAAAATTAAAACGGCCTATACAATTTTAAATATTGCTTTTTTACATATTTTATTATTTATGTAAATTAAATTCGGGGAAATAAAATTTATCTTTCTGTTTACATAATAAACCAAAATCAAATGTTGATCTTTTAGCCATTTCAGGAAGAATGAGTAATAAAAACCCATACCCAGAATACGTTCAATGAATAAAATTATATTTAAATTAACGACTTGGTTAAGACCAATAAATTATTTTTTGTAGGTCTCCAGGTACTGGAAACTATTAAACTTCTAATGAGAATATTTCCAGAACAGATTCATCCAGGCTACTGAGCAACTATCTGAGCAGTGTTAGTTCTAAAAAATTAAATGTACTTAACTGATGAGAATCACAGAACATTTTCTCTCTTGATACACTTGTTTCTTCCTTCTCCATATTATAAAACTTAGGATGGGAATTTATTTATGTGACCGCTTCTCAACTCATTAATATGTGTTTATTAGTTGGTGCAAAGAAAATTAGTTTGCGTTTGATAGAAGCAAAGATTTTTTTTCCTTTTTGTTTATGTAGTATCAATACAGTGCCCTTAAGGAATCATAATTTAGCTCATGCTATGGAAACTTTGTTCCTATTGTGTTTTGCATTAATGCAATGCAAGGTTAATTGATTGTACATTTCCTAGCTCCACTAGACAATGAGTGTCAACAGTAAAATGAATGTCCCTTGCTATTGTTTTAATGATTTATTGCTTAGTGATACAATCAAATCACTGTCTCTATCATAATATGTCAAGTAACTCACGTGGCATGAAATGTATTCCAATGGGGATTACGCAGTGATTTGTGATACATTTCAAATGAAATATGTAATCATGAATACAGAAATATGTTTGCAAAAGATAGATAATATTATAGTATTTTATACGGTGTTGTAATATTATGTTTTGTATTCAGCGTTGGGAATAGAGTGACAACCAGATAATGTTGTAGTGTCTAAAGGAAAATATTCATGTGGGAGTTTATTTGCAATATTACTAGCTCTTTCTGATGAGTCTGGTCAGCATGCTTCTAATCGGACCCATTATGCACCCGATAATTCATCACAGTCTTGGGCTAGGCCAAGTGTAAAAATGCTTCCATAGGAAGAAAGTAAAGTCACTGGCCCCATGTCGCATTTTAAAGAAATACATTCACATAAAGAAAGCCCTTCCTGGTTTTACACTTTCGATAGACCAAGGAATGAAATAATTCTATAGAATATATTTAGAGGAACACAGGAAACGGCATTAATAGCCTAACTGACATATTTTGGGTCACCTAACGTTGATTTTTTACACGAAAGATGAAAAATATATAATGTAAATGTCTGTGGTTTGAATCACCAATTATCAACTATACCTCTAGGACCTCTCATTTCGAAAGATTTTATCATTCTCATTGTGAATAATAAAAAAAAACCTTCATGCACAGTGAAAGGTTTCAACAAACATTCATTGCAGTATAATTATAGGACTACTAAATACATGCTTGAAAACAGAAAACAACTGAAAGCTATAAACTGAATCCATCCAATAACGAGAATGAAGAAGTAATGTAGGAAAATGTAGGGCACCACCCAGTAGCATACAATACACGCCTACAGAGTCAAACTCCAATTAAATCTAAGCAAATTAGCCTGCCTACCATTCTTCATACGTTTGAATGAATAATTTAGTGCTCCTTTTTGTACGCTACCTTCAATTAAGCTTGCCAAATTATCTTATGGAAGTCTGATATTAAGTGGCATGAAAGTCATAAATTAATTTCACCATACTTAAGATTAATACTCTGTACATAGTTTCTCATCGGTTCTCTCGCTCAATGAAATATGTGGGTACCTTAAATGTTTGTGTCTGGTAAAATGTTAACAAGATGCAGAATAGCATTAGGGCAACTCAAAGAGACAAATATTAAAACAATACTAATAAATAATTAGAAGCAACCAGTTAATTGGAGCCAATTTCTAAATGGGCAAGATAAGTCGGGCGCGATTTTTTTTACAATTGATGAAATATAAATCCTGAATTCTTTGCAGCCGAAATATCTTTTTGAGTGATAAAAATTTACCTTATTCCTTCGAAAATACCGAGTTACAAGTCTTTTTAACCCATTCGTTATTCAGGCAAATGATCACTATTTATTTCTAAAGGAAGCTTCAGAATCTATTACAATTTCAATTTTTAATTGTCAAAATGTTGTATGGAACATAAACTCAACGACTCGACAGTAGACTAGGGACCAAACTCTCGTGAGAAAAATTATTCCCTCACCGAACTTGAAACACAGTACATCTCTTGCCATCGTCCCTAAGGCCCATGTTACACGGATAGAAAAAAAGCGGCCAATTGTCAGGACCGAAAAGCGTGTACATTGGGTCAGTGGGTATGTAATGTTATAAATTATCAGACCGAATGAACCGCGCCATCATACGCGTAAAACCTATGGTAGGCGGTTTTTACGCCGTGCAAAACTGCAGAAAAAGCGCCTGTGAAGTTATACGGGCAGAATGTCGACCGACTGCATGCGCGCGGAGGATTTTATAGATTTGTTGTCATTATTAAACTTCCAACCCTCGTATATTTGTGTTACCAGGAAAGTACAAAGAATAATAATAGATGTGCAGAGACAGGCATTGCTAGGCCTATAGTTAATGATTAAAACAGTAACAGTGGTAAATGATTAATGAGAGACTTAGCCCTACTTCATGGTAATGACAGGTCTTTCAGCAACTTCTATGCTTCTTCTCATATTTGTATCCTGCTTTGTTATTTTGCAAGCAACTGAAGTCAACAGTTCGTCAAAAGAACCAACTGACATTCGGTAATACTGGAAAAAAATTGTCAGGGTATTTCCTGTGGTCGCAGAACATGATGTGGACCTGTCCAGTTGTCAAACGATTTGATAACAATTGGTGGATCCCCATTGTGTTTTCTCCCATTCAGAATATATCACTTCAACTATAACTAGGCTATAGCCAATCACAGAAAAAATGGTACTATGTTTCAGTCAAACTATACAACTATATCCCTGAACAATTAAAAACATTAGCATTGGTGAAATTTAAGAGAAGTATTAAACATGTACTAATCTCTAAGTGCCTTTATTGCACTGATGACTTTTTTTTCTATTAATTGGAAATTGTATTGTTGATTAGGGAATTTATTATAGGCTTAGTTTTGTTATTTTGTATTAGGTCTTGTTCTATAACGTAGATATAACTTATTTTATATTATACTTACTGTACATTATCTTGTATATTTTATTTGACGAAGTCCATGTATTTTTGTAAATACTTAATGACGAATAAATTCTATTGTCTATTGTCTATTGTCAAGGCAATTAAATAAATGCACCGCAACAGCACAACCTACTTCTATCTCATCCATTTTGTAATGACTTTTGCCCTTGAATGAATTCCAGCTTGCGTTTTTTCTGTCAACAATCTGCCCGTGCAACAGGCATCACGCGTTTCGGTCGCTGAAATTCCGCGACCGAAATTCGGCTCGTATAACTTGCTCAAAATCAGCCGGTCTCGGCCCGAAAATTCGGGCGCGTTTTTTCAGTCCATGTAACATGGGTCTAAGCAAGTTGATTTAGATCAGACGGCCATGCTGTGAGATATCTCTGCTAAATCTGAGAATACCAGAGAAACAGTGAAAATATATAAGAAGGTCCTTTAGAAAGGGGGTACTTACGGTTTAGCTTTTCAACTTGGAGCAGGAAGCAAATAAGTATGGATGTGAAAAAGTCTGATTCGGAATCACGCCCTGCAAATCACTGATTGAATGCTGGCTTTAATAACTTATTGTTCAAGTTGAGATAGGATAGCATTGGACTAGGTGTCGAATAGCAGGTCATGGAGTCAGCGAAATGGAAAGTGCCCTCGCCATTCTTCATAATAACCTGATCGCATAGAAAGTGAGCCCACTCAAGCGGTATTTCCCAGTGAATTAGGAATCTGCCATCGAATCGGGGACAGAAACTGTCAATCACACTACGAAAACGATTCTCTTTTAAAAGAAATGGCGGAAATGGTTCAGCATAAATCAACTCTACATTTATTGAAAATTACCGTTTTAGAGAGTCAAATTACAGGTTGTTTCACTAAATGCGCGAAGAGACTCCCCCACCATTTCATCCTCGAGAAAACTGCTGTCATTGTAACAACTTCAAAATTTAGTTTTATTATGCACAGCACTTCTCGCATTGATAATCCTAGGACAAGGATGCATTTTTTAGATAGCATTCGAAATACTCTTTCATTTTAACGTGCCATAAACGATGTTAAACCTACAACCAATAATAAAATATGAATCAATCAACCGTAAAAACATAAGGACACATCAGAAATCATAGTCCAGCCGTCACTAAAAAAGGAGAATAAAATAAAGAAACAGATGGTTAGTTGGACCATAGCCCGCTAGTATGCTAGTATGGTTGAGCAGAGAAGCTGTAAAAGACTCTCCTACCTGGAAGGCAAGCAGAACACGCATGAAGAGACGAACTCTTACATCGAGGGTATCGCATATAGGCAGTGGTGTAGTCGAGGGTATACGCAGCTATATGTAGTACTGTTTTATCTATTTTATCATTTATTGGTCCATTCTGTCATTTACTTGAAAGATACATTGTTTGTAAATTCAAGTAGTTACGCTCTGTCATCTCAGACATATACGCAGATGTGGCTATATAGGTCCCAAGAATTTGTTTTGAACGTTCTGGTTACGTAAAAATCGTATTTTCAAGTGTTTTGATCTCACAACTGGAAAAACCCAAGTAGATTTTACAGACAGTTTTCAAACTAACTGTTTACTGTAGTCTTTGTGTTACAGTGGGCTTAGAAGAATATAATTAACATGTTTTAACTTCCTCGTACTAATATGTCTTATTTTATGCCAAATTATGGGTATAATAAGTTCAATATTCAATGTTTCGCAGAAATAAAAATGAAAGATCCCGAAAACCCTGCGATACCCTGCGAAAATTGTGGGACTACAGCACTGAGATAGGCTATATAATGTAACAGGAACCAGCATTCCTTTTAATAATTCATTTTGTTACTATTTAATAGTTTCTAAGAATATATCTTCAGGAAAAGTGTGTACGATAATCTATTTGTCTATCACAAATTCCACCTTGGATCGCCAAGGAATCGTAGGGACTAGCTAAGCACCGCTGTAAAAAAAAAAATGCTCGCTCTAGCACTGTACTATTAGTGCCTGTCATAGGCCTGCTGCTTTCTACTCTTAAATATTAATGCTTTAATATTGATATAGATGATTGTCAGCTTATATCTGCGTGCCACCTATATATCCGTGATGCAATTGCATAACATGTTAATACAATAATATTGCAGCTCGGAAGCGGAATAAAATGAAAAATTACAATATATAACTATGCCATGCAAAAAATAACATCATTAAATAACGGAAAAATATTGGGTGGTAAAATGAGAATTTTATTACTTTCAAATCCGTTAGCTTCTGCCTGCGATTTTAAATATTCGCATCCTCTGCAGTGCGAAAATGAGGTAAATGTTGTGGAAAATTTATACTTAACTTCTAACAAGATTTCTTAGCAATGAACTTTGTGCTTCCTTATGACTAAATCAATGTTTTAGGTTCATGCTCTGTTATAAACGCTAGGAGAGTCCTGCGAAGAACTTCTCTCAAGTTACTAAAGAGTTATTCGTTCGGAAATAATACTTCATTTTACTTTGGATGACAAAGTTGAACTTCAAAGAAACGTATTTCAAAATCAGCTACATAATTCCTTTATGTTCTAAGTATATATGAAGGATGTAAACTAGATTAGACTTTAAAAATCTCTTTATTAAAATTCATAACTCTTTACCTTGAAACTATGGAATAACAGTATAGCCTGGAATCAATCTAGATTCTAGAATAATCCTCATGTGTTCAAGCAACTAGTCTAATCTTCATTTCGAGAATATTCCTTAGTTATTCAAGAATAACTAATGGGGCAGTCCCTTAGTTAAACTGTGTTAACTTGAATTTACGAATTAAATTCAACTTTAAATTAATACGAAAATTAACATTACATTGCAGTTTTGCAGTTATTAAATGTTCATAAAACAACAAAAAAATAAATCTTTTAAAGGTTAAGGGAAAGAGAGGGAAGAGGTATAACATTTTCAGATCCAGATGCTGTAGTTGTCATCAAATCTCTTTTAAATCCGTATATCCTATGTATGATTTTATTTACGAGGTGTGTGTTTAAAGTTAGCACCGATAATAAAATAATAATAATAATAATAATAATAACAATGATAATAATAATAACAGAACATTTTTTTCCATGTGATAATGTACCGTAATGGATATACTTATTATGACGCAGATACATCACGTGTAATAATCGTATTGTTGTATGTACGAATAAAAATATTTTAAGTTAACACTCAACTGAGAAATTTAAGAATAATAGTCTCTTTTGTAGTTAAATAGTAAATATTTCATCCATGAGGTATGTAGCCTACTATCAGATTAAATGCAGTTTTCTTATAATCATTGAGCAGTGTAGTGAAAAGTTGCCGGGAGGGGGGAAGTTAATTTAATTTTTCCTAAAAATTATTCTTAAATATGGTTGTGTGGTGGTTATCGAACACGGAACGATCTTGAACCTTGAGAGCAGCAAATGAATCTGCGTAATGAGCAACCTATATTTAAAATAAGATCAATTCTGTTCATGCTAATTTTAATATTATTCTAAACCAAGTTCATTTCGTCATGTAAAAATCCATTCGTTTCAAGAAAACGGCCAAGAACAAGCTTCGACTTGACCGCAAGTCATTAGTTGCCATCTATCGAAAAAACAAGAACTACGGGAACTTGCTAACACCTGACTGCCGAGAACAGCCTTTTTTATGAATCAAAAATCTAAAATCTCGCTTTGCTCGTTTCATAAACATATTCGTATCCTAATAAACATCATTCTAGACTCACAATGTATTTTTTTTTTTTACCATAGTTGACCCAGAGTCCCACAGCCGGAGGCTACACTACAGGGGAGAATACAGATAATACATAGACTAATATTTGTATACAGTTTGCTATCTAGGTTTCAAGGGTTCGGTATAAATGTAGATGATGATGATGTGAGTGATGAATTAGCGAAGGGTGATTATTTACAACATGGTACAATGGCAATTATTACATGATCGTTGAGCCCTCAGCTTGCAAGTTCATGGGCAAAAACCTGGGTAAAATACAAAATCTCTTTGGTTATGTACCGCATTAGATTAGTTCATAGTTGAGGGCCGTGAATAAGAGTGTCCATAGAGCAAAGAGCTCCTTCACAAGTGTAAGCGTTACGTCACTGACTCACGCGTGACTGCAAACTCTCAACGGAAGTACCATCTTAACCATGGAGGTACTTTAAGTCGATGCACTTTTGAGATAGGTATCTTGTAGATAGCATCACTCAAAGTTTACTCTGCATTACAATGCCCTCTTCACTAAGCGGCGAGTTCTTTTCGTCTTATGTGCCCATCCTCCCGAAGAATGTTACCAAGAAGGGAATATTAATTATACACTATGGGATATGACAAAAAGAGCTTGTGACTGGTACAAAACAAAAGAAAATATGTACTGACTTCAGTTCTTACGTGTAATGAAATGCAATTTAGATTATACTCTCTGAAACATAAAAAATTACATAAGCCGTAAAGAAATATAAAAATTACCAACAAAATACTTACATAACTTTTTTTTAGAAAACTTGTTCACATAATATAAACAATTTTATTTTTTGTAATCTTATACATTTCCTTATTAACCTTATTAAATTTTATAGCAATATGAATAAGATAAGTTATTTTATTTAAATATTAATTTGTTATATAGGCTATGTAGACCTTAAAATAAAAAAAAAGCAAATATATCAAAATGTATTCAGACTGTACAGCACTAATAAAGATAAGGTTTTAAAAATAAAACATGTTTAAAATAGAAGGCGTTCAATTATAATATTCATTGTGTACTGTATTTTTACTCCCTTTGCCCGTACTCCATCTGCCCATTCGACTCCCAATTCGTAGTTGAGTTTTAACATAAATACACGTTTTGAGGTTTCCTGAATCTAAAAATACTATTTTTAGAAACATGTCTGTGTCTGTGTCTGTGAAAAGCTCCATAACGGAAAATCGAATGAAAACAAAATGTTGTGTTTGCGTTAGACACCTTCTGAGGATATACGATCGACGACTACTTTCTCTTATTTTTAAGGGGATTTACATTAAGAAAATTTAATTTTTCCCGATTTTTTCGAAAACGGTTCTAATGATTTTTTTTTAAATTGTACATAAGGAGCTAAGAGATCAAAATTTTATTCAAAACTTTTTTTTTAATCTCTGAGAGTAGTTATAAGCCACCTACTGTTTGTAGAAATACAGTCTTGCCTGTTGCACAATGAAGCTTTGCATCAGGTTGAAACACCTCTTTGCAATACGGCCTCTTATTCTATATCAGAATGTGAAGTGAGAAAGATGTATTGACCATCCTTCGGCCAACCATACGATGTGGTAATGACATTCAAACTGGAGCAAGATTGGAGCAATTAGAAAATCCAAACCATTTCATCAGGATCGAACCCGTGGCCTTCTGTCGTGTAACGCATGCCTTAACCAATGTCACTATGGGGTCTCCCTAGTCATACCAAAGTTTTTGGAGGACAGCTATTTACCATTTCATACTTATAGGAATCCAAACAATAAGTTATTGTATTACTGAATTCCCTGACAGTTTTTTTACGGTGGTTTCCGCTGCACCTACTCTAATCCCAATCTATAATGATCGATGTAAAGCTATAACCAACATATCAGTGAATCATATACAAACACTTCATTTGCCTGTATACTCTGTGAAGTCGGCATATATTTTTGAGCACTTCTTTCATGTGAATACTAAATGTCCAGTTTTCCTGGGCTTTGTCAAAAAGAGGGTAAGTGCAAAAATTTTCACACGGGTTTTAGTAGTAGTAGTAAGTATTCTGCCTTCCGGCAGGTTTTCAAACTTGGTACGCGAATTTTGTTTTCCAAAACTGTCTATCCTCTGCTTCCTCCTTCAGCATCCAATATTTCCGCTTTTCCCTTAAATCGTCCAACAGCTGAATTCTTCTTCTTCCAAGTCTAGTTGTACCCTCCAATCTTCCTTCTACGACATCATGTAATAAGCAGTTCCTTCTGAGAATGTTCCCAACCCAGTTTGCTTTCCTCTGACGAATTGTGTGTATGATTGACATAGTACAACACCACCCACCGAAAATAATGTTTCTACAGAAGATAATATAAAAATTAGAGATTTAAATATTGCATTTCTAGGCAACATCTGTTGGAACTGGGCTGAATCTATACACGCACGGTACGGGTACAAAATCGCTATGCACAAATCCGGTTGTTTGTGACATTCCAATTAATCATATTCAAGCATGAAATGACATCCTATTTCACTATTAACAACACATAAATAATATTCTTACTTTTGATTTCGACAAGAAACAACAGTTAGAGGCAACAAACACATGACAGCCCAACTGGTACGACAGGTGGCATATACACATACAACACATTACAGGAAGCAATTTGTAGTAATACATGCGGTTGCAATATTGCAGATGTCTACCTGTGTTACAGCCTCATAGCCTACACGTGCCACTGAGATTGCTTCTAGCAGAGATGAAGATGATAATAATAGAAGAAAATAATTTATTGCATATAATTATATGCTTGTATATATTATATAATCGATGCTGCTTGTTTCTTTGCAGCAGCAGCAATAATAATAATAATAATAATAATAATAATAATAATAATAATAATAATAATAATAATAATAATAATAATTTTTTAAAGGAATATTCCACAATACAATGGTTTTCCTTCATCCCACAACAATGTTTTGCCTCCATAAGTCCCAGTCCATAGCATCTTCTTCACTTAATCTTTTTCTCGCCATACTCCTTTTCACCCCATCCATCCAGCACTCTTTGGGCTTCCCTCTTCTTCTTTTTCCTTCTACTTTCCAATCCAAAATTTTCTTGGGTATTCTATCCTCTGTCATTCTGAGTACATGTCCATACCATTTCAAGCGTCTTTCTTCTACAATTTACAAAATATTCTTTACAACTTGCATTATTTTCCTTATTCTATTATTCATAATTTTTTAATAATAACAATAATAATTGTATCCATCCCGAAATTATAAGCTGCCGAGTGTTCGATTGATAGTTTTACATTGCAAGAACACATAGCTGTAGGAGGAAAGGTACTAAGTTACAAAGATATCTTTTAATAACAAACATACTCTTAGTGATGTTTTACGTAAGGAATTATAAGTGTAAACTATCAGAAAGGAAATAATTTTAAAAGTCCTCTTAGATAATTTAAGTAAAGAATGAATCACGGTTTTATTCATATTGATACTATTGATATTTTAGGAAATCAGATCACGGATTGCTATGGACAAGGCGGCATTAACAACGCAGAGATCACTAACTAGTAATCTGATAGACTCCAAGAATTACGAACCGAGTTTTATAATGACTCAATTTATGACAGAACATGGCAAATTCAAGTCATATTTTAAACGTTTTAAAATTGATAATTCAAATGATACTTCATGCTCCTGTCTTCACCAGAATCAAACAGTCAACCATCTGTTATTTGAGTGCCCAGTGGTTGAACGACAGAGACACCTCTTAGAACTCCATTTTGATTTTTGCAACATAAGATTCGAACCACCTTTAACACAAATGTTCAAAAAACAGTGTTGTTTCACACAGTTCCAGAAATTTGTCAGTGACATTTTCAAGGTTTTGTAGAGATAAGTGTTACAGATTCATGGCAAAATTATTTCATATTTCTTGTATTGATTCGCAATAACATATTCTAGTATGTATTTTGTTAAACTATAGCCCTAGCATATATTTGTACAGTAGGGCTTTTTCTCGTTGGAGACACAATAATAACTAGTAATCTGAGGTTGGATTTGAGAAAGAACACGATAAGTGACAAACTAAAAAAGTCCTGAGAAGAGTGGGGGAAAAAATCAATCCTGTACACAGTTCTTCATAGGATAGCTCTAGGATGGGTTACATCTTGAGAAGAAATTGTCTGCTGCATGACGTCGTCGATGGAAAGCTAGACAGAACAACAGGTATTGGAAGAAGAATCCAGCTACTAGACGATTTAAAGGAGAAGAGAACATACTAGTCTCTATAATAGAGGAAGTCAAGGCTAGGAGGAAATGGAGAGCAATATTTGCAGGTCATTCAAAGTCCAAAAACCGGCCAACGATCAGAACAATAGCAACAACAATAATAATAACAATAATAATATTACTTACATAATGGAATTACTATAAGTCTTAGACGTAAATGAGCAGAACGAAGGAGAAAACTATTTCAGACATAATTTCAGATACATTATTCAATTCGATTTTTTTAAATTCTTCGGCGTTATCTTATGTACACCTTAACAGTTTTAATTCTTTATATACAGAATACAAAACGTACTACTTTAAAATTTCCATTAAAGATAACAGACACAGGCCTACTACTTAATACTTGCATAGACAATTGTAAGCCCATATACCATTAAATGTTCTTTGCGTCAAAAATTTTGGAAGAAGAAAACTCGACGGAAAAATTAATTACCAATTTATGATTTCAAATAGACGAAGATCAAAGAAAGATCAGGAAGAACTTAACATAAAGTTTGCAAAAATAATAATTCATGACAAACTTATCCTAAATTAAATAATATTTCTAAATTCCGCCAATAATGATCTAAATATTGTGCCAAATTAACATTTGTGATATTCATAAAGTACAAACAAAATTCACACATTTTAAAGAAAACAAAAACAAACAAACATATATAAACAAAACAAAACTTACCGACTCACGGAAAAATAGACTAAAAGTCTGAATTCATTGTCATAGACTGAAGCCATACTCTAAATATTGTAATAGTTTACCTGAAACAAAAAGAAAAAAACATACGTCATTCAAAGGCTCAAGGAAACATACAACTTGTAAAAGTAGAAATCAAACATAGAAATGGGAACTAAAACTATTCAAATGCATTACGTGTGAAATTAAGAAATAAGTCTGGCAAGGTGAAGTTAAGGAAAATCTCAAAACTTATCCCTTATTCAATGTGTGCATTACACCAGGATGTATTACATTTCACAACAATTATTAATATTAGCTTTTTTTATCACTAAAACCTCAAAAACAAAAGAATAACGTTATTTCCGTACCTTCCAATAGTGTTCAACGAAGCCTTAATTACTTAATTTCCTCTATAAATGTTAATTATGTACAGAAAACATGTGTTTGATGAAAAATTATCATTTTAATTACTATATGTACAAGTTTACTGTGCAAACTTCTCAGTAATCTTCAATCACAGCTGAGACAGCCACGACAACTAAAAAATTAACACAACTTATATCCATTGTCATTTTTATTTAAAAAACAATACAGCACATTTATTAATCAAAGTTAGAAGTTTCGGAATTTAAAATCGTTAGTTATTTTTCCTCAATAACATTTATGAAAAAAGTTTTAACGAAAACTATCCTTACTATTTTAGAAATAGGACCCAAAATTTTTGGGTTTAATAACTGCGCAACAAGTTCATAAAAAGCACCTTTATCCGCAACGGGTGGACACATCGTGAAACACATTTCCCAGCGATGTCTTCGACTTCGATTTTTGTCGCGATCTCCTTTAATCTATACTACTTAAATGCGAGATAGTAAAAAGTTGTTACGCTGCTGGAATCGTGGGTTCAGTAACTAGTCTATTTATAAAATTCTATTGTAAAATGAAAAAGGATTGGATGGAGTAGGCCTATGTTCCCCGGGTTGTCTTACTAGTTGATGGTAAGGTTAGCCTGTAATCAACAATAATGGCCATTGTAAAGATTTAATTAATTAAAATAACAAGTATATACGAGAATAAACCAATAAATTAATTACTTAATATAAAACAATGAAAATAAAGGATTCATACAAAGCAAAAAATATACAGATAATGAATAGAAAGAAGAAAAAATAACAAAGTTAGAAAAAGTAGATTGCCTTGTGTGCGGTTGGCATTGCTAATTAATGATTGGAAAGTTCGATTCCAGGTACCCTTTTTATTTATTTTTTTTCTGATAGGGAATGTGATACGGGATGAATTCATCCTCTTGATTAAAAAACAATTTAGCTATTTGAATAAATCATTAGCTATTCCAGTCAAGAATACCTTCAAGAAAGGATATAGTTTTGCTAAGCTGACCACATTCCCTTCAAATCCAGAAGTTCGTAAACAAAATCGATAGATACTAGATAGATAAGGCAACGTTAAGGTGGCTCTTGCTCTTCAGTCGATATAAAGTAAAGGAGTTTAAAAAAGATTAGGTCGATATGTTACAAAACAAACAAAACAAAAAAAATTAGAAAAGGCAATAGAAAGACTGACATAAAGCTAAACTATATTATAATTAACAGAACATTTTGAGAGAACACAAATTTTCTCTTGAAACAGATCAGAGCGAAGTTTTATTTTTCCTCTATAAGTCAGTAAAGAAGACATAAAAATTGGAGGATTTCTATTCCCTGTGAGGTCAGGAGATGTGTTCTTAGAATGGAAGAGTGAAATCTTTTCATGTACATGTTTACAGAACAGGCTAATAATAATTGAGGTTATAAATGTAATGTTTTAGGCTATTAATTTATTGTCGTTATGTTAACGTCGACATTTAGAAAGGAAGAGTTCAAGGGATGTGCATCGATTTCACATAGCAGTAATTGCCTATGCATATAAATGAAATGGAAATCCTGTTCTTATCTTTCTAAGATTTGAACACTCAAATAAATATCATGATAAACTTGGAAATTTATAAGTTAAATAATTAAAAAACCATTGAATTCGTAGGTGGTCAAAATAAATGTCATCCCCGTCCATCACATGCAATGAATCCCT
The DNA here is from genome assembly GCA_964059195.1 of Ectobius pallidus. Lineage (NCBI taxonomy): Eukaryota > Metazoa > Arthropoda > Insecta > Blattodea > Ectobiidae > Ectobius > Ectobius pallidus. Next base: position 91,132,945 of record CAXKWD010000002.1, read on the forward strand.
AAAACTCCTGATCCGCTGTTTCGCCAGATGGTTACCCGGCTTCTACAATCTAGGGGATCCGGGTCGATACCCGGTCAGCCCTTGTCTAGACAGATGGCGTTACATACCGCTAAGTAATTCAGAACTGCATATAAAATACAATTTTTATGGTACTGCTTATATGCCTTACATCATACTAAACCAGGTTAGTAACTATACTTTACAAGCTACGATATGTACTTTAATATGACAGTCTACTCTGCCGTTTTACAGTAGATTATACAACCCTTAGCGCTCATTGGAACATTCTCTACATTAATGATACTGAGATTTTTCCTCTTTTAGAAATATAATACATGCAATTAGCTACTCCGTCCAATAAAATAAACTAAAATGTATAAATAAAACCATCAGCTCAGAAAACCTTATTGTATGTAGCCTAGGCCTTTCGACACTTTTGTCATCATGAGGGCATCTTGTCGTGCTGATGTTGATTCATTAACAATTAAAAATTAAAATTACTTGTAGTCCTGTCAGATTGATAATTTTTTCTTTAAATTATCAGAATGTAAAATATGAAGTGACAGTTCTTAAGACATTGATTTTATTCCAATATCTAAGATCTTAAGTAATTTCAATGAACTTTTCATCAGCTTGGAAATGCAATACTGAAGACATACCTACAACAACGAAAAATAATTACTAAATATACCACTTTTCTTTATAATTTCGCTTGAATTAGTAATTTGATGTTCTTGAATGCAAGTAAAGTTTGTTATGTATTGAGTTTAGTAGCACCTTTTTGTCCCCTATTTAGCCTTATTTTTTTGGCACCTTTTCCCTTCCTTTTTTCAATATAAAATGTACCTTAAAATCCTTACTGTGCCGCCTATATTTCGGCACACTGTATAATGTTCTTTTATGCCAAAGGTACTTACTATTATCTCGGTGGTCATCTCGCCTCGCGGACTGTTTTCATTTTCATTTTTGCTCCTTATTTTCTTTCTCGCTGTTTCTGACGTCACGTAGTCACGTGTTCCGGTTTGCTGGTAGCTTTTTCGTGAGGGTTTGAGGTCTCGCTTCACGAACCTTTGAGAATTCAAGACCAGACTTCGGAAGCGAGCGGTTCTTCTTGGAGTCCATAGCCTAGGACTCCTCCTTAAGCTCAGGTATGCGGTAGTTTTTTCTGAGTCTTTTCATATTTCTTTGTACCTGGTGGGTTTCTTTTGTTGCGTTTATTTCACTGCCGATTATGTTTAGTTAAGTTAGTTTGTTTTTGCCCACCAGTGTTTCTGATTATTATTAAATTTATTATTCTCTTCTGTTATTTTTAGTTTATTATATTCGGTACAGTCTTTTCAGTCGTAACTTCTTTCCGTGAGTTGAGATGGCCACACACCCCCCCGTTGTTCTTATGGAATTAGGGTGTTTAGGTATTTTCTTTTACATATTGTAGGGCCTTATTGTTTCTTGGTTTATTAACCTAACAAAGTTTGTAATAAATTGTTGAATCTGGTTTCAGTATTTCTGCATTTATATTTATATTACGTTCCCTTCTTCTCTCCTTACTGTATTTTTCATTAAATTTTCTGTACGGCTCTGGAATTGCCCCTAATTATGGTGGCAGGCCCGAGAGGCACGCCACAAGTGGTAGCAGAGCGTAGTTGATCGTAAATTTTCAGTCATTTTGGCAGTTTTTTTCTAGGGTTTTTCAAATTTTTTCAAGTTTTTCTATTATCCTGTTTTCGGGTTAGGTTAGTCGTCGAAATTTTTCCCCTGGCAGGTTAGTTGTGTCATTATTTTTCATGGCTGTATAGCCCCGGCGGTCTTACTGTGAGCGTTATGCTTTATTTTTCAGTATTTGTACCATGCCGTTTTCATTCATATTTATAAAATTTTCTTCTATTTCTGCTCTCTGCGTTCTGGTGAAATTTTCGTCAGATACGTAGGGTAATTGCTTTCGTTCCGGCAGTCTCACTAGAGCAAGTCTCTGTGGGTTTTTTTGCTGTCGGGTTTTGTTGGCTTGAGGCAGGGTAGTAAGTTTTTTTTGAGCCGTTTCCGTGCTGCTTTCCGTGATGTTTTGTGCCCGTAAGACTGTGTTCATCAGCAATGTCTGGTGTTTAAGTGGCCAGTCTTTTCGAGGCCTATTTTTCCGGGGGCGGTGCGTGTGGTTTGTGCTCTGTTTTCATATCTTTTCATGCTTTAGCTGCCTGTTTTCTTTGGGGATATTTTGTCTAGCCCGTTTGCTGTTCTGGTTTGATATCTTGCCTAGTAATGTTGCCATACGCACCATTCATCCACAATCTTGCTGTTTTCTGAGTTAGGTTAGGGGCTTGCTGGGCCAATCAATTTCCCGGGTTCTGTTCCGGTAGGTCTTCTTTTCTATGCCCACGAAGCATGAATTCGCAAGTTTTTTGAATAAGTAAATTGTAAATTTGTAAATTATTTTCATCTAGTCTGAAAATTTTTCTAGTATGTTTCCTATAGGTACCATACCGTATTTCATTTCTATTTTTGCTCTCAGCGTTTTGACGGAATTTTTTTTTTTTTTTTGTCTGTTATGTTGGGTTAATGGCTTCTGTTCTAGTCAGTCTCACGTGATTAGTTCTCTGTGCTTTCTGAACGATGGGTTTTATTGGCGGAATAGTTTTGTAACCTTTATTACAGTCTTTCGTGGTTGGGTCCTAGTATAATTTTCTGGGTTTTTCCGAGGTTTTTTCCCGGTCATTTCTTTGCCCGATAAACGTGTCTCATCAGCAAAGTTCTGGTGTTTTTTTTGGACCGTTTTGGTGGTAGTTTGTCCGAGGAAGTTTTCCGGATGTTGTCCGCCCGATCGACGTGTTTTGTTATGGGGTAAGTTTTGTCAAAATTTTTTATTGAATTTAACCTAATATCTTGGGGATTTGTCTAGTCTTATACCGTTTGCCTTGATTTTGGTACCTTTTTAAAAATATTTCGCATTTGTATGACCTATTTCGGCGTCCAGTGCCGTAGTTTGGCTTTGCTTATTCAAAATTTCTCTCTCATTCATTCAGTAAATAATAAATGTTCTCCAGATTTCTTTATTCAATTTAGTAAGTACAAATATGCCAGTTTTCTCTTTTCAATTTTGCTAAATTTATTATAAATATGTTGATCATGCTTTACATTCTGTAATTACATTATATTTTTATTCATTCTCTAAATTTTCTTCGTATTCTTTCTTCGTCCGTTTGTCTCGGGGTTTTGCCTTCATTCTTGCTGTCCCTTGCGTGCGGGTGTTGGCCATCTTTCTGGTTTTGTTCTTTTGTTTGTTTGTTTTTTTTCTCTTTGCCGCATACCTGGTGCTCTGGAGTTTACTCTCCGCTGACTCTGAAATAAAAAGCTCACCAACGAAATTTAGTCGCTCTAATAATAAATTATTTACATGAATATTTTGAGCGCTGCTATCTCCAAAAATAGGTTGGCGTTCTTTTATTTAATACAGGAAAAAGAATTGTAGCATACTGTTATAACAATTATCGTAAAAAAAAATATTAACTGTATTTGACTAAATAAATTAACTAGGCCTATGAGCGTTGAATTAATTTACATAGAAAACATATGAGTTATATAGAGATATTTTATAAAAACAAAAAACTCGTCGATATTGTAAAGGATGTTTGTGCCCTAGATTCATTCTCGTCGCTCTAGTTGTAATTCGTTCCTTTGCGTTTGCTAAACAAATTTAGACTTAAAGAAGTTCTGGTCTTGCCTAAATTAGCTTACGACAATTTTCTAAATGCACTTACCATTCGGACATGTCCTACTTTATCACTTAATGGCTAAAATTTTCTATTTTTATATGTAAGTGATATTTGTATTTTTACTCTTATTATGTTTTGTAGGTTCGGTTCGCGGGTTAGTGTTTTGCTGATTAGCACTGTAGTTTTCCCTTATTATAGAGCGCTCAAATATTTTTTACCATGGAACTATATCGGGAAGTCTACACTAATTTTCCACTCCCGTTTCCGTTCCTAAAATTTCCATCATTATGCATTCCTTGAAGTCCGGACTTCCTAATGTCATCACGACTTCATAATGTCATCACGACTTCATAATGTCATACCATTACTTCATAATTTCATCACATTTTCATATCATAACATCCTCATACCATAACATCGTAACATCTTGACATCACAACAATTCTACATTATCAAATCATTTTCATTAAAATTTTGTCTAATTTTATTCTAATTGTGTAATTGTTTTTACTTGCAACTGTATATAAATATTTCAAAGCATATGGTATTAAATGATAGTTTATTATACATTGCTTTATTGTGCTGATATTTCAGCTAGTATTTTTCTTTTGTATATATAAAGTTAACTATCGTAATTGTATTTAATGTAAAATATTCTTTAAATTTTATTAATTGTCATGTCATTTTTGTAAATAAATTTTTCTATTGTAATACAATTTCTATTTGTGGTCCCTTCAGGACAACTTCACTCTTCGCCGTATTGAATTAATTAAAATTTATATTAAAAAAAAAAATTTCAGCAAAATAAAATAAAATAAAAACAGGTACCGGTAGATTGTTTTTACATAAAACACTATAGGGGGTAATTTGTTTGTAAGTACCTTTTTCTGCCGCTGTATTTATTGATTTCAGCTTTCTATGTATGTTCGGATTGTGTCTGGTGACTCCCTTGGCATCTACGCTGTTCTCTTCTTTGCTGGATGTGGCGCTAAGTCTTCACTCTACGAACTCCTGAGGCCACATTTTGTCTACGGTGCTCAGATTCTCCTGGTTGCATGTTGAAGACGTTCAACTTGGTTCCTTTTGACCTGAAAATAATCATCAGGTCCGGCATCAGTGAGGATTTGCTGCTATATCTTCGGTTTGGGTACATACACATTGTACCTGTCTTCATTCAAGCATGCAGAGTCAACTACTATATTCTACTCACCATTACTACCCAAGAGTACTCATTGTGATGGGGTATGTGTTGAAAAGGACTCCACTACCCCGTTATTCACTACATTAATTACAGTAACAAATGGACTTGGTAAGCTGTAAATACACAAGTTTATGTATGTATTTTCTACTCCAATTTATTAGATGGACTATTATTATGAATCCATTGTCTACAGTTAAAATGGTGTTATAGTACATTCTTTTGTGGACCTCCTCGTGAGTTGTAGAAGTGAAGTGAAGATATAAACTTTTCCAATCTGCTCTGCAATAAAATTTATTTTTCGAAAAACATTTTTGAATTCTTCAAAAATGTTTTTCTTTCTGCGTCGAGGGAGTCTGTGCCGCCTATATTTCGGCACACTGTATAATGTTCTTTTATGCCAAAGGTACTTACTATTATCTCGGTGGTCATCTCGCCTCGCGGACTGTTTTCATTTTCATTTTTGCTCCTTATTTTCTTTCTCGCTGTTTCTGACGTCACGTAGTCACGTGTTCCGGTTTGCTGGTAGCTTTTTCGTGAGGGTTTGAGGTCTCGCTTCACGAACCTTTGAGAATTCAAGACCAGACTTCGGAAGCGAGCGGTTCTTCTTGGAGTCCATAGCCTAGGACTCCTCCTTAAGGTCAGGTATGCGGTAGTTTTTTCTGAGTCTTTTCATATTTCTTTGTACCTGGTGGGTTTCTTTTGTTGCGTTTATTTCACTGCCGATTATGTTTAGTTAAGTTAGTTTGTTTTTGCCCACCAGTGTTTCTGATTATTATTAAATTTATTATTCTCTTCTGTTATTTTTAGTTTATTATATTCGGTACAGTCTTTTCAGTCGTAACTTCTTTCCGTGAGTTGAGATGGCCACACACCCCCCCGTTGTTCTTATGGAATTAGGGTGTTTAGGTATTTTCTTTTACATATTGTAGGGCCTTATTGTTTCTTGGTTTATTAACCTAACAAAGTTTGTAATAAATTGTTGAATCTGGTTTCAGTATTTCTGCATTTATATTTATATTACGTTCCCTTCTTCTCTCCTTACTGTATTTTTCATTAAATTTTCTGTACGGCTCTGGAATTGCCCCTAATTATGGTGGCAGGCCCGAGAGGCACGCCACATTACCCTGGAATAACTGTTCAAGTATTATAATAGCTCTCTGAGACATGCCTGCCGATTATTAACCATACTTCATTGTACTAAGCAGCAGGGATAGCTATTCTGATCCACTATTAAGTGGAACAATTGCAGGAACAATGAAATGCAATTCCAAGAGAACAAGTTAAAAACGTGAGATACTGAGAACATTATAGGAGAAAAATTCCTCCGACACTGGGACTTGAACCCAGGACCTTTGGCTATTCGCGCCAATGCTCTACCAACTGAGCTAAGCCGGAGTTCAATTCACAGCGCCAGAATTGAACTTCGGCTTACCTCAGTTGATAGAGCATTGGCGCGAACAGCCAAAGGTCACAGCGCCAGAATTGAACTCCGGCTTAACTCAGTTGGTAGAGCATTGGCGCGAATAGCCAAAGGTCCTGGGTTCAAGTCCCAGTGTCGGAGGAATTTTTCTCCTGTAATGTTCTCATGTAATGTCCAACAGAGACAATAATCTGTGCTTCATGAAAGCTTACATATCTATCGTGAGATATTGGTTTAACAAAAATTATGAAAAATAAAAAATAAAAGAACACAAGAAAATAGCTTTCAAAAAAGAAATGCAAGCGTAGCAGCAATGTTTCAAAATTAGACTTAGACTTAATAAAACAGTCTCATGCAAGAGTGTGAATAATGATCTTACTATAATGGCATACGATGAATGTGTTAACGTTAATAACTCAAGAAGTCTTTCGATCCCAAGGCTAGAAAGGGAAGTTTTATTCTCAAGGTGCTCTCAATTAGAAGAATTCCAACTTCAGAAAACTGAGCACTTCCTGATTAAGGTACAGTTCAGAATTACAAATTAACGAGCCGTATAACCTGTAAGGTCAATTAAGATGTGAGCGATCTTTTAATGCGTTGACTCCCCGCACTTTCACAACATAATTACTCCTCTCAGTCTTTCCATTCTTAAGCTACAACAACACTCTTTAGCCTACTAGGCAAGACCTTATCTGAACTAGACATTATCTGAACTAAAAGTGTTTTTTCGGGCCCCTCCCGAAATGAAAGAAAGAAAAAAAACTTACGAAAATACATCTAAATACGGCAATACTTAAGTTTTGAAATAGGATTCTTTCTTTCTTTCCTTATCTTAGTTTTACCTCTCCCTTTTAGGATTTAAGCGACCCAAGCCGCCCGGGGCTTACAAGGCCGCGACCTGTCGGGAGAGGGATTATCTATGGAACACATACCTACTTCTTTGACCAGACAAAGACATGGACTGCCTCCCCGGACGAACGATCAGCCCAATGCTGGGGTCACCTCCGAGACAACACGAACACATAGGACGAGACACTCCATTCACACACACACTCACTCCGAACAGGCGAGGATGGGATGAGATGATAATGACAGCCAGATGATATCTGGGGACCACAAGGGCCTAAAGTTACCCCACATTTGTCTCACAGGTGAGGAAAACCCCCAGAAAAAACCCCACCTAGGTAACATGTCCCGACCAGGATTCGGGCCAGCTGAGTGAGAAGAGCGAACGCAACCCCTACGCCACAGCGGTGAACGAAATAGGATTAATTTGAAGAAAAAAAAAAAATATATATATATACATATATATATAGCACAGCTATGTAACGGGAGCTTGAGAATTGGCATTATTTTTAGCCCACTATCCAAATTTCTTAATATGCCTACTTTGCCAAATTAAATTGTCGCTTTAACTGTGTAAACTTAACTTAAAACATTTTTTTTTTTTATCATTTTGCTACCTTCAGTAGATGACGCAGCGGCCGGATCACAGCCTTAAGTAACGTAACGGCATGGAGTTTATTTTATTTCAATTATACTATCGGTAAACATAAACGCTGGCTGAAGTTGATGTATTATTTTGACACTCAAGGCCACATCCAAGTGGTAGTGTTCCATCCTTCCTAAACCGTTATACAGACCTTTATTTATCGTATCAAAAAATTCATTGTTTTTAAAATAAAATACTGAGATAAAATAAAAATAAAAACCTAAAACAAAATAAAATACCATTGATGTGCATTACAGTCTCCAACAAAGTCTCTTTTTTACGATTATAAATGTCAAAATTGGGGTGCGCATTAGATTCAAGTAAATACGGCATTCAATATTAAAATTTGTTCCCCTGGGATGAAAATAAGATAAGATGATTCTGTGGAAAGAAGCATCCACGCATAAAATATGTGCGTATAGTGTTGATTTGATACTTACAGCGTGAGAGTAGATTCACGAGTGAGCAGTTGGCACCGTGAGAATATGGCGTTTCTAAAAAATATATACAACACCTTCATCATACTGGAATTCCAGTAGCCTAAGCTTTTACTTATTAACACATTTAATGAAAGTATTATACAACTCATTAACGGATACTTAATGAGCACTGAACAAAATAACAGCTAAAATAATAATCAAAGCTTAAGTATGGCACGGTCAATTAGAAGGCTTAAGTTTAATGAGACAGTCCTATTTAAAGAATTTTTCATATTCACTTTCACTTTCTACTATTATTCTTTCGGCCTCTTACTGTCGATTAATAACACAGAATGTTTTCATTAAACCTTACTTATGCCCCCAATGAAGAAAATTGGAGGCATAAATCTGCTGCACTCAGGTAAAGAGGTTGTAATAATCTGGATATTTAAGAAAGTAATTTGTAATCAAAACAGGTTCATCAGTTTGGGATCAATTACGTACATAAGCTTACATAGTTGTTTTCAATATTATATAACTGCAATAAATGCATTTTAATTTATATATAATATTTACAGTAAGACAGCGATAAACAGGCACTAGACCATGGGTGCGCATCTGTGGCACATCGTGTCACTGTACGGTAGGGGAATTTCTCCCACTACAATCGCCCATGACGTCAGCATAAAGCAGTTTCGACGTGACACTGAACATGAAGAACAGGTTTCTTACGTCACAGCAAGGGATGGGGACTAAAACGTTTCCCCTCAGTTGCTCACCTATGCACTAGACCAGTGATTCCCAAAATGGGGTCCGCGATGGTGTTTCAGGGGGTCCGCAGACGGTGTAAGAAGAAATAGGATATCTCGTAATTTTCTCAAATTACATATCTTCTAAAGCAGCTTCACTGTTCACATAAAGGAGTATACTCTGTTTGTTACCATTGATATTGTTATTTTGTATATTGAATTTAATACATTTGAATCAAAGTAGGCTATCTATTTCGTTTTTTTTTCAAAACCCAGAGGGGGTCCGAGAAATTTTAATTTTTTTTCAAGGGGTCCGCGGACTGAAAAGTTTGGGAACCACTGCACTAGACAGTCCGGCACGCATCAGAAATCGATTTTCCCCTATATTGAGGGGATTAGCGCTTAGCACGCGTTCGGAAGATTTAAGTGAGTAACAGTTTTTATTTGATTAAAATTAATGTTTTCTTGTTTTTTAAAAGCCATTGTGTTGTTTTCTCACATTAAGCCTACAAACTTTGCTAAAACTTTGAGGTTTAAACTTATTTAACTCTGCAATACAGTATTTGATTTTTAATTCAATTTTATTTTAATAACAGGTCGACAGTACAACTAACTTTTAATTTTTAATACTGTAATATATATTCTTTGTTTAGTAAATAACAATCATTCGTTTTTGTACGTTGAAACTGTAGGTTTTATTTATATCTCTTTGTTTAAACCAGGTTTTCAAAAATGACTTTGATAATCAGGCATATCTGATAATCCGGCATTGACAGATCCCCGAGCAGGCCGGATTATCAAGGTCCTACTGTATTTCGGTTTCAGTTCAATAGGAGTCACATAAGAGTGAATCATTTTTCTACCGACATTTCTTTATTCCCAAATTTGCTAGATAGGGTTATCTTCAGTCCTAGCCTATTAACGCCAACCCAAGGTATATAAAGTTACTAAGGTAGCGCCATTTCTCGCGGCGGACTGCTTCATCAACGTGTGACGTCATCCACGAGGGAACGATCGAGCATATGGCTGCTATTACAAAGCAGTTGCATAGTCAGTACGTAGATTTGTGACGATATTAAACATATTACAAGGACAATTTTTGTGTCTTATTTTTGTCATTTGCCTCTATAAAAACAGTAACCTCAACGTGCGAAATAAGCTGAAACATTATAGTCCAGGCAACGAACGAAAAATAGAACAAAAAATCGTGTAGTAGTTGTCGGAGGGAGTGTCCTAGTCCCGTTTTTAGGTTTTTCGCTTATATCTAAACAATGGTGCATCGTAGAGAAAATTTTTCTATATACAAAATTCAAGCTGATGATATTTCCTACAAGTTTAATCCTAAACATTTCTGTCTATTCCCAATAGTTTTTTAGTTATTTGCCAGCGAAAATAACAAATTTTCGAAAAAGCTCTTTCGCCTCACGCTTTTCGACACACTTTGCCTTCTATCGCTTCAACCCTTAGGTATACAGCAATATTCTCATGAAAGAAGTTGTAGGGAAATAAATTCACTTCAAAATGAGTTGTCATTTGTTACTTTTTCTTGAAATTTTCAAACGTTATAACAATTTAAAGTTTCGGTCAAATTTCGAGATTTCGAAAGAAAACCGTACATCGCACTGTCTCTATATTTAGGGGTTATATATTTGAATATAAGCTGTATATTGTGTATTTACATCATAAAACAAGTGAAGAAATATCACACAACAATTAAAGTTGAATTTATTAAAAATCCGATCACGGTACAAGCACAGTATATGTAATGGAAAATACATTAGATTCCAGGCAAGAAAGGAAAAATAGGCACACAAAAAATCATGTAGTTTTGAAATTTGGCAGAGATGTGGGGGAAAGTGTCCTAAACAACATAGTAAAAGTCCCCATGGATAGAGGATGAGCGGGGATGGGGGATGGGGGTACTTTTAAATGTAGTTTCTCTCAGTTATCTCTAAGCACACAAAAAACTATGGGTTCTACCAAAAAACAGTTAATGCACAAAATTAAACTACATAAAGTTCTTATAAAATTGATCTGACTGATATTTCTGTAGAATTAATAGTTCAGGAAATAGAAGGATATGAAGTATGGCAGTTATCGAAATTCTGTTTTACATACACCTATGTATTATATTTTTTTAACAAAAAAGAAAGCAGACGATAATTAAATTAGCATGATGCCAAAGGTAAACTAGTTCTTAGGAAAATATACTTACTAATGGTTAATGTTACACATAAAAATCATTACCATTATAATTGTAATTATTATTATTATTATTATTATTACTATTATTATTATTATTATTATTGTTGTTGCAATGCTTAGCCGTTTTATGTTTCGTTAAAAAAAATAATCGGTATTTTGAAAGATGGTAAGGAATTAGATATATTTAGAAATTGTAAGAATAGTAGGCCCACCTATTACTTTAAATAAATGTTGACTTGTCTATGTGGCTCCTGGGAATATTTTCACATCATATTTTGTTACTGTGCAACTCGGTGTGGTGGAAGATACGGATGCCGAAAAGCTGGTATCAAATGCTCATCCACAAACAGTAGACTATACCATTAGAAGAAGATGAGCTTAAAATTGATGACGTCCAAGCAAAATAAGTTGTTTAGGCACTCTTTAATCAATGTTGTAGGCTATATGTGTATAAATACTGAGTGTTCGGTAGATAGAAAAATATAACCCTAACTTATCATACGATGGACTAGGATTCCAGTATTGGAGACTGAAAAAAATAGACAACTAAACATTTATTTAAAGTACTATGTAGGCCTACTAGGTTTTATCATTTCTAAATATTACAATTTTTCCAAATTATATTTTAAACGTAAAATATAACTGCTAATAGGCCTGATTTATATTTCTTTTAACGTGCACGTGCACGTGCATGGGATTTTTATAAGCTTTATAACAATAATCATAGTAATTAGCTTTATGTGTGATGTTTACCTTTATTACGAATATTATTCTAAGAACTGGTTTGCTTCATATCCTTCTATTTCCTGAACTATTAATTCTAAGAAATATCATTCAGATCCATTTTATAAGAACTTTTATGTAGTTTAATATTGCGCATAAACTGTTTTTTGCTAGAAACCATAGCTTTTTTTGCGTATTTAGGGAAAAATGGGGGAAATATTTAAAAGTGCCTCCCACCCCCCGCTCACCCCCTATCCATGGGACTTTTACTATGTTGTTTAGGACACTTTCCCCCACATCTCTGCCAAATTTCAAAACTACATAATTTTTTGTGCCTATTTTTTTTTTCTTGCATGGAATATAATGTATTTTCCATTACATGTACTGTGCTTGTAACGTGATCGGATTTTTAATAAATTCAACTTCAGTGGTTGTGTAAGTTCCATGATGTAAGTACACAATATACAGCTTTTATACAAAGATATAAACCCTAAATATAGAGAAAGTGCGACATATGGTTTTCTTTAGAAATCTCGAAATTTGACCGAAATTTTAAATTGTTATAACTTTTGAAAATTTCGAAACAGAATAACAAATGACAACTAATTTTAAAGTAAATTTATTTCCCTACAACTTCATTCATGAGAACATTGCTGTATATCTAAGGACTGAGGCGCCAGAAGGCAAAGTGTGTCGAAAAGCGTGAGGCGAAAGAGCTTTTTTCGAAAATTTATTATTTTCGCTGGAAGATAGCTCGAAAACTATTGGGAATAGAAAGAAATGTTTAGGATGAAACTTGTAGGAAATTTTATCAGATTGATTTTTGTATATAGCAAAATTTTCTCTACGATGCACAATTGTTTAGATATAAGCGAAAAACCTAAAAACGGGACCTTCTGCGGGCCCCCCGCTCACCCCCCACCTTCGGGGACTCTTAGTATATTGTTCAGGACACTCCCTCCGACAACTCTGCAAAATTTCAAAGCTACACGATTTTTTTTTCTATTTGGTGTTTTACGACCTTTATTGACTGGACTATTAAGGAGGCTCAAGATTCTGAATATGGGCGGGAGTTTTAATGCAGTCAAGACCTACACTGTATGCATGATTTAGAGTGATGATGTGACGGTCAAACCAAAAGTAAAGGTGATAAATCAAGCCTAATATATATATATATATATATCTCATAATAGCTATAGCTATAGGTACTATTAATTCAAAATTACTTTTAAACACTATTGCAATCAAAACAAACTAATAGGCCTACCTTTACTACAAAAAAAAATGCTGTTCTACTGTTTTAAGTTTTTTTATTTTGGAGGGAAAAAGATAAAAAAAAATTAACTTCCTGGAAATTTTTCCATCGGTTATAGGCTAAAAGCTATAAGTTTGTCAAATTTCAAGATTCTAGCTCAACTGGAAGTGAGTATACATCAATGTTAATAAGTGGTTGATTAGACTGTCGTAGATGTGAAAGATGTTACGGTTATCTGGCCAGTTTTCCCATACTTATGGGGCAGCTAGAATCACCAATTGTTTTACACTTATGGCTGTTGTATGTGCCAATATTTTTGCCAAATTTTACGATTTTATCTATCCTGTAAGTGGGTAAAAAATTACATCATGTGAGGAAAATATACAATATTTACTAAAAATATACAAATGGTGCAAAATATGTTGCACAAACTTTCTCGCATATACGAGTTAAAAGCTAGCACAGAAAAAAGTAAATTAGAAAACAATTTTTACTTAATACATTTTTTTTTTATAAACTAACATGTAACTAGAACGGAAAGCATCAAGGCCGATCTTTATGTACAATGCTTCTAACGTGAAATAATAATAAAAATAATAATAACAATAATAATCAATGGCGGAGTGTGGATATTTTGACTGAGTTTACACGTTAGTCAATAAATTTTGTTTGTCTACGTAAATTATGCATTTGACAAAACTTATTACCTGCCTATAACGAAAGAACTCTATTTGAGCAAAGAATGTTCACGAGAAAGCTAAAATATCATAATTCATTAATAACCTAAAACACTAAATCATACTTGGAAACTTCTATGAGGTTATGATTATCACCAGGGCCCGGATTCTAATGACATGTCATATTTTTATTGAAGCTGCATAGACATTGTCAACATGTAGGTGAATCCTAATCATGGCCTCTAGATTATAGAAATACATTTTTATTAGGTCATTTTTTGTCATTTTATGCATTTTTAGGGCATTTATTTCTATTTTAGGTCATTTTGTCATTTTCATGTCATTTCATTCATTATTTTGTCATTTTCATGCATTTACATTGAGTTTATTAACTTTTTGTCGTCTTATTTTCCCATAGGGTAATATTTAAATAAATTACTTGGTTAGTATAATGCAACATTTTTTGTAGGATCTATTTTAAAAACTATTTTCTTACGTTTATTCTCAAATGCTCCAATCAGGAACAAAGAACAAAGTTTTTAGACCTACAACATCCTTTCTGCGTTTACAGTTTTTACAATTATGTACAACTTTGTGTGTACAATAATAATTTTTATAAATAAAATATAAGTTTTTAGGTCATTCTTTACAGTTATTAAATCATTTTCCTTAAAATTTAGGGTCATTTTGTAGGTAATTTTTCAAACAATCTTAGGTCATCAGAATCCGGGCCCTGATTATCACGCAGCCATAGCACAAGATATGAACTTCAAATATTTAAGGACCATATCAATTAGTGAGGAAACCGACTGGCGAATAATGCTATAAAAGAAACTAATAATACATAAAACTTCACGCGGAAACACTATGAAATGCAGGTGCTACGGTTAATGTTTACACCATTTCCCTCGCGGGCGACGTCATCATGCGCGCCGAACGATATTAGGTAACTGCGCATGGCAAATGAGCACCCCTTGCGCCAACCAACATCAAGATTTGTAAGGCTAAAAACAGCATAACTGAACATATTAACGCCAAGCAGCATCAAGATTTGAAAAGCTAAGAAGAACAGCATAATTGAACACACTGTTGTTTTAGTATAAATATATCAAATTTTTAAGTTGAATTTATAATTCATTATTAACACTGGGCGATATTATTCATCTCAGTTAGATAAGGTAAATTTGTAAGGTGTAGGAGATCATAAATATAAAAGAGAGTCACACATTTGAATTTGATAGCCGGATGTGAAAAAAATTGTACTTAGTGTTAAAAAAAACTTATTTTATTATGTTCTTTTGGTGTATCATAGCAGTAGCTAGTGATTTTCAGTTCGACCTTTGTATGGTTTTATCTGTTCCAATATTTCATTTCTTCTTGTTTCTCAGTTAGAGAAGAGTGTATATTTGTAAGGCCCTCAGGCATCTACACAAAGAAACATATTTTTTACGCAAGGAAACTTTTCTCTTTCATTGATATTGCATGAGAACAGTAGTGGAGTATCGTTTTCTAAAATTTTCGAATTGTCAGAAATGATTTATCCTATTTCCTTTCGACCCATTGGAAAATCTCGAGTTGAGAGTATTCTTATGGGATATCGAAGTCACGGATTCACACCAGCAACGTATTTCATACATTTATTATGCAGAATAAAATACTCTGAATACCCTGCCCGAGAATACGTGTAAGATTTTGATTCGAATCGTAAATCTGTTCATTTCTTTGATGAAAATAAGTATATTGAATAGCCCTGCCCTAAAACATGCATAAATTCTTGTTCAAATCATACCTCTGTAGGTAATATTCATTTTGCAATAAACGAAGTCAGTTTAAGTCAGAAGTACGTGAACTCTATATGACTGTGATTTTTTTTTTATTTTTTGTTTTATTTTACGGCATGCTCCATTACATGCGTGTAATACTACATGCCCTGGTGATGCAAGTCTTGTTCAGAGATCATTACACCTTATGATCCTTGCAAGCAGGTCGCTAATTTGATTCCCGTCAAGAGTAGATTGCTACGTCTGTCATTCCATCATCATTCCCCATTCAACGAGCATGTTATACCGTATCCACAATGAAAGTTATACCACTAGGAAACTTAATACTCTTCTCAGATAACCCCAAAATTGAAGAACGCCGAAGGAGATGCGAGGGACTGGCAATTACAGAATCAATACAAGTATTCTTATCATGACGATCGTGATGATGACATCAGTGGCGGACGCAGAAATTTTTTCGGGGGGGGGGGGGATTTGAATAGGTAGAAAGAATACTAAAAAAAATTAATCAACTTACATATACAATTAGTTTATAAAACTGGCCACTTAGAGTACATATATAGCCTTTCTTCAAATTTCGGGGGGGGGGGGTATCCCCCCTATCCCCCCTGCGTCCGCCACTGGATGACATCAATACCATACTGTCGTTACCTCTGTTATTACAAAAGATTAGGGAGGAATTGCCTCTATCGGGGAAGAACTAAACCTCTCAGCCATTCTTCACGTGTTGAGAATAGCCTAAACATAAAATGCCTAGACCCTGTCTTCATATAAAACATTATTGAATTAGAAACATATAAGATTCACAGTTCATATTGTTAATAATAAGTTTATTGTAAATAAACTAACTCTGTATTTCAGTTTTAAAGTTTTAGTTTTTTGAATACCTTGTAATTCATCAAATAATGACTGTTTTTTGAGATCAGCTGTTAGTAAGTTCTCGTCTCTTGCAATAGATGGAAGATGACGGCGTGCAGGGAACGCAAGACTTCTCTTAGCATTTTAACCTCAAAGCAACGCACATTAAAATACACGAAACGAACTCAATCCTGCTTTCAAGGCCTGAAGGTTGTTCCGTTTACGATATTAATCAATATTGGATAACAATGTTATATTGAAGTTCTGTTCTTTAATGGAAATCATTATTATACCGTTACATCACATGTAATAAGAGAAAAGACAGATAAAAATATCGCAAAAACTGGAAGCGACAACCTAACTACTCTGTAAATGTAAGAAAAGAAGACAAGACAAAAGTAATGACGAGTTTCGTAATGGCCTAATTTGTTCTGATTCTTAGTACAATTTTAAGACCAATTTATTAGCCCTTTATAAATCATTAGTATGAGGGAAAATTTCAGTATATCCATCATTAACACACTGAGCATACAAGTGGTGAGTAGGCAGGATTGTTTAAAGGGAGCTGACCTAGAAACGCATCACTAGCTATCCATTCACCTGGTAGTTCAGAATCAATATCTACAAACATGGACTCAATGCACAAGGTAACTGCGTCTACAGGACGATACACCAGGTGTGTCTACAGATTATTAATATTATTAATGGCTTTAATTAGAAATTAAACTAGAGTCAAATATTGGGAACAATATTTTTTCGAGAGCCGCAACAAATTTCACAGTACTATCGGTATTAGAAGTTCTTCATATTTATTCATATATATACATAATCATCTTATGATTTTATGTTTATGTTAACATTAATTAACTTATATTAACAACAATGTTGTATGGATGTGAAACTTGGTCAATCCTGAAATCAGAAAGAACAAGAATAGAAGCATTTGAAACATGGTGCTACAGAAAAATGCTGAAAATTAGCTGGATCGATAAAATTACCAATGAGAAAGTTTATGAGCGCAAAAGCAGAGAAAGAAATTTGGAGCCAAATAAGAAAAAGAAGAATAAAACTCACAGGGAATTTACTAAGGCACCAACATCTTCTAAAAATCACTATCGAAGGCACAATTGAAGGCAGAAATAGCAAAGGAAGAGCAAGACTACAGTACATGGAACAAATTAAGGATGACATGAACTGTACAACGTATGAAGAATTACAAAGGAAGGCAGAAAGAAGATCAGAATGGAGAATCGCTGCAAACCAATCCAAGGATAGAAGACTAAAGAAGAAAAAGATTAACAACACTGCACAACACACGTTTTTCCCTCTGCATGAAAATAGGTGATTACAACTAATTTTCGTACGCTGAATTTAGATATGATTTTAGTTCTTCTCCATCACATACAGTTTCGTCAGGACATCAACGTTATTCTTTGTTAAGGATAATTTGGTTGAATAAGTTTCTATTCACAAGCAACAAGGAAATATTCTTCTCCATGTGTAACTGACGTCTCAACGATATTTTAAGAAATTCTCAAGCCAAAATACCTTCCCGACGAGAATTACATTTTGAATCATCGACCTATAAGAAGTCAGGATTGTAGCTCGCGAAATTAAGCAAAGAGTGGCCTAACCGAAATGGCTACATCGCAGGTAAAATTAGTGTATCATATGAGTCTTTAGTAACCCTGAAGATGTATTTCTTTACCCCTGCATATTAAAATGGAGTTAATGAAGATATTTGTAAAGACGCTGGACAGAGAAGCTTTTGCATAACTTACCTGAAGAAAAGGTTTCCCAAAATCAGCGATGCAAAGATTCAATATTCGGGGCTGTTTGATCCATTTCACGAACTAGTAACTAAGTTTCACGACTTGAATGCTTTCAACTTAGTGTGTACACTTTTTCTTGAAAATTACAAATCTGATGACTATGAAGAAACTGTAAATAACATGATAAGATATTTTCAAAGTAAGAAGTGCCATAATATATCCTTGATTGCCATCTTGATTTTTGCCCTCAGAACTTGGGGAATAAAGTAACGAACACAGGTACAGTACAGTACAATATTTCGTATTAGAAATAGATTTCTAACATGACCTAAAGGAATACGTACACTACGAGAGAAATCCTAACTTCGTGCCTGCATGCGTAAGTGCGTTTGTGTGTGAGTATATGTGTGCGCGCAAGCGAGTGCATGATTCAGTGTTTTGTATCACAGTAACCCATTCCATTACGTTGCATTTTATTTCACTTCATACGAGAGAGACAGCAAAAATGAGTTTCCATATGCTTACTTGCGGTATACTAGAGATATAATGCTACAGCCTAATTCTGTTCAGGAACATAGGCCTACTTAGGTCGTATGAGGCGAATCCAGTATATACTTTTAATTTTCGGATAGGCCTAAACATGTTAAAATGGTTTATAACTAGGGATGGGTCCTCGATACTTTCGATACCTCGATACTCTCGATACTTGCATAGTATCGGCATCGAGCGATACTTCAGAAAACTCGCTCGGTACTTTTTCGATACTTTGGTAATTCTGCAATTCTGAAATGAAGTGAGAATGCTAGTATTTTTGAACAAAAACTTGTAAGTGGACTGTTTCAAAAACTAATTTTAGTTTTAATGTAGAGTTTAAAAATAATTATAGGCTACTAATGATATTAAATTTTGTCTCATTAAATATGCACGCTTAATTAATTTAGATGGTATTACACAGTTCTCTCAACTTTTAATTTTTAGTGTACCTATTTATTTAAACTGGAAATGTTGATGGTATCGAGTATCAAGTATCGAGTATCGAGGGAAAAATCATGTATCGGTATCGAGAAAATCTGGTATCGACCTATCCCTATTTATAACCTGATACGTAGATATACCATAGATATAGTTTCCAATATTGAATGTGTAGGCTACTGGACAGAAATAAAGATAATTCTTACCACAGACGCAGGCCCAAATCTATTTTATAATAAAAGTAAATGTATCTTTATTTTGGTTAAGGTCCTGGTGAATGGCCTTTCTTACAGAAATTCTGAGTTTGCTCAATAGATCACATGCGAAATAAAGTAGCTAGATTTAGTTCAAAGACGTTTAATTTGCAAGTCAGAGTGACGTGTGATTCTATTTGTTCTTTTAATCGCAGCAGTTTAGTCTTGTTGTCATTTATACTATAAGGCAATGACTGGAATCTCAATGTAGAAAACCCCGAGAAAAAACTTTTGAAAAAAAAAAACACTACAAATATTCACCGATATATTAAGTTGTAAAGAATGTAGCTAAAACACAGGTGTTGAAACTTTGCTACTTATATTCAGAACTACTTCTGTTCTAGTGAAGAAACATGTCATGTTTGATAAGCCTAATGACACACTGCATAGAAACATTTTTACTTGTCTCCCAACAGCCTCCAGAAAGTGACCATCCCAGTCCATTCCTCAGAGCGGTCAAGGGGAACAACCTGAGTTCCAAGAGCAACTTTTTTCTTCTTCTTTTAGTTATTGTCTTCCTTTTATCTTCCTTCTTGTCACGTTTGCTATCGACTTTTCTTATTTTGAGACTCCTGAAAAAACGTCGTGAGTGGATCGTAGATTGTAATAATGTGTCTCCAGCCCTTCTGCGCATGTCAAATACTAATGGTCCTCCTCGGGGCTGTTGTATCCATTTCACGAACAAATAACTAAAGATTTCACACGACTTCGAACGAACAACCATGCAGCTTTTCTATTGGTAATAGACCTGATGTCATTCTATAAGTAGTATTTGTTCCAATCAGGTACAACTGTTATTTAGGCACATATTGAAAATAATAGTTCATTCTGTTTAATAGTGAGAGAAATTACTATTATTGAGGTATGATGTCGATGATTGTGATTATTATTATTAGTTAGTAGTAGTAATAGTATTCGCTGCGCTACAAACCGGAACGTCGCAGGTTCGATTCCCGATGAGGTCGTTGAGATTTTTCAATTGGCCTAATCCTTCTGGTGGCACTATGGGCCTGGGGTTGACTCAGCCTCTAACAGAAATGAGTACCAGGAGCAAAACCTGGGGGTAAAGGCGGCCGGTGCGTAAGGCTGACAACCTTACCACCTTCATGTGCCGAATGTCCAAAATCTAGGAGCCTCAACCTCCTGGAACCCTCTGGGCCCCCATGGCCTGTATAGGGATCACTTTACTTTTTTAGTAGTAATAGTATTAGTAGTAGTAAAATGACCACCGGCATGGTCTTGTGGTTAGCGTCGTTCACTACAGATCCGTCGGCCCACCTAAGATCCCCGGTACCTCCTCGGATTTTTCTGGGGTAGGGAGGTCTGGTAGGGATGCACTCAACCTCGTGATTCAAACTGAGGAGCTACTTGATAGAGAAGTAGCGGCTCCGGTCATCTGTCTGCCTATGGTAGATGACGCAGCGGTCGGGTGGTAGGCCTTGTCCCTTCTGGGATGTTAGCGCCACGGAGTTAGTAGTAGTAAAATAAAAGAGTAAAAACATAATATTATTATTATTCTTATTACCACTTCCTTTTGCACAGTTTACATACAACTAACCAGGAGTAGCACAGGAGCCGTAGGAAATAAGCAGAAGAGAGGAAAGAATTGAAGAAAGGATTACAAATTTATTACCACTATACAGAAGTTTTATTAATTACATGTATGAGGGTTTTTTTTAATATTCAAGTTTATGTGAAAAGATATTTAACTATAACAGTATCCCTCCAGCACCTAAAATTCCCGATTCTACATTCATAAGTTATATTTCTATATCTTATTTATTCAGCTCAAAGAGTTATTTTGTTAGCTCTAGATGTGTGATTTTAGGACACTTGATATTGCATTGAATTTAACGTAACTCGAGGGGATGGGATTTTCGCTTTGCAGAAGGGAATCCGAAAATTATATAGGGAAGACGCAGCTCATCTTCATCGCAAATTGCATATCCTCAAGGAAATGCCAGCTATGCTTGATTCATCACCAACATGCATGTGCTATTAAGCGCTATTCTACAATGGAAATTATCTTGATGGTACAGTTGTAAAGGTAGTACTCACAGCATTCCAGAGAAACCAAATAACAGCATTGTATTAGGGGACCTTGAGAGATTTGCTCATGCGGTTTTTCTCTTGCCACAGGAGTTCATGTGCATTTCTCATTTCAACAATGTCCATTCTTTTCGTACTACTTTACCGAATAATTCTGATCCTATTAGTGAACTGTGAGATCATGTTGAGAAATTCAACAATTTTGTAATACCAGTGGCAACGATATTATTCTATTCTTTAATTCTGCTTTAAGTGCTTGGATATTATTATTATTATTATTATTATTATTATTATTATTTTTCTTATTATTTTTCAACACTTATGTACAGTATTTTAATTCCTTTTCGTTTCAGTACATTCGTACCTTTTCTAGGGCAAAAATCGGATAGCAGATGTGCAGAATTCTTCAAGCTCGCTTCTTAGAATATGTTTTTCCCCAAGGGACGTTAACTTAGTTTAATCCTCTGATTACCAGACTTGTGTAAACTCTTCCCAAATGCAGTTTACTTATGAAAATATAACTTACGTGAAAGCAAGCACCCACATATCACTGAAGTGTCTTATTATTCTCCCCAAATGATGCTCAATAAATAACAAGGAAGATTCCTAGTAATTCAAGTATAATGGAGAATTTATAGTGAATTAATAGAATGGAGTTTATTAAAATACAGTTGAAAGAAAGTTCTTAAGGGAATATACTCTCTGGTTATACATAGCATTGAAAGACTGGAAATTTAATAATATTAAACAATATTAATTCCATAACGTACTGATTATTATTAGAAAATTGACAAATTTTTGTTTAAGGCAGGTACTTACTAATACAACTTACTAGTATAACTTTATACTAAAACGATCGCGTTCTATTTAATATATATGTACTTAATTAATAGCAATAAACTAGTTCTAGATAATTTATGTATTTAATTATGACATAATCAACCATAACAGATATTTATTAATGTGATACCGTTCATAGATCATTCGAGATCGAATTGTTACTGTAGGCATATTTAATGTCATGGTATTCTAATACAGGTAAGTGAATTTCAGTTCAGAAATCGACTTTCGGAATGGAGAAAAACTTGATTCCGGATATTAAGCAACGACCTCCGGAATACGAGTCCGCAAGCCTCGGCCACCTTACTCGGAATCCTAACAGTTAATTGGAAATGATAATACTTAGGACAAATTCATCTGCTGCCACAAGACATTGATAGTCTTTATTGGAATGTTAATTCTTTCACACTGGCCGTATGTAGGCTAAGATGGAAAGGTGAAATCAGACTGAAAAATTTAATTCCGTAGCCGGGATTTGAACCAGGATCTTCAGCTCTCCATGTCGTTGCTCTTACCAACTGAGCTACATGACAACATGCCGGTATAACATTAAATTCTCCAAATGACTCACAAATCCCAGTATACCACCAGGCGTTCTCCATATGAGATACCAACCCAGTGGCGACTTACAACCTGTAAGTACCGGTACTTTAAGACCCGGGCTTCAAGTAAACCACTAATAGGTCACAGTGGAATGTACATTAAATTCT
This sequence comes from Ectobius pallidus, assembly GCA_964059195.1. NCBI lineage: Eukaryota > Metazoa > Arthropoda > Insecta > Blattodea > Ectobiidae > Ectobius > Ectobius pallidus. The sequence goes on from CAXKWD010000002.1 coordinate 91,156,026, forward strand.
TCAACTGGTTCACATAGGCTATGTGAGTCAGTTGGAGAATTTAATGTTGTACCGGCATGTTGCCATGGTAGCTCAGTCAGTAAGAGCAGCGGCACGGAAACCCGAATGTCCTGGTTCAAATCCCGGCTATGGCATTAAATTTTTCAGTCTGACTTAACCTTTCCATTGACTTATATTGTCGAACTATTGGGTGAGATGATATTCATATTACTTTTTAAATTTATTTATTACGTTACATTAGGCCTACATTCTGTTACCTATTACACACTGAAAACCTTTTAAAATCTAAAATATATAACTTGTTTGAAAGTCCCATGAGCAGAGCTCGTGTTCATTGGCACCAATTAATATACCGTATCTGTCAATAAGATGGAATAAAGATAAAAATACAAATATATATACAAAAAATAAATAGACTATAAACTTAGAACAGTTAAACTTTCACAGAATAAATTTAAAAATAAAAAATAAAGTACTTTTACAAAGAAGATTATAGCCATTAATAACCTAAACGCCACAAATAATGCAAATATTGTGTGGGGTCCTCCAAAACAAAAGTTGAATTCCAAGGATGTCATGACACTTAAAATGTTGGAAACCGCTGTACAAATTATAGATAAAATAGTGAAATTTAGGCGACAGAAAATGAACAAATTATTTTCATCTTCTAAAAGAAGTACTTTTGTCACCCTAAACACATATAGAAGTCCCTATTAAGTCCCTATTAAGTTGTGAGTTCAAAACACAATTTATTATTTGCGGAACGATCGCATGTGCGTAAGCAAACAAAAATACCTAATCCATGAAATTAACACAGATACTCTTACTTTATAAGACATTTTAAAATTATTTTTTTTTTCTTCTTCTTCTTCTTCTTCTTCTTCTTTCGTTTCACCCTCTTTGGGGTACGTTGAACCAGTCATTTCTTTGTGTGTTGTTCCTTCCTAAGTGCCCAGTATTTCTTCATTCTTTCTGATCTTCTTTTCCTCTCTTCTTCAGAGGTAATAGGTTTGGACTTCAGTGTCGACCTGTCTTGGAACCTTGTATTTTCGTCTTTAGTTATTATTTTAGCCGTTCGATCGAGTAGTGAATTTCTGTAATTTTGAACTCAACTAGGTCTTTTTCAGTTTCTTTAAACCAGTTGGGTTTTGTTTTGCGGTTGCGGAAGAAGTCAAAGATTTGTTTGGTTAATCTAACAGAGTCCATTCTGAGAAGATGACCATAGAAAATTATTTTCATTATATCTCACGGCTTCTTTTTAACTCCCATTAACTATACTAATAATTTACATAAACGACTTGATTTTGTAGATCATGTCTTCTTGTTCAGACTACCGGCTGCTTAACCACATGGTTGCAGGGTACAACGTTCCTTACTGGCGACATGGAATCGGGCAGGTTCATGTGACACACATGACAGCTGTGTATGTAGTTCAAAGGTACGACTCGGAATCAGAAGACTTTCACTTTCGTCATTGTTAAAAAGTACACACAGTTCCAACCCATTCCCGGTATCATGCGACACAGATCCCCTGCCTTATCAGTTATCACTGCGGGCGGTGACGAATGATAAAATACAAGGGAACTCCTTACAAAATTGCAAAATATGAAGGGAGTTAATATTTTATAAATCTTTGTAAAACATTGTTTTCCATAAAATTATGAAACAGTAACACTAATATTAGACAACGCAAGCGTCCCTGCTATGTTTCCGCAGGCTCGGGTTCGATCCCCGGTACCTCATCGGATTTTTCTGAGGTAGGAAGGAATCGCGGCTCCGGTCGTAGAAACCATCACTTATGGCCATGGGTGTCTGTATGCTGACCACAAGCTCCCATTCCTACTATCTGGCAATGGTAAATGACGAAATGGTTGGATGGTAGGCCTAGTATATTCAGGGATCCAACGCCACGGAGTTTTTATACTAACAAGTAATAATAATTGTAATTGTAACATTTCATACGCTTTAAGATGCTGCATGAATACATCTATGATTATTACCACATTTTCAGTTGCCTCACTTGTCAGATTTACAAGAGGTCTGTCTATAGGCCTACAGGACAATTTTATTGGTTCTGAGCCGAATACGAGCTGTTGCATAAGACGCACAAGTTCACGCCCAAATCATCTTCTTCTAAAACAATAATGAAATGACAATAATAGTTACTAACAATAACGATTATTACTGTTGTTATAGTAAGCACTGAAATAATTCTGCGTCATGAATAGAAATAAAGAGGGGTTGTTTAATTAAACCGTAATTCACTGTTCGCAGGAGCCAGCCATCTGCCAGTGTAGTTGGATATATGAGTAATAGCACAACCATCGAACGTTCGGCAGAATTCCTTCATGAACTGCACAGAGAGAAGTATTGTATTTTAAAAGGACACATTCCGCAAAAGGAAGATTATGTGTAGACAAAACTGGCTTTTTAAAATGAGGCACGTGAATCTTAAGAGTAAAAAGTTACTATCTCTGAAGCAAGAAATTAGCCTATACTTCCTACCTTTTTCCATGCATTCAACAGTTTCCTTACGAAGTTCACTCACAATAAAGTTACCACAAAATAACATAAATAAGAAAAAACAGCCTATTAAAATATGTAACATAACTGGACGAAATAAATTTCTCCACACAAAACAGGCTTGAAGTAAAAACAACGAAAATTCAACCGACTTTGCTATTTTAATTAATTAAATAATTGCTCTCTTGGTACTAATTCAGGGTATTGCGAACGAACATGACGCCTTATAATCTTCAGATGTCATTGACAAAAAAAAAAAAAAAAAGAGAGAGAGAGAGAGAGAGAGAGAGAGAGAGAGAGAGAGAGAGAGAGAGAGAGTAACGATAGCGTAGGGTTTCAACAAACAAACAAAAAAGTTTAAATTCATCAGAAACTTAGTAGGCTATATACTTTATATTAAGCCCCTCACTTAACGTATTATTCAAGAGTTTAATATGATAAGGGATGAAAGTAGCCAGTAGCCTATCTTCACTCTTAGGACCTGCACAAACCTTCAGATCGCTCTTTCAAGAAAATCCGCACAATAGCTTAATAATACGGAAACAAAAGGAATGCAAATCATTTTGACCTTAAGACTGGAAGAAAAGAAATAATAAGGTTCAATGCCCTTGCCTTGCACTTCACATATGGTACATGGGCCTGAAGACCAAGCCGTGGAAATATTTACGCCCTTCAGAAGGTCGGACGTATCCCGCCTTCAATCATTTTATTGTGTTGATGAAAATTGCGCCTGGGTTGGCTATTACTTCGCGGTATAGGAAGCGGTTATTGACGCAAACAACCTCTTTCACTTGCGGGCATAGCATCTTGTTTGCTGAGTTCCCAGAAAGGGGAGGCATAATAAAATAACTGTTCATCATTTGTGTAGTGTTCCTAGCAATCCTACCAGCGTGGATAATTCATCACTACTCATGTGATTATACGTACGGAAGTTGGGCCTTTACTGACGTACCGACACAGTCAATTTGACCATCATTAGCGTGGTAAATTATGTCCTGATTAAACTTAGATAATACTGTACTTGTACCTTCAGACCTTACAAAGTCAACCCTGACCTCTAAGGTTTAATTTTTAGCTTACTGTGAAGGCCTACATTCTAGAATGGCCAATATTCTACCTACTGTGAATAACATTACACATGAGAATACTGGAAGCAAATAATTTTGCGAACGTTAATTCATTTTTAAAGAGTAAATTCGAGCGTTTTAAACCTAAATTACATTTTTTTTAACTGTCAGCTGATTGGAATCTATAGTTGGTTATTAGCTAACGACGCTTAATCTGACTGAATTTACGTATTGAATACAGTAATTCGCATAATTATGTCTTAGCACAGTTTTTGGAAATATTTTTTTATTAATAGTTAAAAAGTCAATAGTCCTTTAGCATTTTGTTCCCTCTTGAATCTCCTCGACAGTAATAGACCCTAATAACCTTCCAAATCGATGGCATCAGTTCTTCAACATACAGCAAAAAGAACAGAAATACTATGCATTCTGTAGCATTAAAATAGTTTCTAAAATAGTTATAAAAACCAATAACCTAACCAGTTACTAAGATAAACTGCATAAATCTGTTGTGAGGATTTGACTAAATGAACAATCTTGCTAAAGAGTACTCTGTAGGCCAGGGTTGCCAGATCAGAAACGTAGAACAGTCGTACCAATATCCGAAAATAGTCGTATGCTAGTTAAAACTGTCGTATACTTTGTGTTTTTTCAGTATAATGAACGTATTGCGTTAATATTAATAATAATAATAATTATTATTATTATTATTATTATTATTATTATATAATTAATAATCGGTATTATGCACCTTACACATGTCATGTAATTGTTAATAAATCTTCTTATTTGTAAATGATTAGGCGTGTTTCATTATCTTCTGATGTGCTAAATTTGATTAAATACGATAAAATTAAATAAACAGTAGTTACAACAGTGTTGCAATTATTGTAATTATTTCCAACCATAGGCCTAATGATTTTAGCAACATGTTTACAACAAAAGCCATGAGAAAACAAAAAGCTGGATACATATCAAAATTTAAAATTCGTCAGTAGATTGATTAAAAAATATAAAACGCTATGTTAAGAATAGTCGTACAAATAGGCGTATGACCCTGTATCGCGTCGTATAAATCTATGAAATAGTCGTATGTGTACGACTATAGTCGTAAGTATGGCAACCCTGATGTCAAATGTCAACAATTAGTGTACCCGTCGTATCAGCAAATTCAAAGGAATTTATAGATTAGATTTATAAATCAATAATGTTTATATAAGCAATAATCAAGTAAAACCATCAGCGGGCTCTCAGTTTGAAATAAATAAGGGAAATTTGAGTGGACTAGTTGGTTTCCATAAATGATAATCCTAACATATATATAAAAATCCTGGAATTTTACATTAGTATTATTTAAAAGTTATCTTATATCTCGGTTTCAAACAATGTTTTGATGTGACACTTTTATATGCCAGTAGCAGTAAAAAGTTTTTTGTTGTTGTTGTTCACTTAACTTAGATATCACATTCACAGTAGCTAGCTACAATGATTAGTCATTACTCATTAGTATAATTTCAATTTGCTTCCTTAAATGTTCCTTACTATCTTGGTGGGCCCGTTACAGAATTCTGGGCTTCTAGATTAAATGCCAATTTATGAAAAAATAAATATAAATAAAACAGAGTCACCTGCTAATTCAAGTTCGTTTGCACTAGGTAATTGTAACAATATCTTTACTACAACATGGTTCTTTTCTCATCCGTTTTGATGAATATTCATCAGAAATGTATGTTGCTCTTTTATTTGGATTCTCCATAGGCCTACTTTCACTTTTACTACCTTCACCCACGTTTCTGTTCTATCTTCAAATAATTTATGTCCTTACTTCATGCACGTTTTTGCTCTTAATTTTATTAACTTTGTTTTTAACTTCACTTCTTCTTGCTCTCTTTCAACGTCCTTTTCGACTTTTTGATCATGATTGATACGAGAGAGAATCAAATGAAAACCTCAATTAATTTTCCCCACTATTTTACTGCAAGAAGTATGTTTGCTTGTATATTAATTTTCTACTGAGTCCCCTCCTAGTTCAACGCACTGTATAGGAAGTGCTTCGATACCGCTTGAGAAAAATTATTTTGGTTGACGCTGTAGCCACTCGTGCACCGCCGATTGGACATCTTCATCAAACTTGAACTTCTGCCCTCCAAGGTGATCCTTTAATGAACCAAAGATGTGGAAATCTCATGGTCCCAAATCTAACGATTATGGTGGATGTCGTCGACGGTTTTCACTGTTGCACGAGGAGCATGAGGACGGGCGTTATCATGTTGAAGCAAAACACCTGCACTCAGCAATCTCCTTCGCTTTGGCACTATCGGATTTGCACATCTGGGAAAGGCTACTAGGCCAATCATTTTATTAACCGACATTATTTTCAACAACACTTTTTAAAATGATTTGTCCTTTTTATTACATAGGTTATCGTTCGGGTAAAATTAACGTTACAAATTCTATCACCTCCAATTAAATACTTGGTTGCAGGGTTGCCAGATCAGAAACGTAGAACAGTCGTACCAATACCGGAAAGTAGTCGTATGCTAGTTAAAACTGTCATATACTTTGTGATTTTTCAGTGTAATGAACGTATTGCATTAAAATAATAATAATAATAACAATAATAATAAATAATCGGTATTATGCACCTTACATATGTCATGCAATTGTTAATAACTCATCTTATTTGTAAATGATTAGTCGTGTTTCATTATCTTTCGAAGTGCTAAATTTGATAAAATACTATAAAATTAAATAAACAGTAGTTGCCACAGTGTTGTAATTATTGCAAAATGCACAGGACTGTTTTCAAATCATATTGATTTTAGCTACATGATTACAACAAAAACCATGAGAATACAAAAAGCTGGATACATATCAAGATTTAAATTTCGTCAATAGATTGATTAAAAAAATATAAAACGCTATGTTAAAAATAGTCGTACAAATCTATGAAATAGCCGTATGTGTACGACTATAGTCGTACGTATGGCAACCCTGCTGTAGGCACTTTTCAGTATGGGTGGAACAAACTGTTTTATATAATTACCCAGAAATTACAGAATATAAAAATTGAAATTAATTGTGAAAGTTTAATTTAAATTTAATTTAGAGATTGGAACCCTTATTTATATAAGCGGTTATCAAGTGAAATCATCAGTGGGCTCTAAGCTTAGAATCGATGAGGACAATTTCAGTAGAAAAACTGATATCCATGAATGACAATCATAACAAGAATGAAAAAATCCTGACAAATTACATAAAACAATAGTCTATGAATCTTATGCCCCTCCATTTATACAAAGTCAACTCAATGGAAAGTTTTTTTCCGGGTGTCCACGTGCACTTTGAACATACGGGATCGATGACAAATCCTTAACTGGATGAGTTCCAGCTAAAAAGAAACACATTTGTTTTATCATTATGTGGAGAATCTGAAATCCCCAGTTCATTTTCATTATATTTCTGTAGCTCTTTCTAACTAAATTTGGAACATACTTCAATTGGATATCGTGACTCAATCTCATTTACTGGAAGCATGGAGTTTGCAGATGAAAGTAAGTCACTATGGCTAATGAACTATCTACAGCGGAAAGAAAAGATTGGACAGGAGTCCTTGAAGTTGCACGAAGTAGCTACTTGTCGGTCTTAAATATTCTCCAACGGATGTAGGAAACTTTTCAGGAGAAAAACTTCCGGCCTACTGATAATGATAAAAGTCCAACTGTAAACGAAAATTAATTCATGCTCGGCTAAATTGCAAACAATATATAATAAGGCAAACAATTTCTTGCACAAGGCTGAACGGGAGTAGGCTTAGCTGAGTTCATAGTGATTTCAGCTAGTGAGATTATTCCAGGAACAAAGCTCGTATAGGCTGTAATCCAATGTTCCAGGAACAAAGCTCGTATAGCCTATAATCCTATGATAATACTCAACTCCAAGGAATGAGTAGGGCCTGTCTTGGAAATTATTTCGCTGGTCCTCTAACGTGTAATAGAGTTTCTAGGAACAAGCATTGTCACCACTTCTACAAGCCAGCCGATAGTTAGACATAGTATCTACGACAACATTATCTGAATACCACTGAAACCTTGTTTTCTGGGGAACTGTACTGATACCTTCAAGGAATTCATGTGCACAAGTTAATTTCATACACCAAAAACACAAGTATTTTCATGTGGTACCGAACTCGCACTGCCATTCAGAATCTGAAGATTCTATGCAGTTCGGCACAGAAATTTGAATACGACTGCGTAATCGAAATTTACAAACCTACACTACACACGTTATTTAATTTCGTAATGAGAAACCGGGAGCTAGTACTCAGATTTTAAAAGTGCCCACAGGAAACTATGAACCAACAATGCGAAAAACTTAATACCACACCAGTCGTCAAACTGACTCTCCAGAAGCATATCATCCTGTATTGTCCAGTTAATCTTTGCATACCCAGGCGGCTTCCTTTTGTTACGAGGAAAAGCTTGAGGAGTTCAACCCATGTTCTTTATTTTTACCGCACCAATCAGCTAGTTACTTCAGCGAATCAAAATCTAAGAATGTCCTGTGACGGCTGTGGCAGCTACTTGTCTACTCCGCGTGCAGTGAAACGCGGGGTTGCAAGATCTAGTTACAGTAAACAATACCACGTGTGAATTGATTAAAGCTAGGGAAGAACTGAGGTCAGTGATAACTAGGGGGCGGATTTCTATGACATGTCATATTTTTACCCTTTGCCTTATTTCAGGTTTCCGACTGATTAAAACCCGATTCCAAGCATCCTGGTGAAAATGGAACGTCTTTTATTCTTCATATAACTGTATATTTAGGAAATTTTCAACTATTGTAGTATATTTAGTATGAATATGCATATTAGATCATATTTTTGGCATATTTGTGTCCAAATTTTGAAGTTTAATATCATATTTTGTAAATTTTGCATTATAATGATACTTTTTGAGAATTTACAGGTAGGCCCTATTTTAAAAATAATTAACACTATATTTTAATAAAATGTATTGTAATGAAACTTTTAAAAAATATACACAATGTATAAGTGGTAAAGTCATATTTTAAATTTTATTAGTCATATTTTAATGTTTTTAGGTCATAAATGCATGCATAGTTCCTATTTTTTAGGTCATAGCAATCCGCCCCCTAGTGATAACAATGAGAGAATATTGCAGCGTTGCTATTGTTTGGAAAGCGCAAACCATGAGCGACTTGGTCAGATCAATTTGCACAAAGAAAAACCGACTTAATGGTTTATTCCTTTGAAGCCGCCTGGGGAAGGAATGAAAAACTCCTTTATATTAGAAGTAGGGGTCGAAGTAACGGTAGAGTTTGTTCATATCAAAAAAGGAAATCCTTATACTCCTACCATTTGCCTCCATGCTTATGCTTCAAACTTCTCGAGTTTTATTATATTCTAGCTATAAAACTTAACCTCAGCTACTATAGCCTATTTCTTATAATTAGGGCCCTGATTTATTGGTGAAATAAAGTGGCTGATTTCGGGGTTAACTTCCTTCTATTTCGGTGGGTATTTCGTGAAATAAATTACTTATACCACATTGGGAACATTGCGCAGTGATAAACTTTGCTTCTTTATTTACATGAACTAACACCCCCCCCCCCCTCCATTTCCATATTCTTCTGCCCTTGTATGAACTGAAATAACTTTCGATTTAGGCATGATTGGAGTTAATGTTCAAATATAATGACGAGAAGTATTATCGTAATTTCTACTAAACACCATCAGATAGCCATTTGCAAACAGAAGTGCCAACCATACCACTGGGGATAAAAGACGAAATCTGTTGAATACAAGTAACAAACATTCTGCACTCTTCTGCCGTAATCGATCATAGGCATCGCTAACTTGGCAAAGACATAGCAGGAAAGGAGTGTATTCAACAGTACAAACCAGGCCACAGACAATCTTTGCGTAAATTCTGCAATCTTTGTAATCGATCACAAATATCGATATATCGGTAAATCTTAGACAGCCACAGAAACAGCAGAAAAAAAGCATGCTGCTAAGAAATAAAAAATACAGTACCGGTACACCAAAACACAATATTGTGATTTTAATTTATTTTTTTAATTTCTCTACATTGTGGACATTTTTCTCCCGCAAACCATAATCCTACCTTTAGTTCCAACACCTTTCCATCCAGAAAAAAAAGCACTCATGGTATCTAATGCAGTAAACGAGACGATAAAGAGATTTAGAGATGATGAAGTAGTTCTAGTTTATAAGCAGCTTATTGCCGGAAGACATGATCTGGTCGAATGTTATAGCATGTTGCACAGTTTCATGATTGAAATGTAATTATAAGATAAATCACATCACACAACAAGCATCACGTTATGTGAGGATGTAACACGACATTTTGGTGTGGACCGTCTCACAGGCTGTTCCGTATTGGAAGTCTGCATGATATAATTAACGAAGAGGAAGTGAAATACTTTTCCTCTATAAGCGTGATGTTCTTGTTATACGTCTCGTGAGGTTTGGGTTCAAATTCAATTTTCCTTGTTGTCATCTCATTATTTTATCGCGTTATATCCTGGTTTTCATGCCATTCTGCATTCCGTGATGCTTGTTATAGGCAGAAAATGTAAGTCGTAAATTTAATTTTGGAATAAAACGAGTGACTTCACATGCACGAACAAGTAAACGTGAAGAACGGCAACAATGTACAAGACCATTATAAATTATCACAAATTAAAATTATAGCACACACACCATGCACTGAATGGAGGCTATACAATATTCCAACCATTTTTGAATAACCATTTGAACTTGAAAACGAAATACTATACACACAGGATACAGGATAGGCCTAGATGTGTGTGTATAATATTATATATATATATATAGTGTATAATATTATATGTGTACGTGCATATATATATTAGGATGGTCCTTCCTTCACTAATAAGAAAAACTTTTTCAACAATTTATATGCTCTGACCCCTCAAAAATGTTCTTCTACATACAAAAAATAAAATCAGGTAAACTGATGTAACAAAGTGCCAGTATGGTTTTGTTTAATTAGTTATGATTACAATTATGATATGCAGAATACAAAAAAAAGTCAAATTGGCCGGTTTCGGGATTTGAACCATGGAATTCCAGAATGTGAAGCCAAGACGTTATCATCTCGGCCACCTGGGTCAGTTTAACGGTCTAGTTGGATAAGCGCATGTAAAGCAATAGTGTTATTTGTCATAGCTAACTTTTTTTTAATTTCCAAAGCCTTATAAGATCACAGTAAAACAATTGGCTATGTTGTCATAACTGATTTGCATTTCATAAATTCTTTCGAATACGTATACAGTATTACCATAAAATAGGCACTAAATTGAGCATTACTCCGAAACAGGTCAACCGATTTTATCCAATATCAATAGACGTCTTCCCATGGACATTATAAATGTGTATACCAAGTTTCATAAAAATCCGGTAAAGCGTATTTGAGTTACCGCGTCTTTAAAATAGACACTAAGTTTTACTCCGGTACCGGTCTACCGATTTGGTCCAATATTAGTAGACGTCTTCCCATATACATTATACTGTAAATGGGTATACAAAGTTTCAGAAAAATCCAATAAAGCATATCTGAGTTATCGCGACTTCTTATATAATAACATAAAAGGCACTAAATTGGGCATTATTCCGGTACTGGCCAACCGATTTAGTCGAATATCAATAGACGTCTTCCCATGGACATTATAAATGCGTATGCGAAGTTTCATAAAAATCCTATAAAGCGCATTTGAGTTATTGCGCCTTTAAATAGACACTAAATTGGGGTTTACTCCGGTACTGGTGAACAGATTAGGTTCAAATTCAATAGGGTACTTCTCATGGACGTCATTAATGCGAATACCAAGTTTCATAGAAATCCGATAGCGTATTTGAGTTATGGCGCCTTTCTAATATAATCTATTAAAATAGGCACTAAATTGGGCATTACTCCGGTACCGGTGAACCGATTTGGTTCAATATCAATAGGGTTCTTCCCATGGACATTATAAATGTGTTTTCCAAGTTTCATGAAAATCCGAAAAAGCGTATTTGAGTTATGGCGCGTACAGACACACGGACAGACAGACAGACAGACGGACAGACATTTTTTCGTCCCCCACAGAATCTCATAAAGTACCATACTGGCACTTATTAATTAAGGAAAAAATACAACCTGTTTGCTGAGCAACAATAAGATTTTTATTAAAACCATAGAAACAGGTTCGGCGAAAGTCATGGTACTCAATGGAAGGCAAATTGATGTAACGGATGCCCTAAAAAGTCATGTATAAACTCCAATACTGGTGAGCTAGCTTGCTGTGCAGTCTTGAACTTCTGCTTTTATAACTGGATAATTCAGAAGAAATATTCACGGCTCTGTGCTTAAGAGTATGGAGTCACGATCGTTCTTCACTGAACTATTCACAATGTGAACTAGTTTTAATTTACATTTTAATTGATGTTGCAGATATTCAGACGAAGACGAAGATTTCATCAATGTCAATACCGAAACAGCGTCCCGGCGAAATCCATGGACCCTAAGGATTTCCGGAGATGAGTGCATGGCGGAGAAAGCGACGCTATAGTAGTGAAGCCCAGTATAACTTGAATATTGGTGAGTTACATCACTCTGGAATGTTTATGTTCCTCCCTTTAACAGAATAGCTGAGAAAAAAATCCATGGCCTTGTGCTGAAGAGCATTGATATCTTTAACTTTCTCCAGTGAACTATTCACATTGTGAACTGTTTTTATTTTCAACATAAATACTGGTGAGCTGCATCGCTCTGGAGTCTTAATGTTCCTCATTTGTAACTGAATAGTTCAGACGAGAGATTCATGGCCTTATGCTGAAGAGTATGGTGTCGTGATCTTTCTCCAGTGAACTATTCAGATTGTGAACTGGTTTTAATATAACTTTTTATATGTTGCAGTTATCAGCCGAAGAGGGAGACTTCATCCTTCAGTACCGAAACAGCGTCGTCGAGAAGGTCATGGACCCTAAAGATATCCGGAGGTGGGTCCATGGCGAGGAAGATAAGGCGACGCTGGACTAGGGAAGCTCCTCAGTACCGAAACGGCGTCGCCGAGGTCATGGACCCTGAAGATTTCCGGAAATGGGTCCATGGCGAGGAAGTTAAAGAGACGCTGGATTAGGGAAGCACCGCATATACTTCTATACTTGTGAGTTCCATCGCTCTGGAGTCCATACGGTCTTCTTTTATATCGGAATAGTTCAAATGAGAAATTCTTGGCCTTATGCTGAAGAGTATGGTGTCGTGATCTTTCTCCAGTGGTTTTATGTGAACTGGTTTTAATTTAACTTTTTGTATGTTGCAGTAATCCGAAAGGGAGACTTCATCCGTCAGTACCGAAACAGCGTCGTCGAGAAGGTCATGGACCCTGAAGATTTCCGGAGGTGGGTCCATGGCGAGGAAGATAAGGCGACGCTGGACTAGGGAAGCTCCTCAGTACCGAAACGGCGTCGCCGAGGTCATGGACCCTGAAGATTTCCGGAAATGGGTCCATGGCGAGGAAGTTAAAGAGACGCTGGATTAGGGAAGCACCGCATATACTTCTATACTTGTGAGTTCCATCGCTCTGGAGTCCATATGGTCTTCTTTTATATCGGAAGAGTTCAAATGAGAAATTCTTGGCCTTATGCTGAAGAGTATGGTGTCGTGATCTTTCTCCAGTGGTTTTATGTGAACTGGTTTTAATTTAACTTTTTGTATGTTGCAGTAATCCGAAAGGGAGACTTCATCCGTCAGTACCGAAACAGCGTCGTCGAGAAGGTCATGGACCCTGAAGATTTCCGGAGGTGGGTCCATGGCGAGGAAGATAAGGCGACGCTGGACTAGGGAAGCTCCTCAGTACCGAAACGGCGTCGCCGAGGTCATGGACCCTGAAGATATCCGGAGGTGGGTCCATGGCGAGAAAGATAGAATCGACGCTGTAGTAGGGAAGCACCACATAACTTCAATACTGGTGAGTTGCATCGCTCTTGAGTTTTCATGTTCCACTTTTATTCTGAATTGTTCAGGTGAGAGAATCATGGCGTCTAACTGAAGAGTCGTGATCTTTCTCCACTGGACTATTGAGAATGTGACTGGTATTAATTTCATTTTTATATCATGTTACTCAGGACTATTTTGTGTTAACAACGATTTGAGCGAACTTCACCAAAGCAGCTTACCTTAACAAAATTTAACTAAGCTTAAAATAACCCCAGTAAACAAATTAAATTAACGAAATATCGCTACATTTTTCATTTCAAAATTTGATTTAAACTGTAAAATGTGTTGTTTTATCTTTCAACATCGAAACTATCATTTAATTTACTTGCTAAACAATTTTGATCCTACTTTTTAAACGCTATATTTGAGTATTAATACAGTCCTGATAAATGGAATAATTTTTATAATGTCAAATATAGTAGGCCGCCTAGTGTATGAAATAATTTATTTCGCGGAATGTGCATCAAAATAGAAGGAAGTTAATGCCGAAATCAGCCGTTATATTTCACAAAAAAATTAGACTTCTAGCTATATGGTATTGTGTACTTACATGTTTTATTGCTGCTTTGTGGTAGTTGTTTACATCGTCCTACAGTGCCATCAGTAATTCTCTGCGCAGCTCTGCTTATGCTCAACATACAGGCGTGATGTGAGTCCGTTTTCTATTGCTGATATATTTATGGAGTCTAATAATTTCAACTGATATTGAATCTTAACGAATATGATACAAAATGAAATCGTGATGAGTCATGGTAAGAAAACGAGTTCACCGGTAAAGATTTTAAAAATCTTCTGTAAATAGGTTACTTAATTAGAACGTTTTAACGTATTTTTCCCTTTTTTGCATACCGGATCCAACTATCAGATGTGAAATCGACTCCAGTTAGCCAGGAGAAAAAATTATATATGAACCAACAATACTCTAGGTACCGGTACCTAAAAAAAATTGTAAAGTCACCAGTAAGTTGCGTCGGCTGGAGTCTTAATATCCTCATTTGTAACTGAATAGTTCAGACGAGAGATTTATGGCCTTATGCTGAAGAGTATGGTGTTATGTTCTTTCTCCAGTGAACTTCAAGATTGTGTTCTGATTTTAATTTAATACACTAGGAATTTCCCCCAAAAATGTATCTTTTCAGGGTTTCTTGCTGTTATTGAATTCAGGGTACAGTTCAATACTTTTTCCACCAATAGTAAGAATAGGGGAGGTTAAAGAAAAAAGTATTTTTTTTTAGTACGTACAGAATTAATAATCATATGTGTATTGTTTTGCATTGCATCTTTCAGACTTGGATATGGATGTTCTATATTACAGATTGGACATCTTGCATCATAGTAACCTCTTTATAACTTTCACAATGAAACATCTAGACGACAACGCATATAAGACTGAAGAGATATGGGAGTATCAAGATAGAGAGATTAAAATAAGCTATGCAGATCTCTGACCATGTTCTCAGCAGTGGAGTACAGAACATCTTTGCTTGCTCATGCTGTAATTTTATATTGAGATTATGATTAAAATAGTATTTCATCTTAATATTTTTAGTGTGACAGCTGAAATTTTTATTTAATTTCAGGAGAGACAAGGTGATAGTTCACCTGACGTTGTTGAATACTACAGTATACAGACTCTAGTTTGTTTGAATATTCCAGGCTCCACTGTGTGCTCAGCTAATGGTTTAATGCACACAGTCCCAGTTTTAGTTCCAACATTGTTCCATATTATTGGAATTGTTTGGGGGTATGAGTGAACTAATTGGAACTGTAACTTCTCTCTATCCAGTGTTTCTGGAATGGCTTTATTGGACAAGGTGGTTATACGTGTTAGAGGGAATATCAATACTCTCTTGTCTGTCTGCACGTCCATCTCCGAGCTATTTCTGTCCGTTAATACTTTTACTAATTTGCTCAGCTCACAGACTACTTCTGTAGCTCTGTTTCATTGCAGAATGTAAACGGACACATGCAAATGATAATGACGATGAAGTAGTATACTGGTTTGTATACAACCATAGTCAATAAATAAAGTCTTCATTAGATCATGGTGTCGAGGCTTCTAAACCAGGACGAAATCTGCTAAGATTTAATTTTATTTTAAGTTTATCCTTATTTACTATATACAGCATATATTATAGATCAGCGTTTCTCAACCTATGGTGAGATGCTACAGATGGTCCGCAGACATAGTTAAAAAATATCATAAAGCAAGTGGAAAGTAAAGAAGTAAATTTTTTTCACATATTTCGTTATAGTGACCTATAATTAAACCCCAAATATTGAGAATCTAGGCCTTCTTTTAAAAATGGGATGTAAAATTAGGGATCCGTAAAATTTTTTAGATATTTTTAGAGGTCCTCGGGTTCAAAAAGGTTGAGAAACGCTGCTATAGATTATACACATTTATATTAACGTTCTCTTCTTCATCCGGCACTATAGCCAGGGGTGAGCTTTGGCCTCTCCAACAACAGCTTTTCATCAGTTTCGATCCTGGGTAACAGACTCCAGGGTTATATGTTCAATGAATTTTGTTGACCCATCTTTTCTATTCCTTCTAGCTTCTCCTTTAATATTTTCTTTTTATTCTTTCTGCTTTGTCTGTGTTAATTATTTTAAATTTTGTCCATAGCGCCATTCATATCCAGTTGCAGCATATCATGGACAGCCTAATGGCTCTTGCAGAGAATAATGCATGTAGTTTTTTTCTTCTATTAATAAAAGCACTTCATTCATTCCCACTCTTCATCAAACCACTAACTATTAATTCTCTCCTTTGTTCTTAATACTTCCTTAACACTTTCGTGAATTTCTGACTTCATGGCTTCCCATTTCCCTTTAATATCTTCATGATTCGTTGAGTGCAATTATTATAATCACATTTAAAACTGAAATTTTCTCTTTATCATTTCGCCCTGCTTGGTTCCACTTCTTCCTTTCAGATGGAACCTTTCTTGGTTCCAGATCTTTCTAACAGATGGCAGTCTCATCTGGGCAATAGACAACTTTTTCCTTATTACAGCTTTGACAAAAAAAAAAGTGTCATAATCACAATTGGATCCTCTGCTTACATTCTCTTCTACATGATACAAACACAGCTGCTGTCGGATTAGAAGTAAAGAAACCACTACCTTATTAGGTTGTGTGATATTCTCCAATGCCTGTCTTAAGTGTAACCCAGCTTTTCGCATTGAGAGCCCACTAAACGGAGCTAAAATATTTCGATGATGTGAGATGATAGGATGATTTATGACTATGTAGTACTTATATGTAATTCTTACGTACTAATCATACTACGAACGCAAGGGAATGTTATTTAGGTGGTGCTAGAAACGAATACAGGACCTCGTGATTAACAAGCAAGGAAGCTGGTATGTTGTATTGGTTTCTCTTCATGCGACTGTTTTAACAATTAACGTCCCAGCAAGATTAGGCCTATTTGAAACATTGCATAAGAACTAATTATTTTACTACTTATATGAACACCCAGCATTAGATTTGCAAATTCGAACGAAGCTTATATAAGGAGGAGGATGTGAAGACAAACAAAAATCTGGTGTCAAACATAAGTAAATGAAAAACGAGGAAGATAAAATAAATAGTAAGTTAATGTTTAAAAAAATGAAAAAGACAAATATTTATTTTTTTTGCACAAATTTACCAAAGATTATTTGCTATAGAAACATACCCTGTATAAGGTAAAAAGCATCTAGCTGCTACATTACTAAGCAAGCATTAAAACAGCCTAGTAAAACACCATACATTCTTCTTCATGTTTAATTAAGCGTTGCCTAATCCCGAAAGGTGAAATTTGTGACAGTTCACAATCTCACAATGGAATACACATACTGCTCAGAAACTGTTCTGTACATAATCAAAACCAAAATAATTTATATGCCCATTTTATATTTCAAGCACTCCAAATAAAAAATATAATTCCATCTTCCAAAATTTAACATTCATGCAATAACGATTAATAAAGCAACATCCCCTAATATTTCACCAGTTCATGTAGAACCAGAACTTACTGCATAATCTTTTTCCGTTTTCTAAACTGCACGTAAATTGGAACCTTTCGATCATGAGCTAAGATAATGCCCCAAAGCATTTGAGTTGGTTCATTGTGACGCAAAATATTGGTCTTCCAAAAAAAGCAAACACAATCGCAATTACTGGCAGAGTTTTAGTCTTATTTCACTGAAGCCTTGCACTATATTCTGCAGAGGAAAATTTATTCAGGGCGGCACTCGAACGAGATTATCAGCTTGATGCGGTTTATCGCTGGGATTTAATTTAGAATATTTGGAATGAGAATGGATTTTCTTGGAAAGCCAAGTGGTCTCGTCGTCACCAAACAAAGCTGACAACTCGGGTTACATTCCCAGCCATGAAAAATTTCACCTGAAAATAATATAATAATCGACTTGTTCGGCGATCACAGGAAGCAATTCCTCTGCGTCAAACAGTTCGTTTTGCAAAATATGTAATCAACCAACAGATGTTAATAGAGAGAGAGAAAGAGAGGGAGCGAGAGAGAGAAAGAGAGGGAGCGAGAGAGAGAAAGAGAGGGAGCGAGAGAGAGGGAGTGAAGCATATTAATGAGCATTGACTCCCATATGTCTTTCGGAACAGTAAACAACACCTTTAGTAAGTCATCAAAATGTGCACAAAGCAGTAGTCACAACTGTTGTTAGTGTGATATCTTTCTAGAATATTTCTTCATAAGATCAATCTGTGTGTTTGTGTTTATTCAACAAGCTATCGGCACTTAATTTGCGCCATAAGGAGGACATGAGCTAATATTAGGGCCATCAGTGTTGTCACAATTTCATAAATAATTACAGAACGGGAACATATATTTTACCAGCTTCATGCTGGGGCTAATACCCGAAAGAACATCGGAACGGCTAGAACTGAAAAATTACGACGACCTTATCGAGTATAAATCTTCTGGCTTACCATAATAAACTGTGGCAAGACGTAGACGTTATTTGACGACGCATGCACATTGTGAACGTCCAGCGAAACGCGTGCCATAAAAAACCTCTAACCCTCGCATGCTCTTTTAATAATGAGTGAAAAATACATCTTATTTTATTATCAACTGCAATCAAGCTGTAACATAGTTTTTAAGTGTTGTTTTAATGACTTTGGAGCTCCTGTGATCATAAAGTTCATCTAATAAAACGGGGGAACAAAAGAGGAAAATTACTTGTGAAAAACATGGACCTACACGAGGAGAGATCTTCTGTAACAACCGAACAAACATTTTACATCCTTCTGAAAATCCTTCAGGCTGAAAACTTACCACCTTCGTATTCTGCATGTCTAAAAGTCTGGTAGTTTCAACAGCCTGAAGCTCAAAGTGTCTCCTAAGCTTTATAGGTAACACTTTTACTTTTCACTCATTAAGAAGTTAATTGCTGACACTCCTACAACTACCACTAAATAATCATCGTCAGTTATTAGCGTTTACTTTCAGAACTTAAACCAGTTCTACTCCTGATAGTTTAAATCAATATTATTCACTGCGTTAATTACTGGTTTATTGTTACAGAGTGATCCAGAAAGATATACGTACTATGCGGCAGTACTATGATATTTATACGTCACGATCGGGTTCATATTAACTTAAACATGATGCAAGAACCGTTCAAATATATAAAGATACCGAACAGTAATTATTATAACGCCTTCTAGAGCCTTTCTAACTACCACCCACTTTAGGCATCTTGTCGTATGACCATTCAAAAAATGATCATGATTCTTTTCTGCACTCTCATTCCGCCTTCTTTACTTAATTCCCTTCACTAGGCCGTCACCAGTTAAGCCTATATTTAACACCTGAATGTTATATAGACCTACGCATACAATGATATAGGCCTACAATTTCAGTGCTCAATAAAATCTCTTTAAATTGTATGTTTGAAGTAAAAATTTTGTATGCACAATAGAGCCAAATGATAGTTACACGTTCCAATCAACCTACATAAGGACATGGAAGAAAACTCGTAACCTATAGAAATATTTTATAAAAATGAATTAAGAATTAATTAAGAATTATTTTATAGGCCTTGTCTCTAAAGTCCGGTAACGCTTTTCTTAATTTATTACACACAAACTACAAATGATGCAGTTTTTTTTTTCTTCTTCAGATTTTACTCGTAGTTTCCGCATTCGCCGCCATTGGCGTTTTGTAATCATGGCGACTTCTTCCTATGGAGGATAAATAAAACATTGAGTGTATGCCCCACCTTTACTACATAACCTAGAAGAAATGAAGCGTAGGACTGAAGAATTTGCCACCACTGTAACTGAGGTTATGCTCCAAAGAGCATGGCAAGAGTTTGATACGCCGAGTAACATGTGGTTCTCATACCGAGTCATTTGAAACAAAAAATTGACAACAAAACCACCTGAGTTCCTCTTTAATATGTCATATGTATGAAATCTGTATTATTGTAATTCTTGTGTAATAAATCAAGAAACATGTAACCGAACTTAAGGGACACGGTATATTTCAATGATTACTTCTTTAATTTTCCCAAACAATATGATTATGATAATAATTATTTGAAGTAATAATTTATAACAATTATTGAGATGAACTGTACAAATTTCTGAAAACTATTAATAATTTAGAAATAGTGTTTTCCAGAAATTAATTTTACAGCTTTTTTTAAATTTTGTTTTATTTTATTTTTTATTTTTTTTTAAGAAGAAGGAACTATGGCAACACACAATCCGACTAGGTTCTAAAACTTAATACACGTAATTTCATAATCTTTCGGCACTGCAGAGGGAACTATTGCAGAAAACATAGTAGAGCTAAGTTGTAGATTACAAATTGAAACATACGTTACATTTAATTTTCACCTTAATTCAGGGGCAATAAAATATGTGACTACTAAATTAAAACTAACAAATGTTACAAAGGCCTATCCGATAAAGGAGTAGGCGTACAGAAGATAGTTTAATACTCCAGTCTAACGGCCGCGGAATTGATTCTGCAGGACAAAACAAAAAATTGGATACTATTTTTTTTCTTTATTAAAAATTAAATATTGTCTTATTTATTAGACTTCGCTCAAAACTTTACCCGTAAATAATATTCATTTATAAATTTATATTCTGAAACTGTATATATGTTTTTCTGTTTCTCCTACTCTTTAAATCGCACCAGTCTATATGTATGTATGTATATGTATACATGTAAAAAGGGTAGTTTATGAATGAATATGTTTAAAGATAAAGATTTATATAAAGAAACATTTTATACTGAATCATTTACTAAACTTTATCATAACAAATCTTTATCATAAGTATTCAAATATTTATCTGATATTTCAGTCTTGAAGTGTGGTAGAGCAGCTGGTTCACATTAATGACAATGTATATACGGTGCAAGACGAATCACATTTTAGCAAAAAGCATTGTTCTATTAATCTTATAATTTTTTGCACTGACGCATATCTACGCCAGTAAATTTAACAAGTTATAAAACTCTGGTATTCGAGTGTTTACAAATTTTGGATATACAGTAATTAAATTATAATAAGTTAAAAATTAACTGTCAAAGATAAAAAGTAAATCACTTCAATGCGGCTGTCAGAAGTTGATTAAGAGCTTCCTTTATTGAAAAGCCGTTAGCGATGGGGTATCAGGTTCCAAAACAAAGAGCTCTGTTGAGTGTGGAGTGAGTAGCCTACTTGCTTCAGATAAAGACGTGCAACTTGATCTTCTGGAGGAAGCAAGAAGACCACAACTTCTCATCCGAACTTCCGCCACGCGAGCATTCCAAATCTTCAATCTAACTTGCTGAGTGCCAGAACGTACACAAAACTGTATATTTTCATTAACTTCTCACTAAAAGGTGCAAATTATTTTTATTCTCTGTTAAAATTGCTAAAAGAATGCACGTTACTGCGTGCATGCCATATTTATTATTTATCGATTACAATACATTTCAAACGAATCTACGCAGAATATTTACATTACTATTTCTACCTGTATCTTCAAAACCAGACCCGTTCATTCGTTAAAATAATTAATCATGCAGCAAAACTTATATTGTAGCAGACTGAGATCTTCTTTGAATTTATTAGAACACGACTCTGCTGTGGAAAACCACAAACTTTTTGGTATTCTGCAAAGGGATACCAACATTATAATAAACTCTCTGAAATCTAGCACACTTATTTACAGAAGCAAACAAAAGAACACTTTTCAGAAAGAAACAATTGCTAATTTTCTTCCGTGAAGTGAGTAAAATAAAAATCACAAATCCGCAAGGAATAATTTAGTAACTTAGAGTAAAACTCATATTATCGACCGAAAACCATAGTTTAAGAAAGGGTGACAGTTTTAATCTTGTTATAATACTTTTCGGGGCTTTTTATACGAAGTATTTCCTTTAATGAGTGCCTTTTGGATTATTAAGATTAAGCACAATAATGAAGTTAACACATTTGATTTAGTAAATAATGGGAAACTGAGTAATTTACAGGCCTACAATTTTGAGTGAACTGAATACTAGCAATACAATTACCTCAGCCTATTTTATGTTTGCACAAATTCCAAACTGATTCAGCTTTATTCGGCTAAGAATTAAGGTGCATATATATAAGATAACAATATCATATTGCACAAAAAATCTTACAATCACTTCCATAAATCTTCCTTTTTAATAGAGTTTGATTTCTTACTTAGGCCTTTCAGTAAAGTAAAGATTTCCTCTGGTTGTAAAGAAGAAAAATAAAACCTAATTAATTTCTCCTTTCTCAAAATAAGGTCTTAAAGTTAAGGTTTAGTTCCTCGTTAACTCAATCAGAGGAATAGCTTCAGTTGCTTTATGTCTTAATGATGAATGTCTACAAGGGGATTTAGAGATCCTTGGCTTCAGTGACTCAGCAAGAAAATGCTAATTCCGGGCACACAAATTTCTGCAAACCTTTCAATTCAGAGAGAATAATTAAGCCTCTTGTCATGAAAATCCTCTTTGTATTCTCTTCATACAGCTTAATAAATAAAAGGGCATAGTCAGATATTGTATAAAATCAATAAACGGGGAACTTCACAAGACATTATTCAGAGAAGATATGGCTAGAAAACGGATAGGACAATTTTGATAACATCTAGCTTTTGCAAGGTTGAATTTATACATCAATATAAAGTAATCATTAAGTTAAGTCATCAGTGGATACTAAGTTTGAAATCAAAGAAGAAAATCTCAATAAAATACCTGTTTTCTTGAATGTCAATCGTAATGAAAGGATAAAAATCCGCACATTTTACGCTTAGTATCATTATTACTCTTATATTTCTGCTTTTAAATGATTTTTTTAAGTGACGAATTTATACGTCAGTAACAGCGAAAAGGTTAAGGAATGGCCTCGTAATGCAAACGGCATTGCGCAATGCCATTGTGTCCTGTGTACCTAGTCCATAGGAGTAACGAGGGGGGTTTTGGGGGTTTGAACCCCCCCCCCCATTGATTAAAAAAGAAAAAATTGTACTATTTATTTCATTATCGTTATTTCATTTTTTTAAAATCTGCTTATAAATTACTTAATATGAGTTTAAAGCGTGGGAAGCTTAAAACTCGTTATTGTGCATCTTAATTTTTAAAATTTTCAGGGGGGAGGACCCGGAACCCCCCTCTCCAGATGTTATAACCCCCCCCCCATATGGTCGGCCTGGTTACGCCTATGACCTAGGCTATAGCGTATGGAACCTGAAAAAAAAAAAAAAAAAAAAAAAAAAAAAGGAGCCATATGCCACATTTGGGGACACAGTAACTACTGTATTGAATGCTTTCCAAAAGTCCACGAAAGCGCAGTGAAGTTTCCTTCCCTTATTTGCCAGTTGTTTTTGTCTTAGCGTGTCCAGAATGAATATACTGTCTACAGTGCTACGTCCTCCCATAAACCCCATCTGAAATTTAGACATTTTGCCATGCCTTGCCACCCACCTCATTATTCTCTCGTATAAGATTTTGCAATAAATTTTGCCTATAATAGGAAGTAAAGCCACACCTCTGTATGAGTCCGGAGATCCAACTGCGCCTTTGTTTTTATAGATAGGGCGAATGATTGATTCTCCCATTCATAAATAATTCATTGAATACACATCATCTGTACAAATGTCTCTTTTTTGTGGCCGCCTTGAAAACTTCTGATGGGTAGACCATCCCATCCATTATTATTATTATTATTATTATTATTATTATTATTATTATTATTATTATTATATTTTTATTGTAATACGGTTCACCGCCCGTCGGTGTTTAAGAAGCGTGTACGTACTCGCATCCTGGCGGTGGTCCGGTGCCTTGGCATGAGGGATTGAAATCTCTTTTATTTCTATTAATGACTAATGACTTGCCTAACAATTCCTCTACCAAATGCATAATTTATGCTGATGATTCTACCTTTTTAATTAATCACATTGAGTTGTCTGAGTTGAATAACATTTGTAATACAGTCGTAAAAGAAATTTACATACGATTTTTGAATAATGGCTTTGTAATAAATCATGACAAGACTATGACCCTAACTTTCACGTTAAAACGTGTAAATGAAGCTTTAAGTTATTTAAAGAACCAGTAAAACTATTAGGTAACTATCTTCACCAAAAGTTAACATGGCAAGCTCATACAAATTACAAAGTATAAATAAAAGACTGTCAAGAGTTACACATCTCTTAAGGAATCTTATCAACAAGTAACCCAAACAATATGTGAAATAGGCTTATTTCGTCTATTTTTGAAAGTATAATTTGGCATGGTCTTTTACTGTATGGAATGGCTCTGGCCTAAAAAATATAGCACATAATTGTTTAAAAAATGCAATAAGAATAATAACGACCCTTATTTGCAAGTGAATGAATTTTAACTGTGTATAATTTATATATTCTTGACATTTTAATGTTCTTTAGAAGAAAAGTATTGCAGATTATGAACTCAGAAGTAACTGTCATTCCCACAATACGAAATACCGTATAACTCAAACATTCATAAACCTATTTCCAGACTACGTAAAATATATAATAGGTTACTCATGTTTTTAATGCAATTAATCTATATAATATGCTTGCTGAGAGAATAAGAAATTTAAACATTAGACAGTTTAAGATTCAATTAAGCTTAAGTTTAAACGAAAATCCAGGAATGTTTTGACACCATCTCTAAGTCCAAAAATAAAATTAGGCATAATTATTCGTAATGGCCTACTCATGAGAATGCTTCGGATCACAACTTGTAAAAAAGCAGGAAATTCTTATGTAGGCAAAAGTGAAGTACTCACTACTCCTGGATTGTGGCTCTGATGAGTAACAGTCTTACCTGCAATGAAAGAAAACTCACATTATTGTGGAATCTATTTTAAACAAATGTACTTTATTCGCACTAAAATTGCCGATACATAAAGCAAAACATTTCAGTAAACTGTGGAGTTGAAGCATCTTCCGGGCGTAAACTGTGATTTAAATTTAAATTTCTCCAGTAAATAAGAATAAGAAAAAATGAGATGAAAACACTTGGAAATACTCCTCTCCATTAATTCATTCGCATACAGAATCATGTAGGTTAATTAGAAGCTCAATTGTTAGAAGTACAGAATATTTAAAAAAAAAAAACGGAAGCTGAAAACAGAACTCAAATTTTAGAGAGTCCAATTAAATGTTTTCGCAAACTTTAATTCCTGTTTCAATCGTTAAATTAAAATATACCACGTCTATTTTTTCATTGGTTCTAGCTGTCTTACATAAATCATAGTCAATTATTTTGACAAACCATTATTCAAGTTAATATTAACTCTTATTTTCTACCTATTATGAAAAATGGCTAAGACAACAAAGCAATATTTAATTAATTATTATACATAAACTAAAACTCCGTGGCGCTACAACCCTGGAGGGACTTGGCCTACTACCCGACCGCTGCGTCATCTATCGCAGGCAGATGGCAGGATTGGGGGGTATGTGGTCAGCATGCCAACACCCATGGCCGTTAATGGTGGTTTTCATGACCAGAGCCGCTACTTCTCTATCAAGTAGCTCAATTTGAATCACGAGGCTGAGTGCAGACCCCTGCCAGACCTCCCTACCTCAGAAAAATCCAAGGAGGTACCGGGGATCAAACCCGGGCCGATGGATATGTAGTCAGCGACGCTAACCACAGGACCACGCCGGAGGTCCTAATTATTATAGGCCTACATACTAATTGTAAATGTAAAACTTGTAGTTTGTCTAAGGCTACGGCTCAGGGACCCTGGGTAATTTCATATTGGCCAATCAAAAATAAAAAATAAAAACTATCATATTGTGAACTTTTCAAGTGAACTTCAAATTCATGGGGGTTTTCTCTTCCAAACCGAGTCTAGCTGTATGATTTCTAGACCACAGCCCGTCGCTTATCCGGAGCTACCGAAACAGCTCGAAAGTAGGTAAATACGGTACTTCTGTCATTGAAGGTAGATAAATCCTTAAATATTTGAGATTTTCTTGGTGCAACGTACGAATAAATGCTTCTCGGGTTGACAGATAGGCAGCTATATTTGAAGATCAAGTGTCTACGACATTTCAGAGGCCTTCAGTAGGCCTACCTCTGAGGATGAAGGCAGCGTCCACCTCTGAAACGTCGGAAACACTTGGTCTTCAAATCTGGCTATCAACCCGAGATGAATTTATTCATACGAGGATTTATCTGTGAATAAAATAATGGTTTTCGGGTTGGCAGCTACGTTTGAAGACCAAGTGCTTCCGACATTTCACAAGCCTTTAGTATCCCTGGGGATGGCGGCAGAGTGCACCAACCGAAAAACGTCAGAAACACTTGATCTTCAAATCTGCTGTCAACACAAGAACCATTTATTCATGGATAAATCTTCTCAAACAGCATCAATCCCATGATAAGAGCGGGTGATATTTTTAGTATTGAATGAGCTGTGTTGATCACATCCGTAGACTTTCCTTTTCATCAGCAAGGAGGATAATTATTTTCATATGAAGACAGTTTGATTGTCTGACAGTACACGGACGTACAGGTACCGAGCTGTTCTTGTCCATTACCGCCCCCGCAGTCACGACTGCAAGAGCCAGGGCATTGGCCTTTATCATCCATTCAATTCCTTGCTCTGTAGGGGACACAAGGAATCCGGAAAACAAATTATTGCCGCTGGTGAAGACCTAATATCCCCGCACTATCAAAAGAGACTTGGAATGACCATGTTCCTTTGCCTTCAAACTCCGGCTAAGATCAAACGGAAAGTCTGAGGAAGAGAGATTATTACTATGTAACAGTAACATAGAACAGAACTTGGCCATTTTGCTTTGAACAAACTTACGACTAAGCACAGAGAGGTATTTTCTTATATTAGCGTGCCTAACAGTTTGTTGCAAAACTCTGTATTTGTAAATAATATAGTTATCACATAAACTAATTTTGCATCAGTAATAAAAATAAAAAAGGAATTACTAAAATCGTTTTTTATCAAGTCAGTGGGAAATTTAATAATTCTTATAAAACTAGTGCCTAAGTAAAGAATATTTCTCAAAGTGCTAATTTTTGTTTTAAGGCTTACAACTCCACGTAAATTTCAAATCTATCTAAAACGATTAATTGTAACACTTGCTAAAGCGTGTCGGAAGAAATGAACAAAAAGCGCAATAAGTTTTCAAGTATCATCGAGTAAAATGATAGATCAATATTTCGGCATCCATGAAATAAGGCGGCACAAGCGTAGCTTAAAAGTGTTATTTAGTTACATTTGTCAGTGTTTTGAATGAAAGTCCAAAATTCAATAATTACTGAATTATAAATACTAAAGCCAGTATAAAGAAAATAACTAGTTACAAAACAATACAAATACAATGAAGTTACGTATATTAGTAGTCGAAAACCAGTTCTATTGTTTATTTTAATAAGCTGGTACTAGCTATAGTGTCGACGGAGACAGTATCAACTATACTTATATCAGTATGGCTAATGATGGTGTAATAATATAAGTCATACAGTAATATTATTTTTTCTCTTTCGTAGTTTTACTTCTCCCTTATAGGGACCTATGCGGCCCGCGCCGCCCGGGCCTTACCGGGCCGCGACCTGTCGGGAGAGGAATGAACTATGGATCACAACACAGCCATACTTTTTTGATCAGACAAGGACAAGGAGGGCTCCCCCGGACGAGTGATCAGCCCACTGCCGGGGCCACCTCCGAGACAACACGAACACATAGGACGAGACATACCATTCACACACACGCTCACTCCGAGAGTGGATGGGATGAAGATGATAATGGCGGTCAGATGATATCCGGGGACCACAAGGGTCTAAAGTTACCTGACATTTGACTCACAGGTGAGGAAAAACCTCACCCAGGTAACGTGTCCCGACCAGGAATCGAACATGGGGCCTCCGTGTGAGAGAAGCGAACGCATCCTCTGCGCCACAGTGATAAATGTTAAAAGTAATAATGGGCATTACGAAAAGTTAAAGAGAACACAGAAACTTGCTAAGAGTTCGCTTATAGGCTACAACAATGACTTATACAATTTTCAGGGACGACTTTAGATTATTTCTGTCTGTAGCGCAATAAACAGGTATATGCAATATTTAATATTAATCTGAAACTAAGGTTTTGGTATTCGGTCTAATTAATTTTAGAGACCTCGTCCAGGTGGCATGGGTTGGATTTCCAGTACCGGCAGTAAATGAGAAAGGTATGAGCCTGGAACAGTGTTGACCCAACTTTGTGAGGACAATTGGGAAGCTACAGTGAGCAGCGGTCAAGGAGAATGAGGAATGTGTCGTGCTGACCACACGACCACCCAATATCTGCAGTCCATGAGCTGGGCAGCAGCCGTTATTGAAAGCCAAGGCCCTTGAAAGCCTGTAGTGTTCAAATTTTTCATATAACCCAAAACTGTTTTTGACAAATGTCTTTTTAATTCTGTCTTAATTTTGCAGTTATTTCTGTTAAGAATAGGTATACCACGTTTCTTACAATAAAATTGATCACGTTACAGTTTAAGAGCATATTGTAGTATTTTAAAGTCTATTTTCTGTCTATTTACACATTTTTAAAGTATATTTTAAGTGCCTACTTTCTCTTTTAAAAGCCTATTTACTTGTTTTTAAAGCCTATTTTAGGTGCCTAAAACTAATTTTTTAGAGCCTTAAATCCCAGGCCTAGTTATTAAAATAGATTGCTCATATGGTGAAGGACATATTAGTCCAGTCTCTTACTGGGTTTCGGCCGGGTATCCCGCCCTCCCCCCCATAACATCAGGACAATGGAAGATGCTGTAACGGTACCTGCTGCTACTGAAGTTACATACCACCAGTTTGCAATGGAAGCATTCGTATTCAGATTTGCTATGATCTCAACATTTGCAAAAGAAGCATAAAAAATACTCTCGCCAAAATAGTGCAATCCAGTTGCTAATAGAACCGGGAAATCGATTTTTAATGTGTCAGCAGGTGCATCCCATCTCATCGCCAGAACAATATCATGGTGGTCCTAGGAACAGAAAACGTTTATAAAAGATAGAGTTGCATTAAATTGCAATTTCTAGTAAAAAAGACTATAAACAGCTGGAAGTAAGCCTGAACTAAAATTAAAGGGACACTATAAAAAAAATTACTTACTTCCACGCTTTGAAGATAGTACCGGTATAAAATTTTGAGCAATGATATATTTTAACAATAATGGTAGATGTTTAAAATTGCATCCATCTATATTAAATGGTTTTAATGTTATCGATTTTGAAATATCAAACAACCACCAATAGCTCTGTTATTGTCTTATTTGTTTACCATATAAGATGAGTTTCCATCTCAGGAATAGGTTTTCCTGTCGATTCTCATGTTTTTTTTTTTTTTTTTTTTTATTTTTTTTATTTTTTTTTTATTTTTAAATAGTACATTAATATATAACACTAAGCAAAAATAACATACGCTTCACAGCTTTCGGCTCCACGAGAATATTTTATCCATATCCCACTATAAATTTAATGCTTTCATTATATCCTATCTATGAATTATGCACTTGAACCAAATAGGTATTAACAAACAGATGAAAATTGGACATTGACACATAAAAAATCTATATTACACACGCTAAATTCTTCATTACATCTCTGCAATGTTTAGAATCCGAGCTTTAACAAACCATGAATTGTAATTCTATAGTTGGTGCTCTGATAAAAGTAGTGAACGTTGTTAAATTGTATACAGGATTATTCTGGGTTGCAAAGTTTTACCTTTTAGCAAGAGATGTATAATTTCCGCAGCATATAAAGAAGCTAACAGAAAGAACGCAATCTATCACCCTTCTAATTGTATTTTTCGCTGTTCTGCTGTTCTTTCGGTAACAAATGGGTCTGAGCTGAATTAGGCCACGCGTACTTTGACAGAGACATGCATTAAATAAGAAAAACTAACTCTGTGCGATGTAAATTGACTTAACAACGCCCAACCGGCAACCCTTCTGTTCCAATACTCACTGCAAAGTTGTTAATGTAGTTACTGCAACTCAATGTAGAAAACAGTTACAACAAACAAACAGACAACAAAGTTATTCGATAAATGAGACTGAAGTAGGGGTGTTCAAAATTAATGTTATTCGCATGTGCTACTAAACGAGGAAGTTGAAACAAATGGTGACGTGAGCCATACACATTATGGAGGCATGAATTCGATACCCATGCCGGTTGTCGACCAAATGCTAAGCTAAGTTAGTTTAGCTTAGCTCACATACAGTGCGGGATTTCATATGTAGTTGTGCCGACAAAACTATATGTGAAATCCGGCACAAATATATAAGAAATTATTCTGGGATTTCATATGTAGTTGGGCCGACAAAACTATATGTGAAATCCGGCACAACTATATATGAATTC
Source organism: Ectobius pallidus (assembly GCA_964059195.1). NCBI lineage: Eukaryota > Metazoa > Arthropoda > Insecta > Blattodea > Ectobiidae > Ectobius > Ectobius pallidus. The sequence continues at coordinate 91,186,561 of CAXKWD010000002.1, forward strand.
CCTCATTGTATGTGAGCTAAGCTAACTTGGTCGATGACCGGCATAAGGGTATGTCATACTTGTAGTTCTGTGAACGGTAGACATAGCATCCATAAAACAAACAAACAAACCTAAGATATCCAGTTAAAACGGATACGATCTTTGAACGGAATAAAAAAAATTAAAATCCTTACATATCCATCGTTTTTAATAACTCCCAGAACAGTTTTGCCAAACTGAAACAGAATCGAACGACGTGTTTGTTCTTGACTGAATAACACACAAATTTACAAACATGCGGCATGCCGATAAACCATTAGATTTACGTGAAAAAGTCATTCGTTGTGAAGATAACATTTTAAGGGAACCAGTAAAAAAAACTCTAACCATTAATAACTATGTGTCTAATCTATGTAAAGTTTTCTTTTGAATAACGACTTGGGGGTCTGAAATTTCACCATAATGGGCTTAACAGATTTTACGAGAATACATGGACGAAAAGGCTGTCATACTTATTTTAACGATATCTTTTTGACTTGTGCCAACCTTCACTTAAGTAAAACCTAATCATGTTACTTCATCGTGAGCTCCATTCAGTCTAGAACAGAACGTTTCCTTCATTATCCAACTTGACATATTAGACATATGGGATTCCTTGTAACACTTGGTATGGTGTGACACTTGTGTTCAATAGGTTCACCGTTCTATAGTCAATTCCGTGGCTTGGTTCTAAAAGGGTCAATGTCATAAAACTTGCTTTTGAGATAACTGACTTTGAAGCCTTTATAGGAACAAATTATTATGGTTTTTCCTTATAGGTCTATAGTTTGATCAAGTGACATGTTAAAATATTGACAATATTGCACGAACTGCAAATACATTTAACTGAAACTGTATCAACGTATTCCAAACGAACTGCAAAATGTTTAATGTCGACGAAACATTTCAGAATAGAATAAAAACAGCAGAACGAGTTAAAATTTTCCAGTGAGAAGAATATTGGGGACGATGGTATGCAACTGGGTGCAATAAAACAAATAACTAATTTCAGTACTGCCAATTACTGGCCCCTCATTACAGTAGCTCGTCCTTTTCATAGTCCCATCACGTAACCCACACGCCATTACATTAGTGCTCCATATAATTACTGTCCATTCATGTTGAAATGTTAGTCAGTTAAGTAAATATTCGCTCTACAATTCAACCGAGATTTAAAATTCCTTTTGTAATTCCACTATTCCTACCATAGGTACTATCGGTAGAAAAAGTGCTGTATTCTAACCAAAAATTCGATGTTGCGTTTTGAATTAAATGTAAGTTTAGAGGTTCCCTGAATCCAAAAATTCTATTTTCAGAAACATGTCTATGTATGTGTGTCTCTCTGTGAACAGCAAATCTCGAGGACGGAAATCGCATAAAAATGAAATTTTGTATTTTCTGGGGATGTGACAAGAAGATTGATGACGACTTTCTATTATTTACACTACATGAAAATTCCATTTTTAGCAATTTTCTCAAAAAGGCTATAACGATCTTGTATAAAACCTGTACACAAATTTCTTATACCAACAGCTAACACTCTTATTTGAAGTACATTTTCGTAAAAATTCTCTGAAAGAAGCAAGCAAAACGATTTTGTATAAAATCTGTTCGCAAGGTGGTTATACCAACAGCTAACACTTTTATTTGAAGTACATTTTCTTAAAAATTCTCTGGAAGATAGTTACACGTCAGCAACCATTTGTAGAAACTCAGACTGTATAAGTCTTGCGTGGCAAATATGCAAGCATGAATTAGACAAACGAATAGGCCTACACTCCTTGCATTTTGACCTCTTATTCTACATCGTAATGTAAATTTATAGAGTTATGTTGCCCGTGCTTATTCTAAAGAAAGTGTATGAGTACAGCTGATTAGATTTCATTTGGGTTGCGTATCCGTTGAGGATGCGATAAAAATCGTGGTAACGACTTCCTTTTCATTTTTACAATCACTTTACATTTTTAGCTATTTTCCCGAAAACGGCTCCAACGATTTTGTTTAGATCTCCTAAATGAATTGCATAATATGTGGTATATTATACACTGAGATAATACTTTTACTTGAAATATTTTCCCCCTAATAAATTATCTGAAGTCTTGCTTTGCCACTTCGATAGAGCTAACACAACTGAATGCGCACTAATGCAATGCGATCGTGAACTCTAAGCTGGAATAAGTAGCCTACATTCAGGGGAGGGAAAGTTATGTTTGACATATATTTATTCAGTCAGATATAAACGTAACACTCACGTCCTTTGTTTTCAACAATGCCTATGTTATTACAAAATTGCTCATGATAGGTCTACAAGAATATTATTTAAACTTTTTTTTTGTAGTAAATTATTAAAATTATTACTCTTCGAGTATGTTAACCCACGTCATATTTCGCTGCTTCTACACTATGCAAGACGTACGCTACTTAATAACGTTACAAATAATCTGTTCGAGGGAGGATTTACAGAATTCAAATTAATGCCTTACGCAGACAAAAAGCAATTAAGAGCTAATTGTACCACTACTACACTCCCAACAGCTTATGAACCTATTTCCTTTTCCTTTGTACTTCTACAGGTACGAACGATATTTTTTATATTTTTATTTTTTAAAGTAGGCCTATATTTTAACTTCATCAAAGGCGTTTGAAGTTAACAACCCTAATAGTTAGTAAAGCTAGTTTCTAATAATAATGTAGTTCAGTTGTACAAAGATTCCCTGAGAAAGAAATTGAAGCTCATGGCTTGAAAGAGAGTCAATTGACAAAATTACTCTATCATACCCTAACCTCTTTTTGATTTTCCTTCTTCAATGGCTTTTCACTATCAACTCTTAGGAATATCGTTCGTAAACTTAGTCGGAGTTAATGCTCTACAGAAAACTTGATTCAAAGTGACGCAAGACAGAACATATTTTCTATTCTTCTACATTTTTCGACTCTTATGGGAAGCTTCTAGGAAAAAAGTCTTCGAAATATGGAACATCTAAGCTAAAGGGAGGAAAAGCCGATTTCTGGATTTCGTGTTGGAGATAAAAGTTCATTATTATTTTTTATAAGAGTAGGCCAGACCTTCTTGGAGGAGATTATTGTTTGACATTCTTTGTTTTGTATGACGGTGATATTATTAAATAGGCCAAACATCTAAAACCTTGCTTGAAAAAGACCGAAGCTGTTCGTGGAACCAACATTATAAATTAATCTAAGAGTTTATTCCCTTCTTTAGTAGTTGACGCAGAATGCTATCTAGGCCTGTACAGAAAAATACTCATAAAATTAATCTCGTTTAGAAAATATTTCAAGTTATCATAAATATAACAATCATTAAAAGAAAAGGATCACGGTTCACTGATCCCTTCTGTTATTCCTCTCCAGTATAAAGAATCTGAATGTGATTGCTGTATAATAACGGGTGAAATCAGTGTGAACACTTTTGTTTTCGACAACTTTCAGTTCTACTGATTCACGCCCCATCACACTTCGCAAGTGACGATTACTATTACATAATAATGAAACACCTTTTCCTGTATTAAGACGATCTAGATTATGTGAATGGTAAAAGTTAAAAAAAGAATGTAAGTTATTGTTAATCATGTGTAGTCCTTGTGTAAGCTATTTTTACTGGACACAAAAAAATATTTATATTATTTTTAAACACTGCCGCCTATAACAGGCTGAAAAAAAAAAGCATACTTTATGAATGACATAATATTTTACTGCGTTACATTTACAATAAAATCAAGTAAACTGATAAAACAAAGTGTTAGACGGAGTTAACAATCTAAGTTTTAGACCACGGTTTCTTGAGAAAGTTTGATAAGCATATGCCTTGCGATTGTTTGTTAAAAATTGAAGTCTGACAACAATGAACTACCTTGTCCGCATGGTAGCTTTGCGTTGATATTATATGCATTTCTTGCCTGCAAAACTTAGCCTATACCGCGTTAAGGAAGTTAACCGAAGTGATACGACCAGGCGAGAACTAGTCCCCATTTTACGCTTCTCGTAGCATAAAATCGTTCGAATGATCATTCGAATACGTTTCATACGATTCTCGATATCTTGAGAACATTCAAGAATTGAATAATACCGTTTTTTCATTCGATAACTCCCATCACTAGTTATTTTCCACCTGCTTAATGGTTTTGTTCCTAACTGTACAACTTATTTAATTATCTTTCCAATAAATGTTAGTTCTTCGGGTTTGTTGTTTGCCTCAATTTGAGTCTATATATAAACTTGATCCACTGAAAGTGGGAGAAACAATTCGCGGGTGTGCGGGCAAAGAGAGCTAAGTCCACCATCCTAAAAAAGTGAGATATGTTCATAGAGTTATAGATAAAAATGATATCTACAAGTTGTGTTAAGTCCAGTAAGTCATATTCAAAAACGTACGGTAGTTATGGATGTGTGACTCATGGGTTTATCCATCTCTAAAGCGATATTGGGCGGGTAAAGTATGTTAAGTCACTCAAATTCTCAGCAACATGAAAGTGGACTTAACTCTCTTTGCTGCGCACCCTCGAATTGCACTTTTAATTAAGAACCCGATGAAATTGTCAAAAACGAGATTATCTTATCCTGGAAGTGTTGTAAAATTCAAAACACGCACTGCAAGAAAGTTGTATGTTGTTAATTCAATCCGTTTTATGGTGAACTGTTGATTAATGCCATGTCTGAGACAAGTTGTTTGTATGTGTAGGCAGCTTGTAATCCACTCGCAGGCATATCTTCAAGTTCATCGTGTTAGCAGCCACAGGGCCAACTTTCTCTCTTATAATCGTGAGAAGTTATATGAGACAGATAGCTGCTCATTCCCTTTTGGATTGCACAAAAACAGTCCGAAATCTGAACTGATAAAGGAATAAGTATAATTAGAAAGGAACTGATGAAAAAGACTCACATAACTTCCTTTACCCTCCATACGCAAACACAGAGTAAACGGGTGTATTGCAGTAGTGAGCTCAGTATCTAAGCATCATTCCAAGTCGCATTATTCGCGAGTCAAAAACTTAAAACTGAGTTTGTGGATAGTTGAGAGACTTATAATTGCCCTTCAGAGAATTTATGGAAAAACGGTTTGAAATTCTCTTAACGTAAAGTACAGTGAGTCCCACGCAAGAGTTGGCCAATGACGAGGCTTTCTGCGTCGCAGCGGGCACAGCTCCAACTCCCCAGCGATCGGGTGAAATATCTACGTAAATAAAGCCACGATCGGTGTAATGATTCAGGTTCTCACATTTACAGTTAAAATTACAATGAAAATACCCACGTACCTCATCATAAGAGATGTTCGAAATGTTCTCCTCTTGCATCCCACAATACTGGCACCTTTTTAGGAAAGTTTCTTTCACGCGCATAAGTTCCGAGATAGAGTTAACTTCTCTTGTGATATTGTTTTTAAGTTCTTCTAATGTATGGTAAATTGACCTATACACTTTATTTTTCAAGTTTCCCCATAAATAATATTCACATGCTGTTAGAAGAACTTAAAGACAATATCACATAGGCCTAACACAAGAGAAATTAACTGCCTCGATAGCTGAACTTACGCGCGTGAAAGAAAATTTCCTAAAAAAGGTGCCGGTATTGTGTGGATGCAAGAGGAGAACACTTCCAACATCTCTTGTGGTGAGGTACGTGGTTATTTTCATTGTAATTCCAACTGTAACTGTGACAACCTGAATCATTACACTGATCGCGATATTTCACCCTATCGCTCGGGAGTTGGAGCTGTGCCCGGCGCGACGCAGAAACCCGCGTCATTGGCCAACTCTTGCGTGGGACTCACTGTAGATAGTTAACAGTATATTTATTTAATTACACGGTATACATTGTTTATATCAGGTATGGGCAACCTTTGGAAAGATGCGGGCTAAACTTTAGATATTTATGAAGTCGCGGGCCGTAGATAATAGGTAGTTGTGAAAAAATAATCATGATACGGTTTTTTATATTAATAAAGTATAATGCTAAAGTTACATGAATGAGAACAATATCGAACTGATTAGGTATTGACTTACAATCAGCAGAAATTAATGAGAAGCTTGAGCTTGAACTTGAGAAACAAGATAATCAATGTTGGCATCAAACCCACTACAGAGTTTTGCAGATGTCTTTCTCCTGCTTAGATACGCAGTCCAATCAGAGACGGCGAGACGGAGAGGAGACTCTTACTGCTAGCGACACTTCGTACGCTCTTACACGTGATTGGCGGTGAAGGAATTTGCTTCTCATTTGAAAAAATACTGTAATACACAAGCGCAGAGTGTTTTCCAAATTTTCATCTGTAAATTTTGTTCAATAGTTAGATTTAGGCCTATTGCAGCATTTTTCTAGCGTTGTCAGAAGGAACACCCTTGTGGTTCAGGCTTTTGTTTCCCCCCTCTCACTCTCTTTTGGCGAGAATTGAAAATATTTACTTTTTCGAGCGTGATTTTAAAATGTTCCGCGGGCCGGATCAAAAGTCGGGGCGGGCCACGTCCGGCCCGCGGGCCGGGCGTTGCCCATATATGGTTTATATAGTAATTCAACAATTTCAGTAAAAGGTCTATAAAACTAATTTTTACAATCTAGTAGCAGTAAAAAGATCAAGTCGTTGCCATGGTTTATATTGTATCCTCGAAGAATAAACAACCAAAGTAAAATTAAAAACACAACTTGTTTTCTACTCTACGTTAACACGCTAGCCGAGAAAGTCTGACTGCAAACGCAAAACTCCAGCTACGTGTAATCAAAATTCTCTTTATTCAATAGCACCTTCAGTAACAATAATGGAATAAAACTACTGAGGCACGGTTACTGGATTCACAAATACACTAATATACAAAATAATTAAGGACCCATATATAATAAATAACCAAAATTAACAATTAGGCCTACTTAAATTTGTAAGTTATTACTTAACAATGGTTCATTATGAAACCACAAGGTTGCTTAAGAGCAAAACCTCAATACGACTGCTAGAAACGTTTTGAGAGGAAAAAAGATGCCATTTTGAGTGTTCTTCCAATCCCCGGGTAGTAATTCTTACAATCCACAATCAAAGCCCAACAGTCGAAAATTTGGGTAAGTGAGCATGCATTCTGATATGGTAATGCCATTCTAAGAAGGAAGTGAATAAAGGAACATGACACGTCACTTTCAGATGCTGTATTAAATTCGTAGAGCGTTGCCCTTTTCAACTATGCATACTGATGTTGGGGTAATGGACTATCACTCACTTTTGCTGCACAGTTAACTGACTAAAAATGAAGCTTTCAAACTCGATTTAGATAAACTGTCAGTTTCATTTCCACGTGACGTTCTCAATATGGCATGTCTTTGCTGCAAAGGGTGGAATTATTACTGGCAACACATAAAGCGTGTGTAATGCACATCAGTCGGAAATGAAATCCTTAATCTGCTAGGACTTTCTTGATATACCTTGTAACGACGCAAATAGCGACGTGCATAATCAACGATAGGAGACCATTCCTAAACAAAGGAAGGGTTGGGGGACCGCAACTAATCGATATTGAACATTTTTATGATTATCGATACTGCCCTGAATTTTATTTGAATTACAGAAAAGGAGAGGTGCGCATGCGTCGACGGTGAATCGACGAGGGAGACGTGCGGAACCTGAAAGACGGTTAGTAGTACGTGCCTGACCACGAGACAGAGAAGTCGAAAAGGCAGAAGGGAGAAGACGAGATTGGGATGGGTGACAGCGGTAGAGGCGTTCTGGCATAATGGTGTGTCAGACTTTCATCAAAAGGAAATTCTGGTTGTGAACTTCCTTGACACGGCTATATGGAGATAGTCATTAATCAGAAGAATACACCAAGTCGGCCAGTACGAGACACCGCTACAGCGAACATCAGCTGTGAGAGTGAGTCGTGACTGCTCGCTCTGAATAAGAGCAGATATGGACATCAGGAAGTAATGGAAGACAACTCAGGATCGGAGGATAAGTTGGACATCACTGGTTGAGTATAGTCGTCTAGACTTTTTTTTCTTATTGTTTGGGGAGTGAGAAAATTGAGATATCCTTTTTTTTTAAGGATGGTTTCTAAGTCATGTATGGCGATTAGACACCGTATGGAATAATAGAATAGAATAGAATAGAAACCTAGAAGTGAGAATTCTAGAAGTAAAGTGATGAAATCCAGTAATCCAACTATTTTCTATTTCTGGTCTAAATTAATTATAAAAGAGCAGTCTAGAGCCTAACAACTGAATGCCAAAGATATATCTCTTCACTTCAAGTTTTTTTGGGTAATTGTCCCACGAATGAATACATAGCTAGGGGCAATTGGTGATGCTCATATAAACTTTGTTATTTTTGAGACAGGACGCGAGGGGAGTAAGGAAGAAAGGTAATTAAGGGGCATGCTTAGTACTTCTTACGAGGGCCTCTCCCTCTTGGGTTTCTTTCAGGTGACGGGTGACTATCTATAAATAGATTTCATGCTGGCCTGTAATGTTAAGTTATGTTTTTTTATAGAGATTTATCTACAAGCGAAGGTGTATGGAACATGGTAGAGGGGGATAAGAAGTGGAAAGATTGAAGGGCAAAAGAAGGCCTACGAGTGGTAGTGCATTAGGTGTGTACCATTGGAAAATTTACATGTTAGGGTAGAAGTAGAAGTCACTAAAGGGGTTATAGAGAAGCTTACTAATCTGGGCGTGAATTAGTTTCAGTTAGAATTCTAGGGAATTTAGAGACAAAAGAAGATTGGGTGCCCATGCTAAAGAGTAGTAACGTAAGAAGTAGGAAAACTAGAATAACCACCGAGTGAATTAAATCAATGGTATAAGCTGAAGGGAACTCTACTTAAAGAAAGAAAGGGGTTAAAAGATAATAGCTGATGACTGGTCAGGTTAGAAAGAGGAGAGTGAGTTGAAAGATAACAACAAATGATTGGTTAGGTTAGAAAGAGGAGAATAGGAAATTGCGAGTAGTGTACTGATGATAAGTAGTTTATTAGCAAGTACTAGAGATTGTAAGGGTGAGGTGAGGGAACGCCGGAAGTATCCCGAATCAAACAGATAAAATCTGGTAGTAGGCAAGGCCTATACCAGTAACATATAAAGAAAAGAAATTTATGAGAGATTGTGAAAGCCATCGATGTTGGAGGCGAACAACGGCCCCACGTGCCTCTAGGAGAGAGTGTCAGGGACCTCTGACGTCGATTTACAAAATTGTATTTTTGTTTGCGGCCCATTAATATTTTCCCGGTTGCAGGAGAGGAGTCAGATTGTTTGTAACTCAAGATCTAGACGTCGCTCCTGTATCGGTGGTCTATCGCCACAGTCACTCTGTGGGTATAGGCCTAAACTTCTATTTCTTTCTTCATGAGACTGTCTTTTCTATTTATCTTTAAATACAATTCTTCATGGACTAAGCTGACAAATAGACTAATGTAGGAGACATAGGTGGGATTATTGAGTGTAATCTGTAGAGTAAGGACTGGATTATGAATTGAAAACCTTTATTTATTCAAGAAAAAAAAAACACCCAGTATAATATATATATTGAACTATCCTGAAGTTGCAAATGTAAATGACTACACAAGTCAGTAGTAAATTAGAAGAAGACGTTCTAGTAGATACCTGAAAAAAAAAGAAAGAAAATTAAAGTAATTAATTAAGGATTTGTTATTGTTGAACAGAGAACGTACTTATATAGTTAAAATTGGGTATACTAACCTTGAATAATCAAATATTATCCTACCAATAAAAGTGTTGAATGGTTAATGTAGTGTAAATGTAATTTATTGTATATAAGATTGTTATTGTTGAAAAAAAGAAAGAAAATAATATATTAAATAAATTATGGTTATTGTTATGCAAAGTAAATTAACGTGAAGTTCAGATTTTTGACCCTTATCCTTGTAATGGTTTGAGAGTAGCTGGTTTTTGTGCTAAGTTACATACTTTGGTAGTGAGTATTGAAAAAAAAAAAAAGGAGAAAAAGAAGAAGCAAAAAAAAAAAAACGAAAGGTAAATCCGAACCCAATTCCCGTCTCCACTGTTAATTTAAAAGCTAGTCGAGGGGCATGTAGGTACATAGCCTGTGTATCTATAATTTAATTTGTGTCTGGGCTGATACATAACAAAAAGAAAAGAGGAAGCGTATTGATGATGGCGCCCGTTAATATAAATTTTCATCAATATTATCAAGACTGGGTAAATTGTTAAAAGAGAGAGGAAGTAGACTGAGAGTAGGAAGTTTGCAATCACCCGGTGTCAAAGGTAGTTGTACTGAACGTTGGAATGTGGACTATGCAGGCAGTGTTATGATGACACGACAGGTGCATGAGTGACCTTGTTTTGTGGGAGTTCAGTAAACTTATATACTACGATTAAGAATAATCACATATTAGTCGTCACAGATTTTGGCGAAGAATTTTGGCGAAGATTTAATCCAAGAAGTTAAGGAACTTTATAGCATAAAGTAAGAAAAGCCCGTCACAAAGTTTGGCGCCCAACGTGGGGCTGAGTAGTGTTAAAACAAAACAGTATTGCTAATTGTTGCAACTTAATTTAGTTAAAATTGTTAAAAAAAAAAAAAAAAAAGAAACCTTTATTCAGTTGAAGTTCCATATTATGATAGCCCATAGCGTGAGGCAGTGATAGTTTGATATCCTAACGTGAGGCGAGATAGGGTTAAAAGAATTTTGGGAGTTAGGTTAGTATAACTGAAATTTATTCTCAAAAACAAATAATAATAATAATAATAATAACATATTTTTGGGAAAAGAATAATGACTATTGACAAGTAAGGACTTCTATAGATGACTAAGACAGACGACTGAACTATTGTGTGTTCTAATCTTTTTTTTCCAGTGGTATTGTTAATATATAAATATGGCTACTTATGTTGATCCGTATGCACAAATAAGAGCAGCTGAGCTAACCCAAGCTATTAGGAAGTTGAGGAAGGCGGATTTAGAGGCAGAATGTGATAGAGTAAAGTTACCGACCACAGGTACAAGGGATGAGTTAAGACAGCGCTTGTTAGATTATGCCCGTAAGAACCCTCAGTCATTTCAAGTGTTAATTACGGCTTTTGCTCTGAGTCAGGAAGTTTTGGAAGAAGATTTAGTTGAACATAATATAACGGTACCACAAGATTCATATGGAGATGTAGTGTATACATGGGTTAAGTTAATGCGTAGGAAGGCCATGGCGGTAGCTGATTCAGAAGAAGTTGTACCAGTAGTACCATCGTTTACAATTCAGTTAGAGCCACATAAACCAAATACTTTGGATCTGGTTCGTAAATGGAACATTAAATTCAAACCTGGGGATAGTATTTACTTATTTTTGGAGAGATTGGAAGATTTAAAACAAAGTTCTAAGTTACAGGGTGTAGAGTTATTGTCAGTATTACCCGAAATTTTACAAGATTCAGCTTTACTTTGGTACAGGAACAGATTAACAGATTGGCCTACATGGGAAGCTTTTTTGAAAGAATTTAGAGAATATTATTTGCCTATTGATGAGGAAGATTCGCTTTTGGATGAGATTAGACAGAGAACGCAAGGTCCCAAAGAATCGATTTTTGATTATGTTAATGCTATTCAAACGTTAATGAGGAGGCTGAGTACTCCAATGAGTCCTCAACAAATGATGAAGACTGTTATCAAAAATTTGCGTCCTGATGTAAAATTGTACCTTAGACCTGCAGAGATTCAAACTATAACAGATTTAATACGTGTAGGTAGACAGTATGAACAAATATTGTTAGATTCTGAGAGATATATTCCTCCTCCAACGCAGGTTAGAGCTACAATTAAAGAAACGGCTTATAAACCTCAGAGACAAGTTGTTATACCTTCAGTTCATACAGCGCTAGGAATTCAGGGAAAACAGGAACTTCCATCGTCCGAGTTACAAAAGAAACCCCATGTTAGTTTTTCTGCAAAGACGTGGGATAAGGAACGGAATTCAAGTCCTGTAAATGATTCTAGAATGGTTAAAGTAATAGAAAATAAAGAAAGACAGGATGAGTCGAGGGATAATGGTAAAAACACCACTTTGCGTTTTTCAAATAATCAGCGATGTTGGAATTGTGATAAAACAGGACATAGGCAGTTCGAGTGTAAGGCACCTCGTAGAGTTACTCCACGCGCTACGATTAAATGTTATAATTGTAATAAGCTTGGACATAGGTCTATTGATTGTAGGATGCCCCAAGAAAGAAAAGTTAGGCCTACAAATTCCTTATGACAATTAACTAAAAATCAGGCTTGTGTGATGTTAAATATAAATCCTACAGATTTAGTTAATGGAGATAGATGTTTTGTTGAAATTTTGCTGGAGGATATTACATTTATTGCTTTAATAGATTCCGGTTCAGATAAAACTTATGTGGGAGAGAAGGGTGATTTTTTGTGTAAAATGTTAGATTTAGCAGTAGAAGAATCTGAAGTTAGGGTGGTGCAACTAGCAGATAAAACTTATAGTTCTATAACAGAAGAGAGAACTTTTGAGATGAAATTGCAGGACAGGATCTTTCAGATAAAATGTAAAATTATGCCAAATTTAGCAGTAGATATGATTCTGGGCATGGACGTTTTGAAACAAATTGGGTTAGTAGTAGATTTGCAAGATGGGACTTGGTATTTTAAGGATGAACCAGCAAAAATTTTTCAATTTGTTAAGGCTATAGATTTAAAAGAAGAAGATCAACTACATAATATTCTTACTTTACCTACACCTCAGGAAAGGGACAGATTGAATATGTTTTTGGAAAATCAGTTACAGAAATTTGATCAGTGTACTGGACTTACCGATCTGATTTCTCATGTTATTGATACAGGCGATGCAAAACCTATAAAACAAAGATATTATCCAGTATCACCCATTTTGGAAAAAGTTATACACGCGGAAATAGATAAAATGTTATTGGAAAGAGTTATAGAGCCTTCAAATTCACCTTGGTCGTCTCCGGTAGTTATGGTAAAGAAACCAGATAAAACATGGAGGTTCTGCGTAGATTTCAGAAAAGTAAACAATTGTACTAAAAGAGATAGTTATCCTTTGCCATACATTGAACATGTGTTGAGTAAATTACGACATGCTAGGTATATCAGTACAATAGATTTGAAAAATGGGTATTGGCAAGTTCCATTAGATGAAGCAAGTAAAGAAAAAACAGCATTTACCGTACCTGGTAGAGGATTGTATCAGTTTCGAGTTATGCCTTTTGGAATCCATAACGCACCAGCCTCGTTTCAAAGATTAGTTGATACTATATTAAGAGAAGAGATAGGAGAGAAATGCTTTTGTTATTTGGATGATATAGTACTTATTAGCGAGACATTTGAAGAACATTTGTCCTTGTTAGAAAAAGTCTTAGAGAAATTAAGAAAAGCTAACCTGAAAATTAATAGGGAAAAATCAAAATTTTGCAGAAGTGAATTAAAATATTTGGGTCATATCATTACTCCATTAGGAATTGCTGTAGATTCAGATAAAATCTCGTGTATCCTTGAGTATCCAGCCCCTACAAAAGTCAAGGAAGTACGAGCGTTTTTAGGATTGGCTTCTTGGTACCGACGATTCATTCCATTTTTTTCTGAAGTTGTAAAGCCCCTCACTGCACTTCTGAAAAAGAATCAGAAATGGCGTTGGACTAAGGAATGTCAGGAATCTTTTGATGAATTGAAATCGAAATTATCTAGTAGTCCTATATTAACTTGTCCAGATTATACTAAACCCCTAGTGTTACAGACCGACGCTAGTTTTTCAGGACTAGGAGCAGCATTAATTCAGACAGGAGAGGAAGGAGAGGAAAAAGTAATAGCTTATGCTAGTAGAACTTTAACGGTAGGTGAGCAAAAGTGGGCAATAGTTGAGAAGGAATTGTTAGCTATATTGTGGGCAGTTCAAAAGTTTCGTCCTTATTTGGAAGGTTATCATTTTAAAGTATATACTGATCATTTTGCTCTGAAATGGTTAAATACATTACAGAATCCGACCGGACGATTAGCTAGGTGGAGTTTATTGCTCCAGGAGTATGATTTTGAAGTAATACATAGGCCTGGTAGATTACAAAAAGTTCCGGATGCTTTATCTAGAATACACGAAGGGAAAGTTCAAGAGAAAACGGTAGAGGAAGAATTTTGCCTCTTGTTGACTGATAACTCTGAAGTAGTGGAATGGGAAAATATACAAGATGCTTGGTATATTAAGCGGAAAGAGCAAGTACAAAGTAAACCTAAATTTTGGCCAGATTGGAAGGTCGTAGATGAGAAGTTGTACCATTTAAGATTAGATCAGTTAGAACAAACTTTAGAGGGAACAGTGAATAGGTGGAAATTAGTTATTCCGCAAGATTATAGGATTAAAGTATTACAGGAATGTCATGATGCACCTACTGCAGGACATATGGGAATAGCTAAAACTTTCTTTAGGATAGCAAACAAGTATTATTGGCCGGGAATGTTTAGAGATGTTGCTAAGTATGTTACTGCTTGTGAAATATGTCAGAGACAGAAAGTGTTACAGACGGCTCAAGCAGGACCAATGCATTTTTACCAGAAAGAGAAACCTTGGATGACTGTAGCTACTGATTTGTTGGGACCTTACCCACGTTCCAAAAAAGGGAACCGATACATTGTAGTATTTCAGGACACCTTTACCAAATATGTAGAATGTAAAGCGTTAAGGAAAGCAACCAGTAGAGCAGTTACGGAAGCATTTTATGAATTGATTATCCTTAAATGGGGAATTCCGGGATATTTGCTGATGGATAATGGACCGCAATATACTAGTAAATTAATGCGAGAGATAGCTAAAGCTTTTAATATAACTCCTTGTTATTTACCTGTATATTCGCCACAAGGAAATCCAGTAGAAAGAGTCAATAGAGTATTGAAAACAATGATTTCTAGTTATATTCAAAAGGATCAGACAGTTTGGGATGTGTATTTGAGAGAATTTAATTTTGCTATAAATACGGCTAAGCATAGTTCCACTGGATGCACTCCTTATATGCTAAATTATGGGAAGGAGCCTGAAATTATCAGTAGGATTGAAAAGGTGGAAAACCAACCGATTCATAAAGAAATTCCAAAAATTTGGGTGGAGAGACTCAATAAATTGAAAACGGTACGTTTAATGGTTAGACATAACTTAGAAACCGCCTATAAGAATTCGAGTCATTATTATAATCTTCGGAGGAGAGAGGTGAGATTTCGTCCAGGAGATCTAGTGTTAAGAAGAAACTTTAAATTAAGTGATGCCTCACAAGCTTATACAGCAGGTTTAAGTGCAAAGTTTGTCGGGCCCTATATTATAAAGAAAAAGTTCAGTGAAAATAGCTACGAACTGACAAACCGTTTTGGTAAAAAGTTGGGAAAGTGGCACGTCAAAGACTTGAAACCCTTTGTTCCTGGATAAACATTCTTTAAGGCTGGTAAAAGAGACACGCACAAAAAAAAAAAAAAAAAAAAAAAAAAAAAAATGAATGTGACCTGTGTCAACATTATTTTTTTTATGGTGAGTGAGGGAAGAATGTAACGACGCAAATAGCGACGTGCATAATCAACGATAGGAGACCATTCCTAAACAAAGGAAGGGTTGGGGGACCGCAACTAATCGATATTGAACATTTTTATGATTATCGATACTGCCCTGAATTTTATTTGAATTACAGAAAAGGAGAGGTGCGCATGCGTCGACGGTGAATCGACGAGGGAGACGTGCGGAACCTGAAAGACGGTTAGTAGTACGTGCCTGACCACGAGACAGAGAAGTCGAAAAGGCAGAAGGGAGAAGACGAGATTGGGATGGGTGACAGCGGTAGAGGCGTTCTGGCATAATGGTGTGTCAGACTTTCATCAAAAGGAAATTCTGGTTGTGAACTTCCTTGACACGGCTATATGGAGATAGTCATTAATCAGAAGAATACACCAAGTCGGCCAGTACGAGACACCGCTACAGCGAACATCAGCTGTGAGAGTGAGTCGTGACTGCTCGCTCTGAATAAGAGCAGATATGGACATCAGGAAGTAATGGAAGACAACTCAGGATCGGAGGATAAGTTGGACATCACTGGTTGAGTATAGTCGTCTAGACTTTTTTTTCTTATTGTTTGGGGAGTGAGAAAATTGAGATATCCTTTTTTTTTAAGGATGGTTTCTAAGTCATGTATGGCGATTAGACACCGTATGGAATAATAGAATAGAATAGAATAGAAACCTAGAAGTGAGAATTCTAGAAGTAAAGTGATGAAATCCAGTAATCCAACTATTTTCTATTTCTGGTCTAAATTAATTATAAAAGAGCAGTCTAGAGCCTAACAACTGAATGCCAAAGATATATCTCTTCACTTCAAGTTTTTTTGGGTAATTGTCCCACGAATGAATACATAGCTAGGGGCAATTGGTGATGCTCATATAAACTTTGTTATTTTTGAGACAGGACGCGAGGGGAGTAAGGAAGAAAGGTAATTAAGGGGCATGCTTAGTACTTCTTACGAGGGCCTCTCCCTCTTGGGTTTCTTTCAGGTGACGGGTGACTATCTATAAATAGATTTCATGCTGGCCTGTAATGTTAAGTTATGTTTTTTTATAGAGATTTATCTACAAGCGAAGGTGTATGGAACATGGTAGAGGGGGATAAGAAGTGGAAAGATTGAAGGGCAAAAGAAGGCCTACGAGTGGTAGTGCATTAGGTGTGTACCATTGGAAAATTTACATGTTAGGGTAGAAGTAGAAGTCACTAAAGGGGTTATAGAGAAGCTTACTAATCTGGGCGTGAATTAGTTTCAGTTAGAATTCTAGGGAATTTAGAGACAAAAGAAGATTGGGTGCCCATGCTAAAGAGTAGTAACGTAAGAAGTAGGAAAACTAGAATAACCACCGAGTGAATTAAATCAATGGTATAAGCTGAAGGGAACTCTACTTAAAGAAAGAAAGGGGTTAAAAGATAATAGCTGATGACTGGTCAGGTTAGAAAGAGGAGAGTGAGTTGAAAGATAACAACAAATGATTGGTTAGGTTAGAAAGAGGAGAATAGGAAATTGCGAGTAGTGTACTGATGATAAGTAGTTTATTAGCAAGTACTAGAGATTGTAAGGGTGAGGTGAGGGAACGCCGGAAGTATCCCGAATCAAACAGATAAAATCTGGTAGTAGGCAAGGCCTATACCAGTAACATATAAAGAAAAGAAATTTATGAGAGATTGTGAAAGCCATCGATGTTGGAGGCGAACAACGGCCCCACGTGCCTCTAGGAGAGAGTGTCAGGGACCTCTGACGTCGATTTACAAAATTGTATTTTTGTTTGCGGCCCATTAATATTTTCCCGGTTGCAGGAGAGGAGTCAGATTGTTTGTAACTCAAGATCTAGACGTCGCTCCTGTATCGGTGGTCTATCGCCACAGTCACTCTGTGGGTATAGGCCTAAACTTCTATTTCTTTCTTCATGAGACTGTCTTTTCTATTTATCTTTAAATACAATTCTTCATGGACTAAGCTGACAAATAGACTAATGTAGGAGACATAGGTGGGATTATTGAGTGTAATCTGTAGAGTAAGGACTGGATTATGAATTGAAAACCTTTATTTATTCAAGAAAAAAAAAACACCCAGTATAATATATATATTGAACTATCCTGAAGTTGCAAATGTAAATGACTACACAAGTCAGTAGTAAATTAGAAGAAGACGTTCTAGTAGATACCTGAAAAAAAAAGAAAGAAAATTAAAGTAATTAATTAAGGATTTGTTATTGTTGAACAGAGAACGTACTTATATAGTTAAAATTGGGTATACTAACCTTGAATAATCAAATATTATCCTACCAATAAAAGTGTTGAATGGTTAATGTAGTGTAAATGTAATTTATTGTATATAAGATTGTTATTGTTGAAAAAAAGAAAGAAAATAATATATTAAATAAATTATGGTTATTGTTATGCAAAGTAAATTAACGTGAAGTTCAGATTTTTGACCCTTATCCTTGTAATGGTTTGAGAGTAGCTGGTTTTTGTGCTAAGTTACATACTTTGGTAGTGAGTATTGAAAAAAAAAAAAAGGAGAAAAAGAAGAAGCAAAAAAAAAAAAAACGAAAGGTAAATCCGAACCCAATTCCCGTCTCCACTGTTAATTTAAAAGCTAGTCGAGGGGCATGTAGGTACATAGCCTGTGTATCTATAATTTAATTTGTGTCTGGGCTGATACATAACAAAAAGAAAAGAGGAAGCGTATTGATGATGGCGCCCGTTAATATAAATTTTCATCAATATTATCAAGACTGGGTAAATTGTTAAAAGAGAGAGGAAGTAGACTGAGAGTAGGAAGTTTGCAATCACCCGGTGTCAAAGGTAGTTGTACTGAACGTTGGAATGTGGACTATGCAGGCAGTGTTATGATGACACGACAGGTGCATGAGTGACCTTGTTTTGTGGGAGTTCAGTAAACTTATATACTACGATTAAGAATAATCACATATTAGTCGTCACAGATTTTGGCGAAGAATTTTGGCGAAGATTTAATCCAAGAAGTTAAGGAACTTTATAGCATAAAGTAAGAAAAGCCCGTCACAACCTAAGGCATAGTATAAATTTCGGACCAAGGCTATACAACAATTTTACTAAAAGAAACCCTAATCTGATACCACTAAACAATAATTTGTTTAAAAAACAAGTACTCGAATTGATTAAAACTAACTTGTAATGGTACTTTTACTCACTTTTTTCCCGTTATTCATTCTCAACTGTAAATTTTTAAATTTTAACATGAGGTATTTTGTTTGTAACTCTGTTATGTTATTGTAATTTATTTTTTCGTATCTTTATTCATGTATTCATTTCATATGAGCAATCTTATTTATTTCTATTCTTATTTTTTGCCTAAAACTATAAAATGTATGTCTTTTATATAATGTTCAAAATATAATTTTAGTACGACTGAACTGACCCCGAACACGAGCTATGCTCATGCGGGGCAAATAATACTCTTTTGAAATTGTACTAATTGTGTTTATATTATTTGTATTTGTAATAATTTTGTAATAATTTGTATTTTTGTAATTTATAATAATAAAAAAATTGTAATTATTATCGGCCTACATAGGCATACCACCAAAAATGAACAAATGCAGGACATAAATGATGATTGTAACACGTGAATAAAGTCCTCACATTTTACATAAAGCATTACTTCATTACTCTTATATCTCGGCTTCATACACTGTTTAGATATGACGCATTTATATGTCAGTAGCAGTGAAAAGGTTAATAGTATTCTTCTATTAAAACACGGTATTTCTCATGTACACAATACAGCTACTATATTTTCGTACGGAAAATCGGCTTTGAAAAGGAAATAAGTGATTAGAGAACGCCTAGTAGAAAAGGAACAAGCATTGAGAAAAGGTACTTAGAAGCAATTAGTCGTAAATATTTATGAACTGTTACTAAATAAAACTACGAGAGCTGCAGAAACATTTTTAAATTCAACTTTATTTATACTCCTTTGAGCTTCAAGGCCATATCAGGAGTTAGATTCTATATACCAGTAGGCCATGTAGCAATTGATGTTAAACTATTTTCTATCGCTTGTGTGTTTTTACGGCGTTAGTAAATTTAAACTGATATTAATTTCAAAGATTATGATAAAGGATGAAATAGAAAGAATGAGTCATGGTAAGTAAATATCTAATTCAGCATTTGTCTTTACGTCTGGGGAAACAATGAAAACACACACGTCAAATTGGCCGGTCAATGAATTTGAATCTGGGACCTCCCGAATACGAGTCCAAGACGTTACCATCTCGGCCATCTCGCTCGGTAACAATCGCTTGTATTCTTATATGATGCGATACAATTTTATAAGGTTTTAACTTTTTTTATTTATTTATTTATTTATTTATTAACTTTAACTAACTTGTATTATAAAGCGAGAACGTGTAAAGTGAGTGTTTTTTTAACTTCTTACCACTATAGGCTGCCCAGACACAAAGTATAATGTACAATATACCTGAACTATAAATTAATCGTCAAAATTCTACAGACATAATTAACAACAGCATGTTATAGAATTTTGAAATTTCATAAACATTGACAAAGGCCAATATAGAAAAATCGCCAGAATCACAAAGCATTACGTCAAGTTATAACAGTGGTTCCTACAGTGATCCCTTCAAAACTAGAAGAACTAGATTCTCCAGTTTCTGAAGGTCTAATTGGAAGTGCTTCCAGATGTTAACTACATGGCGAATATGTGTACCAATCTGAACTCTGCCACTTATTTTTCTTGCAAATCTGCAATATTTTACTAACAATTACTATTTTGTGTGATTTGAGGCTTTCCCGGGGTTGAGAATATTATATTATTGCTTCTCGGACTTCCAACCGGATGAGTTGGAGGATTGGATCCAAGCTTTCGGCAGCAATCTCCGCTGCCATCTTCTGGGAGAAGCCCGAGAAACAATAATATAAATTACAGTAGAGTCCCGCTATTCCGAACTAACACCGTTCGGTTTAGCGGGAATTCGGATTAGGCGGATTTCATTAATAATATCAATGTATTGACTTGTTAAGGCGTAAATTAAGTGCCAGCTTTCATTCCAATTTGGTTTCAGGCGTTTTCATCAAGCTTAGGCTCTGCATATGTCTCCATGTAACTTCTTTGTATAACAAGAAATGTACGTTTTTTCACGAACGTCTTATTAATTTTTCCTGTTTTTAACTTTAAAAAATAGGATTTTTTTCTGAACTCTATTCGGAATAGGCGGATTTTCAGAATAGCGGGACTGTACTGTACTATTTTACTTTTACCAAGCAATTTTTATTACTGGTACCACAACAAATACTATTTTCCTTTCTTAGTACTTCGGGTACTGAAAATGGCAGCGCTTCGGATTGCCTTAAATATGTGATACTATATAAACACGTATTAGTAATAAAATAACGCAGTAACTTAAGCATCCTGCAACGACTATATTACGTTATATAATCAACATTGGAGCTTTGAAATTAACGTTATATCATTTTAATTGCAATAACAACCTAGTACCTAAGAACGCTTTCATCTCTGCTCACGATTCTCGAGATGAATGGAGCTGATTCCTTGTTAGTGGCAAAATAAAATGAGGAATAACTCATTCATTGGAACAAGCCCATACACTGCATACGTGCTGGGAAAACTCTGCATTAACCCAGTGAATGTATTACTCGTATTACTTATTTCCTCCTACACACGGGGCAGCAATGCATTATACTCGGTGCGTTACATTCACTAGTGGCATTATTATTTATTTATAGCCTTAATAAGATCTTTATTCCACCCAACATTAATATTACTGCACGTAACAGTTACAAACAGAATCATCTATGTAATAACCTTTAGAGGATAAAGGAATCTGACACATTTGCTTACCATGCAAATCTTCTACTATTGAGTCATACTCAGGAATGATCTAAGTTCTTCCACATTTGCTCTAAACCCCTAAGTATCTCACTAGTGATTTTAATACGTCTCTAATTTTTAGACTTCAGATTTTTGGAAAAATCCTTTTTTAATACTTAAAAGGCATGCACACAAAAACTTGTATTACACGCATTTCATAGGTGACTATGCCTGAAACTGATGCTTTTATGGGAACTAAAACAGCCTATTTTGAAGTTAGAACATAATATTGCCTTTTTGCATGTTTTTCCTCCTAAAGTTTCAAATAAGTTTTTTTATACATTTATGTTATAAATTGTACAATTTATTTCCAGTTCATATTGAATTTTTAATTCGTACTATACAATGGACGCCATACTTAATGGTAATTCTAAAGAGCTGCAATATCTTGTCCTCGTTGAAAATAATTCCAACAACAAAAGAAAGTATAGTTATTTGAATGACTGGGGAATGTTGTACGAGAGGAATGAATAAGGTAGCAGGCCTAGCTCTGCATAGCAGTAAAACCAAGGTAGGGTGGAAGCTCAGCTCATTCGGTTACTAAACTGGTCAGTTTTGTTCGTTGTTCTGTGGCTGTGTTGACTTGAGTGTATAATGTGAAATATTGAAAAATGGTAATTAATTAGGAAACCAATTATGGCCAAGAATTGGAAGATAATTAATTAATAATTAATGTTGTTCACAGGCATATTATTTAATGAATTTTGTCTTCTAAATTATATATTAAAATTAAACCCCGTGGCACGATCTCTTGAGACTAGGCCTACCATCCAACCGTTGCGTCATCTACCATAGGCAGATGATAGGATTGGGAGGCATGTGCAGAAAAAAGTGACTTTAAACTTTTTAAAGTGTATATTCATTTAACTCCATATACCCGTTTAGCTTATTTTATTTATTAATTGTGAATTTTCTGAAACACATATTTATGATAAAAACTCCTAAATGGTTTTCAGGGTCAATTACAATACTTCCTCAACCAAAAAGGAGATTCAGGCAGTAAAAACACATATTACTGAATTTAAATTGATACTGCAATTCCCGCATATTTTAACCCGCAAATGGTGAGGTAGTTTTCTTAACTGTTGACAGGGAGATGCATACAAAGCAAAACAGAACGAAGCCCATAAAAAGGATGGTTGCTTATGAGATTTTGATATAAGCCTAGAACTAATAAGTCAACTGACGTCTAATTAACGCACCCTGTATGTAAATTATTATAAGTGAGCGTGTACAAAATGTAAAAAGCATGCAAAACGTTCTTTTTTTCTGTTATCAGATTTTTTAATGTGCATACTAAAACGAAAGACAATTTTGCCTAATCGATAAGGTAGAGGTCCAGTTATAAAAGTAGGCATTACTGGAAAACAACACAAACTCTTACATAGCTTTAATATAGTTAGCTCAAAAGTAAAATCTCTTCAAAATATTCGTTGGTGATAAGACGGGGGCGCAAATCCCTCACCAGTTATGTATTAATATTTTTTTTTTTTCTGTATACCAACATAGCATTACACAGTTATACCATGTATGGTGGGTAACATCCATGTAAAAGAACGAGCGGAATTAGTCAACTTTGGAGTGTCACGAATAAGCTTATGAAGGCTTAACATGTTAATGAACATTTTTTATGGAGTTTAGCCAGGGATATCAAGGCTATGCAAATTACAGTAGCTTTACACAACACTAGGACTTGTCTGTTCCATTCCGCTCTTGTCGTAATTCTTTCCTTGCCCCGCAGGTCGTGGGTTGCAGTTTATGGCCTGGACGTCCAACATCAGATGTCACAGCGAGAAGAGGAAGGTCCCTTCTCCAGTAATTGCTGTTGCCAGCTAGATGCAGTTTAAGTTTATTGTTTCGTCTCCACATAACTAATTAGAAAAGTTTCCAAACACCTGCTCATACTCTGTAGAGGTTTTACGCTTTTTTTTTTACCCACAAGTGACAAGAAAACGAAACATACAGCTTCAAGGTTTTTAACTCCACAGCTAAAGAGTGTGACGAGGATTATATTAGTGTGGAAGACATCTTTCAGACAATTAGAGAATTAGAACCGTGTCAAAAAAAAAAAAAAAAAAAAAATCACAACTTCTCTCTTAAGCTGAGTTAAGAAGAATTAACTGTCAAGTCAGACAACAAATTCATGCTGAACCAAAAATAAGAAAACGCGAGAAAGAATACACTTGAAAACTCATCAGCAATAATCAAAATTATGAATAGAATAATAATAATAATAATAAGAATAAAGGATAAGAACTGTGTTCACAGATGAATCAAAATTCAACCGACTCAAATTTATCTTCTTTACATTTATATACAAATGTAAAAATTAACATCATAATTCCAGCATGTGTTGATATATTGCGTTTGTAGCTTATGTACAGGAAACTTTAAAATAAAATATAAAATTAATAGACAGACAAATTCAAAATCTGCTGCAGCTTCGTTTCCTTACTAATGATTTATGTGACTCACAATTTAACACAGAAGAAACATTCGAACTGAGTGTTCATACCACCTGAAGATTTTCTGGCCTTAAATTGAGTACCATTTCTATAATATTGATAATTATTAAATTTTTTGTAGAACACAACATATGTATATCGTCAATATTTTATTATTACGTTTTCTTTCAAACAACCACAATAGAAAAGCTGCACTTTTTCATACCACATTTTCTAAATGTAAGTATATTGGTTATGAAAATACTATCTAAACTAACTAGTAAACTAAAATACTATCGAAACGAAAAGTGTACACGGTATCAATGAGTGAATTGGAGGATAGAACGACGGGTATAGGGAAATATAATGCATGTTATAATTACTGTGTTTGAATTTAATTAAGATAAAATTTTGGATTTCTAAAACAGAAAAATATCAGAAATGAAGAATTTTATACTTTAATATTCTAGAGACCATGTACCTTTTAATTATAGCTAATTTGCTCTGAAGTAATTTCAACTCTTGCCTGAAGTATAAAAATCAGTTCAAACATAGACACCATACATAAACACGAAACCTTCAGTTAAAAGTCTTCAAAAAATTCTTTATTCTAACTAGTGAAGAGGCTAAAGTGTAGAATGAAATAATACAGAATAAATTAGGAATATCACAGAATAAACATTTCTATTAAGAATTTTACAGAGAGAAAAACAGCTAAAAACAGGCGAAAATGACCGAAATGTTAGTTACGGGGACTAAAACTAAAGTATTCTAGTACGATTTTCAACAACTAGAAGGCTTCCATACTGAAATATTTCCTCTCCACACTTTTGAATGCCATTAAGCGATTAAGGATGCGTGTTGTCTTTCTCATGATCCACACAGTAACTGTTACTTGCATTGCTATAGCAGTTCAGCGGACTTGTCACAGAGGTTGGAAACCTCGGCAAGCAGGAAGTAAGGAAGGAAGGAAGGAAGAGAAACAGTCAACGGAACATCCCCTCAAGCACAAGGTCTGAGTGGTGGATTTCAGATCAGCGTCCAATGTTGAAGTTACCAAGCAAACAAAAACTTATTCTTTGCCCAACAGTTCTTATATTCGTCAGCATAGTTATGTAAAGAGAATCTCCGGTCGACTAGTGGCTACGGACCACATCCTTGGGAAGGTAATCAACAAGGTTACACCATATTGGCTCGAGACAGACAGCATGGTTTTGAGAACTCCTGTGCAGCGATCCATTAAAATGATTCCCACATTTGATTCGTTCACTTGATTCGTTCACTTGATTCATTCGGTTCAATATTTCGTTTTTTTTTTCTTTATTTCTTTCTTTCTTTTTTTTTTTAAAGCCATTGATTCCTTCAAATGCTGTCACTAAATGGCAGCATTGAGCGGGTACGTCATGACTCGTAACAATCTCAAGAGCACCTCGGCTCGATATCCATAACTCCTAACTCGGCAGGGCTTGTACAAAAACAAGTTCCCGGATAAAAGGACGATCCCCGGGAGGTCTGGAATGGGAGTCATCAGCCACGTGACACTAACTGAGGAACTACTTTATAAAGAAGCAGCAGCTCCGATCACGAAATAACGGCTATGGAGTAGGCATGCTGACCACATGCCCCCAATTGTCATTAGCCTATGGTAGATGACGCAGCGGTCGGGTGGTAGGCCAAGTCCCACAAGGGATGAAGCTCTATTGAGTTTAGTTAATAATTTCATATTCTAAAGCAAACGAACATAATATTGTTTAAAATAATTAGTAATAGTCACCAGCCTTATCGGTTAAAGATTTAATTCGGTAAGCTCTGAAGGAGTCTGGGAGTTAAATCCGGCACTGCACGAAGCCACGTGGACCATCTAGTAATATCGCGCGTTATTTCACGCCATGTGACTTGTCACGGTTGACACTTGCTAGAGCAAAAACTAAGGTGCTTTTTAAATAACTTCAGCTACTGTATAGCCTTCTGTGGATGTAGAAGATAAAAAATCTCCAGTTTCTCCTAGAACTTGAATTAGTCAAGTGCCTCTGTGAAATCTAATGTCATGGATCACTGCCTTACATGGCATCTTGCAAATAAATAAATGTCCCTTTCTAATGAAACGAAAAAAAAAAAACTATGTTATAAGCAACGCTTGAAAGAGTTAGTTAACTGATTCTTGAAATTTAAAATAAAGGAATCATTGGTATAAGACTCCGATACAGAAAATTTACCACTGTCTCCTGATAAAACAACGCATTAGATGGAACATTAAAATGGGCAACACACCGTCTATTCCTGAACAGCAACAAACAGAATATTTTCAGAAGGGCACTTTCAAAACGAAGAATGAAATAGTACCTTAAGCAAATCTCTCACCCAGCATTAGGAAGTTGACCTGTTCATTTAATCTCAATTTATGGTTAATATTGATAATCCTTTCTTCGATTAACTATGTCCAAGGGGTTCCTTCATAGTGGTTCATATCTTCCTTTACAGTGAAAGGCGTTATTTAAAAATATATATATATATATATAACCTATTGTAATGAAAAATAAATAATTTACGTATATTTTTTCAGACGAAGAATTTCACGCCTTTACAGCCTACTTATATTTGTTAAGTGTCCTTATACAGGTAGTGCGGAAGCATATGCCCATTATGGATTTCGCTTGTTTCCGTTCGACAACTATTTTTAAATGTAGGAAACTTAATCGCAAAATGTTTACAATATTGTTTAAGTAGAAAATATTATATTATATGTATATAATGTTGAATTTCGGCATAAAGGTTTCTCCATTGTCCTATGAGTTAATCTCGATTGAGTCCGAAAACCTTCCACAACTGTTTTTATCCCTCGTATTTTTGCACTTTGTTTTTCGAAAGCCCTTCTTTATACAATTAAGCGTAAATTAAAGGTTAAGAACACTGAGTTACCTAATAACAGCTCTGCTGGTAAATCTGACCTAGAGTTCAGCTGAACTGAATTTTAGGCGATACAGAAGCTCAGCAAATGATTAACGAATAAAATTACAGATTCAATTTGACAGGAAGTAGCCTATCTTTCACTATCTCAAAGAAATAGAAGTATTATGGGAAGAATTTATTGTAAAATTACAACTTCACAATGAGGACGAGAATTTTACATCAAGGGCTTTGAATTTAGTAGCAGCTGTATGCACAGAAATGTCAAAATATACACATAAACACAGCCTCACAGAAACCAAACCATTTGTCATATGGAAACCACAAACCGTAATGCTTGACAACATTAGAGAGGAATATTTCAAACGCATCAGTAACACCTCCACCATTTTAAATTAAATATTACTCTATCTACTGTGTGGGGTTAAGCTTGGTCCGAATCATTGCTAGGTTTTCCTGGTTTTGTTTCATCATACGCACTCTGACCACACCCACGGATTAGAAATATGAAGTAATTAAATAAAATTGGAGAATTCTCGTTTTCCCACTAGCATGCAGTCAATATTTTTACTTACATCCTTATTATTATTATTATTATTATTATTATTATTATTATTATTATTATTATTGCTGCTGTTGCTAGACTATGATTATTTGTTACTAATATCATTTTTTTTTAAATTTATTTATTTAAGGTAGCTTTTTAACTGCCAGGGTCACCAACGAGCACAATAATTAATACATTTATATTGAACAAGTGCTACAAGAAGTGAAGTATGAAGAAAAACATATATGCAACTTTAAATTTAGTAAGAAGAACAACATATTAAACATAAAAAGGACTGGAAGTAATTTAGCAACTACTGACAAACTATGAATTGATTTTGCATTATATGAATGATTTTAACTGTGACAGTTCCAAAAGTGAGATAACCTTAAGGCATCCTTCATCATTTTTAAATATATTGTATAAGTCTCCTTTGATATTTAACAGACGCCTTACATACAATAACCGTGGACATTCCAGAATAAGATGGGAGGAAGTTACATCCCTATTACATTTCGGGCATGGATCCTTAATAGATTTCTTCATAAGATAGCCATGGCTAAGGTTGAAGTGGCCAATCCGCAGCCTGGTCAGCAGGACTTGTTGCCTTCTACAGAGGAGAGTATTCGGAATGGCTGGCTCAGTAACTGATTTCCGGACGAGCTGCAGTTTTGAAGGATTGGATCTCCATGTTTCATCCCAGTGCTTCGTAATTTCAGATCTGATTAATATTTTGGTGTCCTCCAAGGTAACATTAGAACAGTTTTCAATTTGTGGGAAGACTGTAGCAGATTTAGCTGCTGTATCTGCGTTTTCATTACCAGAAATACCTTTATGTGCGGGAAGCCATGCTAATGAGATTTGGGTACCATTTTTTGAGTGGAAAAACAAACGTTCCTGAATCATTTAGATGAGTGGGTTCCTTGTAGATCTGTTTTCAATGGCACCGAGAGCTGACATAGAATCTGAGAAGATAACAATTTGTGAGCAGTTATTACTCTGAGTGCTTATTTCAATAGCTTTGAGAATAGCCCAGGCTTCACACGAAAATATGGAGAAGTAATCCGGTAACCGATAGGAGTGAACACTTGAGGAAATGACTATGCCACATCCTGATCTTGAGTCTCGTTTTGAGCCATCAGTATATACTTTGAGATAATTCTTATACTCTTCAAAGAGTGACGAGATCATAGGCTGTAACACTGATTTAGGCATAGTTGTAGGGCAAGGAATTTGTGTAATCTTCGTATTAATAGAGGGAATACAAATCTCAAAAGGAGGAAGGGGATGGAGTCGTCTTGGGAGGATGTTAGCTTTTTCAAGGTTGAATTCTGAGTTATAATCCAAGAGTCTTTCCCTCAATGGTTTTGGACAATTTGGGTGAGAGTTATAAAGTTCTGATTTTGAAACACCAAAGGCATAATTGTTGGTCGGATTAGAAGGAGAACAAAATGTTGAATATGAAAAGTTTAGACATAGTTGTTTACGTCGCAGGTCCAAGGGAAAAAGACCAGCTTCCACAAGTAGACTGCTACTTGGACTGGATCTGAAGGCTCCCAAACATAGACGACTTGCAGTGTTATTAACTTAAGAAAATATAGAATATCAAGAAAGACCACACGGCATATCCATGATAGGCCTACCCATAAAACACCCTAATATTGTACATCTAAGCCTATATAAGCACTACAAAACCGAAGGAAAATAAGTCATTTAGAATTATTGTAGTATCAAACTAGAGTCTAAATGATCACCTCTAATAGGGTCTAATAGTTATAGTCTGTCCACGCTAAAAAGAAAACCAAAATAACAAAAACTAGTACGACTGTCTCATCCTTACGACATACGAGTAATGTGCTAAATTGTAATAATAATTATGGTTTAAAACAGGCGAAGGTTGCTCTGTGACATCGATGCAGTCGGCTCTTGCTTCACGTGGTAAAATTCTGAAACTAGTTTGTAAAATAGATGCACCTTGAATAGAGGCGAAGAGAGTTGCCTTAGTATTGCAGTAGCGGAGCGCTCTTGCCTGACGTGTCACATATTATAGTGATTTGCCGAGCACTAACTTCACAAACGTCACTACGGGACGAAGCTGTCTTCCACTGGCCTAAAACTATACTAAACCACCAATCAGCAGTTCACCGATTTAAAGAACATTCATATGACAAAACTAAACCAGATAATAAACTATTTTTTTTAACTATTCCGTTATCTGCCGAAACCTATCCTACAAGATTAAACTGGTAACCGATAGACATCCGATTTTGTTGGTATTTTACATAAGCACTGTACTGTTTGTATTCATTTCTCACTATTACTAATTTAAATTTTTATTTTCAATTTTGAAATCTTAAAACTTGTGTAACTAAAAATGCCATACCAATTTACGCTAAGTACTGTCATAATCATGTCTCATGTATTCAAGCTTATTTCTCTGTTTGCTTTTATCGTTTGTGTTTATAGCTGAATTTCTGTATTATGTTGTTATATTTTCTGTGATCAAACTGAACTTCATTCGATACAAGCACTTGCTCACTAGGGTGTCTAATAACTTATGGTTTATTCAGATTTTTTTTATTAACAAATTTAAATTTGTTTCAAAGAATACATTTGTTAGTCAATAATTATGGATGGTCTTGAATAGGAAACTTTAAGATAAATCAAAAGAGATATACAATAAAATTATGCAATTATCTTCAAAACCCGGGCAGTGTTCCAATTCTTAGAAAAGAAAATTACATTAGCCTATACTGTTATACTGTACGCTGTTAAAGTAACTGCACAAAGAAATATGTGAAATATATTGTTATTGATCACTCAATATTGTAGCATCTGCAACAGAATAATTTTGAACTGGATTCTGAATCCATCCCTAAGCATGATAACAATGAATTTTCGACAACAAGAATACCTGTCCAAACAGTTTTAACTGATGAGACTTCTTTGAATATTCGAGTACACATATTTTAAAACATTACGAAGAAAAGACATTCAAAGAATGAAATATTATCCATTTAGTCTGTGGAGTAACGGGCTTAACTACCACACCGTATGTGTCACATATTCTTCTACTCTTATGAAGGAACAGGCTTACAAAGCTATGCTTTGTCGAGTTAAACAGGACAGGTGGAACCTGGGCCGTTATCAAGATGAGACTGTATGCCGACTTGTTACTTGGAAGTGTCATTGTGCGCTAGAGACCTTCACCTAAGTCTCACCTGACAGAATACAAGAGTTGAATAACTGACAAATTATTTATTTCTTCTTATTACTTACATGATAGCTGTACGCCCGGCATCATAAGGAAAATATGCTCAAGATCGATTTAGTAGAGATAAACAGAAGTATATAAAGTAATTCTAGAGATACAGGAAGTTAAAATCATAAAAATATTTTTCTTCATTCTTTAAAGGTAGGCCTATATATATATTGCAATTAGAAAACATGAAGTGGTTCTGTAAGTGGTTCTTTGGTCCATATTATATTGACATTTTTCAATTTAATAAAAAGAATGAAAGCAAAAATACTACAACAATCTGAAAGTACCGATACACAAGCGAAAGGCAGTAAAAGAAATAATTATGTAACGTGTTTTAGTTCGGAATAGTGAAGTTATGTGCACGTCTGATAACGAAAAACTAAAATGAAATAAAATTCTACATACATCAGTAGATTAGATATTACCTTTGTCCATTTGATTATAACAAATTTATGGAACACGTCAAACCATTAGAAAACAAAAACGATTCCGGCGATGTAGACACGAATTACAGAGATTTTCTTCAGTAAGCTTATTAAGTTTGCAGGGAATAAAAAATATTTTAAAATGTATTGTTATGAGTGTTAATAAATATACTTTTCTTATAGAAGAATGAAAATGTAGGCCTACTTCTGAATTGAAGAAATTAATGGGTGTCGAAGTGGGCGTTCAATGATTTTGATTTTTCATAAAGTGTAACGTACTGTTGAACTGAAAGCGCGGAGATCGAATTGGATGTTGAGTGATTTTTATTTTTCTTATCAGTGACAACATAATACTGAATTTAAGAACTAGATGAAGTCGAAATGGTGAAGAGTGAGTATGATTTTTCATAGGAGTGAATTGGTTCTACTGAACTGAAGGATTGGATGAAGGTTGAAGTGGGTGATTAGTCATTTGGCTTAGGCTACATGGAATGAAAATATGCAACAAAGCTGCTACAGCTAATGTTTTCACTTTCAGTTTTCTTTGGAGTATCGTCTTTTCTTAGTGATTCGCCGTTTAAAAATACGTAACACGCTTTTCATAACTATTTTGGAGTATGGACAGTGTCATTGTACTGTGTCAAACATTTCGTAAGATACGAAAGAGCGCGGCAAAATAAAATACTTTGATTAACTGTTTGAGCTTTTCTACTGTCGTTTTAAACAGAGAAGATGAAAGGCCTCAGAAAAATTCTAGCAGTACAGAAGTTATTCCTCAGGTTCGCGAGCGACCCCTGGTGATCCCGTAAGGGGATATTCTCAGCAGATTTGTTACCGGGGTGCGCCAGTCCCCTACCTACTTAAATCCTTTGTTATTTAATTTCATACTGATCGTTGCTTTAATTTCAAAGTAGTTTGCTCTAATGGCGCAGTGACGCTATCCATGTTTCAGAATAACGGTGTAAATCAAGCTAACCTTTTTAAATAGAAAACTACTACGAGTAATTTTGGCATTTTAAAAGAAAATAATGGCGGGCCAATCTTGAATCTAAGTACTTTAAATCAATTACCTAATAATTAAAGAATGTATACTGTGGACAACACCAATCACTACACAGCTGGAAGTCATTCTGCATTGGTGTCGGATTCACACGACAACCAGGTTCTTTGCACTGTAGCTGAAATCGGGGAAATATTTACCGGAACTGAAGAAGTTAGAATCTGTCTGCTTACAACTAATTGAGTTTGCTGTTCACTGACTATCAGGTCTAAGAGGACTGGTTAAAGTAGTGAAAACAGTTCTAGGAAAAGAGATCGTCATAAAATGGAAAATCCTGTATAACAAACGGATGTAAGGATTTATAGATTTATTTATTGTAAACACGGTATCTAAGATGCAGCATATTTATCAATGATATGAATAGATTATATAAAAAAGTATTTGATTCGGTACTGCTCAGTTTGCTGAGGTTCTAGGGATATACGAAATCCACCTTGGCGTTAAATTAAAATAATATTACTGTAATAACATACCTCAAGACTTGCATAGACAAGTTGTGGTAATAACAACTGAGAGATAAAAACGAGCGCTGTTCTGAGAATAGTTATTTAGCTACAGACCTGGAGAGCTCCACAAAGATGGTTCGATAACCGGAGATAGATCTGCCAGATGGAGAAAGTATTAAAATATAATTCGAGAAAGTGATCGTTTCCGCATCAAATGACTCGGAGGTCGGAGCAAGGTTATTATAAAGCAATCTGCACTTCGCATACAAATTATAACATCCATATAGGGTTATACAAGCGCAATTAGCTATTACTTAACACTTCTTGGACATGGTTCATTGTCCCAGGTCAGTGACTAAGTCACTGCTGTGGTACTAAAGAAACAAAATGAACACTGAAAAGCACAATTTTACAGAATCAATTACTCTTTATCTTGTTTATCTACTATTTTTAAAAGACTTGCCTACTTTATTGTTGTAAAAATTTCCCACCCGTTTCCCTGAGCATTTCCTGCTACTCTGTATTTGACCTACTTTTGGGCAAAAAGAAAACAATAAATATTATTATTAGGGGGCGGATTTCTATGACCTAAAAAATAGGATATATGCATGCATTTATGACATAAAAAAACATTAAAATATGACCAATAAAATTTAAAATATGACTACCACTTACACATTGTGTATATTTTTTTTAAGTTTCATTACAATACATTTGATTAAAATATAGCGTTAATTATTTAAAATATCTGTAAATTCTCAAAAAAGTATCATTATAATGCAAAATTTACAAAATATGATATGAAACTTCAAAATTTCTTTAATACCCACATAAATATGCCAAAAATATGACCTAAATATGCATATTCATACTAAATATGCAACAATAGTTGAAAATTTCCTAAATATGCAGTTAGACGCACAATAAAAGCCGTTCCATTTTCACCAGGATGCTTGGAATCGGGTTTAAATTAGTCGGAAACCTGAAATAATGCAAGGGGGAAAAATATGACATGTCATAGAAATCCGCCCCCTAATTATTATGTAGTACGAACAAAGAGGTTTTTTGTTGCTCTTCAGTGATTGCTATTTTTGTAACTTATACGGCACTTCTACAAAATTTCCTATCTACTCTCCGTGTAAAATGACTTTCTAATTTAGTAATTTACATCAATTTTTCTACGAAGGTTTATTAAATCGTCTTGTGAAGAAAATACCGAAAACGTTGTGCACTAACAAGAAAGATCTGACAGTGAGCGTCAGAATCAGATTGTTAAGGAGCACAATATTTATATGTTATTTAAATTTATTATATACTATTGATATTAATTGATTTATATAGGCTATAATTTTAAAATAGCGTAACCATGAGTGGGTCGATCGGCCAGCTGTGTTAACACCTGCAACTTGCAACCAACTAGTTGCCCTCTATGCTCGTATATAACTCTTCTTAACAATTCAGTAATTAAAAATTTTGGCTATGCTTCAATATACATTCACTTTCTTTCTACCCACCATGAACGAACAAGATGCTACAAACCGTAACATGATATAAATGTAAACCAAATGCTTCCTTAACATATACAGGATGTTACGAAAATGTCTCAAGTTCTTCGTAATCGGGGAAAAATTAATGTCTACTAATGTTTAAACAAATTCAATTTTACAGTTTTATTTCCCAGAATCACTGTTCGCGTATTATTTAAATAAAAAAGATTTCGTCATTACTCCATTTAATAACTATTTAGCAAGTAGTAAGGTACACCGGTACTACTATGAACATTACCTTAATCAGTGGAATAATATAAGTTTTGTGAAGTAAATTATGTATAAAATACAATTTAACTGTGACCAAATGTGAAGCCTGAGGGGATAACGTGGCATCTCACATTCGGCAGAAAGCTGGTTCGAATCCCATGGCAATCAATCTGAGTTTTTAGGTTTTTAGGGGTTTTCCTTATTCGTGACAACGGACGCCGGATCGAACTTAACACCTACCCCCGAACGTTCCATGTCCATTGTGTGTATATGTTTGTGTTGGCTTAGGGAGAGACCCTGTAACGTGCTGATCACGCACCAGGACTCCCTCTATTTTTGAAGATGTACAAATAATATATTTGGCATTCATCCTAGTCGATTGGAAGAAAAGGCCCCAAGGTCTTAACTCTGCCAGGCAAAATATATATTATGGGTGTCTGTATATATTAGAGGTTATTATTTATAGGCTTTTGAAATCTCTCGACATGGATAGGTCATTCGAGTTTATTTAATTTCATCGCAAATAAGTAAACTGCAGAAAAATAAATTTTAACTTAGAATTTAATGAACTTGTATAGGAATGTTTTTATATATGTAAGATTTTACATCTAACCAAGTGTATTTAGACACAAACTATACACTACAGCCTACTACAAATACAACACAACACAAAATGTCATATGTAATTAGGCTACTAAAATATTTCCAGATACATATTCTTTATTGTATTACATAGCCATAAAATTTATAGCGTTGCCAGACTCTTTTACAATAAAATATCCTGACTGCTTGGCAAAAATAGTCATCTCCCCATCATCAGCGCCGTGAACTTCTTTGAGTGAGAGCATTGTATACTATTGAGGGTACAAGATGGACTCTCCAGATTTTATCTTACATAATCCTATCGTTTGGCAACATGAAGTTTAACTCTTCGGAAGACATTTAAATGGATGAAAACAGAAAAAAGCGAAGTAGACTCATGATCAAAAGAAGATTTATCTGCGCAAAATCGTAAGAACCTTTCACCTAAAAAAAGAATTTAAAAAAAGCTTCTTTTAAGGCGAGAAAAGAGAATTCTTGATCTAAACTAAAAGCAAAGACAGGTCAGAAGTTCACTTCGTTATAGCATATTCTTCTCCATAGCTAGATCCTACTACGACATTATTCCAAATTCTGCCAGTTTAGGGTACAATACAGAATTCTTTGAGAACCCGTCAAATGGTTTAGCTTCCTTTCAGTATATGCCAGCCAGTATCCTTCTCTAATATAGCCCTTTGAGAATAC
Organism: Ectobius pallidus; assembly: GCA_964059195.1. Taxonomy (NCBI): domain Eukaryota; kingdom Metazoa; phylum Arthropoda; class Insecta; order Blattodea; family Ectobiidae; genus Ectobius; species Ectobius pallidus. The sequence goes on from CAXKWD010000002.1 coordinate 91,222,117, forward strand.
TGACATTTTATACATTTTCCGAGAGTTGAGTACGATGTAAAGAAGTTAATAAAAAACATTTACTGAAGGAAATACTAGTTCTACATATAATTTCTCATCTATATTAAATGTTCGTGGTTAAGAATGATACAGTCAATTTGAACTTTACTTTACATGTTACGATAAATCTCTATTTACAATGTTCATTGCAATTTTAAGATTTAAGATTTTGTTAATTGAATCAACATTGTAAAAATATTATATACAGAAAGATAAAAATAACTAAAAAATAGTTAAATCCATAGCTTATGCTGGCAGTCATGAACAAGAAAATCAATAACTTCTGTCTGCACATGTGCAGACTATACTAGATGGAAGAACAACTCCCTAGCTTATGCTGGCAGTTATGAACAACAAAATCAATAACTTCTGTCTGCACATGTGCAGACTATACTAGATGGCAGAACAACTGGAAGATGGCAAAATGGCTGCACGATAAGTAGCAAAATAATTATTTCACAAATATTAACGACTGTCTAAAAAAGAGTGTATGATACTCAAGGTAAAAGGTTTTATTTTTCTTGTAGGATTGCAACACTCACCCTTAAGGGGTCGTTTCGCAAACATACCTACTGGCAACATAAATTCTTATTTTACTACAATCTATTTCATAAATAGCTATTTCTCCCCACGGAAATGAACATGGTTTTACATCAGGTAAAAATTAAAAGGTAACTGATATTAAAGATAACTTTTCAAGTTATAGGATTAGGTAATCCATATCTAGCAAAGTAGCGATGATCGCAAAGGCCTTCCTTTACTTGGCAAGCCGTAAAAATTTAGAACAATTGATTAATGAAATGCTTGAAAGAACCCCTTGAAAAATGTCCCACATTACATATCTCTTTGAACTGTTAAGCCGTCAACCTGCTATTTTTCGGTATTAACAGTTGTGTTATGGACGAAGGAAGTAATGTACAAATATGTGGCAATTTTTAAAGGTTCGTAAAATCAACAGCAATGCATAAAGGAACATACTCGCTTTTTAGATACTAGTGTAATAAAGCTCACTTTACACCTTGAGGTTGAGTTATAATTTAGTTACAATTTACATGTCAGTTTCTACTATTTACTACTTCACTTATATAAAAAAAAGTAATGACATCTTAGAAACCAATTAGGCCTAATTGATGACGACTGCGAAGACTTACTGTAAGCTGGTAGTGACAAGAAGAGATATCGTTTCAGGGAGTGGTCATGGATAAAAAAATACCAATTTGCATGATAACCCAAACAAGCAATGAATAATAATTAATAACAGAAAATACAAGGTTCTCTTAAGATGACATGATAGTTGTTTCTACTCAGTAACAGCCCACTCTGCCGTACGATACCTTATGGAATAGATGTGGAAAACAGATTACAATGACGGAAGGCTTTAGATGTTACGCAATCGTTATCGCCTTTAAAAAAATTATTTATAATGCTAGCAGCCCAAACAATAAAAAAACTACAAAAATGACAGCTAACGTCTCAGCAGTACGATCTGATCTTTACCAGGTAGGACCCAGGATAATAGCCTCTGTCGGCGATGCCATAGAGAGAAGAAAACACTTGCATACGTCCTGGGTTCATGTCCATTTTGAAAAACTCTACACAATATTCATCACACGATCCGCTCTTTGATCGCCGAAGAACTTCGATCCGTCAATTTCCAGGTCTTTGAATGTGTTCAGTTTGGCAACGAATGGAAGTTCAGGAAAATAGATACGATTGCCATACCATCTAACAGTGAAGTGGAATACATATAAGATCCCACGATCATCTTTGTAAAACATAGGGGTCAGCTTGAAGAAGTCAACGAAGAAAGGAAGGTCATATATGTTCTAACTAGTTCATACTTCAAACAGAAGTACAGCCTACAAACAATTGAAGTACTTGGCCTGATGGTAGGGGCACGTGGTACCATCTCGCATCACTTCTTCTTTACCTGGAAAAGGTCCAACCTGAATCAAAAGAAAATCAAAGATATTGTCATTGCCACTTTGCGTGGTTCTCTCGCTCTTCTTCGTCACCACTTAGGCTTATACAGTAGTCCATAATGTATAATAATTATGTGGAAACGTTAACTTTATATCTATTTAATAGTGTTATATGTTGATCACAATTGGATACGTTATTTCTTGAACATTCGTGCAATTACGTTCTAAGCCGTTATTTTCAATAAATACGAATCACCTGTTTCTAAATTACTAATTGTTTAAAAAATGCGAATAACGAGAAGATAAGATGCCGAATAAAATAATCATCGTACGTTATTTATACCGATATAATATTATAGGCCTATTACAATATGTCTCGAAAAAGCATATAAATCATTTTTATTATAAGGAATGAAACTGAAAACTTAAATATGACTGACTGTTTGCACTTGAGCTTTATTGTTCACATACCGGTAGGCCTATTTAGAGACAGCCCATATTGTTAAAACTTTTCTGAGTAAAGTCTTAAATTATATTTCCGTGAAAACGCAAAAAGTCTCCAAAAAATTAATCTTACTTCCGTCCTTGTATCAGTCGTCAGGTAAAAAAGTGCATTTTCTGGTAAAATTTTCATATTCTTTCGTTTACTAAATACAAATAAAATAATTACGTCATTCAGGCAATAATGAATACACGAATGTTTCATGGATATAGCTTAAAACATTTGTAATTGTCAGTAAGGTAGAAAGTCCTTGTGCTTGACAGTGACTGCGGTGGTTTATTGCATATTGAAACATTGAGGGGAACCGCCTGCATTTGTTTCGGCAAGTGGGTAGCGATCTCAATGTCACTGCCTGGGCCGACCCACCACGTAAGCTAGTTAATTGCTTCACATTAGTCTCCTGTGACATTCCCTATATGGAAAAGGATTAATTCCTACTTCCGTGAAACAAAAATCTTATGAAACTGAATACACTCATACAATGTAGCCTACCATGGGTAAGTTACAAAACATGTACTTAAAATAACGCTGGGTAGTACGGTTGAGTTTAACCAAAATAATAATAATAATAATAATAATAATAATAATAATAATAATAATAATAATAATAATAATAATAACAGAAGTAAAAATAAAAGAAATAAAATAATACAAAAAGTGTGCGTGAAACGCCACGCGACAGAAGTGAAACTTGTCTTAATTTTTGGATTTTTTTTCAATTTTGGATTATTGGATTTTTTCAATTTTGGAATGTTGGACTTTTCAATATTGAAATTTTCGACTTTTTTTATTTTGGAATTTTTAATTTTTTTATGAAATTTTGGATTTTTAAATTTTAGATCTTTAATTTTTTTATTTTTTGGAATTTTTATTTTTAATTTTTAATTTTTAAAATTTGTATTTTGTATTTTTTAATTTGTTTAATTTTGGATTTTTAAATTTTAGATCTTTGAAATTTAAATATTGGATTTTTTATTTTTTTAAATTTTACATTTTTAAATTTTGGATCTTTGAATTTTTTAAATTTGGAATATTGGATTTTTTAGTTTAGGATTTTTTAACTTTGGTTTTTTTAAATTTTAGACGTTTGAATTTTTTATTTTTTGGATTTTTTAATTTTCGATTTTTCGATTTTTAAAATTTTGGAATTTCAATTTTTTTTAATTTTCGGCTTTTTAAAATTTTGGATAAGCCTAATCATTGAGTTGATTGTTTTCTGTGCAGTCCGTTCCGTCTCACATCACTAATTTCGTGACGATTTTGAGCGTAACACTAATTTCGTGACGATTTTGAGCGCTACAAGTAGTAATACATCCTCTCTGTTCAGTCCCACCACTACCCCCAGAGTCATCCCCTCCCCAAAATTCTCCGCGCAGCCAGCCAGCGCTGCGGTGAAGGCCATGCATTGTGACGATCCATCCCACCCAACAACTGTGCTTTAGGGGCCTAACATTTGACATTTAGTGCAGAGCCATGATATATCATCAGTTAGGCCCTTTTGTCACCCAGTCCATGATATGACGTCACACAACCCCAAGAGGATTTGGCTAGATAGACCTCCATCCTAGCATTGCAAATTAAATTAGCTAGTAATCTATTTAAGACCATAGTAATAATTCCGAATAAACCGATACCATTGCGGGAGTGTGCATTCAATAAGACAAAGGAACACCTCTATCCTTCCATCGAAAACTTGATGGAAATAAAATTCCCGGGCACCATTCGTTAAAGCCTTTATAATCAACCATCAATCATTCCGTAACAAGAGGGTGAATTTCACGCACCCCCATGCACCCCTAAGTTCAAAATAAGCAAAACAGAAACTGCTGACCAAATAATCTAAATATTATTAATATAAAATACAAAAAATAATACACAAAGAGTTAGGCCATTCTGAAGTAATATTCACCCCACTAAAGGGGTTGTTGGTATTCTAGCCCATTTAAAATGTATTTTCAAGATTAAAAAATCATATTATGTTATAAAAATGTAGGACATATTCTTAAAACCTATTTTCACCCCCAAAGGGTTAATTTTATGTAAGGGTGGTTTTCCAAGGCCAACCAAGTTTTTCCACAATTGGACAAATTAAGCCATTATAAAACTTCGGGAGGGTAGTTTTCACCCCCACTTGCAATCTAAGCCATTAAAAATTCATTTTTAGACAAATAAACACCTTACAGAACAATATTAACTATCTGACATGATTTACACCCCTAAATGATTTAATTTTATATAGGGGTGGTTTTTCAAGGTCATCCAGGTTTTTGCATATATGGACAACTTGAGCCACTGTAATTCGTCTAGAGGGTAGTTTTCACCCCCACTTGCAATCTAAGCCATTAAAAAATTATTTTTTCGACATATAAACATCTTAAAGAGTAATATTAACTATCTGACATGATTTACACCCCCAAATGATTTAATTTTACATAGGGGAGGTTTTCAAGGTCACCCAGGTTTTTTGCAGATATGAACAACTTGAGCCACTGTAATTCGTCTAGAGGGTAGTTTGCACCCCCACGACCAATCTGAGCCATTAAAAATTCATTTTTCGACATATAAACGTCTTACAGAGTAATATTAACTATCTGAAATGATTTACACCCCCAAAGGGGTTAATTTTATGAAGGGGTGTTTTTTCAAGGTCAACCAAGTTTTTCAACTACTGGACAAATTAAGCCATTATAAATCGTGTAGAGGGTAGTTTTCACCCCTACTCCCAATCTAACCCATTAAAAATTTATTATTCATCAATAAAAAATCATACTGAGTGATATCAACCATCTGACATGATTTAAACTCCCAAAAAGGATTGATTTTATGTAAGGGGTGATTTTAAAGGTCAAACAACTTTTTACACGAATGGACAAATTCAGCCATTATAAATCGTCTAGTGGGTGTTTTTTCATCCCCACAACCAATCTAACCTACAAAAAAATTATTTTCGATATTAAAAAATCGTAGTATGCTATATCAATTGTCTAAGAACAATATAAAACCCAGGGTCACAAAAGATTTTGCAAAAATGGACAGTTTAAGTCATTATAAATGTTTTTCACCCCTAACGAACTTAAAATATATTGCTTTCTTACATGAAATGTATGACGTGATTGAATAGTACCACTGTAGTCAAAGTGAAACCCGAGAAAATCCTAAAAATAAATTAATTTATGACAACGAAGTACTAGTCACATCCTCAAAGATGAACTCTGATTGGTTGAACTTTTCGTAGTACTCCATACCATTGGAGAGTTATATTTTATTTTTGAATATCTATTCCCTCATTATAGGATAGGATGAGAGGACACAAAATGTCTGCAAACAAAAAAAAAACATATGTAAGAAAATGTATGTTGGAACCATTAGGACAAACACAACTCTAAAAGCCTTATCAATACAAAGAAACTGCTTTTAAAATAACAAAGATGCAGGAAAACACAACTGAAAACCAGAACATGTTTAGTAGGAGATGAAAATATTGTCAACTGTGTATTAAAATAAAATAAAAATAATAAATACATAAATTATGATTGAACATGTACATCGACAGAGGATATTAAGCCATTTATACAATAAAATTACGAAACGAACACGTATCACTAATCAATATGACAAAGGCAATTACGAAATCCTTATCAATTCAAACAAACTGTTTTCAACTATCAAAGAAACAGGAGAAAACGTCTACAAAGAAAGGGTATGTTGGAACATTAGAGCCTCATAATAGGTTTTATCAATAAATCTTGATTGAACATATTATGTAAATAGGGGAGATGAAATCATTTAAAAATAAAATACATGAAACACTAGATCTATTGCTAAACAATATTACAAAGACAACCAAAACACTTCAAACAAACTGATTACAAGCAATCAAAGAAATGTCAAAACTTATGAATGAGCCAAAGGAAATTAAATAATTATTTAATTAAAAATCTGAAATGTATACCTTCAATATGATACTGACAACTCTAGAAACTTTAAAAATTCAAACAAACTGTTTATCAACTATCAAATAAATAGGAGAAAAGTCTACAAAAATGTACAAACAAATGACAAGTACATCTTAACAAGACATACAAAATGTAAAAATTGATAGAATATTTTATTTAATACAAGTATTGTGGAATGTGAGAGCCTCAGAATAGCTTTTATCAATAAAACATGATTGAACATATCCTGTTAACAGAGGAAAATAAATCATTTATACATTAAAATATGAAACACTATATCTATTGCTAAACTCTATTTCAAAGGCAACCTAAACATATACAGTACAGAGAGGAAATTAAGTAATTAATTAATCTGAAAATCTGAAATGTAGCTATAAGATGGATAGGTAGATGATGAAAAGGAATAGAAATTTGAGCTATTAGGTTGACAAGAGTTCGTCTTTTAAGCCTTGTAGATACGTATCACCCACAAAATATGATTCAACACAAACATGCATGTGGCAAGTACACCTTAACAAGAAACACCAATTGCCAAAATTGGTAAAAAAACGACGATTTAATTAAGTATTGTGGAACTTGAGAGCCTCAGAATAACTTATATCAATAAATCATTATTGAACATATCCTATTAACATAGGAAAATTTCATTTATACATTAAAATGTGAAACATTATATCTATTGCTAAACAATATTAGAGAGGCACCCTAACCACTTCAAAAAAATTAGTCAAAGAAATAAGCAAAAATTAAGATTGAACATATCCAGTCGCGAAAGGAAATGAAATCATTAATAAACTCATTTAAATTCTGAAATGTATACCTTTCAGAAAACTTAAAAAATTCAAACAAAATGACTGCAAACTATCAAAGAAACAGAAAAAAATTTCTAACATAGGTAAATATTAGGACAAACGCAACTCTAAAAGATTTGCCAGTTTCAGCAATATTGCTGTAGGCTAACAAAGAAATAAGAAAACACAACTCAATACAAAGGAAATATATAGAACATGTCTAGCAGGGGATGGAAATATTGGCAATTGTGCATTAAAATTAAAAAAAAATTACATGATAAATCCACAAATCTTGATTGTACACGCACATAGTCAGAGGAAATGAAGCCTTTATCCATTAAAATTTCGAAAAGAACACCTATCACTAAACAAAATGACAAATTCCAAAACCTTTATAAATACAAAAACTGGATGTCAAATATCGAAGAAATAGGAACAAACATCTGTAAACAAAGGGCATGTTGGAAAGCGAGAGACTCAGGATAGGTGATGTTAGCAAACTCATGATTCAACAAGTATAGCCGACAGAGGAAACGTGATCGTTTATGCATTTAAAAAGTACACCTATATGATAATGACACTCTTAACAGTACATACAAACTGGTTGTAAGCTATCAAAATTAGCAAAATTGGTCTAATAAGTTCAAACGTTGGAACGTGAGAACTTCAGAATAGGTAACGTGAACAAAACACGATTCATAAAGTACAGACGACAGAGGAAGGTAAATCGTTTATGGGCTAAAATACAAAACAATATGACAATGCCCACCTCAAACAGAGATACAAGTTGATTGTAAAAATCAAACAGCCAGATAAAAAATGGTAATGTATATTTATCCCTTCAGTGACACATGCATCATTTGCTATATTAGGTTTTTGATATAAACTGGAATATGATTAGTTGGTTGCCTAAGATGGTGTAAGGTTACAAGATTGTAAGCGTAAACATGAATATGAACGTGAACGTGAATGTGAACGTAAACGTAAACGTGATCATAAACGTAGAAGTGATCGTAATCGTAAACGTGAATGTGAACGTAAATGCAAACGTGAACGTGAACGGATACACTTAATTTGTGAAATTGTTACCTATTAATAAACAGTACGAAGAAGGCAACTCTAATAGTCTTAACAATTCATACAATGTGGATGTAAATTAACAAAGACACAGGAAAAATTATATGTAAACAAAGGGAATATATAGAATGTTTAAGTGGAGAGGAAAATAATGTCAGTTGTGCATAAAAAATTTAAATTACGTAAAAAATCCACAAATCATGACGGAACATGACCAATTGACAGACGAAATGAAGTTATTTATACAAAAAGGACACCTATCACTAATCATTATGACAAAAGCAATTCCAAAAAACTTGTCAATTCAAACAAACTGATTGTAAAATAGGATAAAACATCTGCAAACAAAGATTATGTTGGAACGTGAAAGCCTCAGGATAGGTGACGTCAACAAAAACTACAACCAACAGAGGAAATTAAGTCATTAAAGCATAAAAATGTACCCCCATATGTAAAGGACACCTTAATAAGAAATACAAACTGTCAAAAATTGGTAAAAAGAAGGCATAAAAAATTAAAATCATGTAAAAAATACACAAATTATGATTAAAATGTCTAATTGAACACGATAGGTGATAGGTTGCTCCTCGCTCTCCAACATTTGCCAACGTTCCATCGTAGCTGATCGTTGTCCAAAAGCAACAAGCCTTTTTTATATATAAGTATTTAAGAATTTTCAGTCTTATACCCTCAAGGCAAGGGGAAAAGAAACCTTCACGACCTTGTTACAAGAATAAAACTACGCCACAAAACCTTTATGCACAGTCATGGCCATCTTCCTCATGACGTATGATCATTATCATACTCGTTCAAGGCTAGTTATACTTTAGTGCATTAAAGCCTTAACTTCATTGACTAGAATCCGAATAAAATGTCTGTCATTTCACTAAACTGACAGATAACTTTTGTCTTGCTTTAACATTTCCCTCAGGTTCACCAACAGTATTATAAAATAATATGAGAAAACTGTAAATTATCAAATTTTGGTATGTATTAATCATATCTTACATGTCATACTTGTTGAGTCACGAATATGTGTCATTGGTACAAGATAAAAAGGTGACGTCAGCAAGACATGTTTGAACAGGCCTCACTGAGAAAAAATTGCAACACAAGTTGAAATATTTAGAATACAGTTTTATTTAACTTTTCTTTCAAAAATGTACAAAATTGTGAGAAACGTTCGTGGTCCCTCCGAGGATCATCTCCCTCATTCCATTGTCCAAGTTCGACCTTGCAATAAGCACAACGAACAATATCATCGTATCCCGTGTAATAAAATCCCTCGGAGGCCAAAAGCGTTGGATTCATGAAAGACACAGTCCATCTTCCATATGTTTTCAAACGATCACTTTCCTTTTTCATATTGAGAGCACGCCACTTTGTACGAGGACAAGCGTTCGAAGACATGATGACGTTTCTTCTTCACCTTCTGATCTTCAACTCTTCCAAGATGACTACGTATAGGCGATGAAAAGGAATATAAATTTGAACAAAAACAGAGAATTGGGTTGTAAAGGGTTGTCTAATACTTCTTGTAGAGCTAGTAATCTAATATAAACATGTTGATACATGAGAAGCTCAGGATAGATTACTACAAAACAAGTATGATTATGTCCGGTCGACAGAGGATATGAAGTCTTTTATACATTAAATTGTGCACAAAAATTATGTAACAATATGACAAAAGCAGCTCTTCAATACTGAGTAGAGAGGCTCAGGACAGGTATCACCCGCAAAACATGATTCATCGTGAACAGCAGACGGAGGAATCGAAACCATTTATGCATTTAAAATGGGCAAAAAATAATGTCAATTGTGCTAAAATGATGAAAAACTACTAAATTAATACACAAATCATGCTTGAACATGTCCATCGACACAGGAAACAAAGTTATTTCTACATTTAAAATTACAAAAGTCCTCTGGTTGGGTGACGGTAGGAATGAAAGAAAGACAAATAATGTTTTCCATAGTACATTGCTAGTTTAAGGGTGCGCCATTAACATTGCCACCGTCTCTTTTAAAACGTAGCGCTACACCCTTAAACTAGCAATGTACTATGGAAAACATTATTTGTCTTTCTTTCATTCCTACCGTCACCCAACCAGAGGACTTTTGTAATTTTAAATGTAGAAATAACTTTGTTTCCTGTGTCGATGGACATGTTCAAGCATGATTTGTGTATTAATTTAGTAGTTTTTCATCATTTTAGCACAATTGACATTATTTTTTGCCCATTTTAAATGCATAAATGGTTTCGATTCCTCCGTCTGCTGTTCACGATGAATCATGTTTTGCGGGTGATACCTGTCCTGAGCCTCTCTACTCAGTATTGAAGAGCTGCTTTTGTCATATTGTTACATAATTTTTGTGCACAATTTAATGTATAAAAGACTTCATATCCTCTGTCGACCGGACATAATCATACTTGTTTTGTAGTAATCTATCCTGAGCTTCTCATGTATCAACATGTTTATATTAGATTACTAGCTCTACAAGAAGTATTAGACAACCCTTTACAACCCAATTCTCTGTTTTTGTTCAAATTTATATTCCTTTTCATCGCCTATACGTAGTCATCTTGGAAGAGTTGAAGATCAGAAGGTGAAGAAGAAACGTCATCATGTCTTCGAACGCTTGTCCTCGTACAAAGTGGCGTGCTCTCAATATGAAAAAGGAAAGTGATCGTTTGAAAACATATGGAAGATGGACTGTGTCTTTCATGAATCCAACGCTTTTGGCCTCCGAGGGATTTTATTACACGGGATACGATGATATTGTTCGTTGTGCTTATTGCAAGGTCGAACTTGGACAATGGAATGAGGGAGATGATCCTCGGAGGGACCACGAACGTTTCTCACAATTTTGTACATTTTTGAAAGAAAAGTTAAATAAAACTGTATTCTAAATATTTCAACTTGTGTTGCAATTTTTTCTCAGTGAGGCCTGTTCAAACATGTCTTGCTGACGTCACCTTTTTATCTTGTACCAATGACACATATTCGTGACTCAACAAGTATGACATGTAAGATATGATTAATACATACCAAAATTTGATAATTTACAGTTTTCTCATATTATTTTATAATACTGTTGGTGAACCTGAGGGAAATGTTAAAGCAAGACAAAAGTTATCTGTCAGTTTAGTGAAATGACAGACATTTTATTCGGATTCTAGTCAATGAAGTTAAGGCTTTAATGCACTAAAGTATAACTAGCCTTGAACGAGTATGATAATGATCATACGTCATGAGGAAGATGGCCATGACTGTGCATAAAGGTTTTGTGGCGTAGTTTTATTCTTGTAACAAGGTCGTGAAGGTTTCTTTTCCCCTTGCCTTGAGGGTATAAGACTGAAAATTCTTAAATACTTATATATAAAAAAGGCTTGTTGCTTTTGGACAACGATCAGCTACGATGGAACGTTGGCAAATGTTGGAGAGCGAGGAGCAACCTATCACCTATCGTGTTCAATTAGACATTTTAATCATAATTTGTGTATTTTTTACATGATTTTAATTTTTTATGCCTTCTTTTTACCAATTTTTGACAGTTTGTATTTCTTATTAAGGTGTCCTTTACATATGGGGGTACATTTTTATGCTTTAATGACTTAATTTCCTCTGTTGGTTGTAGTTTTTGTTGACGTCACCTATCCTGAGGCTTTCACGTTCCAACATAATCTTTGTTTGCAGATGTTTTATCCTATTTTACAATCAGTTTGTTTGAATTGACAAGTTTTTTGGAATTGCTTTTGTCATAATGATTAGTGATAGGTGTCCTTTTTGTATAAATAACTTCATTTCGTCTGTCAATTGGTCATGTTCCGTCATGATTTGTGGATTTTTTACGTAATTTAAATTTTTTATGCACAACTGACATTATTTTCCTCTCCACTTAAACATTCTATATATTCCCTTTGTTTACATATAATTTTTCCTGTGTCTTTGTTAATTTACATCCACATTGTATGAATTGTTAAGACTATTAGAGTTGCCTTCTTCGTACTGTTTATTAATAGGTAACAATTTCACAAATTAAGTGTATCCGTTCACGTTCACGTTTGCATTTACGTTCACATTCACGTTTACGATTACGATCACTTCTACGTTTATGATCACGTTTACGTTGACGTTGACGATCACGTTTACGTTGACGTTGACGATCACGTTTACGTTTACGTTCACATTCACGTTTACGTTCATATTCATGTTTACGCTTACAATCTTGTAACCTTACACCATCTTAGGCAACCAACTAATCATATTCCAGTTTATATCAAAAACCTAATATAGCAAATGATGCATGTGTCACTGAAGGGATAAATATACATTACCATTTTTTATCTGGCTGTTTGATTTTTACAATCAACTTGTATCTCTGTTTGAGGTGGGCATTGTCATATTGTTTTGTATTTTAGCCCATAAACGATTTACCTTCCTCTGTCGTCTGTACTTTATGAATCGTGTTTTGTTCACGTTACCTATTCTGAAGTTCTCACGTTCCAACGTTTGAACTTATTAGACCAATTTTGCTAATTTTGATAGCTTACAACCAGTTTGTATGTACTGTTAAGAGTGTCATTATCATATAGGTGTACTTTTTAAATGCATAAACGATCACGTTTCCTCTGTCGGCTATACTTGTTGAATCATGAGTTTGCTAACATCACCTATCCTGAGTCTCTCGCTTTCCAACATGCCCTTTGTTTACAGATGTTTGTTCCTATTTCTTCGATATTTGACATCCAGTTTTTGTATTTATAAAGGTTTTGGAATTTGTCATTTTGTTTAGTGATAGGTGTTCTTTTCGAAATTTTAATGGATAAAGGCTTCATTTCCTCTGACTATGTGCGTGTACAATCAAGATTTGTGGATTTATCATGTATTTTTTTTTTAATTTTAATGCACAATTGCCAATATTTCCATCCCCTGCTAGACATGTTCTATATATTTCCTTTGTATTGAGTTGTGTTTTCTTATTTCTTTGTTAGCCTACAGCAATATTGCTGAAACTGGCAAATCTTTTAGAGTTGCGTTTGTCCTAATATTTACCTATGTTAGAAATTTTTTTCTGTTTCTTTGATAGTTTGCAGTCATTTTGTTTGAATTTTTTAAGTTTTCTGAAAGGTATACATTTCAGAATTTAAATGAGTTTATTAATGATTTCATTTCCTTTCGCGACTGGATATGTTCAATCTTAATTTTTGCTTATTTCTTTGACTAATTTTTTTGAAGTGGTTAGGGTGCCTCTCTAATATTGTTTAGCAATAGATATAATGTTTCACATTTTAATGTATAAATGAAATTTTCCTATGTTAATAGGATATGTTCAATAATGATTTATTGATATAAGTTATTCTGAGGCTCTCAAGTTCCACAATACTTAATTAAATCGTCGTTTTTTTACCAATTTTGGCAATTGGTGTTTCTTGTTAAGGTGTACTTGCCACATGCATGTTTGTGTTGAATCATATTTTGTGGGTGATACGTATCTACAAGGCTTAAAAGACGAACTCTTGTCAACCTAATAGCTCAAATTTCTATTCCTTTTCATCATCTACCTATCCATCTTATAGCTACATTTCAGATTTTCAGATTAATTAATTACTTAATTTCCTCTCTGTACTGTATATGTTTAGGTTGCCTTTGAAATAGAGTTTAGCAATAGATATAGTGTTTCATATTTTAATGTATAAATGATTTATTTTCCTCTGTTAACAGGATATGTTCAATCATGTTTTATTGATAAAAGCTATTCTGAGGCTCTCACATTCCACAATACTTGTATTAAATAAAATATTCTATCAATTTTTACATTTTGTATGTCTTGTTAAGATGTACTTGTCATTTGTTTGTACATTTTTGTAGACTTTTCTCCTATTTATTTGATAGTTGATAAACAGTTTGTTTGAATTTTTAAAGTTTCTAGAGTTGTCAGTATCATATTGAAGGTATACATTTCAGATTTTTAATTAAATAATTATTTAATTTCCTTTGGCTCATTCATAAGTTTTGACATTTCTTTGATTGCTTGTAATCAGTTTGTTTGAAGTGTTTTGGTTGTCTTTGTAATATTGTTTAGCAATAGATCTAGTGTTTCATGTATTTTATTTTTAAATGATTTCATCTCCCCTATTTACATAATATGTTCAATCAAGATTTATTGATAAAACCTATTATGAGGCTCTAATGTTCCAACATACCCTTTCTTTGTAGACGTTTTCTCCTGTTTCTTTGATAGTTGAAAACAGTTTGTTTGAATTGATAAGGATTTCGTAATTGCCTTTGTCATATTGATTAGTGATACGTGTTCGTTTCGTAATTTTATTGTATAAATGGCTTAATATCCTCTGTCGATGTACATGTTCAATCATAATTTATGTATTTATTATTTTTATTTTATTTTAATACACAGTTGACAATATTTTCATCTCCTACTAAACATGTTCTGGTTTTCAGTTGTGTTTTCCTGCATCTTTGTTATTTTAAAAGCAGTTTCTTTGTATTGATAAGGCTTTTAGAGTTGTGTTTGTCCTAATGGTTCCAACATACTTTTTCTTACATATGTTTTTTTTTTGTTTGCAGACATTTTGTGTCCTCTCATCCTATCCTATAATGAGGGAATAGATATTCAAAAATAAAATATAACTCTCCAATGGTATGGAGTACTACGAAAAGTTCAACCAATCAGAGTTCATCTTTGAGGATGTGACTAGTACTTCGTTGTCATAAATTAATTTATTTTTAGGATTTTCTCGGGTTTCACTTTGACTACAGTGGTACTATTCAATCACGTCATACATTTCATGTAAGAAAGCAATATATTTTAAGTTCGTTAGGGGTGAAAAACATTTATAATGACTTAAACTGTCCATTTTTGCAAAATCTTTTGTGACCCTGGGTTTTATATTGTTCTTAGACAATTGATATAGCATACTACGATTTTTTAATATCGAAAATAATTTTTTTGTAGGTTAGATTGGTTGTGGGGATGAAAAAACACCCACTAGACGATTTATAATGGCTGAATTTGTCCATTCGTGTAAAAAGTTGTTTGACCTTTAAAATCACCCCTTACATAAAATCAATCCTTTTTGGGAGTTTAAATCATGTCAGATGGTTGATATCACTCAGTATGATTTTTTATTGATGAATAATAAATTTTTAATGGGTTAGATTGGGAGTAGGGGTGAAAACTACCCTCTACACGATTTATAATGGCTTAATTTGTCCAGTAGTTGAAAAACTTGGTTGACCTTGAAAAAACACCCCTTCATAAAATTAACCCCTTTGGGGGTGTAAATCATTTCAGATAGTTAATATTACTCTGTAAGACGTTTATATGTCGAAAAATGAATTTTTAATGGCTCAGATTGGTCGTGGGGGTGCAAACTACCCTCTAGACGAATTACAGTGGCTCAAGTTGTTCATATCTGCAAAAAACCTGGGTGACCTTGAAAACCTCCCCTATGTAAAATTAAATCATTTGGGGGTGTAAATCATGTCAGATAGTTAATATTACTCTTTAAGATGTTTATATGTCGAAAAAATAATTTTTTAATGGCTTAGATTGCAAGTGGGGGTGAAAACTACCCTCTAGACGAATTACAGTGGCTCAAGTTGTCCATATATGCAAAAACCTGGATGACCTTGAAAAACCACCCCTATATAAAATTAAATCATTTAGGGGTGTAAATCATGTCAGATAGTTAATATTGTTCTGTAAGGTGTTTATTTGTCTAAAAATGAATTTTTAATGGCTTAGATTGCAAGTGGGGGTGAAAACTACCCTCCCGAAGTTTTATAATGGCTTAATTTGTCCAATTGTGGAAAAACTTGGTTGGCCTTGGAAAACCACCCTTACATAAAATTAACCCTTTGGGGGTGAAAATAGGTTTTAAGAATATGTCCTACATTTTTATAACATAATATGATTTTTTAATCTTGAAAATACATTTTAAATGGGCTAGAATACCAACAACCCCTTTAGTGGGGTGAATATTACTTCAGAATGGCCTAACTCTTTGTGTATTATTTTTTGTATTTTATATTAATAATATTTAGATTATTTGGTCAGCAGTTTCTGTTTTGCTTATTTTGAACTTAGGGGTGCATGGGGGTGCGTGAAATTCACCCTCTTGTTACGGAATGATTGATGGTTGATTATAAAGGCTTTAACGAATGGTGCCCGGGAATTTTATTTCCATCAAGTTTTCGATGGAAGGATAGAGGTGTTCCTTTGTCTTATTGAATGCACACTCCCGCAATGGTATCGGTTTATTCGGAATTATTACTATGGTCTTAAATAGATTACTAGCTAATTTAATTTGCAATGCTAGGATGGAGGTCTATCTAGCCAAATCCTCTTGGGGTTGTGTGACGTCATATCATGGACTGGGTGACAAAAGGGCCTAACTGATGATATATCATGGCTCTGCACTAAATGTCAAATGTTAGGCCCCTAAAGCACAGTTGTTGGGTGGGATGGATCGTCACAATGCATGGCCTTCACCGCAGCGCTGGCTGGCTGCGCGGAGAATTTTGGGGAGGGGATGACTCTGGGGGTAGTGGTGGGACTGAACAGAGAGGATGTATTACTACTGCTACACAAGCTCTCGATTTACCCCTACCGCGGCTAAAGAAATTTCACTTCAATAACAACATAATACTTTTCTTCTCAACTTTTTTTATTTTCCCTAAGCCTTTAGGTTACATTCAATCATCTTCAGAGAATTTCGCTCGTAGAGTTATATCCAATAAGTATAAAACTGCATCACTGAAACTTAAAATTACGCCAGTGATGAAGCAGTTTGATTTTTATTGAATGTAACTCTACAAGCGAGATTCTCTGAAGATGGTTGAATGTAACCGGAAGGCCTAGGGTAATTTGAGGAGAAAGGTATTATGTTATTATTTAACAAATCATACATCAACAACATCACATTTCGGGAGGTCCCAGGCTCAAATCCCGTGGCCGGCCAATTTCACATGGGTTCTTTTTCATAGTTTCCCCAGTCGTAAAGGGAAATGCCGAATTGGATGTTTACATACCATGAATCATCCTCACCATTTCATCCTGTATCATATCCATTTAAATAAATATCAGTTGAAATTTACTCCACAAAATACACTATCAATAGAAAATAATTGACAATCAATATTTCCATGGGCTAGGCCTACCCTGCAGAATTATTAAAAAAACTGGAATTATTAAAAAAATCATATGCAAAAACAGACAGTAAAACCATTTCACCAAAGCAAATTAGAATGTTTCTATATCATATTTCGAAATTCCACACTAATTTCTCTACTGAATTAGTGTAGAATTTCTTGTTTGTTTAAAAGTCTTTTCGGTATCTATGTACATATAGCAACGAATGTAGGCCTATGTCTGTTTGTCCTTTATGCATTACTGCATCATTCATCCAATCGAAATGAAACTTTGTGAAGTTGTTGAGTCCACTTCCGCGAAGGTTTCTGGCATAGTACACTTTTAATTTGAATTTAAATTTTGTAAGCCCACCCTGGTCGATTCATTAATGACATCGATTCGATTTGTAATGTCAAGGCACATAGACATCTAACATGTTCACCCTAAACGGAAGAGGGAAAATGAATATAAGCCTAAATGGGCAAACATTGTTCGATTTGGACGAAACTCCCTATGCAGGGGTTTTCTGGGCCAAGAAACTCGAATCCGGGGTTATTTTTCCCATGCTGCGCTTTCTAATCGTGGAATTCACTTCAAAGCCGGATTTTAATTGTTTCATTAATTATTCCTATCAATCGTTTAGTTTATACCTATGAATGTTTCGTGTGCAAAGTGTTAATAAATAAAATATTTTAATTATTTTGCTTTTAATTGTTAATCTTCCGATTAATTATCGTGCTCGAAGCCGCGGTGACCTGCTATAAGCTATAAAAAGCTATATCTAGCGTTTTCTGAGGGAATAGTTTGAGTGTGATAAGTCGTGCTTCCTCATTTCAAATTCTAAATACCTATACAAAGACCTAGAGTTTGAAAATCGAAAGTCATTTATAAGTTAAGTTATTTTCGAGTTTACAAAATACAAAATCAGAGCGACGCCGGTCCTTTTAAGCTAGTTATTTATAAACACTATTCGTTACGCTACATTAAGTGGACTACCGGTATTCCACTCATAGGCCTATGACGCGTATTTGATATTGACCCATAACGTTTAGCAACGCCTCGGATATCGACCAAGCACGACCGTTTAAATTCAATATGCTTGCAAGGGTCGTAAGGAAGAAATTTTATTTTATAAAATGTTAGTTCGCTACTGAACACGTCAATATACAGCTTGCACGAAGAGAATACTTATTGCTATCCAAATCAGTTAATGACTCTCTATTTTTTTTTTTTTTTTTTGTATTCAATTCAATTTCTGTTGTACATGTACTTTGTCCTCTTTGTCAACCTGTAAATACAGAAGTTGTTATTTTAAGCTATGATTTATATTATACATAATATTACGTTTTATTAGAATAAACATTACATTGTAAAGAAAACGATAGTCTTCCCGCAGTAAAGAACCACAAACATATTTCTCAGCACAAGCTGGTGTGAAAAGAATCCATACGACGTTCCTGTCGTGCATAAATTTTCCCGATATTAAGTTTCCATTTCATTCTGTGGTTTGGGCAGATATATTCTTCGGAATCGCCAGATGCTGTGATATCCTTCTCTTCTGTTACCAGCCACACACATATAAATCAGCAACGCTGTATAATGCTCTCTTTTGCACTACGCCACACACTGAAAACTTCGCACGAAGATGCAACATCTTCTCAAATACAGAAACATATATGCCGCTACACTTTGTATAATTTTTACCATCAAGAAAGGAATTTCTTAGCCTTTGCAACAAAGGATCAAACTATAAAATACTGATTGCACCGATGACATCTACATTGTATGTTTATTTATTGTCAGTTATCGTCATGGTAACTTATTTATTATTATTATTATTATTATTATTATTATCGCTCAAAATTAGCCAATTTCTTCATAATAGTGCATTTTCTTAAAAAATTTCAAACCATTCTTGCAATAAAAACTGCATCAAAACTGCATCCAAACCTTCATTAACACCTTCCAAGAGAATTCTATTCCAGTCCTCTGTTCAAAATCGTAAAAAAATTGTGCTTGCCTAATTTATTTAAATTTGTATAATGCTATTGAAGATTATAGACTGATTACTTCCACATATACAAATTCAATTAAATCATAATGTTAAGAGAATGGTTGTTACCTGATTGTTATTGTTGCCCCTTACCTGAAATCAGAGAGAAGGCCGAAATTAATTCCATGGTAATGCTTACTAGCATCAACAATAATAAATATTAAAAACAAGGATAGGATAATAATAATAATAATAATAATAATAATAATAATAATAATAATAATAATAATAATAATAATATGTGACCCTGCTCTTAACGCACACGATCTGCATGATTGGTTGCATAATGACTGAAAAAAGTAAAATCCCAAGTGATTGGTTACTGTAGAAAATTGCCTGGTTTCTTAATTTTGCATTCGGAGCACAGGAGACGTAATTTGTGGACAAAGTACGTTGCAAAGCTTTCACTTGCCTCTTCACTTAACCTCAAAATATAGGCCCCAGTACGTCACCGGATTAAACTTTTTATTTAATCTTAACCTATACCACTATAATAT
This sequence comes from Ectobius pallidus, assembly GCA_964059195.1. Taxonomy (NCBI): domain Eukaryota; kingdom Metazoa; phylum Arthropoda; class Insecta; order Blattodea; family Ectobiidae; genus Ectobius; species Ectobius pallidus. The sequence continues at coordinate 91,242,110 of CAXKWD010000002.1, forward strand.
TAATGAAAGAAGTATATTCGCTCTTTTTCACAATAAACAAACAGCTCTTCGGGGAGTAGCAAGGAATACAAGATGAGTTATCATCTCACTGAATGGGAGATGGAATATTTTCCATGATTCAATCCCTAATCCAAGACATAACTGTTTATGTTCCATATTAATTTGTCGGGCTGCCGCAACTCTCACGACATATCAAAGCGGAATAGCACTCCAATGTCAATGTTCTAACACTCGCAAACTTCTGTTTCGTTTGGAACTTGTTTTAATTCGCTAAAGACGAAAATTTCATCATGTACAAAGAGTTTAAGATTGCCATTGATTGCAGGTATTTGCTGCCTCCGGCGTATTCTTATAGAGGAGAAAGGAACTATATCAGTGATATGACGCCTTTTACTACACGATACAAATAATGAGATAAGTTTTCGCCCTTAACTCGTTATAAGAAAGTACTCTTAACACAGAACTAACTTAAATATTTAAGTCGAATTTACAATATTTTCTGCAAAAACTTACTAAGTTCCTTTATCCACCGGCCGATAAAACCGTGGACTACCTGTAAAAATGAAATTTAATAGCCTATACCTGTGAATATACGATTAACTAAACAGATTGTTTACTCATCGGTTAGATGTATTATTTAGATTATTTATTTAGGCCTAACAGAAAAATATTTAAAACGCTATATTTGTAAATATTGAGATTGTTACTACATAAAGTGCATGGAATACATAATTTCATCCTTAATTATACTTACTGTTTTAAGTAGTACACATAAATAATTAAAAGAATAAAACGAATCTTTTGTTGCCATATGGGCATGCAAATTCGAAATGAAACGATTAAAATGAACCACTGATTCATGAACCTTACCAAATCATGCATAATTTTTTTTAACCGATTAACTTAACCAAACAAATACATAGACACATACCGTAATTAACAAGAATGACAGAAGAGTGTGAATTTACATTTTATAATCTTATAAACTGTAACTATATTTTCCCTGTCATTTTAAATGGTCATATCTTGTCCTCAACATGTTTATAATAACTTGGAAATCCAAATAGGAGATAGGAGTGATCTCCATTGTGCTCTGTCAAACATAAAACCTGATATCTCAGAGCTGGTGAAAGCAAAACAGTGCCAATCATCAGTTCAGTTTTTCAGTTTTTTAAAAGCATCATAGGATAAATAAGAATAATAAAAGACGTTAGTAATATTCATTTCCTTTTTACAAGTATTATAGGGATCTTTTAAAGTACAAAATTACTACAATCACGTTTTTAGGCCATCTTCTCCCCATCACTATCAATGGGGGCGTGAGGATTTCATGATATTCGAAGGGGGGCGCCAGCTGAAAAAGGTTGGGAACCACTGCTCTAGGCCACCTTCAATTAATTTCACAATTGAATACAGATTACACGGAAAAACAAAGTTCAAATATTATAGTCGTAGGCATAGATCTACTTAATAATATCGATCCTGGGTGGGATGTTTGGATATAAATATATCTTTTCAAAAACTGCAAATAATTCCTCAGCAACTATAAATCTTTATCAGTACATTTATCCTTATCAGTGTTTCCAGTTATTGTACAGATTTACGACAGACGCTCAGAATTAGAGCGGTGATTTGTGTTTTAGTTGTATGATAAAGTAGTTCTGTGATACTATCATGTCGTCGGCTGGTTTATTATTCACTGTTGACACACAAAAACGTTTTTGTGTCGGTGCTATTGTGCACTGTTAATAAATAATGCGCATCGACATATCTGGGGTGTTTATCACCGTATAAACATTTCTGTCTAGTCCGATTAACTCAGATTATTAATCTTTCAGAAGCAAAAAAATCGGTAAAGCTCCAAATTGCACCAACGCACCTGCTCGCCATGAAAAAAATGCAGACTACACGAAATGGTTTTAACTGCCATTTTATGCATTGTAGCATGGCGTTTGAAATGGTTTATGCTACACATAAATGTATGTAGCACTTTGTTTCCTACATACGGTACACATTAGGACTGGGACCATCACATAATAATTCCGTGGCGCTACATCCCTGAAGGGAAAAGGCCTACCTCGCGATCGCTGAATCATATACCATAGGCAGATGGCAGGATTGGGGGCATGTGGTCAGCATACCGACACCCACGGCCGTTAATGGTGGTTTCCATGACCGGAGCCGCTACTTCTCTATCAAATAGCTCCTCAATTTGAATCACGAGGCTGAGTGCACACCTTCCAGACCTCAGTACCTCAGAAAAATCCAAGGAGGTACCGGGGATCGAAGCCGGGCCGACGGATCTGTAGTCAGCGACGCTAGCCACAAGACCACGCCGGCGGTCATCACATAATAATATCACGTGGAAATATCAATTTGCCCATGATTTCTCAAGCAAGTACCAGAATAGATAAACCACAAGTGATATTTAAAAGAAAACTATTTAATGTCTGCAACTGGTTGTGTAAAAAGTAATATAATAAAAATAATATAATATAAAAAATGTAACTATAAATACTTATTTAATGACCAAAATGTAAATTAATAAACCATGAAAAATAATACACAGACCTAACAAACGAAGAGTGTTATTTATTATTAGCTATCGCTATGGCAAGACAGTAGGACCTGGATATAATCTTCATTGCATTGATCTAAACAATAATATATTGATACTGACCAAGTGTAACACTTGCTATACATTTTACACCATGGTAATTATAAAAACTCAATTTTGTATAAATAAATTTTCTTTGTGGAGTTGTTTACTCCACTTGATACGGTTTGTTTTATAATCGACACCTCATACTAGTTAAAATGGATTTAAACATCAGGATCAATATCAATTTTATCGCTCATCATCTAAAACTGAACACAATTTCGAATAATTTCACTCACAGATTTGGTTGGTGACTATGGAATAAGCGAGATTTACATTTTGGAACTCAATTGTTCGAATTCAGGACTGACCATTTGTTTTCGCAATCACAGATGCAAATTCTGTTTATCTCCTTTTCCATGAACGTAATGTCATACGAAGAAAGTTTGAATGAATTTGTTCCCTTCTTGAAGTATCAGCACAAATATTATGAGGAAATCTCATCATTATCAATAACTTAAAAAAAAATCTTCATCTATACTTAAAGTGAACGGAAGCAATTATCAAATAGCGGGAGTGGAGAAAGTGATATTCTCCTCTGACATCCGATATCGTAAATATCCCCGAGCAATCGCTGTCAAAGGAAGAAACTGATGTTGATGTTTGTTCCACGGGAATAATTATACAGGTTTTATCCTTTGACAGAATAGAGATCACTGAGAGTTCGTTTCACTTTTATTAGTACCGTACATAACCTTTATTCCGAGTGTACCGTTTGCATATCCTAAGGCTTGATTTGTAATGCAAGATTTTAATTAGTAACTCAGACCGCAGAACGTATTTCTATGACTTTACTTATGAAATATTATTCGTCGATAACAATAGCCTGGAACTCGATCGTGTATGATATAAATATTATTCTATGTAATTATAATTACAAAGAACAAACTAAATTTGTAAATATTTCTTACAAAACTACTTACTTTCATTAACTCTAGAGTCATATACATAATTGAGAGAGAGAGAAATCAAAAGTTTATGAAACAAGTAGGCCGATTTGCCAGAATAAGTTTAATCGTAAATTCCTAGTAGAGGTGTCTGAAAGCAGATGATTGTGGGTGCAGTCTGTTTGGCTGATTTCTATTGTAGCCTATCAAGTTACTAATCCTTGTAGGCAATCCTGGTTTAGCTATTTTTTTTTCTTTTTTTTTTTAATCAGGTAATTGTTTTACTATTACAATATTTATACATTATAACTTACAGCACTTGTACGTTTACGGTATTATTCGGATGAATTTTAATTTCTTCAAGGTTTTTTTCAGGAAGCAACAGTTGAGGATTTGTTCTACTGTTCATTACCTAAACTAATTTCTTTGGTTCTTGCTGGGACGTTAAGTGTTCAATCGGTAGTTTGTTTCAATATTATGGCAGATATCGACTCATATTTAAAGACAAACATGAATTATGTGCTTAATGAATTATTACTTTCAATCAATTATAAATAAGCATAGTGTTGTTAGAAGAACAATATCCTTTGAATTTGACTATCTGTATTTTTTCTTTGTGTGTCTGTATGTATTTTATTTCCATGTTTATTATTTATTGTCAAGTATGCTTTATCTAATGGCAGTCTCTTAATGGAGGAAGCTGAAAAATTCCCTAAATAAATAAATAATTTATTGTCATAAAACACTACTATTGTAATTATAACCATGCTGAATGGGGATGGGCGTCATGCAGAAAACTTCAACTATAACACCTACTGCCCATTTCTCTGGTAACTCATTCTTCAGCCTACTGCTTTCCCTGGCAGCACGAATAGGTCTAGTATCATTAAGTTCTGATAATTGTTTACAGCACATGGGTTTGTAAATGAATTAACTTAAGATGGTCATACACACTAGCAGTTCCAAGCCTGTCGTGTCAGCCTGGCTCCCACATTTGTTCACCAAACTACATGAATAACTGCAACATTCATATATATATATATATATATATATATATATATATATATATATATATATATATATATATATATATATATATATGCACAGGAAGACCCTACCGACCACGCATGCGCAGTAGTAGTAGTGAAGCAGCCGACGTGTGTTCTGTAAGACTCATTGACCTCCATATATATACCTGGACTTAGTACTAAATACAATCCCCTGTACTAAGATGTGAGGCCACTTTTTCGACTAGTCTCGCCCGGAAACTATGGCAAGAAACTATTTGTCTGCTCAATACGAAACGTCAAATCGCCTTTCTTGTATGGAATTATCACATGTTTGGTTTGGAAATTGAAGATTATGTTGACGAATCATTGTAAGACAGTTCTTCTTGCTGCATTATAAGAATAATTAATATTAACATATTAAAAGTTTGTCATTATTATAATTAAGATTAATATTAATACGTATATTTTTACCCGTGACTTCTGTCGTTTCCATACATGTAGGCCTAACCGACAAAATAGCGTGTATTCAATACTACACTTATTACATTAAATTAGTATTACGTTGAAATCTTTAGAAATTGAAATATATTGTTTTACTTCAAAATCGCCATCATTCATTTTAAGTATATTTTATTGTGATAATAACGTTTAATACCATATTTAATAATTAATCCTTAATCCAGATGTTAGCAATTTTTAGGATAGGCCTATATCATAATTCAGGTAGGATGGCAATGATGGAAAAATCGAAGAACTAGTAAAAAAACACAACATGGGCAGACTTAGTTTTGCATAAAAGAATGAGCTGAGGTAGGTAATGATTGAAACTGATTAACTTAGATTAGAAGTATATGTAAAAGGCTCTCATGTGTAATCTATTTAATAAGTAGATTAAAGAATTGTTTATCTGGGAGCAATAATTACAGACACAAATAATACTAAGGCCGAATTTAAGTGTAGACACAAATCAGGAAATGGTAGTTTTTATGCGGGTAAGAAACTCTTAACTTCTCGTCTAATGTCCACAAATCCAAAAATAAAAATTTATAATACAATTATCCTGCCGGTTGTATTATATGAGACATTATGTGAGACATGGTCGCTTACTCTTCGCGGAGAACAAAATCTGAGAGTGTTCGAAAACAGGATGCTTAGGAAAAAATTTGGGCCTAAGAGAGATTAAAATGGGGACTGGAGAAAACTGCTTGATGACGAGCTTCATAACCGTCACCGGATATAGTAAAGCTAATTAAATAATTGAGGATGAAATGGGCTAGACTTGTTGCACGCATGGGGGAAGAAAGACATATTTAAAATATATTGACGGGGAGACCCGAAAGGAATATACCACTTGGAAGACCTAGACGCAGGTGGGAGGACAATATTAGGATAGATTCAAGGGAAGTAGGATTTGCGAGTGATGGCTGGATGGAGTTAGCACAGAATAGGGTTGAATGGCGGACTCAAGTAAGCGGGGCAATGAACCTTCGGGTTCCATAAAACATAATATTCATTTAGCTTGCTTAGGAATTGTCCATTGCCATAGAGTGAGTAAGTAAGTAGGCCTAAGTATCTTCAGATTATGTCAAGACTGCCTAGTATGCATTTTTTTCAGAGCATAATAAGGTGTGATCTAGTAGTAGCCTATGGGGAAATGGTGTAGGAATTAATCAAGTATTATTTATCCAGAAAAAAACAATTAGAATAATAACCAATGCTAAAAAAATAGAGCATTGCAAACCACTATTTATTGAGACAGGCTTACTAACAATAATAAATTTATATATTTTTTATGTCTTGTCATTAGTAAAATATAACATAAAAAGCTATCAAACACGAAGTTCTTATTTATCAGACCAGAAATCAAAATAAAATTGGGACAACATTATATAAAAAATACCATATAAACTTCAAGAAATGTTCCCATATTTGTTTTCACAAAGAACTATATTCCTAGCTTTAAAAAATCCTTTTTTATAATGTTAAAGAATACTTAGAATCAGATTTACAAATAGAATAGAGCAACTTAGCGTAAGTAATTACATGTGTAATCTGCAAGTATATGTTATTCATTTAGTGTCACTTGGGTTATGGCATTAGTATAACTAAGAATAATAATTTTGACTAATGTAATTAAGTTTGTAAATATTCATAGCTTAGATTCTTAAAAATGTGTATTGATGTAAATAGCTAATGTGACCGATTGCAGTTGGTACTGCCTAAAAGTGTTATTAAATATATTTTAATTTCTAAACATTTCAACGTAATATTAATTTAACGTAACTCTTGACAATGAAACGAATAATTATATTCAAATATCACACTTAACTAGCAAGGAATAAAATAGTTTAAAACACAAGAATCTGGGCCCTAGTAATAAATGTTGTATTGAATACGCGCGATTTTGTCGGTTAGACTTACATCATGAAAGAGAAGTCACGGGTAAAACCATTCGTATTGATAAAAATAAATTATTTGGAGTTAAAGGTAAGGTACTGTTCACTCTATCGCAATAAATTTTCAGGCATATATGCCTACTTGACATTTCTTGCTGAGCAGACAAATAGCTTCTTGCCAGATTTTTCTGGCGGAGCTAGTTTAAACAGTCGGCCTCACTTGCTGCGCTGGACTCCTAACTCCAGTTCTATTCTAGCTCAATGGTAAGACTCTACCGACCACGCATGGGCGGTAAAAATGTCCACTTGGGATGCCATGGTTATATTTTGGCAGATGGAAGTTATTGCACATAACACATAGGCCTGCTGTTAAGTTCATAAACATTTATGAACTTAACAGTTACTTCCTTTCGGGTATTTAGAATTAATTTAGGGGGCATACGAGCTCGTTTTTAAAAATAATATTATTAACTTAATATAAATTAATATGAACTTGGAGAAACTTTACTTATTTTCAATAACAATGCTTGACGACGAAACAACTTGGCAGTATCCGTCTTCCTGCATAATTCTATCAGTTTGCAAATCCATACTTTTCTTATGGCGCTTCCCCAAGTCAGACATTTTTGAAGTTATATTTCCTTGTGTATGACTGTTATTCTGTCAATGAGTTTGTCCCTCACGAAAGTCATAATTGCAAAGGTAATCTGCTAGTACAGAAGAACAAATAGATGCTCTAGCCCCTATGGCGGCTCTAATGAAGGCAGTTCAGCAAACCAAGGACTCTGCAACAAAATTAATACAGACACAGACACAGACACAGAAGAAACCTCCACGATCCCTGACAAGCTGCAAGCATTGTTGGTTGTAATCTACAGAAGCACTAACAGGTGCTACTATAAAGTTTTTTTGTTTTCTAAAGTTTAATATACCCAGGAATTGAATGATAGTATGCGTAATACAAGTTTCCAACAAAATTAGCGGAAATCCAAAACTAGAATATTCTGCGTCATTTTGGAAAAATAGTGTATATGAATATCTTAAATATGAGTGGAGTTAATATTTTAATGTAATATAGGCTAGAGTGATATTTCTAGTTACTGACTTAAAAGATATGGCAGATAACAGGAACAACCTCTCTCCATACAATATTACAACCGTTAAAAATCTAGAACAAAAATGTATAATAGAACTACATATATTCTAATTAGAAATGGTTTATATGTTTATCTTATTTGTTAGATTATTATCTGATTGTTCATGTAGGATGGAAACTAGATACTATAATTAAACAATCTGTTTTCTTATCCTAGAACTTGCTCTGTAATGAACTAAAAAGGAAAAATCTAGTTTGCTTTAAGGGAAATATCATTATATCGTAACTTATAGAATTAATTATTAGATACAACTTGTCTTATACCACGACAAACTGATATATTCATGTACTCTGATCTCACACAGGTAATTAATTACCAATAATACGTTATATGATAGTCTGCTACCTGATTCTAATGCCAAAGGTAATGACTAAATTCTATATCTACTTGAGCTTAACATTTCATACTGACTAACTTCATAAAGGAAGAATAACGAATATGACAGTTGTAAATTAAACTAACTTAATGTACCTAGGTACAATAATTTCTCTTTGTTTTCCCATTGCCCCTAGTGTTGAGGCGTAGGGCCTCCAAATGGAGGTTTGTTACGCTTATTCTGGATTTAGAATTTATGTGTGGAATTAAATTTATTTTTATTGCTTATATTGTGTTCGTATCGTATGATAGAAAAAAGTTCTTAAAATTGTCCATTCATCTTATTTCATGCTTCCAAGTCAATCCGCTCAGCGACTATAATGCCACTAAATACCCACATGCAAAAAGATTAAAAACACTGACAAACAATATAAAATCATGTAGGCCTAATACAGAAAATCCAGGGATTTACCTCTCTACCTTTTTTTTTACACTTCTACATTTAACGAACCCATTTTTATCAAAATTAAATAATTTTTAAGATGAAATATATTAACTGTTTTGAGAAAATAAAACTACTAAAAGACATGAGGACAGTATGCCTGTAACGGTAAAAAGGACTAGATTTCACTTCATATTAAAATTATATAAAATATTTGTGCAACCCTTCCGAAGTGGAATAAACACATTCATTGCAGTGGTTTGCTACACATTGCTAAGAAGGTAAAAATACTTCCATTTCCTTTTTAAAATACACTTAAAATTTTAAGTGGTGGGTAGTTATTATTCTTTCGCAACAAACAGAGATTTTTTAAATATGCATTCATAAAATGTACAAATTTCTACAGTTTTGTACCTCTCGCTTTCAAAACGGTTTGCCATGTCCCAAAACCAACTTTTAGGAGACCTTTTCTTCCCAGACTTAGCAATGCGACGCAATGTTTCCGAAAAATTCCGGGGTTGTAAGACCCTGGATGCCTGTGGAATTGAGGAGGAGGGCCCAGGTTAAATGATCGGTGGCCGGCACGCCTGGATACTGACGGAGCAGAAAGAGCCCCACAACTAAGGTATTTTGCTTATAGGTATACCCAAAAAAAGATCCATTAATCTAAACTTCTTATGCTTACATTTGACATTTGCTAAAGAAGGGTTAACACGCTATTACTAGGGCAAGGCATTTAATGACCTAAAATAGTGAAAAAATGCATTTATGACCTAAAAATAGTGAAAAAATAACACAAAGTTTAAAAAAATGACCATTATTTTATAACTAAAGAAGTAGGCCTACCGGTAAGTAAATTTATACTACTTGGACACCCTTAGCGAAAAATTTCTTTCTGAACTGGCATGCACATCAAATTGCCCCTAGAAAATATTTGCCATTTAGAGAGAAAGAAATATAATTCTTTATTGATATAAGACAAACTGCTACAATGAACCTGAAATAAAATTATCTATGAACACTTGGCGGAGACTCTCAAATGAAAACGATTGTGTGTTGTCTGAAACTAACGATTTGTACATGGAAAAGCTCCTACCTACCTCCATTGAAACATGACCTAAAAATGCCGAAAATGACCTAAAAATTTCCAAAAAAATTACCCATCCCTTGATAATGTCGAAAAATGTAAAATAAAGCAAAAAATGCAAAAACAAATTGCCCTTATTTAATCATTTATTTCATGATACATATGTATATATATTGGAGCTGTCTTTTAACCTTCATATAAAAAAGATGCAAAATCATCAAATGCCTTGCCCTAATTATTATAATACACCTCACTGAACCGTTACAGCCCACCGAGATGTGGGAATATCCACAACAACACGCTAGATTTTACCTTCATATATCCGCGACACTGTACAGTGCATTCAAGAAGCCGGCTTCTTTGTGATAGCTCATGAGTCATGAAGCTTCTAAATGCTCCAACCATTAAGCAAACTATTCGCTAATTAATAAGGTACACATCCTAGCATAATAAATCTAGAGATATTAAAAAGGAAATGTCGCTATTAATAACCTTAAAGGAAAAAAAGTAATTTTCTCCCCATTTTCACTCAGGCTGACCATGCAGAGATAAAACTGTGGTAGTTTTATCTGCATAGTCTCTCTGGCGGATGGGCAAGCAGAAGACTGATGGTTCCAATTTGCTCTTCTCCCAATATTGCACAACAGCCTCATGTAATTTTCTCAAGAAACAAGGTCACAACAATATGACCCGACCTTCCTTCTTTCCCATCTCATACCAAATAAACAACCTAATACGAAGAATGTAAGGTCCTCTGTTTAACACAAATTTCTTATAAGAAATTCCATACAAGAATATGCTGTACTTTTCGCAGTGAATGTTACATGTAGTCTACTGTTCATAATTCTTTCCCATGTATATTGTTCGTACAAATGATTTTTAATGCTCCATAATAGGTAAGGAATATTTATTTTTAAGATGACACAAAGTTACACATTATTCCCCATACCATGACATTTAATTGAGAAATTCGCATAATTCATTTCTGAGTATTGCAAGCAGAGCACGATTATAAAGTAAAGTTGATAATTCAAGTCAGGAAGGGAATGGTCCAATGTTATTTTATGGAATTATAATGATCAGGTGTAATTTATGTAGGTTATATAACTGTAAGTTAGTACAAAATAATATTAAGTTTAGGACAAAACTTCAAGAATAGGGCCTACATATTTTACCTAGCCTAAAGGGCTATCAGAAATATCCACCAAAAATGTCCGTTAACTGCAACATAATCCAATTATGAAAAACATCCCCATATCGCATCATTATATACTTAAGTATAGAACCTGATTTGTTTCAGAATAATATAAAAAATACGTTTTACACAAAATACAACACATAAAAAATATAAAAATGTTACAAAATTAACAATTAGAACCCTTAAATAACAAAAGAAACATTTATATAAATTTAAAAGGACGTTCACATTTGCCATAATATTCACACCATGTTCCTGCGGTTTTCGGGCGTCTCTAAACCCACAGAACACCTTCTCCAAGAAGAAAAGAATACATTAGTTTCGTGTTATTCAGCTATGCTAAAGAATAATACAACCTGAGAGGATCCATGGGCATAAATAAATGGTTCTTTTAAGCTCAGCCAAGTGCATTATCTCTGGAGAACTATTTCAGGCGATGTGTAGGTCCCTTACTGGCTGCGAGGGAGTGAAAAAAACTGCATTATCCATGTTATTAAAGACATACTGTATTTTAAGAACTTACGACCATCGGTTTCTGCCTTTTTCAGCAAGGATAATATGGGGTTGGAAGGAACTATAATATGAGTGTCATTAAATATATATTTCGAGATATTTGCAGTCAACGTTTTCCAGCTAGAGGATAATCTAGGAAAAGGAGTAGCCTATAGTGTGCAATAGCATTTTGAATATTCAAATTTTGCACACTAGAATGCCCGAAGGAGAATGGTGGGCTATGAAAGTTTTGTTCGCAGCAATTAATATTATTTAGATGTGCATTCCACAGCCTTATATAATTCGATTACTCGCAATATATATTTCGAGATATTTGCAGTCAACGTTTTCCAGCTAGAGGATAATCTAGGAAAAGGAGTAGCCTATAGTGTGCAATAGCATTTTGAATATTCAAATTTTGCACACTAGAATGCCCGAAGGAGAATGGTGGGCTATGAAAGTTTTGTTCGCAGCAATTAATATTATTTAGATGTGCATTCCACAGCCTTATATAATTCGATTACTCGCAAGTGTGGAAGTGTTTAAGACAGACTCCTGAAACTTCTCCAAGTATTATTGAGTTCATTTAGGGAATGTGAGATAACAGTCTACAGTTGTCCTTACTATGCAATGTAGGTCACATGAAAATGTAATTATGCTACAATGGAATTTAATTACAGATAAACCTGATCTTTTAAGTACAATATAACTTCCGTGCTGTGACACACTGCAATTTGTCTTTCTAGCAGCCATATAGGAGTACAGAGTATCTTAGCAATTTATCGGTAACGAATTAAGCGACCGTATGTTTGGGAATGAGAAAAAAAGGCCAGGAAACGATTCCACTTAAAGTACAAACGATTCAATTACTGGAGAGGAAGGGAAAATAAAAGTACTATAGAGTCGGGTTTATACTACTGACCTAGATTGGATATTCCTAACAATATAAGAAACAGCTTAGGTGAGGTTAAAATAGTTTTATGCAACACACTAAGCAAAATGAAATGCGTAGTAATTAACTTAATTAAAACTGTAAATCTAGTAGGATAAGATATTCTACTTTATTAAATTACACTGGGATGAGACCCTCCATATTAAGAGTGAAACATAAAAATATTAGAGAAAGGTTATTCTTTGATCTTAGAATATTTAGAAATGAGCCTTCGTTTATTTTCTCGCAAAACCTTAATTCTTTAATTAACGTGCTTTTGAGGGGACCGAAGCGGTCTCTTGACAGTGGAGGAAACTTCACAACGGGATGACTGACTTGGTGTTTGGATTGTATTACAGTATTCCACACTACCATCATCATAAAGTTTGAATAAAAGTTTTCAAAGTCATATATTTTAAGTAAAGGAAACTCGTCCGAATATACAGTAAATTAACGATAGAAAAGAGAAAATATAAGAGTACACAGTGCTCATAAGCGAAGGAAAGTAGTTATAACTTTTTCTATGACACGTGAAAGCATAGGTTGTCTACAGAGGAGGACAAATGTGAGTAGGCTTAAATGTCCATTCATGTAACACATGCTTAAATGCGGCCAGTGACTGCCCTGCACGGTCATTAGGTCCCGTCAAGGCCTCCTGCACTTTGCTATTTAACCTACTAAAAGAAATAATGTTCTTCAAGAGATTATCTTCTATAAGAGATACAGAAAAAAAGATGAAAGAATAAAGATTAATATTTATTTCTTTGGAGTACAATACTAGTAACGCATTGGTTGACTACTGCCCGCAGTACAAGTCGAACTCGGATAAGTAGAACTTTTTAAATTCGAAATCGGGAGTAATTCGAACTTTTTAGCATGGTCCCTTGACATCAATATACAAAGAATTTCTAATTCGAAATCGTGATTAATTTAATCTTTTGTTGGTCCCTTCAGGTTCGATTTATCCAAATCGACTAACTTTCCCACAGTGAAAAAAATCCTAAATCAATTAAAGTGATTTTTATAAATTTATATTATTTATGCCTACTTTGCTAGTTGTAAATATCAGGGTAATAAGTTACACTTCTAAAAGAATGCCAATGCAATAAAACACTAACCTACAGACATCTGCGACACTAATAATTCTAAATAAACTGCAATTAAATTAAAGGTTATGGTTCCATAAGTCACAATAGCTTCACTGCTAAGATGAAGATAAAAATTAAGAGTGTAATTTTCGGCAAAATAATAATTTAAAAATATTTTTCGCACAATAATAATAGATAGGATCTAGTACTTCGTCCCAAAGGTGTCGAGGCCCGTCAAGCCCTCTAGCATATTCTATTTCAGATGTCACTTTTAAACCGTTGCTTGTAGTTTGTATTTCAATTGTTTCAGAAAACGCTCTTTCAAATTTAAAGAACTTTTAACATTGCTGACGATGATCAATTCATAAAGAATGCTGCCGATGATCCAGTTAATTTTAAGAAAAAAAGTTGTCCGTTAAATGAGCACTGACTTTGGTGCAGTATTTTTTATTCAGTTTCTTATTAATTAGGCTATAATGTAAGGTCTAGTACTGCACAAGAACCCCTTGCAAAACCAGTGAAACTTACCCGTCGATCTTTCTTCAGGAAGGACAATTATGCTACCTTCCAGAAGGGATATTTTCCGTTGCTGAAAACAGTCTTTCAAACTAACATTGCCCAAAATTTGAGGATTTGAATACCATTAAATCACTATCAAATCCCTCTTCCGCATCCAACATTTGAATTAGCCGAATGTCTGTTATATTATTTTGCAGGTCCCGCCTGCTTTTCTACTTGGGTGCAGAACAACATTGGCATAATTAAGAAAGAATGGAATTTAAATTACACAGAACAGAGGCCAACAATAGGCCTATCCTAAGAATTTACATCGCTCTTAAGATTGTAAAGGTTTAGATTTATGTACTTCATATACTAAGTTACCCATATCCCCCCCTCTATTATTTATGTTCTGAATTCAGGTCGTTCTTACTTTCCATGAAACGAGCAGATAAATTAATGGACTGCTGTAATGCTAAAATACGCAGCTAGATAGACTGATACACTAGCTGACTGACATACGTTTACAAAAACCCACATATTATATTTGTTTTACCAGAATGCCATAAAATACTTTCACCGCTTGCAGTTTTCTTTTTTCTTTAGCTTGTATAATGCTTCAGAGAACCTGCCTGTTAACAACGTACAGCATAAGTGAAAATTTACTTTTATTGAAAACTGTGTAACTTGAAGTACCGGAATTATGGTAACATTTTTTATTTTTATTTATGGGTAAAATAAATGGTAATCAATGTTTCAAGCTCACGATAATCAAATCGAGTGAATGATCATTCCTACTAATGTTCTTTCCTATTTTGTTTATTCTGCCTGTGTAATTAGGTTTACTAATTGAAAAATGTTACTCTTCTGTAATAAATGTGTTAGTTAGGGGCATGTGACCCCGCCCCTCAATTCTTTGACGTCATGCAACTCAGTGGTTACCAGAGACAGCTTTGTTTTCCCAGTTAAAATTCCCTTTTTGGCTTTCCGGCCGCCTACATGGTCAAGTGGTAAGCTGAGGCCGATCTGCAGGTCTGATCCCGCTACCTCCTGAGAGTAAGCGAGGATCTCCTTGATAAACAGGTATTGGCTCCTATATAAAACATCAATAGTGTTCGGAGATAAGCCCTGTCCTCCCATGGGATGTAATGCCAAGGGAGAAAAGGAGAAAGAGAGAGAAAGAAAGAAAAAAGACAGACAGGTACGCAAATTCTAAACTAATGTTAGAACTGTGGGTTTTTTTATTGGCATTTTGAGATATAACTTTAAGGTTATTATACAATATTCCAGATTAAGTTATATCAATAACAAAACTTATTGTTTTCTGTTGCTTACAGTTTACTGTAACCATGGTCTTCCATAGCTTCTTAAATATATATGAAACATTATAAAGCAGACATTTACGGACTACAAATGTTTTTCTCAAATATTTTAAGTCACTCCATCATTAAAATGGCCATAGTAATGTGGTACATGTATTAAAGAAGTTCCACAAAAAGTTCAGCTTTCTAAACAAATTATTGTAGGACCTGACGTTTTATAAATGGGAAACAGTAAGAAAAATGGGCAAACGACCGCTGAAGTCTTATTTATGTTATTTTTTTGTGGAAATAGATGTCATTCCTGGAATATCAGATATGGCCTCACTGGTCTTTGTCATTGCTTTGTATTAACTATTCATTTTTGTAACTTTGTATTAACTATTTTTACTTGTACATTGAACATTTAGTCCATGATAGTACAGAAAATGTACTCAAGTTAGGTACTGAACTGATAGGAAATGAATAGAAACGTGTATGATGGCCATAGTAATGTGGTACATGTATTAAAGAAGTTCCACAAAAAGTTCAGCTTTCTAAACAAATTATTGTAGGACCTGACGTTTTATAAATGGGAAACAGTAAGAAAAATGGGCAAACGACCGCTGAAGTCTTATTTATGTTATTTTTTGTGGAAATAGATGTCATTCCTGGAATATCAGATATGGCCTCACTGGTCTTTGTCATTGCTTTGTATTAACTATTCATTTTTGTAACTTTGTATTAACTATTTTTACTTGTACATTGAACATTTAGTCCATGATAGTACAGAAAATGTACTCAAATTAGGTACTGAACTGATAGGAAATGAATAGAAACGTGTATGATACAACCTGCACGAAGTCGGGGCAAAATATGGGATTGTCTACATAGGGCATTGAACATATTCAACTTGAAAATAACTTTCTCAGCGTTCCCCACGGCCGTGGAGGAATTCCTCTCACGAAAACGACCTTCTGACAAGGTATGCACAGAACTGTAACAGAATGAAACATGGCATCCTAGACCTAGTGCCTACATCTGGACTTTTAGGCCTGCACGTGTCTGTATGCGATGAAATCTGTTACGTAATCTGGACTAGTTACACATTTAAAGGACTCTTAATGTACAGAACAGAGACCACAGGATATTACAAAAAGCAGGTGGTTATCTTCTACAGACTGGTCATGTTATTATTTAATGACAACCTGAATACCAAAACAAAAATCTTCGTGAAATTTCGCAGGTCTCATCCCAATTCCTTCATCTTCCCTAAACGGGAAAGATTATTATCTCACCAACTTACTAACGCTTAA
The DNA here is from genome assembly GCA_964059195.1 of Ectobius pallidus. Lineage (NCBI taxonomy): Eukaryota > Metazoa > Arthropoda > Insecta > Blattodea > Ectobiidae > Ectobius > Ectobius pallidus. The sequence continues at coordinate 91,258,884 of CAXKWD010000002.1, forward strand.
CTTTAAATAATATTACCTATTTTGAAGCAATGACAGCGTCATTAGTCATTACTCAGTTGGAGCTTTTATCATACATAGGCCCTCAAGCTACTGAACATTATAAAATACCCTTAGGATAAACCTAATAAAAAGTCCTTTAAACTTTTTACTTTAAGAATCTAAAACGCTAAAGTTATATTTACAGCATTTGATGATTCTGAAGTTAAAGGCTCTATCAGAAAATTGCATTACTGCGTATATTTCCTCAGATTTTTTTTGTTAACTTTGTGAAATCTGTTTCGAATGAGCTTGAAATTCTACTTCGGTGATTTCTGTTTTCTTAATCCAATGTAACATGCCTACAAGTTAATTTACATAAAGCATTGTCCTTGAATTTATGGCCTATATTTAAATAGGTGATATAGTGAAAATACTACAATATTTAGATGTAAAAAGACCGACACATTTTACATTAATACAACTGTGTTACACCACCCTCCATATAACATTCCAAAGCTATATGTTTAATGGATCCAAAAATATTAGATGTTTGTATTTTAATACTCAAACATCGGAATTAATATATATATATATAGTGAGTCATAAAATAAGTAATTGTACCGACAGAAGATTTCAGTGTACAAGTTTCAAATTATTTATATACGTAATCTTAAAAAACGTTTTAAGGTTTTTAAGTAGACCATTACAAACTGAGATATTAATTAAACCTTTAAGCAGACTGTCAATTCACAAGAAGCAGAAATTTTAAGTAACCCATTCCGTAACGCTGTCCTCAATGGTATAGGTAGTAAATAAGCATTTGCTATTGGGTATATTTAAACATATAGGCCTACGTTATGAATATATAACATGGAATATAAACATATACTGTAAGACGGATCGTGAGGTAACGTAATATTCCTTTTCGGGCCTCTTTCATAGTAAAGGCGGAAAATAAGACTAATTAATGACTGGTCACCTCGCCAATACAAGTGGTAGCAAATTTGACTTGCAACCACGAATTAGCAGAGTAAAACCTCACTAGGACCAAACTTTCCCTTTAAGGTTTACGCCCGAAATCTTTCCCACAAACTTAAGACTGATGTTAGGCCTAGATAAGTTCGCCGGGACTGCTACCTCTGATTCATCAACCACCAATTTCCTATCCGGAAATCAAAAGGAGCGAACACATTAATTCCTGGCATCCAGAGAAATGAGTCGAAGGTGCACTATGGAGCATAACTGGAGGAAGTTGATGCTGGAAGTTCCATGAAGGAACGCGTATTTATAATACATAGCCAGGGAAATGTATTTAATCCTTCGCCCAGAAATGAGAGAGGCATACATTTTTCGACATTTTAGTACACAGATGCAATGAATCCTTCACCCAAGAATAAGACAAGCATAAGTTATGCAATACACGCATGCTTCCAATAAATATCTGGAGTGTTATTAACAACCCTCTTCGCCCAGAATGAGATGGACAAACATTTTAAGACTATACACAAAGTTCTAGTAAACATTTGTGGAATATTATTAACCTTTCACCCTAGTAATGAGATTAAATATAGATTTTACAAGATGTTTCTGGTACCACAGCTGGAGGATGTTACGAATCCTCGTTTAGAAATAGACATATATTTTAGAATACATGCTTCCAGTATACAGGTGAATAAATGCAATCATTCTTTCGTCCAGAGAAGAGAAAGACCTGAATTTTAGGACACTATGCTGAGTCGTTAAATTTCAAATAAAACATTGAAGACATTTTTGTCTGACTGGAAATCGAAAGTCAAACTAAATCATTTTGGCTACAGCTTTAGCTACCCAAGTGATAAAAATTTGTGCTTTACCAGTAACGTAAAGCAGATTCTTAAATATGAAAGGGATTTTTAAAAATAACATGAAATGGCTAGGTTGGTTATGATGATATTGCATTCATGATTCGTTAATTTTATTTCTCCTTGGGTTTCAATTTTTAATAAAATGGATAAAATTAAGAAGAAAATATTCCCAGTTCTGGGTATAATTCACAAACTACGTATTTCAGGAATGAAGAGTCAACTTCTTAAGATCTTACATAAGTTATATGAACAACATATGGATAATTGCAGGAAACCCCTATTTCTTGAGCTAGATATAATAGACCGATCAAAATTGTTTTCAACCCATCACTAATGAATGATATATTCAAAATGTCTGGAATCAAACCAATTTCTGTCTCTGCAAATGCAGCTATTGACAGCCATTTACATTTTATTAAAAATAAACTTATAAAATCTAACACCACTTTAATTATACCCGAAGATGTTCATCCCTATAACTCGTGACAAGCCAATCATCTCTTTGTAACCCATACCGAATCCACTATGTATGGCGTAAAAGGAATATTGCCACATGCTATAACATTATATAACATGCTACCTGAAAGCGTATCCGGTTGAACTGTTAGAAATGTTAAGCCACGAGCATTATCATATTTTTTAGATATTTACTTAAATCAATAGGATAGATTACCAAAAAAGGACTTTCATCATCACAGTGGACAAATGCCATTAAAATGAATTTCAACCTGGTGGCTGTTCGAAGCGTCTTGGGCATAAGTCAGGTATATATATATATATATATATATATATATATATATATATATATATATATATTAGGGATGGGTCGATACCAGATTTTCTCGATACTCGATACCGATACATGATTTTTTCCTCGATACTGCATCCTTCGATACTCGATACCTTCAACATTTCCAGTTTCAATAAATAGGTACATTAAAAATTAAAATTTGAGAGAACTGTGTAATACTAACTAAATTAATTAAGTGTGCATATGTAATGAGACACAATTTAATATCATCAGTAGCCTATAATTATTTTTCAACTCTACATTAAAACTAAAATTAGTTTTTTAAACAGTCCACTTACAAGTTTTTGTTAAAAATACTAGCATTCTCACTTAATTGCAGAATTGCAGAATTACAAAAGTATCGAAAAAGTATCGAGCGAGTTTTCTGAAGTATCGTTCGATGCCGATACCATGCAAGTATCGAGAGTATCGAGGTATCGAAAGTATCGAGGACCCATCCCTAATATATATATATTCAATTTCAGAATGTTAATAAAAAATCACTGTTTAATTATTACACCACCATCATCATCAACATCACCATCATCACCATCGCCATCATCATCATTCTACAATTCTTAGGTTTCAAACAGATTCTTTGTAGAAAAACTTTATTATGCACCTTCTATGACGGCAGGATTTGAATGCATACCTTATCTGCTTTCTGCATACATAAGCTATAATATGCTCTCGTACAGAACATTCAGTTGTCACTTAACATGGACGAACTGATTGTGAAACACTGCGAAAAACAGTTTCCTCCTTCACATCAAGTTAAGGATCGACATTCATTCACGCTATAACGTATAAAATACTAAAGTTACATCACTGGCAGCAATAATAATCCAGGTTAGCGACGGATTCACATAATGAGCTCCATGCCGTTTGTCCATATATGGCGATTTAATAGACTAGATAGCAGACATTGTATACAGGTTGTCCTGGCGGGTCAGTTCTCATGCCTTGACCCACTTCTCCCGTAGCCATCAATCTAATGGGACATAGCGTCATGACCATAAGTTACAACTTGATTTGTAAAGACATGTGCGACTACTCTGGAGACAACTCCATAACAAATACAGGACAGGAGAAGTGACATGAAATATCGTAAAATGTATCTCTTGTATGTTTTCTGATGAGGCAGAAAATGCACATGTTGCGTAATAAGAATTATAAACAATGTACACTCTATTAAGACATAAACGTAACTACGAGCAAAGATCCTATTATGAAACAAGTGAACTGAATTCCGGAACATTAAATTTGCAAAGTTCATTTCTTTAGGAATTAATTTTTTTCTGGAAGTTTATATTTATTACAATTCTGGAAAAATCCTAATATTGAAACCTTTCCAAATATTGGCCAAACGTACAGAAAAATTTTAATTATTAATCGCTTTATATTGAAAACTTTAGCCGAGTAAAGGAAAGGGGAGAATTCTGCTATAGCCTACAGTATATATAATTTGCTTTTAAATTACAATTACCACCTATGTTCAGTATTTAAAATTTAGCCTATTTTGAAAAACATAACTTATTTTAACACATTTAACATACATAAGTAGCGTAAACTACTAGTCTAGAGGTATAAAACTTATGATATATACATTAAATTAGTCAAAAGTATTGCTAAAAATTCTTAAAACTGTAATAGAAGTCTTGTATTAAAATGCGGATGTGTTCTCTTCCTACTACGCGTTTCGATGTTAATACATCATCTTCAGGTGATTTTCTGCATTACTTGTGAAAATTATGTTGTGGGCTGGATGTGCAGCCTTCTGTCAATAGATGTGTAGTATATATATAGTTCTTTACTTCACGAAACAAATGTGACATTTGCCGATCAGGTGACCAAAGATATCCAGAATACTAAACAGAAAAAACTGCTGTTTTCATGTTCATTGTTTGATATTAAAGCGTCAAGAAAAGCCCTGCGGTCTGCATATCTTCTAGCCAACCATCTAACGGAATAGACGAAAACTACTAACCGTCAGATTTATAAAGCTCTGCCAGGTATAGGGGCTTACCCATACCCAGCTGGCAGGCCCCTTGGAGTTCCGTATCGTGAAACCTCTGCCAGCGGAGGTTCCAGCAGGAGTTCGGACGTTGCAGTGAATGGCAACCCTGTAGATGCATCACAGTCGAGCTAAAATGGCTACTTCATAGTGACCAATTTGATAGGGAGAAAGTCAGTATACATTTTCACCAGTTGTATTTTTTAAGAACATTTATGAGGAATACTAAACATTTTCTGAATAAAACCATCTAGTTTTACTATTATAAAAATATTATCGTAATAGTTTTAAACATAAGAACATTGTATTATTCTAAGTGGATGTTGGCAATATGTTAAGCTGGCCGCGCCTATCATCTCCACCTGCTACGCATGCCTTCGGCAGTAGTACAGGGGAGGGGCCAGCAGGAACTGGTCTTCATTGTTTGTTTACCTTTAAAATCTGAATTGCACCTTAAATTTGCGATCCCTATATTTGTGAAAAGGGTCCTCCGTGTCGCTTACATATAGCTACGACAAAATTCTTCTCGCTTGCTCGTCTATGATTTTCACATAGTTTGCAAACTCCAGCATATCGTCAAAGTTGACGCGGGAAGTTCGTGCCACGTGGCTTGCAGACGGAAAGCGTGTTGGTGACAGTTCTGGGAGACCGCTAGGGGTTTGCCAGGTAGCAGACCTCTGTCGATAGCTGCCACCTAGGTAGGTAAGCATGCTTACTTGGGGGAGGACTATAGATTCGGCGGTAAGAGTTGATGGTCGAGAGTCGTTTGCTTCATGAATTACGTGTTAAAAATCCTTTATTATTTATGGTCATCAACAAAAGTTGTATTCAACTTTTTATAACGATAATTAAGACACAGCAATTAAAACACTCATATAAAAATTATGAAATTTGCTATGATTTTTTCATAAACATACTCATGCAGTGGCAACTCCTGGTTTTTTAGTTGTGTAGGATGGTGTGGAGAGAGCGAATTAACCCATTCACTGCTATTGACGTACATATGCGTCGCCGTAAAAAATACATAAAGGGCTAAAGGCTCAGATGTAAATTGAATACAATAATGCTTTATCCTAAAATATAAAAATATTTAACCACGTATGAAAACTGTCGTTTGCGGAAATCAGCTATTCCGCTATAATTTTCATAGTTGATATCAAACTTGATATTACTCCAGGAATACTTATATTGAAATATAAACAGCACTGCAAAGTTTAATAATAGCTAGGCCTATAATATATACCAAGAAATTAAATAAATAAATATTAATAAAAATATGATCACTCCCCTCTTAGAAAACAAGCTATCGAACGTGAGGAACACAAAACACATGTGAGGAAGGACTGTAAGACGTCCTCAACTTCTTCCATATGAAACTGGCTTCTCACAACACTTCCCTTCCCCGCCTCCCCTTCACATACCCCAGAGATCTAACAACGGCATGGACTGCGTAACACCAACACTGAGGACATCCTCGCAAATACCAACCTGCTCAAAACAGAACCGCTAACTTCCTTCCCGAGTGCTCTACAATAACGCTGTTTTGTCATTTTATTGTTTTAATTTTGAAAATGAATGCCAGTAAACATTTATGTAGATGAATTATGAAGTGTAGGACGATCCTCACATCATATATGGAATAATCGCCACTGAAAAACTCATGTCTTAATAAATGTCATTATATGCTCGATATAAATGGTACTATTAATGTTTCATGCCAATTGAATACTACACTGATTTCATAATCTAATATATAAAGTCGAATGTGTGTTTGTGGGTATGTTTGTTCCTTATACAAATCTACATTTCTTTACCAATTTACACGAAATTTTGCACACATACCCAGTTAAGCCCGGAAAGTATAGCGGTCAACATTAAAATTCAAACAAAATACTCCTTCCCTTGAAAATTATATAATTTCTGAGAATTTTATACTGAAAAAAATGAATTGCTGTTTAGTTCACATGACAACAGTGAATTGTTTACTGTGATGACATAGGGCCTTGGCGACTATTTAATGCTGGACTTTAACGAATTATGATTCCATTGATGTAATATATTGGCGAAAATAATCACTGAAAATGAAATCCACGAAAATAAAGCACAGTGTGATGCAGTCACATAACTTTCTCTACCCTCGACATAAGAAATATTTTCTCACTTCACATTTTGATGTAGAATAAGAGGTCGTATTGCAGAAGCAACTTTAGTGTGTGAGTATGCTATACCAGAAGTCGGTAAATAGTCAGTTATCCATAGCTGTAGGCTTTGTATTAGTTGAGATTTATCATAGGCCCTAAGCATGGGATGGAACATTTTGAGTCCTATACTCGCAGTATATTATGTCCCGGGTTTTAGGGGAGGAAAGTATGAAAGTGATACTGCATTTCTATTTTATTTCAGGCCCGAAACGGTTTAACACGAGAATGAGAAATAAAATTTTCCGTCAAGTCAATACAATCTTATGTAATTTATGTTTCTTCTTATTTCAACCCCTCCCAGGCATGATGTGTAGAAGCAACGGAATGCAGCATTCGACATCCTCTATGAGCCATAAAAAGCTATATCTAGCGTTTTCTGAGGGAATAGTCTGAGTGCCATATGTTGTTCTTCCTCATTTCGAATTCTACATACATTATTATATCAGGACCTAGAGTTTCAACATCGAAAGTCCTCCATAAGTTAATTTCAAATTACAAAATACAAAGCCCGGGCGACGCCGGGCCTTTTCAGCTAGTAAACAATAAGAGATAAATGACGTACCTAGTACAACACAGCCTAAGTCATTGTCTAACTTACTTATTTTTATGTAGGCCTACTTGAATTTGATCTTTTCCTATGGTTCATGCCTGAACTACGACGCTATGAAAGCTGATAAGTAACATTTGTCTTTACTTTTTCATATTTAAATGTCAAACTGTCATTACTAAAAAATGACTGTTTCATGTATTACATTCAGACAATCAAAACCCAATATCTTTATAAGAAATTCATTTTAAAATATACTCAGTTTAATTAATGAACTAAGAAAATATCCCCTAAGAAAGGATTACGAGAATAATCCGAAATATGGCACGTCACCTACAAGACATCATTAGAGCTAGTTGTAGTCATAATTTGTTTTTTAAATTACAGAACACTTCTTTCCTGTAAATGAAAAAAAATCTTTTTTGTGTACCATTCTTGTGAAATTTTAATAAAGGCACCACTTTTTCCTGTTGATCTAATGCTTCGTTCAAAATATGAGGTTATTCTCAATTGAGAAGGTTCTCCATTCAATTAAGACAGACTTATGACGTAAAATTCAAGTGTCCGTTTTTTTGTCCCTGAGTATATTTAAGTGCTCGTAAAGACAATATTCCTTGTTAGAGATATTATATAAATAGAATAGACTAAACATTCGCAACTGTCACATTCGGAAACTAAAAGAATAATTATATAACATAAATAAACGTAGTCTAATGGCATTAAAATAATTTACACCGACCGGGAAGTGTGTGCAATTGTTCGTGCGTGTATCACCCCACAATTCCTTTCATTTCTGACAAAGTACCTTTCAAAATACTGGCCAAAAAATTAAAATATTTGTATCATCAAATTTGAAGTAATATACATGAATTTGAGCCATGAGAAATACAATATCTGTTTCATGCAGGTGAAAAGCTACTAGCCTATGTTCACGCAACAAAGAGTAGCCGTTTATTTGAAACCGAAAATGAATGTGAATGAGGCCTCGGGTTATGGCTTCACATCGATACAAGCACAAGCGCTATGAATTCTACACATTATAATCCTTATTTATCTAAACATTGCTTTGTACACAGCACAACGGAATCAAAGCTCTGCACGTATTAGAGGAACAAGATAACAAAGTTTTAGTTTACCAAACAAATTATCGTAGCAAATCCCATTCAAAACAAATCGTTTGGGGGCATGGCAATAATCCGAACCATAAACGTGAGGGGAAGAGTGGGAAATTAAAAAAGTTTAAAAAGAGTCGATGAATGTGGAGTAATAAAACTAGAAGAGTTGTGAGAATCAAGTTTTACTGCCTCCCATTTTTCGTAAATCATTATGGGACGTGAGGTGTCGTGGCAGATAAGGGAAGCAGCATCTCTTGTATAAAAACAAATGGATTTAATAAAGCTGAATATATGGTAGCACATCTCTGTGCAGAACTGCTGCAATATAACAAAACCGCCGGGAAAAACGGACAAAATAAACAAAAATGACACTGCGGTAACACAAATTATTATAAAGCTGTAAACACAATTCTGCAAGCTCTTATTTTAACACCAACAATAAGCTAAATATCACTGCCACAATTAGCTGGGCGACTAGATACTACCTAAAATAAAACAAGGAAGCTACCCGATTTAAATTCCATTGCGAAATATGTTACAGTACGTAGTATTACACGTACGAAGTGGTAGGGAAATTGTGATATGAATCAGACGTCATGAACATAAGTTACATGTAAATTGAAAAGAAAGAAAGAAAATAAAAAGACAAGCGTGACTCACATTCAGGGGATTCTATACGAAATGTCACTAATACATAATTTGTTGTTCAGATCATCAGCAACTTAGAAGAAAACAGTTGTTGTATAGCCTATTTGTTTTGACCACTGCTCGAAATGGGCCAGCAAAATGCCGGTTGTCGATCAAGAGCTAAGCTAACTTATCTTAGCTTAGCTCACGTACAGTGAGGGATTTCATATATAGTTGTGCCGGATTGCATATGTAGTTTTGTCGGCACAACTACATATGAAATCCCGCGCTGTATGTAACCTAAGCTAAACTAACTTAGCTTAGCTCTTGGTCGACAACCGGCATAAGCCGGAATACCATACAACGCTTCTCCTCAACGATTTTCGTAAGAAAATTTTTGAACTGCAAATACCGTAGCTAATGAACGGTAAGTTTCTTCGCCATTCAGCGAGAAGGAAGAAAGGGGAAAAAATATCGCCGTAATGAAATTTTCCAGCGAAGAATGTCCATCCAAATAACGTCACTGTTATTGACCTAATTGCCACTAACCTAGGGTTTACATCGTTTTATAATAATTATAGACTAATTATTGTTAATAATATATAATAATTTGTTATTTTATTTATTTCTTTATTATTAATGCAAACATAGTAGAATCGTCACACGAACATACTCGTAGGAAAGCCACTGCTAAGCTAATCCACGCTTTTGTTAGCCTAACGTAACTTAATCTAACCTAGGGCTTGTAGCGCTTTACAACAGTAATACCGGTAAGGATGTTCCTATATTTTACCTTCAATGCTTTATTATTCGCCTAATATGCTTGCTTATACTAATTTCCTATGTATTTGTTACTAACAATGACTTATTCGTCCTCCCATGGTGAAATATAGTAGTCAGGTGTATATTACTGTTATAATTATAATGATATTTCATGTAGCCTATCATCTCATTACATTGACACTGGGGTTTCATTTATAATTTGCCCTTTCATATCATCCGTAGATTATTCATCCATCTGCAGGCAGTCACTCAAATGTTGGTGGCGTTGTATAGGCCTACCAGTCAGAGCGGCATGGCTGACAAGGTGGAAACTATATAATTCCATCCATTATAACTAAATTATTAACTATATTATTCCATCTTATGGAAACTATATTCTTCAGTTTAGCGAAAACTTCATACCTGTAGGCTAATTATTATTTATAACAAGCAATAGGCTTACCACGTTTTATTGGAACTGAACTTTCGATTCCTGCTTAATTACTATTTAATGCTGGTTGTCGACCAAGAGCTTAGCTTAGCTCACATACAGTGAGGGATTTCATATATAATTGTGCCGGATTTCTTATGTAGTTTTGTCGGCACAACTAGGATTTCATATATAGTTGTGTCGGATTTCATATGTAGTTTTGTCGGCACAACTACATATGAAATCCCGCATTGTATGTGAGCTAAGCTAAACTAACTTAGCTTAGCTCTTGGTCGACAACCGGCATAATGCACAAAATTTAATGCACAAAGCTTACAGTGGTAGATATTTTAGTTCCCTTTGTAGACTGAGAACTGAGATATCAAGTCGCTATGGAATGTTTCGTGACCGTTAAATAGTAAAGTACGGCCTACGCCTAGGCCGAGGGCATTTAAATGTAATTCCTTAAAGGAATTCGTAATTATTTAAAAGCATTTCTGTGATTTATAATTTGGGCGAATAGGTTGAAAGTAGCTTGAGAATATGATGTACAAGGGTGGTGCACGCACATAGGTATGTTGTGTATTATAGATTTTGCAAACTTGACTGATCTAAGAGAAATTACAAAATCCGGTTCTTTTTTCCACAAGGCTCTTCCCTTAGGCTAGACGCAAACTGCTCGAGACGAATTAGTGGCGACGAGAAAATTTGAGATATTGCATTTTCTTAGTTGCAAAATGGGGAAGAATTTTTACACTAATTTTATATTAAAAGTACTTCGAAACTTCAATTTAGTTTTGACACAAAAACATTTGACGTACAATTTAGGTTTTTTTTTATAAAATTAATTAACTTCTTTAAACAGTTTTTAAAAAATAGACTATTTGAAATACATCAAAATGGGCAGCAAAGCAAAGGAAATTAAGAAAAACTATTTAAACAAGTTCTAAAGAAAATAGACAAGAAAATGATACGTATTTTTTGGTATTGAGTGTGAGATTAATCAATACGATCTTGTTCCAATACTTTCCTGCGTTCAGTTTAGAAATGCGATCGCCGTTACATCCCTGTTAAACATATCTAACCCCTTAACACTTTGCATGTTTTGTTTTATTTTTTTTATGTATTTATTTTCATATTAGACTAGTAATAGATTTGTGTCAACAATATACAAACCGTAAGCAAAGTAAAGTGTTCCTGTCACAGACCGCGGAGGCCTTTAGGGTTCCAGGAGATTTACAGAAACAACAGAAAGCTAAGAAATGGATTGACTTGACTTGACAACTTAAAAACTATTTACACATAGGCTATTGTATTTAGACCAATTCTCTTATGTAAAAAATATTATAAATATCGCAATTTAAGGCAGGATAATAACATTGCACTTGGTTTTAAGAAAATTACAACATTAAAAAATGATAATAAAATGCTCGATATGACTACAAACCTTCCAGGTGGATATTACTAATTACAAGTTATTGGGAAATCACCATCCCAAGATTTCGGCCACGTTTTTGTGGCCAACCACAGAGGCACTGAAGAAATGTGCAGGTTAATCTGTGTGTAGAGTTTTCAGGGTTTTCCCCGTCCGAAAACAAAAAAGCTATATTTTTATTTACCTACCTATTACCTACATTGAACGTCTAACCTACTCCCCGTTATCTGGTGTGTGCTATTTTATGAAAAGGTTCTACGTCATGCTAAATAATTAAAAAAGAGAGAGAAACAGCAATCCCTTTAGTGATCCCCCGTTTTGTTGGCGACTTAATGCCTTGAGTATTGTACCTGCTAAGTCGCTGGTGATCCCGACAATTATGAATATAAGAGGTTCCTTTGTGGGGAAGTGGAAACTGTTTACCAACAGGTCTCCGCTGAGGACCGAGGTACTCCTTATAAATGGGAAGACTACTACATCAACCATTGTATAATGACTTCGTATGGATAGGTTGTATGGTTCACAATCTTAGTATTATTATTATTTTTTTTTTATTATTTTTTTGTACGGGCATTACCTTCCCTTGCAAAGAAATGTTAAACTGCACAAGAAAACTAAGTTTATGAAAACACAAAATTTGCTTTGGTTGAACAGCTTTAACATTTGCAAGTAAGTAGGCATGCTGAACGTACAGTTTCCACCCTGACTGACCTGGTTTAAGCTGTGCTATTTCTTGCCCATTGGACATAGCATCAGGAATTCAATTTATCAATAAATGGGAAATAACAGATCTGGGTTGCGCGAGGAACTGGGAGAGAGAACGCAATATGAAAATAAATTAAACCATAAGTCCGATATTAGAAATACCACAGTTAATAACAGAAGTTAGAAATTCTAGATCGCTGGAACGGGCATACTGCAAGCAATGGTCAGATGGCGACAAAACACAACTTCCCGGTAATCAGAATAGCCGAGTTCGTAGACTATATTCTTACGTATTGAAAAGACGTTATACAACTACATAACTACATTATACATTTCATCTACAATTTAAATGTTACTGATTTTTTAAAATTTAAAAAATAACATCGTGGTTATTGTAGTTTTAACGCAATTTTAATTATATCTACCTACGGTTCCAAGGGTGGGCTTAAAGATGAAGGCGATTCCCTGCAAGCACAACTGATTCATTCAGAGTGTCTGTATAATACCTTAATTCCCTTCAGTAATTGAAACGATATACCCGAAAAATAATAACGTATACTATATCCTTCCAACATAAACCGCTATTTATTTGGCTATGGAATTCATACTGTTATTAAAGCACTGTCTAAATAAACAAGGCTATCTGAAAAGTAATAGTAAAAAATCTGCTTTCCTGATATTGAAGGGTATCCTAAGCCTTGATAAATCTTTATTTATTAATTTTTTTATTTATTTAATCGAAATCTTAAATAACTCGAGAAAAATTATTTCTCCCATTAATACTTCGAACTTCTGTTACTAACGCTAAATAAATATAAACATTAGCAATTTATGATTCTTCCAACATCTCCGATCTGCTCCCTCTATAAGGGAGGCGTACGAAATACAGGCTCACGTCCTCTCAGAAATTTCTGCTGATTCTGTGCGGTTACATTCTCAGATATTCTTTCAAAACAAAACAGACAAAAAAAAAAGAGTGCGTGGAACGCCACGCGACAGAAGTAAAACTTTATTTAATTTTTTTTTTCAATTTTTTATTATTGGATTTTTTCAATTTCGCATATTGGACTTTTTAATATGGGGTTTTTGGACTTTTTAAATTTTGGACTTTATAATTTTAGATCTTTGAATTTTTAATTTTGGATTTTTTAAATTTGTGATCATGGAATTGTTTGTTTTTTGATTTTTTAAATTTTGGATTTAAAATTTTTGATTTTATTATCTATTAAATTTTGGATTTTTGGATGTTATAATTTTTTTTTAATTTTGGATTCTTGGATTTTTTAATTTTGCATCTTTGAATTTTTGAATTTTTTAAAATTTTGATTCTTTGAATTTTTTATTTTTTGGATGTTTTAATTTTGTATTTTAGTTTTTTTAATTTTGGATTTTTAGATTTTTTTCAATTTTGGTATTTTCGATTTTTTAATTTTTTAATTGGAATTTAGGCCTATTATTTATTAAATTTTGGATTTTTGGATGTTTTAATTTCTGATTTTTTAAATTTTTTTTTTTGGGAAATTTGTATTTTTTAATTTTGGATTTTTAATTTTGGATTTGCGCGGTAATGAACCCCCGGGTTCCATAAAATAGATAATATACCTTTAGATTGCTTAGAAATTGTCTATTGCCATTGAGGAAGTAAGGTCTGAGAAATTTCCTTTGATTACTCCTAATCATTGAGTTGATTGTTTTCTGTGCAGTCCGCACCGAAACAAGTCGGTTTTGAATGTGACTGATTTCGTGACGGTTTTAGTGTGACTGATTTTCCCGATTTACCCTCTACCGCCACTAAAGAAGTTTTACTTCAAAAACCCGATAAGTGCAATTCTAAAATAGTGTGAATGCGATAGTTTTGGTCGACACCAAATAACATCATGAAATAGGCTATGAATATCACCATCAGAAATGTTTTCCTTTTCGGAATGAACAATTTTTCTTTGGCATTCGTCCTTACTTTCAATAATGTAACAGAGAAAAATTTGCACAAATATAGGTGTATTAAAAAAAAAAAAAAAAAAAAAAAAAAAAAAAAAAAAAAAAAAAAAAAAAAAAAAAACTACAGGAAATCCGTATACCTATAATGGTATTCAATAAATACAAGAAAGATAAGTCTGTAAATTATGGCACAATATGAAACTTTATGGCACATAGGATAGAAAACTAACGCTTTTTCAGTAAGGATTGCGTGTAGGACCCTACCGTTCCTAAACTGATACAGATGGATTGACACATATCTGCTACATTCTTGATTTTCTTAAAATTTCAGTATGTTCCCACAGTCTGATATAACAAACAATTTCCACAACACATCTCCTTTTCACAGAGACAAGTAATGAAGGAATGAATTTCTGAGGGACATATTACTTCAGAACAGTCTGTTTAAAATGTTTCTTCGAAATAGGCCTAATTTAAAAATAGCATATTTAGAATGAGCTTTGTTTCTGAATCAGTGTGATATGAAAGGGTTGGTGAGAGAGTGGATACAGTACTATATTGATCAGTTGCACGTGCCCCTTCTGTTAAAGCAGACATCTCACTACACTATGCCGGCTTAATTCAAAACTTTAAAATGCATGCTATTTCCTCGCAGCAAGAGTTACCTTTGTACGTCTTTTTAGTTCAGTCCTTATGCACAAGTGGAGCTAGAATTCCATTGCCAATTGCCAACCTTCTGTGGCCAGGCAGTATTTTGACTTGAAATTAGAACAGGACTACAAAGAAGAAAAGTTATCCAATTTGTTACATGTATTTATTTTAACATCCACCAGCGCCAGAAAATAAAGATTATACGTTCATCAAAAATTGCCTCTATGTATTTTTTATTCAAAATTCAGCATTTGTTAAAATTTAAGTGCTTCATAAAGTGAAACGAAATAAATAGAGCATTTCAATCAAAACTGTGAGAAATAGTCACAACATTGACATACCTTCCCAACAACAACATTCATAGAACGTTGTCTTTTCCTTTATAGTGTAGACCTTATTTCATGCTCATAAAGGAATGCAAAACATAAGAAAAAGGCTACACTTGGATTTTTTTTTTTTAGATTTATAATATTTGCAACAGGTTTCTTATAAATCCATATATTTTGAGGGACTAAGTTCATTACAGAGTGGCCATGCATCGCCGCCGACACCTTCGGTACTTTTCGGTCTGTCCGTTGTTTTGATGGAGCCAGAGAATGGGAAAACGAAAATCGGAAAACCCATTCTGCAAGATGGTTCTAAAGTTTATTCCCAGGAGAATAAAGAATAAATTACTTAAATTTGATCTATTTGTTTAAGGTTTTTAAATACACGTTGTTGGATACCGTTAAGCTTGATCAACATCATAAAATGAAATAAAGTAATATAAAATAAAGCAACATAAAGTACTGATGTGATATCTTTATCTCAAACTACAATTTGAATATCCCTTAGCCCTTTCTCATAGTGGCAATACCTTCAGGTCTAATTGTGCGTTGTTGTCATGTTGATGCTGTGGGTCTATTATTTAAAATGGGTGCAGTCTTTTAATAGTTTTATTTTTATTAAAATTCACAAAAATCACTAAAAATGTTTATATTAAAACTTTAAACACCAGAATACTGCCCTGTTTTATTCTTCGATGAAGACTCTTCAACTAAAACGAAGAATGATAATTAAACTACATTAAATTACATACATGCTATATTTTATATACGACTTAGTTGTGTGTTCGTGTTTTATTAGAAACTATTAAAGCTTTTGGTAATTATAAAAACTAGGTTATTAGAAGAGTTTACTTATTTTAAAAATACAGTCTGAACATGACAAAATGCAAAAATGCTCTGAAGATGGTGTCAGCAAAATGGAAGGCCAAGACGATAATAAAATTAAAAGTTAGACTAAAGGAATTACAAATTTATTTCATCTCTTTCTTCACCATAATCAAGGATTATGTACACTTATTTAGCGAATAGTATCAAAATGTAGATACCGTACTTAATAGCGGAATAATACTTAGATATCGCAGTATGCAAAAATATAGTGCTTCCGCTACATTCAAATAGTGAAATAATATAGGGGTAAACCAGCTACTGAGAATTACAATTTTACACTCAATATCCTTATAGGCCTACAAATCGTCAAAAAAGGTTTTCGTTGAAAACAATAAAAATAACTTTCCCCTCGATCAAAATGGTAAATTTATACTTAAAAATGTTTCCGCTTGAAATTGTTTTGGAATTAAAAGATCTCAAAAAGCTTTTTCTATGAGATCTTGGTAAAGAATTTCAGGATAGTATACAATCATTATTGTATCTTATTATAGATAGGGTAAGAGGATAAGATTTAGGTTATTATTCCTAAGAAATGTCTGGTCAGATGTATCCACTAACTCCAAGTTTTCGGCTATACACACAAAAGTCCCTGAACATTGCAAGAGAGAACATTCCACAAGTCTAGATAGATGAATGGCTCTATCATAAAACTGAATAGGTCTATCACCTTCACACTGACAGGAGTTACTCCTACCATTGAGTCACTTCACCAACAGAACAGAATGCAAATATATGAATTGGGTGTGCGCAAAACTCGCAATGCCTGTCAGCACACAAAGCCAAGCATGATACTAAGGGTGCCCAATACAAATGGAACTTCTAAACGAAAAGTATGCGATAATTAGTCAATCTATAAGATTCATGTATTTAATTATATTAACTCTAAACGAAAAGTATGCGATAATTAGACAATCTATAAGATTCCTGTATTTAATTATATTTAACTATGTTCAATGGCAGCATGTGACATACTAATCATGGCAAGTTTATGCCTTACATGACCAGTAAAGAGCTGATGTTTTATCAGATAAAATTGAATCCTTGAAGCCCTAGGAAGCATACAGACGAAATAGATGATATCAATATTCCCAAAGAAAAATCTTTTTATGTTCCACGTTATAGATCTTATAAATTGCATAATCTTCTTTTTCATCCCAAAAGCAAACACTGACTCTTAATAATTCTCCTCTTTATAACGTTCTCCGTCTATACAATCAATAGCGTAAAATGGACAGAAGAGATGTATTTAATACTAACAATAAGCGATTTAAAAGTATCTGCGATCAAAATTTGAAAACTTTTAAAATTGTAATTATTAAAATATGCTCCATTATGTAAATCTTTTTTATAAATATATATACATACACATACTATTATAGGCGTATTATTTGTTTTTCATTTGTTCCCTTCATTGTGTAATTTTCATATTCTATGTGTTTCTTGTTTCTTTTTTCTGTTTTTCTTTTAGTTGTAGTATTCGTTTAAATATTTTTAGTATTAAATTAAATATCTAATATTAGTGTTGTGGCGATGTACGAGTAATATTAGTTTTAGTGTTGTTGTAACACCATAGTGTTGTAATGACATTTAGTAAAACTGGTGTAATAAGTGTAAGAGAATATTTTAATTGGGAATTGAGCCTGTTATGTATTCTTAGCATAATAATAAGTAAATAAATATTATAAGATAAACGACTGCTAACGTTATTGGTCAATATCAAACAAGAATGGAATAGTCACATTAAAAAAGTATCCGCTTTTTTCGTTCGTTTTAAAAACGCCTGTCTTTTAACACTTTGTATATCTTCCATTACCACACGAAAAGTATTAAAGCATTAATATAGTTTAAAGTGGGCTGATATACAAGGAGGATAATCGGTATGATGAATGCCGGGTATTAGGTGTGGATACAATACTATGCCGTCTTGGGCACTATGGGCGTTTTCTTACCAACAACAATAAAGAAATGTGACCTTTACAACATGGGGAGTACCTAAGTCCGCAGTTGCAAAATCTAATACGGATATCCTTACGGAACCAGAGGCTGTAACACAGTGTGTCGCCTTCCATAAACTGCCTGCATCTGTCTCATTACACGGCATATAACGGCGAGTGGAGTATTCAGGAACAAGAAGTGACACATACTGTCTGGATGGATTTAGAAGTACTTTGTAAAATGCCAGTGAACTCTCCACATATTTCAACTTCAAAAGCGCCGCATCGCACATTCAGTTCATAAAATTTAAATTTGAGATACTGCCCACGCCCGTTGTCATAATAGCGCTGTGACATAATTCGCTGGTCCTCCAGGCAAGATCCTGCCAAAATTAAGATTACAATATAGTCACATAACAATACTATAAGGAACATGAAATTAAACTATAAATGATGTATTTTGCATACGACCTACTTATATGTTACCATTTCGAGTATGACGAGGATTTAGAGTGAAGTGCTGGTATATGGGTGCTTACCCACACCCAGATGGCAGATTGCCAGGGGACTGATCTTAGGCCCCCGCTACAAAATCAAACGTACGATCTGTGCCACATGTTATAAGTTAAACGTGAACGAATTACTTTACTTCAGTAGAAAGTTAAAATCGTATCACTCCGCGACAGCTGATTACACAAGATCAGTGGGAACAAGCCTAGTCACTGATAATTAGTTTAATTCGATAAGTTACCATTAAAGTAAGGAAATGTATATACGAATTCCAAGCCTGCATAACAATTCTCTGAATTTAGTGGCATAGGGAAGGGGGGTCCAGCGGTCCGTACCCCGTCCGAAATCAAACTTTAAAATTCTACTCAAGTTATTTAAGCTCCTTTTTGTCAAGTATTTAATTATTTTATTTAATAATAAAATTTTGAACTTGTAAATTATAGGCCTATTA
This sequence comes from Ectobius pallidus, assembly GCA_964059195.1. Taxonomy (NCBI): domain Eukaryota; kingdom Metazoa; phylum Arthropoda; class Insecta; order Blattodea; family Ectobiidae; genus Ectobius; species Ectobius pallidus. The sequence continues at coordinate 91,278,031 of CAXKWD010000002.1, forward strand.
TTTCCACTGTTCCATGTGTTATTTAAATTTTCTTATACATATATAAATTTTCTTTTCTTAAATGTTATAACTTAGGTAATTATTACTTGTTTAAGTTAGCATGTCTTAGAGAATAGAAAACAAATTTGCTAACTAGTTTTTCGACCTTCCCCGAAATTGTCTTATGGCTACGCCACTGTCTGAATCAAATACTACATTCTTTTACGTTCAAGTAATACTTTAGTTTCCTACTAAACAGCCATCGAAGCGATTGGCTTTTTTAAGTGATTCTATAATAGTACAGCGTCAAATTTGAATTTCTACGTGTGTGTCTGATTTTAACGGGCGTTGTTACAGTGCACTAATTAGGATACTCTTGTTGGAATTAGATTCCCAGAAAACTAGCTATTTTGTTGGATAATTGTAGTTTTTTTGGAGTTCATACTTTTTAACACTTTCCCGTTCCACAATACTCTACTTACATCATAAGTTAGTTCCAACAACATTTCTCGAATTACAGTTTTAAATGACAAGAAGACTGGCACAACGAAGGAGCAAGGGACAGCAGGGCATTAAACCCGGACATGGCTGAGTAATAGCAGTGAATACCTAATACCTTATGACGTAATACTAGTCTTGTTAATAACTCTTTACTTGTGAAAATTTCGAAACAATTTTAAAAAGTGTTGCTTAAATTTTAGTTAGGACGTTCCATATTCCTTGAATTTATCCGAAAATATATTTCTAGAAACAACTCTCTACAAGTTATACAACTAAATATTTCTGAAAAGTTAATAATATAAAATAGTTTCAACCATTTTATAACCATTAAAATGTGTAGAAAATGTCTTGTTGCCAAGATGTTTGGAGGAAAGTCCTTTCGATTTAGCTCATTCATAGTAGAATTATTTTAAATTTATTACAAGCTACATTACTATTCAAAGGGGAAATGCCGCTTTATGGGCACGTTCCCTAAAAATCTTGCACTTGAAGAAATCTCTTACTTTGTTTAATATCTTAAGATGCATATGGATGGCTGAATTAAATAAATTATTAAATTGAAATTTGCTACATTTATGTATGGCTACAAAAGAGACCAAACTATTAATTTATGCAGTATTTTGCCTTTTTGAAAGAAAGAAATAGAAATTACAAACTGAAAATTGAATTATAAATAATTACTTTTTGTAATTAATGGGAGTCAAAGTAACGTATGAGCTCAAAATGTGTCTCTTAAAATTACGCAACAAAGTCACGACTTATCATTTTTAAAAGAAAGTACACGGACGGTAATCATAATGACCCAGGTGCAAAAATGAGCACTAATACAGGATAAATTTGTGGTTTATTAATTTCTTGTTAAAGAACTGTTACTTTTTATTTTTTTAAAGACTGGTTGCCGAAAGAATAATTAAAACATTCTATTTAAAAAAAGATATAACCTAAATGGATCATTTGGCAAGACGATAAATAGGTAAAATTGGACGTAGATTGAAAATGAAAAACAAAAGCACACAAAGGAAAAAACACAAAAAACATAATAAATTAATTATCCGTTGTGTATGAATTTTTCATGAATTTTCTATTTGTACGGTACTCGGTAAGTGGTTTGAAAAACCACATCAGCATTTTGAAGAAATATCCTTCTTGTGCAAGCACGTTCAGTCTAATTAGCATGAAGATTTGGATTGCACAAGCAGGCGGTGTACAAACTGACTTGTATATTCGATTACACTAAGTGTCCGTCAACATACTTTTCTGCAAGAATGCTTTAAGTTTATCGTTCAAGTTTCGACCAAAGTAGCCTACGTGACAAAGAATTTTAAGCAATAAGAAATCATTACAATATTATTTAACCATTATTAAACTCATTAATTCGTCACCCGTGGTTACCTAAACAATGCGAGGGATTTTAATTCGTAGATGTAAACTGTTTAATTCCCTACTCAAGAAGTACACTTTAATAAATGGTTATTACTAGGGGCGGATTTCTATGACATGTCATATTTCTCCTTTGCATTATTTCAGGTTTCCGACTAATTTAAACCCGATTCCAAGCATCCTGGTGAAAATGGAACGGCTTTTATTGTGCATGTAACTGCATATTTAGGAAATTTTCAATTATTGTAGCATATTTAGTATGGATATGCATATTTAAGTCATTTTTTTTGCATATTTGTGTGCATATTAAAGAAATTTTGAAGTTGCATATATTTTGTAAATTTTGCATTATAATGATACTTTTTGAGAATTTACAGATATTTTAAATAATTAACATTATATTTTAATAAAATGAATTGTAATGAAACTTTTTTAAAAATATACACAATGTGTAAGTGGTAAAGTCATGTTTTACATTTTATTGGTCATTTTTAATGTTTTTTAGGTCATAAATGCATGCATATATCCTATTTTTTAGGTCATAGAAATCCGCCCCCTAGTTATTACAAGAATTAAGTTTCTAACAATATAAAAACGGTTTCAGATCCCAACACCAAGTTTTCCATTTAGCATCTAATATTTCCACTTACATAACCGTATTATTTAATGAGAATGCCCTGGCCCTAATAATAATTTCTTAAACGCTTCTATAGTCAATAGTCTATTTTATGTTATATTCACCGTCCAATTTATGCATTTTCGTTTACGTAGAGCGCCTTCAACACTGAATGACATTTCCACAATAACAGTTGTTTACATTTCTTTATCTTTTCTGAAAGGTAAGCTAGAACAATGTCTTCGCTGACACCCTTCACGTTCCTTATATTTCTCCACTCACAGAATGGCCTGTACTCCTTTTCGGTAAGTAGCCTATGCAGACTTCTTGGGAACCAATGATATCACAAAAGTGTGAGTATTGACAGAAACATGTTCAGATACTCTCCTTTTTCAGCACACATTTTGATTCACTGCAAGAATAATAATTGTTCTAATTCAGTGTGTTTATATTCTTCATCTCTCAATACCCACTGCACTGTTGCCATCTTCTACTGTTTAACTTTAAGCAATGACAAAACTACATAATTATTTAATTACTATTACAGTTGTCGTTATCTTAAAAAATACCTATTTCATTTTGATATATATATTTGTAATGGATAATCTATGCTATGCCACAAGAAAGTAAAACATATTTAAACTCTCGTGAAAATTATCACCCTCGGCTATACCTCGGCTGTTAACGTTTTCACTTGCCATTAGATTTTTACTTTGCTCTTTTAAATTATAAATTACTGTTAATACCTTCTACAATTTTTAACCAATTTAATTGAAACTTTTGTTAAACTTGTATTTATATATTTATTTCAAATCGCTTCTTACATCTTTGTATCTTACATCTGTGATAGAAATTCGCGTCACATGTTATTACGACCATAATTTTTTTGGCTAATAATTTAACAAAATACAATTTTTTAAACATGTTTAAGTTTTGAAAGAGAAAAAATGCTAAAATTCAAACACACCGTTTCATTTCACAGACAATTTGTTTTCAAACTAAGCATTATTTTCTTTGTAGTCTTAGGAATTTCCCTCGGAGAAAATTAAACAACACATGCAATTTTAGTTTTGTAAAGTTTCTACAATTTAACAAAATTAATTAAACTGTAACTCCAAAGCTATTTTATTAGGGCTACATACTTATTTTTCTTCAGTTATCTCCTTAGAACACACGCTGAAAATTTCAAAAAGAAAGTATAAAAACTCCACCACGTGGGACGTTTTGATCAACGAAAACATAGAAGAAAGTTTGCGAGAAAAGCTAAAATTATATTTATCAATGAGGTGTTTTCAGTGCACATGGTTATTTAAATACTGTTTGAGGACATTAGGGTATCAAAAAATAAATAACAAACCAAATGCATTATGGATCTAAAATGTTTGGGGATTTTGTGACATCGAAAAAATTTATATTAACAAAATTCTTGGAAAGCGACTCGTATCCTGTATAAAACCCGATTCCCGCTGAGGAAAAATTTTTCTCTAAAGATTACAATATATATCTCTTCAGTGACATTGACTGACAGCCTGTCATAAACCAATATTAAATTTAATAAGGAGACTTTTTTAGAGCCCTTGAGGGGTCTATGAGCAAACCCGGCAATCTCCATTCTGAGAAAAGATAGTGATGCAAACTTCTAATGAAAGTTTAATGCATTTCTTATTACATATTGAGTAAATATTGTAACAAGGGCTCGTCGGGGTTCAAAATGAGAACACCGAGTTTATAATTGAAGGATGGAGGTTTCTTTATTTTCTACAACAATTGCCAATACAGTCAGAAAACTCCAGACTGTTCGCCAGTTCACTGTCCTGTTCAGTGCTCACTCTCACTGTGCTCAGTCCTAATTACAGCACTGTTCCGGTCGCACACACTGTGCGGTCTCCCAGTCGAGATAATCCCACGTCGCGCCGGTCAGCTCCACAGTCCTCGCTGCCGCTGTGCGATCCACCCGTCGCGCAGAGTTCCCCGGGACGGCACTGTCTCAGCCCAGTCCAGTCCACCAGTTCTTCCGTTCACTAGCTCCCTCGTTCACCAGTCTCCGGTCACTAGTTCACCCTCTGACGCTGACTCTCGCCGCTACTCTCGTACTGCCTCTCGCTAACTCTGACTGTTCCCTCGTTGACTCTCTGCTGCTAACTCACTGTTACTCTCATTCATTCACTGCCTCTTCACTGTACTGCACTCTCCTTGACTGACTGCTCAGCTCGCTCGCGGCCCCATATATAGGGCCGACGAATATTCCAGACCCGGTCTCCCGAAAGTTCTCCGCCCGCGCATTGTCTAGAATGTCCGCGCGGGGCGCGTGGCTCCACCTCTGGCCCCTCCCACGAGCGCGCACCGTCACTCACCGCGCCAGGGAGTAGGCCGCACCCGTCGGCACGCGGCTCCAATAGCCATGCAGCTGTCACGCCCACTAGCGCTCGCCTGCCGCCCGTCCACTAGGGCCGCGATGTTTCCAGACTCCGTCGTTTCTCGTTCTTTCTGGCTTGCTCCTCCTTCAATAAGTTTCTAGGCTTCTCTGGCTTTGTCACAATATGTTGCAAATCTGAGCTCCTCCCTTATGTGGGAAGTAGGATTTGGAACATATTCACTAAATATGTACCAGGAAATGCATTAATCCTTCAATAGAAGCTAGAATCTCTCTTTGCTCATAATGGAGATTGCCGGGTTTGCTAATAGACCCCTCAGTTGATCATTTAAATTTCGTTTGAGGGTATTAGTATAAAAATAAATAAATAACAAAAAGTAATTTATGGATGTAAAAGGTTTCGGAATTTTGTATTATGGGGGAAAATCATTTATATTATCAAAATTCTTGAAAAGCGACATAGCCTACATTCTTCCTAGTTATATATATATCGATGGCGTGGTTCCAGATGTAGCTATCTGCAAAATTTTGAATTTTGGAATTTTTGCACCAACAGACTCACAATAAGATTATCTGTAAGTTCCCAATGTTTCAAACTGATATGTTTAAAAATGGCGTTACTAAACAACCAAAGTACCAAAGTAGTTATGTGAAAAATGTTGATTTGATATTTACTTCTGAACTTTATTTTGCTTGCACTGTCAAATTATGTGTTTGCAGATAGCCATATTTGGAACCAAGCCATCGATATCGATATATATATACACACACACACACACGCACATACACTCCTAGCAACGAACGTATGTAAACTACACAATGTTAATATATTTACAGCTATATCCCTTTGTAGATGGGTACTTTATTTGTAATTCTATGTTTATTTCCATAGAGATAATAACATCATATTTAATATGGCTTTAAAAGAATCCTTATTATTGGAAACAATACCAATATATTACTTAATTTTTTAAGCTTGAATGGTGTGCCGGAGAGCAGCACTTGTTTCGGTCTGCAATTAAATACTTGCAACATGGGGAGTACGAGGGTGCTGGAAACGCTTTCCAATAAAGTAACGGAACATGTCAGGACATTCTACATCCACATGAATTAGCTCATTCTCTTATGTAATGCTGTGCCACCCAGCTAGGCGACTCCCATGTAATTCTTCCAGTCACACGGTTAAATTATATTCACACTACAATCCTGTCCTTAACAGACTGTCAAGGCTCTAACTTTGTCTGAAAACAATTTAATGGTTTTAGATACCGTCGTTTGTGACTAAACTACCAAAATCCTTTAAACACGATTTTATGGTTTTGATATACTGTAGGCCTATAGGCCTATAATCCGGTAGAAAAATGTAATGTTACAAATTATCTAAACAGTGGCGGCTTGTGAAATTTCCGAATGCGGATTCAACCCCCCCCCCCCCCACAAAAAAAAAGTCAACTGAAGTAAGAGTTAAGTTTGCATAACAGCTAATGCATCTGATAACGAATAAAATGTAAAGAAACCACCAAAAATATTTTGTTACATTTACTTTGTACGAGGCATTTCTTAAAAGAAAAAAAAGTTTTCACGCAACCTGAACTAACTACATGAACGTCAGAGGGAGATGCAAGTCAAAGTTTGTTAAAAATATCTTATATGAAGACAATGAATTAGAACTCACAAATGAAATTCTTTTAGTTACAACTACGTGAAGAGAAATCTTAGTGTAATTATCAATTCAATCACCAAGGTTTATACGAATTTGTACAGTAAATACTAACTGTTGCCTTCAATATCATTATCCAATACATGTCACAATGTCACAATCACGTAATTGAATGAATTGTCATTTACATTACGAACATGTGAAACATATTTCTGAAATGTACTTTTCTGTCAGTACCTTTATGGAGCATCATGTTTGGACTCATTTATAGAGTCGTATCTGAGTCAATGCCAACCTGCTCTAGCTGGACAGCAGGGACACGAGAAGTCGGATCTGAGGGAGGAATTTTTCAATCCTTAAGAATCAGGCAATTAAATATCACTCACTCATGCTCACTCAGCTCTGAAGTAAAATAAAATTGCTTATGGGTAGTCCCTAACTCGCCTATTACGGCAAGTTTAAAATTACAACCGAAAAATAAACACGTTTTTCGAAGCAGAGAATACCACAGTATGGCATTACTATAATACGAGGAAATTTTAAGGGCGGCATGAGAAGAATCTGTTCAAATCCCCGGAGGTTTGTTTAAAATGTTCCAAGAGATTGTTAACATGAGATATCGATACCAGGTGGGTTTAAATAACTCAGTAAATTCTACAGAAAATATCTTATTTCTTAAAATTTAAGCTTTATCCTTATCACAATCAAAGATACTGATGCTACAGAATCAGAAACATAGTAGATAAACCTCCCAATCTTTTCAGTCCTCTATTTTACATTATCTTTAACAGGATGTTTGTGATGACCATTCGTGGCTGAAGTTAAAGGGTGAACAGCACGAGAAAACAAAGAAGTATGCACTTGTATGGGACAAACGATACGCTGCTATGAGCAAAACATGTTTATTACTTATAGGCCTACTTACTGCCTAGCATACTTAGGTGTATGGCTTTTTCCAAGAAAAGGGATTAGTTTTTTATAATGATCTCTTTAGATTATATTTATCTCTGAATATTTCACTACTACCTTTTTTATAACGTGCAATAAGAATTTGTTTGAATATCCAGTCCTAGAGTTATATTTTATTGTGACTATAAAGTAGGCTACATGCGCTGTTTTATTTTCTGTCTTAACTTCTTTGCCAATATAAAATACCTTCTTATCGCCTGATAAGCAGTATTATGTATTTCATTGAGTTTTATAATGCTTCAAAGTATCCTAGAAATCTTATATTATAAAATATATCGTTTTGTTCACATTCCAACATTTATATTGCTATGTGTTAAGTGTTAATGAAAATTAAAAGTATGTAAATGAACACACAAAAGAATATAAAATATGACCTAAGCAAATCCGCCTAGTCTAAATTATTCCGTAAGTGTTCGTGGATGCTATAAAATTAAAGACGAAAAAAAAAAAACAAAAACAAACAAATGTGACGACAGACATTTCTGATTGGCAGAAATTCCATATTCTATTGTAAGTCTGTTATGGATTCAACAGCTAAATAATCCCGGTGAGACCGCTTCGAATCACTTATACAAAGAAGCGTATGCTTTTACTTCTCAGCAAACACACAAATTTTGAAATAATAAAAATATATGATTGTAAAACCTGTGGAGATATCGTACCAGTGACACAGAACTGTCAAGTAAAAGCATGCAATGCCACAAAGCTGCAACGGGATCATATTACACGTTTATAATTAAATTTGAAAATGAAATCATGAATCAGATAAGATATTTCGATTAAGTCTTCATAGAAGTGACAGTTCTAATTATGCAATGTACTTTATATTCGTAACTAGAGGCGAAATGAGCTCACTTTCTGTCTGATTTGAATGGAATTGTAAACATATATTTAAATCCTAACGAGATTAATAAAAATGACAACCTTTAAAGGCTATAGTAACACTTTACTCCACTTCAATCTTCGCAAATGACGCCGTGCCACATTCTTTAAATATAAGTGATTTCCCGAGCAATTTTCAGAAAAGACAGGGGTCTCAATTTTTGGGGAGCTTACAGGATACTTTTTCGCTTTCTAGAATATTACGGCACGTCCTTATACGCAACCCCTTCTACTTTAGAGGGATTTCGACCACTCGGAAGCAATCCCAATTTTACGAATTTTACGAATTTTATTTTAACACCAAAGATAAGTTAGATCTTAAATTCAGAATTACATGAGCCCAACACAAGGAGCAAAGACGTTATACATATTTTTAAATATCGAACTTTTAGATACACTAAATCACCAGTTTACATTGTTAGTCAAGTTATAAATAACTTACCAGCTAGTATTTTATATGTGAAAAATCTCTGGTGTTTTAAATTTAAACTAAAGGAGTATTTGTATGAGAAGACATTTTATTCTTTGAAGGTCTTTTTACGTAAATGATTTTGCAGTTACTGTAACCTTTATTTGTTCTAAATAATGTTGACAATGTCTACCTATACAATGTATACCTACAGATGCAATAAATTATTATTATTATTATTATTATTAAAAGACAGTATGTAAATGACTGAAACATCTTTATTGGGAGAAAGATGTTGATCACTCCAGAACCCGAGCAAACAAATTCCCTGCAGATTTACATTGCAATTGATTGTTGATTAACCCACATAGTGTCCATCATATAATGTGAAACAAACAAATCAATAAAAGATAAATTACTACAAAAATATTTTGAATTAGTAACTTCGACAGCTTAAAAGCCGCCTCTTCAAATCTACCGCCCTAGGCAATTGCTCAGTCCACCCAGGTGTAAATATGCCCCTACATACAAGCCTAATGCCGGTTGTCGACCAAGAGCTAAGTTAGTTTAGCTTAGCTCACATACAGTGCGGGATTTCATATGTAGTTGTGCCGACAAAACTAAATATGAAATCCGGCACAATTATATATGAAATCCCTCACTGTATGTGAGCTAAGCTAAGCTAGCTTAGTATATATGAAATCCCTCACAGTATGTGAGCTAAGCTAAGCTAAGTTAGCTTAGCTCACATACAGTGCGGGATTTCACATGTAGTTGTGCCGACAAAACTACATATGAAATCCGGCACAACTAGGCCTATATATGAAGTCCCTCACTGTGACTACAGTCCCTCACTGTAGCTAAGTTAGCTTAGCTCTTGGTCGACAACCGGCGTAACTCACGTGCGAAATAATCACCTAAGTGTAAACATTACACACGCATGAATATTTACTCTATTATAATAGCAAAGTGACAGTAAGAGATAACAAACACAAGAAACAACTTAAGTTTGCAAATTACTAGCCTTGAATATCGGAATTCAATTAAGTTAGATCGCATTTTTTATAAGAAAATGTTGCTTTGAACCTAAAACCAATAAAGAAAACTTGCATTTTACTAATCCAATTTGAGAGGTATTTCGTTTTGTGAAGTTGGTATGGGTAAATAAAAATCAACGTTCAAGGTTCTAATTAACATGAAAAAATTCCCTGAAATAGCATGAATAACATTTCACGGAGGAATTCTCACAGTGTACAAGACTCACAAAATTCAAGCGTGTTCCCAACAATATACAGTACTTGGTTTATTTCGAACGAGATATGAATAGGGCAGGTTACCAAGCATCATTTCAGAAACATAAATTACTAAACCAATTTTAAGTAACGTATCTATTGATGACATCATGGTCGACACGGCGTAATGAAATGGGAAAATACAACATTAAATATTCTTTATGGCACTTTTCGGAATTCAGAAGGGAAGACTTTAGAAGAATGAAATTTGCAATAGCCCCCTACCGGCGAAGCGGATCCCGTACCGTCTCGTCCTCGACTGAAATATGTTCGTTAATCCAGGAACCCGTCTCGACCCCGGATGAAATATGTTTAATTAATCCAGGAACCCGTCTCGTCTCCAACTGAAAAATGTTTCGTTATCAAGGAACCCGTCTCGTCCCCGGCTGAAATATATTTCGTTTCGAGGAACTCGTTTCGTCACCAGCTGAAGTATGTTTCGCTAATTCAGGAACCCGTCTCGTCCCCGACATTCTCATGCATCGACTATTTGACTGCGTGAAATAACTTAGCTGCCATTAGGCCTTATATCAAGCAACAGCACAGAATCATTTTCCAATACACGTCCATCTCTTCTGTTACGTTTACTACAACATCAGTAGTGAACATTTTGGTGCCAAGAATGGTCAAACTCACTCTATAAGAAGTCAACGGAAAAGAATATTAAAAAATGGAAAAAAAAATTAATCATTACACTGGACATTACCAGCCGCTCTCAATGTACTCTTCTGTCACCTCTAAGTAGGCTAGCATCGGGAGCTGACGGGTTAAAATGGCATGGTTTATAAAATGGGCTGTATTTAGCTCATGAAAGGCAATTTTTACCACACCAATCTGTAAGGTAGTTGGGTAGTCAAGTCTGTACAAGGGAAGTAATGTTTTGTCTTTTCCTGGTTTTACTGCTTTTTACACACCCAAGACAAAGTGGGCTAAAGGATTAACGCGCCGAGAATTAGTGGGGACGAATTGACTATAGGATTAACGTACTGAAATTTTCCTTGGAAAAAATCAGTCAATTCTGGGGTGAGACTATGTCCTTCCCTCAAGCCTGATTTTTAATAGCATTCAATTGCGAGTCGTGAGCGAAAAACTGGCGGAAAATGTCATTTCTAAGAACAGAACGCATCAATTTGTCGAGCGCTTCGACTCTGTTAGCATGTTCGATGTCCAGCCAAATCTATGACACGGATAAGTCTTAAATTATTTTAATACATGTGAACGGAAGGGGGATCGTGTATGTAGGACTAAATGGGAAAAAAATAATCGATTTGGACTAAACTAAATATGGGAGAGATTTTTGAGCCAGGGAACCAGGATCTGAGGTCTTTTCCCCCCAGGCGGCGCACTCTAATCGCCAAAAATTACGAAGAATTAAACCTGATTTTCTTTTTATGGTGCTTTAAGAATTCAAACTACTTTCAGCAAAGCGATTTAGAATACTGTATTACATTCCGAAAGAAGATATTGATTATGAATTAAACCAAAACACGGGTTCTACTAAGGCATGTATTTTTATGTCTATCCTTTAGAAGAAGTTTTGAATAGATAATTATCTAAAAACTAGTTTGATGTATTTAATTCCAGTCTAACACGTTCACAAGCTGTCACGCCTCCTTCCTCCATTTTTCTGTATGTCGTCTTAAAAAAGAAAGAAAGAAGTTTTGGTCTTGTCACACTCGGTAGTCTAGTTAGTGAAAACTGGTCGTTTGAATTATCAAGTTCACGGTCTTTTTGAATAGAGACCAGTGACCGAGACGTGGAGAAAAAAGAAGTTTGGGAGATGAAACCATGAAACCAGAAAAATCGGGAACAGTGACCATTACAGTAGTATTATTACGGTACTTTATTACACAACAATAAGGCAAGGTATTATGTACTGTGTTTACAGAAGATACCTGGCAACTGCTGGAACCCAGAGTGGCTAGGAATGTATTTTTCTTTTATGTATATACTTAGTGGATTGAATTAAACAAATAATATACTTTTGGGTTCAGGTCTGAGTGTGTGTGTGTGTCCTTAGGTTTAATTAGGTAGGGGACTGGCGCACCCCGGTAACAAATCCGCTGTGAATATCCCCTTACGGGATCATCAGGGGTCGCTCGCAAACCTGAGGAATACCTAACCGTGCTGAATGATAAAATCCTGTTACCATTTCTCACCTTTAAAAATAAAAATGCACCCAGGGACTCAGCGTCGTTTGGAGAATTTACTTACTTTTGGGATGGAGAGATGGTAACCATGATAATTTCCCTTACCTGCAACAAGAAATAAAATCAATTCATTAACATTGTCATCACAACGATGACAAATTAATGAGTCATCATTTTATTACAACTGTGAAAAACCTCTTAATTTAATTCCGTTTCAAAATTACCGGACACCTTGACTGTCATTATAACAAATTAAAATATCATTAACAACACCTAAGACAAAAAGGAAAACTTTTAAATTTTTTAACCCTGCCGGTGATAGCATTTTATGGGGTTGTATTGCCCCGTGAACGACGAAGGAGAAAAAGTAACGTTTATTGTAGAGCAGAGTTACAATGCAGTATTAGGTAAATAATCTGAAATAAGCGCTTATTAGATTTAAAACCAGAGTTTTTTTTACAACGGAAGCAAGATAAATTTATGTCAATAACCGTAAACTACATTTTCTTTAGTACAACATTGAATGGATATCTTTCCTACAAGGAATGTAGTAAAACTTTGTTTTCCTCTACCACTCCTTAATACTGTATTTTACAAACACCTCTTTTAGAAATCCTTCAGAAGAATCTACAAAAAATTCATATCAAAACAAATTCAATATTTCTCTTCATCGAGCTATTCTGTTTACTGTTATTCTTGTACAATACTCGTAACAAATAATTTTAAACTCTGCATCTTTCGTACGTCAATCACGAACGAACGCACGCTGAAACACATCTAATATAGACTATCACATGACAACATACAGTGCTATGTAGTAATTTAAAGCCAGGAAAGTGTGAGAACATTAATCATAATGCATAACAAACGTGAGGCAGGTTGAAAGTTTTGAGTAAAATCACTTTGCGAGAGTCTGCGGACAGAAGTTTGTTTCACAGGGGGTTTAAAATTATGACATGTATTACAATGTCAACTACAACGGGGTTCACATACTGCCTCTCAACTCAAGAATTTAATTAACGTTGCCAATTTATCACATCTGCCCGCCTCGCACTACACTGCCGTACTAGCAAATCCCTCCTCTAATGCACTTTGTAACGTTATGAGAAACCATTATTCAAAAATTCTCTTTCAAAGCACGTGAGTCTACCTGTCGCTCCACAGTAACAATCTATCGCGAAGAAGATGGCTTTTCAGATAAAATCCCATATAAGTTAGTAAGTTATATCATTCAGGAATCTTGGGTATACCAGTCCTGTTCAAACGTTGCTCTCAAAAGTGATGGAGCATACAATTGATGAAAACGACGTTAGATCAGACACTTCTGAACCACAACGCTACTGTGACATATGCATACAGTAATAGGATTAATTCTGGTATACGGAAGTAATCTTATTGGCAAACACACTAAATAATAATTGAAAATAATCCAAAATAATACATTGGCCTACACTGTGGATGTCATTTTCTTGTTACAGAAACAACATTCATTTTAATAAGATGTTTAAGGCAGGGCAAGAAATTTCAAGTCTAAAGGCAGTAGCCAAACCAAGAATTTTAGTCGACATTACTGTTATACATGGAACAGCATAACAGCCTTTTTGCAATTGTGAAGAACATCCTCCTCTCCAGTTTTGTTCTTTACACATAAAAAATCAGAGTGCACATTTCTTTTAAATACGTACAATTAGGCCTAAATAAATAAACAAAAAAAAACAGTACATTCTAACTGAACTGTCCCTCCCATTTAAAATTCCAATAGGCTACTACTTGTATTTTTGAATGGCTTTTTCTAATTTGTAACAAACTGTAAGAACAACAGCATACAAAACTACACTGCTTATTATCAGGGCAGGAACTTTTCTGTAAACACATAATATTTGCTTTATGTTAGTTAAAGCTAAAATATTGATATATGTTTAAGAATTCAGACTTTTGGAATGCTTTAAGACACATCTGATTTTCGAAGCTCTGTCCTCCCAGATCTTTCTTCAGTTGCCGAAAAAGATGAAAGTCACTCGGCACGGGAACGAGAATCCATCGTGACAGGGGATGAAACGTGGATTCGTTACGACAATCCAGAATCAAAATAACAATCCAAACAATGGTTGCACACAAATTTCCCGAACAAACCCAAGATCTGGCTCCCACACCAACGAAGAATTTCAAAACACTTCACAATGCTGTGAAGACCCTTCTCAATACGCTGGCGGCAAGCTTCTATGAAGAGGGTACAGTATTTGAAAGTTGCACCACGCTTCGACCAATATCTCAATCGGAGCGCGACTATGTAGAGAAGTAGCTAGAAGGTGTACCTAAATCAGGGGAAGTCAACTACGTCTTGTGATGACGTTTGTGGAGCAAGAGCATGCGGATCCCTTGTGTGTGACGTCAGCAAGAGCGCACGGTAGTAGGGGTGTTTAGAGTACGCTAGAGCTAGGTACTAGAGGACCTATTCACTTTAGCTCTGTGGGTAGAACAACTTCTGGTTGGAAATACGGAGCATTTTTCAAAGTTATTGCAAGTACGCGATCCTGATAGTGTTCTCTCTGCAGAACATGTGTTAGTTCTGCAAAACATTCTTCTTCAGTTCGAATCGAGGTTTCAGGATGTGGAAAACCTTTCTCCAATGTTTAAACTTTTTGCTACCCCATATTCAGTTAATGTCAAAGACGTTCCTTGCCGGTATCAGTTGGAACTGCTAAACTTACAATGCGACGATCTGTTAAAGGACAAATAGGCCTACGAACGTAAAGTGGTCTTGGGTAACTTTTACAGAAATTTCTCTGAAACCAGATTCCCGAGACTTGCCGCACGAATATTATGTAATTTTGGATCGACATATGTGGCCGAAAATTTTTTTTCACTAATGAAACGTGCAAAGCTCAAATCAAGAAGTACATTGTTAAATCACAACCTAAATGTAGTCTTCGATTAAATATTGCTCAAACATTACGTCCCAACATTGATAAACTTTTTAAAGAAAAAGAGACAGGAAAGTCAGAAAATTGTTACTGTAATCTTGTATCATCTAAGGTGCAGACGAGCTTTTATGGTAATTAATTCAGTTCATTTTTTTATCATTTTTACTGTAGTGAATTATGTTAATTCAAATGATAGTAGCCTATTGTCTATTTTTGTCAAAGAACATAGATTTTGTGGAAAGGGAATTGTTCTCACAGAATAGAAAAATAGAATTATTTATAATATGTTAAACTGCTGCGCTGTAATTAACCGATAAACTATCAAAAAAATCGATTGATGTTTCATTAACTCGGAAACACGTATTACGTAAGTTCTAACCCCCTAAATTCCCGCTGCCCGCAATACTAATGCCCCTCTCTTCCCCCCTGTTCACTGATGCCTACATTTCACATGCTCCTCGCAGAGATATAACGCGAGCAGTGAGGGCAGAAAGCAGTGACGTCACAGAGCAAGCTTCTGTCTTCCCCTGACCTAAATGTTCCAAAATAAAACAGTTTTGATTTTCCCTGTGGTTTTCATTTTATGCCCCATCGGAGATTGGAAAAGAAATTAGCCCTCATAGACGAACTTTTCATGTAGATTATGAACACGCAGAGATTTTAAATTACACATAATACATTAACTTGATAGGAATACAATTACATTTACTTAGGTTAAGGCGTTCTCGATTGCCCATGCCTTCTCTGTTGTTACAAAATTTGTAGGAGCATCGTTTCAAAACGTATTAAGTGCACTCTTGGTCAAAATACAGTTTGATACGATTTCGCCCTATTTCTTAAGCGCTCTTTAACGCTATCAATTCAGAATGGAACATTTCATGTTCTATCCCGTGTTAATTCACTGTCAAAGTTGACGTATCGGATCAAATCGTAGACTATTATGTGCACGGGAATGAACGGTTCAAAGCGTATTATGTATAACTTTATTTTAGTGCACTTAATACGTTTTGAAACGATGCTTCTCAAATATGCTATACGGATTAAAATTAACATTAGTCAAACAATAAAAACACTTTTTGCTCCACTTACATTATTTATGTAGTGGTTGAGTCAATCATCAGCTGAGGATGAGGGAGCTTCTTCCCTGGAAACCGGTTCTACATAAATAATGTAAGTGGAGCAAAAAGTGTTTTTAATGTTTGACTAATGTTAATTTTTATTTGAACATGCTCTACTGTATAAAAGACTTCATACTGATTTTAATGCTATACGGATTTTCTAGTCGCAAGATGCAGGCGTTCTCGATTCCCCACGCCATGCATGATCCCACTTATTGCTCTGCCGTTAGAAATATGCTCTGCGGGTTTTCTAGTCATATAAAATCCTCTCGATTCCCCAAGTAATGTATGATTTCACCTATTGCTTTAGGGTGCGATCACGAACAAAGCTGGCAGCAAGCGACAAGTTGCCTGTGGCTTCTGTACACGCGCTTGCATGTCCTGGGAGATTCATGTACAAAACTGGACACAAATGCCTGTTTCAGCTTGTAATCAGTAGTGAAGATGAGTTTCTCAAGTGATGATGAACTTATTTTTGCTTGAAAACATTACATTACAATGAAAACCGTAATTAATTACGGTACAATAATAACAATTCAAATTAACATGTAGATATGCGTTCATGAACCACAGAATATTTGTCTAGAAATTTACCCAACTTCTGCACCGAAAATTAACATATTTTTTATCCAACGTAAAACAGGACCCCTAATTACGGATATTATAAATAATACCCTTAGTGAGATTTAGGCAAAACATTATCACAAAATTACACTGCGGGGTGTCCTCTCTCTCTCTCTCTCTCTCTCTCTCTCTCTCTCTCTCTCTCTCTCGCTCTCATGCATACATACTTCTTTTTTAAGCTTAATAGAAGGACTTTAGTAGAAATATTCTCTTATAAATTAATTAAATCTTGTACGTCGGGACCGTAAAAATTAGCATCAGAAGAAGCCTGAAAATGAACATGTAATGTCTACTCTACAGAGGTAGAGGTGCTCTCGGAGAAACAAGCGCAGTAAAAATGAAAAAGAAGCTACAGAGAAGGATTCAGCACACAGCCATTTTAAAGGCCGCTTTACGTGCCATAAATTACAAAAATAAACGTCATGCATATACATTTCATTCACAGTGTAAAAAAGTTTTTAAAAATGATGCTCAACCACAACGTAAACTCAGCGGAGAGAGCAAAGAAAGAAGTACCTCTTGACAAGGTATAATAAAGAATGGAGATTGCACTCAACAAAAAGATAAAATACACAGCTGATATTTGATATAGTGCATGCGGTACTTCAAAGAGGTTTATATGTAATAGGGCACATAAGGATCTCATCAGAAAGGCTTTTAACTTGCAATATTGTATTCGTAAAAGAAAATTCGTTAAAATTGTCTTCGTTACAGGGTTGCCATGTTTTCCACAACACTTCAGCAAACTGCACAACGAAAAGTAATCAAAATATCGTCATATCATAAATCAAAGAAACAAGGGTATAATAGCAACGAAAATCTCTTCCGTGTGTCTGGGTGACGCAGTCGGTATCGTGCTGGCTTTGTGCCCGAAGTTTCGGATTCGATCCCGACCCAAATCGATGGCATTTATGTGTGCATAAATGTGATAGACCTATGTCTGTGGATTTACATGCATATAAAAGAACTCCTGCGGGACAAAATTCCTGCCCAACGGCTTAAGTTGCAGTCCATTCTCGTCGTTAAATAATCATAGAACCAATCACATTTCTCTGCCTCCGGTATCAAATACTGTATATACTCTTTTTCACGGACATCTCTTTTGCCTTTCTTTCAGATTCATCAAAATATTTTCTTGTTGTTTCCACAAGTTCTATGAAAGATTTGTAGAGGCCCACAACTGTGAAAAGATCCTTTTTAATATTCTGAACTCGTTTTCTCCTTGCACTCAACTTCCCAAAGTAAAAAAAAAAAAATGCCAAATGCAATCTCAAGGCCCTCAGTGTAGAGGTAGAAACCCAGAGTTTTGTCATAAAATGTATTGTTTAATTTAAATGTTAAAAACAGATCATCGGCTTAAAAAAAAAGTGACTTAAAAAAATAAACATTAAATCATAAAAACCACAGATGTTCACTGTAGTAGGCCTATAATATACTTAACGCTGCTGATTCCAGTCTTGTCTTGCTGAATAAAATCTGCCGGTGAATACACGATGTTGAAGAAACTTCATGTATTGGAAGTTGATAAACACTGAATAATTCTTGAAGGATTTTCTTGCTTAATATCTGTATGTAGTTCATAGGTTAAAGCATATGACAAAACCTAGGGCTCTCTTCAGTTTATCGGTAAACATAACTAGAAGGTTCTACAATCAATTCATCGCACGATCCCCCAGTTTTCGGGATACACTAGCTCTACCCCTGTAAATGTTTGACAAATTCCGACCATTTCATCCGCAGAGTAATGTTGGTATTATCAAATACATTATCAATCCAGTAACGTATGCACTGTTTGTTGAAGGATGAAAGGAGGGAAAGAAAAGTAGAGAAGCCTTTCAGGAGAAAGGAAACTTGGTAATGAGACAAAATCCTTGTCTGAACTCTGTAGTCTGTAGTTCTTGAAAACGGAGAGAGTGAAAAATACGCGTCACCCACCTCCGTTTTACGATATTATTAACAGATGGTGGGACTGTGGGGTATGTGGTCAGTGTGATGATCCCCGCTGAAACCCACGGCAGTTAATGATTGGAGCCATACTCCTTTATTCACGTACTGCTTTACAGGTCCACACGAATTTTTCATAAGTAATCCCATTTTTCTAGAAATTTCGACTTTAAAATAGAATTCAAATTACGGTTCCCATCCAGTGTTTTATTACATGGCTCAACAATCCTGAGATCTTTTAGATTCTATCTGTAGGACGAGCGCAGATATTGGAAATCTCGAGGCCGACGTCACTCACGACCACGTAGTTACTTCCGAGATGGTAGATGTTATCTCTACCATTTACTTTCAATAAAATTACATCCGAGAATTTGGAGAGAACTTCTAATCTGTATGAACATTTTTTATGCAGGTCAAAGGAATACAAAATAGCAATAAAAGTATACAGAAACTGCAAAGCTAGAAAATGAAATTAGTTACATTTGTTACAAACATGAGCAAATATGAATCATACGATTTGGGCAGATTCCGAGGATCTGATACGGAATATTCTTCTTCCCTCTGCTATACTTTTTCTTCCGTACATTTATATGCACGGTACGCTTAAAAGAAATATATTACGTACGTTGTAAAAATTACCAGACTTGGACATGTTTTAGAAAATTCTGAACAAGGCCTGAAATACTTACACCCTCATAAGGAAACTGAAATGAAGGAAAGAATTATGCAACTGACCTTCATTTATATTTTCAACTGTAGGCTACTACAGTAGGCCTACTTCAGTAAACAAGGAAGAACCCCAAAGGAAGAAATTTTCCCAACATTCTAAAGTCCTCGGATAGGCTACAACTCTTGTGAATATTTCACTTGATCCATATAAACATGTTTGGACTCTGTGAAACAGTCAGTAAGGTTTTCTGTCCCAAAATTCGCGGGTTCCGGCCCAGGTCGATGACATTTATGTGTGCTTAATTGCGACAGCTGTATATTTACAAAATTCCGACAGCTTTAAAAAATCTTCTACTTTCTCTGGTACACTCTTACCTTGTTTTTTTTTCGGTTTTCCCTTTTTAAACGTAAGCAAACACCCACGTCCGAGATGAGACTCGAACCCGCAGATCCTTGCACTACAGGTCCGAGGTTGTATGTTATGTCTAGCTATCACAGCTAAGGAGACCGGGTGCAACGGGCGACAGTTGCAGGCCTAAGTACAGGCCAGCGGATTATGCCGAAGGTTAAATTGACGTGCCTCATCATTGCGCCCAGTGCTTGCCACATAGTATTAAAATCTTTCCTCCACCAGGAGCCTATCTCGCCCATTATTACTCCGATAGACAGTAGTAATAAACAACCATCGTTAGATACTCACAGAACACTTTAAAATGTAGTATAAAAGAAAGACTTTGCGAACTTCCCCTATTATTCAATGATGGAGGAGAAAAATAGGTAAGAAATATGAGAATAGGAAAAAAGGCAATTTGTTCACTGCCTACACTGCATTTCATAGTATAACTCGATCGGTAAGGCCTGAGCCAAACAAACGGATGAGCAGTAGGCTACGATGAAGTAATCTAGACCTGCCTGACCTTCATATCACGTGATGTTCCCTGCCAGTTCATACTGTACAGACCGTGTAAAAACATCTTAGTTAGCCTCACAGCATTCAATAGTGAAGTGTGATACGTTAATAAGAGCAATGGAAGGCGAATGTAGTTATTCTAGCAAAAAGGTTGGCGGTAGTAAAGTGATTCAAAGTGAGAGTAGGGAAATAGTGTGAAATGTAGGTTAGGGCTATTATGAAGAGCATAGTTTGGAATGAATAGCACAGTATATGCATTCTCTTCTGCCCCTACTCCATTGCTACCGGCGGACGATAAGCTATCTGCGCGTGTTTGGTTCAGGTCCTAGCGACCCAGTTGTACAATGTTTAAAAAAAAAAAGGATGTTACGAATTGTTAAACTCACTTGCTGAACACTCCAACAGTGACATAATGAGGGGTTATATGACGCAAGAGTATCACGTAATCCACCACGCTGTGGACATCGTAAACCTGAAAATGACATTAACCTAATAGCTGTTTTACGATGAGTTTTGCAGTGCGGGTGTTCCGCAAGAATTCACTGTTACATTGCACAACAGTCCTATGAAGGAAAAAACTGTGCCATGGAATCAAATAGTCGTATTTTCATCACTTACATTTACTTGTGGGTGATCTTATAACATGAATTCACCATAATGCACATTTACTTTCTGGCATATACAAACAGTGTCGGCCGCGGTGGTCTAGAGGTAGCGTGCCCGCCTCTACAGTGTTTTGCAGATGACAAGCCGTTTCTTCCTTCTCCTGCTTAGATACGAGGTCCAATCAGAAACGGCGAGACGGAGGGAAGACCCTTACTAATAGCGGCACCTCATTAGTTCGTACACGTGATTGGCGGTGAATGAATTGGCTTCTCATTTGAAAAATACTGTAGATCCGCAGGGCGCGGGATCAAACCCGGCCGCGGTCGATGGATTTTTCAGGACGTAAAAATCCTGGGCACGGAATCCTCCGGGAGGGACTTTAAGCTGGGGGTCCCGTGTCGTAGATTTACGGGAACTCCAAGCCTAAATTAGAGCCTCTGGACAAAATTTCTCGGCCCTTTCATGTCCAAGAAATACTTAGTTTCCAGAGGGGGGTTGCGAGGCGATGGGCTTACCACCTGTCCCTCTCTCGGAAAATAAGCATATCAAAATTAGTATAGGTAATGAAACCTCCGCTTGGGGGCCCCTTCGCCCCACCTGGGGATCATAGGGTACCAGATACCAGATATACAAACAGTAAGTCTAGGCCTACAGTGATAGTGACAAAAATAGAAATCCACATAACACCAGGAAATAAAATATAAATTGTGTAGCTCTTTAGTAGAAGTTGTTAGTGTTTAAAATTTAAATTAAAAAAAAAAAACCGCCGGAGTTATTTTTGAGAAAACTGCGAAAACCTTTACTGAGCAAAGCAGAGTTCAGTCTAGTGCTGTGGACGTTTCTATTCTCTAATCCAATGTCTGTCCAGAAGGCATTTCAGGTTCCCGCCAAAACCGCAAACCTGACTAATTAATTAGTGTTGTGACCAAACTACAAGACGACTGGGGAATGCTGTCAAGATAATGCTGCTCTTCGGGCATCCATCAAGACCGCAACCTTTGCTACTAAAACCACACTGGAAGATGCTTCTCAACCGCAAACGATTCTCGTAATCTATCAAACGGTTTCACCTGAAGAACATTTTATTGAAATCCATAGCATTTACCTAAATATTTTGTATTTTGAATATATCGAGAGACGAAAGCATACCGGCGCCAAAGGAAGTTGTTAACTACAAAACTTAATAGTAAAACTACTGCTTTTACTTTTTTAACATAACATTATAAATGTCTACTTACCTTTATTTACTTACTCAATGGCAATAAACATCTCTTAAGCAAGGTTAAAGGAATATTATCTATTTTATGGAACCCGGAGGTTTATTGCCGCGCTGACATGAGCCCACCATTCAATCCTATTCTATTTTAACTCCATACCACTATCCCTCGCAAATCCTACTGCCCTTAAATATGTTCTAATATTGTCCTCCCACCTACGTCTATGTATTCGAAGTGGCCACTTCCCTTCAGGTCTCGAACATAATGTTTTTTGAGGTTATGTCTTTCGTCTCCCATGTGTGTAACATGTCAATCCCATTTCATCCTCCGTATTTTAATTATTCTTATTATATTCGGTGGGGAGTACAGGTTATGAAGCTCGTCATTATGCAGTTTTCTACAGTCCACCTTTTCAT
Source organism: Ectobius pallidus (assembly GCA_964059195.1). Taxonomy (NCBI): domain Eukaryota; kingdom Metazoa; phylum Arthropoda; class Insecta; order Blattodea; family Ectobiidae; genus Ectobius; species Ectobius pallidus. Next base: position 91,300,671 of record CAXKWD010000002.1, read on the forward strand.
TTCTCTTAGGTTCGAATATTTTCCTAAGCATCCTGTTTTAGAACACTCAGATTATGTTCTTTTCGAACAGTAAGGAACCATATCTCACATCCATATAATATAACCAGCAAGATAATTGTCTTATATCTGTACGCTAGCGTAAATATTTCGACAAGGACCAAAGTGGAAAAAAGGCTTGTCGACGGCTTGGTTTAAAATATGGCTATACTTCAGTGACAATAATGACACTCGGCTGATGTTCATAAAAGTCTACAACTTCGTTGCATGAAATTTCATCGCCACTTAATGTACTGCAAGAGTCCAAAATCTCCATTCTCACATTCGGTCACATTACTGAGACGTTCGTCGACAATAACGTATTTATTGCAACTGTTGTTTCTACAGCGAAACCTAATAGTGCCATTTTTTGTACAGTTCACTTTTCAAAATTTATAGTTTTCAATAATTAAATATTTATTTCTTCTATTGGTTTCAATATGTCAATTTTTACGTCAATATTGCTGTGGAAAACGATAATGAGTAGATGTAGGTACTGAAACTGACAAATAAGCATTACGATATCAGTTAATTAATACGATTAGTTCAGAAATATAAACGCTCTTCGTGACTGATAGTGTGTTATTTTTATCGTTAAGCGAACATTACGATATAAGAGGTGCTATTAATTTTTGGACACCCTTTCAGTTTACCTGGCTTAAAAAATGTTTTTTTTTTTTCTATATACCGCAATCGTGTCCTCCAAATCCAACGCAAACTGGTTGTGATTTAATGCTCCTGATTAGTAGTCCTGCCGCAAACGTGCTATCCCCAAAAATCTGCCGGTATTTTGTAAAAAGACTAAATTCACAATTTGTCTGCGACATATAGACTATATAGAAGTAGAGTATTAAATATCTAGTATAAGTTATGTTTCATTAGGGTTATAGTATTATTTTTATTTTTGAAGAAAGCATTTTTGTAGTTTTGAATTTGTATGTCAGTCAGTATTGTCCAGTTCAGTTCTCGAAGTATTCCCAAATCCAGGAACGCTTCCTAGTGTCCGATACTTATTCAAATTTAATAATATCGGTATAAAGTGCAGTAACGTTAAATAACGTGCTGCATGTGAAACACTTTTACACTACGAAGGAAAGAATTACTTTCCGCTTCTATCATCGTTAATGACTTGGGCCTTTATCATAGCGAGCATTTCAGTTAATATAAATTATTTATTTACATACTACTAGGGCTGTACCGATTAATCGATTAAACATTTAATCGTCGATCAATTACATTTTCCGATTAATCGGTTTAGTCGAATTCTGAAAAACGTTTTTCGAGAAATGTGTCAAATGACCAAACTCCTTTCTCTCGCTTCTACGGCCTTGGCACATCATGTGTCATTCAGCCTATTGTGTCCAAACAATTCCCGTTATTCAGAAACATGAAGGGTAGTTTAGTCAACAAACTCGTGTGTCTCAAGTCTTGGCTGAAAAAGTAACCGGAAATGTAAGTTTTGTATATATTTTTTCACTAGCTAACTAATAATGGTATTAATTAATTCAGGATTTCTTCTGATTATCTGTAGTGTAGTAGTTATTAAACGTGTAAAACAATATTAAATGTACACTTTGGTTTCGTTTAAAAAACCGACCTGTTTGTCGATTAATCAGTCGATTAATCGAGTAAAGTCAAGCGTTAACTCGATTAGAAATTTGAATCGATTTTCAGCCCTACATATTACTGATATCAATTAATAAATCATGGGCCTTCCACTTAATTTTGCCGTTTTTATTGACAAGGAACATTCTGCAAATTGAAAGAAAATCGAACAAGGCAGCCGGACGTGAGTGCATAACAAACAAATTACAAACATATGAAATGCCACTAAACCATAAGAGAGCTTTTCGAAAATGTAATTGCACCAAAGTTGTAGAGAATTTTAAACTCGAGGGTGAAATTAGTTTATAAATCTTTTTAGCATGAACTGTTTTGGCTAGAATGTTGAAAGAAGAACACTACATGAAGCTGAACCATTAAAGCGGCCACAATCTTGAACGGAATCAAAAAATCAAAATCCTTAAACATTCGTCGTTTTAATGACTTCAAGAAATATTCAAGCCAGATTGGAAGGAAATCAAACCACGCGTTTGGCCGTAACTAAGTAACACACAAATATAGAGACAATGCTGAACGGTCGAGTTAAAATAGGACCTCATTTCGTTCCGTCAATAAGCGCAAGTAATGCCGTATTAGGCCTAACACCTTCTTTCTCCTCTTCTGAACTCGTCTTCCGATTTTCTTACCTCAATTGCTCTATTAGTATTTTTCGTCCATCTACTACCATTTTTAGTTGTCTCAATGGCATATTGAAAATTGCAATAAAATGTAATTGAATGCTCTATTGCAGAAAGGTACTTAAGTCACTTGAAAAATTAAATTACGTAAAAAAAAGCTGTCTAGCCGATAAAAAAGGAATATACAATAACAAAGGACTTAGGTACTTTTGCAGTATAGAGTTTTTCGAACAGGATTTGCCGTGCCTATGTGCATGGAAACCGACAATGGCCATATCTCAATTTTCCAAAATAAGTGACTCAGGTACCTTTCTGAATGACATATTTAAAATATATAAGTAAGAAATTGCGTTCTACAATTGATCCCATTCTAGTTTGATCCTAGTCAAAACAAAAGGGAGGAGAACTCACAGAGAGTTCGCGGAAAATTCGCATCATGTGACAAAACGTGACTGGTTAATGTCATTAGCATGCGCCATTAGCAGGGTGTGGCTAATGAGTGTCCGTAAGTTCATGCAACAATAAATATCAACATTTACACGTGAAATAACAAACTCTCATTGGCATCGTCATCATTATAGTATATCAATTAGCAAACAAAACAAAGGATTCGTGATTCACGACGACCATGCGGGTCAGTTGTACTGAGAATAAACAAACTAACATAAACACGGTGAACACGTGCGTTCTCACGTGCGGGCTATGACAGCCACGCCTCTTTGTTTTGAACAGGATCGTTCTTAAATGGGATAGAGAAAAGCAGACAACAGTTAACTGAACACTTTACTGAGGCTCTCTCGCTTTTTTTTTCCTTTCCTTATTGTAGGCTACTCACTTGCTTATGTAATTAAGAAGTTCATTCCACTGTTTTTACCACCTCACTCTGTTTATACGAACGTGTCATGGCCAACGTTAACAGTTAGAAAGTGGACATTGTTTCACATTTGAGAACTCATCAACTCCTCGTGTTATCGCTGAGAATTATCTCATTTACTTGTAATAGCTGTATCCTGGGTGCAGAAAGTAAAAGCTAGACGACGGATACAGTATGAAGGCGTAAAGGTGTGGGTTGTATTCCGATTGTGTCGCAGATGACCCCGCCCTATGTACCGTATACAACATGCTACTGAATGGAACAATGCCCTGTCTCCACTCAGCCCACCATTTGTCTCTTTATCACTCTTCATTTTCATGCGGTAATCTTTTTTTCTTTTGCGTAATCGCTTAAGTGCAGCGAAGACAATACGTTATTGTGCTCAACCTTCATTGTAGAGATTTTTTCTCTTCCCATGTTAATCGGTATGTCTGTAATGTTATGGCTTAACCTTGTTGCCTTGACACTTATATCGCAATATTACGCAGGAGGCCTAATTCATGTGGGTGCAATACTTTGTTTGAGAAACCGCAAAACTTACGAACATGCTTCATAGAAACCCCAATTTCTATCGAGAGATAAAAAGACTTACTGAAAATGGCAAACTGCCATTATAGGTAATCATAGAAGACACAAATTTCAGTAGTTGCAGTATTTTAATCAAACTACAAATTCAGTAGTGGTTAAAAAACGGCTTTCCATAAGTTGAGTGCTTTAAAAATAAGCAAAAAGTTATTAACTACCGGTTTTGGGGGAGGAAAGCATGGAAAGTGATATTGAATTTCTTGTCTATTTCAGCCCCGAAACGGTTGTATGGTAACATGAGAGTGAAAAATAAAATATTTCGTAAAGACACAACAATTTTATGTTACCGGAATTTCTGTTTCTTATTTCGAACCCTACCAGGCTTTGTGTGTAGAATCAAAAAAGATATATCAAGCGTTTTCTGAGGGAAATTCTAAATATAAGTACCTTTTTAAGGACCTAGAATTTGAAAAACGAAAGTTCTTAATAAGTTAATTTCGAATTACAAAATACAAAACCCGAGCTAAGCCGTGCCTTTTAAGTTAGTGAAATATAATACAAATAAAATACCGCAAGGAAAAACTCACGAATTCACCCAGTTCAAAATGTATCATTTCACAACAACACAGTCATTGGAATTATTTGGTAATTACAGGCCTATTAATACGGGTCCAGATATTTAAGTATTACTCTATGCGGTGGTAATTATTGCATTATGTTTGGTAATCGTCGTACTTTCTTTGTTCGAACAATAAATTACCTACAGTAAAATGATACCAAAAAACTCGCGAACGAAATTCTCCGAAATAATGTATAAATCAACCAGTCACTATACTATTGCCAAAGCAATACAAAAATTTTTCCTCACCCTCAGGTCCTGGATTCTGATGACCTAAAGTTGTTTGAAAAATGACCTATAAAATGACCCTGAATTTTAAAGAAAATGACTTTTTGACTTAATAATTATAAAAAAGACCTAAAAACTGATATTTTATTTATAAAAAATTATTATTGTGCACACAAAGTTATAGATTATTTTGTACATAATTGTAAAAACTGTAAATAACTGTAATGTTGTGAATGTTCTTTTCTCACGGAAATTTATACTGGCACTGAGGCACTCGTGAGTCAAAATTCGGCACATCCCTTTGTGGTCTGCCGGATTATATTGTTGTTTATTGAGGGTAAACAGTAGTTTGCACTCTCAAATCCAAGCAGGTGGCAGACTCTGGTGCCGAGGCAATCAAATAGCATTAGTAATATAATACAAAATTTTGGCGTTTCTTTGATTCTCATTTCCGACTGAGACATATCAACAACTTGAGATTAAGACGGAAATTTGCAAATTCACACATTCTTCACTAGAACTAGAACAAAAGAAATGGAAATAATACAAATAAGTGCAAAACTCAAATTAAAATTAAGAGAGAACTGTAAATAATATAAGAAATTGGACTGGAACTTTATATGGATGTAAGACATGGTCCCTTACTTTTCGGGAAGAACATAATCTGGAGAGTGTTCGAAAACAGGGTGTTTAGGAAAATATTCAGAGCTAAGAGAGATGAAACTGCATAATGACGAACTTTATAACTTGTACTCTTCACGGAATATAGTAAAGGTAATTAAATCACGGAGGATGAAATAGGTTGGACATGGGGGAGGAAAGACATATCAAAACTATTTTGAATTGAGACCAGAAGGGAAAATATCACTTGGAAGACCTATACGTAGGTGGGAGGACAACAGTAGAATAGATTTAAGATTTAAGGGAAGTAGGACTTGCGAAGGATGGTTGGATGGAATTAGCATAGAATAGGGTTGAATGGCGGGCTGTAACCGAGGTAATGAAGCTAGGTTCCCGCGTATTATTGACTTAACTACTAGGCCTATATGTTTTATTTAAATCATTTATTTATCATGGAATGCACTTCAAGGCCGGATTTTTACCTTTTTCATTATAATTATTAATAATTTAGTTTATGAATGATTCGTGTGTAAGTGTTAATAAATGTGTTTTAATTATTTTCCTCATTTTTTTTATTTTTGAATTAATTATCGCGGCCGAAGCCGCGGGCACCTGCTAGTAAATTTATATCACAACGATATGACTATGGTACAAATATAATATTGTAGGCTTACATGAAATGAATTCATTGTTTCTGAAGACAAACTTTGTAATAATTGTTTTGTACTCCACACTCTTGTCTTGTATCACAATTCCTTCCTGTGATTATTATTCACTACAAGCATATCTAAATTCTATATTTAACTTTTCCGCACTCTTGTTATTTATATTTTGAAAAGCAATGTGATTAAGTTTTTTTATAAATACATAAAAAAACGTAAAAATATGGCGGTGGATGTGGAAACTGCAGCAACAGATTAAGTTGTAAACATTTAATGAACTGAGAAACGACTTCAGATAATCGTGAGTGAATTGGAACAAGAGGAGATAGTATTATGTATGTCAACAATACCCTGGTAATAAATAATTTAACAAAATAGGCCTATAGCAGATTGTTGGGTGGGCTTCACCCCATGGGTCCATATAAGTTGGCGCCTCTGGTAACTGAAATAGCTTATAAGCTATAAGCATTTTGCAGTTGAAAGGAGATTAAAAATATATCCTTAAGCTATTTGAACCTTAAATATCAATTGTGAATGTATTAACTGCAGGCTTGCATTTTAAAACAAATTCCTTGCCATAAAACAGAGGTATTCAACCTTCTTTTCAGCTCGCAAGCATATCCCTAAGAACCCTATTAAATTAATTAAGTACCCCCAAAATGTTTTGAGCGTAAAGAAAATAGGTATGTTTTCATTCATTTTCTGCTTAACTTCCCCTCTGTAGGACTTAGAGCAAATAGAAAAGGGATCAAATCCTGGGATCAATTATATTGAGTTTGGATACGGTGTGAGTAATATTATGCAGAGGACAACACAAATGTGCACGATATTGGACAGAGAATGTTCTGGATAGTGTTAAGAAATTCTAATCTAGCGTTAAAATAACTTAACTGATCTAGTAAGTGCAGTGGTCTTCATTACGAAACAGTATCCTCTGGCGTATTTTATATGCTGTAATCAAGCTGATTAACAATGTTAACGAAAACATACTGGTGTCAATATAACTAGAGTATTAAATTATAAATATATTTTTTAATGAGACATAATGGTTACGATTAGGAACGATATAAATATAACTAGAATATTAAATTATAAATATATTTTTAATGAGATATAATTTTTACGATTAGGAACGATATAAATATCCTTGCCTTCTACAATAATTTTACAGGGATGGTAGTGGCGTTTCAATTCAATAATGGACTAAAATGAATGCGACCAAAAAGTATGTCCTTATATTTAAGTTACCGGAAACAATAAACAGTTTCCGAGGTCCAACTCTTATAACTATTGCTGTAGAGAATCGAACTAGAGTCAAGCAAAATCCAGGCAGAATTCAAGTTATTATGTTCGACCGGTGAAAATTATCACTACATGTTAATAGTCACGACATGGATGTTGAAGTGACCTAATGTTGAGAGACTAATTTACAGTTATGTCTAGCACTTTTACTTTTATCGGAATTGATCAGCATGCCAACATCCTCGCAGAGAAGAGCGAGGGAGTTGCTCCAAGAACATCAACAACAGCGGCCATGTCAAGTTCTCAAAACTTTCTCTTGCTACCATATTACAAAAGAGTGACCACTTTTTATGCGCCTTGCAAGAGGCAGAAGGTGACTATAAAATATATATTGTAATGTGTTGAAACTCCTTTGATTTTAGATATAACATATAGCATTACATGTAGACTTGTAATTGGGCCACTAAAATTCCTCATTTGACATACCACTTTTTTTCATATGCGCCTTGTACCGTACTGGTTGCATTATTAACAAACAAAATTGGTGCATTCAAATAAACATTCCTACAAGAAATGTTTATTGTCATTTTTATACTAAATTGGAAATAGTATTTTTTGTTGATTTTTGTTTTTACCAGTACTATGATATTTTAATAAAATAAATAAATATAAATAAATTGTAACACCATTTAACGAGTTTGTAAACACACAAAATCAGGTAAACTGATATAACAAAGTGCCAGATGGAGTTAATAGGCCACGTTTCAGAAACTATTACATTTTAAACCATGGTTTTTTGAGAATGTTTGATAAGGGTATGTGAAGGAATTCGAGGGATAACTCCTATCGCTGGCACGTCTAATTATTTGTCCAAGTTCAGTATATTGCAACTTCCAAAGCCCTATGTGAACACTGCAAACAATACTGTCATGAGAACTCAACTGTATTTCATGAATTCAGTGTAATATTTTCAGAAATAAGGCCCCTAGTACGGCGTTACTCCGGTACCGGTCAACCGATTTGGTCCAAAATCAATAGGCTTCGTCCCATAGACGTGATAAGTGCGTATAACAAGTTACGAGTTATCACGCGTACAGACAGAAAGTCGGACAGACATCCCGTCCACTATGCAACCTTAGAAAGTACCATTCTGTCACTTAATAAGTGTGCATCTCATCCGTAGTGAGGTCTAATACTATATTTATTTAAACTGTCATCTTTAGTTGTTCAAACTTAGTGTTTGGAATTTTTCAAAATTACATTTAGCCTTTCTTTCTTATAAAAGAACAACTATTATACATAGATCAACGAGAATAAATTTTAATAGTAAGTATTCAAATAATTACGTCGTATTGGACTATTTGCCTGTAAATGAATTGTATTAACTATTTCTTCAACTTTATTAATAAAAATGTAATTACAAAATACAATTCGTAGCTTTGGAATCCCGTGGACTCAATCACTCGTGTATTTATAATTCAAAAGTACCCGGCAATAATAATAAAACGAGGTAGATGAGAAATCTGTACAATAAATGCAAGGATTTACAGCATCTGTTGTAATAAATAGCACTCGGAGTAATGGTGTTTTACCTCTGGAATTTAAGTTACATAGGATTATTCTTCGATGGTGCCCAATTAATTTAAACATTTGCTATTTATCTTTACAGATTTAAGATACACAAGTCAGATTAAGTACAGTAACTATATTCGGAAGTATACACTATGGGGAGAAGGTGATTTTACTTTTGAAAAAATAACCTGTATTACAAATAAATTTTTAAAAACACTTTTCCACAGAATAGACGAAATTGTCGTTTCAGGATTAGCTAAACTGCAGTGACATAAGTATTTATGTTATTGATACAACTGGAAAATATATTGGACTAATTGAACAAATACAGGCATACCAATTTAGTGCGATAATAAAAACATTGCTCAGTAAGTGTATCATTTTGTAACAATATGAAAAATATTAAAGCGATCCCCAGCAAATTCGAAGTCGAATTTGAAGATTTTTTTGTACTTTCTCTTTCAAAAATTTATGTAATAAAGACCAAAAATGTTCTCGTTCTATCCTGAAAATTGAAGTTGAAAAGATGCTAAGTACGTTTAGTTACCCGGATATTTCGTGTAAGAGATTAGCCTAAGTTATCCAATGAGCAATAGGCCTAATTTATTTCTTGGTTTAGATAAAGAGAGCTTCTATTCATCTAATGAGAAACAAGTAGGTTATATACCGAACAGTATATAATAGTAACACATACTCAGTCATGATAAACAAGAAGTTACATTCATTCATTCATGTAACTTACAATTAACGACGAATTTATGATCTGAGAAGTAATTAAAACAACTCTAACATGCTCCCTTTCTAATTTGATGGGACTACCATAGCAATTATCCCTTCGATACAAACACATTTATTGCGTTCCGGTACATCGTTCTTATACACTAATCTCTTAACCAGACCGACCAGAAGACATATAGTAAATGTAACTAACTCACGGATGAGAATGAGAAGTTTACAGAACAATGAAGAAGCCTTTCACGATCCCGAAACTAACCTATAACCTAAAAGAAAATGAAGACCTTTCAAAGTGCATTACTTCCTTTATGAACCACTTTACAACACAGTTAATTGCCGTGTAATGAGAGAGTTCAGAGTTCATTAGTGTCTTCGAGTGGCGTCCCTGTGGATTGTGGTAGTAAATAAGACCATCCATAGTTCTGAGCGTCCCCGGTTCCCTCCCTCTATGGAGATATTATCACGCCCACGTATCCAGTAAAAATAAACATTCAAAACTGCATTATCATATTACCTCTGTACATACCCTCTAGCGTGTTATTTAAAATTACCATATGAACACAAGAATTATAGTTCTGCTGCATAGTGACCTTTCCGGGGCAAAACCTTGACTCATAATATGAATTTCGACATTGGCAATGGTGCATTATCGGTTAGGTCATTTAACACCCTAAACCAATCGTGATAAAGTATTCGCCTCTCAGTAGGAAATACTGAATTAATTTTTAATTTATTTTGAAAATACGATTTCGTTTGGTAGGTTTGCTTCAAGCTATGTAAAAATCACACCCAGCCTGCTTAAGACACCGGATGAATTAAAACCTGAACATTCACCTGTGCGTCACCTTCAGTATTTTGAGGTGAAGAGGCTCTAAGTCGTGCTCATCCCACGTCATGGAATCTGTATGCTATTTGTTTTTTTCCCCCTCTGTACGACCGGAGGTGCACTGGATTGTAAAACCCAAGAAAGAGAAGTTTCAATAGGAAAGTGAATAATTCATAAAGGAACATAGATATTTATGCATTCGCGGCTCCAAATAATATTTTGAATAGATGTAAAAATTTCTTTTATCGGTTAATAAATGTACATGGAGATGCTCAAAGCGTAGGAAACGAAATGATCATGGTCGCTGAACCGATCCTATCAGAAGTAGAAACAGCTATAGGTAAATAAAAAAAATAAAAAAAATTAAAAAAAAATAATAATAAATTTCCATGCGTTCCCCAAATTCCAGCAGAATTAATTAAGGCAGCTGGAGATAGAATAAACTCAGAGATCCATAAACTCATTCTTATAATTTGGAGAAACGAAGAATTGTCATAGGAATGGAAAGAACCTATTATTATACCGATCCATAAAGAGGGAGATAGGGCCGAATGTAGTAACTATCTAGGAATTTCCCTCTTATCAACATCATGCAAAATTTTGTCTTATATACAGAGTGTCCCAAAAAAATGTATACACTCTTTGACAGTTCATGACAACCACACTTTTTGTTCTTTTTTCAGTTGTGACTGCTTAAAATAATGGCTGGATTCAGACTAAACTTTGAGGAAAGAAAATTCATTCTAAAGTGCTACTGGAAGACTGAGAACATAAGTGAAGTGCAAAGACGGTTTAGAATGGAGTTTCAACGAGATGCACCAACGAGACTCACAATTACTCGTTTGCGAGATAAGTTTGAGGAAGAAGGAACTGTTAAGGATGCCCATAAGAACCATTCCAGAAGATCACGATCATCCACCAGCGCCGCAAGAGAAAGAGAAGTCATTGAGAGATTTCAGCAATCGCCTAGAAAATCTGTTCGGCAAGCGGCTCGTGAGACAGGAGTTCCAAAGTCGAGCGTCCATCGCATTTTGAAGCGAGCCCAATGGAGAAGTTTTATTCCTAGATTAGTCCACGCTCTCAATGAAGATGATTATGACCGAAGAATTGAATTTTGTGAGTGGTACCAAGAAAAATGTGCAGAGGACATTCAATTCCCATACAAGATTGTTTGGAGTGATGAGGCTACGTTGAAGTTAAATGGTTCAATTAATCGTCACAATTGCACCTACTGGGCAGCTAACAATCCTCATTTGACAGTGGAACACCATGTGAACTTACCAGGGATAACAGTGTGGTGTGGTTTGTCAGCATTTGGCTTAATTGGACCTTTCTTTTTTGATGACACCGTGAATGGTGCAAATTACCTCAACTTACTACAAGAATCGGCTATGCCACGCATCCAAGAGATGTTTAGGAATGAAGAATGGTACTTCCAGCAGGATGGAGCACCTCCCCACTACCATCGCGACGTAAGGGCCTATCTTGACAGCCTCTTGCCAAACAGATGGGTAGGACGAAGAGGAAGTATCGAGTACCCTCCACGCTCACCGGATTTGACCCCTATGGATTTTTTTCTGTGGGGGCATGTTAAACACAATGTTTACACTACAAAACCAGCTACAATCAATGAGTTGAGAGCAGCCATTGAAAGAGAATGTGCCGAAATATCAATTGAAATGATTAGGAACGTTTTTGGATTCAATCAGTCAGCGTTATCAGCTGTGCATGGACCACAATGGCCAACAATTTGAACAGTTTCGATAATTGGCTGGTTTCTACATTTGTTCACATTATTTTTATTTGTGAAACATTTCTGTATTATAATAATTGTTAGTGTTATAGTCGTTTAAAGAGTGTATACATTTTTTTGGGACACTCTGTACTTCTGCCAAGATTAACCCCATATGCGGAGGAAATCATTGGAGACCACCAAAGTGGATTTAGGCGAAATAGATCAACAGTATTTTGTATTCGACAAATCTTGGAGAAAAAGTGGGAATATAATAAGTCTGTTCACCGGCTATTCATAGATTTTTAAAAGGCATATGATTCAGTTAAGTGAGGCAAATTGTGCAATACCCTCATTGACTTTGGGATACCAAAAAAGTTAGTTAGGCTGATCAAAATGTGTATAAATGAAACCTACAGCATAGTCAGGGTAGGGAAATTCACATCAGATAGATGTGCCATTAAAAGTGGCTTGAAGCACGATATGCAATATAGCATTTACTTTTTTAATTTCATTTTGGGGTATTTGTCATTGAATAAATAAGTAAGCAAGCTAAAGTTGAATTATTAAAATATTAACATATTACCTACTTCCACCACCAACTAGCATAATAAAAAACCATCAGCAATGCCATTATCGATAATATTAAGATAATAATTGTTAAATATATTTGAGTTTCTAGTGTTCAAACATCTTTATATAGGCTATTTCGTTAGCCACCGGGCCTTCCGAATAACAATGTCCTTTTCAGGGCTATTAATCTTGAACAGATTAGGCCTATAGTGTGTTGTATATTACTTTGGTTGGGCTTATCCGCTAGAGCTGAAAAAGAGGCAGTGGTACAGTGCAGTATGGGTTAAACTGGAAAATGAAATGTCAAAGAAAACGTACAATTTCCAATAAAGACGAATTCAAGGCAGCTAGAAAAGTGGAGCAGGAAAAACAGCTCCCAAATGAGCAGTAAAAATGATAGAATCCATATCTTGCTCGTTCGAAGACAGTACCACACTCAGAGCACTGCGGGCAAGTTACGATGTTAAAACTTGTTACTCAGAGATAATTTTGCTTTATTTTCAATTTTTGTTTTTGTTTTTATGCTTGGAAGATATGTGCAAAAATGAACATCGTAACAAACTCGTAGAAGATCTTCAAAAGCCGATATCTACATGGATTTCTCAGTGCAAGAGGTGACTAAGTGCCATCAAGAAAAGTGCTAATATTTGTGTGTATTGACCAGCAAAGATCGTATTCTATCTAAGCCAAATATGACAAACAGCCTTGCTGTATCAGTTACAGACACAGTAATGGCTGCTAGTCATGTTTGGCGTAGATAAAATACGATCTTTGCGGTCAATACACACAAATATTAGCACTTTTCTTGATTGCACTTAGTCACCTCTTGCACTGAGCCATCCATGTAGATATCGGCTTTTGAAAAAACGCTCTTCTGTGTCGAGTCGTTTTACTAAGATATATTTTGTAAAATTTTTTAGAATAAGATTTATTTGCTGAAATACTCTGTTTTCTTATTACGATAATGCAGAAATATCATACTATATCTGATAAACCAAGTCATTTCCTGAAGTCGATACATTATAAGAATGAAATGCCTTACTAATTTGAAAAGTTTTGTTCTTATGAGATCTTTGTTTTAATTACCTATCTTGCTTAATCCTCTCAGATCTGAATTTATATTCTGATAAAATGGCAGCCTCGAGTGAAATCTTTAGTGGGCTCTATGTTTGAAATAATAATTATGTGAATAAATATCCTCACATTTTAACATAATTCATTCATCTTTTAATCATATATGCATCTGCATTCATATCGTTTTGAGGCAACGCATTTATACATCAGTAGAAGCGAAAAAGTTAAGCTTAGAGCATAAGGGGAAATATATGGGCGGGGGGGGGGGACTAAAATGAAGAATCTTCATTGAATCTTTGATTCCTGAAAGCTTAACCTTTTAACTGCTACTGACGTATAAATACGTCGCCTCAAAATTGCATGAAAGCAGAGATATCTGATTAAAAGATGAATTGTTTATGTATTGTATATGAGGGTTGTTATCCACATATCATCTTCTATATTAATAAAAGGAAGTGTCTGTCCTCCGTCTGTCTGTCTTCCGTCTGTCTGTCCGCGATGCCCAGCGAAATCTACTGAACGCAGAGATCTGAAATTTTATACATAGGCGGGCTAAAGGGTCGGAATGTGCACCTCGAAGCCGGAATTTTAATTTTCGCTTTAGTTCGTGAGTTATGAGTGAAAAACGGGCAGAAAACGTGTATTTATTCCGTTTTCGAAGCATGAGTTTTCAGTAATACAAATCAATTACACTAGGCTTTGGCTATTTTTGTCAAACCTTCGACATAAAAGCATCGCGATCTCTTGAATGTTATAGCTCACGCTGGTCGATTCATTTGTTTAGAATGTCAAGGCCCGTAGCACCGCCGTCTCGAGAATTACACTGCCTGTCCTATGCTTTATTTTAACATGGAGTTCAGAGTATTGTTAAATTGCCTAATTTATCCAGTAGAGGCGACACAGTTCACACCCAGATTGCAGCAATCACTAATCAAAATAAGCATTAAACAGTCACAGATACTTGTGTTATTTGTTTAGAACGTAATATTATTCCAGTATATGACACTTACCTTGAAATGAAATTTTGGAGCAATAATTAAATAAACGTAAATTAATTAGACGCATTGATAGACTATATTATGAGCACCGCCGTCTCGAGGAGTAATACAGTTTAGAAGGCAGTGATTATGAGACGGCGGTGACAGCACTACATAATCAACAATGTCGTAGCAAAAAAAAAGAACCAGTCTGGGTGTGAAAGGTGCTGCCATCTGTAATGTCGCCGAGTACGCAAAATTAGCCGTATAGGACAGGCAGTGTATACACGATTAATACAATTTAGACGGCAGATGGAAAATATAGGATAAAATTCTGTGCAATGACACTCATCAATGTCACACGATTAATACAGTTTAGAAGGCAGTGGCCCGTAGACATGAAATTTTCAACCTACACGGAAGAGGGATAATCAATATAGGCCTAAATATGGTCAAACATTGTTCGATTTGGACGAAACTGACTGTACAGGGGTATTCTGGGCCAAGGAACTCGAATCTGAGGTCGCTTTTACCAGGCGACGCGATCTAATCGTGGTATGTAGTCCACGTGATTTAGGTGTTAATAATTATAATGATTTAACTATTATGCTCTAAATTTTTAATTTTTGAAATAATTATCGCGGGCGAAGCCGCGGGCACATGCTAGTAATGAATATTATGCACATATTATGACTGCCATTCATAGAAACCACCTACTCTAATAAAAATGTCCCCATCGATTTTAAACATCTGAGTAGCTAACGATTTCACTCGATGACTGCCTTATCAGAATATAAATTAATTTATACAAAATGAATTCTTAACTTTAAGTTCCTGAAAAAAAGATACAGTAGCCTATCATGTTCTCAACTGTATGCACATAATTAATTATTTGCAATATTATTCATGTAATTACTGTTTACTTAAATATGCGTAGCAGTAATAATATTTCTTTTTATTTAAGTTATATGCCCATTATCGAAGAATACCCAGGCTAATGTGATCTTGAAGTAGCCTATATCTGTCAGAACACTGTTCACAGAGTCACTTTATATTTTCTCTCCTGGGTATTTTTGGCAGCTTTGAAGTACTTGTTATTCGCTTAAAAAGTATTTATTTGAAACCCATTTAGCCTAGGAATGTATCTATGCTCACAACCGTGTCACTGAGAAGGAAAGAAAGAGAAGTTCCGCAGTGTCTTAAGGCAACATTTACCTGCAGTTTTCAGAAAGTATGTTAGCTTGCAATAGTTTTTAATGTCTGTTGATCGATCCTAATGTTTGATTGTTCGTGCCAGTCATCACTTAGGGTAGAAGGAGTATTTGGGACATTATCATTTAAAACACACATTTTTAAGATAATTTTTCAAAAGAATGAGGTCTTTCATGTAAATTTTTAGAAAACTTTTTTGCTGAATATATAGTGATTTCGTTGATTTTTATCGATTTCGCCGCAATTTGTAGATATATTTCACAAAACCCTATAAATAGTAGGCCTATACAATAACACAGCCCAACAAAAAATAACTTTTTGTTTGGTGTCTCAGAGGTTTTACCGGATATGGGCTATACTTATAGTGAGCTTATACCAAATATGTAAACAGTTTTTTCCCTACCAGATCTACTTTTGTCGAGAGGTGGGATTTTATTCGTGAACTCTTAGTCTAGCGAAATAAAATCTCGCTTGATAATATAGCTAGTGAAGGTTCTTGACCATACTTTGGACACGTAGAACGAAAACTGTACGAAGTACAGAAAAACTAAAAGCTGGATTATTTTTTGGCCCTCAAATTGACAGTTCGTAAGTCATAAACGACGGTACAGTATGTGATAATTTCATTTCTTTTAAGGGCCCCATGTTATATTGTTATTGTAATGTTAATGTAATGTTAGTGTGTTGCTTTTTTCTTCACATGATTTAGAAGCTACAAATAGGCACTGTTTTTTATTTATATCAAACGTAAAATGGGATAACATGCATAATGGTAACACCATATCTCAAAAACTAAAGCTGATAGGACAAAACTAATGGCACATTTGGCATCAGCGACCTAACTATAGGCTAAGAATAGATATAAATTCTAAGGCACCAAAATGGCTGTTGGTCTGTGTAACTATTTATGTAAATCTAAGACTTTTTCTCTGGAAGTGTTAGCTTTATAATACTGTCACTGATTTTCGTCAATTCTTTCCGGTGGTAGCTGGAATGTATATAATCTGTTATGCATGCCGTGAAACATAGCATTAATATTTCAGTGTTGAGCATCACAGGCGAATAACAGACTACAACTCTCTGCTCGATGCACATGATTCGTTTACTTTGTTCGCTGAATAAATTCTATAATGTATGCATGACCCGGAAATACGAAATCCATGTCCACGTGAGGGCAATAACAATAACAATAATAATAATAATAATAATAATAATATATCTACATTCAGTATTTTCATAATAAAATGTGTATACTGATAATATATTATAATTATGTAATTTAATGTAATAAAGTATTATATGTAATGGTTACATAATGTAAATTTTATACCTTATATAGTTAAGTAAGCTATATTATTATTATTTATTATTTATTATCCAAGTTTTAACCTTATTTTACCCGAAGGTATATTAAGGTTATAGTTATTAATAATCATTTAACATATCTAAATATTAAAATAATATAAGTACAAAAGTATTGAGTAATGAGATGGCTAACAATTTAACATGATATGACTAACACTATTTGGTTAAAGTCTAGTTTTAACAAATATATAAATTTAGAAATAGTGTATGAAATGGTTAACAACATACGCTAATAGTTAACTTAGTTGCTGATACAGTATCTGATATACATTTCTAACTATAGAACTTAACTACTGGTACAATTTTATCTTTGGAAATATTGTATTTAAAAATGATATAAAGTATTTATATGATTTACGGTTTACTAAAACATCTGTGAGTGGCTTAGAAAGTGTGCAGTCCACAGATTCCAACAACAATCTAAGTTCGTACCTCTCACTATGAAATAGTGGACAGTCGAATAGTATATGTGTGACATTTTGGGTATCTTCTCCACAGATGCATTCCGGGCTAGGTTTAAGATGGAATCTATGTAGATATTCTGTAAAACCACCATGTCCAGTCAAAAACTGAGTCAAAACAAAATTGGGTGTCAGCAATTTGCACTTCAATCTATCAAAAACCGTAGGAAAATACAGTTCTTTTGTCAGAACACCTTTATCGTTGTTCCGCCATTGTTCATTCCATTTCTGAATGATATCATCTTTCATAATTAATTTAACATGTGAGACAGGGCATAAATTATAACAGTGTGGAAGGTCTGAATTTGCAGCTAGCTTTGCCAATTCGTCTGCTCTCTCGTTTCCTTCAATACCAATGTGACCTTTGACCCATGAAAAACAAACATTAGCAGTACAGTTTAGGATTAGATTTCTTATTTTTGAAGCTATGGGATTATAATTATATTTATTATTGATAGCAAACAATGCTGACTGTGAGTCACTATGAATACACGCACTGTGATTGTTGCTATCGCACCACTTCACTGCTTCTTTTATTGCGATCAGCTCTGCCTGGAAAACTGAGCATTCTGGAGCAAGTTTATATATGGTTGAAGATAATTCTGTATGTTCCTTGTAGACCAAGTAAGCTATAGAAAACATCTAAAACACATTTTCGCAGAAAACTCAAATTGATACATTAAGTGAAGTGATAAAAATGCAAAGTTTTTATAAGCTTCTTCTATTATAAACTCACATAGGTTGTACCAATTTAGGTCTATCGCGGTGGTGCAGAGGTAGCAGTAGTTATTGGGGGAGATTAGATAGTGCCTCAACTTGTGGTCCGAGACCCATGGGCCGTGGATGGCTCGCATCAAAGTTACGCCCTTTGGGCAGGGACGTCTGATTATGCACTCTTACGCAAGGGTTTTAATCTAAGGTTGTTGCGTCCTTTCAACAGGGACGTCTGGATGAATATGCACTCTTACGCAAGGGTTTTAACCTAATGCTGTTGAAGTTATGTCCTTTGGCCGTGATTGACCTGTAGAATCAACGACAGGCCTATCAAACATTTTTTATTAAGTTCGATAAAAAGGTCTAAAGTAAACGCTGAATTCCGAGCACGGGAATAGGAGGAGGATGACCAGAAGACGGATCAAGGGGAAGAAAATATAACATCCTTAATAGAAAGTAACACGATTCACCTCACGATGCACTTGGCAAATTTACTTAAGTAAAATAATTTTTAAACACACTTGAATGGATTTGGAGTTGAAGAAGGAACTCTGTAATTTTCACTTTCCTCAACAAATAACACTGTACTTGTTGCTCGTGCCGCCATAATGACGTGATATCAGTCATGGTTGTCAATGCTTGATTGGCCCTAAATTAAATCAGCAACATACATATCAATAACAATGTACATGCCTAACGCATTTGATAAATAACTGTCTTAAACATTCCAATGGATGAATCGAAATTAGTTTGTTATCCCAGCAACTTATATCCCACTCTCACCCTAGATTCCGCATGATGCTGCGAAAGAGATAGTCTAGTAGACTGAAAAGCAAATGAAGACCGGTGCTACTTGTTACCGGCACTATAACAAATGACTTGTCTACAGAAAGTGAGCCAGCTCGGTTTCCCTATTGACTTTTGAACTGTAGCAGTGTGTTTTTATGCGATGCTGTAATCTCATGGCTAGGTCACGAATATTCCCGGGCTATTATTTATGAAGCTTCGCCCAACCGTCCGACCAGTGAAATCTAGTGTTTTGTATGTGGCATTCCTTAGTGGCAGTACAGTCTGGTTCACAAATACGACTAACTCCTACAAAGAAACTAGAAATTAATTTTTAGGTCGTATTTTATTCTTTGTATAGTAGATTACGTAGATGGTACTGACAAAATACTTTCAATGCAAAATATTCAATCATTTGTTAATCATTTGATTATTTGAAATATCTTAATATTCTAGACTACGCTCAGAGAAATAAGCATATGGAACACCATACTGTGCACCTGTATATCAGTTTTGAATGCTAAATTTCTATACCCTTCGATCAACAATGGTTTAAAAAGTCACTAGGCTTACATGTTGCTTCTGCACGAAAGGTGTAACGAAGGATAGCAATTAATTGGTCATTTGTGCCTCAACCAGCAGCTTCATTCCAGGGAGAGCCGCCATTAAATGCCCGACAAAAACGACAGTCTACAAAAACTGGACGGTTCATTTAAATGCTTTTGTGATGCAGGCCTACACCATAGTGGATACCTTCAATCGCCGTTTCACCATCAGTGTCTTCTACAACAAGAAGAAAAGCAGAAGTATTGTGGTAATAAAAAGTGTAATGACACCAACACAAATAGTCTATAATTATCGATTTACATTTAATTTGTTTTTCGCTTCAGCTACTAATGCACTATTTTGTTTTCGCTAGATCATCCTTATCAATACATCTTCAACCACTTTTCTTTCCTGAGAATGTCCGCTACAAAGTCCCGTTTCCACTCCTCTCCTCTTCTCTTCTCTCCCTCCCTCTCTCTTTCTCGGCTATTAATATTTTTAGAAAATTCTCGTTTTTCAATCTTAAGAAAGCAATCAGGCTCCTTCTGGCGAATTTCGTTGTTGTTGTTATTGTTATTATTATTATTATTATTATTATTATTATTATTAATATTAGGTCAAATGTAAAATCCTTCTTACTAAAATAGTTCGAAATCTTTGATCTGTGGATGATTAATTCAATCCAACTGAAGGAAAAGGCATGTAAAATCAATTTTAATCAGAACTACACTTCCCACATAAATGTCCAACTTATAGAAACAAAATATAGGTCTCCAGATTAATTCCCTGTAGGCTACAGTTCTGAAAAATAAAAAAGGGGATGCCAATAGCAAAGATAGGTATTGTACACCAGAACATTTTCAATATTGCGAATAATTGCTTGTTACAACAACAATATTATTTTCTACGTTGCTGATAAGACTGCTTTCGTGTATAGTTAAATTTTGTCCACTGCGGTAACCCAACAGTGGAAAGCTGAATTATTCTACAGTAAAAATGTTAATAATAATAATAATAATAATAATAATAATAATAATAATAATAATAATAATAAAATACATAACACTAATTTATTCGGAAGAAATGAGATAAAGAAATGACTTCTGCACCCAAAGAAAAATCGTAAGCTAATACAGATTGAAAAAATATCAGTCGGCTAATATACAGTATTGTAATTCTGATCCTTTCAGGGCTGAATTTATATGTTTATATATATACAATCATCAAGAAAAAGTATCAGGGGCTCTAATGCCTGTTGCTCACGGTCAAATTTTTCGTTAAATTTATTGCACAACTATCACTTTTCAACAAATTGGTATTGCTAACGATCAAATTCGCCTTTGGGCAAACGTTTGGTTATTCGATACGGCATATAGGACATGTTCTAATTCCAGCAAATAATTCGTCGAACCCGCCAATCAGCGCAACGAACGTGAACTGCCCGCGTCCCCGGCGGTAATGTGGAGAACTTGTTGTCTGCGAGCTAAAAGATTGCAAGTGCAGCCATTTTCTTTTTTCACATATTCTTCTTTTCCTAGCATTGCAACTCCATAAAAATAGCATGGGTATATGCCTGTGTAGATATCGTTATTCCGAACAGATTAGTATAAAAAACATGACGAGAAGACGACTCGTTAACATACAACAACGAAATGAAAATGCAAAGCGAGAAGACAAAGGAGCCGTACTTGTATATGCAAGATTCACGCTTACTTCCATTATTCCTTGATAGCTTCGTGGTAACAAGCTAGACTGTGGTGCTGGAGGTCTCGGGTGCGATTCCCAGTAAGGTGAATTTTTTTTACTTTCATAATTACTTTAAATGATCGTAAACAATGTATGATTTTAATATTTCAAGGCTTCACGCACTGTTTGCTTTCTTTTTTAAAAAAAAATTCAAATACTCAGGGCAAAGGAAATCTTACAACAAGGATGTGAAATTTATAAAATTACAATAATAATTATAAATAGCTAAAGTATTAATGTTCGGCAGATTTAAAGGTCACCTTTAATAATATCATAACACTGAAATAAATTATTTAAAAGTTTTGTAAATTATCTTAATAATGGGATCTTGTCCCATCCCAATTAATCTGGATAATTGTTGTCTTTTAATGTAAACGATACAACAAACTACGATTAGCAGCAGAGTATGAGTGGCTCAATATTTAGAGTACAGGAGTCTACCGCTAGGTGGCAGGATAATACTACGATGTTGCGAAATTTATTTTACCGTTAGCAAAGGTGGATTTGACTACACATTTGGTTAAATTAGTTGTACAATAAATTTAACGAAACAATTTGACCGTGAGCAACAGGCATAAGTTTCAAATCAATAGGAGGAAATTTTAGTGAAACTGCTAGTCTCCATGAATGATAAACCTAATACTTGAATAAAAATCCTCATATTTTACTTAAAGCATTGTTCTATTAATCTTAAATTTCTGCTTTTATACAGTCTTTTATATGTGACGCATTTATTCGTCAGCAATAGTGAAGAGGGGAATATGGGCAACTCTTCTCAGAACAAACTCAAACAGCTCTGGGATAACTTACTGAAGAAAAGATCAGCATGTGCAGACAGGGGTATTTTTTCCGAAAATTGAGATGATTACAGAAATTAATATACTCGTACTATAGAGGGGGGTACGCCGTAGCGTAGTGGTTGAGGTGCTGCGCTACAAACCGGAAGGTCGCGGGTTCGATCCCCGATGAGGTCACTGGAGTTTTTCAATTGTCCTAATCCTTCTGGTGGCACTATGGCCCTGGGGTCGACTCAGCCTCTAACAGAAATAAGTACTAGGAGCAATCCTGGGGGTAAAGGCGGTCGGTGCGTAAGGCTGGCAACCTTACCATCTTAATGAGCCAATTGTCTCAAAATCTGGCAACCACAACCTCCTCGAACCCTCTGGGCTTCCATGGCCTGTAATAGGGAACACTTTACGTACCGGTACTATAGATGCAATTTTTATGAAAAGCCTGTACACGACAGAATTTATCGATACGTGATCTTGAGTTCAAGCTACAGGAGAGCGAGCTGAACTGTAAGTCATCTCACATTATATGGGTAATTTCCTTTTATAAGAATAGATGCGAAACCATCGCCTGAGGCTGCAAACTGTTTCCTGATTTGTTCGCCGTAACAAGTGTTATCTAGTGAACCTCAACGTCATTACGATTTTTTAGGAAAGTGATGCACGCACGGTCCTTGAATCGTTAGCAAGCGATTATCAGCTCAATACTTTCTCCATCTATCTCATCAGCCTGTCCTTCCATCAATCAGCCTATGTGTATGTACTTACATTTATTCTTTTAATGTGTTCTCTTATCTGCTCAAAAGAGCATGACTATGGTATTCAATTTTAAGCACTGCATTCGAATTGTAGGCCTACAATTGGAAACTGCTTCTTTACTCAGCCGTTCAAAGTTGACTTCAGTCTACATCGGATTGTGTAAGCAGAGTAGAGTTTTTCCTTAATATACAGGAAGTGGAATCCCTTAGAGCTCCTGGTGATTGAAGCTCCTGGAATTTTTCATAATCGGAACAATTTGGTGGAAAAGCCTCATTGCATTGGCCATTGCATTGACTTTGCATTGGCCACCTTTATCCCCAGGATTGTTTCTGCTACCTGAGTTCTGGTAATGGCTGGGTCCACTTAGGGCCATAGGGCCACCAGAAAAATTGGGCACATTAAGGAATCTTAACCATCTTATTTAGAGAGCTAACCCGCTACTTTCTGGCTTCTTTTATCAATTACATTAAGGCATAGAGGACTTGCTACATCCACAATAGACAGCAGAGTAAAGTGTGTCCTAAAGCCACGTTGATCATCGGCATCCTTTAAGGAACAAGCCGTTGTCTGACCCTTAATGGAGTGGAATGGGAAAGTGGCACTGCTAGGGAAACAGACTCATTGATTGCGAACGAAATTCTATTGGCTGCAAAGCAAGTCCAATGCCTAGGAAACAAGTTGAAGACCCAAAATATTATAAGTAGACTTGGGATTTTAGGTAAAAACCTATTCTAATCCTTAAGTGATATATGGACGAAAACTTGTATATGCATGTTTCATAAGTGACTATGCCTAAAACTGATACTTTTATAGGACCTAAAACAGCCTATTTTACGTTAGAGCCTAATATTGCCTTTTTGCTTGTTTTTCCTCTAAAGTTCAAAATAAGTTATTTTTTGTTTCAGTTCGTTCTAAATTTTTAGCTCGGAATGTGCAGTACATGACACATTTGTGACATGGTAAAATAGTAAGTAATGTTTCGTCTTCAGTAGAAAAATTCCTTGGAATTCCCAAGAAAATGTAGTGTTTTCCTCTCGACTCCCACATCCAGTAACAAAACAAAAACAAAAAAACAAAAAACAAAAAAACAAAAAACAAAAAAACAAAAAACAAAAAAACTTCTCTGAATCAATGAGGGATACATAACATAGGTTTATTTCATCTTCATACAACAGGGACTTTGGTTACATTTCTGTTTTACCAATCAGTCCCTTGATTACTAAACAAACATTCTATAACTAATTCTATCTATTACTTAAAACAACACCCAAGTATGCTATATATTATTTCCTACTTCACTTGAATTTCTACTGCTACTATCTTCTATTTTATTCAACCATTTGCTTTTAACTACAATTAAAAATTTCCCCATTCTTTTCAATAAATCCCTATTTTTTGTTATGCAAAGCTTCTTATATGCTACCCTTTTATTAATTTTTAGTAATTTGTCACCAATTAAATTTACCCTCCACCTCTCAGTTTCCTTACATTCTAAAATTATATGTTTTGCATCCTCTTCCTCGTTACATAATGGGCATATTCCCCTAGGTACCGATCCTCTCAAGTTTTTCAGTCTCCAGATTCCTAGTCACTGAGGGATACAAGGGGTTGAATATGCTAGCGTGCGTAGCTTCTGGGCGCAGGGATTAGGTTTCCACTGTTATGGTAGTAATACAGGCCCTAGTAATAAGGTCTATATAATTCTGTGTACCATAGGCCTATATCTGTGTTTTATCATGATTATTGATTAATGGTGACTTCAATAAAAAAATGTTCTGAATTGCAATTGAGATATTTCAGAAAATTGGCAACTTAACGATTTTATAAGAGACTATTTTATGATTTTTAGAACCTATTTTCCAATTTTTAGAGCCTATTTTAGGTACCTAAAACAGCATTTTTAGCTACCTTTGGTTTTAGTGGTTAACGTGGCTTTAGAACGCACTATACTCTCACAAAAAGTACGGGGTTAGTACAATGTGGTCCAGATATGGCCTTCCCTAGGTCCACATTCTTTACCGACGATTTTAGTCTGACAAAATGATAAATCTGAAGAATCCCCATCACATTAACAGTATCAGCACATCGTGATGCTTTAGGCACGAAGAAAATAAATCGGAATGCGATTATTTAGAAATGCACGCAACGAACAAAAAATAACAAAAATAAAACTTTCTAGCGATCAAACGGGCACAGCCCAATTTAATTTACTGTGGTTAAACGCAAGGGAGTCGTGACGTGTGAAATGATTTAAAGGCGTTGCCTTACAAGACCTTCAACATCTTCAGTGAAAGGATGTTCTAAACATGTAACATTTATTACAGGTGTTCAGGCTACAATACTCGTATATCATGCACAGACAAAAACAAAAGCAAGCCTTTCGGAACTGTTTTAAGTGGTTCATTGTGTCATATTGTGGCTGTACGTATGTAACGTATGGGTTTTAATATAGTAATAATAGAAAGAAAGATGTGTACAAAGGGCCTTAATATATTACTTTTTTTACGTAGGCTACACACATTAGTCTATTATATATAATCTACAGAGAAATTTACTATGACATCTTCAGCGAAGAGAATGCGTTCGGATTTTATTATTCACAATGTTATAAAGTAGCGGGTTACTTAAAATGTAACCGAACTCATTTTTATTCTAGCTTCATAGAAATCGTGGTTCTTAAGATGTCAAAATAGGCCTACTGCTTCTTCCCTGAAGAAAGCTATGGTTTTTGTCCTAAATTTTTCCGAACACGAACAACCTATCGCAATTACTTTGGAAGTATGTAATAAAAAATAATACTATTTTGTCTATGGATAACCTTACATTACTGGCAGAAAATAAAAAATAATTATTGAAGGATCGATATTTTCATATTCGATGTCTCCACATACATTTAAAGGTGAAAGTATCGCATTCCAAGTGCTGCATATCATAAGGTAAGCTACCTAAACTATTCACAGATAATAAATAGGATAATAAAGAGGAATTTAATTTAATTCCTGGAGTTCTTCTCTTTCCTGAAGTTCAGTTCAACATTTACATTCGCTTTTCTCACTTTTAAAAATAGACCTACCCTGTTGATTATTCAAAGTTATCTCTAAGATCTACGAAAGAAGTAAGTTATAATGAAATGCTTACAGAGGTGATCGGGCAATGAATTTTGGAACATGGATTTGTACACATACATACTTGTACACTATTGAATGACATAAAATATTACCATAATAAAGAAAGGACTTCTGAGGGCAGAAGACAGCCTATCTCACAGAACTCTATGTACATCATTAACATACAACATGAATACCTCAAGCTTAGAAGAATTCTCGGGGATTCTCCCGTTTCCCTTCGCATTCCCCAACATTCTCTACTTCAACTTCAATCTCCCCCTCGTTATCATCCCGATTCCTTTCCCGGCTTTCACGCCATCTCCCGCTCCAGCGTCCACTGCGGGCCTCTCCCGTCCTACCAAGTGGATTGTGGTCATGTGGTTGCTGGTGGAGTGCCGCGCACCTGGGGGCTCTCATGGTGTGACGCGATCCTAAGGCCGGGCGCAAGTTGAGACGCAGTTTGGTGACGTGAGGTGACGCAGAGTGACTTCTAACCTAACTTATTACTTTTCAATACGTCAAATAACAATACTGCAAGAAAAGAAGTCAATTAAGGTGTCATTATTATTATTATACAAAGAATTATCAAATATTACCAACTGACAAACAAAAAGAGATACAATGTTCAATAAATGTTCATGTGTATAATAAATAAAATCAACTTAGTATTTGACAATTGTATATAGACATGCTTTAATAAAACGAATGTATATAATCCAAAATTTTTATTCACAATCGGATTCGAAACAATATATGGTGTTTATTAAGACTACTAGTATACAGGTTGAATTTCTTACCAAAACTTGAATTATCTTATACTAGTTGAATTCATACACTAAGCTGCATAATGAAGTTTATCAATAATAATGAGAAAATTATTGATCTTTTCGCGGAAATTAAAACAAGAATAATCGATTTAATTTTTAAACGAATAGATCAAGCTTGAGCTGTAACAATTTAAATTACAGTAAGTAAAAAAGTTTGATTTTGTTCTTTTAGGGTCTTTTCAAGTTTCTGAATCAATTTTCTTTTTAAATATGTATATTTCCTTTTGCACAATATTCAAAACGAAGGCTAAACATTTTATGAAGCAGCAATCGCAGTAATTTTAGCTACGAGTCGACACTGGGAAGAATGTATTAATTTCCTACAAATTTAATTTTTTTTTAATGTAATGTTGCGAATACTTACATTCAGCGATCATATATACATATAATTAATAATTATGATACGAAAATTCATCATTAAGACATAATAAATATATAATTTTTAATAAATATAATACCCTTTAATTTCTTATTTTTAATGTCACTATAACACTCAATCATTCAATTCAATTTAAATTAAGGTTACTTTTCAAATTCCGGTGAGATACTAAGTTTAACTCTGAACGGGAAAACATTATAAAGCGAAACGGAACTAATTGGTAAAATCATTTTGAGAAAATGTTTCATTTCAGAAACGTTTGTTAAGGAACATGGAGCAATTTTACTGTACATAATTATAAAACATTTATGAAAGTAAGTTGAAAATAAATTTCAAGATGACTCCTTCATTTTATTTTTAATTACAAATCTGAAACTTCCCAACTAATTAATTCTTATGGTTTATACTAGTTATGATATACATCTGTATAGAAAATATACACTTTTATGCCTGCTTATGCACCTTTTTCTTTTCGTCGAAAATCTACTGCATATAAAATGTTATCTAAAACAAATGAAGGGTACAGCGGAAAACGAAAAAGTTATAACAAATTGAACACATTGTATAGAAATTAATTCAAGAAACGCTTTTGATTGAAAAGAGCATAGCAACAAACTGATAAACAATAAATATGAAGAGTTGAAGAGGGTTTGTTTACTTTCAGAGCGGACATCAATCTTTCAAACTGCATGGCGTACGATCCTTTTTCCCCTATAATATTACCGCTTTCTGCCTAAACTAATTCCAAAATTCCAAATTCACTATTAGAAGGCATTATTATCTCAAAGTCCATAAAAACGGACACTACTATAGCTTTTCCCTTGTTCCCTTCAAATAAATCCATCTTATTTAAGTATAAAAACATTATAAACAACTTTATCACATTTCTTTCCAATGCCCTTCGCAATTTCTTCCCAAATCTGAAATTTTAATTTGACGTGTCGTACAATTTTTTCTCCCTCGACCTGCCATAATTAATTTCTTCTCAATGTCCATGGTGGACAAACAACTTTTCACGCGCAGTGAGAAGTCACTAGTGAGAAACTGTGGCACGATCACAAACGTCCGCAGCTCGTGACTCGTTGAATCTGCTTCACTTCACCCTGCGTGCGAACCTTCGTTGTTGTATTTAATTCTATGTTAAACTTACGGTGAGTCACCTCTACCTCACGTCACCAAACTGCGTCTCAACTTGCGCCCGGCCTAAGGGCTCTCTCTGAGGAACCTGGGGAGTGGCGCACGGGCAGAAATCCCCTGAGGCGTGGTGCACGTGGTTTCGTTTCAGGTACTTGCTGGATATTGTGGAGATCAGTGGGGGCTCGCGGTGGAATCTGCACTGGGGGCCTTTGGGCATGCCAATCTTGCATATTATAATGTTATGCCATTCCGCCTCTCCTCCCTACGTAGGGTTCCATACATACAAAGCTGAGAAGAAAATTATTTTGCTTAATAAAGCGAATGAACAGAATAAACAACTGATTACAATTATCCCATAACTCAATACTCCTTATTGTTAGAAGTTATAAATGTTTTCAGTGCAATCTGTACAGACAACGAAATTATTCGTAAAAACGGAAAGAACGCAAGCCGAGAACATTATTATAATATTAGAAAATGGAATTTTATGATTAAATACGGTATTGCATATTTATACAAATTTAACAGCTTTATGTACCATAATGTATCCGAAAACAACTTAAACAAGTAAAAAGTAAATACGAAATAAACTAATTAAGTTTTATTATAAGTTAAATTAAGTTTCAAAATGCACCTAATCTACACATGTTATGACTTAGGATATATAGTCCCGGAACACTACTCAAATTTCGAAAGTCTCAGAACTATACTCCATGGCGCAACATCCTTTACAGGCCTACTGCTTTAACCGTTCTATCATTGCAAAATCTAACACCAATTTTTCATCTCAATAAAAAATATTACGATTTTGGACCATATGGTTAGCTTGCCGACCAAAACAGCAGTAAATGACTGTTTTTGAACCGATGCCGCTACTTATTTTATCAACATGCTCTTCAGTTTTCTCGAGGCTCAGTGCACCCCGTTTCCGCCGCCCCCCCCCTCGCATCTTATTTATAAATTGTATTGATTTACTTTTAAAATCAGTGATACTGGGATTCGAACCCGGACCTCCAGATCCACAATCAGCTATGCTAACCACTAGCTGTCAGCTAAGATATTATAATGTTATTTTGATGAAACTATGTAGCCTACGTGGTCTGTTAGAACTCTTTTTTATTGGCCCTCTACATCCCTGGAGCCCTCGGTCCTAACAACTTATTCGGCGCATTTGTTTTATTGCTCCGTTTTCCGTTCTTGTATGTACTAAATCAATGGGGAAGTAAGAGACTGAAGTGAAATGTATAGAAAAATATAGGATATCCCTTCAAAAAACTACAAGTAATTAATGGAGATTAATTCCTCAGTTTGCCAAGATTTATGGATATTCTTTTATTTCGACTCAACTTCTAAAAAATTACGGTAAAACACACTATCCATATTGATTTTTTACTCTGTATCTTGTCCCCAACACAAATTAATTTAATCTTAAATCCTCCTAGTTTTTACTGGCAACGAATAATTATGATGAAAATCTACTAAGAGGTTTTCGCAAAAGAATAGGATAACTAATAAAATCAGGTAAACTGATGTAACAAAGTGCCAGAATGCTTTTGTTTAATCTATAATAATTGCAATTATGATATGAAGGAAATAAGTTTTTTTTTTTAATTAATTGATTTAAGATCAAAATTGCTCCATTAAGCAGGGCTTAGGGAAGAACAAAGGTCTAGTTTTTTTAAAAATCAGATTAAAATCGTCCAGCATCAGGAGAACTGTATAGATCTGTGATATCTTGACAATCGCTCACTCACATAAAAATACAACAAAAAACCATGTCAAATTGATCGGCAAAGATTTGAACCACGTACCTCCAGAATGCGAGTCCAACACGTTACCCTCTCGCCCACTTCGCTCAGTTAACGATCTGGTTTGATAAACATAGGCCTATGTCATATGTTTATCAAAGTAGACCGTTTGTGAAAGAATAGTGTTATTTGTCATAGCTAACTGTTTGAAACTTCCAAAGCCGTATAAGAACACTATAAAACAATATGTTGTCATGAGATCTGATCTGCATTTGATAAATCTTTCTACTATACCATAAAAAGGCACATAAATACCTTAAAATACCATTACCATAAAATAAACACTAAATTTGACACTACTTCGGTACCAGTCAAGTGATTTGGTCCAAGAACAATAGGCTTCTTCCCATGGACGTTATAAATGTTTATACCTAGTTTCATGAAAATCCTATAAAGCGTATTTGAGTTATAGCGCGTACAGACACATGGACTCACATACAGACATTTTCCCGACCACCACACAATCTCAGAAAGTACCATTCTGGCACTTAATAAATTAGTATATAATAAAATAAATAAGATACCCGCTGCTGAACAAACATTTTTTTGTGATCAGTCGCCTAGGCTTTTCGGTGCCCCTACACCATCTTCAGGGCATCTTTTGCTGGCTTGGAGTTCCAATAATTAAAATAAAACTACATTTCGTCACCATTATAAAATAAGACAAAATTTGTAAAATCTCATAAAACCACTATCACGGAATTATCTTCCGTGGTATCCTCGCCGCGTGTCCCCTTGACAGGTGCGTTGCCCCTTGATATGTACACAAATGGTCAATTCCCCAAAGGCGAAAAACTTGTAATTGAAATGAAGAACTCTATAGGATTCCAAGGCGGCTGTTGGTCAATGTTAAAAATTCTAAAGGGCATGGGGTTTAAATATCGGAAGTCTAATGATGGCAGGAGATTCCTGCTAGAACGAAGCGATATTGTTGCAGCTCGAATAAGGTTTTTAAGAGAAATGCATGAAATTAGACAGATTTACTATCTAGACGAAACCAGGGTTAATCAGAACCATGCTGAAAAATGAATGATGGTTCTGGAGGCTTGAAAGTTCCTATCGGTAAAGGCAGTCGCCTCGTTTGTCATGCAGGTTCGGCGGTCTCAGGGTTTATACCCCAGAAAAAATTAATATTTCCCTCTAGATCAAAATGTAAAAGCAACGATTACCCTACAGAGATAACTGCTGCGGTATTTAGGAAGTGGTTTGAGGAACAATTACTGCCATATTTGGAAGTGAACTCCGTAATTGTTATGGACAATACCTCAATTCATTCTTTGATTGTAGACAAGTCACCATGTTCGAACACGAGAAAATCTGATATTGTAGCATGGTTAGCCAAGAAGAACATACCTCACTCGAGTTCGGAAACGCGTGCAGAATTGCTTCAACTGGTGAAGCAAAACAAGCCACTTTGCAATAGGCTAAGTACGAAAAAGACACCATTGCAATGCAGCATGGTCACAAAGTAGTGCGTTTGCCGCCGTATCATTGCCAATATAACCCCATCGAGCTGGTATGGGCACAAGTGAAAGATTATGTGGCTAGCAAAAACAATACCGGTACATTTAAACTTTGTGATGTAGAAAAGCTAACTCATGAGGCGATAGACAGCATTTCGATTGCAGCATGGGCAGAGTGTGTAAAACATGCCGAACGATTGCAAGAGGAAGATTATCATAGGTAAACCCACGAGAGTTGACGAGTTTATCGATAGATTCGCGACTGCGCAGCAGGATCGAATTTATCTGATGCAACTAGTCAACTCGAGTTGGATTTATTAAGACTATTCCATGAATTAAAATCCATAGATTATACAAATAATAATTACTTTCGTGCTTTGTTCTACAAAAACAAAACCAACAGCTGCGAGATCACGGCATACTGTGAATCAACCATCCATGAATCGATTCGAGCTGCCTTGGTGTAATCAGTGCTACCACCAGTAAATATAAGACATAGTTAACTTCATTCAGTTATGCTAACAGCAGAACAGAATAAAAGCACAGGAACTGGCTTGCACCGAATCAAAACTGTGTTCTCAATCAATGTACATTTCTATTATTTCGATTTCCAAACAAGTTATGCTGTATAAAATAATCTGTTTTCGTGCCGCTTAGTGGCAGCATCTGACTATTAATCACTGCACACTGATACTCGCGTCTCCAGTAACGATCAGACGGTTTTATCACGATAAAACACCGTCCTCCCGATTCCTGCAAGAATATTGCAAGATAAAACGGCCGTGATTGGTCTATATCCGAGGAATTGCTAAACGTTATTGGTCAATATCAAACACGCGGCGTATGAGTTGAATAGTCGCCGTAAAGTAGCAGCAGACAGTGTGATGGAAACAATCATTATAAAAGTAAACGAAACTGATTCGGAAAATATTTACAGATTCAAGTGGATGTGTAATGAATATTTTGTAAGTACATTGCTTGTAAATTATTTTCAATCTTTTCATAAATTCATTATTATTCTTTCTTGCATGATGTAGAAATTATATTTTACTGTTATTTAAGACAAAATTGTTTCATATAACAATCCCTCCTCATGTCACATCTACACGACAACGCTTTTAAATTGCTCTGTCTCTTTCTCTCTTTGTCATGAGCGCGCACATGCGCGAAGGTGTCGGAACGAAACGCATTCCTACAGCTCGCCTAGTCTAGTTGAGCTGTAACTCTCATAGTGAACGGA
This sequence comes from Ectobius pallidus, assembly GCA_964059195.1. Lineage (NCBI taxonomy): Eukaryota > Metazoa > Arthropoda > Insecta > Blattodea > Ectobiidae > Ectobius > Ectobius pallidus. The sequence goes on from CAXKWD010000002.1 coordinate 91,333,545, forward strand.
TCCCACGTAAGAAAATGTAAAATTTTGAGTTGTGTCGTTTTTATAACTTGAAGTCACAAGGAAACCGTGCTGTATTTCAACTTGTGTCACTTTAATTGATCATGGTAAAAACATAGCCTAATACTAATTTATTTAGTTATGTCCATTTTGAAGAATTATTTCAAGATATTTCGAGTTACGCCATTTTTTTATGACTGAACCTAAAAGCTCCACTTCTGTGCATTGGTGATAAAAATAATGCTATTTTCTATCGTAAGTAAACGGTCCGTTATTGATTATAATTTTAGCTGACCAATAATCATCAGATTATTTTTTTGTATTTCTAGTTGTGTCACTTTAGAAGAATTACTTTGTAATGCGTTGAAATGTGTCGTTTTTGTTGAATTATATGAACATATTTTGAGTAATGTCACTTTTAATGATTGTACTTAAGTGGCTTTTCTCTCTCTCTCTCTCTCTCTCTCTCTCTCTCTCTCTCTCTCTCTCTCTTTCATAGAGAATAATTATGGTTCCATCGATCCGTGCGGTGAAAATGTTATCTATGGCAGCTGAAGAGGGTCAAGATTTTGATATTACTCTGAATGGACATCCTATATGTACATGTTAAATAGGTACTGGAACCAGTTCTGAATCAGATGGAAATGAATTATTATAATTATTTTTATAAAGATGTTCTCAGTCTCTTTTGAATATATTTAGCAATTATTCAATAGGTAATCTCCTATAAAAATAGTTTGTGTAATAAGGGCTATGGCACTGCTCTAGAACTGCTATTATTTTCTGTAGTAGAAAATAAGCACTTTCATAAGACTTTCATAATCCCAATTTTGTGAATCCTTCATTACATTTATCTGTAATTTCCAGAAACTCGTTGTGTAAACCTATCCCGAGAAACAGAGTACATAGCGACATAACTTTAAATAATACTGTACTAAAACCTCAAACATCAAAAGTGGCACATACCCAGCTTTAATTCTACAAAAAATGTCATAATTCAAAATAAATGAACGCTTTTTCTTTGATTACTCAACTAAAAGAAGGGTAGTTCTTGAGTTTTGGAACTGATAATTAGTAAAATAGCACTTGATCTTGATTTTGTGAGCAATAGTCCTTTTGCTGATGAAGCTCATTGTCAAAATACATTCTTATTTCCTTCAGCATTAGTCTTTTGCGTTACTGAAAAACTGGGTCACTTTTGTAGCAAGAGTCTCAGAATCTCGATTTTAAAATACGGGCCCTCTGCAGTTGGATTTTACTGGTTCTGGTAATTGAAGGTATGTGGTTGTTTATCTTAAAAAAATTATCTTCTTCAGGTGAGATCTCTGTTGATTCGCACGAGATATCCGATGGCATCAACAACATGGAACCTGATAGTATTTCAGCCATTCCTGCAGATCTGCTAGCCACCAGTGAATCAAGTAGTGGAATCAGATGTCCACGCTGTACACAGACAGTTAGCCATCTAGCACTAGCTAGTATTCAACTCTCTTGGACTCTTTTCTCCGACGGTGCCAGATTTGTCAACCCAGCGTACGTGTCTCGGTACAATCTAAGCAAATCTCAGGGGAATGATCAGTACGTATTTGCTTGTGTAGTATGCGAGGAATCATTCTCCTGCATTCATCGCATTGAGAACCACATTAAAAACATGCATGCCTTGCCTGCTTATTTCTGTGCAAAGTGCAGTAATGAGTGTAACGATATCGAGTCTGCTGAAGCACATAGCGAGATGCATACTTATGGGTCAACTCCACAAACAGTTCTATCTCGCCAAGACTATCCGCCTAGATTCATGAAAGATGTCTCGGGCATGTACGTGTGCACTACTTGTGATTTAAAAGAACATAGAAAGAAAGCTATTGAGCACCATGTGAGAGCTGCTCATGCTCTAAGCCCATACATATGCAAGATTTGTGGGAGAGCATTCGTTGCAATATATAGCTTAAGACATCATATAAAGAAGTATCATTAGAAATCCAAGAAGAAAATATAAGCTGAATAAGAACATAACAAAACTAAGAAATTATTAACATGATGTTTTTGGATATAAATTAAATAATGGGAAAAAAGCGAAAACCAGTCAATTATAAAGAAATAATTTAATTGGAGTAGTTGCAGATTTTATTTATGTCACTATAATAATCTTTGACGAACAAAAACAATCGTCAGTATTTACGTTATGTAGCCTACTTATAGAGTGTTATTTATATATTTATATATATATAATTTTATATATTATATATTTGTATATTTATTTGTATTTTTATATATTTTTTGTTACAATAAAGAAAAGCAAAAGACACAATATAAAAAAATAATTTAAAAGGTATAGTATAGTCACTAAACTATAATGATATAATTTGGGATGTACTAAATTGTATTGTTATAAACAAATTATTAACATGATGTATTTGATATAAATTATATCTATATTGCTATAAGGAAGCCAGCAAATTATAAAGAAATAAGTTAATTGGTGTACTTCCATATTTTGTTTATGTCACTATAATAATCTTGGACGAACAAAAACATCGTCATTATTTACGTTATTTATGTATTTATTTATTTATTCTCTTTATTTATTCAGGCAGAGCTAAGGCCATTTGGCCTTCTCTTCCGCTCTAGCAGTTAAAAAACTACATTACAATATTACATAACACAAATACATATTATATAAAAAGTACATAATAATACTTAATACTTACATACAAAGCACTAACATTGCTATTAAAAACATGTAAGCCTAAACACTCTACAAGATTGTTATATGCCTAATGTAAATTTAGGATTAATTTATAAATTATTACAAGAAATAATACTTCGATATAATTTATCTATATTTTCTTTTTCCAATAAAGAAAAGCAAAAGCCACGAAATTATAAAAAAAAAAAATATTTAAAATATGTAATTGTATATTTTGTTTAAATCACTAAACTGTAATGAGATAATCCTGAATGGACTAAATTGTATTGTTTTAAGAAATTATTAACTTGATGCTTTTGGATATAAATTATATTTATATTGTTATGAGGAAAAAAAAGCAAACGTCAGCAAATTATAAAGAAATAATTTAATTGATGTAGTTGCATATTTTGTTTACGTCACTATAATAATTTTGGACGAACTAAAATGATTGTCAGTATTTACGTTATGTACATCGATATAATTTATATTTATTTTGTTACAATAAAGAAAAGCAAAAGCCATGAAATTATAAAAAAATAACTTATAAGGTGTAATTGCACATTTTGTTTATACCACTGTACTATAATGAAATAATCTTGTATGAACTAAATTATATTATTCTTAAGAAATTATTAACATTATGTATTTACATATAAATTATATTTACATTGCTATGAGGAAGAAAGAAAAAGACAGCAAATTGTAAAGAAAAAATCAGGTAAACTGATGTAGCAAAGTGCCCGAATGCTTTTGTTGAATCAATTATAATTACAATTATGATATTCAGAAAATATTTTTTTTTAATCAGATTAAAATCGTCCAGCATCAGCAGAACTACAGATTTGTGATATCTTGACAATCGCACACTCACATAAAAATAAAACAAAAATCCATGTCAAATTGGCCGGTTCCGGGATTTGAACTACGGACCTCCAAAATACGAGTCCAAGACGTTACCATTTCGGCAATCTGGCTCAGTTTAACGGTCTAGTTTGATAACCATATGTGAGGGAATAGTGTTATTTATCAAAGCTAAATGTATTGGAACTTGAAATTCTTAAAATATTTCAACATTTCACACAATTCAGTAGCAAAGAACTCCGCTAATTATTTCACAGCAATATACCTTCTGTATAACAGTATTCATGTAGTACTCAATTTAAACTTGATCAACGAAATAAACAAACATCTGATTGCATTGGAGTCAAAGCCCTCATGATTAGAAATGCGGCATTGCAGTAAGGACATGATTTTAAAAACATGCGAACTTCTTTAATTAGTCGTTACTCTGGTACCGGTCAACCAATTTGGTCCAAACTAAACAGGCTTCTTGCCATGGAGATTATAAATGCGTATACCAAGTGTCATGAAAATCCGATAAAGTGTACTTGAGTTATCGCGCCTTTCCGATATATTACCATAAAAAGGCACTAAATTGGGCATTATTCCGGCACCGGCCAATCGATTTGGTCCAATTTCAATACACGTTTTCCCATGACATTATAAATGCGTATACCAAGTTTCATGGAAATCCTATAAAGCGTATTTGAGTTATCGCGCGTACAGACACACGGACGGACACAATCTCGCATTTATAGTCTGGACAGTTTTAGAAGGCATACGAGCTCAACTAATCAATGCATTAAAATAACGAATTTCCAATAGTGGGGGAAAAAAAAAAAAACCCCGCACCCAAATTGGCTAGCCAGGGATGTGAACCTGCCACCTTCTGTGTGTGAGTCTGTGACATATAAGGCCACCTTAAGACTCTATAAAGAGCTCTCTTTACAGAGTCCAAAGCCACCTCACTCCATTTGTCTTCACAACTGTGGAATTAAAATGCGTTAACAATGAGAAAGCACACTTTCGAATGTGCATGGAGGCAACCCAAGAAGCACTATAGCTATACTATTTTCACTTTAAGTTCAAAGTAGATGTAAACAAACTCTAAAGTACCACTCCGCCGAGCATGTGACAAACCATGTGGAGTTTTACCCGCCACGGAATGAGGATTTGTGTGTATTCCAGTGTTCTCAATAGTACTTTTAAAATATTTTTTATGACATGCACCATTGTTGAAAAATGTGATATTTATTTTGAAAAGATCGATACATCTGTACAAAATTAGGCTTAATATTAGTATTTAAGAAAGTCATAAACAGTTAACAAGAAGATATTAACGAGTATAAAAAATTACTCTCAGTTTGCAATGTTGGCTGCCCACTTCAGAGGCGTTTCCTTGTTGAATTCATTAATTTCTGTTTGTAACCGCCCCAATCCTATCAGAGCTGTAAGTTACATTTAACTTTTGACGAAATTTCTAGCACACGACTTTCTTGTCCTCACGTACGTGTTGTAAAACCGATATAAATAAATAAATGAACGCATATTCAGCAGGTCTTACCAAGTTATTGGGAAGGGACTGTGGCAAGTACATTCCAAGATGGCGTACTTGAGTATTCACACAGCTGTCGTAAACGCCTACAATTTACATCTGTTGTAACGGTTTAATTAGTTCACTTAGTTATTATGCGTCATGAAAACCTGATCAAATTAATTTTGTTTCATATACAGATCTGCTTCAGAAACGTGTTTTTAAATTTCTCTGCACGAAAATAGCTACAAAAAGGTACGGTTTGAACCGAACTATTTTATTAAGAGCAAGAGTATGCATACAAAGCAGTAAAAGTTACAGTTCGTCCACTAGCCAATGAGGCGCTACCTTGTCACGTGGCTTTGTTTACATCTACTTTGAACTTAAAGTGAAATTAGTATACACAGGCTATCTATTTCCAGGCGGAAACTCAGAAAACTGCCAAGGATAAACAATTCGGCCCTTAGTTGTATAGTATGAGACTCAGCTTAACTGCTCTGGAATATACTACTTTCCTTACATTCCAGAGCAGTTAATGTAAGGAAAGTAGTTATTCCAGAGCAGTTAAACTGAGTCCCATACTGTAGTAGCTACTCAAAATGCGGGTCACATTAAGTGCGCAGACGGTTAGCGGTTTACTTTAAAACACTTTAATTGCGCACAAGGCATATATCTGGGAACCCCTGAAATGCGCACAGGTCAAATTAATTTTTCTATATTGCTGAGAGTGTCATTTGTCGAAAAATTCTTATCAACAAATTATATTCATATTTAAGATAATAACATTTCTCAATACATATGCAACATTTTTTAAACAATCTAATCTACGCAAAATCCTCGTTCATATTTATTTCTCAAAGCCATGACGCGATCTTGCCCAGACTAAATAGATATATTGCTTCTTTTATTTATTCACAGAACTGTAGGCCTACGTGCCAATTTTAAAATTGTTAAATGCATATAAGAATAAAGATATTTGTGGATGTGGAGCAATAAATATCTTAGTAAAATTTGAATGAAACGACTCGCAGGAATTTGTTCTATCTGACGATGTAAAGAGGCATTATTTTTACGATGTGCCGCTGGAGCGCCTTTACCGGCCGACGACTTGCTTCCAGGCCGCCGGACTATGCGTTCTCGGCACATCGCAAAAATAATCTCTCTTTAGTTGTTTGTCGCATTTAAAATAGCCCGCAATTCAAGAGTCACTGGATGAACATAATAGTTAACTTCCCTCATCGCTGTGTGCACTTGGCTATGCCCCTCGAAATGAGGTTAGCTAGAAACCTTACTTCCCTGGGGACGGGGAAAGAGTTTTCAAGAAATAAATGTTACTTTTTTGTTCAATATCACTCAACTAAATAATGGTGCAACTAGACAGCCATACAATCAATGAAATCGATTGTCTTCAAAACGATAAGTACGAAAACAGACGCCTTCAAGTCATTGATGAGAACAGCTGACCTATTTCACAATACTAAAACTAAAACAGTACAAAAGGGAAATATTTATAACACACATCATTCAATCTGCTGCATTTCAGTTGAAATTGGCAAAAGAAAAGGAAATAGCTCCTCATGAATTCTGACATGCTTCTAACTTTCTAAAAATGTTGTTTCGACACCCTAGAACGGGAAACATTCTGTACAAGCAACATTGCAACTCCGATACGAAAGAAGGTATCACATCAGCAATATGCCAATAACATAGGATTCCAAGAAAACTAGAAGCCGTGAAATTTTCTAAGGAATACGAAAGCGATGAATGAAGAAAGTTAAGGATAATGAACAGGGGCCTTGTGTAATTTGCTCCACACAAAAGAATCTATTTTAAGAATACCACTATATATTCTCCATTCTAGAAAACATTCTCCTAGTTAAGGAACTCGAGGAAATAAAAACTTTATAAATTACGATTTCTACTAAAATGCTGTATTTTAATAGAAATCACAATTCATAAAAAAAAGCCTGGCCTATCAAGTAATGGCATTCGAGAAAAATGCTTTTGATATTATTTTATGTTTTACCTAGAACCAACTATTACAACCAAGTTTAAGGCCAGAAGTTTCGATAGTTATGATCCTATTGTGTATTGGCAACGCAATATCTTTGTTAATTTAAGTAAAACACATGCATACTGTTGAAACTTTTACTGTAGGCCTATTTAATTACTCCTTAAATTTTAATGAATTTCATTTCCGTTTGTGGTATATAAGCTTAATTGTCATTCAAAGTTCCACCTTAACCACAAAACAATAAAATAACAGAGATTGTAAACTGGATACACGGTATCTAAAAATTATTATATTCTTATAAGCTTTTGCATATGAACATACAAGTCAATAAATAAATACAAGATTAAAATAGCGACTGATGTCGCAATAGTCTATATCAATTATTCTTAAAATTTTATCATATCATAATTACACAAGTTAAAAGGTACAGATTAAAATAGCGATTGATGTCGCAATAGTCAATATAATTATTGCTAAATTCTAAAATGTCAGTTTTAAAAATTTATAAATTAACCTTAAAATTATAATATTTTATTGTACAATAATTATATATTTTAGAGAATCTTATCGATCCTTTTATTATCAATGTTCACTGATAACAATGTTTATCTTATATACACCACTGTACACTTAATGATGATAATATATTGCCTTGTAACCCACTTTTCTTATTCAAATCGTCTGATATCATGTATAGTACAGATATTATCTTATAATACCTTATTAAGAATACATCTGGAGGCATTAGCGTATTGTTTATGTGTTAGTTTGTAGCAATTTATGTTAAAACTTCTTTTTTGTTGTAGTTATCTTCTTACAAAAATCATTTTAGAATCCGTGTATCTAGTACTCTAGCTGTTAATCGGATATGCGCATTTCGGCTTAATATGCCATCTTCAGTCCTAAAATATAAAATATAAAATTAACAAAACGAAATTTTTTTATTATTATAAATAATTACGTTTTAACTTTATATATTGATGTATTTAAGAGTAACCAACCTTAAAATTGTGTGCGTCGAGGTCTTCACTACATGAGTGTTTGCTTGCTACTAACGAAGTCTTATGCTATTGCTGAGGGCATAGTTCACAGTACATTTCAAAAAGTTCATTGTGGTCAATTTTATATTTTATATTTTAGGACTGAAGATGGCATATTAGGCCGAAATGCGCATATCCGATTAACAGCTAGAGTACTAGATACACGGATTCTAAAATGATTTTTGTAAGAAGATAACTACAACAAAAAAGAAGTTTTAACATAAATTGCTACAAACTAACACATAAGCAATACGCTAATGCCTCCAGATGTATTCTTAATAAGGTATTATAAGATAATATCTGTACTATACATGATATCAGACGATTTGAATAAGAAAAGTGGGTTACAAGGCAATATATTATCATCATTAAGTGTACAGTGGTGTATATAAGATAAACATTGTTATCAGTGAACATTGATAATAAAAGGATCGATAAGATTCTCTAAAATATATAATTATTGTACAATAAAATATTATAATTTTAAGGTTAATTTATAAATTTTTAAAACTGACATTTTAGAATTTAGCAATAATTATATTGACTATTGCGACATCAATCGCTATTTTAATCTGTACCTTTTAACTTGTGTAATTATGATATGATAAAATTTTAAGAATAATTGATATAGACTATTGCGACATCAGTCGCTATTTTAATCTTGTATTTATTTATTGACTTGTATGTTCATATGTAAAAGCTTATAAGAATATAATAATTTTTAGATACCGTGTATCCAGTTTACAATCTCTGTTATTTTATTGTTTTGTGGTTAAGGTGGAACTTTGAATGACAATTATCCTTAAATTTTATCGTGTGAAGATACAAAATTCTTTTTTAGCCACTATCACCTGCTAATTTTTCATCCTAGTAAAATCTGGTCTATAGACCAACTAAGAAGCAATACTTAAAACTTACTTAAGTTGTCTTATCAATCGTACAGTTAAATACACTAAACGATATGCATCGGAGACGACTGTATTCAGTATGAGTTATTTCGACGGTTTGCCTCAGAAACGCTGGTCTACATAGATTTCATTTTAGTTCCTAACAATTATTTAATTGACAGACATTCATCACCTCTCATTTAAGCATGCATTAAGCATTTAGCATGATTCTCTGTAATAGTTTTTCTCACTTTATTGTAATTATATATCCAATGTACAAAATAGACGTTCTACTCACACACACGCACATACATACATACATAATTATATATAATCTTTAATTAACTTTGTTTTATTTTCTATATTCTCTCTTTATTTTACACACATGTACACATTTTTGCTTTACGTTTCAATGTACGCTAAATAAACTGTATTATTGTTTTATTGCTGGTGGGCCTATTTTATATTATTATTGTATTTATTGTATTTTGAAGGTGTAGACTACAAATGATGTATTTTATATTTAACCTGGTTGGGTGGAAGAAAATGATCTATGGCTTTAACTCTGCCAGGCAAAATATAACGTTATTATTAATTATTATTATCGTTGTTATTATTATCATCATCATCATCATATGTGTATCTAACATTTTTCTATTCTCTTCTGTCTTTCTTCCCTACTCTGAAACACAATACAGCAATTAATTAATATTTGTGACCTGCTCTCAACTCTTGTTTCATAAGAGCATAGATCTTTTTGTATATATCTAAATACAAGAATGCCGTAAATATATATATATATACACACACACACACACATACATTCATAAAACAAGGAGATGAGATGAAAGTGACTTATTACTGAATACTTAAATGAGAATAATCACTTATAGCTACGTCTCTTATCGGTATTGTCTTGTAAATGATCACGCTACGAGAATCGCTCTTTGAAGCCTGAAATGAATAGCTCTATTCGCTATCGGTTTAATTGTTTGCAGTTCGCAGAAATTCGATTGCAATCCTGAGAGACGTGGAATCTCTTCTTGTTGATACCGCTTCCGAGAGGTTGGGGAGGTTTTGCTCTTGGATTCTCAGAAAATCTTATCGCTGTTTCGCCCAGTTGCTCTCTTCATCGCATGCGTGGTTTTGCAGCAAAGCCCCTGTCGGGTTTCGACATCCACTTGGCAGCTATTTAGCTAGTTAGTTAAGGTGGCTTTACACTGGGGCAACTATAAGCAACCAGACTGCCCGCTGCATGCAATCATTGTTTGCTACATAGGTACCCTTAGTGTAAAGTCATCTTAGACTCGATTGCATAGCTAGTTAAAAGATTTTTGCTTGTACGGATAATTCCGTCTCTTCATTCATTAGTAGTACCCAATTGACAGAGTTATTAATTGGAAAAGTTCATTGTGCAAAATAATTCAATTAAACGTAGAATATATATTAATTCATGTATGAAAAAAAGGAGCACTTACGGGATCCGTGAGTATGATCAAAGGGACAGTGAAAAATCGTTATTTAACTTATCTTAGCCTCTACTTGTACAATTTTTAGACAGTCGAAGGTAAAAGAAGCACTTTTAATGAAGACGATATTAATTAAAAGGATAAAATTATGTCGCTGAGATTACTAAAATTATGAAACTCTAGGATGAACCATTTTGATTGCTTCGTATGGAAAATATTCTTTTAGGTAAGAATAATTGAATATGCTTAATAAATACTCAGTCTGATATAAACTACAAATGTTAAAATTCACTACGCCTTTTTAAATACTAAATTTCTCACGGCAGTCGCAAATATGTCATAGTTGTTGGCTGAAAAGCGTACATTGGCAGCCATGTACGAGATATCAATAACCTCTGTCTGCGCAAGTGCACACTAGGTGGCAGGAGATTTCACGAACAGCTGTAAAGCTCCCAAAATGGCTGCAGCGTACGTATTAAAATTTATTATTTCACAAATATTAAATCCTGTTTAGAAAATAGTGTAAGACACAGTAGTAAAATTATTTTATTTTGCTCGTAGGATTGCTCACTCGCCTTTAGGCCTACTGTTCCGCAAACATACCTATTCACAAAATAAAATTCTTTTTTAGTCCTTGAATCTTAAATAACTATTTTATAACAACTATCTCATAGTTCTTGTTAAGAAATACGAGTAATTACTATTATCTGGGCGCAGTCCCAGAGCAAATTGCTTTCTAAAGATGGGACACGCTTTCATTTCAGCTGGAACTTGATGGAATTAAAGCTACCACTTTAATTAAGCAGCAACACATAAATAAATAATATGGGAGAATCAAAGCAAGTACTACGGGCTAAAGGGGAATAAGAGAAAGTAAAGTAAAATAATACTAGCACTCCCTACCAGACTGTTTACTGGGAATCTTTCTATAGCTAGCATACAATTTCTATAGGCACACTATGGGATATTGGCGTCAAGTATTCATAACTTGTGCACAAGTCTTTTCATAAGTTTTTACTGCCATTATACTGCCATGGGAGAGAAAGAAGGTATTAAAGAATGAATGAAGAATTCTCAGAATATGGATTTGGGAAAAGACCTAGCGCTTTACCCGGAACCTGCCTGCAGGCACACGCTATGCTAGGAGTTCAAGAAGCATTCATATGCTGGGGAAGAAATAGCCAATGACCATTAGTTTTAGAAGTGTAAAACATGATTTTTGCTCTAAGGAAAGAGATGATTAGCTGTAAGGAATATCATGAATATTGGAAGGGGATTGAGTCAGTTGGTGGTGAAACGAATGCATTTACCGACACTGTGCAACTGGACTGAGGGTCCGACTGGACGCATAATCGCGTACTGTCCCTCGTTGCAACTTTATATTGTCTTATTGGCAGTAAATCGCCAATTCGACTGTTTTGATTCTAAACGCTGTGCAGGTGAGGGTTATATTAAAACCTTACACCACTTTAAGACAACTGTTGCTTATACAAGTCAGATTTACGACTTGTACAGTAAATTCAGTGTGTGAAACGCATTAAGTACATTACGACCTTCAAGGGCATAAATAGGCCAGTGATATCACAAATCAGGGTAGAACATAAAATATATTCGTGAAGCTACCAATATTGCCAGACTGACTTTCTTCCGCTCCGCAATATAAACTATTGTTATTGAACACTTGTGAATTAATTTGTTTCTGGTAAAATAAACATTCTTAAACCCACTATATACCTCACTGTTGTGAATACATGAAGTGTAATTTAGAACCTAACCACACCCAATAAATATGCCCCGAGAAATGTAAAGAGGTAAATCTCGTTGTTCGCGACTGAAGCTGCCGTGGTACACAAACATATAAATTCAGTGGGACCCAATAAAACATTTTTATTCCCCTAAATTCAAATTATATGAGCGAACTGCTACATAGAGATGGCACCCAGATCCGCTACATAGAAATGGCTAACCCAGAACGTGGGGTTTCGAAGTAAATAGTGGCTAAATAGAAAAGAACATTAATATAGTTCAAAACAATAACTACTACGCACATTACTAAGAATAGGCTTCATAGAGTAACGCAAGAATAGTGTCATAGAAATCACAGAACAATTAAAAAAAAACATTTCAAAAATCCAAACCTACCCGAGGGAAAAGACATTACAAGAATAAAAACAAAAGAGGGAACCAGAACAGTAATCGTGGATGACAGGAGCGGGGCAGCGATTAAAAATCGAGAAGACGAGGGATAAATAAATAGGAGCAGGGCATCGCATGACATCACATTTACATCACATCACATCACGTTACATCACAACAAACAAGCAGATGGCAACCCCAGACCAGACCAGTAGGAAGGAAGGATGACCAAACGGATAAGTCCAAAAAGAAAATCTTGTTAAAAAAATTTGCAATATTTAAATGTATACTTCTTGTACTGTGAATCTAGTTATAAGAGGGTCAGTGTGCATGAAAATGTCTGATAGTGAAAAGTGTGTAGGGAACATAAGTATTGGAGAGTGAAATGCCAAAACTGCGTAACGGGAAAATTGTGTTAGTTAAAATGGGTTCAAATGAGATTCAGTTAGGGCAGGACTTGTTGAGTGGGAGTGAATTAGAGAATTTTCAGAACAACATTAGCATGGAGGGAGAAAATAGTAGCCAGGACAGTAGTAGCCAGGTAGAAGGGACTGAAGTTCAAACCCCAGTAGGAACCGCGGAAAATCAAAATGTGGGAATTCAAAATGTAAATAAAGAGGGAGAAATGATGTTAATGATGCAGCAAATGCTGATGGAGGTGAAAAAAAATTCTGAAGAATTAAAAGCAAGTTCTGATAAAGTAACTCAGGAACTAGGAGAAATAAAAGAAAGCTCTAAAACTTTAGGGGAAAAATTTGATCAGTTTCAGACAGATGTCAAGAATATGAATGACCGATTAGAAGGGAAAATTCTAAATGTTGAGGTTAGGCTTGAAAAAAATCATAAAGAACTTGATAAGAAAATAAATGATGTAAATCAGGAGTTAGGAACGAGGGTAAATAATATGGTCAAAGCAAATGAAGAACAAAACAAAAAGATGGAAGATCGGTTAACTAAGGTAGTAACAGGGGATCTAAATATTGTTGAGGAAAATTTTCAGGGGAAATTAAAAAGCATAGAGGAAAATACACGCAGAGAGCTTGAAAACATGCAAGTGAGTACTAAAACTAGAAACGAAAACTTGGAAATAAAAATCCTAGAAAAAGTAAAAAGTTTTGAAGGTACGTTATCTGATAAAATAACGGTCATTGATAAGAAGGTTATTGGGTTAGCTAATAAAATTCATACTATGGAGAATGAACCTCTGGTCGGACGAAGTAGTGATGACAATAGAAGAGCCAGCTTAGCCACAATAAATGTAACTAATGCTGAAATTTTAGCACGCAATGAAATTAGGAGTGATGGGCAGGGCACTTCAAGCGTCATGACTGAGTCGGACGACACGCGAAGTAATGCAGATTTAGGAAACCATACGGAATCGCAAATAGGACTACGTAACCAAATACACTGGTCACAAATATTAGGTAATGATTGGACCGCTCCAAAATTTAATGGGGAAGATCACGCTAATCCGCATCAATTCATTAGTGAGATGGACTCATACTTGAAATTAAGGGGAGTGCCTGAGGAATTTAAAATGGCAATAATCCAAAGAAGCTTAGTGGGGAAGTCGCGAGATTGGGCCCATTTTATATTAGCAAAGGGAATTAATTATGGGGAATTTAAGAAGTTGTTTATGGAACGCTACTGGAATTCAAGTCGGCAGAGTAACGCCAGAACAGAGTTGTATTCGGGGAGGTATAACGAGGATTCTAACCGTACAATGTCAGAACACTTCATGATGGTAATTAAGTTGGCCCGGTCTTTGGATACCAAACTTTCAGAAAAAGATATGCTGCAATTAGCCCTAAAGCAATTTAATAGAGAAATCTCTAACCATTTAATTGTTGCGAGACCCCAGACACTTACTGAAGCTTTAGGATTGCTAACTGAATTCGAAGAGACTATAAAAAGAGAGAAGCCATATGACAGTAAGAAATTCTATCGCGGAGTTCGAAATGAAATTCCGAACGAGAGGGGGAGAAATGAAAATTATGCAGGCAGGAATGATGCGTACAATAGGCCTAGCGGCAGAAGTTATCCTAATACGCAAGGATATAAACAGGACAATAATGGCAGGAGTAATAATTATAATCAAAATTATTCAGGGAACCGACAAGGAAGAAATAATGCAGATTTTAGGCAAAACCAGGGAGGTCAAAACAACTCGCGAGTGGAAAATACTAACAGAAGCGGAATGAACCCACCGCAGGTAAATCACATTGCATTTGTAGGGTCAGAGCCAGGGCGAGGAATTTATACACAAAGGAACGGTGAAGTCGTACACGGTCGTTACATAGGCTATGAAACTGATAGGGCTGAGAGTGGTGGATCTCAGGTAGGCAGTTCACTTAACCCGGAAGCTAGGGAAGACCTAAATGACTGTGATCGCGCAACTATGCAAATTGATGAAAATAGGCCTAATGGAGAGGAAGGAGAGATGAACGGAGCATATTAATGATCATATATGTATTGATAAGTAAGCCGTGCTAAATAAGAAAAATACTCAAAGTAGAAAAAAAAATCATAATAAAGTAATTAATACACAAAATGTAAACAAATATGAATAAAATGAACAGATGCTGAAGTTACGTCAAAACAAATATAAATAAATAAACATTTAGATGGTAACCTTACAACTCGAAGAATATGGTAGATTAAAGAACTTAGTCCATTCTATTGATATTATTATGATACTTTACGGAAAGGAAATTAAAAGCGTAGACTTGAGAAAATAATCGAAGAACAAATAAAGATGGTATTATTGAAGTTCCCTTTTCCACATATAATTTGAGTGATTGAAAATTGAAAGCTCCGAAGATTTAAAATGAAGGCAATCCGAGATGAATTTTATTGATGTCGTAGGCGGGTATAACCCTACGAATGAAGTTGTTATTATTACCGTTGTAGGCAAAAGCAGCCCAACGAAGTAAGTTATTAATGTTGCAGGCAAAAGGGCCCAACAATTAATATTATTATGGGATCAGCGGAAGGACCGCGATTCGATATCGACGAAGTTAGTGCTGTTTATGAAGTTAGTGACACTTTGATGAAGAAGTGGGAGTCAGTAAAAAGGGATTGCAAATTTAATATGTTTGGAGCGAAAGATAAATTGATCACTAGGATTATAATAACGACGGGGATGGAAATAACATGGAGAATCAGAAAGAAAAGAGTATGGGAAAATTAGTTAAGGACCACGAATGTTTAAAATGTTTTACAAATATTACTTTGATGCTAAGAAAATAACGCTTGGTAGTAGGGGATTACCTCATAAAAGAGTAAAATGGAGTCACAGTAACCTCAGCATTTTTTAAACAAATTTTGAAGAATAAATGAAATAATAATATTTACATTTTGTGAAAGAAAATCATTAAGAAAAATTAAGTCTACTAGGGGAGATAATTATGGAAGCATGGATTCTTATCGATATTGTATCTATTCATAAAGTATGTTAGCAATCTACTACTAAATCATTAGCGTAAGTTCAGAAAAGTAAACAAATAATTAACGACAACAGTATGGTTGATCAGAATTGCATTACTTAGCGTAAAATTGTGTATTAAGTGCAATGAAAAAAAAAATTATGTTATAGTGTGGATGTGACCGGGAATAAGTACGTGTGGCAGTTACTTATATCAAGTTCTTTTAGTATAATCATGGGACTGCACAAAGAAATCCAGTGCTTTATATATTAAAAGTTTAGTGAAAATTTATAGATGTGTTAGTTATAATGTAGAGGACTCTTGTCAATAAATCCGACAGTTATTATATCACGATAAGGACTATGCTAATAAATCTGGCATTTTATATATTTTTTAGTGAAGCTAAATTCGCTAGGAATAAAATTGTAAACATAAAATTTTAGTGTAATCTCATTAATAGTTGTGTTAGATAACAGTTGAATATTATAGAATTAGAGTAAACTCAAGATTCCGGGGGTGAAGTATGCATTGCATGGTACGTATTGTAACTGTTGATTTAAGTTTAGATAAGAGGTTCATTCAGTCATTATGAAAGGGAGAGGCGAAATGGGTCAGAGGCGCTGTCAGACTAAAGGGTCAGGTAGTGGACACAGGTGATTACAGGGTTGCCAAACGGTTACCAGGAGCTGAACTATTTTCTGAAATAAAGTAACAAAATTTTACAAACTTTGCACTTGATTGCAGAATATACTTGGGCATTATGATGGAATTAAAGCTACCACTTTAATTAAGCAGCAACACATAAATAAATAATATGGGAGAATCAAAGCAAGTACTACGGGCTAAAGGGGAATAAGAGAAAGTAAAGTAAAATAATACTAGCACTCCCTACCAGACTGTTTACTGGGAATCTTTCTATAGCTAGCATACAATTTCTATAGGCACACTATGGGATATTGGCGTCAAGTATTCATAACTTGTGCACAAGTCTTTTCATAAGTTTTTACTGCCATTATACTGCCATGGGAGAGAAAGAAGGTATTAAAGAATGAATGAAGAATTCTCAGAATATGGATTTGGGAAAAGACCTAGCGCTTTACCCGGAACCTGCCTGCAGGCACACGCTATGCTAGGAGTTCAAGAAGCATTCATATGCTGGGGAAGAAATAGCCAATGACCATTAGTTTTAGAAGTGTAAAACATGATTTTTGCTCTAAGGAAAGAGATGATTAGCTGTAAGGAATATCATGAATATTGGAAGGGGATTGAGTCAGTTGGTGGTGAAACGAATGCATTTACCGACACTGTGCAACTGGACTGAGGGTCCGACTGGACGCATAATCGCGTACTGTCCCTCGTTGCAACTTTATATTGTCTTATTGGCAGTAAATCGCCAATTCGACTGTTTTGATTCTAAACGCTGTGCAGGTGAGGGTTATATTAAAACCTTACACCACTTTAAGACAACTGTTGCTTATACAAGTCAGATTTACGACTTGTACAGTAAATTCAGTGTGTGAAACGCAGTAAGTACATTACGACCTTCAAGGGCATAAATAGGCCAGTGATATCACAAATCAGGGTAGAACATAAAATATATTCGTGAAGCTACCAATATTGCCAGACTGACTTTCTTCCGCTCCGCAATATAAACTATTGTTATTGAACACTTGTGAATTAATTTGTTTCTGGTAAAATAAACATTCTTAAACCCACTATATACCTCACTGTTGTGAATACATGAAGTGTAATTTAGAACCTAACCACACCCAATAAATATGCCCCGAGAAATGTAAAGAGGTAAATCTCGTTGTTCGCGACTGAAGCTGCCGTGGTACACAAACATATAAATTCAGTGGGACCCAATAAAACATTTTTATTCCCCTAAATTCAAATTATATGAGCGAACTGCTACATAGAGATGGCACCCAGATCCGCTACAAACTTTAACAAATTTTATTCCAAGGCTTCTCATCTCCCTACTCGTAGAATGGCTAAATCAGGGTAGTTACAGTTACAGGGCACTGAGATCAAAATTCTCGATCCTTTAGTAAAATTGGAAGTCTGTTGTATCAGATTACGCAGTTCAAATTTTAATGCCCAAAATACCGCTTAATTTTCAGAGGAAATATCTACATTGAAAAAGTGAAGTAACTGGTTGAAAAAAGTCATAAGGATCCAAATGGCAATAGGATTTTTGTACATAATTCTTTTTTTAAATACAGGATAAAGAAGCCTATACTGAGACTTCATCAGATAAAGTTTGATGACGTAGAGAATGGAGGTATAATTGCACACTACCAGCAGCTATATATACGAGGGTCGTCCAGAAAGTAAAGAACGATTTTGCATGAAAAAATAACAACGAAGGGTGTCAACATAAAACTTTATTTACAAAGATACAGTATAATACGTTACTCTATTTCTCAACGTAATCGCCATTGCTGTCAAAGCATTTACTGTAACGTGGGACCAGGTTTTCAATGCCGATGTTATACTCTTCTACCGCCAAAGACCTGAGCCTGGAGTTTCTGCCAAGATGACAAGGAACAAACGCAGAGGAGTACTGTGAAATTTGCATGACTACGACGCGCTACCCAAAACAAGAGACCTGGGAAGTTGTCTGAAAAGGGGTTTTTGATTCACGACAACGCTCGGCCTCATTCAGCTGCTCAAACGCAAGCACAACTTCAACGTTTTCAGTAGGAAATTTTTGGACACAGTCCTTTTAGCCCTGACCTGGCACCCAGCGATTTTCACTTGTTTGCGAAACTAAAGGAACTTTTTGGGTGGAAAACTGTTCTCAACCGATGAAGACCTCAAAGCGGCAGTGACAACCTGGCTCAGGTCTCTGGTGGTAGAATAGTATAACATCGGCATTGAAAAACTGGTACCAAGTTAGCATAACTGAGTTGACAGCAATGGCGAATACGTTCAGAAAAAGAGTAAGGTAAATAACATTTTGTTGAGACATGCAAAATCGTTCTTTACTTTCTGGACTACCCTCGTATAAACTGTTTGCGCGATTCATAGCCTATTCACAATTAATATTCCGAATCACTTTACCGACAACATGGCTTCCAACGAACCTGACGACAGCCTCTCAACTTATTTACAATATAAGGAAAGTAAATATTTACTACAATATAAATTAGATGACAACTGCTCGAACAACCAGGCGGAACGACTTGCAGTTCTGAAGGCCTTAGAAACAATACAACATATGCATCCGACACTTAATACCACTAAAACTCTTGCTCTTTACACAGATAGCAAAATAACTCTAGATTTATTTTAAAATATCAGAAATCATGACTACTCAATAGAAAATATCAGGAAGGTACGGAACATTTTGACAAGCAACCAATGGAAAAGTAGCGATCTCCTGGGTTAAAGCTCACACCGGAATACAGGGAAACGAATTAGCAGACCATCTTGCCAAACAAGCTGCCAGAAGCAACGAGCATGTATCCTACGGTAAGATGCCAAAGACTGGAGTACTGAAAACATTACGCAAAGAAAGCTTGAGGAGCTGGGAAAGAGAATGGCGAGCAACACACAATGGAGCCGAAACGAAAAAGTACAGTACTTCCCAAGCTTCGTAGAGAGATTATCGATGAAAATCCCAATCACATCGAATCTCACGACCATGGTAACAGGACACGGAAGAATCAGAGCCTATTTCCACAGATTCCAAATAACACCAGATGCAACTTGCCCCTATAATGGAGGAGACCAAACTGTCGATCATATTCTACTTGAGTGCTCAAGTAGACAAACATTACGCCGAAGCATAATCACTAGAGGAGTAGTTTGACCACCAGATAAAAGAGACTTAAAAATTTTTTAAAAGACTTCTGTAAATTTGTGAATACGATTGACTTTATGAATAATACAGTTGAATGAATCGGAACAGAACCAGAGAAGAACCAAAGCATATATCTGTAAATAGTGTAAACACTTTAAACACCGATGTAAACCAGAAGATGTAGTGTTACACATTGTAATGGATCATGTTGTTAAATAAAGTTAAAAAAAAAGTAAATATTTGACGTTTCTATAGTATGTCATAAGCGAACTTAATATTTCAAATAAGAAATTTCGACCTAAATTACTGGACAAATACATAAGCTTCTATTATTAATAAAAACCCGAAAATACTGTTAATTCTATTTTCTTTATTCGAAAGTTACATTTTAGTACAGCAAAGAAGGGAAGCCTTCAACACTTATTTTAAAATGTAATTTTATTCTCACTTGTCAGTATTTGGCTGCTTTAAGAATACGTAGATGCTGGACCATGTGATAGTCCGAAAGTGAGCTGTGTGCATGTAAGAAATGCAGCTCCTAACCGAAGGGCTTAGGGTGAGGTAAGGTAATGTGATGGTATACTACCATAAAATAATTTTGTTTAGCAAAAATACAGAATTAATTATTCTTCAGTTTGTACTTATATAATGAAATCATTTTCCAGGCAATGATTTTCACTATGTTACATACTATCGTACATACCCACTTAGATTTACAAATATTTAAAGACAATGCTGAAAGGGAAGGCAATTTGATAATACTAGCGAAAATTTAAAAATTTCGCGCGCGCAGACACACAGACGGACGTTCACCTTGTAATCTTAAAAAGTACCATTCTGGCACTTAATAATAATAACAACAACGTTTTATATTGCCTGGCAGAGTTAAGGCCAAATCGCCTTTTCTTCCACTCAACCAGGATGAATGCAAAATACACCATATGTGCACCTTCAAAAATACAATAAATACAATAAAAATACTTGCAATCAAATTGTAATGTAGTTGGTATAATCTACATTGGAATATAATACAAAAAATATACCATTATCAACAAGTTAAAAACAGGAGAGAATGTGGAAAACAAAAAAGTTAACTAAAAATTATATCTTGTGTGCGTTTACATGTGTGTCTGTGTGTGTGCGCGCAGGATACACAATTATAAACTAGTAGAAAACAAACTATTACAAAATGCTAAATGCTTAATGTATGCTTACGTGTGAGATGATTAATGTCATAGCCAAATATGCTAGAAATAAAAATCAGGTAAAATGGTGTAACAAAGTGCCAGATGGAGTTAAATAGGCTAATATCTGAAAATTTGTATTTTATATTCATAACTCCTAGATGAAGTCCTGTATTCTGTACTTAGGCCTATTAGTCCAGTCATTTGGTGCTCATAAAGGGGGTTACCTGGAAAGTTTTCCGGGAGTTTTGAAAATTGGTGATTTTATAGATATCGACGTGCTCTTTTCGAATTTTCACTTTGCTACCTCGTATCTTTGCCGCTCGCGCCGCCATATTGGAAAAATGGCGCCCAAAAACAGTTTTTTGACAATATCTCCTTTCCGACTCATTTTACGATGAAAATAGTTATGTAATAAATTAAACTAGAGAAAATTTTCTATAATTTATGTAGTAACAATTTTTTTGGTAAAATGAATAGTTTCAGCGTACGAGCCCCGAAAAGTCTACTCCGACACGCGTTTTGGCTAAAGCCACGGAAGATGCGGATACGCTAATAATAACACTGGTCAACATGATTTTTGTCTCATGAGTATCAATAGTTGTACTTAATGAAGTTTTTTATCATGTTTTCAAATATGTATTCGGAATTTCTCCATCACCCACAGTTTTTTTTAATTTCAATTTCAATCAATGGATTTAAATTTTTTTTTAATAAACGGCCATTTGTCCATTGTAAAATAAAAACTCCTACAGCATTGTAAATGTGATGGAACCAAATGAGCTAACTCAAATGGTACCGTTGCTACTGTTGTGCAAGATAACGATCTCATACGAGATTTAAAATTATCCAAAAACCAGTCTGAAATGCTTGGTTCCCGGCTAAAAGGATGGAATCTTCTTAAAAAAAAAAATACAAAGATATGTACTTATCGTAGTCGTCATTCTCAATTTAAAGACTATTTTTCTGAAGAAAATGGCTTAATATTTTGTAATGACATTTCTTCTCTTATGGAGACATTTGGTATTGAACATAACCCAACAGAATGGCGCTTGTTCATTGATTCCTCCAAAGCAAGTTTAAAAGCAGTGCTTCTGCATAATGGAAATAAATTCCCATCAATACATGTGGCTCACTCTGCTAGTATGAAAGAAACATATGAAAACTTTCAATTTATATTGGCAAAGCTTCAATATGCAGTGTATGAATGGAATATTTGTGGTGATTTGAAGGTAATTGCACTTATTCTTGGTCTGCAGCTTGGTTACACAAAGTACTGTTGCTTTTTGTGTGTCTTTGGGATAGTAGGGACAGAAAAAATCATTACATCAGAAAAGAATGGCCTAAACGCAAATCATTCATTCCTGGAAAGAAAAATGTGAAACATGACGCATTGTGTAATCCTAAAAATGTGTATCAACCTCCCTTACATATCAAACTAGGATTGATGAAGAATTTCGTGAAAGCCATGGGCAATACTCCTGGTTTCATGTAGTTAAAACAGAAGTTTCCTAAAATTAGTGAAGCAAAAATTAAAGAAGGGATATTTGTGAGTCCACAAATACGATCACTAATGCATGATGAGAAGTTTGAGGAACTATTGAATCCACTGGAGAAAGCAGCTTGGCAAGCATTCAAAAAAGTAACTCACAGTTTTTTAGGAAATCGAAAGGCGGAAAACTATCGTGATATTGTCAATGATCTTATAACATCTTATAACAATTTGGGCTGTAATATGTCCTTAAAAATTCACTTCCTGCACTCGCACCTAGATTTCTTCCCGGAAAATCTTGGCGCAGTGAGCGATGAGCACGGGGAACGCTTTCATCAGGAGATTTCAGCTATAGAAAAGAGATATCAAGGCAAATGGAATCCTAATATGCTGGCCGATTATTGTTGGACCATCAAGAGGGATGCTCCACAGGCGAAATATAGCAGAAAATCGTCATTTCTTACTTTCTAGGTGAGTCCGAATGTTCGGATATTGTGTATTTAAGAATGTAGAAAATATTAAAGTGTTTGAAATTATAAATGCCTGTCTCTCGGAAACCTTGCGTGATGGAGAAAAACCGATATCATATTTGAATTCAGGAGAAGAAATGCTATCAGAATCACATATTTTTCTTTCTGAGACAAAAAAAAAGTTTCTTTTTTGTTGCCCAGTCAATACGGCAATCAACACTTCATCTACATTTGATTCCGTAATAGTTGTCGGCGAAGATGTAGATCTTCTTATTCATTTGATGGCTCTTTCAACGCTTTCGAACATATATATATATATATATATATATATATATATATATATATATATCATCACACCAGGAAAAGGGAAAAAGATAAAACAGCCGCAGATAACATAATATTATTTCTGCACGCCTTCAGTGGCTGTGATACATCAGCACTCTTTAAACAAAGAAAAATAACATGTGCTAATGTATTCCCCCCCCAAAAAAAACAGAATTAAACGAGCTTGTCCAGGTATTCAAAAACCAAAATGCTGATCCAGAGATCATTGCTGAAGCTTCCTCCTTGCATTGTACGGTTACAGTGGCGTGAAAAGTATGTTGTTAAACAACTATAGATATACATGCTTCACAAAATCAGCATATGAAAATAAATTTAATAACTTATTACATCGCTGCCACCAACAGAAGCAGTAGCACGACAACATTCGTTCCGAACTTATCACCAGGTTCAGCAGTGGTATGGAGTTGAATATATTCGTTGCGAAATTTTTCCTATTCCTGGTTTGAGATTATATATGTTTGAACGCGTAGATAGAGCCGTCAAAAGAATAAGAAGATCTACATCTTCGCCGACAACTATTACGGAATTGAATGTAGATGAAATGCTGATTGCCGTAGACTAATGATTATAATAATTAAGGAATCGCGCACAATGTGCATTATCTTAACCTAAGATTTAACCTACCCAGTCCTGAACCCGGGAAAGGGATTTTTTCCCGGGATTTCTAATGATTATATCAGCCTGGAAAAAAGACGAAAATTTCTGCGTTAAAAACGAAAATAGGTGTGTTTGATTAACTTCGCTGTGCTGAATTGAAAATGCATTTCCTTTTTCTCTATCACATCTGGTTAATTGAAAATTGTGAAAAATGTTATTTTGACATTTTGTATAATAAAATAACAGTATGCAGCTTTGATGCTGCATTTTGAAACTTTTTCTTTGCGGTAAGTGGTGTGATAGGTGATCTTAACTAATTTTGGGTCACTGAACATGAATCCGTTGACCGTTTCTACGTAACACGTCATGTTTTCTTGCAATAGGTACTTCAAAATGAGAGATGTAAGTTATTGCTTAGACTAGCCTACAGGATAAAAAATACTTAACAATTAGGATAATTTTGATAATATTTACGGAGAAAAATCAAATAATATTTTCAAACCGTCCAAGACGTATGTATTCCAGTATTTTTTGTGAGTGCAGGCCAAATAAATTTATTTTTGCCAAATCATCTGAAGCCGTACAAATGCTCAGTGACAAAAAAAAAAAAAAGAAGTTCGTTTGGAGGGGGAAATAAAGATGTGAACTTTTGGGAATTTTTCTATTGGTTATAAGTAGGGACCGGATTTTTAGGTTTTAAAAAACACTGTTTTAGGTTTTCCATTAGGTGAAATAGGTTTTTTTAGGTTTTTTGTCCAAAATATCGTTTTCGGGTAGAATAATTGGTTTAATGAATTTGAATGTGCTACATAGGATTCAATACATAATTAACAAGTCTTCTTAAAACACAGTGTGACCACTCAGTATGAATAACAAGACAGCACTAAAGGCAAACAAACGCTTTAAAACACAGAATTCTATATCCTTGTTCATACACGGCAGCAATGGTTGTTCGTACGAATATTTTAAAAGGAATACGCCGGTACTCTACACCTCCTCTCTTGATACTGTCCATCCTAGACGACAATGGGTTGAAAGATACGCTGGTGGTATTAATTTCATCCCGACAAATATAGATTCCTCAAGTGACAAACAAAAAAGACCAAAAAAGTAGCCTAAATTAGATATTTTAGGTTTTATATCCCGTTTAGGTATAGTTAGGTTTTTATACCCCATTTAGGTATTTTTAGGTGCCACAGAATTAATGTGGGTGAATCCTGTGGACATGATTCGAAAAAGTGTATGAGCGCTTTTTGTTTTGGAAGCAAGGAAAAAAATAGGTAAAAACCTAAGAATCCGGTCCCTAGTTATAAGCTAAAATCTATAAAATATATTTTAGTTGAGCAAATGGTATCTTATTTATTTTATTACATTGATCGAGCTCAACGGTTTTGAACATGTATTTTAAATAGGCTAATCTAAAATCTATAAGTTTGCCAAATTTCAAGTTTCTAGCCCATCTGGAAGTGAATTATCAATGTTAATAAGTAGAAGATTAGACTGCCGTAGATGTGAATGATGTTACGGCTATCCAGCAAGTTTTTCTATACTTATGGGGCAGCTAGAAACACCAAATTTAGCACGCTTATGATTGTTGTATGTGCCCACATTCCTACCAAATTGTATGATCCTATCTTTCATATCTTGTGTGTCAAATATTACATAATGTGAGAAAAATATACAAAATTTATTTAAAGTTAAAAATCTAACTCAATCTAAGGGATAACAGATGGAAATACGTCAAAAGTCATAAGACCTGGTTCTGCAACAGGTTTTTTGATACGACTTACCGTTTAGCTACTATAAGCCCCCCAAAAATGTCTACACAGGCCTTAAAATTGCGTCCGCCATAACAGTTAACACGAAAACTAGATGTTAAACAACATCTTATTTAGTTGAAATCGCTTATTAAATGCTTTACCGCAAAATGATGCAGGTAGTGGCGTATCCGCATCTTCCGTGGCTTTGGCCAAAACGCGTGTCGGAGTAGACTTTGCGGCGCTCGTACGCTGAAACTATTCATTTTACAAAAAAATCGTTACTACATAAATTATATGAAATTTTCTCTAGATTAATTTATTACATAACTATTTTCATCGTAAAATGAGTAGGAAAGGAGATATTGTCAAAAAACTGTTTTTGGGCGCCATTTTTTCAATATGGCGGCGCGAGCGGCAAAGATACGAGGTAGCAAAGTGAAAATTCGAAAAGAGCACGTCGAAATCTATAAAATCACCAATTTTCAAAACTCCCGGAAAACTTTCCAGGTAAAACTACCAAATGACTGGACTATATTGTTGAAGATTTTTATAACGTTTGTTAAGCAATGTATTGCGGATGTTCTACAACCTAAACCTTCTTCTCCGTCCAAAAATTCCGATTCTACTGCCCCTGAGTTCCCTTACCTTCCTAGTTTCCTTGTTTGGTTTCATAAAAATCCGATAAAGCGTATTTGAGTGATCGCGCGTACAGATACACGAACGGACAGACATTGCTCCGTTCACCATACAATCCCAGAATAAAGATGAGTAAATGTATTAAATTATCCATTTGTCGATTTCAGAGCCCCTCCCTCCACACACCGGGCTTAAATTTGCTTTACTGTGTGATTTATTTTAATATTAAGTTATTTTATTACGTTATTTGACCTTAAATATTATATTAAGTCAGAAAACTATTACTAACTTTCAAATAACTGGATGAAAAATTACCTGTAGGAGATTATATAAGAAAACACGTTGACGGGATTCTCCGAATTAAGATTAAAATATGGTACAGGGAACACAATTGCCAAAGGCAATGTACCCTCAATGGTCTCCATGTCTTTCTTTATGTTAAAATAAACAGTGCAAAATATATTGCACAAACTTTATTACTGACTTTTTAGACTGATGAATGCACAAACCTGCAGGTTGTAATCGCTCCGATTATGCAAGAGACTTAGATTTCTTGGGTAAAGATAGCGTGCAAAATTAAACTAAGTCAATATAATATTATGGCTTAGGCCCACTTTAAGCGACCCAAAAGGGAGAGGTTAAACTACGAGAAAGAAAGAAAGAAAGAAAGGCCCACTTTAATTATTGCTGTCAGTGGGAATAATTATATGGAACTACGTAGTACAAACAATGTGTACAGTTTTCTTCAAGAAAATATAATCTATAGTTAAGCAAATGTTTTCTTTACTATTAATATCAGTACTAAGAGTATGATGATTATTAGGACCGCCGGCGTGGTCTTGTGGTTAGCGTCGGCCCGGGTTCGATCCGCGGTACCTCTTCGGAGTGCACTCAGCCTCGTGATTCAAATTGAGGAGCTACCTGATAGAGAAGTAGCGGTTCCAGTCATGGAAACCACCATTAACGGCCGTGAGTGTCGGCATGCTGACCACAACCCCCAATCCTGCCATCTACCTATGATAGATGAAGCTGCGGTCAGGCGGTAGGCCTTGTCCCTTCAGGGATGTAGCGCCACGGAGTATAGTTTTTTTTACTATGATTATTAAGTGCCAGAATGGTACTTTATAAGATTGTGTAGGCCTAGTAGACGGGAAATGTCTGTCCGACCGTCCGTGTCTGTACGCCCAAAAAGCCCTTTGTTATATCAGTTTAGCCTACCTGATTTTGTTTAATTTTGTTAAGTTGTAAATCTTTGGTACGTGTTGAAGAAAACATGAAAATAGAGTGGTTGGCAGGATAAAAATATATAAGTACACGTTACAGATAATTATTCGTGTTTTTAAATAACCTACTTCCAGGCAATGTTACTAAATTCAGACAAGGGTAGTTTTCAGTCACAAATAAAATGAGGAAAACGCTAAAAATTAACTGGAATACTATAAGCTATGTACTGAAACATGGACTGGTTATTAAGCTGAATCACACTTTGAAAAATAGTATTGATTATAAAGAACAGATGGGACGTCGTAACAATGAAATCTGACGAAATATTTGCACTTGTTCAATGAAAATATAAAAACACTCGCGCAAAGAAGTGCCAACTTGCTCCTATATTTTTCTAATATCTACTGATATTTGTTAGAGGAACAGAAAATTAATGATATTGTAAATTTTAATCAGCAGAGAGGTATGAGAATGAAGGAGGTAAGATGTGCACCGCGAGCCATGCCATAAA
Organism: Ectobius pallidus; assembly: GCA_964059195.1. Classification (NCBI taxonomy): domain Eukaryota; kingdom Metazoa; phylum Arthropoda; class Insecta; order Blattodea; family Ectobiidae; genus Ectobius; species Ectobius pallidus. The sequence goes on from CAXKWD010000002.1 coordinate 91,361,603, forward strand.
ATATATATTCTGTTGGCACGTCTTACAAGAATTATCACCAAATAACCTATATCCGCAAATTACCTTACCTTACCCTATATTTTATTCTCCATTAACTCCTTATTCTTTACAATTTCCTTCCCATTTGATAGGCTAGGACCTCTATATTTTTTCTTGAATATTCGTCTTTGTTATATAAAGAAGGAAGAGCCTGCTCCTGATGGTTGTTGTATTAATATTATTAGTAAATTATATTTACAGAGGTGATGGCAGATTGTGGTGGAATTCATACTTAGATTAATCTAAATTTGCATAGTCGTACACTTCAGCCCTTAAATAACTGGAGTTACTTTCTAATATGCTGTTAATAAAAATGATAACAGTCGAAAAAGGAAATGACAGTTATTTGAAGTTAAATAAATTCTGGCTTGTGAATTCATTCCATGCCTTAACAATTAGAAACACACTAGAGGCAAACGTAAAAGACTAAGTAATTTAAAAGAAAGAATCCCTTTAAAATAAATGATGTTAAAGCCTGAAGGAGAACTAGTTGATATTCAAGACACCTATTTTCTTCTCTTATCTTAACACAAAGGCAAACCACCAAACGAGGATTCTTCGTTACAATTACAATGTAATTAAAGTTTTCTCCTTGAACTTGAATTGAGGCTCATTTTTATTCTACCAATGTTACGTTTATATGGTAGTTCGTGCTTGTGGCAAAAAAAGTTCCCTGTACTTATGTCAAGATTAGAGTGTATATTACACGTATAGGCCAAGTACTGGAAATAAATTGATGCATCCTTTAGGACTAGAATGATATTTATCCACTTTTAATTATAAGTACAGTTAAATAGTATTGTGATCAAAATTCTTGCTCTTGCCAACATTCAGAAAAAGTACATCCATCTGATTTATCTTTTAGCCCTTTAAAATTTAGCCTGAAGTAAGTGCCAGATTACTAAGTGTTCTTGCAAGCAGCCAAAGAAAATAATTCTCAAATGAAAAATGTAATGCCAATAGTATTTTAAAGTATGTCCAAAATCCATGAATCTCTGCAATTCAAACAACAAAAGAGATTATGCTTATATTATTTCCTGTAATGTGTATTGAATAGGCACCTTGTATTTTTTTCTTACACGAGCCAACAATAAGGATTTATATTGTCATTCCACGCTCTCTGAAGCCCATATCTGTTTATGTTATATTTTTGTTACCCTACCTTCTAGATTTAATAGCTTCTACTTGGAAAAAATAAAGTTTCTGACTAAATCCTAGCTTTTGAGTGTGGAAGAAACAAGTTATAAGAAAGAAGGGGAAAAAAAGTCAAAATTTATTGAAAGTTACTAGGCCTCTTTACCTCAATACCAAAATGGCACATACTGCCCTCTATCACATTAGCTACCTCGCTTGGTATTATGCATAAGAAATAGTGTTTAGTACTCCAAAAAGTATCGTAAAAATTAATAAACAAATCTAAAAGCCTCAATTTCGTAAAAAAATGGACATGTGCTCCTTACTTCTAATGTACAGACTTGAAGAGGTATGGTTTGTTAAAAAAAATAAATAAAAAAAGAACACCTAGACCTATTACATAACAAATGTTACAACCTGATTCTCAAAGTTGCTAAAGAATTGCAATGATTCGACAGATTCCACTAACAACTGGAGTGGAACCGTGTGGTTGATTTACTTTGGCCCAAACCATCAACAAAGAAAATAGCAGTCGAAAGAAGGCAACAAAAATACCACGAACACATAGCAGCAGAGAAAGAAACAGAAAACGAGAAAAAGAAAGAGAAATCGAAAGAACCAAATAGGAAAGAATAAAAGAAAGACTGAGGCAGAGATAAGGGAAAGAAAAAGCCAAGGTTAAAGGTGGATGGGAGGAGAAAAATCAAAGACGCTTGGATAACACACTAGCAGAACACGCATGTGTGTAGATCATTCTGCCTCTAGTCCATGAACAATTTTTCTACGCTCCAATAATTTCCACTTTTTTCCCTTTGGTTCAAGTGAAGGGAAATTAATAAATTGAGCACTCATCATTATTTTCATTAAACATCTACATTTTATTGAGATACAATGACATCTAGACTACTTCAGCCTCTTTACGTGTTTTAATAGGGATACAATTTTTCGTATCTTTTAATAGTTTCTGTTCATACATATAAAGAAATAGTTACCTGAAGGCCTATTTTGCATTCGCCTCAGTAACTTCTTTATCAGTACGATATATTTCTTACTTTTTTGTTTTATCTTACTTCCTATGATATTATTAATGTGAATCTTCATATTAATAAGATCTTGGCAAAGGGTTTTATATACATGAACATCAATAATAGTCTACATTTAACCCTTTTGGAGAGTTATTTTGATGGAGATAAACTCCCTGCTTTTGGTTTTGGATTTTAGAATGTCTGTTTTCCCGAGATACAAGCTTATCTGTTATCAATTATCATATATTGCATGTCCCTTAACTGCCTGGCTTCCATATGTCAGTATAGTGAAAAGATTAATACCTAAACAAAAACAAGGCAAAGAGTGGCCAGAAATATTTTAAAGCTAAACAGTCTGCAATACTATATACACAGAACTACTACCACAAACTTAGGTTATGTAAAACAATAGTACTAGACCATGGTCCCCTACAGATAGGAAGCACGATATTTCATACTTAAGCAGGAAAACATGATTATAGGAATCTACCTAAGTAGAACAAAAGCTGAATACATGTATTCTTTGAGCAAGCTAGATCATAAAGAAGAAAATTCCATAAAATTGTAGAGTAAAGTGAAGAACGCCATGTAGCCAGAACTGGAGACGATGAATGCCATACAATACTAGGGTAGAAGAAATGATGTGGGAAGAATTAATGTACAAAATACTTTGACACCACGCGGAACAATATTATTTATAATATGATCTTTTTCGTATTACAGAGCTATATGGTTACAAGAAGATGAAGTTTCCCCCCCCCCCCAGCTGGAAAGATTCCTCCTGAACAGGATGTGTTATTATTTTTATTATTATTATTGTGATTGTTAAGATTATCGTTATTGTTATTATTAATATAATTATTATTATAATGTTATTATTATTAATACTATAACTATCACTTCTTATTAATAACCCTAATTAAGTGAACCGTGATACTATAGTAGAAAGAGTTGTTCAGCAAGATAAGGTGTCTACGTCTTATTTTAGACTTCATACACTTCTTACATAAAGTGACACTGCTATTCACCATATTGAGTCCATTATAACTGCAATTCGCGAATATACAGAGTGCCAAATGTAACCACAGAAATACCCCGTAAAGTCACTAAAAATAGCAATAACAACTGTACCATCATACACAAAAAAATAAAAACAAATAAACAGTACAATATCATAATCCGTGATATCATAAAACGGATTACGAACAAGCCACCTGTGCAAGGTATTAAAATTAACATTCCAGGCTTGAAATGGAAATATATCAAACGTGAAAATGGCCTTCCATTCAATTTTTTTTTTTAAATCGACATTGGGCTCCACGAGGCAATGGCCATTTTTAGTTAGGTGCTAATGCAGTTGCGATCTGCAACAAACATTTTTATATAGATTTTATATGAAGAAGACAGTAAGATTTCCTCATTTACAAAAAGAGATTTACAATGTTCATCTTAGTACGATCCAGTTCACACTCTTATACATTACTTTCGTAGGATTAAAATTCTTAGATAATAACTCTGCAAATTACCCCATAAACAAGTGCCATAAACTAATATGTATTAAAAGCGATACACAATTTCGGTAGCATATGCCTTACACTACGAAAAAGAGCTATTAAAAGAAATCAACAGAATCATTAGAAACTTGAACTCTTCAGAAATGATCAAACAAAGAGTCGAGAGTACGGATGTTGGGAAAAATTGCGATATCTTGAACCCTGAGCAAATAGTGCTTCACTTTAAGATAAAAAGAAAGAAAAAATCTGGCACAAGTGGCCACACTAGTGTTGGTGTTAGCCTGGGGAGTTTCTGGCAGCTCTCTTCTACAAAAGGAAACAGACTACAATCTTTACTTATCAGCACAGATCCTCTTCAGGAAGGTAAGGAAGTATAAACCCTCAAGCAATTCCCTACTTCATCGCCAGCAACTCCCTGATTTAACGAAAAACACTGTAAGCTGGCTATGACTCCTGCTCCTGAACCCCATTAATTATGATTACACAAAAATAAAGAAGAAAAGTGAATTAATGTTTAAGAAAGTGCTTTTGTGTTCTTATTAATTCGTAAATGTGCCTTTACGAATATGTTGCAGGTCCGCCATAGTGTAAAGTACACGATATTGCCCCTTTTCAAATTTACTAATACTTCTGTATATTGTAGCCGTTTCATATTACAAAGCACACAACGTACGAGGGGGAGTCCGAAAATAAGTTTCCCCTGGCGACTGTGTACAGAGATGTAGATGAAAGACAAAAAATATAATGAGACATTAAAGATAAGACGTGCCTTTATTTTCCCACATAATTACTTCGTACATTGAGACATTTGTCATGCCGCTTTATAAGTTTATGGCAATTATGTGGAAAAATAAAGGGACGTCTTATCTTCAATGTCTCATATTTTTTGTCTTTCATCCAAACCTCTGTAAACAGTCGCCAGGGAAAACTTATTTTCGGACTGACCCTCGTACGTAATAATAATAATAATAATAATAATAATAATAATAATAATAAATATATATATATATACACACACACAAAAGACTTTCCCAGAATTAATAAACAGTACAGACGAATGTTGAAGATTCCAACATAATGTTCATAGTTGTAAGATTTAATTAACGAATATTATACTTAATAAAAACAAAAGGTGCAGAAAGACATTCTAAGCATGTGTTTGTAGCTGATGATAGTTTTTCAAGTACCGAATGAGGAAAAACCCGAAAGCTTCAACGGATAGATTTCCGAAATAAAATAAAAACTGGACATAACCAGTATAGGTCTAAGGATTATTTTTCCACACGATACCACATATAGAGGGGTCTGTTCAGGTTGTGCTACGTTTGCGCTAACCCTCAAATTTAAAAGTATCATGAGAACATCATAGATTCCACAGCATCTTTATGATATATGCAAATTGAAAGCCCGAAGCTGAGCTTCAATTTGCATGTGCGGATTAGTGTTCTGTCAAGCTGTTCCATAATTCCAAAATCCACGATATTCTAGTGTAATCTAGTGTACTATTTTTTTCTGCATCAGTGCTACAGCAGATAATTTTACAGTATAGGGCTACAGAATTTCTAGTTCTAGTAGTTCACATTTTTTAAAGACAATAATAAAAGGTTAGTTCTTGGTTCCAGTCTCAACGACGACTTAAATGATATGCTTTACCTCTGTCGTTTTAAAATTGTTTACACAGATTGAACGAAACTTTGATTCGAAACATCTATGTAGGAAGAAACATATGAGAAATAATAATATTTAGAACTTTACCTATCTAGGGCTACCACTACAGACCAGATCCTATCAATACTAAAGTATATAGCAACTAAATTAAGATTCTGGTAATTTTCTCTTGTCTTACTATGACGATATCATTCTGCTGAGCCACTGACGGATATTCTGGATATTCTTATTACTCTCATTAGACAGCATTAATATACTAAACATAATACTTCACTCACGTTTTAAAATATCTTCAGGTGCTAATATATGATCAGGATTAACTCTTTCCTTACCTGCAACACAAAGAAAACATAAGTGAACGATATTATTTTAAATATCTAAGGGCAAAACATTACAATGCTATAAGGTAATAATTATTCTCCTCAAGATCCATAAACCAGTAGGCTCATCTTTCTTTAATCGTTTTATTCTATAGGCCTACAGGGTTCATTCGTTTTAAGAGCATATTCTTTAAGATAAATCTTATAAGGAACAAAAATGTAAAATGGTATTTTGATATTTAAACAACAGTGTAGATAAGACTATATCAACAATTATATACTGATTAGGATATCAGAGGAAAGAGTAAGATGAAGAAACCATTCCTCTGTAATTCATTCTCAAAATGCTAAGATCAAATATTTGGTTAAAAAAATAAATAAATAACTGAAGAATGGAGAAAAAAAAAACTCTAGGAAAATCCGGAACTATATAGACACAGCAAGTACACGGCTTAGTTAGATTGCTTTTGGACTTCGCCTCAATTACCCCCTGAGCCATGGGAACGTCAATTGCTAGTTTTTTTATAACTATAAAGCACGTAATTGAAGAACGATCCCAATCGCGAATTCTTAGTTATTAGGAATGAGTGAGGCTTATTATATGTTATTATCAGTTATTAAAACAACAAAACATTACTGCTGAAAGTGAAAGTTTACTTAATTTTCACTTCTCGGAATGCATGAAGTTGAAATGTAAAAAAAAAAAAGTTAGTAAGTTCATTTTTTTCACATAATCCTCAAAGCTATTAATTTTAGCTTTACAGTAGGTTATGAATTTTGTTCCGTAAATGTTAATATAAAAATACCTAGTTACTTGTAACTTTGTGTACTCAATGATGTTTTCTTCCTTCGTAAATAAGAACCTACATAGAATAGGCCTATATTAAGTAGCAATTTTCCCTTCATGAGGAAGGTAAGAAAAGGCAATGACCCGCTATCCAGCTATTATTCACTGGAATGTCTTTAAAAGTTTCTGTAATACATAGCATTACTCTTCCTAATGTTTGTAAACAAACGCATTGCGATATTGGAACATATCCAAATCCACTCTTCCAGAAATGTTCGACTTTTCTCAAAACCCATTCTAGAAAAAAGTTTATTTGAACTTTTCTACGCGTTTTATTTAAATTTATAATCAGTTTGTGCACTTATACCTCTTTCACTCCGTATATAGATATGTCCATTCTAGCAGTTTTCGAACTTCTTTCCTTAAGAAAACCACTTCATTGTAATTAGGTCAGAAGTACCACTTAACAGGATAAGTAATGAATGACTATAATTACATGCCTACTAATATTTAAGCAAATAAATTATTTTATTGATTTATGCGTTTTGCTGTAAATCGCAAGAATCCTTACACAATATCAAGAAGTGCAAGAATAAGGAAAAAATAAATACTCTTCAAATTCGTTAACAATAATAAAAAAAAATACACTCAAATACATACTAGAACTTTTGAATTAATCGAAATATGCATACAATAGTCTATATCAAACGCGAAGAGAAAACACAAATGGGAATATCATTCACATGTTGATACGCTTGATTTCAAGTCATGCTCAGGAAAGTCTCAATTACTGAATTGGACAAACAGTACTTACAAGAAGAGCTTATTTAAATATTGAATTTTTTAAAAGTTATTTGTTCCATAGCTGGCTTCCACTTGAGTGTTAATTTATCCTCTTAAAAATTGTAACTAATTATTGTAACCGTTCATATATAGGCCTATTTATTTTCGCAACCGTGATTGTAACTATAGGCTATATTTTTGTTCAAGGATGTTTTGTCAATGGGCAATCGTTATTTGAAAAAAAGCATAATATGTGTGTGTATATATATTCTAAATAAAACTACTTGTATTTAATTCAACACAATAAAACCCTACCCTGCTGGAAAGCAAAGGTGGCATAACTGACAGAATTAATCACATTAGTACTTTTGATGATTTCGACATAGCCAGGCCCATGACCATGGTCTATAGCAGCGTTTCTCAACCTTTTTGAACTCGAGGACCTCTAAAATACCTAATTTTTTCTTACGTACCCCTAAGTTTACATCCCATTTTTAAAAGTGGGCTATATGTAGGCCTATATTATTTTTATTTGGGGTAATAATTATTATAGGTCATTATAACGAAATAAATATAAATACTTTTTTTCGGTCACCTCCAACAATAAAACCCTTGTTAAGAGAGCACTTCTAATAACAAATTCCGACAAAGTCTTATTTTTCAGGGTTTTGAATGAAAGGGGCAACCATAGAAGTCAGTGCATCAGGGTTTTCAAACTGTGGTTCGTAACTGCAAATGTAAGGAAACTTGCAATAGGACCTGTATTTTCGAAGATTTTATAAACTTTGACATCTAGTGGCCATTTTATGTGAAAAATTTTACTTCTTTACTTTCCACTTGATTTATGATATTTTTAAATTATGTCTGCGGACCATCTGCACCATCTTGCGGACCACTAGTGGTCCGCGGACCATAGGTTGAGAAACGCTGGTCTATAGGATGCAACTGCTTCGGGCATCAGCTCGGAACTCCTAAAACGCTGGCCGTGAAAGCCTAAGTGCAGGCATCAAGAACTTTTTTCCTCTTGTCTCCACTAATACCCCATTTCCATGTAAGCCTTTATCTTCCTACCATCCTTCAGTAGAATACACTTTCCCTACTAAAATTTTAAATCGCTAAGGCTTTCCCATAATTTCTGTTGTAGTAAATAAAATGCCAAATATGAAATAAATAATATTGGCTATGTTACTCAATCCGCGAAAGGAACTGGCCATGCTACACGGTATCATCCGGCTTAGTGTCCCTAGGTCGGGCCGTGGGCCTACCCCCCCCCCCCCCGGCTCTGTCCCAGGACCGGCCTCAGGCCAGAACACTTCATCATCTTCATCATCATCATCATGTTAATCAATAAACTAATAAACTGATAAATGAAATACGCGGTAGTTAAAGGTCTGTACATACATAACTTGGTTCTTACATTACTCCAAATGTACTACTCCACACTCCTCAACAGCTATTCTAAAGTCAATTATCTCGCTTAAATGGTAATAACACGTTTCGTATCCAAAGAGGATTGCTAATAGTGAACACATTAGCAACAATACTGCACGAATGTAGGCCTACTATTTACCAATAAATACATATTATTAAAATAAAATAAAATAAAACTGTTATAAGAAACCCTCGCATTTTTATAATAATTAGAAATGTAATGAATTAATATATATATGTTGTCTTTTAAGCGAAATATTCAAGCTCGCTTTGTGTCAAGTTCAAATACATGACGTATGATCAGTTCGATTTCTTCGACTCAGCATTTATTAACGTAACAATGTAAGAAGTGTTACCCGCAATCTCAGCAAAATGCTGCTCTATTCTGAATGCAGTTCACAGCGAGACAGTAATCCTACTTCAAATCAGTCCACCAGACGCTGATGCGCTATTGGATTTTTTATTCGTCTCCTTTTAAAGAAAACGTTCATTCTATTATATGCAGGCGTCATAGTTTATCTCTGCCTTTTCTAGTTATTGTTATGGAATATTTCAATCAATTTCCAAGGAATTACAGGGGGAATTCTTCCTGTTTACGTCGTCGATTCCAACAGCTTGAGCTAGAAAACACTGAACTAAGCTATAATTGAACGAAAGATAATTGCAAATTCAGAACACCAAAAATTTGCCTAGATATTGTTCGAAGATAACTATCATCGGATAGATAAACAGGAATTTTTCAAAGATAAGACAAAGGATTTGGGATTTTCTATCATAACTTCAATACGCAATACAGTGATTATGTAGCTTATTTTAAAAATAAAAGTACTGACTTATGAATTGATACTAAGCGAACACAAAATTACAAGATCCATATTATCATTAGGAAATTATGTTAAAAATTTCAACATAACGTTTTCTAACAGACATACTGAACGCTAATAAGAATAAAAATCAGAATAAATAAATATTTAAATTAATTTCAAGACTAATACAAGCTTTGGGTAAAAATACATATTATTCCTTCACTAGTTTAAGCTAGTTCGCAATTCGCATGTATGGAGACAGCCACTTCCACAAAGTACTTTTTATACTCTTTCCCTATAAATCATACAAATAATTATGAACTACTGTATTGATCAGCAAATAACGAAACAAGTACACTGAAATATGAGCAGAAAGCTGTAAACCCAAAGCATAGGAATTAACAAACAGTTGGACATAATACTATGTTGTAAAGTAAAATGAATGCAACCTATCGGTAGTAGATTTATATAACCATGCAATTTAAACATCGTTCTACTCAGACAGTACGAAATTAAAAGACTGGTTTTGTTCAGAAAGATATTTAAAACTTTTCTTAAAGCTATAGATAGTAAGCTATGTAAGATTTGATTCCTTTTTTTATGGATGAGAATTCTACCAAGCACTCAAAGGACGTCGACAAAGGGCCCAAGAAGAAAAAAATGTGTGGATAAAGTTAAATTCAAACAGGAAATGATGGAAATAGATATCACATTTGTTAAGATTTATGATAGCCTTCTATGAGGAAAATATTAAAAATGTAATATACACGTGAAGTATGCAACAAGACCCCTGGGAAATAGTATACCATCTCGAAAACAAATTATATTTACACTTAATCAACTCTCTAGTACTATTTACATTATCGCCCTCAATTGTAATTGTATATTTCGTTGTGCCACTTCCTGGTTCATTTCTACTACTTCTTGTGATGAATAGCCTATGTAAATTTCCGTCTTTTCCTCAATCTGTTTTGTAAATATAATTTATCTTAATACTTACTTAAAATATAATTAATGTCTATTAATGGAATTTATTTACATTAAACACTGAACAGCATTCGCACATGAGCAATGCTCATTTGGGTGTTAACTTCCTTCTATCTTTTACGGATCTTTTTCGCCATAAGAATTTTGATTACAGTTGTCAACTTCTACGAAAACAAAAATAGGTGAATGAAATAAAGAAGTATGCTTATGAAATAAAAAATTCAATCGAATGGGTGAGATTAAAAATAAAAAGATTCCACTTGAAGTACTTTTCGGTAAACTAAAAGAAAAACTGTTTCACTACAAAACTATTGATCAGATTGAAAAACATACAATTCCATGTTTATAGGCGTATTAGTCACCATAATATAATATTAATTACTAAGTAGTATTAGTACTTTGGCACCTTGCTCAATTTGAATTTCTCAGTTTAATTAGACCAAAAAGTGGAATACTTTCCTTTTTAATTCAGTTATTCATAATCGAGGACTTCCACAAAAATATATAACTTTATTATAATCTTCAGGAGGTATCTCTTAGCCTATTTATAAATAATCACAACAGTAGGCCTACTTAGGCTACTAGTAAAAAATAAAGAGAGATAAAGATGTAGGCCTACTATTAATTCTTGTTAATAATAATTAAACTAAAACAAATTGCAAATAAATAGATGAGCTAATGGAACATATTTAACTTATTTTAATTGACTGACTCGACCGTGCCTAAAAACAGTGTCTAAAATATATACTTCAGGAAGACAGTCGATTCCTAGTTAAAAATTAATATAATTAACAGAAGTTGCAATAACTATTACTCCAGCAATCATTCTTATTTTAATTGCAACTCCAATTATTTGACTTTTACATGCTTTACTTGTCAACATGGGTCTCAGACTACCCAGACTACCTATAGTAAAATGTTGTGTTACCTCTATTGTTTTTTGGTTCCGTTGCGACATTTTCTTCCTGCATCAAAAGTTTAAAACTGTCAAAGATTCTGAAATTGTTTTTACGCAGATACCAACAACATTAGGTTTAACGGAATTCGGGTGAGTATTGCGCAGAGCTTACGAGGGTGAGCAAGGACTGTATGAACGCTGGAAAAGTACGATAAGAACTCGTATAATGTAAAGCTGTAATTGCACATGAAACCAGAAGTTGCTTCTACTTCCCATCAAAACATCTTTATGAATTATGACTTGCACTTGCAATAGGAAGAAAAGACTATGAAGCAAGTTCTCATGTAGCGAGTATCGAGCAATGACCGCGATGCTGGTGTGGAAAATGTTTTATTCATCCAGCTCCCGTAAATGGCGTAATAAGAAGAATCCTGAGCGCTGTTTAATAACAGCTCCCTCTTGGCCATTAATATGACCGGTAAAAGTAAGGGATGCACAAATAGAGTGAAATTCCTCACACCCATGCATACGTTTAGCTCACAGTTGATCAATTTCTTACCGTTTTTGGTAGGCCTAGATTGATAAGATATCCTAAATGAAAAGTCCACCTTATACTACAAATATAGGAAAACGTACAAGTTTTACCTTCATACAAGGTCACTACAGACTGATATTCGATTTCACTGTTGTTAGTAAGCTTAATAATACCCTCCTAAATATTTAATGGGAACATCCATGTGACAAAGTTCATATAAAAAGGAGTTACCTACTGTTTGTACAAGATACAAACATTATATATATATATTTATTTATTTATTTATTTATATATATACATATATATACTCATAAGAGTTTATTTTCAAGTAGGCCTGTATACCTAAGACAGTAGAATCAGGCAATGTAAAATTTCATGGAGGTTAATTATAAAAATATAGGCCTACTTATTAAATACAATATCTATAAAATTAACATTAACGTACTAAGCCTATGCTAAGTAAAATAGTTTATTTACAAGTAGGCCCATATACCTAAAAAAATCAGGTAGGCCTAAATAATGATCTGCGAGTGTTCGAAAACATTCGAGCCTAAGAGAGATGAAAAGGGGACTGGAGAAAACTGCATAATCACGAATTTCATAACCCATACTCTTCACCGGCTGGACATATTGCACCCATGGGGGATGAAAGACTTATCTAAAAAATATTGACTGGGAGGCCCGAAGGTAAAAGACCACGTGGAAGACCTAGACGTAGGTGGGAAGTAGGATCTGCGAGGGATGGTTGGATGGAGTTAGCACAGAATAAGGTTGAATGGCGGGCTCAGATAAGCGCGGCAATGAACCTCCGGGTTCCATAAAATAGATTATATTCCTTTAGCTTGCTTAAGAATTGTCTACTGCCATTGAATAAGTAAGTAATGTCAAATTTACGTGAAATTAAAAATGCTTGTTAAATTACAATATTTAGAAAACTTAAAATGATTTAAAAATTATAGGCCTAATATTAAAATTGTTTTGAATACAGCAGTGTAATTATAACAAGCTATGTAAACTAATTATGTAACACACTGGACATATGATAATCCTATGTGTAAAACAATAACAATTACTAGTAGTCCTCGTACTTTTATATTGCTCTATTAACCTTGACGCTTAGCCATTCTGTACTCTATTTCTGTAATGCCACTTCTACGAGTATTTATCTCTCTTGATATTTATGTATGTTTTATGCTTTATACTTTATGGCAGGTACTGTACCTGTCGGGAAAGCTGAAAGAATTGTTACTCTCCAAATAAATAAAATATGAGAAAATTTATACAGATGTTACGATTGTCACAGGAAACTAGCTGTCCAAATGAATTCTTTTTTCATCGATTTCAACAAAGAGCCCACTCATGATTTCGCTTATGATTACTTCTACATAAATTCAGCTCTGAACGTGTTAATGCTATCAACTGTATCAAACAACACAAAACAAGCTGTTACATGTTGCAATCGACCATAATCGAACACAATAAGTCTAAGTGGCGCTAATGTCATCCACAGGATACAAGAATCTTGAGATACAAACAGGAAATAATTTCAATGGAAAGAAATCCATTTTTTAAATTTTGATACACTTATCATGTCCGAAAATGAATTTAAAAAAAGCTTTATCTGAAGTTGATTTAATACTGGATTAAAATTATTAAACGTAGTTACAATAAATTGTAGTTAGTGTATTGGTTCAATGTATCATGCCAAACATTCTCCTCACTCTTTCTTTCCTATCTTAATTCTGAAAGGTATTATGTACTATAATTACAGAACTGCTGGCAACTGCTGGAACCCAGAAGTGGCTAGGAATTTCTTTTTCTGGTTATTAAATTCCTGTAATGTATCTTTTGTGTATTCTTATCTTTTGTATCTTATGTTTTTATTATTTTGTATGTATGCATTGCATTTTTGGCATGGAGATAGTAATTGGGTTTTGTACTTGTAATGTTCATTATTATTATTGTTATTATTATTATTATTAAATAAATAAACAGCACAAACACAATGACAATAAATTGTAATTAACTCCTTATTTTGAATCCGGAGACAAGAACATTAAATGAACAAGAAAGGTAAATTTTTTAACTTTCATGGTGATTACAGAAGTTAAAATCAACTTACGCCCAATTAATAAATTATTATTCCAAACAACGTACTGTTTTTCCATTGCTCTCGTTTGTGCTCAAGAAGACTGAAAAGTAATAAACGAAGAAATAACGCACAAAGTGGCCGACATAAACGTCATATGTATAGGAAGCCAACGTAAAAACAGGGTATCCTTGCAATTACATGCAGCAGCAGCCACATATCCATGTAATGTTTTTAGAATGCGCGGCTTAAGCGTCGGACGGTGCTTTAGCCGTAATGATTTTATAATCCCGCCATAGCCTGTCAAGCACCTCATGCACACGTCGCTGTTAATTACATACATTCAAGGGTGAGTAAAATGCTTTTCAACTCAGAAATATTCCGTGGCAATGAAGTATGTAAATTTTACATTTAATTACTCTGCAATTAGAGAAGATAGTATACAAAAAAAATTTAATAACGATTACATGAAACTACATTACAATATATTTTTAAACGTTGGCTTTTCTGATCTTACAACCCTCGAGTGGACCCGAAATTACCTAACGATTTGCAACCTTTTCTTTGGATAATTTTTATTCTAAAATATTTCTTTCTTTCTTTATTTTTCGTGTTTTACCTCTCCCTTTTAGGATTTAAGCGACCCAAGCCGCCCGGGCCTTACAGGGCCGCGACCTGTCGGGAGAGGGATTACCTTTGGATCACATACATACTTTTTTGACCAGACAAGGACATGGAGGGCCTCCCCGGATGAGTGATCAGCCCAATGCCGGGGCCACCTCCGAAACAACACGAACACATAGGACGATACACACCATTCACACACACACTCACTCAGAACAAGGCGAGGATGAGGATGAAGATGATAATGACGGCCAGATGATATCCGGGGACCACAAGGGCATAAAGTTACCTGACATTTGTCTCATAGGTGAGGGAAAACCCCGGAAAAAACCTCACCTAGGTAACTTGTCCCGACCAGGAATCGAACCCGGGCCCGCTGCGTGAGAGGATTGAACGCATCCCCTGAGCCACAGCGGTGGACATTCTAAAATATTAAACTAAATATTTTGTGCAATTTCCGGTTGTTCCCAGTTTTGCAGTTGATGATGCAGCTTGCATTAAAGAAGATCAAACTGCATTTAAGAATAATAATGTACGAAACGATTTAATCTGCATTGAGAAAAACTCATAGCTAGCTTAAATTTGATTAAACAATCAATGAAGATGACCAAGGAAACAGCCTATATCGAAAGGGGTATTTTTAAAATGTTAGGCTATATAATACCAAGACAAAGTTTCCACATTTAACATGAGTCCTATTAGTACGCCACCTTGGCTTTATTTTACCAATATTAAAGAGTATAGTCCAAAATGTACAACATTTCAATCAAACAAGTTAAGTTTTAAAACAATATTTCATTCTAAAACACAAGTAAATGACTTACGACAAAGGAATCTGTAGGCCTATCCTACAGGCTTGCAAAATTTCTTAAGATCCACAATTTTTTAGAATTTTCTAAATTTTGAATGAAAAATAATGAGTATTGTTCATATTCACATAAATACAAAGCAATACCAAATATGCATCTAGCTGATGTGAGTGGAGAATGATTTATATCTGAGGGAGGCTATAAGAAGCAGCCATGCCATGATTCTGGACGAGGGGAACGCAGTCTAATGGCATCACGTTCTGGAGGACCAGGACCAAAGTACGCCATTAAAGTTAACATATTTTATGGGATTGTGAGACAACTTAATCTCAACAAGTTTGTGTCACGTAATTGGGCAGAGTCGCACATTCTTGCAAGCTTTGGTATGTCCGGTTATCGCTAAAGGGCGACGACTTTCAGCACCTTTGTCTTTCCTCACATGACCTTTATATTCGGAGTATATTGGAAGATTAATCTTCAAGGTATATCTGCGAAATGCACGTGCGGTTCTAAGCATTATTTATAATTCACAGTGGATCATGAATTCCCAGACATTTTTGTACACTTTTATTTTCCAATTGCTTCTAATAGGCCTAGCCCCATGTGGATGCTAAAATAGTCTAAACCCTTCAGAAAACACATTAAAGGCATTCCGCAACAAATAATGTAGATAGCGAAGGTCAATCAGGTAAACCTAAAGGCATATAAGAATTTGTTAGTATAATCTGAAAACCAAGTATCTGGTATCGGGTCTACAAACTTGGGAAAAGTTGTAGGCCGTTTGTTGCTTCAACGTTGACTTCTTGAGTTTCTAACTGTCAATAATAGTCAATAGTTATGAGTTATGACCAGGGCCCGGATTCTAGTGACATGTCATCTTTTTACTCACGCTGCATAGACATTGCCAACTTGTAGATAAATCCTAATCATGTCTTCTACATTATAGAAATGCATTTTTATTAGGTCATTTTTTGTCATTTTATGCCATTTTATATTTTTAGGGCATTTCTTTCAATTTTAGGTCATTGTTTTGTCATTTTCGTGTCATTTGCTTCCTTATTTAGTCATTTTCATGTATTTACATTGAGTGTATAAAGATTTTTTTTCGTTTCTAGCAGTGCTGTCTTTGAAGTGATGTTTGTTTAACGCAAGAAGGAAAAATTCGGCGTTAAAGTGTTGTCATGTCTCAGTCGGAAATGAGAATAAAAGAAACGCCAAAATGTATTATATTACTATTGTTGTTAGATTGATTGGCACCAGAGTCTGCCACCTGCTTGGATTTGAGAGTGCAAACCACTGTTTACCTTCAATAAACAACAATATAATCCGGCAGACCACAAAAGGAAATGCCGAATTTTGACTCGCCAGTGCCTCAGTGCCAGTATAAATTTCCGTGAGAAAAGAACATTCACAACATTACAGTTATTTACAGTTTTCACAATTATGTACAAACTAGCCTATAACTTTGTGTGTACAATAGTATTTTTTTATAAATAAAACATGAGTTTTTAGGTCATTTTTTATAATTATTAAGTCATTTTCTTTAAAATATAGGGTCATTTTATAGGTCATTTATCAAACAATTTTAGGTCATCAGAATCCGGGCCCTGGTTATGACTAATGCTTTATCCTTTGTATAAGATTCAGCGACTCAGGTTATCCTACCTCGAGAATTTTATTTCCTGCCTTGAGGGACTGGTGTTTTGGCCTTTACATAATTTCATTAATAAGGGTAAAGAACGGCTGCTGAAAACAACTGCTCCATCAAACTCCGAACTCAAAACTGGTAAGCGTAACAAAAATGCCAATATTTAATTTGTTCAATCACATTGTGGATGCTGATGTTCATATGTGTTGAGCACAATAGTCATAAATCCCTGTCAGGGCCATTCTAAATTTAATTCGAATTGAGCACAAACGAAATAGAATTAGGGCTGAGCAAAAACAATGTATTATCTAATATTTACAGTCAAAGTTGCTTATTTTTTACATAAAAGGTTTATTTTATTATATATATTTGGGAAAACCGAACTTTGCGCCCCATGCGAGTCCCTCACTCCAACTTTCTAACTCCCTCCCCTAGCGGCGGCATTTGAACTACTAGTAGCGACGGTGGCGCCATCTCTTAATTAACTGATGAAACAGAAAAAAATAATTTATTTCTTCTTTATTCTCTTCTTCTTTTCCTTTCCCGTCTCCTTCCTCTCTTCCTCTCACCTCCTCTTCACCCTACCTACCTATTTGAGACCTATTCCTAATAGTAAACTTTGGATCGACCGGGATTCGAACCCGGGACCCCTAGCATTATAGCTAGGAGTCTTGACCACTACGCTACGAGTGAATGTTGAGCACTGAAGGAAGCTTTCGTATATTAGAGTTATGTTAAGGGGATTTCATAAGTTTTAACGCAAGAATCGGTTTTTATAAGTAGTGTTGGTGCAAGGAAATTTTCCTGCATTAATTAAGCCACATTTTATGTTATAATACCGCGTTTTTTATAATTATGAAATATTATGTATGGTACAAGGGTATTTTTTGTATTGTGAAATAACCTATTTTGTTGGAAGGGTCGTCTTTATAATTGTGGAATTTTATGTGGAGGTTCAAGGGGCTTTCTTTATTGTGAAATATTAAGTGACATATCAATTGCAATTATGCATTACCGGCGTTGAGCAACGGCTACAGGCATGAAGGTATACGTTGCGGGGAAGTGGAGCAGGCGGCACGCGGGAAGAAGCCGAGAGGGGTGGAAGCTGCCAGCGAGTGGTGAGTGGAAAGGGGAGCAGCATGGGGCGCAAAGTTCTATTATGCCATTTTTTTTTTTAATATTTTTATTGAGTTGTCTACTTCATCAAATATTTCAGGCAACTTTTTTTTTTGTTACCATTTTGCTATTCTACGAGGATGGATCGAAAAGTAACGCACAATAACTTTTTTTAGAAAAAGTTTAATAGGGGTAATTACAAACAAATTCACACATGAAGGGACATCTGTTGTCTGTTTTTATACATAGTCGCCAAGTTTCTTAACACATTTCTCCCATCGTGATACCAGTTTCAAAATACCCTGTTCATAGAAGTCCGTTCGGTTGGAGTATAGCCATCTGCAAACTACTGTTTTCACTTCTGCATCTGACGCAAAGCGTTTACCGGTCAGGAATTTCTTCATAGGACCAAACAATGAAATTCCGACGCTGCTGTGACTTTCTGCGTGGTTGCAGCTGTTGCCGGCAGTCCGGAACGTGGCGCATCACAAAGGTTATCACGGCCATCTTCGAGAAATGCACACCACCAGGACACATTGCTACGGTCCATACAGTCGTCCCCATACACGCCACGCATGTCCCTGTGAAAGTGACTCGGGTCCCTTTAGCCCATAAAAATCGCACTACACTCGCTGCTCTTCACAAGTGGACGATAGTAACATGCGCGCCATCTTTGTTGCACCGTTCACGCTTCTCTCGCTAGAGCTACACATGAGAACAAAATAGCGTCCTTAGCGGAAGCTTCAAACTCCATCTTGGTGAAAGTTCAACATCCCAGCCGCAATACCAACGCAGAAAAAAATTATTGTGCGTTACTTTTCGATCCACCTTCGTAGTTCTATTTCAGTGGTTCTATAGGGTCCCTGCTTACATTTTTTTTTTTAAATAACGTTAATTCCTTTAGCTTTAAATCTTCATGTATTCAAATCAGTAAGGATAATCCATAGCACGTGTAGTTCATTGCCATGTGTATTAACTGGATATTTACGACCACCATGAAATCTGTGAACATCCGAGTTGCAATTAGGTTGTGTCGCTAAAATATAATACTTACTACAGCCATAGATATGACATAAAAGGAAGAAGTATGTAGAAGAAGGTAATGTACAATAATACTTCATC
Organism: Ectobius pallidus; assembly: GCA_964059195.1. Classification (NCBI taxonomy): domain Eukaryota; kingdom Metazoa; phylum Arthropoda; class Insecta; order Blattodea; family Ectobiidae; genus Ectobius; species Ectobius pallidus. Next base: position 91,380,938 of record CAXKWD010000002.1, read on the forward strand.
CAGAAAAGGAAAGTATTAGAACATAATATGTATTAATTTGGGACCATTAAGAAGGAAGGAATATTAGATTCCTGCTATCTGCAAATAAATTTATCATTCAAGATGAGGGAAAGAACTTCACGTTTTTAATTTGTTGAAGAAAATGATGGGTATAAAGATGGTGGAAAATGCTAAAGTTAAATAATTATAATTATCCATTAAATATACCTATCGATAGGCTTACTACTGATGTTTATCGTCATCATTTCTACCATCCTTATTTTACCCATCAGTTTCTTCAACAACATCCACAACATGAAGCTCTTCCGCTCATCTTAACCTTTTCACTGCTACTGACGTATAAATTCGTTCGTTCAAAAACTGTATAAAATCAGAAATGTAATATTTATAGAGTAAAGCTACATGAAAAATTGTGAGAATTTGTATCCTTTCGTTCGACTGTAATCCATAGTAACCAGTTATTCTACTGCAATTCTCTCTATTGATTTCAAACTTGGATCCCACTGATGATTTCAGTTGATGATGGCTTATATTATTGTATAAATTCAGCATTGTAAAGGTTAACTCCCGTACCAGAAATTTTTTTATTTTCCTCTACAATCATATCTTTATGTGACATCTATGGCTACAGTAAATATTATTTTTTAGCGGCACAACCAAAATGCAACTCGGATGTTCATAGATTTCATGGTCGTTGTAAAAATCAAATTAATACGCATAGTAACGAACTATCTCTCAATGCTACGGATTATCCTTAGTGATTTGAATAAATGAAGATCTAAAGCTAAAGGTATTAACTAAATAACTTCTTCGGCAAGAGTGTGTATTTTAAGACGCCAAAATTAATTAGGCTTATATAGCATGAATACTAACAATTTAATCCAGCTTACAGATGTACACTCAGGTAATATTTTACCCTGCACATGATAAAACCAAGGGCAATGTAAATTTAACATCCAGATTCCAAGTTTTAGCTAGATATAAATAGCATTAAATAGATACTAATTTGTCTCGGAGGAAGCATTCTCCACTATTTCTGGATGGGACCACTTTCGAATTTCTTGCTCGGCCTTGAAGTGACTTCATAAGGGGCCTTGACCTCAGATCATTGACCTCTATGCATGCGCTCTATGATCTCAATAAAAGCCTGTATCTATTTAAAGTTCCAATTAGTCACAGAAATATACAAATGTGATAGACACAAAGAATAACATGGAGACAAGAGATCGCTTCTTATTTAAAAAAATAAATTAATTAATTAATTAAAAAAAAACACACACACAAACGGACACTAGAGATTAAAATATTAATATATATATATATATATATATATATATATATATATATATATATATATATATATATAACTCAAAAGGAGTGATATAATATTCTGTACAGTATTTAGAAAGATATATGAGACAATAATTAATTTCAGAACTACGATAAACACAACTAAAATGAAATATAAAAACACGCTTGCAACATTTGAACACGACGGACTGGGTCGAAAAATCGTTCTGGGGATTACAGCGTTTCTCAATCTATGGTCCGCGAAGATGGTGCAGATGGTCCGCAGACATAATTAATTTAAAAATATCATAAAGCAAGTGGGAAGTAAAGAAGTAAAAATATTTCGCATAAAATGGACACTAGATGTCGAAGTTTTTAAAATATTCGAAAATACAGGTCATATTGCAAGTTTCCTTACTTTTGCAGTTACGAACAACAGTTTCAAACTCCCTGATGCACTGACGTCTATTGTTCCCTCTTTCATTCAAAACCCTAAAAAACAAAACTTTGTCGGAATTTGTTATTAGAGGCGCCATGGAGTTTTCAACAACCTATCTTTGTGAGAAGGGATTTTCATCGTTAGTTTAACTAAAAACAAAATACAGAAACCGACTTAATGTATCTGCTGATCTTCGACTAAATTTGACTAATAATGAGCCGAATATCCAGGAACTCTGCAAGAGGCGACAAGCTCAACCGTCTCATTAAAAGTGAGTAATAACATCATTTCTAATTATATTATCAAATTGGTAATACATATTAAAGTCTGTTCAAAATATAATTTTACTGTCAATAGTTTAATTCCAATTCAATAACTGTGTTTCCGTCGAATTAAAAAAAAATGGATTTCGTTATAACGACCTATAATTAATACCCCAAATATTAAGAATATAGGCCTATATATAGCCTACTTTTAAAAATGGTATGTAAAAATAGGGGTCCGTAAATTTTTTTAGACATTTTAGAGTCCTCGGGTTCAGAAAAGTTGAGAAACGCTGGTCTATTAGAATCGGCTGATAATAACAATAATAATAATAATAATAATAATACACATAAACTGATAAAATAAAGTGCCAGATGGAATTAATAGACCATATTTCAGAAACTACTGAGTTTTAGACCATGGTTTCTTGAGAAAATATGATCAGAATATTTGAAGGGACAAGTGAGATAATATTAAGAGAACGAATTTACTACAAATTCCTCACGTCAACAAAATCCCTTTATTTTTACCAAATTATCTGAAGGCGTACAAATACTTCATTTCCCAACAGCACACTCAGTTCTATCAACTGATGCAAATTTGATATTAAAAAAAAAGCACGTGATCGTTAATTGGTCGTTTCTCCGGTAACGGTCAACTGATTTGATCCAAAATCAATAGGCTTCTTACTGTGGACTTTAAAAGTGTGCATAAGTTTCATGAAAATCTCATAAAGTGTATTCAAGTTATCACGCGTACAGAAACAGGCAAGGACGAAGAGATGGACATTTTTCCCGTTCACCAAGTAATCTTTAAAAAGTACCATTCTGGCACTTCATAACTGAAGACAATTAACTTTCACATTGTTTCACGCAGGCATCACAAGGCAAAAACAAATTGATATTCTTGGTAAGAATTTTGCTTACCTTTTAAATTTTAATTATATAAATTACTGCTAAAAACACTAAATGTGTATTTATAACAACGCAATAGCACAATTCTTTACAGACAGACAGACAGACAGACTTCCAATCCCAAACAGGGTAAAGAACATAACCAGGACATTGCATTTCCGCTCATCTGGACTCTCATCGATTTCAAGATTGCACCCTTCATCTTCCTTCAAATTCACAAGTTTCAGAAACGTGACTGTTCTTTCAACTTTATCTCCATTTTTTTTTAATCTTTCAGTAGGCCTAATTTGCTACATATTATATTATCACACTGAAAGTTCCTCCTAGTGTATTTTGGATTTTTAAAAGTATTCCTCACAATATTTTCCCTGTGCTCTTAATAATGACGTAGCCTATCGTTATTTTAGTTTATAACTTAATAATAATAACAATAATAATAATAAATAATTTAATATGAAAATCTATCTGAGGAATTTCTTTTTAAATAATGCGCACCATAAGAGAAAACAATTAAGAAAAAAAAACTTTTTCAAACATAATTTGGATGTCTTCCAATGGTTATAACATTAATTTTAGTCAGTGATATGCCTACCTAGTTCATATAGATTTATTCAAAGAACATTGCACTGTATTCCGAAAAAATAACATTTTTATTTACTGGAAAACAACTAGCAATTATTACTGTATAACCACCCAATTTAGTACAGATTGAAAAAATAATAAACCCAACGCAAAAGAAAACATTCCTTCCAAATAAGGAATAATTATTCAAACCAATAATGATAAAAATAATCTAAACACAGGAGCAAAATAAGATAGATAATTAGATATTAAGGCATAATTTCAGGCATATGACATCCTTGTGAATAGTAGTAACATAGCGCATTTTACGTTACATAAAATGGTAGGCAAGATTGTATTCTGAACATTACAAACATTGAAATACTGTAAGTCATGTGGTTATTTTACAGCCCTAGAATTACAGAAGTATGTACTTGGATAGACGGACGCTGTAAAAAGTCTGATACATTACCTGCCAAGTAGACAAAAAAGAAAACAATCGACTATAGCTTGAAATAAGAACGATTTCTTTTATTACTATTTGGATGGTCATTTCGTACGGGTGAGCGAAACGAGAATGTACGAATGGTAAAACAAAGACACAAAGGCAGTCTAAACTATGCAAAGCAAAGTTGTCGTGTAGGTTTTCTTAAAAGACAAAGTATGGTGGTCATCCTGTTTTTGAGATTGGAAACTCATTACTCGTTTACTTAGCTATAAACAAAGAATAAGAACAAGAGTAGTCTTTGTTGGAGAGCACAAAGAAATGGTACGGCCACAGACATCGAAGTTGCTACAGAACTCAAGGACAACTAGTACACTCCCACAAGAAATACGACTGCTGTGCCCCATAAAATATTATATTCAAATACCGAAAGGCATCTATGAATATATACTGGTATCTCTGTCAGAAGTTAGTATGTTAGTTAAGCTACTATGAAATATTACACTGTATGAAAGAATTAAGTAGAAGTAAGATTCTTCACTACTGCCCTAAAACATCTTCCATAAGATTTATGTTTAGTAGATTTTTTAGTATTCTTCGATATCCGTTTTTCCTAAAGCTTTACTTCCGAATACTAATTACATAAATCAAATTTCCTCCACAAAGATTTGGGAGTTTTAAAGAATCCAATTTTTTGTTTGTTACAAGATTGGATGTTTATTTTCATGACAGTGGTTAGATTTTTACTGTAAAATTATAACACTTTCCTCTTTAAATTTGATGCCGGCATGCGCTGTTACAGTTTCTCTTTTATTTATACACTCTCTTTAACGTTTTTACTGTTACTGACATAAATTCGTCACCTCAAAAAACTGTATAAAAGCAGAGGTAAAAAAAAGTGTGGATTTTTATCTTCTTTTTAATAATGTAATTCGCGGATCCCAGCTATACTGATGAATTTTTTTTCCTTGATTTTATTCGTAGAGCCCACTGACAATTTTATTCATGATTGCTTATATTAATATTTTACAGATTCAGTTCTGAAAGGGTTAAAATGCATTGCTCATCTGTACATTCTGGGTCTTTTAATATTTGCCTTGATACTTGATACTAAATTTATTACACTTCTATTTTCTTACAAGAAGAAGAAGAAGAATCCAGAACAATCAATGAGGAGGGTCCAGTTTATGCAGTAGGGGAATTTTAATTCCCTCTATACATTCGGTCTATTTATAGCTCATTTCGAGTAACTTCCGTTTTTAAAACTAAAACTAAAACTAAATAAGATTTTAAAATAGAAGAAATTTTACATAAAATTGTCTTTCATTTTTTACGAGTATAATAAGTTGAACTACGCTTAACACTTTAATATTTACATCATTGTTTATATTTTAATTTAACAATAGAGTATAATTAAATTAAAATATTTATATTATAGGTTTTTAAACATTTTGTTTAAACGACATTTAATAATAGTCTAAAGAAGAATGTCTAGAAAGAAGAATGTCTAGTCTAAGAATAAAAATACTTAGATTTTAGAAAGTGTAAAAATTGTCGATAATTTTAGAAATACCGGTAGTCTATGTTGAATTACAAATTTAATGAATACCGGTTACTGAAATAAAGTTGAATTTCACTAACTTTCAGTGCTAAAGCTTGTATCTCTCGCCCTTTCTCCAAACCTATCATTAAATCCTTATTTCGCCAAAAGATCAGCAATTCTATCTTCTACTAATCTGCCAATTTATTTTCATTTGAACACGAGTTCCTTATAAAGCACTATCCTGCAACTAAGTGCTGAAAATTGGGAGGAAAAACAATACATCTCCTGTACCGATCTTGACGTATTCCGAATATAACGAAAGACAATTATTAAATGATCGATGCATCTTCAGTAGTAGAAAAGTAAAGTAGCAGTAGCAGTATTGTAGTACTAGTAGTAGGTGTTGCAGTAGTAGTAGTGATTTATTTGCAGGAAACATAGTAGCGTGTTGAAACATAACAAAAAAAGACATTAACAAAATAAAATAAATAAACAAAACTAGTAAATTAGTAGACTATTAGTACAGTGTGTTACAAAATAACCGATTTACAAGAATACTAATGTAAATAAAACTAGGCCTACATAAATACTAACACAACAAAATTAATAAATGAAGTAATTAAACTAGTAAACACAGATAGTTATTTAGAACAATCTGACAACTTATTTCAGGATTGCATAAGTCCAATAAGTAATTATTTTAAAATAATACAATGTTCAGATAATAATATGATGGTAAATGGTACGAAAAAGTAGCACGTATTATAAATAGCAGATTCTCAGCATAGAAAATGTGGATAAAATAACTTAAATTTATACGTGAGTTTGACATAGATAAAATAGTATTCAAAAACTGTTGGAAGAGGAGGAGTTACTTATTCGACTACTGAATAAAACCAATGTTTAAGTAGGAATTGTCTGAAATATTTTTAAAACGAACGCTCCAGTATTTTATCTGATATTTCTTTGGGAATGTGGTTAAATATTTTGGAACAGAAGTAGTGCAGAGTTTTGAATAAAGTGGAGTGTTACGTTTAGTTACAGTTATTTTTTAACTGTTTCTCGTTTCGTAAGGATGACAGTCACCATTCATTTTAAATCAATATTTACTTTTACTGAGCAGTAAATACTTTAAATACTTTTAATCTAAGAATACAATACAGAACACTTCGTAGTTCAGCTTAATATTATGAATTCAGACGGTTGTAATCTAGAGCACAGCTCACTGCGTATTGCCCATGCGCGGGAAGCATCTACGAAGAAAAACCCTGTTCATCCCATGAAGCAATATCCAACTTTCCAAGAAATGTAGTTTGCAGTTCTATATGGAATCTTTTGATGCATCCCTTCCTAAGCTATTTTAAATGTGCAAATATTTAGGTCATGAGCTAACAGAATAATCCTGAAAAAGAATTGGAGCAGGAACTACAGTATATATGCACCAAGCGTAATATAAGAGCAAACACTCTTTTCAAAGTGCACCGTAATCTCTTTTTTAACTTCGTATTTCCTTTGCTACATTGTATGCTGACATAGATTTCCCTTATTCTATTATCAAAACAAACATTGCATTTTTTCCGGGTTATTATGGTGCCTTAATAAAGTTCTGGCTTGTATCAGCTAATCTAAAAAGCTCTACTAAATAAATTATGCTGAGACGACGTATTTTTCTTCATTTATTCTGCTTTTATGGTATGGCATGAGATTGTTTAACGAAATGATCGATGTAGACGCTTAGTTTTATAGGTAAATCAATCTAGGAAAATGACTGAACGGTTTAAAAGAAGGAAAAAAACAATAGTACTAAAGATCAATGGAGTTGAAAAAATACTACATTTTTGCGTTGCAGAAATTAACTGATAGGCTACACGTTTTGTTATAACTATTTTGCTCCTATCCTGTAAGCTCATTATTTCTTATTGTTAAAAAGGTTTTCAATAAGCCTATGTTCCACGTACTAGGTAAACGAATCGGAGGAATGAACCCGTAAAAGGATGATCGGCAACTATATATACACATATATATAGGCCTACTTGTTTATCTATTTATATTAATGCTAAATCTAAAGGACTGCTAGTAAAGACTTTGAGGGCCACTTGTGGTCAGCAAGTAGTCAAAGTTTGACATAGGTCTTCAGAAATATAAAGTTTGTTTCATCAGATACATGTTTCAATATCATATCAACCTGACTGTACTGAAGAATCCAAGGCTGGGAAAGACAGATAACAAAAAGATGGAGCATTTTCATGTTTTGCATTTAGCCCTGGGGATGTTTCTTCAAACGTCTTCCTCACAGAAAGCTGGTAGCTAGCAACTGACCAGCACTTCTCTGCATCGGATACCTTGACGTTTACAGCTTACTGTTTTTGCCGTTTTCTTTATCAGTTTCTTTGCTTTATTTTTAGTTTCTGTAAAGGGTTAAGAAAACCGACATTTTTGAAATGTTGGAATTGAGCTCAGCCATTCCAGAGAAGTACAAATCAACCGAAATGCCCGAAATGTCACCACGTTTGAACCTCTTAACCGATTTCCACTGATTTTGCAAAGACTACTTACACAATGATTATAAAACTATTAGACGTCATAATATATACTACTAAGAATAATCACACAAAAATTGCACATCTTCGATCTAAAACAATCTTATCTTCGTCATGGAAAGGCAATGCTCGTCTGTACAAAACTGTATCAAAACTGTACGGTATGAAAAGAAAATCGATTAATCAATAAATATTTAATTTACGGTTTAAGTTGAAAGACCTATATAAAAACGATTCGTTTAGTTATTTAGTATTATTTATGTCACAAAATACAGGAAGCGCCGAACACTAAAAATTCAGGCTTCATATCAATAAATATTTAATTTACGGTTTAAGTTGATAGACCTATATAAAAACGATTCGTTTAATTATTTAGTAGTATTTATGTCACAAAATACAGGAAGCGCCGAACACTAAAAATTCGGGCTTCATACTAAAATATGAAGATAAAGGAGAGCATGTTCCTTTGTAAGAATAGTGCATATTCGAACTATACAAATTATGCGAATCAATGCAATCCATGGGACTTTAAATAATGAATAAATAAACTGCTGCTTGCATTCAATGTTTGCCTTCCTGGTTAATGGGAAAAGGCTCTACATACTTCACTCAATAGTGAAAAAGTGAATTTATCTATGACTATTTCGTTCACGAATCAGTAACAAATACAGTATAAGAAAATGTGAAATAAATTCCAACCAATTGCAAATGCCTATAATCATAATTTCGTCGTTTTATTTCTATCACTTTAATTTTATCGCACCTATATGCAATTGTTTTTTTATACAAATTCACAAGGAAAGAATACAAACATCTTCATTCTTGTAGCTTCTTTAATAAAAAAATAATTAAACACAATGATTGAGTAACTTATATATAAGCTAAAACTGAACAAAAGAAGATATGACAATAACGTATTTTGTATCTGGTATAATAATAAATTTAGTAGTAATAAAACGATAATATTAGTTATACCCAGGAGGTTAATCTAAAAAATAAAACACCTGGTGCAAAGACGCACCAAGCACGAATATCGCCGATGGCGAAACATACGGTACCGTATTATACTATAACGATTTCCCGCTTCAGGCTACCTCGCTTACAGTGATAAAAATAGCGACGTGTTTCATTCATTTTTGAGGTTTTAATAATTTTCATTACATGCTTAATTCTGTGAGTATTTGCTAAACAGTCACATAATGTAGCAAGAGGTCCGGATTCTCACAAGATAAATTCCCGATCTCTCTTAACATTACCTATGAATATTGATTAATGTTGCTTTATTAATCTATTCTATAATCTATGGTAAATTTGCCTTCATTTGAATCAAAATAAGTTATATGTTTTTAGATACCAGTATTGCTTTGGTAGATGATACATTTTAAAAACCTTTAGGCTCATGTAAAAATTCAGCAGATCATTCCTTAGTTAATTTCACTCAACACTTACATATAAACATATATTTTCACTTTGCTTCATATTTAGAATCTCTACCCTGAAAGAAACTTGTAATTATAAAATGGATATATTTGAATTCTAACTGAATACATCATTCTTCGAGTTAAGAAAAATTGTGTTTCCGAACTACGTGGTTATTAAGAATACTGGCGACGAGGTGATGATGGTGATTGATGAATAGAATTGATTGAATGACGATGACCATAAAGATGCTAAGCGATGGTTATTGTGATATTATGTCGATAAGTTGCTAATTGAAAGAGATTGATGAAATTAATAAAATGTTGGAAATGGATTCGAGACCATGTAGGCTTATGTCCACATGTCTCTTGTGATAGCTTCAGTATTCATAATTATATTGAAACGTTTAATTTTTATAAGGGTCTAAGTGCCAAAATCATGTAGAAAACAAGACATGGACCCACAGAAAGACGTGCCGGAGATAGACCCAGCGCTATATCTTGGAATTTATAGCTACTAACGTGGCTTTCCCTGGACCTTCTGAAATGCATTGGCCTGGGTACACTATATCCATTTAAAATTATCAGCTGAAAAATCATGACTTTGGCACTTAGACCCTTATAAAACTAAACGCTTCATGTATTACCAACATACTGAAGACTGGCTATCCAAAGATAACTAACTCTAATGATGACAGGGGAAAGAGATAGACAACACTTGTGGCCACGATTGACTGAATTCCATATTACTTTAATCGAAGTTGTGCGTATTAATAAAGTCCAACATATTCTTGGAAGGGATTTCAATAATCATAAATCCTCTGATCGAACAGGTCTGATCATTGACGTTTCCTCGAAGTGGCTCCTTGAGATTGCAAAACAAAAACCAACAACAACAAAAACAGCCTCCTACTTCTATAACCAAACCAAGAGCCATTCTTTTTTATTTTTATTTTCTTTCCATCTGTTTATTTCAAATATCTTAATTTGCGAGAATGCCAGATTACCCTTATTTTTCAGGATCTGCCCACATGCCAAAACTGGTGTAATGATATTATCAAGGGAACAGCAGGATTTGTGGTCCTCGAAATCTGTTTGAATTTTGTGACTCAGATCACGAAGCTCAGGAAACAAAAAGTTGCAAACAAATCTAGGAGAAAAGTGGATTTGTTCAGAAGACTGTAATTACGGCGGATTAAATGCACAGCTCTGGAAAATAATATTACCGATGCTATACTTCAGTTAAAATAGGAAATAGTTTTCTAATCCTATATTCGTAAATATAAGAATTTCATAGAGACTTTAGATGCACAATAATGATAAAACAAACGAATAAGGCCGAAACCTAGTCCCTGTAAAGAAAAAGCATTCCAGCTAAGCAAACAAGTAATTAATCTTGCGATATTATTTATTTAGAGTACACTAATTCACGAATCCAGTAAATAAAATATATTAAGATCTACATAAATTATGTAATCACAATAGTGACAGATAGATAGGCCTATCTCTCGTAAATCGAAGCAATAACTCTTGCCAAACTTCATTGATCAGTGGCGGAATTCTCAAGATCTAGGTCAATATTTTATTTTTGGGTTTGCTTGTATCATACTTTATATTTTCAACATTATGAGAAATAGTCCCAAAGGTAAACTTCTTTTGTGACTAATATCTTCTTTTAGATGTTTTAACAAACATTTTATCTTTAAAGTAAAAAGGTAGCCTAAGCTACACTACTGGCAAGGAATCGAATTGTTTCCGAATTATCATAGGTAATGCCACGAGTGCCTTGGAAATCGCTGATAAATTCCCGAGCGACGATGTCCAATCACGAGTTGCATTTGTAATAACTATTTAACGAATAATGTGTAATAAATAATTAATAAAATTATTGTAATAAATTATTTTAATAGCATTTTAGATTGACATGGTAAGTTTAGTTTATTAAAAGGCATTCATACCGATGTGGCTCAGGTGGATGCGTTCGCTCCTCTCACGCAGCGGGTTCGATTTCTGGCCGGGACAAGTTACCTAGGTGAGGTTTTTTCCGGGGTTTCCCCTCACCTGTGAGACAAATTTCAGGTAACTTTAGGCCCTTGTGGTCCCCGGATATCATCTGGCCGTGATTATTATCTTCATCCCATACTCGCCTTGTTCGGAGTGTGTGTGTGAATGGTGAGTCTCGTCCTATGTGTTCGTGTTGTCTCGGAGGTGGCCCCAGAATGGGCTGATCACTCATCCGGGGAGGCCCTCCATGTCCTTGTCTGGTCAAAAAAGTATGTATGTGATCCATAGATAATCCCTCTCCCGACAGGTCGCGGCCCTGTAAAAAAGGCGGCTTGGGTTGCTTAGATCCTAAAAAAAAGGAGAGGTAAAACTACGACAAAGAAAGAAAGAAAGAAAGAAAGAAAGAAAGAAAGAAAGAAAAAGGCAATGTGACTGTTTTTGTGAACAAAACACGATCAGTTAGTAACTGTTCATTTATTCAAGGTAATCTTTGCTGAAATTTAATATTGAAGGTATCTTACGTGAAACAGAATGTTATGCACGTATCAGCACATCCTGATGCATGATTAGCTTGTCTCTCTGAATTCATCTCCCACCTCTCAAAGGCGTTTCCTTTCACCCGGCTGTTGAGGTTATGTGTTTATAAAGTTTACAGAAGGTGATTACAATGATTAAACGCTGAACTATACAATACGCTTCCCGTTAAATATTATGATAAATATAATTCCTGAACAGACATGTATAAGTCACTGCCTAAAGAGTATCCGACCTGATTAGAATATAAAGCAAAGAAGATGTGTCTTTATCACGTTTGTAGGAGGTGATAAAGAAAATTCAATAAATATTGAGTGAATCAGATTTGTGATTGCTGATTTCAGACTCATTCTTATAAGTTATTGGTCTAATTCGAAAGAAAGACACATGAGCTCATGATCTCGTGGTTAGCGTCGCTGGCTACGGATATGCAGGCCCGGTTTCGATCCCTAGTACCTCCGCGGATTCTTCTGAGGTAGGGAGGTCTGGAACGGGGTGCACTCAGCCTTGTAATTCAAACTGAGGAGTTACTTGATAGAGATGTAGCGGCTCCGGTCACGGAAAATACAATTAACGGCCGTGGGTGTCGGCTTGCTAACCACATGCTCACAATCCTGACATCTTCTTATGGAAAAATGACTCATCGGTAGGGTGGAAGGCTGATCCCTTCAGGGATGTAACGCCACAGAGTTTAGTTTAGTTTTTAATATACGTATCCATGATACCCTACCATAATACCATAATAGTTCATGATTTGCGTTAAAAATTAGTTAAAATGATGATTCAACAATATTTTGAACAAAAGTGCTTAAATTATGCTGTACATGTAGATATTACGCATCTCTTGCGAAAATGATAAACGTTTTCGTTTGGATAACGCAACTGAAATGGTTCCCTTGTGGAAGTGCGTCACTTCTCATGCCTGCTAAATAAATTGGTCATGCGGGCTGAAAGCTTACATTATCATAATAGCACGCTCGATATTGCAGTTGACAGACACTGTGCTCTTAAAAGAGGAATTTGAAGTTTATTAAGAGCAGCAGAATGCTAATGATGGTTCGTTCCTAATACGGTTTAATTGTACCTGATGTTAGATGTGCGAGCTTCCCCTATTCGGGCGTGATGAGGGTTGTAATCAGCCCTGTCGTGTAGGCGACCTAGGAGTTGGTAACCTCCTTCAGACTCCTTCTATACATCTTCACACAGATAAGAGTTTATTCTTCTACTTAGCAAAATAAGAAAAACTATTAACAGCTCAAATTCTATTAACATTTTACGATTATGAGCATGAAATAGCAGGTGGACTGTAGATGTGGTCCACTGCTGTGGCGTAGGGGATGCGTTCGCTCCTCTCACACAGCGGGCACGGGTTCAAATCCTGGTCGGGGTTTTTCCCGGGGGTTTTCCTCATCTGAGAGACAATTTTCGGGTAACTTTAGGCCCTTGTGGTCCCCGGATGTCATCTGGCCGTCATTTATCATCCTCATCCCATCCTCGCCTTGTTTGGAGTGAGTGAGTGTGTCTCGTCCTATGTGTCGTGTTGTCTCGGAGGTGGACCCGGCATTGGGCTGATCACTCATCCGGGGAGGACCTCCATATCCTTGTCTGGTCAAAAAAGTATTATGTGATCCAGAGATAATCCCTCTCCCGACAGGTCGCGGCCCGGGCGGCTTGGGTCGCTTAAATGTCCCTGTAAGAGAGAGGTGAAACTCAGGTAGAGAGAGAGAGAGAGAGAGAGAAACTGTATATGGTTTACAAACTGCAAGGCTTATGGACTGTGCTAGAATTGCCGGATAAACTTATGGAAAAGATATAGGCTATCACGGAAACAGACTGTCGAAACTGGTCTGAAATATTCACACATCTTTCAATAACTATGCGCTATTTACACATACCTAATTAGGTAATTATAATTTCTTGTAAGATTGCTGCCATGGGAACTCTACGAATGAACATCCTTAGAATTAAGTGGCACTCTCAACACATATCTAACTGAGACGGATAAATCTTGGCAGCTTCAGAATCTTTCGAAGACAACTGTAACGGGAGATTTGCATTAAGGGACTGAATTAAGAGTGCCAGATAAACCACTGATTAAAATTAAGGTGGTATATGTACATTTGTCCCGAAAGGTCTGCCCATCGATAGATATAGTATTAGATAGAATAGCAGTTAAACCGCTAATTTGCAGATATGTAGCCGTAGTATTTAAAAATAAAAGGGGGGAGCCCTGTGGTCACCTGAATTCCAACTTTGATATCATACGGTTTACTCACATAATAATGCATTTTTAGGTCAACATTTTGATAAATTAAATAATGTACTTGAAATTTATATGTAAATTCATTGAATAAATTCCAGATTTTCAATAGCAGTTACGACTAGCGGAACGACACTCAAACTAGAAGTCAAACGAAGAAACCATCCTTGCTGCTTCTGGAAGGCAAAACTTTTATTTAAAGCATTATATTGTCAACGTCAATAAATGTTACTGATGTCTTCCATATAACATTCCATAGTTAAAATCCCATGGTTGTACAAGAGAAAATATTTATCTTCCCGATTTGGAAACTGCAATAAACGTATTTCGAAGTTTAACGTCAGTAATACTACTCATGAATATGGTGACTTATTAGAAAAGAAAATGGAGCATTCACATGTCAAGAGATAGGCAGTTTACTATAGTAATGACAGCAACTACATCACTGTAACAGGCGTGATTTATAAAATAAAATTATTTTATAGGTTAATAATTGCTTAATCGGTAATTTGATATTTTAATAACTAAACAATTTTGTTCCTAGCTAGCAAACTGTGATATTTTAAAATAATTATCTGTTTTACTGTCATGGCAGTCACATAGTTCAATCTTATAAAAGCTAGAAATGGCTAAATAAGATGTTATAAATTGAATGATAAATGTTATAAATTAAAAATGGCTAAAACTGTTTTTTTATTAAAATACATACATTATTTAACAAATTCATAATTTGTAGTTAATCTAATTATTATTATTGTTCTACTAAAAATTACTTTTTTAAATATCTGCCTATATTTTGTATTTTACTCATTGTTGCCAGTACAAATGTAAGAAAAAATATACCATTGCATTTTGTAATTTTGTAAAGATGGGTGATTAACTGAAAAGGTTCTTGCTGATTTTATGTGGAGTTGGAAATGACAGGAGAAATTCTACAATAATAAATGATGAACTATTGAGAAATAAGCAATAATTGCAGTTCAGAGCCATGAAAATTGCAACAAAAATTAAATTAATTAATACATTAATTTGTTTCAATGTGTTATTGTATTTATTAAAGCGAAACTCGGAAAACATGTCTGAATATGGTACAAGACTAAAAAAACTATTTTAATATGTTTAAGAAACTAAAACAGGGTTTGTAAAAATATAAAAAAATATCCGGGCACTAATAATAATTTAAGATGCATTCTACCCAAGTTTAGTTTGTAGACGTTATCCCCTCTATTGTATTCAAAGAAGTGATTTTTTTAAAAGATAACCACATTGTCCAGTGTCCTTGACATTTAGAGGTATAACCATTTTTCAATAAGTATCCTGACAACCATGCAGGTGGGTAGATAGCAATTTTTACCGGAAACAATTGAATTCATTAGGAAAGGATCTATGTGCACAGGAAATCGACAAACTAACATGACAGGCAATTCTAAACTTCTAAGGAAGATAGATATCAAATGACAGATATGATACAAAATTGCAATTTTAATTCAAAATAATAAAATATGCAAACAAAATATGTTTCTTTCTCGCAATAAGCACCACCACCAACAACAACAACAACAAGTTAATGCTGCTTGTCAAGAAGTGTCCTATACGAAACATAACATTTCTGCTTGTGTTTAGAAAATAAATATGCAATTTGCTTACAAATCCAGCCTCTGAAAATTATTATAATTTTTATTACTATTGTGTTGTTACATTTCGTAAAGCAGTTTAAGCAGCTCAAACCAATCCTCATATGAAAGCTATTTCAACATAATTATCCAGTCCGAAACACAACATAAACTATGAAAATTCAACAGTCATAAGTCGCCAACGCCCAAGGAAATTGTTTAAAATAACTTCTAACGTTTCTGCGTGTTGTATGGATGTAAGACATGGTCGCTTACTCTTCGGGAAGGACCTAAGAGAGATGAAAATGAGGGATTGGAGAAAACTGCATATTGATGAGCTTCAAAACCTGTAGCCTCCTCCCAATATAATAAGGGTAATTAAATCACGTAGGATGAAATGGAATGGACATGCATGGAATGGACGTGCATGGGGGAGGCAATACATATCTCAAAAATATTGACCGGGAGACTCGAAGGTAGGAGATCACTTGGAAAACCTAGACGTAGGTAGGAAGACAATATTAGAACAGATGTAAGGGAAATAGGATTTGCTACGGATGGTTGGATGGGGTTAGCACAGAACAGGGGTGAAAGGCGGGTTCATGTAAGCGCGGCAAAGAACCTCCGGGTTCCATAAAATAGATAATAATCCTTTACCTTGCTTAGGAATTGTCTATTGCCATTGAGTAAGCAAGTCTAAAGTTACTGTTCTGTCGTATTTAATTATGAGCTCGTTAATGTTTCTCTTGCATTTTTTTTTATTGTATATATTTTTTATTTTTATTGTACCAATTCCAAAGCCTCTTCACTTGATTGTAACGAAGGCAGTGCAGCTTATTAAGGAGTCCGAACGCGTCCTCAGAGCACTGCGTGTCAGTCAGCTAGCATAATGCTGTAAGGTGTGCATGGTAAACGCTACAATTACAAAAAAATACGGTGTGCTACAAGGCTCCGACATACCTCAGTCCCGACACTGGCGTTAATGCAACGCAACTAGCCGTACAACAATAAAGTAACCGGAGAGAGTGATTCTGTTAGACCGGTCACGCTTATTCCATTTTGGAATACTTTTTGTAAACAATATTGTCGTGCACAGATAGTTTTGAAATTAAACTGCTAAAACAAGCAAATAATAGAATTATAATATAACCCAAATGTCTCACAACGGTAGGATTAAAATATAGCATTAATTTTGGTCCCCGCTTCAATAACTCAATTATCAGAAAATATCCTGATCTCTCAGCATACTCCACTGTTAAATTTAATAGATATGTAAAGTTTTTTTTTTGTAATTTCTTAGCTGTTAAGTATTTTTTTTCACTCCTTTTATGTATTTATGTTTAATATTTATTACTGTCTTTTTTAGTTAATCACATTATAGGCCTACACTCTTTTTCTTTGTCTCTCCTCTTTCTTCACTTTGATATTTTTGAAATTCCACCGGAGCACGAGCAGTCTTGCTCATTCGGGTATATTACTAAATGTTAATATTTCTTGTGAAGATATAGCCTATATTTCTTTTCCTCTTTTTAAATAGTAGTTGTAGTTACTTTTGAAATTTGAAAATTCTTTTAATTTACTTGTATAAATATGTATTTATATTTGTATTTGTATAAATATGACCTTAAATAAATAAATAAATAAAAATTAAAGAGACTAATTTATTTTTAACTTAAGAAAGAATTAACTGAAAGCGACCGAAAAGTTCATCAATTCGAATGAGTTGCGTTTTATTTTATTTTATTTTTTTCCCCCATGAAATAGACCGTTGAAAAAGCAAATGTCGGAATGAATCAACTACGATTCAACTCCGCTTTCCTATCTCTCTACCTCACCAATGTGCTGAGAGGCCCAGTGCAGCCAGGTTGAGCGATTATTCCAAAACATTATTAGTATTGGCGGTTCGTATAATCATATAGGCCGGTGTGCCCAAATGGCGGCCCTTGACCTCATTCTGTGTGGCCCGCGACAAAGCCAATCAATCAAATTTAAAATATTTGTAGTTTTATTAATAGCATATCAATGACTTCAGGATATGCGGCCACAGCTAAAGTTATTTTAATAATCCGTTGCAGAGTGATATGCAAAGTGATCCATTTCTTCACATTAGGCAAGAGATAATGACTTTTGTAAACTTGTACCACGTGAAAAATATCCTGAACTGAGTGCATATATGGAAGCACGAACTTGTGTGAATTCACGTTTTCTATATGAAAGCAGTTATATCGTCACAAAGAAACAGACTTATCGATGCCCATCTTCAGGATTCGTTGAAAATATCAACATTTTTGAAAATTGACTTTGGTGAACTTGTTACTTCCCAGGAGCGTCCACAATGCTGTCATTAATATGTACTGCAATTTAACAAGTAATAATCTTACTGCATCCAAGAAAAGTGATCTAATTAATGTGTTCTGAATTTTAATAAATAGCCTACTAATTTTACTTAATTCAAAAAAGTTCTCTCCTTAATGTGTTCCTAATTTTAATAAATATTAATAATAGTACATTAAAAAAAAGGGCTTTCGTTGATTTGTACAGCATTTTAATAAATAATAATTTTAAAAATACTTTACTGCATTAAAAATGTGAGGCGCGTGACTTCAATACACATCATATATTTGCCCTCGTAAGTAAAGAAGTTGGCCACCCCTAATATAGACTATTCCTATAATGAGGACCTTCAATGAATCTGCTTACACATTTCAAGAATTAAAGTCAATGGATTATGAATGGCGGCAGTTCATTGACCCTTTCTCTTTCCAAGCATCAGATGCAAATAGTGATCAGCAATGAGATCTTATTAATTTACGAAACAACACTTCCTTGCGATCATCTAGAAAGCTAAGTGTGGAACTATTTAAAAACTAATGTCAGAAAAATCATTTAGAAATCTTCACCAGTTTGTTTGCCGTCTAGCTGCACTGTTTGGAACAACATATTATGTTGTGTGCGAATATTTTTTTCTTCAAATTAAATAACATCGTTGACAGTGCCAGCATTACCGATAAGAACTTATGGCCGAGTGCACCAATCTCGGTATTCAGAATACCGCGGTAAAGTTGCTTAGTTTACCCTGGTAAAGTCATATTTCCATTGCATCGTGCTCGGTTTCGACTTTTACCGCGGTAAGATGCAAACCGGCCGTGAAGGAGCTGTAAAGTGAGAAAACCGCTGTTTTCTTTCCAAGATGGAGATCAGCGTAATGTATCATATTTATGATATCTAGGCCAAAAGCTAATTGAATATAAAGAATAATGAGAGACAGGTGGGATCTATTTGAAGAATGAACGATGGTGCATATATTTGCAAATACTGTGCTGTAACATCGATTGAAATTACCTTCCTTTCTTACCTCAACTAAACCAGGTCCATCGAGTAGGCTAGTGGGCGTAACCACGATTAGTACGATTAGTACAGTATTTATGGTGTTTGAATTCAAACTTTGAATTCAGACGACATATATACGCAATATAATAATCCATTTTATCCTTATGAACATTTATTACTGAACAAGAAGGCAACAAATAAATTAAATATGGAAAACCCGTGGGCTTAGGCCAACTTTGCAGTGAATGGCTACATGCATCACGATATAGCCTATGTACCGGTATATAATGTATGTAATCAATTTTTCATACTTTCACACACACACGAACATAATTATAACAGCCCTTTCATGGCTATGTAGATGACTTTGCACCTAAAATTTCCACTAGTCGAACGGGAATAAAAGTGAGGCTATGTCGAACTCAGAACAGAGATTTCATGGTGTTGCTTTGCCTTAGATTGCACAGGTGTGAGAATTATTCTTTAAAACATAAATGTTATTTTATTGAAATGTACAGACAGGTGGGATCTATTTGAAGAATGAACGATGGTACATATATTTACAAATGTTGTATGTAACATCGATTGAAATGACCTCATCCAAACCAGGTCCATCCAGTAGGCGTAATCAACTGATTTTCACGATCGTTACAGTATCTATGGTGTTTGAATTCAAAGTCAGACATATATACCCAATATAATATTCAATTTTATCCTTACGAACATTTATTATTGAACAATAAGGCAAAAAAATAAATGAAATTGGGCCTAGCCGAGTCACCGTGACTGGAAGACGTGCAGAGAGAGAGCGAACCTAGCGGCCATGGAAGAAACCAACACAAATCAACACAAACCAACACAAAATTTCTCCATGGGATTGGCTTCATAGCAGAGTAACCGCGATATTTCCAAGCATTAGCAAACCGCGATATTTTAGCAATGGTGCACAGAGATTTTGAAAATACCCCGGTATTACGTTTACCGCGGTAACGAAACGGCTGAGAAAACCGGAGAATGGTGCACTCGGGCATTGGTGTCTCTGTTACGTTTGTGTTCTTCGAACATAGAAGAAGAAAAATGTCAACAAGCAGCAGAAAGGAAGTCAACATAAAGATGGAGACTTCCAGAGACAGCAAAAAGCTTAAGTAAATATATTTCCAATAAAATTGCTTATAATTGTTTTCTACCGAATATAGGCCTATGTTAACATAAAAATCTAATTTTATTTCTGTTATAAAAAGAAAATATGTCAATGCACCAGGCCTGGGAAGCGAAGTGAGAAGGTACCCTCTCTCTCGTCCCCACTATTCTCTTTCAACTGCCTGGCATAGACAACTAAATTGGTTGATTTGTAGTCATGTGGCAGGTAGAAGGAAAAGGGGCGAATGTAGGGGTAGGGCATATAGCACTTCCTGTGCCGTGCTTCCCAGGCCTGGTATATATAAATGATTATAAGAGCCGACAATACTTATTTTGAAGTACTGGTGTTTTCTCGGTAAGGTAGATGGGAATGTACTCATTTTCGCACCTTCGGAGTATTACTCGATAGGGCTGAGTTAAAGCGAATATAAGTAAAGCTAACAAAGAATATACTGTAAGTTGTATTTAATTTACATCATAACATAAGAAAAGTCTTCATTCTCACGTTTATTCTTTTGTAAAATACACTGTTTAATATTATAGTTTCTAATAAGTACAATTATCTCAGATGGTACTTTTAGAATTGCAGGTCTGAAGCTGTCTATACTCAAGGCTTGTAAACTACAGAGGTAGCGTATTCCGGCGAGTTTATAGGACAGGGGGTTGCGGCGAGCAGGCGAGTGTGTGACGTCACAAGATTCCAGATCTCGCAATTTTCAGTTTTTACTCAGTCTAGAAAATCTTACACCGCGTGATTAAACTCGTAACCTTTAATTAACCCGTGGTCGGATTCCTGTGAAATTTATACAGAAATAATCTACACACATCAGCCCTACTGATGGTTAAAACAGAGCCTTAAAAAAGCGGACACAAATGTTTTTATTTCATTTTATAAACATCACCCGTTACACAAAATTCATGGAGGGAGAAGCAAATTTCACTATGCGACAATTTTTTGTATTTTTGTGTCCCGAAAAAACTTCAAGCGAGAAAGTTTTAGTGAAATAATTGAATTTTAATACAAATGAAGTTCCAGCCCCATATCTCGAATGGTTTACGAGTAATTGAGTGGTAATTATTCCGAGCGCTTCAAGGTGTCAGAATGATTTGGCGCTTCAAGCACGACAGGAGAGAGCAAGGTGCCGCTGACAAAGCTTCTACCTACTGATCTCGGCCGCTTAGGATAGATATTACCAGTACATACTGTTTTTAATAATACAAATGGAAGGTGCTTTAGAAAGTGCAATTAACTGAACCATTATGCCGGGCCAGATATGTGCTGTGGCAGTGTGTAACAGTAATTTTGTAGATTGTAGAAAACAGCTAAGATGTGAACTGTTCTGTTATTCAAGTTACTTAAAATGTTCTTCTGATTCTACAGCATTTGTCTTTAAAATCTTGTAAAAATCTCCCAAAGGATCTAGATTTGAATAGAAATTATAGAATACAGGTAGGCCTATATAACAGCTAAATGGTGATTTGTTCTAATATTTTGTTGCCTAGAAAATATTCCTCATTCTAGAGGTTATGTTAGTATAATTTGATGAAAATTTGTTAAAGAATGTATCCTATATTTGTATAGAAATTGTACCTTATAATAAGGGTAGAAAACAACTACGGGAATTTTTATGTATCAATATTAACATGTACAGTACTAATGTTATTATTACATTGCGTAGACTATTGTAGAGTATTAATTTGTGTTAATATTGTAATCAAAGCAATACATTTATATTAATAATAATTTTCTCCGGGTTATATGGGGTAAGTTATGTAGGTAATGATTGGTGAAACACGGCCAAAAGTGTACATCTGTATACAAATTATGTGACGACAGAGATAATATAGACCTAATAAACTAAGGGATGGTTTGTGAATTGCAGGGCAGGGAAACTTTCATGAGCAGCACAACGAAAAGAGGCGCAGGATCTTTAAAATCGACGTCTCAACATAACAAAAAGGACACAAATTGCTTCGCAATGCATTCTACATAAATCACACAATATTTCAAAGGATTTTTCCATGAATTTTTCATTAAAAAGTATCATCGTCTTGCCCTAACTATAACCCGATAGCATGCTCATAAAGCCTCGGCAATTCAATTTTAACTGTAATACGTTTTCATGTTGATAAATTATATTAAAATATGAAAAGGGCGTAACAAGATATTAAACTAATAAGGCATTTGATAAGGTAATTAGAAATAAAAGTTACTAGTACAAAGGATCGAAAAATAAAATAAATAATTCAACAAATATCTAAATAACAGTAGTGCAGATTTACAAGATTAGGAAAAAGTTTAATTCATTCTTTTTCCCCAGCGGGTCAATCTTTCAGTATGGGTACAAGTAGCCAGTTAATATCCTTTATTATTGAGTCCACGATTAAAATATTTAAGGATTTTTACGTAATTGCTAGTAGGCCTATTTTATAGAATAAAAAAGACCTCTGTACCGTTCCGATAGCTTCATCGCCTTGAGTAATTACCACTCTATTACTCGTAAACCATTCAAAATATAAACGTGGTACTTGATGTATAATAAAATTCAAATATTTCCCTAAAGCTCACATGCTTGAATCAAATTCTGGTCACAGAAATAAAAAAATTGTCGCATAGTCAAATATGCTTTTTCCTGAACATTTCACGGTCGTCACAAATCACTCCGACACTGAAGCGCATGGAATAATTACCACTTAATTACTCGTAAACCATTCGAGATATGGGGCTGGAACTTCATTTGTATTAAAATTCAATTATTTCACTAAAACTTTCTCGCTTGAAGTTTTTTCGGGACACAAAAATACAAAAAATTGTCGCATAGTGAAATTTGCTTCTCCCTCCATGAATTTTGTGTAACGGGTGATGTTTATAAAATGAAATAAAAACATTTGTATCCGCTTTTTAAAGGCTCTGTTTTAACCATCAGTAGGGCTGATGTGTGTAGATTATTTCTGTATAAATTTCATAGGAATCCGACCACGGGTTAATTAAAGGTTACGAGTTTAATCACGCGGTGTAAGATTTTCTAGACTGAGTAAAATCTGAAAATTGCGAGATCTGGAATCTTGTGACGTCACACACTCAAGTGCTGCGATTGGTCTATCCCGGAATACGCAACCTGTATAGTTTACTGATCTTGGTCTATACTGTCTAAGCAAACTGCTGAGCTGGTAGAAAAGGGAACACTGATTTCATGATTTGAATTCAAAGTTTGTCTGGAACTATGGAACGAAAATGAGCATTATATACTGACAGTGATTTCTGTGAACATAAGTAGCGTTAATACTTTAATATGCCATTAAATTCAATGTCATATTGTGAAATTCTTACGATCTGTTGAACATTTGGAATTGGGGTTAGTGGCACTTCTTTGAGGTGGACCTTCGACCTCGAAGGCGCGTGCCTGGGGGCCGTACACGCACAGACATTTAGCAGCGATGAACATTTCTAAGCATGTCACATAAGCAAGTATCAATTCAATAAATTCGTTTACAATTGGAACAGAAGGTTAATAAATACATCACGAAAGAATATAATTTCAAATACATTGCAATTATTAATTAGACAGCTGTGGTGAAAGAATCAAGATTAAATTCACAAAGGACTTTTGTATGTTCTAACTAGTTTAAATTCACAAAGGACTTTTGCTATGTTCTAACTAGTTTATTAAGTGCCAGAATGGCACTTTGTAAGATTACTTGGTCAGTCCTTCCGTTCGTCCATGTGTCTGTAAGCGCGATAACTCGAATACGCTTTATCAGATTTTCATGAAACTTATTGCACACTTGTAAAGTTTCTACGAAGAACGCTATTGATTTTGGACCAAATCAGTTGTTAGTTACCGGAGTACGGAAAATTAACGGTTACATGCTTTTTAAAACAGCAAATCTGCACTATACTACAAAGCTAACTCACATACTAACATAATTATTATCAGCGTTTAGCCGGTAAACTACGGAAAACATCCCAAAAGTTCTAATTTTTAATTTAACCTCCAAAAATTCAAAATGGCGGACGCAACTTTAAAGTCTGTGCACACCTTCTTTGGAGGTTTATAGTCGCTAAATGGTAAGTCGTACCAAAAAAATCGATTGAACCAGCAGTGGCAGATTTTCAGAGATCTACAAGATTGGTCCTGCAACATTTTGTCATATCTCTATCGATTGTAGCTTAAGAGTTAGAATGTATTTATTCTAAATAAAAGTCGTATATTTTCCTCACATCAAATAATCACTAATCACATTTATAGGACAGCTAGAATCGTAAAATACGGCAGGGCTATTGGCACATTGGTGAATTAAAATAAATATTATTATTATTATTATTATTTCACGAATATTAATGGTGTCTAAAAATAGTATATGATATGCAAGGTAAAATTATTTTCCTTATAGGAATGCAATACTCGCCCTTACGGCTCGTTTCGCAAACGTATCTACTCGCAAAATAAAATTTCTCTTTTACCGCTTGTTCCATACATTTTTGCTATACCGGCAATAAATAAAAATTTCATATTCGGTAAAAAGTTTTCTTTTCTGATCACACAGGTCCCCCATAAAATAATATTTTAGAACTGATGAAACGTGAGATCAATTAACGATTGTCCAATTTTCTAAACGTTACAACATTTAATATGCAAAATCAATGTGTAAAATCATATCTTGCAACAGATTCAACAGCGAATTCTCACAAAGAGCTTCAAAAAATGTTATTGTGTGGTGGATGGAAAGAGTCAAGTCCGTCAAAACAGCGAGAGCATTCGCCAGGTAAACAGCCGGAGAGCATTTTCAAGGTCACGGCGAGAGCGTTCACCCTAGACAAACCACAGCATGGTGTGACTGATGCTGCCAGCTGGACCAGCCTCTGCACTCTACCGCTCACTTCCTGAACCAAGTGAAGATTCATTTTCCAACTCCGCCTCGTCGCTAGGCAACCCTTCACGCACACGCATCGTCAAAAATACAACAGAATCGATTCACGATTTGGGGTAACACGGTGGACGGACTAGGGATGAACAAAGCTAAACGCACATTGCATGGCAGAAGAACGTATATAATAATATGTAAGTCCTATTATTAGCTATTTAACTATATATACACATTCTTTAACATATTGAAACAAAGTTTTGTTCTCCAAGACATCTACGCCTAATGATAACTTCGTGTAACGTGCAAATAAGGAATTAATTTTTAGAAAAAAAGAGGATGATTGGTAATTTTACATTTCTTCATTCCATAGGAGTCTAGGTTAATTTTAGTCAGAATCTGACAAGAGCAATTTTAAATGACAGGTAGGCCTATTTTATTATGCCTACAGTTATTAAATTAAAGTACAAAGGATTACTAAACACACTTTACTAATTTTTATTATAATTTGTTTTAATTAACATTGAGAATTTTCGAGTAAATTAAACGCGAACAGTTTGGAATCTTATGTTACTGTCTGATGAGAAAACCGTAAGTTTTTCCACTTCATTTACGTGATTTTTTTTTAACAAAAGAATAAAAATATATTCTTACTTTGTTTAGCTTATCTATCTACGCAGTCAAATATTTCAATAGCAGTTTGAAATAAGGCATTGTTAAACATTATGTCCATTAAAAATGCAAACTTCAAGCTACAAGCCTCATGGGCCATTCAGATAGAAAGTTAACCGTAAACGTAACGTAAACTTAAAAGTTTGGGGCCATGTTTTTAAATGTGACCATTCACAATGCATCACGTAAACGTGAAACTTAAACGTAAAATTAAACGTAACGTAGAACCTTGCAAACACCAAGCTTATGCGTTACGTTTATGCGAAAAATAACGATACAACCGATCAGAGAACAGGACAGGAGACGGAAGTGGAAGTAGCCAAGAGATGGCGTCTATGAATGAGAAACTCGAAACGTATCCTATCCCTGTCTTTATGGTAAATGGCATCCGTTATAATAAGATGCGGCATTGAAGGAAAATATATGAACATTAGTACCCCAAGAAATGAAATATAGAAGTAAATACAGCCCATATAATATTCTGTTAATTTTTATATGCCTGCATACGCTTGTATGATTTCAATTTTTAATGGCCTACACGTGTTTAATAGAAACATGAAAGTATTTTCGACTGCTGCAGACATTTTATCAGCTGTTCACGTTCTCGTTTATGATTGGTTGTTATCTACGTTTAAGTTTTCATTGCGAATGCTCAATGCCGTGCTAAAGTTTGCGTTTAAGTTTACGTTCTTACGTTTACGGTTAAGTTTCTATCTGAATGGCCCATTACAGCTGTCTGTTGTGTCTATATATAACGTGTTTGATGAAATATTTTGTTGTAAAAGTTGTTTTAAGTAGAAAATATTGTGAATACAGCAAATCAATGTTAAAAATAAACAGAATGTTACCTAGAAAATATGTATAGTTATTTCATGTCCATGCAGTGTAATGTATTAATGCACTACTTATAAATTTTTCACTCAGTTTTATGTTTTATCACCCCTGTAGAAAGGACTGCTCTCTCAAGTGGGCAGTAATCAAGCAACACGACCTTGTCCACCAGGTCATTTATATTAATCTAGCGCCCGACATAGCACCAGACCGCAACAACCACCTCATCTCTTCGCGAGCCAATGGTATTCACTCTTACAAGAATTCCTTCAGATAAAAATCCTGCTTCACAACAACAAGTAAATTAAATTATATTTTATTTGAGGTAAAGTACAGAATTACCATTCCCTGAGCTTAAAATAATAAAAGTGAAAGTAGTAAGCTATGAATTAGCTATTGTGATATGGAAATAAATTTGTAAATCTGTGTATCGAACATATCAAATTCTGCAACATGAAACACTGCGGTTTGGTACAAAACAATTCCACACTAAATGCTGTATATCCTTGTCTTACATTAGCCTAATTGTTATTCAGTTGATCAAGACACCTATTCAGAAACGAGAAATATAAAAATAAGAGATGAATGCACTGTTCAAAAATTAATTTTGTTTGTAAAAGACAGCGACCAGTGCAATTTCATCTTTCCATTAACACCCGAGTTGTACATCGTCCTTATTGAACACTGATTCCGAATATTAAGATATGGTTATCTTCCTGCACCAAGGGATAAGAAATGAATGAAAAAAGTAGATTCACAGAAGCAAAATTATGAAGAGAATTCTTTCACTAAAGATGCAACCACTTTTCGGCCCTGTTCCAAAATTAATGTAACACTTTCCTTAATTTATTACACAAAATCTACAAGAGATACAGCTGTCATATGCATGTCATATTAAAGAGAAACTCAAATAGTTTTGTTTGGATTTTGCTATCAATGCTCGTAGTTTCCGCATTCGCCGCAGTTGGCGTTTTGTAAAGATGGCGGCTTCCCGGATATTACTCCTTGTGATTTTTTTCCTATGGAGGATATATCAAAGATTGTGTGCATGTATCACATTTACTACTTAATGCCACCACTGTAACTGAGGATATGCTCCAAAGAGTAGGGCAAAAGTTTGATATGCCGAGTTGCATGTGGTTCCTATATTGAGTTGACACCAAAACAGAACCATTTGAGTTACATGTGGTTTCCATACCGAGTCATTGTGAAACCAAACACTGAAAACAAAACTATTTTAGTTCTTTTTTAATATTACATATACATGAAAGCTGTATCATTTGTAGTTTTTGTGTAATAAATTAAGAAAAGTGTTAATGGTGTATTGCAACAACGTTTAATTCATTACCTTAACACTGAAATGTTTTATTATTGCGTACTAGTACAGTAATACCTATTAAAACAAAAAATATACAAAAATAAGTAGTGCAATTTGAAATATGCAACATTCAGAAATAAATGTTTACTAAGAAATTCTAATTATTTTATTATGTGGCAATAAAAATTCACAGAATGATAGAACAACAGCAATCTACTTGTAAATCATAGACCTGCTCAGTCAAATAATCCGAAAAAATCTCAATGTTATTTACATCTACCGTCCAGAGAGTTCGGCAGAAGCATTTCAGTCAAGCAGTACAGTTTGAAACACCGCAGAAGAAAGTGCTCATGATTTTTTGCTCGCTTCACATGAAATATGATACTGGTACTGGAAACTCGATTGCCATGGCTACCTGCATTTTGTCTTCTTGACAGCTCGGAGCGGAGATGAGCATTTTACTGACAGGAAAGCAAGTTCTCAACCTTTCTATACGCTAAATTGAAAAGGCGAAACATGAACAAAATGTGTTTCATTTCCGTTTTCCTGCTTTACGTACAGCTCACAAAACAACAGCTCGAGATACTAAAAATTGGCAAAACCGCAGTTAAGAGCAAATTTCGTTTTGCTCATAAAAGATTTATTTTAACCTCTTTAACAGTAATTTCCTTAAGCTTCAGTTTCACTAGTCAAGTGTACAGAAACCGAGTGACAATTCTGGATAACAGCTTTGGGGAGTTTATATAGATTGCCATTTTAAAATGCGATCACCTTCTTGTTACATTAAATTATGTTCATTTTTATTAATATTTTGAATAAAATTCGTAGGGTCCTACGTTCAAATCTCGTGATTGTTCAATGTGGAGACCGATTTTGTGGTTTCGTTTGATCACCAAGACAAACTTCAGAATCAATATTTCATTATACGTTTAACCACACACACACACACACACACACACACACACACACACATATATATATATATATATATATATATATATATATATATAATTTACTCTTTATTAACAACTACAATTTATAATTACAAAAAAACTTACAATTTCTATCACAAGATAATAAGCCTAAATATAATATTGAGAAATACATCCGAATGGGCAAGGCTGCTCGTGCTCTGGTGCAGTTCCTAAAAGAACACAGCGAAGAAACAGGAGACACAAAAAGATTGAAACAAGAAAGAAAATATTGTGCTATAACTTGTGACAAAATTTAAAAAATAGATATTTAAAAGGAATTAAATGACAATATCTTAAAGACAGCTAAAATTTAAAATTACAGATTTTTTTTTTAACATATCTATCAAATTTGATTGCGTGGTATGCTGAGAATTCAGGGTACATTCTGATAATTGTAAAAGCGGGGACCAAAATTAATTCTAAGTTTTGATTGTGCCGATGCAAG
Organism: Ectobius pallidus; assembly: GCA_964059195.1. NCBI lineage: Eukaryota > Metazoa > Arthropoda > Insecta > Blattodea > Ectobiidae > Ectobius > Ectobius pallidus. The sequence goes on from CAXKWD010000002.1 coordinate 91,410,339, forward strand.
ACATTTGAGTTCTGTTAGAGCTAGGTTAGTATTTCGTACAGTGCTATTTGTACGATGTTTGGGAACATATTTTAATAAAGAAAATTCGTAAAGTTGGCCCAAATTGAAAACTATGAATTACAAAAATATTCAATCTCCCTTTACAATGTAATAAAAAGAAACTACTTAAGTGCGACAGGAACGTGAGGGCGGATCCAGCAACCTATCTATGACTACAAAAATGAGACAACAAATGAGACATAACATGAACTATGTGACTAATACGATAACGCCTCGCGGTATAGCCGTAGTAGTTAAAGCTATGTTATTTATTTACATTCTGATTTCCAAACTGGGAATCCTATTGGACCACGGGCTATCCGGATTATAAATTAAGACAAAGATTTACTGTGACTCTAAAATAAAGTACTATAGATTAAAAAAAAGTATAACAAAAACGTTTTAATCAATTTAATCCAGTTGTATTTCGTGATATAAAACCCACAGGTAGTTGAAATGTGAAGATACAGAAATCAAAATACATTCATATTCTTATATTATCTTGTCTTCTTTTCTCAGAAATCGGATGGTCAAATAGGCCTATAAGGTGTCGACAACTGGATAAAACTATGAAACATAAGTTAAGCACGAAATAAGTTGAACGAGAGTCCAATTAAATTTAATAATTCTTCTGCCCTATGGTGTTTTTTGACGAGAACATATCATGCGATAGGTTATATTTTATCTGACACAAAATTCAAAATATAAAATATAAAATAAAGACAAGAGAAGCAAAGTAAAATTATTAATATTTTGGGTTTTAATAGAAAATATAGCTACCTGCCTTTAAACCAGCAATATCCTATTAACAACTACTAGGACATCTTCAAGAAGATTCTATATGCAATATAGCTTCTGTTGTACACATTCAAGAATTTCACTTCATGGATTTGAGTGTTCGAAAACAGGGTGCTTATGAAAATATTCGGACCTTATTTAAAAAGTATTGCCGATTTCACATGTACATTTTTGCTCCCTGCGTTTATGCCGGAGCGATCGAGAGTAGATTTTTACTTTATTGGAGCGCCGTTCCGGTCCAACTTCAGCACTGAAAACATGATATGTTTGTTCCGAAGTAGTAAGATTTATTACTAAAGTACATAAATCGTCCGACCTCCAATGAGGATGACCACTAAGGATCCAGAATACAACAAAGACATGAAAGAATATTTACAATTAACCTTAAAAATAAACAGTTCAAAATTACAAAGAATGTTAGAAAAAGAAAAAAAGTCTAGTTCTGCTTCAGGTAAAGGTGGACATGAAGTATCTGCAGAGAGTCTCTGAGTATCCGTATGACAATTTCCCCGATTTCCTGGAAATTGAAGTGGATTGCAGGATTTTCAGACATATTCTGCTCAGCTAGGTTATGAATGGTTCATCACGAACTGCTCGTTTTACTGCATATTGGCTTAGAAAAAAAGCATTTTGTCTAACGACATACACACTAATATAAACAAACACTGGAGTGTGGTTTCCAGTACGGTATCCAAAAACAGACCATCCAATCACAAAATGGCACAACTTCTAGTCTACTGCTAATAGTGGCAAGGATTTTCAAGACGTATCAGTGCTACCAGTAGAATTCTTAAGTTCCGCTTATAAAACTTTCCCCGTAGCGCTTACCAAAGCAATAACTTGTTTTTTTATAAAAACTGTACATTTGTCATAAAATTTGCAGTGTAAGAAAAATTAATTATTCTAGTCTTGTTACTATCATTTTTAAAACCTCGTAAGGAAATCAAGAAAGATTTTATTTTTTTATTTCCTACGTTAACTGTGATTAAGGTAAATTATAAATACATAGCGGACCAGAAGCTGTATTTAGGGGGCGCATGTGGCAACTGCTTTACAGTAACAATCGATTTTTCAAAACCTGCAAATGAAGATATCGTGCATCAGCCTGCAGAACTAGACTAGCCTACACGCAGTGCAGAAATGTTCGAGAAGTTGCCGCAGAATCGTGGCACCTGTTCATCAAGGATCCGAAGTCAGGGGCTCGCTTGGATTAGACTCTGTGCGGGGCGAATGATTAAGTTCACAGATGAAAACGGAATGAGAATTTGTCCCATACGTTAGGGGGAGGAATCATGGTTTAATATTTTGGCGAATTGTGAAGGTTTGGAAAAATGGAGGAAGAAATATCTACCAGCATCTTTTATGGAATCAAATAGGGAGTAACGAATATGTTTGGAGTTACTAGCGGACAAAAAATGTTGAGGAAAGCGTTGGGAAGTTTTTTATGAAGGCGAGACAGCTCGGGTTTGAGAAAGCGGCAATTTGGGGAGCGGGTGTGGAGGGTGAGGAATACACTTTGTTTGTGTTATTTTGTTTGTGTTATTTTGTATGTTATATTATTTGTTCTATATCTTTTTGTAGTGTTTTTCATAAGCATGCACGGGTCCATGCGGACCCGTGCGATTGTTTGCATTAAACTTTGTAAAAAGCAAAAATGTAATAAACACACTTATTTACACTTACTATTTTCAAGTATAGGTATTGTTTATCTTTCTTCTTTCTTAAACTTCGTCACTTTAATGGCAAGAAGGGATGAATGGAGTTTAATCAACAGTAATAAGAAACACGCAAGAAAAAAAAAATAATAATTTAGTAATAGACTATGGATCACAATTTTTGTTAAATTATCGGTATACAGTGCATTATTTATATAATTTTGCAGACAAACATGCTTTAGTTTTATTTTAAAAACGGTATTTTAAAATAACTTTGAACACACTAAAAATTAGCTAGTAGGCCTACATTTTGAGTAATGTAGATTCGTCTGACAACTACAAAGATTAATGTGAGGAGTAAAAGTTACGATTTAATACAGATGTTACGAGCTATAAATCACCTCACCAAATGATAAGGTTAACATGCAATCCCTCCAAGAGGACAACCAATTATTTTCAGAGATGTGAAAAACGCATGAAAACCTGGAGTGATTCAAAAGGTTCTGTTTTTAATTCTCGATTAATCTATCTATAATAAATTATATTAATACTAAATAGATATCCGAAGTATATATGTCCAATATGTATACAAATAGCATACAGATGAAGAATAGGGTGAGGTAAGGTAAAGTGGTGATATATTTACACAGTAATTCGTTTTAGCGAAAATACAGATTTATTTTTTCAGTCTGTACTCGTATTTTGAAACCATTCTTCCAGGCAATGTTTTTCACTACGTTCCTAAATTCGTACATACCCTCTTTGATTTACAAATGTTTAAAGACAACACTGAAAGGGAAGGTAATTTGATGATGATACTAGGTTATTTGGTGAAAGTAGGTAGATAATTTGGTGATACTAAGTTTGCGTAATTATGGAATCATATAAGCGAAAATGTTAAAATGTAATTAGATTTTATTATTTTTCGAGTTTTCGCGCGTAAAGACACACAGACAGACGGACAAAAATTTTCCCCATCCAACATGTATTTTAGAAAGTATCATTCTGGTACTTAATAATAACAACAATAATGTTTTATTATACCTGCAGAGTTAAGGCGAAATGGCACCAGGATGAATACAAAATACGTTACATCTACACCTTCAAATATACAATACCGGTAATTACAATAAAAATACTTGCAATAAAATAGTAATCTAGTTGGTATAACCTACATCGGATTATAAGACAAAAATGTAGATTATCAACAAGTTAAAATCAGGAGAGAATGCGGAAAACAAAAAAGTGAACTAAAAATTATTGTGTGCGTTTGCTTGTGTGTGTGTGTGCGCGCGCACAGGATACACAATTATGAACAAGTGTAAAACAAACTATTACATTCTTAATGCATACTTAAGTGTGAGATGATGAATATCATAGACAAGTATGTTAGAAATAAAATCAGGTAAACTGGTGTAACAAATTGCCAAATGGAGTTAAATAGGCCAATATCTGAAAACTTGTATTTTATACTCATAACTCCTAGATGAAGTCTTGAATTCTTTACTTTAGGCGTATTTGTTGAAGATTTTTATACCGTTTGTTAAGCATTGTATTGTGGATCTTCTATAATCTAAACCTTCTTCTCCGCCCGAAAGAATCCGATCCCACTATCACCGAGTTCCCTTACCTTCCTAGTTTCCTTGTTTGGTTTCATAAAAATCCGATAAAACTTATTCGAGTTATCGCGCGTACAGACACACGGACGGACATACATTTTCCCTTCAACCGTACAATCTCAGAATAAAGATGAGTAAATGTAATGAATTATCTTTTTGTCGATTTCAGAGCACCCCCGGGTTTAGATTCCTTCACTGTGTTGAAACCGGCAGTTATAGGCCAGCTATTACAAGTTAACTATCTATTTATTTCAATGTTGTTTAAATTATCAGGTGATTTGTTTTAATATTAACATACTTGGTTATGTTATTTGATTGTGAATATTGTATTAAGTCAGAAAACTATCAGCACTTTTAAAATATTTGGATGAAGAATTACCTGCAGGAGATTATATCAGAAAACTCGTTGACGGGATTCTCCGAAATAAGATTAAAACATGGCAGAGCGAACACAATTGCCAAAGGCAACAAACACTAGGCCTACTTTGGATTACTACGTCGATCTTTACTGATTTAACTAAGTAACATTTTAAAATAAACAGTGCAAAAATTTTGCACAAACTTTATTATTTACTTTTAAGAATGATAAATATACAAACCTAAAGGTTATTATCTGAGTGAATAATTACTGCGACTATTGAAGAGACTACGATTTCCTGGGTAAAGAGAGCGTGCAATTTAAATTAAGACAATATAATATTATGGCTTAGGACCACTTTAATTATTGCTATTTCCAGAGAGGATACTAAGGAACTACGTAGTACAATACCTGAATATTTTTCATTTTTCTGTGTACAGATTTCTTCAAGAAAATACAATAATCTATAGTTAACCAAATGTTTTCTTTGCTATTAATATCAGTATTATGATTATTAAGTGCCAGAACGATACTTTATGAGACTGTGTAGTAGACGGGAAATGTCTGTCCATGCGTCCGCGTGTCTGTACGCTCAAAAAGCACTTTGCTGATTCAGTTTACCTGATTTTATTTAATTTTGTTTGAGTTGTAAATCGTGGCTATGAGTTGAAAACATGAAAATAGAATGGTTGGCAGGATAAAAATATATAAGAACTGGTAGATAATTATTAGCTTTTTTTAAACAACTTACTACAAGGCAATGTTTTTCACTATGTTACTAAATTGAGACAAGGGTAGTTTTCAACCATAAATAAAATAAGGAAAACTCTAAAAATTAACTGGAAAACTACAAGCTGTGTTCTGAAACACGGCCTGGTTATTAAGCTGAATCACGCTTTGAAAAATAATATCGATTATAAAGAACAAGATGGCACGTCGTAACAATGAAATCTGACGAAATGATTGCACTTGTTCAATGAAATAAAAACACGCACTCAAAGAAGTGCCAACTTGCTGCTTGTTTTTCCAATAGCTACTGATATTTGTGAAAGTAACAGGGAATTAGTGATATTGTAAGTTTTAATGAACAGAGAGGTATGAGAATGAAGGAGGTAAGATGTGCAACGCGAGCCATATATATATATATATATAATCTGGAGGCACGACTTACAAGAATTATCACCAAATAACCTATATCCGCAATTTACCTTACCTTACCCTACTGATGAGCCAATGCCATGAAATGTTCGTAGAAGTCATCCATAATTTACATCGCGACAAATGTGCATGACTTTATTTCAATACTATAATTTTCATATCCCTTCCAAACTACATTTATAAAACATTTATTAATTTCCATATACAATTATACTGAAAAAATATAAAATAAAATCTGGTAATCGTACAATCAGTAAATGAGTTACCTATGGATAATGTACTTTTCTGAAAACTAGTAGTCTAATTAAAAAATAAGTTCATTCTTTAGTCATACTATAATGAAATGTATAATTCCCATGAAATTATCCCATCATCCTGATATTTATGCAGCCTGGAGTTAACTTGTTGCAATCAATTGTCTGACACCTCCAAACCCAACCATATTAGCAGCATCCTTGTATATATGCGAAATATTTTCTGAATTTAGCCTACGAACATTGCAATATTCTGAGAGGCAACATTACTACTGGGGGGTGGGGACAACAAAGAAAAACCTATCTATCCTCTAAAATCGACGCCTAGATGCTTTTACGAACTAAACTACCCTAAACATACAGGCGTAGGCTACTAATAAAAAACTAAGTAACTTACTGATAAAGAATCAATTATGAATAAAAGCAAATTTACATTTTTCGTAACTGTATGCCAAATGTCACAAGTCACAAGTGTCAGGAAAATAAATAATGCATCTGATAAAGTTCCTGCATTTTCACCTATATTATGCTGAGTTTCAATTGCCTTTGGAAACATTCTATTTCACAGCAAGTGATGCCTGTTGTTGAAATATTAAGTACTAGCTATAAAGAATAACACAATTTTAACTGAACAAGCTTAAGTATAGGCCTATGTTACCAGTAGAGTTGGATTATTCCCACAAAGTCTCTGGCCTTGAAGACAAACCCAGCCAGCGAGCTTCTCGTTACCAAGATGCGCGAATTCGGTGCGCGTAAGACAGTAAGCTACCGCTGGGCAGAGAGTGAACATCATGCAGCATTTCGTCAGTCGTAGAAAATACAATAATAGTCGAGTGGAGGGATGATGCCGCTGCGAGAGAGACAGACAACACGTGGAGTGGGATAGGAGAGCTGATCCATTCAGGGTGCAGCTACCTCCCCTAGCCAGGAACTCTACGAGCGGTGAGACTCGCTCCTAAGGTATATACGTAAAAACCCAGAGACGTTGTGGAGGTAATCCTACTCTACACACATTCGTACCCCTGAATGTTATTGTTCCATTCTAGCACTGACGCATAATACTCCCTGAGGGATACTTCATTCACAAAAGCTCAAAGCAATTAGACGTACTGAAATCTAATTGCAAACCAATCAATCGTGAAAAAACTGCTTAGCGTATATTTCCAGCATGTTTCATGAACTTGTCTGTAAGACCTCTCCACCATACACGTTAATCAGAGTCTTTTTAGACAGTGGAATGGGTAGATATTGTCCACCCTAGAACCGGCCCTAAAGTAAACAAGTAAGTCTGTCTCGTTCTAGCACATTATTCCTATCTAGTCAGAGTGAGACAGACTTACTTGTTTCTTTTAGGGCCGGTTCTAGACTGATAAAAGTATAGATTAAGACATAGGCTAATATTGCAGATGAAGAGAAAGAGTTACGTCAATTTACAGGTTTGCCTTGTGTATTATGAATCTTGGCCTCTATTATATTATTTTGTTGTATACGTACTAAACTTCAAAGGCTATCGGAATAATAACATATTGTTATTCGGGAAAGAATATTGCCCCTCTCTCACAATTAAGAGCTTCGCGTAAGAAGAAATTACTACATATGTAAATACAAGCCACGTATAGTAAAAAATAGATAACATAACAGACGAGAACTTTGTTTTTAAAAATTCCAACTGTAAACAATGTACGTAAGCATATTTTAGAATATAATTATTATATTCTACAGTTAGGATAAAATTATTATATTCTTACTGTCGCGGGATCAAACCAGACCGCGGTCATTGGATTTTTCAGGACGCAAAAATGCTGGGCACGGAGTCTCCGGGAAGGACTTTAAACTGTGGGGCCCGTGAACTAGAGCCTCTGGACAAAATCTCTCAGCCCTTTCACGTCCAAGCAATACCTTAATTTCGGGGGGGGGGGGGGGTGAGGCGATGGGCTTACCACATGCCTTTCTGCCCTCTATGGGGAAATAAGCGTAACAAAATTTAAATAGGTAACGGTAACCTCCACTTGGAGACCCTACGCTTCATCACTGGGAGCAATATGAAATATAATGACTGTGAGTTAAACATATGCTGTTTACTTTTTCGTATAAGGCTGAAATTCTTAGTGAAGATATATGGTAATCAATTAGGCATGGCAGAAGTAAAACTGCTTTTAAAAACTCGCCAAGAAGTGGTTAATCGTTAGAAGTGGCTGACATCATTCCGTATTCTGAAAGAATGATTTCAATAGTTTTCTTTTTGTACGTTCGATAACAGTGGAACAGAAACTCATCTCGTTGCCTATCATGAATACATTTCCCGTTGATTATTTCAGCTGTTGATTACCCTTCTAATACAGTATATTCGTAATTAATGTAAAAAAATCTGTGGATACTTTTTAAAAGGTGAAAGCACTGGCAATAGTGGCTTCTTTCGATATATTTTAACTTCATGATCTGGCATATTTATTTCCCACATTTGTGAATCGATGGAAATTGTAGCCAATCCAGAAAATGCAGAGTGATATAATGTTCATTACATAAAATCTGTGACTTTCTTTCAGTAATGAATTAATGAAAATTATATGCTGCGTTACTATTAAAACAATCACCAAACTATTGTTCGAATAACGGTGTTATTAGCTAAAAAAATAATAATAAAATAAAATCTAAGCATCCATGCATATAATCCTGTTAAATACAATTGGAAAATGTGTCCATTGGTGGTGAAGGTTTTATGAGTTTAACAACCTTATTTGCATTCAACCGGACATAATAGACAGTATATTTCTCTTGAAAGATTGTTAAATGAAAATTATGAATATCACTGGAGAAAGCAAGAAAGTTTACACAAACCGGTGACAGCCATGGGACATTTGCAACATTTAGTCTCAAGCCAAAATGATAAACTGAACGACGTGATGAAGTTTGCAAGTGGCGTGCTGTGTTATCGACAAGTCCGAGAAGGTCCATAAAGGTGTTGTTGGAGGTCGCTAGATGGCGCAGGTTTATTCTTGCACCTGTACGGGTATCGCCGCCTTGTCTCGGTAGGGTCTACTCATCAATTCCCCTCCAGGCAGTATCAGGCGCTCTCCAGCACTCTCAACCCCAAACCTCATTCGCTTCTGTCACTGAGCAACTGTCGGAGCAGTCTCATCTGACTTGCTTGTTTTTATGTGATATCCAGTGCTTTAGTTGGAAAATATTTTATAGGGGTACTCACCTTCCATAGAACGCATATCTATTGCGAATTTAATAGTGTTAGTCATTATTAACAAATACACTCTCGTGAATTGGACATTTAATAAGTATTTTAGGACAATATCGTTCCTGTACTGCCAGTACGACGTACCGGAGCACATATTTTTCCCGGTATGGTAGAAGGAAAATAATTTTATACCGGTACGCAGTACCGGTGCGTACCGGCCCAACTAAAGCACTGGTGATATCAGAATAGATATATCACAAAACACTCGCATAATATATTATATAAATCATAATAAATTATTAGTAATAGATCATGAAATCTCCCATTTGCTCCCTGAACGCTGTTTATTGCATTTATTTACTTATGTATGTACCGTATTACCAGGTGTAGCAATTTAAAATTGTTTGTTTGCGGATTAAGGACAACCTAGTTGTCGTGACATCAGTATACAATACTGACGCTGCCACACACATTACAGAAGGGTCCTCCTAGAGACCCCCCACGTTTCACACGATTCGTGCAATTATTTTCAAACAATAATTCATATGTCTAGTAATTCAACAGCCCCTCGGCACGTATTTGCTTATATTATCTGACTTGGTAGTAGAGACATTTAACATTATAACATAACTCAAATATGTATAACAAACAATACTAAAAGTAATTAGAAAGGAAGTGCTAATACAGCAACACCAAACCGTGAAAATTGTATACACCAATCTGAGAACAGCATATATATATTTTCATAGCACTTATCCTATATTGAATTATATATATTTTCATAGCACTTAGCCTATGTTGTTTCAATTTGTTAATTTCTTAGTTTTAAGTTTAAATTTTAGTGTATATTATAGTATAATATTATAATTATACACACAGTCAATTATATTACAATTCTTTCATACACTTAGTTTTCTCTGCATACTATTGGACACATTTCTGTCCTATGTTTTAATATAGGCAGATCAATATTGTATTATTATTCTATTTTTAGCATTTTGTATTATTATGTATGATATCTACTGTATTTGTTTTTTGTAGATTTCTTTTAATGTATTTTGTATTTATCCTGGTTGAGATGAAGATGAAGCCCTATGGCCGTAACTCTGCCAAGCAAAATAAGACATTATTATTATTATTATTATTATTATATATAACTATATGCATATATATTGTAGAAATTACTGAAACGGCTTTCTAAATGAAATGGGGAGGTAATAAGCAGTAAAGTAATGTATGTTTATGTTACAAAAATAATTATACATAAAAAAAACCAGTTTTAGATTTGACCGCTTGGATTCAAATTATTACAGAAATTGTTTCCTAGCCATGTAGTCATACTAAATGTTTATCGGAGAGGTAGGCCTAAGTAACGAACGGAAAATTAAACTAACTAAAAGCTCCTCTCCCCCAAAACAAAATTTAATATAAAAAAACACACACAGGAAGAGCGCTCACAAAAAACAGAGGTAAAATACAAACCACAACATGCATGAATTCTGACCGACCAACAAGGATGTTAAAATTCGTTAATTTTAAATATTTAATATAAAATTAAATTAGATCTAATAAATAAGGGTAGGAGAAATGGAAGACCTAGGACGTAGGTGGGAGAACAATATTAGAATAGACTTAAGGGAAGTAGAATCTGCGAGGGATGGTTGGATGGAGTTAGCATAGAATAGGGTTGAATGGCGGGCTTAGCTAAGCGCGGCAATGAACCTTCGGGTTCCATAAAATAGATAATATTCCTTTAACTTGCTGAGGAATTGTACATTACTATTGAGTAAGTAAGTAAGTATACTAGAATAATATTAGAATATACTCAAACTTGAATAGTAATGAATAATACTAATAATCTAAATAATAAATGAATTAATAAATACTAAATGAACCTATGAATGGAACAGAGGTAAAGTAAAATATTGAATAAGAATAAGAGAGGAAATATTCTAGTAAAAGCACAAAAACCTACAGTGGATACATAAACAAATAATAGTTAAGATCATATAAACATAGGTCTATAATAGTTCATATTATTCCGTGTATCCAATATTGGAAAAAATTGCATTTCCAAAAACAATTGTGGGTACAATCAGATTATACAAGAAAAACTAATTAAACAACGAAGGTCACCCACTCAGCTAACACGAATGAGGGACAGGAAATAACATCTATGAGTCAGAATGGGCAAGCCTAAAGAGACATTCTTCTAAGAGAAATTTCTTCTCCAAAACGATTATCTCAGGTGAACGTGGTCAGACGGTTTTTATACTCTTACCAGTTTTATTGTTTCATGGCTTTAACATTTATGGCGATGACTCAACAGCTAATGTTTATGGATCGATGTATTATAACATAACTGCCAACAGACTATGGTCATAGAATGCACAAGATCATTATCAAAATCAAGGTTAAAGATTGACCCTGAAGTGAAAGAAAGGAGAACAGAGAGAGAGAAAGAGATTATAACCTAAAAAGAGGTAAAGGGAAGTAAGACAGGTTGAAAGGGCGTAGAACAGATGTGTGAAGAATAAATAATTCAGAAATATGGTAAGAAAATTACAAAAATAAATGAAGTAATAACACAAGTAAGCTAATGAAACAAAGTTAAAACCGACATTCTTGATATCTGGCCTGAAGGTTACAATGAGATTGCGTTTAGTTCTATTGTTGTTCCCCAAATTCTCTAATATTTTATAGTCATAATTATTAACATTTTATCGTAGCTATATAGCCTGTATATCAGAAGAAAATTAACTCTCAGAAGCTGAGATATATTAAACATTAATAGTAATAACTAGGGGGCGGATTTCTATGACATGTCATATTTTTCCCCTTTGCATTATTTCAGGTCTCCGACTAATTTAAACCCGATTCCAAGCATCCTGGTGAAAATGGAACGGCTTTTAATGTGCATATAACTGCATAGTTAGGAAATTGTCAAATACTGTAGCATATTTAGTATGAATATGCATATTTAGGTCATATTTTTGGCATATTTGTGTGCATATTAAAGAAATTTTGAAGTTTCATATCATATTTTGTAAATTTTGCATTATAATGATACATTTTTGAGAATTTAAAGATATTTTAAATAATTAACACTATTTTTAATAAAATGTATTGTAATGAAACTTAAAAATATATACATTGTTCATATTTTAAATTCATTGGTCATATTTTAATGTTTTTATGTCATAAATGCATGCATATATCCTATTTTTTAGGTCATAGAAATCCGCCCCTAGTAATAACATAGTAATATTAAATAAAGACAAATTTTCCTAAGTAACACACAAATTTACAAAGAGACGAAATGCCGAAATGTCAAGTTAAAACAAGACTTCGCTTCGCTCTGTCAATATATCATAATGATAGCAAGATGCAACTCTGAATCATTTAACAATCCTAACAGACATGAAATAGGCCAAGGACGTTTTATCTATATTATCATGGTGCGAAAATCAGATGTAGTATTCTCAAGAGTCCGTGTGTTTAATTACCCGAAGTACTTCAAGAATAGTAAACGTCATCACTGTAGTTATATCTTCATTGTTACATAAATTGCAACGACAATTTCTTAAAATAATAATATTTTGTTTCCTTTCTCAAGCACTTATTATGAATAAAAACATCTTCTCTGAATTCTTACGAGTGTGAGAACAAAACAATTCATACAACAGTTGATTTCAGATATGCACAACTGAACACAAACAATTTGCACTTGCCCTTTTTCCATTGAAAATTAATAAAGAAGCGACCATATGCGTGCAGTTACTCCTAAATGCTATCTGATCAAATATGCTGTAAGATATTATGGTATACAATAATAATAATAATAATAATAATAATAATAATAGGCATAACAACAATAATAATAAGAACAATCAAATTTATTTATTTAACCTAGCAAAGTTGAGGCCTTATTTCCTTCTCTTACATTAAATTGCATTATTTAAGAATAGAAACATATAAATACGTAATTACTTAGTAAATTGTAGCAAGTTCAATCGCAAGAAACACAATTCAGATAGAATGTAAACAATAATGTCATAAAGAGATAATAACAAATGAATTAACATAATTAATTGCTAACCTCTCCGCTTTGATTCCTTTCTTAACACATCAGATAAAGTATATCCTAAGCGTTTATTAAAATAGTTTAAGGACGTAAAATGAGGCTGGATGGTTACAATACGAAGAAGCATGATCGAGAGATTCCCTTCCAAGTAAGATTTCAATGTGGAGAACTGTAGGCTATGCATGAGATGGTTGATGTGTGTATTGACTCATAGCATAGCAGTGGGGTGTGGTGACTGATTATTCTGCCGATCTGCTTGAGATGCAACTGGTGAAGCGTGAAGGAATTTGTCACACAGAGTGTAACTACGACAAATCGCCTCCTACACACGCAAGGGCTGCAAATCTGAAAACATAGATATTCTCACAACCGACATATGAGCTCTGTTTACATATAGGTGTTATGCTATTATCAGGGCCCGGATTCTGATGACCTAAAATAGTTTGAAAAATGACCTATAAAATGACCTTAATTTAAAAAAAAATGACTTAATAATTATAAAAAATTACCTAAAAATATTATATTTACAAAAAAATATTATTGTACACACAAAGTTATAGACTAGTTTGTACATAATTGTAAAAACTGTAAATAACTGTAATGCTGTGAATGTTCTTTTCTCACGGAAATTTATACTGGCACTGAGGCACTGGTGAGTCAAAATTCGGCATATCTTTTTGTGGTCTGCCGGATTATATTGTTGTTTATTGAGAGTAAACAGTAGTTTGCACTCTCAAATCCAAGCAGGTGGCAGACTCTGGTGCCAAATCAATCTAATAACAATAGTAATATAATACAAAATTTTGGCGTTTCTTTGATTCTCATTTCCGACTGAGACACGTCAACATGCCGAATTTTTCCTTCTTGCATTAAACAAACAACACTTCAAAGACAGCACCGCTAGCGACGAAAAAAGTTAATACACTCAATGTAAATACATGAAAATGACTAAATAAGGAAGAAAATGACACGAAAATAGCAAAATAATGACCTAAAATTGAAATAAATGCCCTAAAAATTTAAAATGGCATAAAATGACAAAAAATTACTAATAAAAATGCATTTCTGTAATCAGGAGGCCATGATTAGGATTTATCTACAAGTTGGCAATCACGGGGGTGAAAGTAACATTGAAAGAATAGCAACAGCTCATAAGTTCACTGCCCGACCGGTTGGTGCACTGTGATCGCTGTTGCCATGGCGGCAGGTTTGTTTCGAAACATATGACATCAAAGTACGAAAAGGCGTAATATCTGGTTCTTTTCCTGCAGCGATCTGTATGCATTAGTGTTTGGAAAAGGAGATATAGACTAATTAACATATTATAAATATGTCAAGTAGCGAAGGTAAGTTAAAATACATTAACTGCTTAAAACAATCCTGAATTAATATTTATTCCATGTTCTACGAATTATTAAGATTAATGTTTCGTATTCTTTGTTTCAGAAACGAGTAAAATATTCCTGTAAGTTCCCGGCTGCGGAAGTATAGGCCTACTTGAGATTGAAATCCAACGTGAACTACAAAAACAAACATTTCTACAGGTTTCCGAAAAAATCAAACGTGAACCAACTGAAACAGTGGAAACATCAGTGCAATTTAGATGATAATGTGAATTGTGCTAATTATTTCATGTGTGAAGACCACTTCCAGGAGAAAGATTTCGTTAACCATAGGCCTACTAGACATAGTTAAATTACGAAGTTATCCCAAAGCAGCTTGCGACTCGTGATTTACAGAGACCCAATCCCTGTGAACTCCCAATCAAATGTGGGAAGTGATCTCAAGCCTCGCCTAGTTTTTGGGAAAATAGAAAGTAAATGCATACCGCTGTGTATGACTGAGGTAAAAGAAATTCAAGTGACAGGAAGCTACTAATATTTATGGTAATGTAATATTTTTAAAATCAGTTTTTATAAATATAATTCATTAATCAAGAGTGTTTGTTTTTTATTTATAAAGACATCTAAAGTAATACATATTTCAGCAATCACCGAGACATGTATGTTGTTAGTAGCAGAAATTCTAGAAGGTATTCTACACTACGGTTAGTATAAGATCTGACGCATATTGTTTGCAAATTACTATTTTTTCTTATTTAAGGTGTTCATCATTTAGTGCATTTTGTGTTCAATGCTTTTAAAAGATAATTTTTGGTATCACTATAGCCTGAGGGTATTAGTGGGCTATGGCACTGCCTTCTTTATTTCTTACAAGCCATGTTGTTAAATCTGGAAACATCGCATCGGTAGTCCTATCGGCTATCAACATGCCGTAAATAAAGCAACGAACTCCATCAGAATCATCGCAAATTAAGCATATTTCAGCTTAAAGTAATCCCAGTCATCATCGCCTATGGTTTAGAGAACATCTGGACACACCTGAAGAGCAACTGGAGAGCATAGAGAAGGTAAAAACCGTGTACAAAATGAGATATTTATATACAACGTCACCTCTAATTGAGTACACCAGAGAATAGTTTTTCATAGAATATTTTCATGTTCATCAGCTATTACCATCTACAAACGAATACAAGAAAGAGGTACGGTATGATATTAGTGTCCTTCAGGAAGAATTGGCTGGTATTAAAGAAGAATTGAAGAGAAATATAGTCACTTTCACTGGTATGAACTTTTATCAAAATATCAAGCTGCTCACAGTAGGCCTAATTCATCTCAATCTGGTAGATGCCAAATCGTAGTATATGCAATCTCCTATTCTCCCAATATTACTACTGTTTGGTGAAGCCAATGAACGGGATTCAAACCTTAACCTGGCGAATCAACACAGTTCACCACTGGAGCCAAGGATAACGAATGGATGATTTTTAGACAGCAAATAACGGAAAGCCAAGTGCTTCCAAGGAATCAGGCAAAGTTATTCTTTTTCAGTGACAGTCATGGGCACAGTCTTCCACAAAGTGCATGTGACAAGAAGATAGGTTATATTATAGGATAGGTGTTCTAGGTTATATTATAGCCTACCTGAGATAACTAGTTCAGTGGTGGTACAAAATGACCCAGAGAAGTGTAGTAGCTTAAT
The DNA here is from genome assembly GCA_964059195.1 of Ectobius pallidus. Classification (NCBI taxonomy): domain Eukaryota; kingdom Metazoa; phylum Arthropoda; class Insecta; order Blattodea; family Ectobiidae; genus Ectobius; species Ectobius pallidus. The sequence continues at coordinate 91,426,536 of CAXKWD010000002.1, forward strand.
AAAATATGACTCTGTTGTGGGTCAAATAACAGAGCTCGTAGGCCTAACAGGATAAGTGAGGTTATTACCAATAAAATAAGAAAAAACGCGACATCATAACGTATAATGAGGAGACACTGAAAACTACGAATTCCTTCAGATACGTGGAGTCACCGCACGTTACGTTATTATGCACATCACAAGTATAGGCTATGTAATATAGGCCTACTGATTTGGCCTAAATAAAGTCGGTATTTGTGATGAAGAAAATTATCTGCAATATAAACGTATTCAAATGCTTCCCACAGACCACCACAGATAGGACTACCTCCTGTGTTGCCAGATTTCAAGCAGCATGGCTTGTAAGATTTAGAAGGCACTGGCTACGGTCATTACCGTAGCCCGCTAATACTAGTGGGCTATGGTTTTACAGAATTTGGAATGCATTTTCATACATGTGTTCTGGCACGCAAATTTTTCATTCTTACAGCTTAACTGCCCGACCCGTTGGAGCGCTGTAATCGCTTTTTGTTTCCGAGTTTTGACATGCGCTGTTCACTTCTAATAATAATATTGGTGTTCTGTGTTGGCAATGTCTATGCAGCATCAATAAAAAGATGACATGTCATTAGAATCCGGACCCTGGCTATTATTATTAAAGTCCACTGCATTGGATACATATTTTATTCACATGAAGTTATATTATTAAACTCGAGGGAACCAAAATGTAACAAATTACAAATTTTTCCTAAGCCATTAAACACCCAAACGTGTAATAGGCCGAGTCAAGTAAATTAAAACTAAGATATTAAAAATCCACAAGGGAAAGACTGCAATTAACAAATTCATTCACATTATAAAATGGGTTATTGAGCAACCATGTTACCAATTTCATTTTAAAAACATTTGTGTGCAGATCTTTTAAATCTTTCGGGAGCTTGTTGTATAAGAGTCCATATACATAAAACTTTCCTGTCTTTGACAGTCTACAAAAGGGAACATCTAGGTTGTCCCTGTATCTGGTATTATGATTGTGAGTATTACTTCTACATTTGTAGGATTCTACGTTTTTTCTTATGTACATTATCAATTCCAATTAGGGATGGGTCCTCGATACTTTCGATACCTCGATACTCTCGATACTTGCATGGTATCGGCATCGAACGATACTTCAGAAAACTCGCTCGATACTTTTTTGATACTTTTGTAATTCTGCAATTCTGCAATTAAGTGAGAATGCTAGTATTTTTTAACAAAAACTTTTAAGTGGACTGTTTAAAAAACTAATTTTGGTTTTAATGTAGAGTTTAAAAATAATTATAGGCTACTGATGATATTAAATTTTGTGCCATTAAATATGCAGACTTAATTAATTTAGTTGGTATTACACAGTTCTCTCAAATTTTAATTTTTAATGTACCGGTACCTATTTATTGGACCTGGAAATGTTGAAGGTATCGAGTATCGAGGAAAAAATCATGTATCGGTATCGAGTATCGAGAAAATCTGGTATCGACCCATCCCTAATTCCAATGCATACAGATTAATGACAGTCAATATTCTGTACTTTATGAACAAAGGTTTCGCACTTTCTCTCGCATTGGATTTGTTCACTAACCTTAGTACGTACTTCTGTTGCTTAAAAACGGAATTTATTTTACTGCAGTTTTCCCAGAATATTATACCATATCTTAAAAATTCGATTCGAAAAATGCAAAATACATTGTTCTGATATATGTCATAGGCAGAACTCTCATTAAACTTCTTAATAGGTAAGTTACTCTCTATAACTTTGTCAACCTTTCATAACCTTTACTTATCATTTTATAACACAATTTATTAATGTGTGACTTGAGGTTTTCCCGGTGTTGAGAATGTATTATTGTTTCCCGGGCTTCCAACCGGGTGAGTTTGCAAGCTTTCGGCAGCTACCTCCGCTGCCATCTTCTGGGAGAAGTGAGCTGGATTGGAAAGAAATGATTCCATTTTCTAATTTTCTTATTGGACCCCCACATGCTCTAGTATATCCAGTCTTTTCCTACGTATGAAGCAGTTTTATCCCCAGTCCAACTCATTTCTCCCAGAAGATGGCAGCGGAGATAGCTGCCGAAAGCTCGGAATCAAGCTTCCAACTCACCCGGTTGGAAGCCCGAGAAACAATAATACAATTTATTAAATTTATTCTTACAACACAGTTTATTTTTATAACGTTTTACAACACAGACAGAGATCAATTGAACAGCTACATTACAAAGTTCAATTTTAATTAATCCATGTGTAACATTTATAACAGCAATGTATAGCTGAGGGGGAAAATGTTCCTAAATCTCTTCGTTAATGTCTCCTTGTACAACCCAAAATTGCCACACTTTTTCACAGCTTGAAATTCTTAATTAAACTTGAAGTAACAAATAATGATAGCCGACGTGTGTTAACAACTGGTCGCTTGGTAGGTGTCTGCGATTGAATTTTGTGGTTACTCATCCATTTTAAGCCAATTTGTTAAGAAATATCTGCTACCTACTCTTACCGTAACCTTTCACGGAAAAACATTTTTCACGATTTTCTCGAAAACGGCTCTACCTATTTAATTTTAAACATTTTTCGCACAAATTTTCAGAAACTAGCTATAACGAAACTCACACTTCCGCTTTGAGTGGAGAACAATACACCTTTGTTTAAGGCTGAAATAAATGAATTTGCTATCTCTGCAATATTACCTCTTATTCTATAACAAAATATGGAATAAGAAAGTTGTACTGCCCATACTTCGGGCAGAGGATTGTGAGTAACGCTGAGGTTTTTCTCTTGGGTTTTCTCCTAAGAGAAAGATAAACGCTGAGGTTTTTCTCTTGGGTTTTCTCCTAAGAGAAAGATAAACGCTGAGGTTTTTCTCTTGGGTTTTCTCCTAAGAGAAAGATAATATAGAGAATTCATGAGACAGTTTTATTCGTTGGGAACTCGTATGCTTGTTAAGAGTCAATAGTAAAATTTTAGTTTAGTAGGGGATTATTGCAAAATTCAGACTTTTACTACAGGGTTCCCCTAAAACTTTCCCCTGGCCTTGCCTCAGCCTTCGTGGTATTTACAGAAGTCAATGGTTACACTCTGGTGTGATGTATATCGCGCATGGGTTAACATTAAGATCCCATCACGTGAAGTAGTTAATCTAGTTTATATATAACTCACGTAACATCATTTCCCTTTCGTTTGCACAGTTCATTTCCCTGTCAGGTCTATGTGCATGGAACTTTATTAACATGCGACATTACCGACCATGAATCCACGGCACGTTTCGTGACATTATACTTTATGCAGGAAACCAATATCTCACTAAAGGTTTCTCAAGAGCCTCACAACATAATACATTGCACATTACCGCTACATCTGCATTGATTATGTTAATATTTTTCACAGTTATGGTTTAGCAAGATAATTTATAACTGAATCAGTTACTTACGAAACTCCGTTACCTAGGTAAGTTAAACTCCAATGAATGTAGCCTATAACCTACTGGTGAGAAAGTTAAAAAATGAAAAAAATCATAAACAGAGACATATTTCTGATAATGTAGCTTGTGACAACTAAAACTTAAACGTTGATTCAGGAAATGCATCAATTAAATTCGCTGCTAGAACATTTGAAAATATGTTGACTTATAGGACTTCAAGAATTGAACAAAATGTTGTTTAAACATTTAAAAAACAATACTGTACGTTTATTTATAGATTAACATTTGTGTGAATTCCTGTAACTGTGAGCTTACAGTGATTACGTATCAAAATATTATAGGTATATTGATTATGTTCTTTACTGTGTGCCCAATCATACACAATATTCCAGAAATTATTAATTTCCTCTTTGATAAATAAATAAGTCTCATAGCTATCTCAAAATCTTACTTTTTAACATATATTGCAAGATTATATAAATATTCTCTTTTTTCAGACATCACAATGACGTTAAACTAAATGAAAACTAAACTCCGTGGGTCTGCATCCGACCGCTGTGGTCAGAAAAACGTCACCGACGGTCGTTAATGATGGTCTCCATGACCGGATCCGCTACTTCTCTATCAAGTAGCCCCTCAGTTTGAATCAACGAGGTTGAGTTCACCCCGTTCCAGACTTCCTTACCTCAGAAAAATCCGAGGAGGTACCGCGATCGAACCCAGGCCTGCGGATCCGTCTCGCTAACCACGAGACCACCCAGGCGGCCACAATGACGTTAAACCGAGCGAAATGGCTGAAGTGTTCAAGAAAATTGTATATATTGCCCACTCAGTGTATACAATACCCGAATTTCTGACATTACCGCTAACAGCAAGATATTAGGTACAGTACAGGGATTTACTGAGCGTTCAAACGATAGTGAGGATAGATGATCATTTAGCTGCACTTTACAGATCTTATAAATTGTATAACCTTTTTTCATCCCAAAAGCAAACAGTGCTTCTCATAATAATTCTCCTCTTTATAATGTGCTCCGTCTATACAATCAATTGCACAAAATGGACAATATAGATATGTTTAATACTAACAATAAGCTGTTTAAAAATATATGTGAAAAAATTCAGCCCTTGACGAAATGTATTTCTTTTAATTATTGTTATTGTAACATATTTCATTGTATTTCTTTGTTGAATATTATTATTGCGTATGTTTTCTAAATATTATAATAATTATGTATATCCGATAGTAAATTGTTTTAACTCTTAAAAAATTATTAAAATATGCTCCATGTCATTTTCTATATTTGAATCATTCTTATATGTATATTTTCCTCCAAAACTATTATATTATTATTTATGTTTTTCATATTATGTTCCCTTGTGTCATATTGTTTGTTTTTCTGTTTTTCTTTTCTATGTTTTTTTAGTTATAGTATTAGTTTAATTATTTTTAATATCACTTTAAATATTTAATTTTAGAATCTGGTGTATTAATATAAGCGATAATACTGTAATTGGGCATTAGCCTGTAATATTCTTAGCACAATAAATAAATAAAATAAAAATAATTTATATTCCCACTCTATATTTCAAGCACTCCAATTTAAAAAAATATAGGCCACTTACATCTTCCAAAATTTTGTCGGTCTACATGGTGGATAAATTATACACACGTATAAAGATAATTTGAAAAATTGTTAATCTCTTGGATTAGAGTTCCCAATACACGCCTTTTAAAAAATGTACAAAATGTATTGCGTCAATACCTTGTAATAAAAAAATGTATTTAATTTAAGCAACTATGGGATAGACAAATGAAACAGAAAGGTAGACCCAAACAAAACAATGTACGGTATATAATCGAATAAGGAGAAATGTAAACAGAGAACTCCCTTTACTACCTCATAGGCCTATAGATATTATTTTTCACTGGCTCTTAAAAATGTTTTCTCTACTTTACAGTGTATTGACATAAAAACTGTAATCTGTGATAATATTTAAAAATCCTAGCTCTAATCCTAAGTAAAATAGACATCCCAGTAGAATTTAATAAAAAAAAGTGAATTTATCTTAATCAAATAATTTACCAAGCAGTTACATTATCGACAAAAACACCAAACATTCTAATTAGCACCAAGGGTAATCTTAACACGCCAAGCAATAGCTTGAACAATGACTAGCGAATTTTAGGAGCTCTTTCTCATTTATATACTGTCTTGTACGCAGAGGAAATGATTATCTGGCTGATATTACGTAATTAATTCGAGTAAAAAACTGAAGGGTCTAAGGAGGGGTAGTCAGCTAATTGCTGCAGATTAAAACAAACCAATTAATCACAGCTCATCAGGGGACTTGATTACGCTTGCTAGCCACAGTGGAAAAGGCTAATGGCATGAAATCTCGAGATGAATGGAATACCAGAATGAATGAATGTTTTCTCACTCCGTCTAATTTGCATTAAGTCCACACCTAAATGGCAAATTTCACATTCGCTGTATACTTAATGTAAGGACCTCTCTAGAGGATTTTCTCATACTTAATAGTAGTATCACCTAATTACAAAGATGATTGCTGCTGGTGAATTAAGAAGGTGTGTTAAAAGTCACATTCGTTTTTGCTGTGACGTCTTAATTCCGAATTTATATCAAACAACTGGTAAAAAATGTCGAAACAAACCAAACTTCAAATCTACTGCAATCTGAATTCGATGTATCTTGATATGTTATAGTTATACATAAGAGACTAACAAAATACCTAGGAGTGATGTTGCTGAAAATACAATCAATACATTTAAATCATTATTCTACATTGAGAAAATTGCAGTTTAATTCTAATTTGGATAGAAATTACAAAAATAAAATTTGAAAATAATAATTTAACTACGTGTAGATTAATTTTAAAAAAATATAACACAGAAAGTGCTGTGCTGAAACTATTAGGTCCCTTGTTTTCAAAGACTGAACAAAAACCTCCAATAATTGATTTCATTCCTTAAAATTTAAAATCGAATGTACCTTGGTTAAGTGTGGCTTCCTAATTGAAGAGCCGAAATGTTCAAACCCAGTTCATCACGAGTATTCCGAGAGAGCATTAAAGAACATTAATGTAACGACATTAAAACCTCAAGCCTAAAATAAGACAGTTGAGAAAATTCGATCATGATTTTCCTCTGAAGAAATAAATAAGGTTTAGTTTTTCCCAAATGTCTCATGTGGCGAGAAGCTTGCAATTTCTACGTGTTATGATGTGAAATGAGTGTAATTAATTATCATAGGCAAAGCCCCGAGTGACGTCGCCGATCTAGGGGAGGTCCAAGTGACAGGTTGAATATGTAATGACTATTTAACGAATATTATGTAATGATTTTAATTATAATTGCATTGTGTAGTTTAGATTGACACGATATTATTAAAAGGCATACATGACATAATTAATGTGGCTGTTTTCTCTTAACAAAACACGATTGTACCTACATCGGGTAGAATCCCAAAAACATCCACATATTCAAGTATTGTTTGCTGAAATGTTTAAAATATCTACAAACGTAATATAAGTATTATGGTTATTTTACGGTAAAATATCTTGGAGTTTGGTTTTTATACCTGAGAGCATGCAACACAAGTTATTTAGCCTCTTTCATTATGTATAACTTTCTTTCTTTCTTTCTTTCTTTCTTTCCTTCTTTGGGCCGCGATCTGTCGGGAGAGGGATTATCTTTGGATCACATAGATACTCTTTTGACCAGACAAGGACATTGAGGGCCTCCCGGATGAGTGATCAGCCCAATGCCGGGGCCACCTCCGAGACTACACGAACACATAGGACGAGACACACAATTCACACACACACTCACTCAGAACAAGGCGAGGATGGGGATGAAATTGATAATGACGGCCAGATGATATCTGGGGACCACAAGGGTCTAAAGTTACCCGACATTTGTCTCACAGGAAAAAAAAAACCCCCAGAAAAAACCCATCCTAGGTAACTTGTCCCGACCAGGAATCGGGCAGCACGCACAAGTCGTTTCACGTACCATGCGTCTGCGTCCCCGGTACCGACTATCCAATCTTTTCCTAAGGCGTACTTCTTATTCCAAAGAACGATCTATGAAATAAACTTCAAACAACGCCGTGGAAGACACTGTATCCGATGTGAAGACGAGTAATTGGTATTGGCCTGGGTTTAACAGATGCTAATTAAACAAATAGTTGTGACAGATAAGCGTTAATCGATGTTCCGAAAATATGAAGAAATTCCTGGCTAGAACTCAGGATATTGTATAGATTTAAGCCTACGTTATTAATTATTATATCCCTCTATGACGACCGTTCATTACGACATCGCATACTTGTGCTCTGTTCCTCCTCAAATTATCGGACTCTGGGGTAGATGGAATGTACAGCTATGTGTCTAGTGGTGGTATTATTAAGCTATATGGATATTGTTTTCATCCGTTATTGTAGGTCGCCTTAAAAGGTTGTTGATATGCATAGAAACCTTACAGCAGCATCTTAATTCTTAAAAGTATAGAGTTGAAAAGTCGCATGACTAATATTTAATATGATTTAATAAAATTTAGATTATGTTATAAATAATCATATAGGCCCATCAATTTTATTCTTTTAATATCATAACTTAAATAAAAAGGGTAAAATGTTTATAACGCGCTCAGGAAGAACTCTTGCCGGCAATAAGATAAATCTATGAAGCTAATCATAAAAAATTCTAGGACTCTTAAAAAATCTTCACAAATCTATGAAGCTAATCACGAGCTTATTATACTAATACGTTATCGGTGTAAATCTATTTGCAGTAGAGTCAAGACTCTCTTTATTCATTAACATTATTTAGTATGGAATAAACTATTGAAGCCGTGGTCAGTGGATTCACACTCAATTAAAGCAAACACACTCAAGAGTATTTGATTGAAGGGTACAGGGGAAAAACCCCGTCAGTCGGTTTTTCAATGAAACGGATTAATGATGCCATCTAGTGGTTCCTGAAGTATACTTTTCGATAGTCTATCATTTTTCGTACAAACAAAAGTCTGACTTTGTTCAAAAGATGATAGAATATTCGAAAAGTATACCACTAGATGGCATCATTATTCCGCTTCCTTGAAAAACTGACTGACGGGGTTTTTCCCATGTACCCTTCAATTGTATACAATCAAAGTAGTGTTTGACAAGTAAGCATCTTCTCACGAATGATGAGATGATTATATAATGACAAACAACGATTTAAATTTGTATGACTGAAGAACGATTAAGAAATAACATGGTGGCTTTACAGCAAAGCCCATCAGTCTTCTTAAAATTATGTTGGGGTGAGGCATCATGCAGAGAAGATCGGGCAGCCCCATGGCCAGGATAATTTAAGCATTCGATTACGTCTTTACAACTGTAACTCGTTTCTGGTCTATTCTTTAGTATTAATGACGAATTTACTGGTATAAAATAGTTAAAATTCCATTGAATCTATGAATCTAAACATCGTACGAATAAACTGATTTTCAGGAAATTTGGTTTCGAGAACTCCAAGGAAGAACACCACAGCACAAGTTCTGTCCGTAACTGCGAACGAAATTTAAGAGGTGGAAATTTAAAATGAGAGTGTGATTAAATGAGAGCCAATTACATGATGTTCCTCTCCATTCATTTTAAACGCACGGTTTAAGAGGTTCATAAATATTCCCTTAATCCAAAGCCGAACAATAAAGCTGAATCCCGTTAAGCTTATTCATTCCTCCACGGGAAACATATCGCCCCACCTCCAAAGTAAATAATAACTCCAACTACGAGCTACTATGTTGTTTTTGCTAATACGATGTACAATACAGCTTTACTTTCTCTCTACGAAGTAGGCCTATAAAGGAAGTAGGCCTATAGTGAGTGTCAAAATTGAAAACGAGGTAACACTCAAAAAGCATGTTTCACGATGAGAATATTATAGGGGAAAAAATCCTCTGTCGCTGGGAATCGAACCCAGTGGCATTAAGGGTAATCAGTCATAGGAGAGAGAGATTCCATCTAGCGCTGTGAATCGGACTCAGACTGGCTCAATTAGGAGAGCAGTGGGAGTGAAAGCCGAAGGTCATGGATTCGAGACCCAGTTTTAGAGGAATTTTTCTCCTATAATATCCTAATGTAAAGATAAACAGAGGCAATATTTTGTGGTTCATGAATAAATTTCTCTATGTTTCACGATGTCTAGAAGCCAAGAAATTTTCAGAAGTATATCTCTGTCCGATCATATCTTTTGCGGGGTAAACGGTGCAATTTTTGGATTGTGTGCTTTTTTGGATTATTTTTGCCATCTCCAGGATTGGTTTCTATGACCCCTACTAAAATAGTAAGTTTTCATGGAAACTTTTCCAAATTTCAATTTTCCAATAAATGGCGCTAATGATTTTGAAAAAAGAAAAACTGTTAAAGTAAGTCATGACTCATGATTAACCGATTTAATGTGGACCACAGCAAATTGGGATAAGCACATTCTTGGTTAACACGCATATACAGCAAAAGGGACCAGGAAAATAGAATAAGAAAATAGATCAAATTACGAAAGCAGCAAAATCACTGTATTGACATATATTGACATGAAATAAAAATACTATAGTAACCTACCTTTAAAAAACTAAAAAATTAAACACACACGAAAATGCGATCGCCATTTGCGATCTTCAGCAAATTACTAATTTTATGTTTTCCCTTAGTTTAGGCTCGGATAATATGGAACCTCGGTTAATCGTGACTACTGTATTTCGAAAGTTTTAACAATGAGAAATGCAATAGTTAACAGAAATTTCATCGTGTTCGTTTTCGATTTTTACGGCTATCAACAATGGTAGGAGGCAAAAGAAAAGTTTGCATAGTAAAGTTGTAGATATAGTTAAAATGCACACTTTTTTGTTCCAGAGCATTTCTTTATAGGCTGCAATTAACAGCTGATAAGATAGCAATAAAAGAAGTATTAATTTGATTGCACAATATCAGAAGGCATGAACATAATAATATTATAAATACCGCTATCATTTTGTATAAGAACTTGCAGAAAAAAGAAAGCTACGATTAATGATTTTTTGTGTGAAATATAAAGGCATCCATGTCGTAAGGTACCTATCTTCCGTTCATCTAAAATCTCAATAATATCTAACACGTATACGAGAGAGAGAGAGTATACGCTTATTTTGAGCCGGTTAATAAAAATCGAAATATGTCCATTGCCAAAATCTGGAAAAGAGGGTAGAATACAATAAAAGAAATTGGCAGTACCGATACGAAGAATCGTTCTTACTTCTCAACTGCAGTCAATACCCCATATTATAAAAGGGAAAACTGAAAACTCGAGCAAATAACAAGAAAACTGTCGATTCTTTGTTCTGCATGTCATGAAGAAAATAACATTAACCAAGTTACGAGTAGTTAACTAATCCGGTCAACTGTATTTCCACCTGGAACTTCAGGCTTGATAGTGTGGTTTCAGGTGCAACTAAAAAAAAACTAAACTCCGTGGCGCTACATCCCTGGAGGGACTTGGCCTACCACCCGATCGCTGCGTCATCTCCCGTAGGCAGATGGCAGGATTGGGGGGCATGTGGTCAGCATGCCGACACCCACGGCCGTTAATGGTGGTTTTCTTGACCGGAGCCGCTACTTCTCTATCAAGTAGCTCCTCAATTTGGAATCACGAGGCTGAGTGCACCCCTACCAGACCTCCCTACCTCAGAAAAATCCGAGGAGGTACCGGGAATCGAACCCGGACCGACGGATCTGTAGTCAGCGATGCTAACCACAAGACCACGCCGGCGGTTCAGGTGCAACATCATGACAAATATTGTCCATTGTAATTGTATTTACTAAAGTACTGGAAAGTCTTACATTTCGAAGAAAAGAGGTGTGAGTTTTGAAATAACTATCACCAGTAGGCTGCTAATAAATTGTATAAATGGATGCGCCCACGAAACAAGTCGGTAGGGCGGCCCCAAGGACTCTTATATTAACCTTCAATTGGAAGTGGAGCTCCCACGATGTCATTCAGGGCAGAAAATAAGAAGAAAAAAACAGAGTTCTCTGCACTCGACAAGTGTGTGAGAAATTTACGGTGTTATATTCCCTAAGAATAGCAACCTTAACTTCCCTTACATCATCCACAAATCCAATGTTATGCAGGGATATTTAATGCTACTTCATAACAAATAATGAAATATCTTGCAAATTCTGAAACCGTCTTCAAATTTCAAACTTATTTTAACCTGAAGATAGACGGATATAGACAGAAATTATTTAAAAATATCGAACCTTCATAAGACATGGTAATATTTTTTTGATTTTCCAGTTCAATTACGAAAGGCATCATCCCTGTTAGTGTTTTGAAAGGTTCATTTGAAGTGGTGAGGAAGGCTCGGAGGGAAAAGTGTGGTGAACAGTGATTTAAATGAAGATTCTATACAAACACCGTCAAGTGAATGAGAAGAATGAATTAACAAAATAGGTTTTACTAGGATAAAAGAGTGATTATTAAGTGCCAGTATGGTACTTTATGAGATTGTGTGGGGGACGAAAAATGTCTGTCCGTCTGTCTGTCTGTCCGTCCGTGTGTCTGTACGCGCTCTAACTCAAATACGCTTTTTCGGATTTTCATGAAACTTGGAAAACACATTTATAATGTCAATGGGAAGAACCCTATTGATATTGAACCAAATCGGTTCACCGGTACTGGAGTAATGCCCAATTTAGTGCCTATTTTAATAGATTATGGCGCCTTTCTAATAGAAAGGCGCCATAATTCAAATACGCTGTATCGGATTTCCATTAAACTTGGGATATGCATTTATGACATCCATGAAAAGTACTCTGTTAAATTTGAACCTAATCTGTTGACCGGTACCGGAGTAAAACCCAATTTAGTGTATATTTTAAAGGCGCAATAGCTCAAATACGCCTTATCGGATATTTATGAAACTTCGTATACGCATTTATACTATCCATGGAAATACGTCTGTTGATGTTCAACCAAATCGGTTGGCCAGTACCGGAATAATGCCCAATTTATTGCCTTTTATGTTAATATATGAGAAGGCGCGATAACTCAAATATGCTTTATTGGATTTTCCTGAAACTTTGTATACCCATTTATAATGTACATGGGAAGACGTCTACCGATATTGGACCAAATCGGTTGTCCGGTACCGGAGTAAAACCCAATTTAGTGTCTATTTTAAAAACGCGGTAACTCAAATACGCTTTACCGGATTTTTATGGAATTTGGTATACACATTTATAGTGTTCATGGGAAGAGGTCTACTGATACTGGATGAAATCGGTTGACCTGTTTCGGAGTAATGCTCAATTTGGTGCCTATTTTATGATAATATACGTATTCGAAAGAATTTATATAAAAAAAAAAGCAAATCATTTATCATGACAACATAGTCAATTGTTTTACTGTGATATTTTACGGCTTTGGAAATTAAAATAGAGATAGCTATGACCAAAAACACTATTGTTTTACATGCGCTTATAACTTACAACTAGACCGTTAAACTGACCCAGGTGACCGAGATGGTAACGTTTTGGCCTCACGTTATGGAGTTCCATGGTTCGAATCCCGAAACCAGCCAATTTCACTTTCTTTTTCGTATTTTTATGTGAGTGTGCGATTGTCAAAATATCAAAAATCTGTACAGTTCAGCTGATGCTGGAAGATTTTAATCTGATTAAAAAGAAAACTAGACCTTTGTTCTTCCCTAAGCCCTGCTTAATGAATAAATCTGGAGCTTAACTTGTAAATCAATTAAAAAAACATATTCTGCATATCATAATTGCAGTCATAACTGATTAAAAAAAACATACTGGCACTTTTTTACATCAGTTTACCTGATTTTATTTTTAAATGAATATGTACAGTTTGGTCAGAGTTTTTTGAGACAGTGGAATAGGTAGATATTTTCCGCTTTAGAACCAGCCCTAAAGTAAACAAGTAAATCTGTCTCACTCGTACGTAGATGGGAGTAATAGTGCTAGGGTCAAAAGGAACAATATCTACCCTTTCCACTGTCTCAAAAGTCTCTGACCAAAGTATACAATGTATGTACTGTGTACTGCAAATAAAACTGAGTACCACTAACATAATAGAATAGTGAAGTAATAAATATCTTAAAATAATAACTTAATAATAATAATAATAATAATTATAATAATAATAATAACAACAACAACCAAATATATCAATTTAAAGTGATGCAAATAATCTCGAATAAATGTAGAGGACATTTTACATGAAATATAGTTAATGGATAGTACTAAATGCAATACACCTACGGCACAGAATGACGTGGTATAGAATTTTTAAAAACTTAAGTGTGATATATATATTTTTTAAACCCGTTTCTCTATCGTTAGGGTTCCGTCAGATAACAGTTCATTTAACTATCAAACAGCTACATGCTATAGTGAGTCACATACACATTATTTAGCTGCCAAGTTTCAAGCTCATATTTCACATGATGTTTTAACTTCTGTTCTTTACTTCAGTAGGAGTTTTTATTGCGTGGTCTTCATAAAATCAAATCTTTTACAGGATAAAAAGCTAGATAAGTCTCCTAAAGCTACACTATTGAAGATGGATGTTACATTTCAGAAAGTGATTCGCATGTGTTGGTTCTTATGGGGACTGAATATTTGTCCTGTTAAAGTCGCCACAAACTGGGGGACCTTGGTTCCGGTCTTCGATAAAGGCTTGTATTATGATGGATTTACTTACGGCACGTGTGCTTTTTGTCATTTTTACAGCACTGAGATTTATTTTGTTTTCAAAGCGTGTGGGAATGTCAACTTACGATCCACGGCAACAATATTCGTAAGTACCACTAATTAGTTACGTCGTGCAAAAACTATTTTTAAATGTCATACCACTACGAACGATACTAAAGAAAGAGTAGGAAGGCATGCTGTGGATAAAAATATGGACACACCTAAAGGGATGAGTAGCGAGGAGGGATAATATAATTAAAGGTTCGCTGATTCCAGGTCATTCGACTAATTATCGACGATGGCAGCAACACGGATGGATGACAGCCAATTAATTCTTCTATAGCAACCAGCTAAATACGGAGGCCTTAAAGCTTAGCTCCCATATATCGAAATTGTTTTGTATTTAGTCTTGATAAATTGCTTTTCATAATCCCGAAATCCTTTCACAACCCTTCAAGAATAATAACCCGTTCAAATTGGCTGTTAGAGATTACATGGTTATGATAAGGAGTATTTAATCCCCCCGGTTTTAATAACATCCCACTGATATACGCACAGGCTATAATATCCTTTCATTAGTTAATGTAAAAAAGAAATAAAAAGACTGAAGAGACTAGAATATAGGGATATTGTTTATCCTTTTTCCGCCCTTATTTTCCAATTCTTAATTGTAAACATATGTAAGTTATTCTATACAGCTTTGCGCTGTTATTATAATTCAGAATCCCTGTGGTCATTGCACACGAAACGAAGAACAGTAGGCCTATATGGATATATATACAGTGAGTCCCACGCAAGAGTTGGCCATCCAACTCCCGAGCGATCGGGTGAAATATCTACGCAAATAAAGCCGCAAACGGTGTAATGGTTCAGGTTCTCACATTTACAGTTGGAATTACAATGAAAATAACCACAAGAGTTGATGCAAATGTTCTCCTCTTGCATCCACAAACAGTGGCATCTTTTCAGGAAATTTTCTTTCACGCACGCAAGTTCAGCTTCCGAGATAGAGTTAATTTCTCTTAAGTTCTTCTAATGAATGGGAAATTGACCTATATACTTTATTTTTCAAGTTTCCCCATAAATAATAATCACAAGAGAAATTAATTCTGTCTCGGAAGCTGAACTTATGCGCGTGAAAGAACATTTTCTAAAAAGGTGCCAGTGTTGTGTGAATGCAAGAGGAGAACATTTCCAACATCTCTTATGATGAGGTACGTGGTTATTTTCATTGTAATTCCAACTGTAAATGTGAGAACCTGGACCAATACACCGTTCGCGGCTTTATTTGCGTGGATATTTCACCCGATCGCTCGGGAGTTGGAGATGCATAGGTAAACGTATAATATACTATTATAAAATTCAATACACTGTACGTTACAGATGCCCTGAAGATGCTACAAGAGTATCGAAAGGCTTAGGCATAAAATAAAGGTTACTGAGCTGATGGAATGGAATATTCATTTTATTTCATTTTATTTTATTTTTCACGGTACAATCACATGTATACACTTTCCAAGCCTGGTTAAGATTAAACTGAAATTGTCAGAGTATGGTTCTAGAAATGAGCCGCGCCATTATTCTACAATATTCAATTCGCTCTACTTCCTTAAGGTTCCCCATGTAAAACTCAGAAAATCGAAAGGGGAAAAAAAGGTTTTACCAACATAGGAATTAATTCGTCCAATAAACTGTGCCAAACGGCTCATATAACACATTTTAAGAGCTATACCTTAGAGTTATATTGCTGGATGGTCAACAGTCCATTTTATAGTATACAGATGCACAAATTAATATATACTGCCATTCTAAGCTGGGTTCCCGATTTCATTTCTATTGTGTGTAATTAGTTTGAACTTGATGTATAAAGGATTACAATATTATTGATAATTACTTTAAATTAAATTAAATTAAGTACTGGATCTACATTACAAAAAACAGTGTGGTTCCACTGCTATTTTTACCTATTCCTCTAATAAAAAATATTACAGAATAATGAAGTTACAGAGCATTGAATGCATAGTTTAGCGAATGGGAAATGCTACTGGCTTGGCCTAATCTGAGAAGGGGGAGAAGAGTGGATCTTTTTAATCTTTTTACTTAGAATAACCAAATACGAACATAACACATTTCTTACAGTTTCAAACAGCACACATTTTTCTTTACTAAACACGTTAAGCTTTCTAAAAAATGAAACTAAAATTGTGTTACAATTCTGTAATACCGAATAGAATTCTGTAATACTGAATACCGTATACATTAATACCGAAATGAAGAGTTTTCATTTATAGAAGTCATCTACACTCTTTCCTGACTTAAACATACAATTAATACAAATTTATATTACCACCCC
Organism: Ectobius pallidus; assembly: GCA_964059195.1. Classification (NCBI taxonomy): domain Eukaryota; kingdom Metazoa; phylum Arthropoda; class Insecta; order Blattodea; family Ectobiidae; genus Ectobius; species Ectobius pallidus. The sequence continues at coordinate 91,443,076 of CAXKWD010000002.1, forward strand.
TCATATAAATTTATACAATGTAATATCTGAAGACTGCATTAGTTGTTTCCTAAAAGAAATTATTTTAAAAATCTAAACTAACAAATCGATTTCACAAGCAAAATTGAGTAAATGTGGACTTCCAAGTTTATTAGTTGGTTCCTGGAGGATCAGGATGTTGTACAAAATTATAAGTGAATATCTTAATGCATATCATGATAATAGGAACATGTGTTCCAAAAGTCAAAAATCTATCATTAATGTGGGTAAACATATTTTCCACTAACTCACCCCCTTTAAAATACAAACTTCCTCTCTGATATAATCCTTGCCAATAGGAAGTTAGTGAAATGTTGTGTTCTTAACTTGCGCCACAGAACAAGAGTTGAAAACAAGACCACAAGTTCCAGTGACTGGCTGGTGATTCATGTTCTAGTGCTATACATTCCAAGATAAATTACAAATTAGCTCCGAAAGGGGAAGTACGTGAACAGCGAAAGGCATCACGTGATTTAGGTGTGTCTTGTTTGTTGTGCTGTGAACTGGAGCAGCAAACTGGCAACAAGTACAAAGAAACACAGTGCAGCAAATTAGCAGAATAGGATACTCTTGCTTGCCTCATGCTCTCTATTCCGAGAAGGATTTTGCGAGAGAAGCAAGCAGTGTTTTCTTGTCCACATTACTCGGCTTATTCTTGCGCAATATTATTATCCCCGAATTTTCGTAGATATACCGAAATCGCATAAATCCTACCTATTCTATATCCCACTTAAGAACGATCCTGTTCAAAACAAAGAGGCGTGGCTGTCATAGTCCGCACGTGAGAACGCATGACATCACCGTGTTAATGGTAGTTTGTTTATTCTCAGTACAACTCATCCACAGGGTCGTCGTGAACAATGAATCCTTTGTTTTGTTTGCTACTTGACATACTATAATGATGACGATGCCAGTGAGAGTTTGTTATTTCACGTGTAAATGTTGATATTATTGTTGCATGAACTTACGAACACTACTTTTCTACTAGCAAGCCACTCCCTGGTAATGGCGCATGCTAATGACTTTAACCAATCACGTTTTGTCACATGATGCGAATTTTCCGCGAACTCTCTGTAAGTTCTCCTCCCCTTTGTTTTGAATAGGATCAAACTTGAGTGGGACAAATTATAGTACAGATATGGCAAAAAATGTTAATATCCACCGAGTTTTGAACTTCTGCAATTTTTTTATCTTTATTGAAGAACTAATGTCAAATACAAACGCTTAGAAATCATATCTATGCAACAATGTACATATCTTTTGGGAGAAAACAAGCTCTCATCTCTATAGTTCAATGTTCATTTTGAAGACTTCCTACATTGGTCAACAGTATCAATGTCACTGAAGAAATGTTGTGGCCTGCGGCAGTGTTGATATAAGGAACGTTGAAAAGCTTATAGAAACGGGTTTAAAACTAGGCATAAAAAATTGAAATAAACACTTTCTCTATGGATGCATTTTCAATATTTTCTCAAACATCTAAGCTGTTCACACATCCCCAAAATGAGTCATGCTAATTTGAGAAATGCTCATAATGCAGTCAACTTACATAATCGGAAGAGTGGAGCTCGGAGAACAGAAATAAAAAGTACATCAACTGACCTGAAACAAAAAAGCAAACAATATAAGCAGGATACTCCTCCAAAATTAAGTTATATACTAAATTTAATCGCCACAAGAACAGTAGTGCATGCAAAAGTTCTGACATTAGCAACGACCGCCAGAATTTTCTAGATGACAGTTGCTTCCTACAAACTTTCCTCGCGTATATCTCTGAACGGTAAAGACGTGCTATAGAATACCGCAGAAACATATCTCTGAACGGTAAAGACCTACTGTAGAATACCGCAGAAACATATATCTGAACGGTAAAGACGAAATGTAGAATACCACAGAAACATATCTCTGAACGGTAAAGACGTACTGTAGAATACCGCAGAAACATATCTCTGAACGGTAAAGACGTACTGTAGAATACCGCAGAAACATATCTCTGAACGGTAAAGACGAAATGTAGAATACCACAGAAACATATCTCTGAACGGTAAAGACGTACTGTAGAATACCGCAGAAACTAGATCAATACAATTTGAAGTAAACTGTCTGTGTGTGTGTGTATGTGTGTGTATGTATATGTATGTATATATATATATATATATATATATATATATATATATATATAAGTATATATATTTGTTTTCCTAAAATGTCCATGCTTTCTTACAGTCTCTCAAATTTCATTAAGTAAACTACAGCGTTGGTAGGTTAATAAAAATACTTCAATGCTACCTTATGTATGTTTTGTGAACAATATTGGAAGAGTCCTCCTTGATTTTAAGTTGAACAACTAACATTTTTTTTGGTGTTTTTTTTCAATTTTTTTATATTCTACGAACAACGGAAGGTCTACGCTCGAATTAAAAATGAATGTAAAACAATTAAGCAAAAGAGTATTTTATTTTAAGTTCATTCCTCAATTAACAAATCAGTGAATGCTCCGCATAATTAAGGCTATGACTTCTAGGCAGAATTTCAAGATCACAACATTTTTATTTACGGCATCTGAGAAAAATCCTAGACAAAGGCTACAAAGGCTTTAAGATAGGTGGAGGGAGGGAAGAAACTGCGTGAAGTACAAACTAACTTATATTAAACTTCCCAAGTCAGTAACCATTATGCCCATGTTAGTTCTGTATGATTCACACGTAAATCCAAATCGGAAAGTGGATTAGGGATATCGAACAAAATCTGCCAACAATCTAAGGAATTGCGGTCTGGATGCGTAGTGTGCCATACGTCAATATCAGAACCAGTAGTTTTTAGTGATCTACCATCTGCTGCTAGAAAGATAAAATAGAGAGAACTTGATACAGAATGTTAATGAATAACACCGAAATATTTTACCTGTGTATAGAGGGGACGTAGACAAGCAACTTTTATTAGGAGACTTTTGCTCTATGACGTAAAATATGTTTGCTAGAGGGCATTAAAGTCATTACAATTTGGTGCTCATAAGTCAGTAACGAAGCGAAATAGGCTTAACATTTTCATTATATTGACTTCATGCCTTCGTAATGATCGATAAAAACCTTATTCTTAATCATTCATCAACAGCTATATCATAATTTAGTGTTTCCAGAATCAGCAAAATTTACAGACTAATCACACGACTGGCCCCCACTGCATTAGTCTTTTTAATTCATAACTCCAGTGTTAACAACGAAGTTCCTTTGTTTTGCATTTTTGTCAAATGTTAGAATTCAGTGGCGGCCATGCCCTGGGAGATTTTATGCTGTAACTGGGAAAATTGAATCCATAGAGCAAAAATCTCCTAATAAAAGTTGCTTGTTTATGTCCCCTCTATACACAGGTAAAATTTTTCGGTGTTATTCATTAACACCCTGTATAGTAAGCGTTTTAGTATAATGCCAATAATTGTAGAGTCAATGGACATCTTTGGGGGATTTAAATGGGATGAGATCAATTTAATTAAAGAGTCTTTTTAATTCTATTTTTCTTTTTTTGAGTGGGTGAAGGGAACTCACGAAGTGAACATGATCAAGTTTCAACCAACCGTTCATCGCAACGCGGAATTAAAGTTAAAGTTTGGTATTCATTATTCTTCTATGTTGGCAACTCCGAAGGAACCTCACAGGGACACAGAAGACGGATCATTAAAAATGCAGTGAGCGTGAAGGCGGCTAGTAAGTGATCCAATTATTGAGAAAGAAATCGGTCGCTAAGCTTGCTAACGCAACAGATAGAACGGCTTTCCGAAAAAACAGCTATATCATGAGTTCATGACTGAGTTTACTGTTTTTCCAATGATCTATGAATGGGTTTCTTCCAAATTATTTCCTTGCAATATAATTGTTCAATGATTTTATGTTCAAGTACAGAAACTGCAATATTAAATAAGTAAGATTAGTAATGGTGTAGGTCTGTTATATAATCGTTACGCTATCATAGTCAAGTTGTGAATAGCTATGAATGTCCCTTACGAACAAGGGCGTCCGGACGGGGGTTGGGGCAGGGTAGGCCACTGCCCTAAACTTTCCTTATACTTTCGGTGAATACAGACGTTTTTTTAATTGGGATACCATAAAAGAGATAGGCAATAACATATTTCGGGAAAAACGTAGAGCTCACTAAAATACACAACTCGACCAAAATAGTATATTGCGATACAAGGGCCGTAATGCGCTTACGGCACGTGTATTGCATGCTATTTTTTGCACGATGATTATTTATATCAATTTAATTATATTAATTGTGTATTACCTGAAAATATTATCTATATACATTCTTGAAGATGATGTTTATTTCAGAAAGTGATTCGCATTTGTTGTTGTTTATGGGAACCGAATATTTGTGCTGAGGGGGGCCTTGTCCATAAGGCTTGTATAATGAGGTGTGTCGTTATATTCATAACAGCCCTGAAACGCTTACCGCCCATAGCAACAAGATTGCGTGTGGGAATGTCAACTTACGATCCACGGCAACAACGTTCGTAAGTACCACTAATTAGTTAAGGAGTGCAAAAACATTTTAAAAATTATTCAAAGGTGTGTAAAAACAAAATAAATATACGTAGCCAACTCAAATCTATCTGTATTAGAAAAGAGTAGAACTCTTTGTGTCTATTTAACCCTTTTGGAGTAGTAGTCTATTTATATTAATAGGCTACAAGCATTCATTAAGTGACATCAGCGGGTTTACAAGTTTGAAATCAATGAAGAAAAGTTCAATGGAATAACTGGTTTTCACGAATGGCAATCCTAACCCGTGAATAAAATTCCGCTAAAATATGGATAAATATGGCAATTTTGCAAAGCATATAAAACTGAAAAATCGAGAAAATTCAAATATAAGTCGCACCTTCGGATGATTGTATCCCTCCCGACCCATCCCCACCGATGCAGTTTCTTTTATACGGTACCACGATCTAGCGAATTCTTCAGACCTCGTATTATGAAGAAACTCGTGATTGGACGTTGGAGGTGTGACGTCATACCGCTAGACGCTCTCGGGAGATATAATATGCCACATTTTCGAAACCTACACAGTGTATCGTACATTATTCGAAAATGCAAGGGCGCTTCGCTACGGCTACCGCCTCCGCTTCGCGCACTTAACTATGTGGCTAATGTTATGCATTATTTAGCTATATGTAGAGGTGGATACAAGGCACTAGCGACGATATACAAGGACAGTGGGTACAAGGCACTTGCGATAATACACAAGGACAGTTGGTCACTCTGCTTCGCTCAAAAACAAAATACATCACACAGTAGATGCAAATGTGAATATCGAATGGGCGGAGCTTAAGGGGCGACTTATATTTGAATTTTGCATTTAAAAAATAGTGATAAATTTATCATATTCTTTGCGATGGGCTACAACATTTATCTCTGTACAGTATTTTCGTATCTGATACAAAAATTCGTTTGGTACGATGTTGGTACTTTACAGAATAATATCACAGTGTCATATAAATAAAATGACAAGATTCGCATTGCTCATAATTTCATAAGTAAGCCTTGAACTCGTAAAACATCCATCCATTCATGCACTCATCCTTCTAATTAGATTAATCATCTAATTGCGTGGTGGGATGTCAAACATATCGACACTATACACAGATAATTAGATTAAATAAGGCGTATCCACAAATTATTCACCATCCCAGGGTTATTGCAGCTTAAGGGAATACTAGGCACAACATGACTGCAACATGACAGTAAATGCGTTTTTCAAGTTATGCTACTGCAGCTTCAGGCGATGTACTTGTAAACAGTTACCTGCAGGTCATTTCCGTCATATACATACTTTCACTGAAAAACAGCTTTTTATTTAAATTAATCGAACAAAGTTGATATTGGGGAAATGAATATCCACAATTTTACTACTTATGTTTTTACTAATAGTTAGTATACAGCCTACTATTTGATAAATAGATGGCACGATTCTTCCTTATCGACTTCTCTCGTACAAGAAAGTGTTGACGAAATAATTATTGTATAAAACAAATAGCAACATCGGTTGATCGTATGACGTAGTGAAACTGTCCGCCTTACAGACATGCGCTTGTCACATTTATGTACACATAAATGCCATCGACCTGGGCTGGCATCGAACCCGCAACCTTGGGCTCGAAGTCGAAAACACAACGATAAGTTCAGGGGGAAAGAAATAAAATGAAATAATAAAAACGCAGATACTACAAAATAATATCTTCATTTGCGGTACAGTCTATTATTAAACACACGATCAAACTAAAGTGCAAAGACAATGGAAAATAGAAGCAAATAACTACTACAGAATGAGTAATTAAACTTCTCTTTAGCGTTATGAGATGACTAGACATCAAGAGAGTTCCAGCAACTGAATGAGGCATAGGCTGCCTTAGGTTACTGAAACAGATATCTTACAGTGTTTTGCAGATGACAAGCCCTTTCTTCCTTCTCCTGCTTAGATACGCGGTCCAATCAGAGACGGCGAGACGGAGGGAAGACATTTGCTGCAAGCGGCAGTACTTTAGCCCGTACACGTGATTGGCGGTGAAGGAAAAGGCTTCTCATATGAAAAATACTGTAAACATTCGTAAGCACAGAACTAGACTTTAGGAATGCAATGTGTTGACTCATCGACTGGATAAGGTGGCAATTAAACAGGAAAACTTAAGAAGAAGAAAAAGCAGAACAGGAATAATAGAATACATCCTTTGTACATGATATAGCTAATCGCTTGCATTTGTTTTCGGGACTAAAGATTTGAACCACCTAAGACTGACTTTATGGAATGGTTTGGACCACTCGGTTTTCTACTTCAGGCTCTTAATAAAAAATAGAAGAGTTGCTTACTGGAACAATTTAATTATAACTTATTGTTGGCATCCACAGTAAGTCAAGAGTAGGTAACATATTCCCTTCTTCCTAAAAAAAATAAAAAAATAAATAAAAGAAAAAATATAAAAAATAAAAATAATAATAATAATAATAATAATAATAATAAAAATAACTATACATCAAACGAGCTAAGTAGGAAACCTGAAGTAAACAAAAACTAGTCTGTCTCACTCTTGTCATACGAGTAATGTGCTAGAGTGAGACAGATGTAGTGGTTTTTGTTTATTTGAGGTTTTCTTCTGAGAACGGCCAGACTTTAGCAGTACAATACAGTAAAAATATTAATAAAACATGTACTAGTCAGTTTGGTGGTTTTATAAACCTAGCCGTTTCCGATTTATTGCTACTCTGGTATTTCATAGGGCTAACGTATTATATATATATAATAGTAGTCATATTTGTAAAAAGCGAAAAATAATGTGCCAAATAAAGTTCTTCCAGCTATACAAAATGGCGCACAGCAAGTGTGTAATTTCATTTTCCATAAAGCTAGGTACCTGAAAACTATATTAATGTGTAAATGTTTCTAAGGGCAGCCAAATGAAGGCAATTAGAAAAATAATGCTTTTAACAAAACCATGGGATGATAACCACTCGTCCAAGGCTTTTTCAGGCAAGGGTCGTACCGCGAAGATTTGCCATTGCCTCTCGCGGGATGGGAAGCAAAGGACAACAAAACACCCAGTTCTGAGCCCAGGAAGGAAATTAACCAAAAATTTATCAATGATTAATTTTTATGAGTAAAAAAATTTTTGAATTTTATTTTATCTCATTCCCTTTCTTGGAGAGGGACGTGTATCAAAAGAGTCATAAGTGGTCATCCGACTCTATGTAGATATATATATATAGGATATATGTATAAGATATACATATAGGATATATATACATATAAATAAATATAGAGTAAGAGTGTTTTCTCACAAAGTAAAAAGCGCTGAAATGTTAATGAAAGCTAAATAAGAATCATTCGTAAGAAAAAATAATTGCCCATTTTATACACTGACAAATTAAAGCTGAAGTGATGATGATGATGATGATGATGATGATGATGATGAGTGTTCTGCCCGAAGGCAGGTCCAGACCCGGGACGAAGCCGTGGGGTGATGACCACGACTCGTCCGAGGTGATTCAGGCAAGGGTGATACCGCGGAGATTTGCCATTGCCTCTCGCGGACAAAGCTGAAGTATAGATTTGAAATAGTTACAAAAGCCATCAGCAAGATAGAAATCTATAATAAACTGAAGTTCTAGTTTGAACACCAATTCGAAAGGTAAGATTTTAAAACGTACGTACTGTACTGAACAAAACCAAACACATTATACAGTATCATCTGCTTAGGCATTTAGACGGAACGTTTAATTTAGTTAAAATCTTGGTTAAACCTGAAACCTGTGAGAGAAAAAAAATCTAAAAAAAATTAAAGAACAAATCTTACTCTTTGAGTCCAGGATTGAAATAGAAATAATCTAGTTTTAAAATCATATTCTTTTGGTGCTCTAACAGTTTGACTCATTTTTCCATATTGAGCACAATTCTTTACTTCAGTATTTGGGTTTAGTATTTTTATAAAGAATTGTCTGCAAGGTCTAGTGGTTAGAATTGCTAACTACGGATCCGCAGGTCTGGGTTTGATCTCCTGTGCCTTCTTCGATTTTTCTGGGGTAGAGAGGTATGGAACGGGATGCATTCAAGCCTCATGACACCAATAGAGGACCTGCCTCTATTATTAATCTAATCTCTGCTATTGTTAATAGTCTTAAAACCAGGTGACCCCAGTACAACAGAACATAATAATAGTAATAATAAAACTAATTCTGAATTTCATTTGAGTTTTTCTACTAAAATCCACTTTTTAAATCTTCATTTTCAGAAAACGAAGGCTAACCCCTCTAGCACGATGTTAATCAGCAGAATCTACAGCGATACAAAATTCAGCGTCTCTGTGGAATGAGGTATGCAGCGCTGTAAATCGAAAAAGAAAATTACTTCCGTATCTAAAATTAAATTAGAAGATTCTGCTTGACGTGGAATCTCGCACACGCGAAGATGCCACAAGCTCTTCATAAAAAAGCTGGAAAAAGTAATATTTTTGTACCTCCCTAAACGGCGCCCTTCCAACTCAATTCTGCGTGGAATGAAATGACTAGGGGAGAAAACGACAAGGGTGAAGGGAGCCCTCGTCACAACATTGTGACAGATCTGATGTGCTATCCTCACATGAATTCTGCTCGATGGTAAAGTCGTTATATTGCCATTGCATAGTCTTGGGTCAAGTTCAGTCAATCCATGCTGATATTACTAAGGGTATGAGACACATACCTTTAAGTCAAGAAAAAATTAAGTCTAACCTGGAAGTTATAGTCGGCGCGCAAATGTTTCAGTCCGTCGGATGGGTCGGTGTTGTCCGGTTTAGAACCAGCCCTAAGTAAGCAAGTATCTTTGTCATACTCTTAAGTAGATACTAGTAATGTGCTAGAGTGAGACAGAAATAGTTATTCACTTTAGGGCCGGTTCTAGAGAGGACAACATCTCCCCATTCCACTGTCTAAAACATTTGCACATAAATAAAATATGTACTGCCCTATATGGCAAACTGACACTCAAGTTATAGGACATTGATAACTAATGAGACCATGCAAGAAATAACAGTACAATGTAGCCTACTGCCCAGAGATCATTTGCAGTAGTTGGTAAATCTCTTTCGGAACTTTTGATTGATTTTAGATCACTGGGAAAAATGAACGAAAAAGTGCACGATTTTCAACTAATGCTGGATCTGATACTCTTGCATACTGTACACCTTACACTCTTTAATTCAATAATTGGTCGTTCTGAAACAGCTTAATTTGCCTTTGATACCTAACTAAACACCAGTTTCTACAATACAAGAGTTTTCGAATCTTGGGAAAAGAATAGTAAAAAATTAATCTTGAAAATTAAGTTCCTCTGCTGGTTTGCCATACAGAAGTTTAGAAAGTGAAAATAACGAAATGTTAGTCGGGAAAACCGACTTCAGATCCGAATTATCTGGCCACCAGACTCCCCCAGAGAGAGTTTCGTCCAAATCAGTCAATGCTTAATTATTATTGTTATTATTATTGTTTATTAATTGATTAATAAAAGGACTTTGAGTGAAGGCTCATTAATAAATTCCATATAACTATACGTTGCCAAACTGACAAATATATACGAACTATATATAAACTAATTTAATCTAATAACGTAATTTAATCTAACAATAAAAATGCTTTTCATCTACATGAACAGCTGTGCGTCCGTAAGCGCTAAAAATTACGTTTCCGCCTGTTTTCATTCTTAACTCGGAAACAATCACGACAATTAAAAATTCGGCATTCGGACCCCCTTCTGTCCACCTATGTTAAAAATTATGTAACGCCAATGAATTCAATGGTTTAGACTTAATCAATCCGAAGCAATTTACGTCATTACTTGAGAAACTGAAATCAATACCGTACTCCTTTTTTTCCCCCCAAAACTCTATCACTAAGACATTTTAAAGGACTTTATTTGTAAACACAGAATTACCTTCAAGTGTGTTAACTATAAAATAGATGGCATAAGATCTGAATTGTTTATTTCTGTCCAGTCTGAGATCACACAATCTCGAAGATAAAATCAGTGTGCCATGCAAGTTAGCCTTCCTTCATGTGCCCATATCTAAAGCATCTGGGAGCTTTAATCTTGTAGAACCTTGAAGGCGTCCACGGTTTATAATTAAAGCGTTTTATCTTACTTACTGTTGAAATTATGATTTTGAAATGGCAGGATACCGATTATAAATGAATTCCTGTAAATCTCTAAAATTTTATTGTTCAGATTTATTTTTACATTTTCCCGATAATTCCAACTTTAATTAATCTTAATGTGTACTATAATTATTATGAATTATGTGTTTTTAAATAATGAAAATTAAAATAGGCTACTATGTGCTAAACTCTCAAATATACAAGTAAAACAATCTGAAATCTAAAAATAATACAAAACGTAATTGAGTTAACGCTGCGCTACAAACCGGAAGGTTGCGGGTTCGATCCCCGATGAGGTCATTGGTGTTTTTCAATTGTCCTAATCCTTCTGGTGGCACTATGGCCCTGGGGTCGACACATCCTCTAACAGAAATGAGTACCAGGAGCAATCCTGGAGGTAAAGGCGGCCGGTGCGTAAGGCTGACAACCTTACCGCCTTCTTGTGCCGATTATCTAAAAATCTGGGAGCCTCAACCTCCTGGAACCCTCTGGGCCTACATGGCCTGTAATAGCGAACACTTAACTTAACTTTGAGTTAAGCTTCAATCCTACTATTCCAGCACTGCTTCAAAAATACCTCAATGACAGTTAAAAAATGGAATAAAATGAAGAACCTCAAACTCGTCTTTTTTTTAGTTGTGGCATTGTAATTCACAGTCACCTTGTTCAACGAGAGCCAATAAAACCACAATCAGAGCGTTGCCGTTAATCAATCATATGAGAATGGTAATCTGTAGAGTGATGTCATATGTTAAGAGCGCTATTTGAACAAGATTAAACTATGAATAATGGTGATCACATCTGCTCCATAGCCGCACATCACTGTATACCCTATGAATGCATAAATATCAGTGACGGCTCAGGCTCCTATCGGTACGACATACATCCTATAAAGATACAGTAATATGCTGGATGCTAATAAATAGGGTTCCGATGTTTATGACTTAAAAAAGAGGAAAATATGACTGCAAATATGCCCTTAAAATGACTAAATATGACCCAATAAAATATCTTGAAATATATAAGTCATATAACTTATATATATATATATGTATATATATATATATATATATATTTCAAATTTTAAAGACACTAAATTCTTACGTCACGTGAATTCAATCAGATAATACATTTTTTTATAAATATTTTGTACACCTTGCGTGTCCTATAAAATATGAACAATTGTTGCATTAATTTTAAAATGCAAGTTACCTTTACAATTATCATAAACATTAAATTAATTAAATAAATTTCAAATTTATCTCAACCAAGTAGTGTATACACCGTATAGTTGTGCTCCTTTACCTAATTTATAACTGAAATATGACGTTAAAATACAAATACGGCCAAAATATGACCAAGACCACAAAAATGACCAAAATATGTATCAGCATGCAATTCGTGTTTAATTTGTGTTTACGGCGAGAACGGAGGTCAGGATAAAAATATGACGTCATAAACATCCGAACGCTGCTAATAAATGTAACCAAACGCATTATAAACTACAACATTTTGCACAGCCTGATGTGATTTGGGCGCAGAATACCAACATTATTCTAATATCGTTCAACGTGGAACAGTTACAAGGGGACTATACGTCAGAACATATCGAAACCTAGCCTGAAACTGAGTACACAGACCTCAGTATTTTATTCAGTTAAAAGAGCATTTTAAAAATTCAGCTGGAAATTCTGTTATACCATGAAACTCAGATCAGTTTATCGGGAAAAATTCAGTTCAGTGAATACCAGTCGGTGCTTGAACCGAAGGGATGCAGTCTGGAGTTAAATACAAGTTCTTGCATAAGCAGCCAATTAAACAAAACGACCAAACCTCTTTAACCAAATCAGGGCAAATCTTGGATATATACAGAGCAATAGCCAAATCATTTTCCACTGAATCCGAAGATGAACAGGTCACTACGAGAAAGAAAGGACTGACTTTCTCGCAAAAACTAAGTCCCAAAGAAAGAGCTCATCATCTCAGTAGTCATCGCATCGGTTGACCATCAAATGCTACAACGTTCCTACTATATAAGTAACTCTAATGTTTCCTGGACGGAAATGGACTATAGGCTTGAAAAGTACCGTGTTAAGAACGGGGCTCACAATGAACATCTGAGAGGTAATTGAACAAAACTTGTTGAGTTTCTCTTTTAACACTAGTTTCATGTTTCTGAGTTTCATTAAACTTAAATGACGAGTAACAGTACTAATAGTAGTATTAGTAAAACTGGTAGTATTAGAAGTAGTAATAACAACGGTAATAATAGTAGTAGTAATATTAGTAGTGGAAGTAGTAGGCCTAGAAAAAGTAGTAGTAATAGTAATGAAAATACTGGGGTACAACATATAATAAAAATAATACACAATAAACCAGGCATAAGGTTAATATTTAATGGAATCCCACGCCCCTAAACAGAAGGTCATTGTACAAATTAATGGCTATTGGATGCCAACCGTGATGGGCCATTCCATGCTAACAGGGAATTTTATCAAAAATTTCAAAAATGAATTTTAACATTATTTTTTTCTGGAAGTTGGTACACGGGACATCTGAGAGTGTGACAATTAGAGAAATGCATGATAAATTTAAAGTAATATATTTCTTAGCTAATTTCTTTATTGATATTCAGTTACTGTTTCTGATGTAATGTAAGTTACCATTTCTGATGTAACGAAAGTTACCAATGTTTATGTTAAATATCCAGAATGTAAATTTATGTAAGAACATTAAAATATGCCCTCAATGTTCTTTACACTTTTATGGTTTATTTTCAATAAAAATTATTTCAGTTTTCAAATCAACTGAACAGAGTTCTTTGTAAACACTTAGCGTTGCAATTGACTATTCCTTTTCTTGTAACGTAAGTTACCAACAACAAAATCCTGATTTACTTTTTAACTATGCTATGCTCCTATGTAGTCTGAGTCACAACTTGAAGAATATAATCTATTCTTCAGTCTGTAAGTCATACAGTTTTTTATTTCCACTCCAAAGCAACAGAATCCTAATGAAATTAGTTATTTCTTCATGCAAATGTAACGTAAGTTACCATGGAATGGCCCTGATGCTTCCCTTCCTTAGAGCCTTCCAAGGTGAACCGAAGAGTAAAAGACTTCCTATAGGCTAAGACATTTCCGAAACATCTCTGTTAAGCGTGCTAGAAAAACTGTGTGATTGTATCTTAAATGAAAAGGAGGAAAGTTGTTACGGTTATAATCCCACCTAACTGAGCATTTCTGTAGCTTTTGTAAATTAACAAAGCACATCCTTCCTACGTTCCAGTAACCGAGTTGATAACGAAATGAATGGCGTCTAGCAATAGTATAGCAGACACTAGCTAAAATTAGACCACGGAATAGCATCATACAAATTCGACTTACTCGCAATGATAAATATGACATGCTTACGAGCAGCAATAATATAATAAGTCGGCAAATGCAAAAATATGCGAGGAGGGGCAAAAAGTAGCAATACAGAGCAAACATCACTGGACAGTACTAATTGTTATAATGGGAGTTAAGGTTTTATTAACTTCTGAAATGGCATTTTATCACAAAGAATAGGCTATTTATGTTTCTTATTGCAAATGAAATTGTGTAAAAATAAGAGTGCATACACCCTAAACTAAGGAGGGCATTCCTAAAGAGCAGAAAAAAATAAAAAAACAAAACAAAGACTGACATAGGACGCATCTTAAGGTGCAAGGGAGTTTTAGTACAGGGAAGAAAATCCAAACTCATATGTAAAACATTATTCAAGTTTTCATTAAAATTGTTTTATTTTTATTGCTGTTGTAGAACTCATAAGTTATTTTAAATTTTCTGCATTTGAAATAACGAAAATGAATGCTAAAAACTGAGACTAGAAAGTACATTTACATAATAGGCTAAAGCTCATGAATAGAAGATTGTTCTGACCTATGGAATTTTTAATGCCCTGAAAAATAAAACTACAGTTATTTTTCTGAGTGATGTTATACCTAATTTATTTGTTTTTTAATTTTGAAAAATCTGCCAATAGAAACGCTAGTTACAAGTAGTAGAACAAGCACTCTATCTGTATTTCAACTATACAGTGAAAGAGTTCTCAACCATGAATCTATTTTGACAATTTTATTATGTGATTTTGAGATGTTTTAGGTTATATTTATTTTCAACTATCATTAGTTTTGGGAAATAAAATCCGAAGAATATGTTTCTGATATAGCATTCTGAAAGTTTAGTGTCATACGTTACCTAGTAATTATGGTTAATTAATGTTAATTGGTTAAAATCGGAACAGGCTCGAATATCGCAAAGACTAATATTTGAGATTTGGTGTCATAGATTTACTTTTAACTTCTAAGTTTTACAACTTCTCTGTTCAACCTTTGGTTTTAACGGATGAAAAGTCCCCCTTTGACTGCGGGGAATCTCTTGAAGGAGGCTTTGTCCACCCTGGGCTTAACGTTAATGATACTTATTATGGTTCCCTTTACTAGCCTATATAGAATAGCTTCACGCAGTATGGCTCATTAATAGACCTGGGATTTTAGGCTCTAAAAATATTAGTTTTAGGCACCTAAAATAGGCTTTTAAAACAAGTAAATAGGCTTTTAAAAGAGAAAATAGGCACTAAAAATATGCTTTAAAAATGTGTAAATAGACCGAAAATAGACTTAAAAATACTACAATATGCTCTAAAACTGTAACGTGATCTTTTTTTACTGAAAGAAACATGATATACCTATTCTTAACAGAAATAATTGCAAAATTAAGACAGAATTAAAAATACATTTATCGAAAACAGTTTTGGATTATATGAAAAATTTACATATTATGTCCCTTCTTACTATACACCTGCTACTTATTTTGAGCTAATCCTCCCCCATCAGTCAGCATTCCTTTGGCGACAATTGCTTGGGAAAATCAAGTTTCTGTGAAAACCCCACCCTCTGCTGTTCTGCTCTTCATTCAGGGATGTCCATTAAATGATTTTAAAAGTTACAGAAGTTGAATTTTATTTTAAATGTACAAAATAGGCATTTTAGGCAATAAAATAGTAAAGACAGGCTCCAAAGGTCCAAATAGGCATTTTAGGGCACTATAAAACTCTATAAATATAAGTGATTTATCATGAAATGTCAACATATTTAGAAATTTTCATGTTATTTCATAAGGAACAAAATAGGCACTTGCCTTAAAATCCCAGGTCTACTCATTAACAATGTGTATTAATTCTATGTTTATATTTCATTTCGTTCTGATTTAACATAAAATTCTGAGAAACTAGTTCCGCATTATTTCTCGAGACTCATTATTACGCTTATCCTCAATTACTCCCGAACTCTATTGATTATTTATACTTTACTTGGAACATAAAAAAAAAATATTGATCTGATTTAAGGACACTTCTTAAAATTACAAATCAGACAAATGTTAATGCTAATAATTATGTTCATCTGCCACATTACGACTAACTTATAAACATTAAAAAAAATCGAAGACAAAATGTGCACGGTAAATATTTTTCTCGTTTAATGTAAGAAAAGAAGTCGTCATGCTACGAGGGTAAGTCAATAAGGATCCGTACTTTTTGTTTAATCTTTTGGCAACGTTGTTCATTTATCTCCGCTTGTGGAATGTTTCACCCGCTCAGCATTTGCACCAAAGAAGAACAGCGTGCAGTGATCCGTTGTGTGTGTGTGTGTTTTTTTGTTTTGTTTTGCTTTGTTTTTTTTTTTTTTTGTCCGAAGGTTACCAGGAGCCGAAATCCATCGGAGATTTTCCACACAATATAGAGGCAATATTTTAACAGGGCGAAGCGTGTACGAATGGATTGAAAAGTTCAAAAATGGTCAGACAAGTGTGAAGGAAAGAACATTTCGTATCATGACTTAGACAAACCGAAGACTGACAGTCGATGAAGTGGAAAACCATATGCAAATTATTCATAACCTTAATTATCATTATGGATCACTGCACGCTGTTCTTCTTTGGTGCAAACGCTGAGCGGTGCAGCCATGTTTAATGTGCAACAGTGCAACAATCAGTGGAGCCACAATGGTTAAGCATTCCACAAGCGGAGACAAATGAACAATATGTCGAAGTGCGCGAGCACAAAGCGGTACAGCCAACCTACAAAAGATTAAACAGAAAGTGCGGATACTTATTGACTTACCCTCGCAGTCTACAAGACAGAATTCGCGCCAATAATAAAAGCAAAGAAACGCGGATCCAGAAAACAAAAAAGCAGATAACACAATGACAAGGATGAAGATGTACTAAACAACTCCGTGTCTGTAACAATGTACTAATAGGCCGACTACTCCTATTCACGCACTCACGTGTGGTTCGTTCACCTGCTTCAGTATTCCAAGAAATCGAAATGTGCAACTAGAGCGCCAGCACGTGAAATTTCTATTACAAAAGCACGAAATATCTGTATAAATATTAGACGTGTAGGCTACAGTAAAATTATGACAGCCTACACTTTACGGCATGCCAAAACAACTGATTAACCAAGTTGACCAAAACATGCCTTAGATTTTGTGCACAGATTACTAGAAAGGTTAAGTAAATTTTTCTTTTCTTTTTTGGTGTTGAAATCTAAGCATGGAATTATTAAATCGTAATATCTAAATTCTGGAAGCTTTAAGCTCTTTTGAAACTTTCAAAGACTAAGGACTGGAGAAGGAAGTTGCCATATTTTTAGAAATACCATGGGTACCTGAGTAGAGTACACTCAAAAGATAATATATTTCAATAATGTGTAGCCTACTAATGCTTACCGGGTTAATAATATATTAAATCAGCTAGAGTTCTTAAAATAGCTTTTCAAATACTGAAAGGGATATATTAGCCTCTTACTGCTTTATTCAGAGGACAGTATCAGATGAATACTACAGCCATTCATAGGCGTAGCGAGGGGGGGGGTTTGGGGGTTTGAACCCCCCCCCCCCATTGATTAAAAAAAGGAAAATTGTATAATTTTTTAAAGTGTGCCCATAAATTACTTAATAAAAGTACAAAGCGTGGGAAGCTTAAAACTCGTTATTTTGAGTCTTAATTTTTAAAATTTTCCGGGGATGAACCCCGGAAGCTTAAAACTCGTTATTTTGAGTCTTAATTTTTAAGAATTTCCGGGTATTTTCCCCGGAAGCTTAAAACTCGTTATTTTGCATCTTAATTTTTTAAATTTTCCGGGGGAGGACCCCCGGACCCCCCTCTCCCTGGATGTTATAACCCCCCCATATGGTCGGCCTGGTTACGCCTATGCAGCCATTCATAAAAAATTCACTTGCAGATGATTCACAGGGTATAAGTCTACAATATCTTTGATTAGAAATGCATTATAAGAAATCAATGCACATCTTTTAAAAAGTGACAAGGAATTTAAGGAAATCTGTAGGATTGCTTGAAACGTTTGCACGATTATAGAAGGAGTAAAAGAATTAGGGTAAATAAATACCAATACCCGAAAATACCGGGTGCAATCCAATAACGTAATAAATTTATATTAGTTATATATGCATAGCTTTTACTACTATATATTCTATGACAATATTTGAACATTTATGTATCAGCACCATCAAGATATGGAACATCATTGAAGAATGTGTAATAGTAGCCTATGCATGAGAATCTTATACAGGATTACTATGTAGGCTATGTATGTTTTCAGTTAGTATTGTACTATTGTAGACTAAAAAGAGGAAAGTAAACGTTGCATAGATTGAACTTTTGGACTAGTTTAATTTGTGGTTAGGTGGACAATTTTCTTTATTATAACAAACATTTACCACAAACGGAAAAAAACTAAATTTATCAATATTAAATTTCTATTAGTTGTTCACTTGTGAGATAATTAATTTTCTTAACCTGGTAATTCACACCTATCTTCATCCTATACGGACAGAATTTCGATTTAAAAAAATTGTGATATGCAGATGATTTTATCACTACTGTAGGTCATACAATATTTAAAGGAAAATATCATTTCTGACGACGTATTCAATGTGTTTCTTCACGAATTAACTTATCTCCTCTACAGTGCATCACTGTAAGTCATTCTTGCATGTTACAAAAATAAAAATACAAAATGCGACTTTTCTCTGTCTGTCGCCTTTATTTGTCTCTGTCCATTAATACGATGATTCAAGAACCACTATATACGAGGGGTATTCCGAAAGTAAGTTTCGTCAGTTTGTCACACGGACACTTTATTGACCCAAAAGCAATACAGCATGGCAGCATGAACTATACACCGTGCACTATTTTTCGACATAGTCGCCAGCGACATTGAGACATTTGTCGTAGCGTGCGATCAGTTTGAAGAACCCACTGTGGTAAAACTAGGTGCCCTGCGATGCAAGGAATTGGCGCACAGCCTGCTCCACCTCAGCTTCCTGACATTACTAAAGGTTCCATACAGACCATTTTGAGTGACAAATTGATGTTCCATAAGGTTTGTGCGAGATGGGTTCGTGGAGGCCGCACTTTGCGGGGACGGAAATCGGGAGATCAATTTCAAACAGCTCTATCTCGGACAATAAAAGGTTCAGCGGCTGCAGCAATGGCTCGTTTGAAAGAGGGGAGATAGCGGTACATGGCAGTGGCGCCAAATCTCTCGTGCCATCGTGAGCGGTACACTAATACCCGCGGGCACGCCAGTCTGCTGCGACTCGCTCTTCTACGGCGCAGTGCGCCTGCGTCATGCCTCCTCCGCTGACGCCACTTCCGTCGTGGAACCAGCCACGGGTGAGGATTCGTCTGGCGTTTGTTTGGTTCCCCTGGTGAACACGCCGCTCCTGCCATACATTGACGAAACTTACTTTCGGAATACCCCATGTATACAAATTATCTTTAATCTACAGATAGGCTATATTGTCCTGTGAAGCCACAGTCCATATTTTATTTTGCTTGGTAACACGGGGAATGAGCAAGGTCAATTTTAACCGAAGTCAAAAAGAAATAAATAACAAAGAAAAAACCTCAGAATAGGGGATTTACTCGCAGGAGCAGCCTAAACCATTACAGACTGCAGTATATTCAAAATTTATCGGATGATATATGTTTACAAAACATGGCGCTAAACCATATAGGCCTATCTATCTTTACTAGGTAACTTATAACAAGGTTTTTACTCCGCAGCTTGAAATGAAAAATGAATAATGTTAGGTCTCACCTGCCGATGTTTAATGAAAATAAATACAATAACAATACACATATGAAAACTTTTACACTACTTGTAGTCCGCGCTTAGGACAGCGGTTTGCAACGTTTGCAATAAAGGCGATAAAATGGCATTTTTGCTTGCAGTTTTAAAAGTGATTTTAGCTAAAATATCATATGTAAAAATGCAAAACTCTTAAAATCAAATCGTAGTTAACTAATCCACTAATTAACACTAGTAAAGGAGAGAAAACTTAACCCTTAATCCCTATTTCTTGCGAGCAGAGCCGCGGACAGTAGTTACTTAATTATATTTAATTATCCATTATCATCATTGGTACTGGAGGATTAGATATCAAAACTCTTACTTCTTCTGTACTGAATCTAGATTTATTTGACATGTAACAGGGAAAATTTTCTGAATGCAGCCTAAGATTTCACAGCTACAACAAAGAATCAACAAGAAAATATGAATACGACAGGTGTAGCCCGCATCAGAAACCAACTTGTCTGGCATAACTATCCCATGTCTTTGATATTCAGACTGGAGACTGAAGCCGGAGAGAAAACAAGTTTTCAAAACAATAATCCACCGACCAGGAGATAAATAGAAAGGGGAGACGACGAGAAAAAAGAAAAACAAACACCTGCTTCCTTTTTACATGCTAGGTGAGCAAATTCACTATCCTTTGTGCAAACTTTAAATGAGTCATATGCGAGGCATAATACTATATTTATTTTCCGTTCCTTTCTCAGGAAGCAGCACATGTACTCATTCTCCCCTATTGTATTGCACTACATACTACCCAACACATAAACTGTTACAAACAATTCATACTAAATGCCTCATTTTATAACAAATACTATAGTTTTTTTTTATAATTTTGTTAACATCCTACGAGATATTCAAATTAATGTGTACGTTTTATCAATAACTACTTACTTGTTAGTTTATGAATCGGTGACCATTCTGGACTGTATAAAAATATGTTGGAACTGTAACCAATCGCAAATGCTTGTCATACTTCGATCATTTTATTTCTATCACTTTCATTATATCGCATCTACGTGCACTTGTTTTTATGTAAATTCATAAAGAATGAACACTGAAACATCTTGATCTTCTTTGATAAAAAAGACAAATAATTATAGAACGTCCGCCGCCGTGGGTGAGTTTGCCAGCCACCTGGGCGGCCCGGGTTCGATTCCCTGCCGGGTCGGGGATTTTACAGATGTAAAGGACTGGGTGTTGTGTCCTCATTCCCATCCCGCGAAAGGAACTGGCCACCCTACGCATTATCTTCCGGCCTAGTGTCCCTCGGTAGGGCAGTGGGCTTCCCCCCAGGGCAGGACGGGCCGAACACTTCATCATCATCATCATCATCATCAATTATGGAACTCAGCGGATGGTAACATATAAGCTGCATGTGTGTAGAAGAATATGCAAATACTTTAGGCTATAATTTTACATGTCGTGATGCATTATAAATCTCGTATAACAATAAGTAGGCTTACTATATTAACACTATTGATATATACATTCATGAACCACAGACTATTGTCTCTGTTGGACATTTCATGAGAATATTAATACTAGCTTGTGTAATAGCAGAGCATTTAGACCAAAAACTAAAACAGTTTACTTTCTTGTGAAAGTTCTGTTACTGGAACAAACGATTTCATTAGTAAGGATCAATATGCACTAAAATCAACACAATAAGACTATAATGGCTGGCAATTCTAAACGTTTTAGAGAGGAATATAGAGAATATGTAGTAAGAATGAAGACTGTAACTAAGTAAGTAGGATGTTAGTGATTCCGTATTTTTATTCGCTAAATATTACAATAAAAATAATTCGAGGTCCGGATTTTCTCAAGCTAAATTTCGGACCTCTCGTTACATTAACTATAACTAAAAGCAGAATGGAAAACAGATCTATGAGACAAAAAAAGGCTTGAATTCAAAACTGCAGAAATTGCAGATAGCCTATATGCAGAAAACTCTGATTTTATCAAAGCAGTGTTTTTAAGTTTCATCAGTTGAATAATAGGGAATTCTGATCTGCAGCAAGACCTTCAATTTTTAAAGTGTTTTAGAAGGAAGGTAATGTAATTCATTTTGCGATACTAGTTAGCCAACATCCACCTGACTGTGACGGTAATTTAATGACAGTTGAGTCCTGCTATTGCCGGAAAATCTGGAACGTCTATATATCAGCAACTGTTAATTGATAGGTAGGTCGTAATGTCGCTGAAATAACAGTCTCTTGTCGAGAATGAGAAAGGGAGTGACTGATTCAAGGGAATGAGACATTTAACCTAGTGTGGGTAGGAATAGAATTGATTTCCCTCCAGAGCAATACAGAAACAGTCAAATATTAGGCTCCAGTTCTAGTTTATAATATATAATTGAAGACATTTAGGAATGCCACTGGGCAAAGAGCTCTGATGTCGATGTTTACCTCCCCATATAAGTCCTTGCAGGGACTGAGAGGAGGAGAGGAGAAGTAAGTACCATCTGTAACAGAATGTCGTTCACTAGTGTGTCGTGTTTTAGAAATACTTGCAGTATCGGCCACCTTTTTATCCTGAAGTGGAGCTACTGATCCCATGAATTACGTATACTAACACATAATGATGCTGTCCGCAGCACGTCACAATGACAACTCATCAGGCGAATGATATTTCGTGCAGAGTGTACTGCACAGTGCGATTACATCACTGAGGAGGAAGATAGTTCGTAAACATGACACCGGCAAAGATATTTGTCCTGTGTTATAAAAATCTAATTCTGTGGGTACTTAAATGGACTCTCAAACCCCCTTTGTAGAACTTCAAATCAATCCTATAAAAATTGAAGGAAAAAAGAAGTTCCTGAGAAATTCCACTTTCTAACTATAATTTTGTTACCGTTTACACTCTGCAAAAAATGCGCAAGTCAATAATCTCACCGTACAAGCTTATTCTTTAGACATTAGTGAAATAATCTCACAGAATAGACTAAGTTATTTTTGTAGGGAACACTTTGCAGTAGTCTCAGGGCTCAGGGGATGCGTTCAATCCTCTCCCGCAGCGGGCCCAGGTTCGATTCCTGGTCGGGACAAGTTACCTAGGTGGGGTTTTTCCTCACCTTTGAGACGAATGTCGGGTAACTTTAGGCCCTTGTGGTCCCCAGATATCATCTGGCCGTCATTATCATCTTCATCCCATTCTCGCCTTGTTTGGAGTGAGTGTGTGTGTGAATGGTGTGTCTCGTCCTATGTGTTCGTGTTGTCTCGGAGGTGGCCCCGGCATTGGGCTGATCACTCATCCGGGGAGGCCCTCCATGTCCTTGTCTGGTCAAAAAAGTATGTATGTGATCCAAAGATAATCCCTCTCCCGACAGGTCGCGGCCCTGTAAGGCCCGGGCGGCTTGGGTCGCTTAAATCCTAAAAAAAGGAGAGGTTAAACTACGAGAAAGAAAGAAAGAAAGAACACTTTGCAGTATACTAGCCTAATTATGGTAAACATTAATTAAAACGGAGGAAAAGGAAAATCGCTGTTAACAATATCCATGTTCTCAGAGCAAGGATACAGATTACAACAATATATATATATATATATCAAACGTGTATACTGTACGTACACACATATTATTCATTCAACGGCTTTCTGCATCTTTACTCGCTGTGCTCGGTTCGTACAAATGACCATGTCTTAAAAAGCCATAATAGCTCGTTGTATAACATAACTATTAGCCTATATCAGACTCGTACGAAAAAGATAAAATTTTTAGAAATGTAATAATATTAAACAGAATTATTTACCGTATTTATAACAGACTGGTCATACCTATGCAACTCATATCTAGTTTCCTGAAGACTAATATGTAAAAATTTTGAAAATGACGTAGGCCTAGAGATGCGGCAAAGAGTAAGAAAAATGCACGTCCCAACGTTGCTGTTATATCACATTAGCAGAACGCATTTGTCATCCACAATCTGAACACGAAGCGCAACGAAGTCAGAACTCATTTGTAAAATAATTCTGATGTCCTTGGGCCTCTGTATCACGAACGGTGTGAATAAAATGACATCACTCTCACATTATATTGCCCCGGGACATCTCTAGCATTGCATAGCCTACGTCACACTGAAGGTAAATTTGTTATCTGCACCCATCAATTACTAAGGGTAATTTGGACAGAAGTGCGTGTGATACTGGAAGTATCATTATTCTCTTCAGTAATATTATTCTGCCTCTCGAATTTGCTTTATGAGACTAGCAAGAAAATACGTATTTGGTCTACGTAATTAGGCCTACGAGATGTCTTGCGCTATTAAAAATAAAAAAGAAGTCTGTTTAATGAGGCTGCTTTTAATTATATTGTACACAGCCTACATAACTGATAACAAAACAATTACAGAATATATTCAAAGACAAAGGCGCCGATCTGAATTTCTTATGTGATAAAAACTCAAATGTTGGGGGGGGGGGGCAGAAAGTATCTTGCCGGGCAAGTTCTATGTTCTGCTACGTTCTAGGAAAAGTTAATGAAGAATTAAATGTTTTAATTGGTTACAAGTAAATGCGTTTCGCCAAGTTTGATTACAACTTTAGGTCTACTAGTTGCAGAGTATATTTAATTCACTTCTAAAGAAACAGAAGAGGCTTTTTTAGCTTCCGAAGTTACACAACTGGACCATTTTTATTTTTAAAATATGAAATGCTAATTTTACAAACAATTTCATTCCCCAAAAATTTCAATGATGCACTCTGCGTCTTAATACCTGATATAAGTACACCCATTCACTACCACGAACTATATTCAACATAATACTATGCAAGTTTTATTAAAAGATTTGCATATTAAATCAGACCTTCTACGGTAAGGGGGATGCCTGCAAGACTGTTCTAATTCAATCCGAAAATCTTTCCAGGTCGCAGCAAAGTCCACAACTTTCGTCAGAAAAGTCTGGGGGACAGTATCGCTCGTGTTATGGGGGTTCATTAGCACTGCTATAGTATAGCAGAACAGTGGTATTAAACACTCGTTCATTGTGGTCATAACTGGGGCCCGGATTTTTATGTGCTAAAAAACTTAAAAATATTTATTTTTTATGTGCTAAAATTTTAAAAATATGTGCTAAAACTTTAAAAAAAAAAAAAAAAAAAAACACCAGAATGTTCGTAACTTACTAGAACAAATTATAATGAAACTCCCCAACATCAGATGTAAAATGCTGACAGGAGTTGCAGTGCACAACAAATGTCATTTCCAGATTATGGATCACAAATCCTTGTCTATTATCCGAGAATAATGCCTTATATTGAGAAAAGGAATGTTCTACATCACACGATGTTAACCTTGCATATTTGGAGAGGGGTAGATCACTAACACACACACACAATCAATTCGATTATGTTTTGGCCTTCCAAAACTTGAGCGACTTTGCCACCATTTTTCTCAATCATACCTTTAAATTTTGTTCTTAGAACTTTTATTTTCGAACCTGAGATAGTGTTAAATTGCCTTTCAACGTATTGTATTTCTTTAAGTGAATTACGCAATGTTGAGATTGGGTTCTGTTCTGTTCTTCCCTGATAATAACTCTCACCTCATTGCAAGTGAAGCATTTGTGTTGAATTCTTTCGAGACACAAATTTTTGTTGTAAAATGTTAAAAGAGAATGAGGAAAAGTACTAAAATATTTATTTATATAGAAAATATTTATTCACATAACTTTTTTGTAAAACATGTGTTTTTATGTAAAATAAAATTTGGAATTTGCGGTTGTCGGACCTTGATATGAGCATCAGGGGGAAAAAATTACATAAAAAATCCGAAAAAAGTACTAAAATATGTATTTATGGAGAAAATATCGAAAATATTTATTCACATAACTTTTTTTTGTAAAATATGTGTTTTTATGTTAAATAAAATTTGGAATTTGCTGTTGTCGGACCTCGATTTGGATATTAAACTTTGTTTTAGGAATGTACGCATGAGGAAAAAAAAAAACATTTTTTTACATACAAATCCGGGCCCTAGTCTTAACACAGCTAACATAGACATGTGTGGACGAAAAGCGAAATTGAGGTACAAATGAAAACTCAGATCTTAGAAAATATAAAAGTAAAAATGAAAGAGTTAAAACTAAACGATATAACTGTGACATCAGAGAGCTATGAATGACTAAAATTTCACACATTCTTATAGCGGATTATATTTGTAGCATAAGTGAGACACACTCGAATAAGGTGTTGCTTGGGCATTTCACTGCTATTAACGTATAAATGCGTCGGTTCAAAAACTGTATAAAATTAGATATGTAAAGTTGATGGAGTAGGCCTTTATATAAAATTTGAGGATTTTTATTCAAGTGTTATGTTTCACAATTCATGGAACTCAGCAATTTTACTGAAATTTTCCTTATCGATATCAATCTTAGAGCATACTGCTGTTTTTACTTGACGACTGCCTTATTGCCAATGTAAAAATTCAGCTCTGAATAGCCTACTTGTTTTAACAAATGAAATATAATTTTAAATTTCATGTACGGAATGTTAACAACATGAACAACCAAATTCTAGCATTTAAAGCACCGTAGTATGTATACTTTTATTGTAAAATTAGGCCTGATTAGAGCTTCTTGGAGTTCATTGCAGAATCTCTATGAAAGAGCATTTAATGAAGGTTCACTTACTGGCAATATGCAACAGTAGATTTTACATTAATGATGCAGAAAATTAATATTAATTTAAGTAAAAAAAAATTGCCTGCAACTAGCACAATTTTTTCGCACAATTTCCCAGTGCTTCAAAAGAGTAAATCAATTAAATTAGACGACACAGAAGCAAAACGTGAAAACTGAAAATACGAAAAAATGTAGATGGGAGAGAAAGAGGCCCGGCACGGGTATATCGATCGCCGTGTAGAGTATAGTGAAAACAGAATGCATGGAGGTCTATTTCCAGGTTACTAACTTATTCAACAGGTCTTGCCGAGGAATTTCATAAGGATAGCAGATGCCACACGTCTCCTCCGATAATGACATTAAAGGGGTGTCCACCCATAAGAGAAAAATCAATGTCGTCAGTCAGTCGATAATGTCGGACTACAATGACGTACTCCGATGGAACCCACTACCACAAACGAAAATATTTTACTACACAACCGACGTATCGGTCCAGGTCAACTTCAAGACGAAATACTTGATCATATTCACCAGATCCAACTTGGACGTATCACATCCATCCAAGGCAGACTTCTTCCTTTAAGTAAGCGGCTCCCAACTGCTTAAAAAATGTTTGCATTATATAAGACATTTGGACTATTCACACTTTGGGGTCCTATACTAGGATCAGCTGAAAGTTTAAAGTAGACTGCGCCCGAGTACCTAGAGGTCGGACTGTTGTATTTAATGTATGTCACAGGAGAGTGTTGCCTCTCTAGTACATGGACACACCATTTGGTAGCATTGTGACGTACGGTTTTACGAATAAAGACGATGGTAATTTAGTTGTGAGTCAGGCGCCGCAGATTGGATATGACAAGATGAACAGCATTCTTACGTCAAAATAGTCACTAACCGAGGGAGAAATGCCATAGAATATCACAAGGAGCTGATGGAAGCTTTGGGGAATAATGCCCATATCATGGAGTGAATATGTGTGCTTTCATGCTTCCAACTACCGCATTACATTAGAGTGGAACGATGCAGTCACGTGTGGACGTTTACGGATATCTGTTTCCTTCGCTATCCTACATCTGTTTCCGTAATCTGCATTGTACATTTCATGCCCTGCCCTTTCATCTGTATACTTCAAAGATTTAAAAGGGTCCCACATTTTCAAAAGAAAAAATAGTTGCCATGAATTACGCCCCATCCCTCGTGTGTGTGTGTGTGTATATATACCCACTATATATATATTGGGTTCCATTTATGCTGAGTGTTTACAATAACATGTCATTATCATTTCTGAAAACTGATGATCATTAATTCCATCTATAATTCCTCAGTGGAAAGAAAAACAAATCACAACCAAACAGCACATTTTTACTAATTTTGAACATCTATAAATACATATACTTCTTAGCCTGTATGCAGTCAATTTATCAACATTATAGGCCTATACGAAAAAGATCACTACAGTATAATTTTTTCATAATCTGCTGTTTAAAATATATTTAATTCGTTTCTACGAAAGGCAATCTGAAAAAAAGTCCAAAATCGGCTGGTTGTCTGGCATAAATAAGTAGCTAAATGACTGATCTCTAAAGTGTTAAATATCGCCTTTTATCAGATATAATCTAATAGCAATATTAAATTATTGATGTGTATTTGTATTGAAGGAAAACAATACATTTTACATGACATAAACCTCTAGTCACAAAAATAAAACAAAAATAAGCTTTTGGCCTGTCTTAAAAATGTCAATTTCGCGAGAGTAACTCAAGATAACTCTATGTTGTTAATGTAATTCTACTGAAGTCTGTACACCTATGCGATACAAGTATGCTCACACAAATTTCATGTGGGATGTGATTTAAGAATAAGAAGCAGGTTGTCCAAGCAATAGTATGGTTTCATCACAGTAAAATTTTTTATTGCGATCATTTTCTTGTCATAACGTAGCACATCTAAGGCCATAAATATGACAGTTTATTTCTTCAAATAGGCTACCGATCTATATAACAACTTTTGTAACGTTTAACTTGGCTCATGTATTAAATATCTATCACTAACTGTTTATCCTTCCTTCATGTTCCTCAAACATTTCATCCACTAGACTACAAAGACTCGGAACAGGAAAAATTCCTACAATATTTTTTACACACATTCATGGATTTTAATCCGATTAAAATAATAATGGCGAATTATCTTCATAATAAGTCAGTAAAAGCTGAAATTGTAACATGTGAAACCAATAGAGACTCTATTTCAAAAGAATGGACTGTTTCTCGAACAACTTACCAACTGTCGGACGATGAATTACACCTAAAAACACACTTTTATAGAATCTGAACTCCAATTATCTGAATCGAATGGCATTTGAACATGTGCAGGTTATCAGGGAGTGAAAGTGGCTTCATCATATGGCCGTCACTTCAACATCTAAAACAAATCTGTCATATTCTACAAAATTGTTTCAATTAGTTCCTGAATGAAAGCAAGTATCTCTTAACAAGTCATGAGAAAAGTTTCACTCTATTATTTCATACAAAACGGGAGAATAACATTAACTGAAATGAAAGTAATAATGCTGTCGTCACTTTTGTTAACATTGTTCATTTCCGTTTACCAATTATATATTTATAGCCTTAAGAGGGCTCACAAGAGAATGAAAAATACATCCACTGAAATTTTAAAAGTAAATTACAGTTCAATGCCATTCTTATACGATTAATTAGAAACGTACCGTGGAACAAGCGCACGTGGGAATAACGCACAGCCGATTTCGTGGACTAGCGCGCAGGACAGGTTTGGCGATTAAACCGCGAGAGTTCTGCGCACATATTTTTATTGAGATGTGCATCGAACTGAAAGGAATGGGTAAAGGGGAATTTTAACAGATGGCTTTCTTTTAAGACACCGATTACCTGTAGTTTTTTAAATGCTGTTTTAATTAATAATAAACAAAACGTATTAACCCTCCCTCGCACTTACAACATGTAGCCTAGGTAACGCACATTTAGATTGTTTTAATCAGCCACAGTCTCGTCATTTTTTCAGCAATAGCGAAATGAAGCAGTCAACTTAGTCAAATTTAGCAACATAAGACAGGCAACTGAGGCAATCTCTGCAGATGCGCACTTTAACTGTCTGATCTTCAACTGTGCGTAAATACCACTGTGCGCTACTCCCACGGAATCAATTTATTTGAAATGCCGTTAAGTAATAGCATTAAGACACAATCAAACTAGAATTTATGTTCATCTACTATCAAAAGTAAGATACTTCATCTTTTTACACAAAATCAGCCAATTCCCGCCCTGATAGTGCGTTAGTTCCTAAAAAATAATCAAGGGATTTTAGACATGCCATTTGTTCCTCTGTGCTAATAAGGAAATGAATAGTACTCCTAAGAAGAACTAGAAATTATTAACAAAACTGAGGGTCTCGGTGTTCTGTGAATTAGAGGTTAGTGGCTTTATTCATACAACCATTCGTTACCTAATATAAATCTAGACATTTAAAACATAACAGTAATCACATGTTCTTGGACTTTCACCCAAACTTTCAACAATGCACTCTGGTGCCATCCTCAGGAATGCTGAAGAATTGTCCGAAAACTTATGATAAAATTATGCGCCGGAAAAGATTTAAGGGAAAAAGTACTCCGAGAGGGTAAAAAATCACCATTTTTTGTTTGTTTTTAACCGGAAACAAATTTTCTAAATCTTCCTGAACAAGAATATATATTACATTTTTTTTTTAGTGTTAAAATACACTTAAAATCAGAGAAAGCATTTCAATTGATCAAGAAGAACCGCATCCACCATCCAAGAACAAGACGTGTCAAGGCAAAGAACAAGTGTCAAGGCAAAGAACAAGTGTCAAGGCAAGAACAAAGGAAGCTGGGCCAAGAGAAGCAATGTGAGAGAAAGAAAGGGGAAGATAATAAAGATTATAATGAGTATGAACCCGGAATGCAATGATAGAAAATTGTTAAAATTTTAAACCCAAATATCTCAAAACTAAATTTTCATACAAGATTGTACCATTATCTCAGAATGTATTAGAGCTAGAGTGCTGAAATTGTGCACACTCATTTAACATAATATGCTAGTAAAGAACTGGTAGCAACTTTCTTTGATACCATATTTATTGTAATATTTAGGGATTTTTTTTGTGTTTTAAATTTCACAATTTTTTGTGTGACTTTTTATACATCTGTAAGATTTTCTTAAAACTGATCCAATGAAGATAGATTCGTAATTCTCCTGCAGCTTTCCCATACATAGGTATATAGCTTTCCCACTTTGTACATTTTTTACGATTCAAACAGTGAAAATATACTTGAAATCCATTTTATAAGTACAATGTGAGTTATTAATTATAATTTTCATACATTTTTTTTAGTTTCACTATATTTATTGAGAAATGCTTACAATTTCAATTTCTCTACACCTATACAAAATACTAAATTAATGAAGAAGAATACCGAACTCCAGCTACAGTGTTTTCCAGTAATCGCAGTTTAGTTACAATTAATAGTGA
Organism: Ectobius pallidus; assembly: GCA_964059195.1. Taxonomy (NCBI): domain Eukaryota; kingdom Metazoa; phylum Arthropoda; class Insecta; order Blattodea; family Ectobiidae; genus Ectobius; species Ectobius pallidus. The sequence continues at coordinate 91,474,133 of CAXKWD010000002.1, forward strand.
ACTGACTCATCTGAAATATATAAATAGCATTCATCATAGCCTAAGTACATATTTTACATATGAAGTGACTCAAACTGTGAATAGATAACATACTTCACAGTATACAGTGTATATGTTTTCAGGACAACATTTTAATATATATGTAACTCAATAGATTTTATTTGTCAAAAATCGTTCAGAATATTATTGACAAACCAAGTTTTAACATACCATATTTTATATATCATTTGGTGAAGTTTTTGATGTTAATACTAGTGTATATAACTTAATGGATTTTTAATTTTGTGTACTATAATAGGCCTAGATCTAATTTTTTAGAATAATATTGACAAGCCAAAGTTTTAATCTACTACATTTATACATATCACTTTGGTGAATTTGATTTTTTTTATATAAACAGCTATATAATTTCAATTATAAACAAATTTCATTTTTATAACTTATTGACATGGCTTTTATATACCGTCATATACAGATACACAATTAATAAAATAGGTTAATTACTGAAATATCTTATTATTCTCAAGTAATCCTAAGTTTGATTTTTTGAGGGAATAAGGTGGTGATATTGAACGTGATTATGATTATATATAAAATACACCTAGTACATGCAATAAATACAATCAGATACAACAACGAGGGAAAATACGAACAAAATCAATGTTAGTTAAAGAAGTTATTTCTAAGTTAAACTTACAATACAATTTATTGAATATCATGTTATATTCATTGATATTATTATATTGCCTCAGAATGAGTATAGCTTGTGATCGGAGGTATCTTCTTTATTTTTTGTATAAAATGTGTCTATTCTTTTAATCCAGCTAATGAAACCACTACCATAAACGAATAAGCAATATAACTATGAACATATCCAGATGAACATGTAAAAATTTGAAATGAATAGCTTTTACAATTTTTAATTAATAGTCACTTAAAATAAATACTGTCTAGAAAATAGAATAGCCGGAATACCATGTTCCCTTAAATAATATGCATACAGGAATGACTGTTAAGGTTTAAGCGATTGATAATTCAGAGTATGATCGTTTCTATGTTTTTCGTTCATAATTTGTATTCAATCGACGGCGGCTCCAGTGTTAGTAACTACGAGACGTGACCCGATTCTGAATATCGTACGAAATTAGATTTCTCGAAATGAAGATACCAACTCCTTCACAACTTGAGGAAACCTAAAATACACCCTTAGTGCCACGCACTTTATTTAGTTATAAGATATGGCTTCCAAAATTTTATTCTGGATACTAGCACCAATCTCTTTATTAGATATGCATTTAGTCCAATGAATGCGGAAAAGAAGAAGAGAAAAATAATTTTGTAGAAGCTAACAATGCCTACAGACCTCTCTTTATACCTCTTTTATTGAAACACAATTTATTTTGTACTACGAAATGAATGATACACCGGATTATTTTTCTATCTTATTTAGTTCTGTGCTCATAGCCAGTGTCCGTGTAAAAACCACACGTTACCTTTTAGTCTCATTTTCACACACACAAGCATACATATATATACACACACACACATATATAATAAGTACCGATAAATGAGTTTTTTTTTAAGTTTGTCTGCTAGACCTACGCCTTCTACGTGGAATGTACTCGAGGGACTTGTTATGGTTGAATCCTGCATCACCCTAATTTATACTGCGAAACTGTTTCTAAAAAAAAATAAAAAGCTGTAATAGCAAAGCTCTTTTCTGTATCGACGGGTTTACTTCAGTGCATCTTTCAGTTTACAGTAATTTGTTAGAGTCTGTTATTTTCTTTTTTTGGATTTTGATGAGATTGTACGGAGGTTGCCCAGGCATTCGGCTGATCACTCATCCGGGGAGGCTCTCCATGTCCTTGTCTGATCAAAAAAGTATGTATGTGATCCATAGATAATCCCTCTCCCGACAGGTCGCGGCTCTGTAAGGCCCGGGCGGCTTGGGTCGCTTAAATCCTAAATGGGAGAGGTAAAACTAAGATAAAGAAAGAATCAAGGAAAGAAAGAAAGATGAGATTGTAAGCTGGATTAAAACTGAAATACTAATGGTGTTGAACTGTATGGTGCATAACTATGATCAATATTTTTTTTTACAGTAGTATTAGATACGTATAAAATAAATCAAGTTTCCACTTGTTCGAATTATAGTTTTGAAAATACACCGGGCTGAGATAGCCTAGTATTAAAGTCGGCACTACGCTTCTGGAAAAAGTATCTTCGAATAAGTTCTAAAGTTGTATATTTGTTTCTTTTTCAAGGTCTGTTTTCCTATGGCGTGCTCTTTATGAATGTTAATCCAACTTGTTCAGTTATTATGAATAAAATTAAGCACCCTAAAGACGACTTGTCTAAATTAATTTGCTTCCTTCAAAGTTGGACAGACCGTTCTAGACGATAAACATTACTCAAGTCTAAGATAGTGAGTTTAGTCACTTAAATTTATATTTTAATCGAGGGAAATAACAAATAAGATTATTTTGTGTGGTTTTCACTGATTTAACGAAATATAATGTGTGATCTGTTCTGTAAGTCTATCGTATTTTACAAGATAATGCAATATAATTAAAAACACTGGCATGCCGTTTCATCTGCAAAATTCCTTCCGTCATGTAGAGATTCTGTATTGTACGCAATCTAGGCTACTGCCGTTACTGATTTAGCCCAGAAAACCACTCGTCGCTGACTACTGAAACGTGAACTGTGAACATTTTGGCGAAGCATTATTCTTTTCTGGTTCAGGTTGAGGAGTTCAGTTCCTAAGTTCAGGCTTGAAATAACTATTGACCAAAAAGAGATTTTTTCTTTACGAATAAAAAGAGAACGCATATTCACATGGATAAATCCTTGCTTAAAGTACAGGTGATGAAACTAGAACTGTATTTATAATTTTTTCCCAGGGATCAGTAAAGTTTACTTCATATACATTACATTAGAAACATTTGGTACCTACTGCTATAATTGTTATGTTATAACTTGTATAATAAAATTATAATTTCGTTACAGCGTTCTGTAGATGTGACATAAAATTTAGAAAGGATTTTTACAGCAGTTTTTCTTGCATAGTTATTACAAAGTGGTTTTTCGTAGCTAACCACGATAGTTCAGGAGTATTTCAGGAGTATTTCATTGCACAATCCTCTATACTTGTATCTGGGGCATTCATATAGGCCTATAAACCATTATGAACAGTTACATATAGATATGGAACCAAGTAAGTCAAACGAAGATATTAAAAGGTTTATGAGAGACCACTGTTTTTATCTACTTTCTTACTTGCATATTTCCAAGTCCTTTAAATCTTTCTCACTAAGTTACCGGTATATTAGGCCTACCATGACTACACGATATAAAGGGATGCTTTAGCTTTCTTGCCCGGTTTCTACAAACCTGTGAATTACCTATGGGTAAATTATCCATGGATAAATTAGTCCCATTTCAACCACAATGATATAATGAGCAAGGCCTTGGAGTTGTACAGTTAATTTAATTCAGAAGGCTTTGATTCTCATTGTTATTGATCCTACAAAGAGGTTAAATTTTATCCAGCCATCCATGAAAGGATAAATTAACCCGACGATTTACCCTTGGAAAGATCTAGCCTGAGTTTGTAGGAACATTTCTTCTGTCATTTTCATATTTACTCAGAGGACATTTATCTAGAAACTCGTCACAAGTGTAAGTGATTGCTATCAGTGGATTAAAATTGGAGGCTGATTACATTATTGTAACTCCGAGTCCCAATTGTTTCACTGTCAGTGGACCTTCACAGAGTTTAGTTGAATAGTATATTTTGTATAAATTACTACTGTATTATGTATTATTACTGATTTGAAGATTCAATTGCATGAGACCTTTTTTCCCTTTTGTATTAGGACTATGTTGGAACTGTATGGTACATGGTTTAAGCTACGATCGCATTTTTCGCGAAATGCGAAAGGAAACTTTAGAATGCGAAAGAAATTGTAGCCACTTTCGCAAAAATGCGAAAGGAAATTCTTACATCGTGATCGTATACGCTTTTGAGAAGTGGGCCAATTTGAAACAGAGGAAAGTGTTAAATTCCAAACCAAATTGTTTAAAAATAAATAAAATTAAAAAAATAATAATAATAGTAATTTGCTTTTTAGTTCAGTTTGTTATTTGTACCATTTTTCATTATTTTGAAGCTACATAAAAAATGCAGTTAAAATTAACTTTTAGAAATAAATTTGTATTTTAGCATTTTGCTAATGCTTTTTTATCCATTTTCTCTTTTTTGCTAAAGTTTTTTTTTCTTCTAGCTTAAACCTTGGTATGGTATCTAGAAATTCACCATGAGAACTGATAATATTATTGAACAGCTATGATTCATGTAAAATATGTATTGGCTTAGAAACATACTGACATCTTATCCCTGTTATCTTTGTTGTTTTAACGACTTGAAGGACAAATTGCTGATAAGTAGTCTAATGCACGATTCCTCTTTTTCAAAAGTGCATACTTGATAAACTAAAGTTAGTAGGTGTACAGGATGTGCAATCTGCTTGTATGTTAGGAAATTATTATCATCTAATGAATGTGTCATTTATATGAGGATCAGTCAATAAGTCGCAAAAGCCAGAATACTGCATACAGTTTTAAATTTCGTGGCCGTGTGTTTCTAGAAGGTGGCAGCACATGTCGGCTGGAATATTGTAATAAACTGAATTCATTTTGTTTTGTAAAAATTAGTTGGTTTGAAGAAAACGGCAAGAAGAAGCTTCAAGTTGACCGAACGCCATCAGCTGTCATCACAAGAACAACAAGAACAGCTGATTGCGAAAGAGAGCCGTCTCCGTTTGTTTGAGTGAATCTAAAATCTCAAAACTTAAACTTTTAATTTTGGTAAAAAAAACAGACGTACCCAATTTATCTATAATCGTAATTAAGATACTCGGACGATGATTGTGAAACTCGTAAAGTATGGCACCTGAAAAAGTGAAAAATGTGCCAAATTATTATTTTCTAAATTCGACCTCAAAAGATTTGAAACTTTGGTAAAGGTCGCTGTATTAACTTATTACTATATTATTTATAGGAAGTCTTCTTCTATTTTGTTTCGCTAGCCGCAGTAATAACTTCCAAGGGTCTGGTCTAGAACAACAAAGCGACATTAAGAAACCTACTGGAATCAGTCACTGTCAGCAATAAGAGCAAAACCTTACACACCAAGCATGTAATCTACTTCCAATTCAACAAGTGTTAATTCTACACCACCTGGTAAGGAATGTCACCGGTAAAGGGAAGGGTCATTCAGGATATCGATGACTGTGGAATACTTGCTTCGTTTCTTCCTCACGAGATAAGGTCATTAAAGAGACAGTCAAATTATATTTTCAAGAAGATGTCCTCAACTCTCCTTACAAGCAAGTAATGTATATAGCTATTAGTCTCATTTATTGTGCGACCTATAACAACTATAGGGTAAGCTAAAAACATGCATACAATTATTGTATGTGCTGCCTCATAGCAGATCACATCATACGAAGCACCCCAAAATCCAGTATATGAGTTTATAATAAGAATAGGAAAACAGGATTTAAAAATATATTAATAAGCTTACATCTAAAATTACAAGAGCTCTTGCAGGTACTGCGTATAGCCTAGTACAGTTATTTATTGCATATTAGAGCTAGTACTGGGTATGCAATGAAAGACTCTAGTACTAGTACTTGTTTCACCCCATGCGGAATAAACGAGTAGCTGTCACAGCTGTCACAGGACATTCTTAGATTTTGATTGGCTGAGGCAACTAGCTGATTGGTGCGGTAAAAATAAAGAGCATGGGTTGAGCTGTCGGCAAACCTATCCTCCTAACAGAAGGAAGCCACCTGGGTATGCAAAGAATAACTGGATTTTTATATTAGTAGAGTTCTTCATTGCATGGCGGCTTCAAAGGAATGAACCACGTTAATGTTCTTTGATCTCACGAAGTCGGAGGATTGGGGTCTCGGTTTCTGCTTTCCAAAACAAAATCAACTTTGCAATATTCTCTCACCGTTATTACTGGCTTAAGCCGCGTATAGGCTACATTTGCGCTCCTCTCGCGTTCCGCTCTGTAGAACAGTTCGTTGAAATTACCCATGGGAAAGCGACGAACATACTGCGAACCACCACAGTGATTTTTCACCCACCACGCGCCAGCGAGGCTAAAAAAATGAGAACTCGAAGGTGGTAATTATTTAATTAATTAATTTACTTATTATTTACTGTGAATTTAAATGTTCATTTACTAAAGTTCTATCGTAGAAAAACAGTGTATAATATAGGTCCAGAACTATTTTTTTAAACCCTTGTATTTAAATTATATTTTAGCAAATTTCATCATAAACATTCTCTATTCGCGGAATCCTAAATAGCCTATGATCTAGATCGAAATCACGACTTATTAATGCTGAAAAATTAACAGTGAATATCAGGGTTGAACAGTACTTCTTCTGCTTATGAGATGGGGACCTCTAAAAGAGGACAATGTCCTCGAACAGTCTGGGCCAAGTCCTATATGCGAAAATTGACTTTTGCATCTTCAGAATATTGACATATAATCACGAAACCGCCTGCTTCATATGAACTGCCTAGCAATAACTGTGACAAGCTGAGAAGAAATAGAAGTCTAAGAGGTAACATAACTAGACGGGGCTATCTGAATCCAACACTGTAAATCCATAACGCAGCAATCTCGCTGGTCATATGAGAGGATATAAAGAACAGAAGGCTAGGATCTCTCCCTGAAGACGTCAATTCATATAGATGGAAGATCAAGTAGGCTGCTTCGTTTAATATTTAACTGGATGAATTATATCGCGCCTTACCCCTCCGCTGCACTATGGCGCGCTTCTATATAAATCACTTGCGGGAATTGCGAGCGACCTTTTTCTCATCTCACTTTGCATCTTCTCTTTTGTCTTCTCCGGAGTCGTCCACTGAGATAGTGTTCATTCCACTATGCAACAGGGTTGTCTAAAACGAGCTTAATGTCAAATTAAACCACATAAACCTGATGTGAAGACTCAGTAATAATCTCGTAACGAAAGTGATAAGATTTAGTAATTTTTTATGCATTTAAAACTCCAATGTTTTTAATCTAAGGAGCTTTTATGGCCAAGCTGCCACCATTGCCGACGAAATCATAACATTTTCTTGGTCACATGATTAACAAAGGGCATTTTCTGGCATTTAATTTCGATTTTCATAAGTTATATCTAAATTCTAGTCTTAAGCAGCACCAATATATTTTTTTAAATAATAAATTGTACTCTTTTATGTGGAAATTCCCTGTATCGTAAGGCAAAATATTTCACCTTTAAGATACCAATTACCAATACTTAGTAGCCAGTTCTATATTACCGGGACTAGCCTAATTGGTTATAATCATTAGTAAATATTACTGATGCTGGCTTGTCAGCCTTTGATAATGTCCTTATAGCCTAACAAGTCTAGATCTAAAGCATCCAAAAACTATATAGTCTATATGATCCTTCTTCAAACATTGTTTGTAACTTCATGCCTGATCCCATAAGTACATAAAAAACAAAAAATAAACTGAATTAATTTTGATGTTTCAATTAAAAAATAAAATTATTATAGCAAGAATATACTATTATGTAATGATGCAGACATAAATATTTACATACGTTACTGAATAGCATTTCTTCATTGCCGTGCACGAGACTAATAGAAGACTGCCTGCCTCGGCTCTGGCACCTAGCCACTTGAAAATATTTTATCATGTAACCACTATTTTGGGAATGGAGGCACGACACTTCAAATGAGACTAAGAGATAGAAGTAATTTTATAACAAGCGATTATAGTAATGTATAATAAAATAACAGTAATTATAATAACAAAATGATAGGCTTCTCAAACTTAATTCCGATAACAGGAAACAGTAAATTTTACTTGCACAGTCGGCTCACAGTAGGCCTACTAACTTATATGTGAAAATACAGATGACACGACACGGTAGGGACAAAGTTGGAGCACAATCGTCACCCAGTCCTATTTGTGGAAATCGACCTTTATGCTTTAATAATTAGTTTGTATCCTAATAAGAAACAACTGACATCAGTAGCAGTTAGTTTTATGTAACAAGAATGATGTTATGGACCACGCTACACCACTAATGGAATCCTCACCCTACTCGTCTGTTATCCTTTGTCTTACTCTTATCTGCTTTCTTTCCTTTTTCTTCGCGGCTCTGCAATATCTATCGTCTGCTGACCTACATCTGCTGGGAAATGAAAGGAAAAAGGATACTTCAAGTAAAGAGGATGAATAACTGCTTACTTTTGAGGGCTAGATAAAGTGTAATCCTACACACAATAAATATTAGGTAGGCCTATAGTTATTTATATATGTGTTACTACGAGGGGGATCCAGGAAATAACGACCGTTTTGTTATAGTAATTAAAAAAAATCATATTTATTTGAAAAAACAAAGTCTGTTACATAACTGAAGCTTCCTTTACTTCTCTACATAATCACCACCCACATTTAAACATTTGTCGTATCTGTTCACTAGCTTTAGAATTCCCGTGTTATACTCCTCTGCCGCCAGTTCATTAAGCCAGGTGTTCACTGTCTTCTTCAACTCTTCATCACTTCCAAAACGCGTACCACCCAGAAAGTCTTTCAGAAAATCGCTAGGAGCAAGGTCTGGACTATAGGGCGGATGATCAAAGATTGATCCAGCAATTCTCGAGTGAAGCACAACTCCTCTCGAAAGCATTCCTCGCCTCCTGTTTTGGATGGCTCGCCGTAGTTTTCGTAAAGTCTCACAATAACGATTTGCATTGATCGTAGTGCCTTTTGGCATGAAATCCAGCAAAAGAACACCTTTGCGATCCCAAAAGACAGTGAACACCTGGCTTAATGAACTGGCGGCAGAGGAGTATAACACGGGAATTCTAAAGCTAGTGAACAGATACGACAAATGTTTAAATGTGGGTGGTGATTATGTAGAGAAGTAAAGGAAGCTTCAGTTATGCAACAGACTTTGTTTTTTCAAATAAATATGATTTTTTTAATTACTACAACAAAACGGTCGTTATTTCCTGGATCCCCCTCGTACATGCAGTCAATCAGCCAACCCTACTCCTTGCCAACGGAGGTTCCATTACCTAAGACATATTTAATTGTGCTTATTTTCCTGTAGATAGTAGATATCATGTAACAAACCCTTAGACTCGACAGCCCTCTGAGAAGATACTAGGATGTGAAAGGGCTGGGAAATTTTGTCCAGAGCCTCTAATTTAGGCCTACCTAATATTTATTGTGTGTAAGTAAAGTCTCCGGGCTCATGTCACGAATTTACGACAAACTATGAAGCCCCATACCATCAAAAGGGAGAGGGGGAAGAAGTGCAATTCCACAATTCCACAATTCCATGAGCTTTTCTCATCTTGGAGCTTATAAAGAAGGTATAAGTTACACCTAAACTTTTGTAATATACAACACTTTTGTTTATTTGTGTATTTGATGATTTAATTTGATTTGAAAATTTTGAATAAAACTACCAACTTGTTACTTTTTCCTTTCATAGCCGATGTCTTAAGAAAATAAGAAACTGTAGAATCATCTTGATTAAAGTGGGTTCAGAAGTTTCAGAACGATTAACGTAAGCTGTAAGCTTCCCGCTCACACACAAAGCAGAATATGTGCAAGTAAGCAATATAATCACTGCACCAACGGTTGCCAGCAACATAATAAATAAATAAATAAATAAATAAATAAGAAACCTTCAATTATGAAAACAGCATAACTTTTCTATTCTAAATTAATTTACAAATACTGTATAACGCCATTAGTTCATAGGGAGAGTATGTTACTTAACTGCATATCTAACTTCCGATGGTGCAGTACAATAGGTTCTTCCAGTAAACAGTCAGCAGTATCTTTGTTTTACACATTGTCTTAATCCAGGATAATTATATGGGCTGCTTTAACTCAGATGTGTTCACTCAGAAACTATTCTCGTACAGAAACTCCCAACACTGCAAACTCAGGAATTCTCTTTTACATCTCTTTCTCACATAGCTAACTTTCTACTTCTTGACTTAAGTCTTGGTTATGGGTTTCACGTATTTCTAATATACAATTCTAGGATATGTTGGGAAAGTTTAAAGGTCTTTATTAAATAATATCTAATAAGAACTTCATACACAATACCTATACATGGCATCTTAAAGAATCACCCTTTTTATTTACCATTTATTATAATTCTCATCATCATATCATAATTAAGCCGTGAAACGTGTATGGAGGACAAATTTTTAAAGTTAGTACAAAACCTGAAACAGTCGGAAGTCTGAGGAAACATTTACATTAAAAATTGAGAAAATAAGTTAATGAATAATTGAAATATCAAAAGTAGAACAAAAATACCCATAGGTTTGTGGAGATATCCCTACAACATTAAATAACCCAGCATTCATAAAACGAAAAATAAACACAATGATTCTATGTATCACCTTTGGCTTGCTGACATGTACTGAATACTCATAGGAGCTAAAAGAAAATAATATAAAGTTTCTTGGTTTAGCCTACAGAAACTTTAATCAAATGGACTACCACTACTAAGCTTCATTTCCTCGCTGATATTATAAACTTCCTTAAGGGTAATATGAAGGAAAACGAACAAAATGATGGTTACTACGAGGGAATGAAAATTTAAATTAAAACACATCTACGTCGAAACAGCTTTGTAGCAACCAAGGGATTTTCGTAATATGCCGGCTTTGGTCTTCAGACTGCCCTCTGCAAAGAAGAAAACTCTAATATAAACGAAGGTGTATTTTCTAATGTGCCGTATTTTACTTCACCTAATCCCACCATAAAAAGCATTCACATAGAGTTGTGACTATTCTCTGTCAAAGGAAAGGGAATTTTCTATCCCTGCGATAAAATTTGTATTTCAAAGTTATTGTTGATTTCCGATTTCAACCATATTAAAAGACTAATGCAAGAAGGAATGCCATGACTAGGGGGCGGATTTCTACGACATGTCATATTTTCCCCCTTTGCATTATTTCAGGTTTCCGACTAATTTAAATCCGATTCCAAGCATCCTGGTGAAAATGGAACGACTTTTATTGTGCATATAACTGCATATTTAGGAAATTTTCAACTATTGTAGCATATTTAATATGAATATGCATATTTAGGTCATATTTTTGGCATATGTGTGTGCATATTAAAGATATTTTGAAGTTTCATATCATATTTGGTGAATTTTGCATTATAATGATACTTTTTGAGAATTTACAGATATTTTAAATAATTAACACTATATTAATCAAATGTATTGTAATGAAACTTAAAAATATATGCACAATGTGTGAGTGGTAAAGTCATATTTTTAAATTTTATTGGTCATATTTTAACGTTTTTTAGGTCATAAATGCATGCATATATCCTATTTTTTAGGTCATAGAAATCCGCCCCCTAGCCATTTTGTACTTGTCTCAGTACTATTTATGGTATATCAGAATTTCTTAAGTACTTGTTACTTCTTATTTTTTAGTCTATGCAGAGCAAAATTACCAAGAGAGCTAAGAGTTGCAATACACACGCCTATACAGTCAACCCGTGTAGTGTAATGAATAAAATGCTAATTTACTGTTTTAGAAATCTAATAAAATATACACACAGGTAGTAAAGTTTACATTTACATTAAACAACCAGAAGATATTTCAACATTGCACTTTTTATCGCTACGACATTAATATTGTCATCATGATAAAGGTTTTCTAAAAATTTATTTTCAATGGACATCAGCGTAAAGATTGCAATTTCTGTTCACTCAAACGTCATCTCAATCTGTAAGCACAGCTTCCTCTCCTCTTCTATTTTTTTTTTTTTTTTTTTTTTTTCAAATTTGCAATGAATTTTCAATAACACTGACATTGTTTTTAAAGTATTCAGATTCAAAGCTTCAAGAAGTAAGAAATCCTGAGAGTAGGCCTATCAAGAATCTGTAGTGAGTAGATCATAAAAAAATGTATAGGCTATTAACGGGGGGGGGGAATCAAGTTCAAGGGATGGGCTTAAAGGAACTCCATAGAACTGTTTACACTTTTGACACATTAGTGAAGCAGTTACTGATATAACCAGACATATTAATAAATATTTTGTGTAGACCTATAATACCCAGTCGTGCGAATGCATTTCAAATATTTTACCTTACAGATAATAGATATAGTATACTCGTGTGGGATTTATTTTAACACAATCGAGGAAAAGTTAGGAAAAAACAAGAAGTCGCGTCATTTCACAAACAGCCTAAGGTTATCATAGTATACTATTTTTCTATAGTAAGGGAAAATACGTGAAAATACTTACTCAAAATACGGCAATGAATTACAAACAGCATTTCTCTAATTGGACTGGGTCGATAACAACCTTACAAACTAGTATTATTTTAATCTTGGTGACAATCGATACATCGATTACTTGAGTGCTTGCTCAAGCAGTTGCATCATACCATGACGAGGTCTTTCGAGGTCTTAGTTGCCTGACGAATTACGATAAGTCTATATTAAGAAATAAATGGAAGTAATGACAGATAAAATATTGAAATTGTAAACTTTATCTAGTAAACATGATTATATTCCTTGTCTGGAATAATAGTTGTATCAAAAGTTACAAGTTTTGATATAATGACGCAGCTGTGCACAAAGCAGTGCGGTAAGTAAGCAAAAATACGCAGTAGGTTAGGTTACCGGCACTGGGTTTAGGAAGTTCGGGTTTTCATCGTGATAACACGAACGATAAATGGACAAGAACAACTCACGTAGAAAAATCTATTATATTAATGTTATTATATTAAAAATAACGTAACTAAGCTAGAAAATATTTTAAGAAGCTTTCATCATATGGTTGTGTGTATTTTTTTTCTCCTTCCTGATCCCCTATGACGATTGTGAATATAAATCAAAGCTATGCATTCCAATCCATGCCTAAAAATAGTACGCATATATCACGAAAAAACCCCTATTCTCTTAATTTATTGGTCCAATTACATTTCTATCCTCCCCTTCCCAAACGAGTTGGTAATGTTATATTTCTTGATTTCTTGTTGCTACAATGGATTAGGTGACCAGCCTACAACAAATAATGATCAACGATTTTATTTCAATTTAGAAGGAAAGAGGGTATCAGATGGATTCTAAAGCAAACGTGCTGACATTGAAGGGAAAGAAACAATGACGTACTAGTCCAAACGCCACCTAGAAAACATACACGTCCACGGAACGATGGTGCACGAGATACGATACCAAATCAATTGTACAACTATGGGATCTCATAGGACTCAAATAAAACCCGACAACGGTTGCCAGGATTTTCCACACCGTTATAGCTAGGGGGCGGATTTCTATGACCTAAAAAATAGGATATATGCATGCCTTTATGACCTAAAAAACATTAAAATATGACCAATAAAATTTTAAATATGACTTTACCACTTACACATTGTGTATATTTTTTTAAGTTTCATTATAATTCATTTTATTAAAATATAATGTTAATTATTTAAAATATCTGTAAATTCTCAAAAAGTATCATTATAATGCAAAATTTACAAAATATGATATGAAACTTCAAAATTTCTTTAATATGCACGCAAATATGCCAAAAATATGACGTACATATGCATATTCACATTAAATATGCTACAGTGGTTGAAAATTTCCTAAATATGCAGTTATATGCACAATAAAAGCCATTTTCACCAGGATGATGGAATCAGGTTTAAATTACTCGGAAACCTGAAATAATGCAAAGGGGAAAAATATGACATGTCATAGAAATCCGCCCTCTAGTTATAGCTAATCGCAGAACAAAAAAGTAGCCAAAATATCGCCACCAATTCTTGTACGATAAATTATAGGCTTTTTAGTTTCCCCTTACCCTATATTTAATATTTACTTTAAATAACAATAATTTTAATTATTTTTAATTTCAGAAATGTTTATTTTCAACGAAAACGACCAAGTAAATTTTTGAATGTTATAATATGTTGTCTATGTGACACTCTCTTTATAGGGTAATTGTTATAAATAAATAAATTAATTAATGAATAGTACTTTTCAAAACTTGTGAATTATCTACACATACACAAACGCACACTACAATGAAGAGGAATATAAAGTCAACGAACTTGACAGTCTCTTACCTGGGATCGAAAGAAAACCTAGTAGTAGAGGAAACTGAACAGCATCAAGGAATCCAACTAAGCGGTGGCCAGCCACAACACGCGAGAGATCCATTCATCAGCACATTTTTACAACAAACATGACATTACTTAGAAAACCTCGCATTCTTGAGAATCCCGTTCATTTTACATCAGGTGATGTTAAGTGTGTTATTTCAAAGATTAGCTACTCCGTGAATATTACTGTTGACATGCAACACCAGAAGATGTTTTCATTCACAAAGACTGGTCTAAAGTTGATTTCTTACGACTTCGGTTTATTTTCCATGCAGAAATTTATTTTGTAATTAGTACGTGTCAGTTTTTAATGTGGCTGCTAACGATTCGTTTCATATTAGAAAACATGATGGTACCTTTCCTTACAATCATCTTGAAGGGATCTCGTCCATATTAAAAGTAGCAGTTAAGGAATTACATAAATGTTGACCTAGCCATTTTGGTAAAAAAAATGTGATCTTTTTATTTTACTGTCAAAAAATCAATCACACACTAAAAAGTTTAACTGTAAAACATTGTATGACGTTTGGGTGTATGGAAACCTCCGCGAGCTTCAAACTGCCAGTGCATGCTTGAATCAACTGCTTTCTGTTTCAATTTGCATGTTATTTTGCCAAATTCAAAATCTTCCTCTCCCACAAAAACAGATAACAGCTATGAAATTGTTTCACGATGTACTTTACAATTGTGTAACAGAATGACTAATCACATTTTCTGTATAGGCCTTAGTTCTTCTTAAAAAATATATTTAGTATAATCATACGTCAGTCCTTTCAGAACTTTTTCATTTTTCCAGTTAACGTATATAATAGACTATTTTTTAAACAAAACGTATAAATAATATAAAAAATCCATCAGTAACGTTTTTAAGGAAGCACCTAAGAATCTCACATAAAAATTTAGGTTAAAATTTTAATAACTATCGAAGGAGACATTTTTTTAAATTTTGATTTTCAAAAATCAATTAAACTAAATAATATGTATAAAAATTGAATTATTAAAATAAGATTTTAACCTTTACTTTCGGTTTACATTTCTGATAAGTGCGAAATTTCACGTTTCTAGGACAAGTAGTATAGAAAATAACTGTCTACTTATGTCATCCCTTAATAATAAAAGCAAATCGACATACCGTATAGCCTACCACTTGTTCATCTAACAAAACGATCTGCAGCGTGGTTTCTCAAGTATTTTTACTTAAGACAAGAGTAAAGCAAGCTGCACAGATAAGAATATAATCCTCCTTTGTATTTATTTCTCTCTACCTCTACAAAAACCAAAACATATAGGCTATCACTCATTGTAGCCTACGTGTTAATGCGCGCGAACGTATGTGTGTATGTGTTCTAAAGTTTGGGAATAACTGACCAAATTTATAAATTACCTTATCTAGATATCAAATTATGGTTTAAGAAAGAATGATAGAAGTTATCAACGAAATAGCAATGATAATATAATATTACTCATAACCTGTTTTATTGTTTGCTTGCTTAATTTGCTTCGATTTTAATCCAGGACAAATTTCGCTCACAGAATATAATTATAATGAAAAAATAATTATTCAACTGAAATGAAAACCGAACAACAAAAATAAATGGGATGTATAAAAACGAAAGTTATTAGTGAAATTAAAAATAATAATAAATCATTATTTCATTCGTATGAGATAAATAAATCAGGTTTAAGAACTCGATTAAGGAAAACCAATCAGACAAAACTGCTGCTTTAATGTTCTGGTTTTGTTATCCCGAGCTGCAATTGTTTTCCAAGAAAATATAATAAGATTGTCACACCGAAATTATTTTCAGATTAATCTCCAGTGCCCACTGAAATTATATCAACCAAATTGTGATTTTAATTAAGTAATAAGTTTCTTGGTATTCACTGGAAAAATAAGTTATTATACACAATGTTAAATTCTATATTATGTGATTCATTTAGCCAAATCATAATTCCACTAAATATATATATAACTACAGGGCGCCCGAAAAGTAAACGATCCCTGAAAGATATCCGCTAAGATCAATCTTACTCCTGGTAAATTCTGCAGAATCGATCAACTGTAAAAATCATAAGGGTATTAAGAAAGATACTTACAATTTTTATGACAATTGATGATGACAGCCTAAATTTCACTAACATCGTCAGGACTCGTTCTTACCTGAAAAGAAAGAAAACGAGCATAAATAATAACTTGTTACTTGATTTATGTACACTAGAAATTCAATCATGATTAATAAATGTCATATCCGTAGAGGGATGGTAATATTAAAATGTTTCCAATTCACAACCATTTACTCTCTAAGCAGTTAGTGTGATGGTTAGAACTATCTTAAAGCTATCATTTTGCGAGATTTGGCTTAATGGAAAACACTAACTTTTGAAATCTAACCACCATTCACATTAATTTTAATACTAGACCTACAATAATAATTTGGAAAATCATGGAAAGACACATTTTAACCTCAGAGGAAAGTAAACACTTATCATGATTTTCGAACTTTATATCCAAATTTCTTCCTTTCTTGTAAACGAGAATATGGACCCCTTTCATCGTTTCAATAGACCCTATGGGTCCGAAAACTGCAGGTAGGCAGAGGCGTAAAGAGGGGGGGTTTGGGGGTTTGAATCCCCCCATTGATTAAAAAAAGGAAAATTGTACAATTTTTTTAAGTCTGCTTATAAATGACTTAATACGAGTATAAAGCGTGGGAAACTTAAAACTCGTTATTGTGCATCTTAATTTTTTAAATTTTCCGGGGGAGGACCCCCGAACCCCCCTCTCCCTGGGGGGTATTCCATACCACCAAACCCCCCGGATGTTATAACCCCCCAAATGGTCGGCCTGATTACGCCTATGCAGGTAGGAATGGCTGCAATATAGGCTATCCATATATTAATTATGGATATTAATATATTATGGTGAAATAAAATAAACACAATACCGAAAAATTAATAATTCAGCTAAGTCTATATAGCTCATTTCCAATAACAATGGAAGAAACTTTTTTGTATAGCTGAAACTCATTTCGCTGTGAATGTTAGGAGTTACGTTGTAGAGTGCCGAACATTCTATATCTTCATCCCTGCCTGTCAATCAAGTTTCCTGTACGACGATCAAGTTTAAGAAATGTTTCCTGTCTACTGTCAAAACGTCATTTTGAAAACATCCCTTTCACAACGCTCGCTTCCTGGTAATAATCCAGCTCCATGTATTTTCCTTTGATCATCTGGCTGAAGTAGTAACAACTCGTTCAAAACACAACTATAGGGATTCTGTTATTGGAAATTTTCTCCTCTTGCCTATGCATAATATATCCAGCCATCGTTGCATTTTCCAACTCACCAATTACAAGTTTATTACGTCTTCCTTTCTGTGTCAATCCTACATATTTGCTTAGAAGTGGCATATTGAGAGATTGAGAGATAATATCACGGAAAACGTAACTCCATGCAAGAGGAGAGTTGAAAGTCAATAGTCAATACAGTCAAACCTCCATTTAGCGGTGTAACGTCCCCAACAGATTGTATTTTTGAAGTGAAACTTCTTTAGCCGCGGTAGGGGTAAATCGAGAGCTTGTGTAACGCTCAAAATCGCCACGAAATTAGTGAGGTGTGACGGAACGGACTGCACAGAAAACAATCAACTCAATGATTAGGCTTATCCAAAATTTTAAAAAATCCAAAAATTCAATATTAAAAAATCGAAAATCCAAAATTTTAAAAATCTAAAAATCCAAAATTAAAAAACAAAGATACAAAATTTAAAAAAATCCCAAAATATAAAATTTTAAAGATTCAAAATTAAAAAGTACAATAAAAAAATTAAAATAAAACATTTAAAATAAAAAATATTCAAAATCTAAAATTTAAAAAAACAAAAAATCCAAAATTTAAAAATACAAAATCCAAAAAATAAAAAAAAATCCAAAATTAAATTAATCCTAAAAAATAAGAATTCAAAGATTTAAATTTTAAAAATACAAAATTAAAAAATACAAAATTCCAAAATTAAAAAATTAAAAGATCCAAAATATAAAAAAATCAAAAATTCGAAATGAAAATAGTCTAAAAACCCAGTATTAAAAAGTCCAACAATCCAAAATTGAAAAAATCCAATAATCCAAAATTTAAAAAATCAAAAAATTAAAACGTGGCGTTCCACGCACACTTTTTTTTTTTATAAAATGAGGAATTGCAACGTAACACATATTAGAAAAATTAAGACACGTGATCTATAGAATTATTCAAGGAGCAGACATGCAAAAAAGCTTATCACAAAAGTAAATTATTTAAGAGCGGAATTTTTGTTGACAAACATACTGATTTCCAATGTGCAGAAGCCATATCTACTGAAAATTACTAGAAAGATGAGCAACTTCGTCACAAACCTAAGACTAAAACCATTTGCTCGGTATGCTCGATATGAGCCATTCTAAAATTAAACTGAATAGATACAGAAGAAATACTGTGTCTCTACGCAAACACTAAAATAAAAAGTGCATGGTATCATTCTGACTCTGCATATCAATGTTCCTGAACGGGTTCACAGCTCTTTGTTTGAGAAACAACTAGCTTCTGTGACATGCCGCGTTAATGAAAGGTTGGAATCATAAATGAGCAATGGAACCACAGGAGGTAGCTTCCCTTTTGCAACTCCCCACTGCGGTACCCTCGATAAAGCTTTGCCGTGAGAACAATAATTCCACTATACTCCAACACTCCCACATCAGTACTTTAATGTATATTAGGAGAGAATTCTGCCTAGGTGATACTGAAATTGCCGAGATGGATATATACCATATGCTTTCATGAACCACAGATTATTGACTCTGTTGGACATTACATGAGAATATTGTAGGAGAAAAATTCCTCTGACACTAAGGTTTGAACCCATGACCTTTGGCTATCCGTGCCATTGCACTACCAACTGAGCTAAGTCAGAGTTCACTTCAGATTTCAGTATCAGAGGAATTTTTCTCCTATAATATCCTCATGAAATTGCCGAACTTGAGCCAGTTTCAGCTCTACCCTTTGGATAAGAGAGTTTATCTCCAGCAAAATAACTTGACTCCGAAAGCATTAAAGTAATGTAATGTAATGTAAGTGTTTATTACAGTAATTAACTTTTTACAAATTCCAATGCAAACAATCGCATGAGCCCGCATGGGCCGTACATGCTTATGCAAAAACACAAACATGAACAAATAATATAAATACAAAATAACACAAACAAACTAAATCTATTCCTCATAATCCACATCCGCTCTCCAATTTGTCGCTTTTTCAAACCTGAGCTGTCTCGCCTTCATTAAAAACTTCCCAATGCCTTCCTCAACTTCCCCCGTCAGTAACTCCAAACATTTTCGTTGCTCCCTATTTGATTCCATAAAAGATAATGGTAAATATTTTTCCCTCCAATTTTCCAAACCTTCACAATTCGCCAAAATATGAAACCATGATTCTTCCCCCTTACATAATGGACAAACTCTAATTCCGTTTTCATTAAAGTACTCCATTACACACTTTCATAGTGTTTCATCAGAAATTGATATGAAACATTGTGGATTAGTTTTTGTGCTGTGTGTGAGTGGCCACAGGCGAGTCAACAGCTGGCTTCATTTGTGACCCCGAGTGTCACTGGTTGTCATGGTAACCGCGAAATGATTAGGCCTACTTCCTGCCAGTAATAATAATGGTGTAGCCTGCAACGAACGTATGTCATGCGGTACATGAAACAGGGAGGGTTCATGCACTTGCTTGAATAATTGCTCAGCATATTCAAGTTCATATTACCAAACCCCCAGACCTGTACGTTGGTCCTCCTTCCTCTTTATAACAAATCCTTCCGAAACAATAACAGAAGATATAGAAAAACTGACCGTTTTGGGTGAAATAAAATGACAGATTTCGTATTAACTTTCTTCTGTTTCGGTGAATGTTTCGCGACATAAGGATCAGATTAGGCTAATTACTATTTAATAATTTTAAATGTTACTCTGTATTAATAGTTAAAGGCCTATTGGTAATTACAGGCCTACTGAATTGCTCCATATGCTTTCACTTTTACGGTATACTGTGTAAAAAAATACAGCAACGATGTCTTAAATATCAGTTAATACGAACTAAAATTGGGGGGGGGGGGAACATCAATTATGCTTTAATGTATAGCTTTATTATAAGGGTTCTCCACTTTAAACCTGGCTGGGAGTATTACAATGTCTGTTTCAAATTCAGAGATGGATTATTCGTCAGACCGAGACAGAAAAACTGTAATACTTTATGTGAATGCATTTCTAGTGATTAAAAACAGACCGTCAAAGCAATGACTAGCCAGAAGCAGAACTAGGCTATATACCAGTCATCATTATCATACCGTCTCCACTACATCCCAATGAATAGGGGCTGCAATCTGTGAAATACTGTACTAGTAATGACAAGTTGACATTAAAACAGAGACTAAGAAAATGTATTCCTTTTACAAAAATATAACTATTCAAAAGAGTTCATACCGGTATACTGAAATGTTAACATTTCATAAAAAAAATAAAGTGATCATATGCGACACTAGAACCTTGTAATTAAATATTTTGCTACATTGCCACATTCTAGCTGAAAAGCTTGGACGCGATGTTCAAAACGTTGGATTATAGGACAAAAGTCTGGTCCAGAAAACGTAATCGTCCAATGAATGAAAAGTCCACACAACAAAAGTTCATGATTATAGGCTCAAATACAATTGGAACTTCCTATATAAATAATTCATAATATTCTGTGAATTTATTATTGCAATCTATTCACAGGGGCACGTGAATCTACTGTAGCCTACATACTGTATTTCCTTTTTGGCAAAAGTTTTAAGAAAAATTCAAAAGAAGACACAACTGTCAAAAATAATAATTCTGAAATTGAAAACATCAATGCAATAAGGACATCATTAAATGATATAAGATTCACTGGCTGCAGCAATCCCAATGATAACAATTGGTAATCCCAGAATTGAGAGTGATTTTCTTAAATTTCTTTGAGTCCATAATTAACCAGCAACGAGATGAACAAGAAGAGGAGGAAGAAGAAGAAGAAGAAGAAAAGAAAAAAAAGAGAATAAAAAAGAAGACGACGCTGGCTGTAATAATAACACAGACCAACAGCCATTTTGGTGCCGTAGAATTTATACTTATTCTTGGGTATAGGCTATTTAGGTCGCTGATGCCAAATGTGCCATTAGTTTTGCCCTATCAGCTTTAGTTTTATGTGATATGGTATTACCATTATGCATATTATCCCATTTTACGTTTGATATAAATAAAAAACTGTGTCTATTTTTAGCTTCTAAATTATGTGAAGAAAAAAGCAACACCCTAACATTACATTAACATTACTATAACAGTATAACATGTAAAAAAATTGATATTATCACATATTGTACGGTCGTTTATGACTTATGAGCTGTCAATTTGAGGGCCAAAAATAATCCAGCTTTTAGTTTTTCTGTACTTCGTACAGTTTTCGTCCTACGTGTCCAAAGTATGGTCAAGAACCTTCACTAGCTATATTATCAAGCAAGATTATGTTTTACTAAATAGATTTAAAAGTGTTTTATATAACAGGCTTTCCAAACATCCTTTTTATAATATTAATGACTTGATTGAACTTCCTGTAATAGATATGACATTCTGATGTTTTATGTTTTATATTGTATAGGCCTATATTGTTTGTTTATTAGTTACTTGTAGTTTTGAGTTAGTGCTGGGTTATAGGTACTCTATAGTAACATTCACGATGTTCATGACAAATGTAAATAAATAAATAAACAAAAAATATATGTTATTTCCAGGACTTTAAAATTATTTGAATATTGCTACAAAAATTTACGTAGTTCCAAATAAAATCTAACAAAATTATCACATTTCCACACTTTATGTATGGACTAATTTATTAAGTAGCACCACTGAACATTGGATATCATAGGCAATGATAAAAACACCATACATCATTTTACCACTTTATATTAAAATCACTTGAACAAAATATTACTGTGGCCCAAAGAAAACGGATGATAAAGTTATTACAATCTTCTGAATCTTCAGGAAATGTTGTACAGTCTGGTGTACTATTATTAGTGCGTAGTATTTACAGTGCTAGTATTCGCGTTTGCCCAATTGGACGTTACAGGGGGCAGGCAGGTCGTTACACATAAAATGCCGCTCACCTATGCAGGACTGCACTCGCCTTGGTCAGGTTGTATGTTCTTCTACTGAGGAGCTAAGACCATAGAGGGCTACTGAGAGGTACGACTGTTTTAAATTGCATGTTGTTATTTCAAGTACTTAAACAGCAGTTTAGAGGATATGACTATAGAAGCATTACTGAATTCTACTTTAATTTCGTAATTGTTTATTATCTATTGGGTTGGATAAAAATTATCTTTACTTCCAGTCTTGATTATCAGCAGCTCCATTTATTAGTGTAACATGCTTATTATTATTATTATTATTATTATTATTATTATTATTATTATTATTATTATTATTATTATTATTATTGCTGTTATTATTATTTTCGTTAAATAAAAATTAAGGCTACATTGACAAAAACGTAAAAGAAGAGGGGAAAAGACTGATGCGAAAATAGAATGACAATGAGTATAATTCGTTAAATGACTAATAAAAACAGGAAAGTTTTAGATACAAAAAGAAAAACTATTTTTTTGAACTGCTACGTATGTTAAAGGAAAGAACCAGAATAGCAGTAATAAAGAAGCATAACTGAGAATGAATTATGATGCAATTAAGAATGGCCATCATATTATTATTATCATCAACAGCATTCCAACAAGTGTCCAATCTTCAGACGAATGTAATTTACAATCGATCGCTCAACAGCCGTTTCCATTCAATGTTACGCCTTCCAATCTGTCTCACTATGTCAAATTACGACCTTATTCTCGGAGACACAAAAAAAAAATGCAAAAGGATAAATGTTGCTTATATAATACACAGGATTCTATTCGCGCGAACGTATGAATTAAAAAATAGTTTCTGCTGGCAATGCAAATGTAATTTGGACAAACTCTGCGGCCTTCTACAATAATAAACTTGTGAAAAGAAGAAAAAAGAAAACTATTTAGCGTTATGGAAAAAAAAATATATATTTTTATTAAACAAAGGGTGAGAAGGGGCGAGAAATTCCTTAAGAACTACAGCGCATAATTATGAGCGGTAAAGCTATAACTTATCTCATTCCCCGTTAGCAGGCCTTTACCGTAACAATTGAAAGAAGGCAGTCAGTTAATCTACGTCGACCTGCAGATGAGGATACGGTTGAAGCAATAAAATGATGCAACAAAAGAGATTGTAGCCCCGAACACATTTGATAAAACAACTTACAAAATAAAGTCCACCGCTGTGGCTCAGGGGATGCGTTCAATCCTCTCACGCAGCGGGCCCGGGTTCGATTCCTGGTCGTGACAAATTACCTAGGAGGGGTTTTTTCTG
Source organism: Ectobius pallidus (assembly GCA_964059195.1). Taxonomy (NCBI): domain Eukaryota; kingdom Metazoa; phylum Arthropoda; class Insecta; order Blattodea; family Ectobiidae; genus Ectobius; species Ectobius pallidus. The sequence goes on from CAXKWD010000002.1 coordinate 91,497,867, forward strand.
GGGTTTTTCCTCACCTTTGAGACAAATGTCGGGTAACTTTAGGCCCTTGTGGTCCCCAGATATCATCTGGCCGTCATTATCATCTTCATCCCATCCTCGCCTTGTTTGGAGTGAGTGTGAGTGAGTGTGTGTGTGTGTGTGAATGGTGTGCCTCGTCCTATGTGTTCGTGGTGTCTCGGAGGTGGTCCCGGCATTGGGCTGATCACTCATCCGGGGAGGCCCTTCATGTCCTTGTCTGGTCAAAAAAGTATGTATGTGATCCAAAGATAATCCCTCTCCCGACAGGTCGCGGCACTGTAAGACCCGGGCGGCTTGGGTCGCTTAAATCCTAAAAGGGACAGGTTAAACTACGAGAAAGAAAGAAAGAAAGAAAAGTCAGTTTTGTTAATAATTATAATAAACAATATTTTAATTTCCTTGTCAGACCTAGGGTCTCATTAACCGGAAGACCACTTGTTATTCTTTCCGATGTATCAAAATCCGTTTTTTTGTTCAAAAATGTATTAAGTAGCATTTCTATACAATTATTTCTCGCTAAGCACACTACAGTGAGTTTTCGTCCACTGTCAGTCGTTTATCAGAAATGAAAATCGATCTTTATTGCAATTGGCACAGCGGTCATCATAAAACGGCCTTACTTTTTGACGTATCTTTTTCCATAATCTCCATAGCACCTCATTGTTTATGCCGGCTGTAATAATGGTTACAGATGTACTGTTGTGAATTTATAGTCTAACTTACCGTCTGTTAATCTTTTTAGACTCTATTAATTTCATTTTAACTTCTTGGTTAATGCTTGCATAACGCAACGCAGACCATCAGCTGTGGGGGGGGGGGGAAATGCTTGTTTTACGTTATTCGGATCACGCGGGGGAGAATGGCATTCATTGGTTGATTTCATATTTTTGCATAAAAAATTTTAAACTTTCCTATTCCGTTGTATGATGCAATACAATTGGGTGGAAAATATAGAATGAAATTGTGTATAATGGCAGTTGTTGTTAAACGATCCAAATTGATGGTATGTAGAAATTTGGGCCAATAATTGGTTCGTGGGAAATCGACTTTGCGGATTTCAGTGAAATACTTTCCTTACTGGAAAACCAGCAGTTCCGGAGTTCATCAATTGAGCGCAAGAGAAAATTTTACGTGAACTGAATGCATCAATTGAGCGCGGCGGTCAATTTTGAAATGCATCAATTGAGCGCAACGCTCACTTTTGCACCAGCCGCAGCAATTTTCCTTCCCATTTTGTAGAGACTTAGGACTCTCTGTACATTGACAGGCAGGGTTAAAAATGCTGTATCGTACCCATTTCGGATACTTGCGTAACGTTGCTTGGTACTTGTCATAATTTATCTAAGTCATTTTCTTGGATAATAGTAGGACACTCTCGTTAAGAAACAAATTCTAGTAATATTTTCACGTCAATATTTATCAAGTAATTCTTCTACATACTGCTTCCTCCTTTTATGTGTGGGATTGGCTCTAACAATATTCCCGTTGTCATTCATTTTAATATGTGCTAGTTTATAATCGCGCTCAATTGATGCATTCCAAAACTAACCACCGCGCTCAATTGATGTACACCCAAAACTGACCTCGCGCTCAATTGATGCATTTTTAATCAGTTCGCGCTCAAATGAATTCCTTACACCAACGAAATTAGCAATCCTTCCAATCTCTTCTAGGTGTCATAACATATTAGTCTGTAATTTAACATTAAATTATGTATTATTCTGGAAAACTGAATGAAACGAACCGCTGTGACTACACAAGACTGTAGACACTTTTATATGGATAATGAGTTCTAATCGCCTTTGTACACTGAGTTCATACGAACGCTGCGAATATGAGTTCATGTAAAGAGAAGAGGAAGTGAGAATTATAATTCTTGTTTAGCTTGAACTATGAATATTATGTCGTTTTACACACCCTACATCATTCGCGCAGTTTATTACCACACTTTACGTCATGTCCCGCCAGATGTGCTGCACTATGCATCTATGTTATTAACCTACATTTACAAATCCAGCTTTTAACATTAGTAGAACCTGCCCTACTTAAGTGTGCGTTGTGTGGAATGCCATTTTCCCCGTAATTAGAAAATCCTGCAGTTATTTTCAAGTGCACGCAGTAAATGATAAATTGCAAGTTTCAGGTATATGAATGTCGAATTTTAACTGTATAATACGAATTGCATCTGTCGTAAACATGTTTTCAAATCAATTATGCCTGAAGAAATTCAAATTCCTAATACAATTAAATTACAATGCAGTTTACAATAGGAGAGTTCTGTGATGATACAGCAAAGAAAATAAAAACACATCCAGAATGAACAACCAGTGATATGGTTTGGGACGTTGGGGTCAGTCAGTTGGATGCAGTATGAATTTTAAAACTTCTAGCATTTTCCTTTGCAAAATTTTCTTTAAGAAAACCTCTCACCAAGTTATCGGTGCAGAGGAGGGTAATTAGGATCTAGTTTGCATCTATTTTTCAGCTACTATAATTTGACAGGAAAAACTATGCCACATTTTGTTTTCGGTAGATTGTAGGTTTATTACACTATGACATAATGACACCTTAAATTTCCTTCTTTTAACGTCTCCGTGGCTAGTATTAGGCTACTGTCTATGGGATCGATCCAAATTTTAGATGTGTGAGTGGGACAAACTCAGCTTGAGCAGCAATCTCTCTCTTTTCTTTTCTCCCTATCCTTTTCTCTCTTTCGCAGATATGTACAGAGATTTGTAACTAGCGATCGTGTGAGATTCGGTATGTTAATCACTTCCCCTTAATTACGTAGGCCTACTTACCCATGAAGTCGAAATATGGAGTTTCAGGATGGTAATATTTATCTATTAAATAATGTCGAACCGACATCTTAGTATTAGTTAGTTTATATAATGAGATGAAAAAGCAGAGAAATACATAATTGTAAAATAAAATTATCGAAGGAGCAGAGGCAACCTGTTCACTGCAAATTGACGAAAAATTCGTGCTCAAAAAATTGTTTATAAGCACAGACATAAAATTAATAGAAGATTATTTTATCCTCGTGCTACGACAATCAGCTATGGAGACAGACTCTTCTACTGGAATTTTCTTCATCAATTTCAAAATCAGAGCCCACTGATGATTTCACTTCATGATTGATTATATCCATATATAAATTCAGCTCTGAAAGGATTAAGGTGCCAATGAATTAAAAGCCTTTTCCTTGCAGGGAAGAAATGTAATTAACTATTATTATAGTTATTTTTTGTATGATTCAGCGTTTAATAATCCTACAAGTTTTAGAAGAAAGAAAAAACTGATACCATATTACGTTCATTTCGTTTTAGTTTCATTTCCAAATAAATATTAAGATTCCTTCAGCAAAAGAGAGGACGAGATGGAGTTTGGAATAAACTGAGTGAAGGCCATACTATTAACTGCCGGCGGTGAAGAGATGAGACGAAGGATCATTGCAATATTAGCTTGACATTGCTCTGTTGGGTGTAGAAACAGCGTGATTAATGTCGTTATGCTATTCTCTCTACAATACAAAATGGTGTATTCCGTACAGCTGAGTTTCACACTATGTTCTACTAACCTTGGGTTTTATTACAAACATTCAACAGAAGAAATTCTGTCCGGCTAGTTACAGGAATATTTATAAACTAAATAACTTGGTCATCGTACTAGTGCTATGATCTTTTCAAGAAGGATATGCCGACACATGATAATAATAATTTTACTGTCCAAAAGAACGAAGGAACTTTCTCTTCTAGCATCAAACAATCTCTTCGTCATTTTGTTGAATTGTGGTTGTACATTATGCAGGGTTGGCCCATTTAAAATATCAATATAAGGATAAAACGAACAATTAGGCCTAACCTGTTTACTTGGTAAAAATATTACATTTTAACATTCTTAAAAGGTAACTTGAAACCCTGAATAAATAATTCTTACGCTCACTTCCTGAAAGAAGAAGGTGGGCTACATATTTTATTTACAGCTTAGGTAAGCTTACTGATGAGAATTTCCACACAGTATTGCACACTGCACGATTTCGCCCGGACGACTTTAAATCTTGTCGGGTTGCTTTTCACTCTACGATTTTATTTTTACCAGTTGTGTTGAAAGTAAAGCCTGGTAAGGTTGTTATTATGGATCGTGAACAAATCATTGCATTATGGATGTTTTATCGTCGTCGGAAAAGACGAAGGCGCAATCGCCTTTACTGGGTTCATCCAATTAATCAGAGACATTGTCTACAATAAAAAAAAATTACAGGATTATTATTGCAAGAAGGATGTACATACATACAATACTAGGAATAGTAAAAGATTATATGTGCCTTTTCAAATACTTGCAAAATTATTAAACAGTTTTGATAACTAGGCCTAAAATGATTAATAAACTACCAAGGTTCGTAAATAGCAAACAAATCACACAAACTTAACCAAGCAACGCGCAATGGAGACAGCGGTCGTCCGACTGAAATCGTCTATAGACCGTCCCAACCTCAAAAGACAGTATTGGTCTTATGCAGCGCACTGATGCCAGATCTACTCACATCAGAAGACCAGGCACATGATGTGAAAAAGCTCTGAGATAGGCGTGAAAACCTCGAAATTTGTTTGTTGTATATAATAATTACTGTAAATCGTGCCCTGCAGATAGAACAACGGTACACCCTCCTTCCCTTATTTTCAACCCCCATGAGTAATATGTTCTCTATAAGCCCAAAAATCTACATTCTTTGACTAATATCTGCAAACTGTTACACACGTTACACATGTACCCTATAGAATCGAGTAAAAATTCTACGAGACATTCATTCTCGAAAAAAAAGCACCCCTTGCGAAATTTTCATTCCCTACTATGTGATTTTTTACAAGTCTACATTCTTTGAACGATGTTTACCAAACTTTACACACAGACCCTATAAAAACAAGAGAAAAAAATAGGCGAAGTTAATTTTGTACGAAGCCACCCCTTAAATGTTTCTACCCCTATTATATCACCAAAATTTAGATCTACATTCTTGACCTGTTTTTAACAGACTTTATACACAGAACGTATAGAATCAGGAGAAAATGGTAGGAAAACTAATTTTAGAACAAACCACATTTTAGATGTTTCACCCCTATTTTGTGATATATATTTATACCTACAACCTTTGACCAATTTTTATCAGACTTTATACAAAGAACCTATTGAACCAAGAGAAATTTTAACCAAAGTTAATTTGGAAGAAATCACTCCTTAAATATCGCAACCCATATTATATAAATTTTATTTAAATCTACATTCTCTGACCAATTTTTACCAGACTTTACACAGAGCTAATAGAACCGAGAGAGAAATTTAGGTAAAACTAAATTTGGAAAAAAAAAAATCACTTAAATGTTTTAATCCCTATTAAATGACGTTTAAATCTACATTCTTTAGCTCATTTTACCAGACTTGACACACAGATAAGCAAGACTAATAGGAATTTCTGTCTCTTCTTATCTCAATCCCACCATCCATGGTCTTTAGAAGTAATGGGGTGCAAAATCCCAAGTCCTTGGATATGATAAGTCGTTCTTCCTCTACGGCCTAGATTTTGAAAATTAAGAGGGCTCCCTCTAAAATTGACTTCGAAGTATAAGCAAAATACAAAACCAGGTGACGCCGGGTCCTTTAAGCTAATAATTTATAAATGTTAAATTTATTATTAAATTTCATTTAGATAATATTATTTACTATTGTTGTTGTTATTGCTATTATTATTACAATTATTATGTTATAATAATCAAATTTTAAAGAATATAATTAGATTAGGAAAGTAATAGTTAAAATACATTACCTTCCTTTAGGCCTGTTCACTATCCTCAGGGAGTGGTATTATTCCTTCTCAAAGGACCTTTCGTGTTTTCTTTTCTTATTCTATACAGTACACTTTCTGAACACCGTGTAGCTTCTGCTGACTCTTTAATTGACTGGGTAACGTTCATTTTCTTCAAGAAATAATTAAGTATATTTAATACTATAATTCGCTCTTTACTGCGCAATTTGCAAACAGTACGATTTCTAGTTTCTCTATTCATAATTAATAAAAAATAAAAATAAATATAAAATTTAATTTTTAAAATCACAAAAACCACACCATAAGTTAAACTACACTACACAGATCACATTATAACACTGAGATCTGAAGAAGATACGATCATCTGAGAAACATATGAGTAAACAAAATCTGTACAGCGTTGAGTCAGGACTGCCTGATTGTCGAGCTCGGGAAAACTGTGATAATTTATTAATGCTACATGATATAGAGCTCTGGTTTGTTTTAAATACTTTCTCAGACATCTATAAACATTTCTTCTCGCTTAGTCACCAATGTAAAATAAAAAACAAAGTAGGTTACTCGCTAACTAACTTTTTTGTGTTAACATCTGAAAATTTTCAAGCAGCACTTCATAAAAAAAAAATATAGCTTTCTTCTTATGTAAAATTTATTGCCAAGGGAAAGAGAGTATTTTCTATAAATATCAGGCAATCCAAAAAAAAAATTCTTAGTCGGTTTCGATTATTGGTTTCTTGTCTATCACGTGATAAGTAATTCATCTGAAAAAATATAGATTTCCGCCAAATTAACGTAATTGTGAAAAATAGGCCTCATATTAATTATTTATGACTTCACAATTGACATCATGAGATAGAGCGGAAAATTCTCTATAAGACCTCTCAATCACATTATTACATTTATCACTTTGGAAAAATGGCAACATTGTCGGGATAGAAAAGGACAAAGCTAATTGCAGAACGTACGAGTGCAAGTGAGATGCAAATACTACATTTAACTCAATACTGTTTTTTAAGGATGGGACGATCTATAGTGTGAAAGCGTGTATTTGATTACATAGGCCACTGAGCAGAGAGACGACACGACAGTCGTCTGGCTGCAGTGGCACTGGACGACTGCAACCCGACAAAAGATCGTGCCCGTGTCGTTACCGTTCAATGTGAAAGGTCTCATTCTCTTTATCAGTCGACTAAAGAAAATTGCCCGTCCGACTTTTGGTCGTCCAACCGAAATCGTGTAGTGTGCAAAGAGCGTTAGTTTGTGAAAATTCCGATTTCCAAGCAAAACAGTATTAACTTAAAATACAAACCTACATACATGTTCTACACCAACTACAATTTAAAGAAGCGCCAAACTAAATTATTAATTAGGCCTAATTAACTGTCTCTGTCCTTAACACTTGGCATATCTCACAATTAGGAACACATTAATCCATCTTAACACACTTTTACCAACGGAAAGCAAAAAATGTGAGAGACAAAACCCAATGCAATGAAAGTTCATTCTCCCCTCGTAGGAAATGCAATTCTAAAGCAAACCTGAATTATTTATTGCATGGAGAGACGGGCGGTAATCGCGAGAGTGCAAAAAATTGATGCCATAAAAGGAAATGGTGGTCATTGTTAGTTGGACAAGTATGGATGGACAAGACTTCGCGGAATTCTGACGGGGTAATGTCTTAATGCGTTGCTAACACTTGTCGGGAGTTGGGTCAAGAACATCGAACACGACATATGAAACTGAATACCAATATTTTATTTCCTTGCACATCATGTGGAACGGTAGGCTTACTATCTTTATGCCTTCATTTTTAAGGAAAAGATCACTGTTTTCTAAGAACTAAGTTTATTCTGCTGCAGTGTTAAAACAAGAATTTCCAAGAAAAGAACCAAAATAATGGAAATTCAGATGACAGATTTTTAAATGACGAGTCATATTTTTATGTTTAAACCTACTCACGGAATTAATAAACTTCTTTCCATACCACTTAACCGAATGCCTTACAACTGAGACGATTGCTAAAGAACTGTGTACAGGTTTTCTTTGCTTCTAAATCATGTTTCTTCTACCTGTTTACAAATTTCTTTTAAATTGCAGATTGAAGTTACCCTGTATAGAATTACACACACACTTATGTACAGGCCTATATAAGAAGGTGCCCGCGGCTTCGCCTGCGTTTATTTACTCAACCGCTTTAATATATCTTATTTAAATAATTTATTTAATAGAAAAATAATTAGAACATTTTTATTAACAGATTAAATCTTCCTGTGAAAATTACAGAGCTATTCTCAACACCACTTCTTTTATCTCTCTCTCTCTCTCTCTCTCTCTCTCTCTCTCTCTCTCTCTCTCTCTTTCCTTATTTCTTTGTTAGGTTTGGTTGAAATTGTTTTATAAAACCTACACTACGTGAAATTATTTTAGTTATCACTTATATAATAGACTGTATTACCAAATTGGTGTTAAATCCATGAAAACGTCTTATTTAAAAACTGTAGCTACCACGCTCTTGACTGATGCCAAAGACTTGTGTGCACATCCTTCACAAACATCAACAGGAGACGACGCTTTCTTCCACTGGTCTAGGATTGATTCGTTATACCCATTGTTGTTGGATTATATGATCTAAGGAATCTATAATCTATGGATTATATAATCTATGGTACTCTATTGTCCATTGCAGGGACCGGTACTGCAGGAAGAAATCTAAATAAATGAAAAATATTGAGATATATTTTGAAAATAAGATTTGTAAGGAAGATGATAAGTGGGTTAAGATGACCCTCTTACAACCCAGTCTTACTGATTGACTCCTATGTTCCACTGCGATCGATTGAAAAATAAGATCGAAATTAAGAGTAATTAAATGAGTCTTCGGTACTGAAACCTCTCCCCATTAGCCTTGATACTCCGGGCACGGAGAGTGGGTTGATATAGTATTGACAAAAATACCGTATTTACTTGAATCTAATGCGCCATCAAATCTAATGCACATCCCAATTTTGAAACTTTAAAACATGAAAAAAAACTATGTTGGCGAATGTAATGTGCATCAATTGTAAGATAGCCTATGTTATTATTTTATTTTAGACCCCAATTTCGAATGCTACAAATGGTAAATATATTAGAGTAAATACAGTATGTAAAAATGTTAAAAATGAGATATAATAGTCTTAGTACTTTAGGTCGCACATAAATAAGGAAGAGATATATTAAACAGATTGATATTTTTAATCAGATACAAACTACAAAACTTAGAAACTGGAATCTAATCAAACAGGTGAGGGAGTTTTCAATGAAGGAGCCTCATATTCTTAACAGTACACATCTAGAGTAACTGCACAGTCAGCAACTTATTGAGTTTTTTTCCCCCTTCCACATCCGCAGCAAAAATTCAATCTTGTTCTGCACATCCCTTTCTAGGCAAGATTTCAGGTGTTCACTTCCTTATTTGGCATCACGCTAACCAAATCTACCGTTAAAACATCTATAACAACTTACGCCTATAAATTACGTTCACGATTAAGCATGAATCCGTGCATTCTTCATCGCGTGATGCATCACTTTACTACCAATACAGAGGAGTTATGGACTTTTTGTAGGGAACGGATGATCTTCATGTCTACACTTCTCAACTCTCCACGTCAATCATCTTCAAGTGGCTGCCATGCAAACTACAAATTGCGAATATCCTTTTGTTGGATAAGTAGTTTAAAAAGTAGGAAATAGTACTTGTTTCTTATGTTACACCAAGGAACCAGGAAATTATTTTGGTTTAGACATGAACATTGCACATATGACAGATGGTTACATAATTATGACTTCCTTATTCGAACTGAATGCGATCCAGTTTATCAATGTGCACTGCACATCGAAATTCTACGAGCGTATTGAGATTTTAGTACCGCTAGAAAAACCTGGTTAATATGTAGCTAAACAAGGAATTTTTAAAGTTATTGCAGTTCAGATACTTCGGCAAAAAGAAATAAACAAGATAACCAAATTAAATATAATAAATGACAGATTAATTGCCCAAATTTATTCAAACTAAAATCATAAAATCTCATAGCCCGTGTTTGGTCTTAAAATGACCGTGAAAAGACGGAACATTCATTATAAATATTATTAACTAGAAAGAAGGCAAAGGTAAAAAGTTTAACAACATCATTTTAAATGTCTATTAAAATGAGATTGCAGTGAATAGACAGAGAAGCTGGGAATTTCCCTAGCAGACCTAGCGGGTGTGGGACAAGGCAAGCAGGTACCCAGGTACAATGCGCCGGCAATCTCGCAAGATCTAAACAAAGGGTACTGATCCACTTAAGTTATTCTAAGAAGTCGGCTATTATGTGTAGGCCAAGCTTCTGATTTTGCTACTGATACAACACGCTGTCCGGTTTTTCCACTTAAACCTTCTTAGAAATCCGAGACGCTAAGTTGTGGGTTTTGATAATAAGGGAAATCCAATTGATTTCCGTGTGAGACTAACATATGATTATTGGTCGGGAGAATTGCCAATAAGAACTGATCTATAGTACCACGTGCCGGGATTCACGAATAATAATTAAGAAGAGTAGGGATAAATGTTTGTCCAAGAAAGTTTTCCTTATGCCTACCGGGGCGCTGTAAAATCACTCTACGTCGAGGCCGTGCGCCTATAGCAGTCAACTCTACTTATCTTTGTGGCCTCGTGCCCACAGTATTAATTGGACTTATAAAATTTTCGCTGGAGAATTAATCGACTTAGAAGGATTCTTACTTTCAATCGCGATTAGTCAAAATCATATACGGCAGCAATTGTATCACTAGTAACGATCTACCGAGAACTTGTAACAATATTAATTATTCACAAACAAATTTTGTAATTAGTGTCAATGACTGGACTTGTATTTCCAACGTTTTGAATAAACAGAATATTCCTTCAGTGTTCAAAGAAACTGCATTATTATTCAAGCAATAATATTAAGGTGTTCTTCGCTTCCTACCCTGAAGCTAGAGGGAAGTGCTCGACGATCGACTGACTGACCGGAGGCGAGTTCGACACACAAAGACAGAAATATTCAGTATATGCATTATACTGTGGCGCCCAGGCAAACATCCCTACACAACGAACTGCTGTAAAGTCTGAGAAACATAACTTACACAAACAAACTACCAAGTGAATACATAAATAACGATAAAAAAATAAACAATTTACAATAAATAAATGTAATTATATCGTAAATTTAATGGATGATGAAGAATGAGGATATAATATTTAATACAAATGAAACAGAATAACTTAAACAATGCAGTACCTATTGACTGAGTAGAATTTAGACTAAGTTTGCAAGAACATTTTACAGTAATAAAATCAAGAAAACTTTAGAAAAAGTCAGAAAAACACATAGGCCTATGTACTATTAAATAAATAACACCAATAATAAACATTTATTTTACTCATTATTACTAATAACACAATGTAATATAAAAATATAAAAACATTGGAAAAGATGAAAAATGGGCGTTAAAATGTATTTTTATTACAGGAGATCGAAATAAAAACATAACTTTATTTTAAATAACTTATTTAGCATTGCTAATGTATGGGAATTTCTGTATATTTTTGGATACGGAGCATACAAAGAAACATGTCAGATTAATACTGAAACGGACTATTAGGTTGAAGGTAACAAGATTAGAGAAATCTAATGGTAGAAAGAGAGTAAAGGAGTTTTGAAGTAAGGGACTTAATTTGACACCTCCTAGGTCTTCTAATAGAACAGCGATACGGTTGATTTTAATGGTACAAGAAGTATGCCTCTAAAATTTGCTGCTGAGCTGCATATGGATTGTAGTGCCCAAATATCAAAATAATATAGGCAGAATCATAAACATTAATGTTGGATTTTGATTATTTAAATGTTGAATTTACACAGAATAAATTGCAATTTAATAATACAATAACAACAAATATAAAATCAAGTAAACGTATACAGTACAACAAGGTACCAGAATGCTTATGTTGAATCACTGATAATTGCAATTATGATATGCAGAAAATAAGTTATTTTTGTAATCGATTTCCGAGTTAAGCTGCAGATCGATTCATTAAGCAGGGCTTACGGAAGAACAAATGTCTAAAGTTTGATAAGCATATGTGAAGAAATATGTGGGTAGTATTATTTGTCAAAGCTAACTAACTGTACTGCAACTTCCAAAGCCGTATATGAACAGTGTAAAACAATATGTTGTCATGAGAACTGATTTGCATTTGATAAATTCTGTTTAATATATTACCATAAAATAGGCGCCAAACTGGGCATAACTCCGATACCAGTCAACCGATTTGGTCCAAAATCAATAGGCTTCGTCACATGAACCCATGTTTTATCCCAGCGGAAGCTACAGCTACAAGTCTCCTGGAGTCAAGTCACGCCATATATTTTACCTCCTTTTCTTATATCTGGACGACAAATATAAATAAAATCCTAAGCCATAATTAATTTTCGCGTACCTCAAATGTTCTCACAACAACTATCACTTCCATTTCATCAACTATTCTTGTTATTTTCTCTACTAGATAAGTATCCTTAATGAGTTGTAAAGGTCTATGAGTAATTGACTTCGGATGTAGAAGCGCGTGTGACGATAATAGTTTACTTTTTGCACAGACATCCATTGCACATGGCGATCCAGGCAGTATGAATACTTGTCTGGTGGTGGAGGTAAGTAAAAGACGGGCACGCGTGGCCGACAGAGGGGAACGCCTCGCCCCGTTCTGCATGAAAAAGCGACACGAGTCCCGAGACTCTACAACCTGCAATTTATTTCAGCACATTGATTTCACATCGCTCCATGAGTCTTCTTAGAAGAGGGGAAGTTATTTGTGCTGTGTTTTTATGTATAAATTTGACTGTGCAAATTATGCAGATGGTTCAAATCAGTTTTGGATTTAAAACCAAAATAAAATAATAAAATGACCAAGCAAATAAGCATTAAAAAGGTAAGAAATTAGCACCAAAATAAGCAAATAGTATATTGCGATACTAGTTCCGTAAGCGCTGCTTACGGATCGAGGAAAGAGTTTTTTCGAGGCGCTTGCGCCGAGTTTTTTCAATTTCCGAGATCCGTTATGCGCTTAAAGAACGAGTATTGCATGCTATTTTTTGCACGATGATTATTTATATCGATTGAGATATTAGCTGAAAACATTATGTATATACACTACTGAAGATGGATGTTATATTTCAGAAAGTGATTTGCATGTGTTGGTTGTTATGGGGACCGAATATTTGTCCTGTTAAAGTCGCCACAAACTGGGGGGGGGGGGGGGACTTGGTTCCGGTCTTCGATAAAGGCTTGTATTATGATGGATTTACTTATGGCACGTGTGCTTTTTGTCATTTTTACAGCACTGAGATTTCTTTTGTTTTCAAAGCGTGTGGGAATGTCAACTTACGATCCACGGCAACAATATTCGTAAGTACAACTAATTAGTTACGTCCTGCAAAAAACAAATTACGTGACAATCAAATAAATTATTAGTTTCGTAGAGATCTTATCTTATTCATGGCAGTTACAGTATAAGGAAGGTCAACGGAAGATTTTCTTGTGTGAAGCACCTGCATCTGTCAGTGAAGAATAATTTGTAAAGTGAAAATGTTCTTTCAACGTCACGGGTGCATGTGAAAAGCAACAAAGTTCTTCTTCGATCAATTCCTCCTCAGTATTTGTTTCTCCACAGGAAAGCTTTTTCTGAAATCTGACAGGGTATTTTATAACCTGAATATTTCAGTAATTCTATTTGCTGGTGATAACGACGTCTAGGAGTGAAATGAGCACTTTAATGTGATAGTTTTATTTAATATTTTAATTCAAATTCATAAAATAAGCAAGCAAAATCGTTTTCCCTCAGAATAAGCACTATCAAATAATGTTAACATTGCTTGTCAAGGAAATTTTACGAGATATAACATTTCTGATATTTAGAAGTCTGAAAATAAGTAAACATTTTATTTAGAAATCCTTACTCTAATTATGACTGGGAAAAGACTGACATGCCCACCTATACATACTAACATACGGTTTCATGGGAGAATAAAAGCTTCACAGTTCAAAATATATTGCTGTGCCAATATAAGCCTACACAAATACTCAAATCTTGCTATCTTTATTCTGACCGGTATAACTTTTTTCGTTCCTATCTGTGGCTTTTTTCCTTCGTGCAGTAGCTTCTTCCGTAAACTAAGTTACAACTTGCAAAGATCACTTACCCTAACTATAAGAGGAAGAAAAACTAACTACATTAGGTATATGGTAAAATTCAATAATGATTTCTTATATTAGTCTATAGTAGAAAGTATCTCTGTAAAAGGCGAGGCTATAGGCTATAGTCTACTGGAAATATTTTCTTTAGCAATAGAAGATGCTATATAAAATTTTTTACCTTTGAAATAGCTAGGATACTTTTAATATGGAACGCTCATTACGCCATATTTCTGAAATGTTTACAGGATAGCTTACATAAAATTTTAGTCATAAGGTTTTGGGAGTTCCTACTTTCAAAAGTGTCGTGTATTTTGAGAATTTCATAGTTTCGAACGTGAGCTTCGAGAACTTAAAATTCAGGTTTCGAATTGTCTCTAATTCAAATACATCAGTTGACTTGGACATGGCAAGATTAATTTTAGAATGAATTTACTGTATTAGTTTTGTTTGTTTGGATGCTGAGCGTTTCATTTTTTTTGTACAAAAACTAATAAATATTAAGAATGTAACGTCTTCATTCCCATTATCGTGGGGAGGATTCGCATACCACACCCCCCGCGGTATTAGGCGCCCTCTCGAGTCGTACATCCATGAAAGCGTCCAGCACGAGCCTGGTAGGAGATGGAATTCGGAATTCCACAGTATAGGTTAATTCACGCATAAAGGGCATTAGGGCAATATTATCATAACCTATGATGCATAAGGAACGTGTAGCCTATGCAAAATTTCCATAATATGAACAAAATAGTAAACAAGATACCCACGGGAAGTACAGAAAAATGGACATAGATGTGCTGAAAGTGAACACGTGTTTTGCGGTCCACTGAACTAAAAGGGCATAGGACTTTCAACCAAAATAATATTACAGTAATAGTAAAAACTTTGTCGATTGAGTTATTCACTGATTTTTACGAGTACAGGAGGTACTGAAAGAATATTTCAAATGTTATATTATTTTACAACACATTTATTTTGATTGCCAGTGTAAGAAGCTAGTTATTGGAATTCTAACAAGAAATGATAACTTTATTGACTACCATTGTATCTTGATAGCTATTTTATGATTTCTAACAATAACGATAGCATCGGTCGATAACGGCAACCAACATGCGATGACTCTCGGACGTCACTAGAATAATGTGGGCCTTGTCGTGTTTCGTTAACAGATTAGTTCATCAACCCCCTCCAGGCGACTGAACTCCAGGCACTTGACATCGCGACAAGGTCGTGCATATGAGAACCGTCACTGCCGCTGTCACAAGTCATACTTATAACTGTGCTTGAAAATTTTAAGATGGACTACTTTAAGGTGTTCTTTCAAGTTGTATTTCATCTGCCAGAAAAGAAAGGGAGTTCTATCTTACGTGTAACAGAGTAGTACGCGTGACATGTTTTCTTCTTCTTTTATCTGACTTTTAGCTTCTTTTTCCACGTCATTTACTTGAATCGGTGAGTTAAGAACCCACAGATTGCTATTCGGACATTGTTTTAAGTGAAAAATGAGGCGTCTAGGTGCAAACCCACTTCACTAAATTTTAAAGGAAACAAGAAAAACACGTGGAAACTAATAATTTAAAAGAATCATCTTCCGATATTGCAGACGCCTTGAAATCGTAACAAAATGCTCGTATACACTTGCCACTGTCAAGAATCAATTCAAATTGCCTAAAATAATAAGCGTAAATAATGGAAATATATGTATTTTCCCCTAAATGCTCTAAAAACCATACAGTATCAACATGCTCTCTTTTATTTGTGCTATTGTTACTGTAAAAATGGTTACTTAAATCAGTTCATTATGACAGTATTACAACATTGTCCACCATTATTAAGTGCCAGTATGGTACTTTATGAGATTGTGTGGGGGACGAAAAATGTCTGTCCGTCTGTCTGTCCGTCCGTCCGTGTGTCTGTACGCGCTCTAACTCAAATACGCTTTTTTCGGATTTTCATGAAACTTGGAAAACACATTTATAATGTCAATGGGAAGAACCCTATTGATATTGAACCAAATCGGTTCACCGGTACCGGAGTAATGCCCAATTTAGTGCCTATTTTAATAGATTATGGCGCCTTTCTAATAGAAAGGCGCCATAATTCAAATACGCTGTATCGGATTTCCATTAAACTTGGTATACGCATTTATGACGTCCATGAAAAGTACTCTGTTAAATTTGAACCTAATCTGTTGACCGGTACCGGAGTAAAACCCAATTTAGTGTATATTTTAAAGGCGCAATAGCTCAAATACGCCTTATCGGATATTTATGAAACTTCGTAAAACGCATTTATACTATCCATGGAAAGACGTCTGTTGATGTTCAACCCAATTTATTGCCTTTTATGTTAATATATGAGAAGTCGCAATAACTCAAATATGCTTTATTGGATTTTCCTGAAACTTTGTATACCCATTTATAATGTACATGGGAATACGTCTACCGATATTGGACCAAATCGGTTGACCGGTACCGGAGTAAAACCCAATTTAGTGTCTATTTTTAAAACGCGGTAACTCAAATACGCTTTACCGGATTTTTATGGAATTTGGTATACACATTTATAGTGTTCATGGGAAGACGTCTACTGATACTGGATGAAATCGGTTCACCTGTTCCGGAGTAATGCTCAATTTGGTGCCTATTTTATGATAATATACGTATTCGAAAGAATTTGTATAAAAAAAAAAATCTGATGTGAAAGTCACATAACTTCCTCTGCCCAAATAAAAGTTAGCAGTATTCACATATCCTTTTACAGAATAGCAAGACACAATTTTACGCTAATTGTTCTATAAATACCTCTTCTTTCAATGATGCGACTAAAAGCGCATGCTATATAACAAACTTAAAAAAAAAAGAACAAGTGACTGCAGACGTTTATTGAACTTTCCGCCGTAAAATATAATTTCCGAAATTTATCGAATATTTCCCTCAGATACTTCTTTACTCTGTGCATGGCCAACAATACATCTTTCTCACTTCACATTCTTATATAGAATAAAATCAGGCAAACTGATGTAACCAAGTGCCAGAATGCATTTGTTTATTCATTGTTGTAATCGATTTCCTAGTTAACCTCCAGATCGGGAAAATGTCTGTCCCTCTGTTTGTTTGTCTGTCTGTCCGTCCGTGTGTCTGCACGCGCAATAACTCAAATACGCTTTATCGGTTTTTCATGAAACTTGGTATACGCTTTTAAAACGTCCATGGGAAGAAGCCTATTGACATGGGACCATAGAGGTTAACCTGTACCGGAGTAGTGCCCAATTTAGTGCCTGTTTTATGGTATATATTAGAAAGAATTTATCAAATGCAAATCAGTTCTCATGGCAGCATATTGTTTTACAGTGTTCATATACGGCTTTGGAAGTTGCAATACAGGTAAGTTTGACAAATAACACTCTCCATACATTCCTTCACAAATGCTTATCAATCTTCAGACCTTTGTTTCTCCGTAAGCCCTGCTTAATGAATCGGTGTGGAGGTTAATTCGGAAAACGATTACAAAAATAACTTATTTTATGCATATTATAATTGCAATCATCACTGATTAAAGAAAACCATTCTGGCACATGCTTACATCAGTTTACTTGATTTTATTTTTTCCATCTTGGTTGCCGAGTAATCCGAACTGCCGGGATATCGAGTGCCGAGTCTATTAATTTTCAATCCAAAGCATTACATCACCTAACTAGCGTTGTAAATGCATCTTAATTAATAACATTATTCTCATCACACATGATAGTGCATGCCCGTTTAACACCACTATTTTATACTTTGTAAGTTTATTTATAACTGCCTCTTACGTAATGTTCCATAGGGCACAGTAGGCCACGAACCGTATACAAATTAGTAGCAATAAAAGGGGTGACTTAATGTCTGAATACTCGGAATGTAGAGAGGGAATATTAAAATGGCGAAGATGCTAAGATGACAGTCAAATAACTATACATTCTAGGTTATACTCAGAGGTTACCTAAAGACTGAGCTAATGAATTTATGTTCTCTTAGCACTGTTCTGTACCTTGTTATAATTACTCCAATAAGTTTGCGTATATAGTAATACGAAATTATTCCATGAATTTTACTATTCTAGGATATAGATAGAAATCAAAACTGGCAGAATGATTTAATATTGATGCGACATTGCTGTAAACGCTGATCAGCAGTTCTAGGATTTCTATGTAAATACATATTTGTTTTTTTAGCCTACAAACCTTCCTAGGATAGCTGATCAGCATTATATACTTTTACAGAGTTATTCTATCCCACGATTTGATCAATGATTCTGTTCTGGAAGTGGATTGCAAAGGCAGAGCATCTTCCAAATGATAAAAAATTAATCTTATATAGAGTAATATAATGGTTGAAAATTTTGAGTCTTGCCGTAATTTAGGTGTCTACTACAAATCTGTTTAACAACGAAGCTAATTCATTACACTAAAATAAAAGAACTTCCACATTCATCAACCTACTTCTTTATTTTAAGGTGTACAATGTTGATAGAAACTCTACAAAAATTTGCAAACTCTTTGGTTAAGAGCCTTAGTTGTTGGAACCGTATATGAAAACTGAAGATTTGTCTCAATATCATTTTTCTTAAATTCTTATAACCACTCCATCCTGCTCGATCATGAGCTGCTATCTCCTCCGCTGCTGTAAGATGAGCTGTTATCACATCCGCTGCTCTATCATGAGCTGCTATCTCCTCCGCTGCTCTATCATGAGCTGCTATCTCCTCCGCTGCTGTAAGATGAGCTGTTATCACCTCCGTTGCTCTATTATGAGCTGCTATCTCCTCCGCTGCCCTATTATGAGCTGCTATCTCCTCCGCTGCTCTATCATGAGCTGCTATCTCCTCCGCTGCTGTAAGATGAGCTGTTATCACCTCCGCTGCTCTATCATGAGCTGCTATCTCCTCCGCTGCACTATTATGAGCTGCTATCTCCTCCGCTGCTGTAGGATGAGCTGTTATCACCTCCGCTGCTCTATCATGAGCTGCTATCTCCTCCGCTGCCCTATTATGAGCTGCTATCTCCTCCGCTGCTCTATCATGAGCTGCTATCTCCTCCGCTGCTGTAAGATGAGCTGTTATCACCTCCGCTGCTCTATCATGAGCTGCTATCTCCTCCGCTGCCCTATCATGAGCTGCTATCTCCTCCGCTGCTGTAAGATGAGCTGTTATCACCTCCGCTGCTCTATCATGAGCTGCTGTCTCCTCCGCTGCCCTATTATGAGCTGCTATCTCCTCCGCTGCTCTATCATGAGCTGCTATCTCCTCCGCTGCCCTATTATGAGCTGCTATCTCCTCCGCTGCTCTATCATGAGCTGCTATCTCCTCCGCTGCTGTAAGATGAGCTGTTATCACCTCCGCTGCTCTATCATGAGCTGCTATCTCCTCCGCTACTCTATCATGAGCTGCTATCTCCTCCGCTGCTGTAAGATGAGCTGTTATCACCTCCGCTGCTCTATCATGAGCTGCTATCTCCTCCGCTGCCCTATTATGAGCTGCTATCTCCTCCGCTGCTCTATCATGAGCTGCTATCTCCTCCGCTGCTGTAAGATGAGCTGTTATCACCTCCGCTGCTCTATCATGAGCTGCTATCTCCTCCGCTGCCCTATCATGAGCTGCTATCTCCTCCGCTGCTGTAAGATGAGCTGTTATCACCTCCGCTGCTCTATCATGAGCTGCTATCTCCTCCGCTGCCCTATTATGAGCTGCTATCTCCGCTGCTGTAAGATGAGCTGTTATCACTTCCGCTGCTCTATCATGAGCTGCTATCTCCTCCGCTGCCCTATTATGAGCTGCTATCTCCTCCGCTGCTCTATCATGAGCTGCTATCTCCTCCGCTGCTGTAAGATGAGCTGTTATCACCTCCGCTGCTCTATCATGAGCTGCTATCTCCTCCGCTGCCCTATCATGAGCTGCTATCTCCTCCGCTGTTGTAAGATGAGCTGTTATCACCTCCGCTGCTCTATCATGAGCTGCTATCTCCTCCGCTGCCCTATTATGAGCTGCTATCTCCTCCGCTGCTCTATCATGAGCTGTTATCACCTCCGCTGCCCTATTATGAGCTGCTATCTCCTCCGCTGCTCTATCATGAGCTGCTATCTCCTCCGCTGCTCTATCATGAGCTGCTATCTCCACCGCTACTCTATCATGAGCTGCTATCTCCTCCGCTGCTGTAAGATGAGCTGTTATCACATCCGCTGCTCTATCATGAGCTGCTATCTCCTCCGCTGCTCTATCATGAGCTATCTCCTCCGCTGCTGTAAGATGAGCTGTTATCACCTCCACTGCTCTATTATGAGCTGCTATCTCCTCCGCTGCCCTATTATGAGCTGCTATCTCCTCCGCTGCTCTATCATGAGCTGCTATCTCCTCCGCTGCTGTAAGATGAGCTGTTATCACCTCCGCTGCTCTATCATGAGCTGCTATCTCCTCCGCTGCCCTATCATGAGCTGCTATCTCCTCCGCTGCTGTAAGATGAATTGTTATCACCTCCGCTGCTCTATCATGAGCTGCTATCTCCTCCGCTGCCCTATTATGAGCTGCTATCTCCTCCGCTGCTCTATCATGAGCTGTTATCACCTCCGCTGCCCTATTATGAGCTGCTATCTCCTCCGCTGCTCTATCATGAGCTGCTATCTCCTCCGCTGTTGTAAGATGAGCTGTTATCACCTCCGCTGCTCTATCATGAGCTGCTATCTCCACCGCTACTCTATCATGAGCTGCTATCTCCTCCGCTGCTGTAAGATGAGCTGTTATCACCTCCGCTGCTCTATCATGAGCTGCTATCTCCTCCGCTGCCTATTATGAGCTATCTCCTCCGCTGCTCTATCATGAGCTGCTATCTCCTCCGCTGCTGTAAGATGAGCTGTTATCACCTCCGGTGCTCTATCATGAGCTGCTATCTCCTCCGCTGCCCTATCATGAGCTGCTATCTCCTCCGCCGCTGTAAGATGAGCTGTTATCACCTCCGCTGCTCTATCATGAGCTGCTATCTCCTCCGCTGCCCTATTATAAGCTGCTATCTCCTCCGCTGCTCTATCATGAGCTGCTATCTCCTCCGCTGCCCTATTGTGAGCTGCTATCTTCTCCGCTGCTCTATCATGAGCTGCTATCTCCTCCGCTGCTGTAAGATGAGCTGTTATCACCTCCGCTGCTCTATCATGAGCTGCTATCTCCTCCGCTACTCTATCATGAGCTGCTATCTCCTACGCTGCTGTAAGATGAGCTGTTATCACCTCCGCTGCTATCTCCTCCGCTGCTGTAAGATGAGCTGTTATCACCTCCGCTGCTCTATCATGAGCTGCTATCTCCTCCGCTGCCCTATTATGAGCTGCTATCTCCTCCGCTGCTCTATCATGAGCTGCTATCTCCTCCGCTGCCCTATTATGAGCTGCTATCTCCTCCGCTGCTCTATCATGAGCTGCTATCTCCTCCGCTGCTGTAAGATGAGCTGTTATCACCTCCGCTGCTCTATCATGAGCGGCTATCTCCTCCGCTACTCTATCATGAGCTGCTATCTCCTCCGCTGCTGTAAGATGAGCTGTTATCACCTCCGCTGCTCTATCATGAGCTTCTATCTCCTCCGCTGCCCTATTATGAGCTGCTATCTCCTCCGCTGCTCTATCATGAGCTGCTATCTCCTCCGCTGCTCTATTATGAGCTGCTATCTCCTCCGCTGCTCTATCATGAGATGCTATCTCCTCCGCTGCTGTAAGATGAGCTGTTATCACCTCCGCTGCTCTATCATGAGCTGCTATCTCCTCCGCTGCCCTATTATGAGCTGCTATCTCCTCCGCTGCTCTATCATGAGCTGCTATCTCCTCCGCTGCTGTAAGATGAGCTGTTATCACCTCCGCTGCTTTATCATGAGTTGTTATCTCCTCCGCTGCCCTATTATGAGCTGCTATCTCCTCCGCTGCTGTAAGATAGGCTGTTATCACCTCCGCTGCTCTATCATGAGCTGCTATCTCCTCCACTGCTCTATCATGAGCTGCTATCTCCTCCGCTACTGTAAAATGAGCTGTTATCACCTCCGCTGCTGTAGGATGAGCTGTTATCACCTCCGCTGCTCTATCATTAGCTGCTATCTCATCCGCTGCTGTAAGATGAGCTGTTTTCACCTCCGCTGCTGTAGGATGAGCTGTTATCACCTCAGCTGCTCTATCATGAGCTGTTATCACCTCAGCTGCTCTATCATGAGCTGCTATCTCCTCCGCTGCCCTATTATGAGCTGCTATCTCCTCCGCTGCTCTATTATGAGCTGCTATCTCCTCCGCTGCTCTATTATGAGCTGCTATCTCCTCCGCTGCTATCTCCTCCGCTGCTGTAGGATGAGCTGCTATCTCCTCCGCTGCTCTATCATGAGCTGCTATCTCCTCCGCTGCTGTAAGATGAGCTGTTATCACCTCCGCTGCTCTATCATGAGCTGCTATCTCCTCCGCTGCTCTATCATGAGCTGCTACCTCCTCCGCTGGTCATCATGAGCTGCTATCTCCTCCGCTGCTCTATCATGAGCTGCTATCTCCTCCGCTGTTCTATCATGAGCTGCTATCTCCTCCGCTGCTGTAAGATGAGCTGTTATCACCTCCGCTGCTCTATCATGAGCTGCTATCTCTTCCGCTGGTCTATCATGAGCTGCTACCTCCTCTGCTGGTAATCATGAGCTGCTATCTCCTCCGCTGCTCTATCATGAGCTGCTACCTCCTCCGCTGGTCATCATGAGCTGCTATCTCCTCCGCTGCTCTATCATGAGCTGCTATCTCCTCCGCTGCTCTACCATGAGCTGCTATCTGCTCCGCTGTTCCATCCAAAGCAGCTCCATTCAGAGCTCATAAAGCCTCTCTAGCTCTATACTGATCTGAAATTTGGGTTATGTAAAATAATCATATTATGAGTAGTGCTCTGTAGATGCGGAACTACATTTTGTTTTCGATAATTCAGAACAAAACACTCAGAATATTCGAGAACAAGGTAGACCTACAGAGAAAATTTTTCAGACAATAACGAGATGAATGAAAAGGGAATGAAGGACACATTTAGTGATGAAATTCAACTTCTATATAGCCTAACACCTAATAATCATGTAGACATGGTTGGGCAGAACTCGTAGCTCGAAAAACACAGTTTCGTGCAAGTTATTGAGGACCTAGACACAGAGGGGAGAATTACCTAATATATTCAAAAGACCCGCCCCAGGGAGATCGGAAAGAGACAAGTAGCTTAAGCAGAAGAAACTAGGACGATGAATATATTTTTGTTGAAAATTCGTTATTGTTCTACCGAAGGAATAAGCTGTAAAAGTCTACATCCCATGTTTTTGGCTATAGCCATGCTTTGCATACTCGATTCATAAATAGCTATTCACCTCTTCTTAGAATCCTTGAAAGTCTGCAAAACGGCCTATATAATATTTATAATTTAGTAATATGGTATCATATTTGTCAATATTAGCAAATAATGTGCTAGCAATAAATCTGTGATATGTGACTTAGTTTCAGGTGAGTGAAATTGATGGTGGAATATGTCGTTGAGATTAACCCGAATAAACAGTTCTAAAATGTATTAAAACGAACTCTTCTTAAAGTACTCATATCAAGTATTGAGAAATCTCTCCAGGGTATTGACTCGCAGAAATATATACTTCCTTAGTTTAAATCAATGATAACTGAAGATATAAAGATATCTCTGCAATATGAAGGAAAGTCAATTTACCTTGGTTATGTTGCGCGCCTAAATAAAATCAATCCATATACACTTACCTTGAACACTCATATATTGCATAGCCAATTGCGTAAATCCAAATTTGTGCCTGCATGTAGAGGTTTCTGTAGTATCTCTTTATATATAAAAGGCTTTGTCCTGACTGACTGAATGACAGGAATCAACGTACAGCCTAAACTATAACAGGTAGAGACTTGGAATTTTGACACTACCTTCGTTTCATAATGTAGGTGCTCACTAAGAAAGGATTTTGAAGAATTCTGATTCTAAATGCCCAAAATTAAATGTTTTTGAAAATACTTAATCCCTTTTTACATAGAATTATCAATTCCAAATCACAGAATATATTGTTGCCAAATGGTAATCAGGTGGGCTTGGAAAAAAACGGGGTTAGTTTCCCATTCTACTGGATTCGTTAATTTTGTTTTTTACACACGAAAAACGGCAAAATTTCATGTAATATTATTCTCCAGAAGTTTTAGAATCCATATATAGGCACATTTTGTTTCTAAGAATATTTTAAATATGGGTAAAATCGGTAAGAAGTTCACAAAAAACTAACCTAAAATGGCGCTCAGAAAGGAATCACGATAATACAGAATCAGCTGCTAGAAACAGCGCAGGTGCATGCTGGGAAGAAGCCGATGGGTCACGTGGTGCTGGAATCAGCTGCCAACATGATAATGGTCAGACAACTCCCCGGAAGATATAATATGCCACATTTTCGAAACCGAAAAACAGTGTATCGTACATTATTCGAAAATGCAAGGGCGCTTCGCTTCGGCTACCGCCTCCGCTCGCGCACTTAACTAATGTGGTTAGTGTATGCATTATTTAGCTATATGTAGAGGTTGCAGGACCGTATGGAACAGACCAATGACATGCAAGGTCGTTGTCAGCCAATGGGAGTGTTGGTCTGCAAGCCAGAGACCGCATACCAACGCCGAACATCGCGTGTTGAAATCCAGTAGAGTGGGAAACTAAACCCGAAAAAACAAATGAAATGCACTTTTGACAAATAAGAGAAGTTATCAAAATAATTCATGTTATAAATAAATATTACAGAATGAAATCCACTAAAATAATGGAATCACATAACTTTCTCTACCCTGGACATAGAGAAAACAAAACGAGGTATGGTAATGTGTATATTATTATATTATATCGCAGGTTTTTGGAGAGAAAAGTATGAAAGTGATAATGCTTTATGGTAACATAAGAGTGGGAAATTTCCCGCCTCGATATTACAATTTTATGTTACAGGAATTTCTGTTTCTTCTTATTTAAACCTCTACCAGGCTTGCTGTGCACTGTACAAGCGATGGGATGCAACATTCTAGATCCTCTATGAGCCATAAAAAACAATATCAAGCGTTTTCTGAGGGAATAGTTTGAGTGTAATAAGTCGTTCATCCTATTTCAAATTATAAATGCCTATATAAGGACCTAGAATTTAAAATTGAAAATCCTTCATAAGCTAATTTCCAATTACAAAATACAAAACCCGGGCGACGCCGGGTCTTTTAAGCTAGTCATTAATATAATTCGTGAACAAAGTTTCAGATGTTTTTTACTTATCTTGTTATGGCATAGTGCTTCAAAAATAAGTTCTAAAACGATTAAGTTACTTATGCATAAAAAAATAACACAAATAAAAACAATTAACAACATTTAATGTTAAAGAAATTATTCTTCTATCTTATAAGAATTTCTAGTAAAGCAGTTAATTTCATCACTGTCATTCCGTGAACACTAGCCTCGATAAGAAAACATATTTTGGTAATCCTTGGTCGCTGAAAAGCGTTGTCCACTCCATCCCATAATATGTTGGGAGCCATGCACCAGAAAATCAAAGCCTTGCTGCACAAGTGCATACTAGGTGGCAGGACGGCTGGAAGTTCCCAATATCGCTGCACGGCACGCAATAAAATTTGTATTTCACAAATATTAATGTCTGTCTAAAACATATTGTATGTTACACATGGTAAAATGGTTTTAGTTTGCTCGTAGGATTGCTATACACGCTTTTACGGGCTCGTTTCGCGAACATAGAAAATCTAGTTTTCGCCACTTGTTTCATAAATAATTATTGTTAACTCATTTTTTCATTATCTCTAACCCTAATATACCTTCGGGCGAAATAGGGTTTAATCCAATTTTGGATATTCAATAAAAATACGGTACATGGTCTAATCTAATTTCATTAAAGCTAATTATTTGCTGATCACCATATAGACCGCCATCAAGTTTCAGCCCTTGCCTGCACCACGTGACCCAACGATTCCCTCCCCCTGAGCAGTCGATTCTGTGAACACACATTATTTCATTGCGCCATTTTAGGTTAATTTTGTGTGAACTTCTTAGCGATTTTATTTATATTTACAATACTCCAAGAAACAGATGTAATAACATGGATTCTCCAAACATTCTCATAGTCTCAAACGCAGATATCTTTGTGCTCAGACTCTGATTTTCAATATATTTGTTTGCAAGGATGTTATAAACCGAACAAGGCTTCCTTTGTTGAACTTATTCCTTCTGGATTGCATCAGTTTACAAATAAGTGAGTCAGTATCGTGCTGGCTTTCTGTGCGCAAGATTGAGAGTTCGATCCCGGACCAGGTCTACTACATTTATGTATGCAGGTTGATGTTATCTTTGTTCGCTCGGATCAACATTTTCTCTACGCTAAGGACCTGATCAAACTCTTCCGCGGCCGGCGGGTTAGGCCTATACGAGGAACTATGTGTACCTCTGCTGTAGACTATCAATAAATGACTTGTATCTACAGTATCTACAGTACAACATGAGATGCGCTGCTAGGCCTATAACTTCATAAAAAACGTTGTTCTAAAATTACATAAGCACTAATTCCATTAGGTAACATTCCAAAATACGGTTTGAAATAACGTTATAGGCTATAAAAGTCAGAAGTTCTTAAACCATTATCTCCTACATGGATATAATGGGCTCTTTAATATTAAACGAAGCAATAATATTTATTAAAATTATACGCTTTATCTTCTAATTTGGGTGTTTCACGCAAGAAATACGCTTCCAAGATTACAAATAAAATTATTTAAATACCCACATCAACACAGGTGCAAACCCACACAAGAATGCAGTACTCATGCCGAAGTTATAAAAGAAACCAGGACAAAAACCACAGGCTATAAATACCTGAATTCTAAGCCTAGTGAGTGTGGTTTCGGAAGTTGAAGTCTTCGGAGATTCCATTTTATATGCTTTTGAGAAACAGAAATGTTTCTCAAATCACTACTAATTTTGATCCACGCCGAAAATGAAGAACGATCTCTTAGCAACAAAATTCTTTGATGGCGTACAAGAATTTAGTAATATCTTGGCAACATGTACATAACTTATTTTTAAAAATGTATTTCTCTATGTGGGAAAAAATTACTAAGTGCTATTGACCGGCTTGAATCTGGAAATAACAGTTGGTTCGGTATGTTTTGAACAATTCTCTGGCAGCATATCAATATTCAGATTCCTGGGATGACTTCTCATATACTAACATAAAAGGCACTAAATTTGGGATTATTCCGGTACTGGACAACCGATTTGGTCGCATATCAATAGACGTCTTCCCATGGACATTATAAATGCGTATACGAAGTATCATAAAATCCGATAAAGCGCATTTGAGTTATTGCGCCTTTAAAATAGACACCAAATTGGGTTTTACTCCGGTACCGGACAACAGATTAGGTTCAAATTCAATAGGGAACTTTTCATGGATGTCATAAATTCGTATACCAAGTTTAATGGAAATCCGATATAGCGTACTTGAGTTATGGCGCCTTTCTATTAGAAAAGCGCCGTAATCTATAAAAATAGGCACTAAATTGGGCATTACTCCGGTACCGGTGAACCGATTTGGTTCAATATCAATAGGGTTCTTCCCATGGACATTATAAATGTGTTTTCCAAGTTTCATGAAAATCCGAAGAAGCGTATTTGAGTTATGGTGCGTACAGACGCACGGACTGACAGACGGACAGACATTTTTTCGTCCCCCACACAATCTCATAAAGTACCATACTGGCACTTAATAAGAGGCCGTGAAAGAGCGAGTATTCAGTTGTTCA
The DNA here is from genome assembly GCA_964059195.1 of Ectobius pallidus. NCBI lineage: Eukaryota > Metazoa > Arthropoda > Insecta > Blattodea > Ectobiidae > Ectobius > Ectobius pallidus. The sequence continues at coordinate 91,525,806 of CAXKWD010000002.1, forward strand.
TCACGCAAGACAAAATTTCTACAAACAGTGGGTGAACAGTGGGTGGCTTGTAATTACCCTCAGAGAATTTTTTCGAAAAAAAGTTTCAAATAAAAGTTTTAGCTCTCAGTAAATGGAACACATGTGCAAATTTTAAAGAAAATCGTTAGAGCCGTTTTCGAGAAAATCGCGAAAAACGAAAATTTCTTCATGTAAAGTCCCCTTAAAAATAAGAGAAATTTGTCGCCAATCTTTGAATCACATCTTCAGAAGGTACCTGACCCAAATACGAAATTTTGTTTTCATACGATTCTCCGTTTCGGAGCTAGCCTGTTCACAAACTTCCACACAGACAGACACACACACAGACAGACACACACACAGACATGTTTCCAAAAATAGTATTTTTGGATTCAGGGGGCCTTGAAACGTGTATATATGCTAAAAACTCAACTTCGAATTTTAGGGTCGAAAACAATACTTCCTCTACCTATAGTACCTATGGTACGGGCAGAGGAAGTAAAAAGCAAATCATTTATCATGACAACATAGTCAATTGTTTTACTGTTATATTATACGGCTTTGGAAATTAAAATAGAGATAGCTATGACCAAAAACACTATTGTTTTACATGCGCTTATCCAACTAGACCGTTAAACTGACCCAGGTGACCGAGATGGTAACGTTTTGGCCTCACGTTATGGAGTTCCATGGTTCAAATCCCGAACCCAGCCAATTCCACTTTCTTTTTCGTATTTTTATGTGAGTGTGCGATTGTCAAGATATCAAAAATCTGTACAGTTCAGCTGATGCTGGAAGATTTTAATCTGATTAAAAAGAAAACTAGACCTTTGTTCTTCCCTAAGCCCTGCTTAATGAATAAATCTGGAGCTTAACTTGTAAATCAATTAAAAAAACATATTCTACATATCATAATTGCAGTCATAACTGATTAAACAAAAACATACTGGCACTTTTTTACATCAGTTTACCTGATTTTATTTACTTTGGGTACACTTCTTATGTTCACATACAAAGAAACGAAGTAATTAGGGAACACCACCAAAGAAGCTAAGTTTCCAAGAATAAGCGCGAAATCTCCTCTTAACATTGTAATGCCTGACGGTCATCATGTAACATCAGACTGATTCAGTATTTGCTGTATGGAAATATCGCTGTTTGCATCTCACAGTTAGAGGAACTGGCTGGTTTGTAATATCACTTTGGTTGAGTCGTAAGGGAAGAGTCAAAATTAGCATAAGCTTATATACTAATAAATTTATCCATTTTTCAGACAACTGAGATTGCTTAAGCTCTTCAAGACAGTATTTTAATATTTTTTTCCATAGATGTAATATCTCAGGCTAACAATTCAATTGGGTATAATGTTTCACTTCTGCAATTCTCTCTTATTGTATGTAGTTAGTCGCCAGTTTTGATTCGGGGAAGGTGGGCGGGTCGCGGTGCTGTTGGTTCAAGAAAAGGGATGAAGATCATAGCTTACATAAAATATCGAACTTATAACAGTAGAAAACATTACATCCAGTAGCTGTCGGTTAAGCCAGTGCAGGACACGGCGGTTCTAAAGTTGGTGGATAATGGAAAGGCTCTTTACAAAGGTGTGGTTGATCCTGGCACGTATTATGAGTTACGGCCATTATTAATAAAAAATATGTAATTTTTTCTAATGTACAAGTCACCGGCACGAACCTACTGTTACAGTTTATAAACGAGCAGTGCACATCGTTGCAATCAATAGAAGAAGTGGAATGAGCTGAAAGGAGTAGGCGGCAGTTTTATAAACTGAGAGTAGCTAATTTCCGACGGCGCCTGGGTGATCTCTTGAGCGTCTCATTATGCACTGATATCTGAAGCAGAGAGCTCACAAAGACGCCACGAATTCTTTCATGTGTGATGGATTTCCGCGTTTTAAAAGAGGCGCTTCAGAACCCTTTTCTTTCTAGTTCAGATGGTCTATAGAAAAGCGTATGTACACATTGCAGTAGGCCTACTTGGTAAAGTTATACATGTGGACTAAAGTTATCTTCTACACAGTTTGCATGTAGATGTTCTGACAGGGCTCGCGTAGCATAGTAAACATATTGTAAAGCAATAAAAATAACACACTTGCATTTTAATCACGCTTTTGTAATGAAAATGATTAATTAATGAGTTATCAAAGGAAACAGTTTGTGTATTTTTGGTAATAACATGCCCGAATATTACTTAACCTTTTGTGTATTACAATTATTGCTAAGAATATTATGAAGCAATCATTTATTACATTGCGTACACGAGTTTGTTAGGCTTACAGAAGTCACCTTACTAATTACGATTAAAATAATTTTATAAAGTTTAAGATTAGATAGACATTTTGATATATTGTCAGCAAAAAACCATAGAAAACGACTTCTTAAAAATTAGCTCAATGGAAAGTTAACAATACTATAGAATGTCACCAATCCGGATCACCGGAAGTCCGGATTAAACGGAATTTTCACTCTAATACAAGCTTTACATGGGTTAAACTATAAAAATCGATTTTTTTCATAAATAGACATTAACTTGTCCTAAAACATAATTTTAGTTTTAATACTACTGTATACCCAGGTTTTTAACATACAAAACAATAAATCTCTGTGATTAAAATAAAACATTTATTGATCGTTCCGTACAAAAAATCTTTCCTGATTAACCGGGTGTCTGGACGAAGGGAGTCCGGATTAGCGGGACTCTATCGTAATTTAATTAACACGAAGAGTAGCTTTCATTTCGAAATTACATAATATTTAGGTAACTAAACCTAAACTATATGTGTGGAATGCATCCGAGAATTATTATTAACAATTATTCTAATTATTATATAAACTATTGTCAAATAATTAACATATTACTGATTTCTCGGCACGGACAAATTACAGCCTCAATCAGTATAACTTGATCTCGCTGATTCTCTCCCTCCTCATTTCAATCTCTCTCTCACATCCTTCTCCTCCTCTCTCTCTCTCCCTCTCTTCCTCCTCTCTCATTCTAGAGACCACTGTGCTAATGCGATTGCCCCAATAATCACACTATATAATCAATCTTCAAAATTTGTTTGTCCTTTATTAATCTTCATATTAGGCTACACCGCACCGCCGGTCTTAAAGCTCATGTCATTCGTTTCATAAACTGTTTCATCTAGTCCTAACCAATTTCACCTGAGCAACATAAAAAATTATATAGAGTTACCGTTGAAAAAAAGAAACGAAATAGGCTACTTCGTTCTCAAGCTTCTTCAAAATTACAGCCTAACTTCAAAATGTTGCCTAGTGAGCATTTTGTACCGGTACACTACTGAAGACGACGTTCGCATAGCATATTTCATGCCTCATAGGTTTAAACTCAGCATTTCCTGTGTATAGTGGGTGGTGGTTCTGACTGCAGGAACAAGAACTTATGGCTCTTCGATGCCTGGATATCCCCATGGCATGATACTTTCTTAAAAATTGATGATTTCCGGGCTCTTAAGGTATGTCATCTTATGTCATCCCATGAGATGTTCAACAATGAACCAACTAATGTGCTGGATCTACCACCCCGGTGTACCTATAACCTATAGCAGCGTTCCTCAACCATTTTGAACCCGAGGACCTGTAAAATGTGTAAAAAAAATTTACGGACCCCTAATTTTACATCCCATTTTTAAAAGAAGGCCTATATTCTTAATATTTGGGGTATTAATTATAGGACATTATAACGGAAAATGTGAAAAAAAATTTACTTCTTCACTTTCCACTTGCTTTATTCTATGATATTTTTTTAATTATGTCTGCGGATCATCTGCACCGGTGGTCCGGAACCATGGGTTGAGAAACGCTGATCTATAATAATGGAAAGATGGTTCGACATCAGATTTTTTTCATGTGGGACGGGGTCGCTATTTGTGTGGTTCAGAACAGTTTAATCGGCCTGTGATGTGTAAGCTATCTAAGGGTTATATAAATCACAACTGTCTGCGTTTGACATCTGTGTAACTGCTACTGCAGGGCCCCCATGCTGTGACTGCCGGAGATCATCAACCCACGCACAACTTGTCCTGACCCTATAAAACTGTTTCCCACTACAGTCAGACCTTTCTGCCATTTAACAATATTTACTAAAAGGGGAAAGACCTCTCACATCTCCCTTCCCGATGAAAGCGATGTATCTATTAGAAAGAAACGGCTTGACCAAAGACCGCTGGTTATTGTGGACATTGGACACCACTTTGCGACAAGTAAACAAATAAAGGTAGAGAAAAATGTAATTCATGTACAAGAATTAGTGACAAAAACTGAATGCACTTTGCAGTCTACTCGCACGGCGTTGTAAATAGGAACTATTTTACATTACAATAATGAAATATGATGCAGAGTTTTAAAGAAATGCACATTTCGAGGTACCATTTCCTAAAAGGAAAAAACAAAACAAAGTATACAAATAAATAAAAGCAAACAAAAAACAAACAAAATATCAAAAAGGTTGTGTTCGTGTATCTATGTATATCATCCCATGGTGATCGCTGCATCATCTACCATGGTCCTTCTATATGGAAGATGGCAGCATTGGGGGCACGTGGCTAGTATACCGACATCCATGATGTTTAATGATGATCTTCGTAACCAGAAGTGCTATTTTATTAAGTAACTACTCAGCTGTCCTCTCGAGCCTGAGAAAATCCCGTTCCAATCTTCTCTACCCCAAATAAACGTGAGAAGATATCTGGTTTCGAACCCGGGCATGAGAAATTGCATCGGTTCTGAACAATTGCACATCTGTTTTTAAGAAGAGGGATGTACAACTAAACAAAATTAGAAGTATATTAAACAAGCGAAATGCTGGTTTCCGTGCCCCAAGTATAATAACGTGGTCAGAACTAATTTGCAAAAGTAAACACAAGAAGACATGGCAATTAACGAAATTCGAAAAAAAAGGAGGTAAGAAGTACTGTAGATATATAAATGAAGTAGCTATTAGGGGAAAGGAAACTAATAGAATATATAACTTATATATATACACACACACAAAGAGAGAGAGAGAGAGAAATATATGGGCACAATGTAATAAAATGATTGACGATAGTAGTGATAGGGTGTGATATTACTCACCCTAACATTGGAGAAAAAGGAAATTAAAAATATAATTTAAAAACAAAACTTCCCCATCAGTGTTAATAAAGCCGTGCTAGAATATATTTCATTTTTAGCGGTCTGTGAGATCTCACATCCATTGTTACTTAAGTTTTTTTTAATTAACTATTTTGTGAATAACAATGAGTGAACGGCCGGGAACACGAAAACTGTTAGGCCGAATGTATTAAAACCAAGTAATGATCATTATGAAGAAATTATTTCGGTGAAATTTTGCATGGTACTGGAATTTTGAACACAACCACGTGCTATGGTGAAAACTGACTAGCCTACGTATAATGACGATATTAAACCACTTTTTGTGTGTTAAGCTATTCGTTCGATAAATGTTAACATAACTTCGAAACTGTGTAGTTCATTGAATTTCTGGTGCAGTGACTGATAACCCGCCATAAAATGATTGTGTAAGAATTATGCTTTCTTAATTAAACATATAGAGGATTATATTTGCTTGAATAATAATTAACATTAACATTTTGTAATTTTTTTCAGTATTAGAAGCCCCTTAACTCTAAGCGGTCACTCAGACCTCATGTCCATGTTAATGTAACAGAAAAATTACGTCCATCGTTAAGGATTAAAATAAAAACAATGGACACCGTTTCAAATTGAAAAGAAGGCAACAGAATAAGCAAATACTTCAAGTGAAAGTTAAAATGCTGGGAAAATAAATAGCAGTAGATTATAACAATATGATGAGGTGTCCGATGAGAACATAGTCTAGCAAGAGGTACATGTAAATAAGAGGATGGAGAGAATACGGGAATCAATAGAGACAAGCGAATGCTGAGCTTGGCCACAAAATAATTGGCATCCTGCATGAAGAGGAACTGCTTGAGGGAGACGGTGGAACCGCCCATCCACTTGCCGGTAGCCTCTCACAAAAACTCCGGACGTGCTTTCAAAACAGACAAGAGGAGTCAGTAGTGAACAGTGATGTTTATATATCAAAATCTGCACAGAAATACATGTATTTAAATTTAATGTGTCAGTTCAACAAAGGCTTTTAAGAACATATTTGATGGTTCCACGCAAATGGATTAAGTTTTTTTTTTCTCTGTCTCTCAAATGGACAAAGTAGTCAAGGCTAGCCCAGACATGGAAGAATAGTTAAGGTACAAGGAAAGCAATAATTCTTAAGGTGCAAACAGAAAGCTTTATTAAAGTCTAATCTACTACTACAATTATTATGCACAGGCGAACAGATCTTATATTTAATTCCGTTAATGTAATTAATTTTTTTTCCTTTCGATTAGACCAGCTTAGGACCACGTGAAACAGTTGCCTTCTTCTTGTTCCCAAAACTTCTTCATTCTTTCGCGATGTTGCTGTTTCCGTTCTTCCGTCCATTTACTTCCCATTTTCTTCTTGGGTTTCTCTGGAAATTCGCCATCATTAAATATTGCTTTCCTAAACTTTTCTCTGTTTGCAATATCCTCCTTTTTGATATTGAGTAATTTCAAATCTTCTTCAACTTCCTTGAAAAAGGCTGGTTTAGTTTTTTTACATGCTAAAAAATCTGTGTGGTAAGCCTGTCTCTTTCCATTCCGAAAATGTGACCTTAGAATCTTAATCTTCTTTTCCTGAAAGTATGGCCTATTTTCCTGTTTGTTTGTATATCTCCTTTTCTCGTCTCAGTTTGTATACGTTATTCTCCCAAATTGGTCCCATAATTTTCCTACGTTCTGTAATTCATCATTATTTTTATTACTAGTAATTCTGCGAACAATAGCCTAGACCTCTTCCAAGAACAATCAAAGATCTGCTCTTCATATTGAAACGGAATGAAAAATTAAAATCCTTACTTATACGAGGTTCTTAAAACTTCAAAGAACATTCATGCCAAATTGGAAGAGAACCGAACAACGCGTTCAGTTGCGGCTGCGTTAACACACAAATTTACAGTCAACAGACGAAATGGCGGTAAACCATTAGTGTTACAAAGAATGCACTGAAATAAAGTTGTAGAAAATTGTATAGTCCATAGTGGAAATAGTCTTCAATTTTTATATCAGGAAACGTTTGGCTAGCATTGTTGAAAAAATCTGGAAATGGTATGGAATGGAACCATTAAATCATCTTGAGACAGAATGAAAATAAAAGCCTACACATGTTGTTTTCAATTACTTCAAGGAACATTCACGCCAAATTAGAAGAAAATCGAACGTGTTTGGTCGTAACAGCGTAACACAAATTGCAAACAGATGAAATGCGAATGGTCGAGTTGAAACGGTCATCAGCATCATCATCATGGCCCGGATTCTGATGATATGTCATCTTTTTATTGATGCTGCATAGACATTGCCAACTTGTAGATAAATCCTCATGCCCTGTAGATTACAGAAATGCATTTTTATTAAGTCATTTTTGTCATGTTATGCAATTTTATATTTTTAGGGCATTTATTTCAATTTTAGGTCATTATTTTGTCATTTTCGTGTCATTTCCTTCCTTATTTTGTCATTTTCATGTATTTATATCGAGTATTTTCTTATATTTGAATAAATTACTAGGTTAAAATAATGCAACATTTTTGTAGGATCTACTTTAAAAACAATTTTCTTCACCTACAACATCCTTTCTGCATTTACAGTTTTAACAATTATGTATGAATTTGTCTATAACTTTGTGTGTACAATAATAATTTTATAAATAAAATATCAGTTTTAGGTCATTCTTTATAATTATTAAGTCATTTTCTTAAAATTTACGGTCATTTTATAGGTCATTTTTCAAACAATTTTAGGTCATCAGAATCCGGGCTCTGATCATCATCATCATTACAAAATATGTTGTACTCGCCCTAAGTGACTCAACTAGCTGTATGCTGAACTCACGGGTTAAAACTCATTGTCAGTCTAGCTTGGTAGATTTTCAAGGGGAAAAACCCCTCAAGGATCTTACAGGAGGATTTGAAGTCCGGCCTCAGTCAAAGGTTTCATCCTCACTGAGCCTGAATTTAAGCCCGTAAACAAAATTAGTGCCTTTTCTCTCCTAAACAATTTACCAAGTCTAGTCCCCAAGTCTCACTTTACTGTCTCGGCCCAGCAATACTTCGGTTTGTTAAAAAGTATTTTCGCGCCAAAAGAATTGCCTGCTTCATGCCACCCCGTCCTTGTTGCTACAAAAGTACTGAAGATGGAAATTTTTTTCTAGGGGAACTCATACATTTTTATAAATAAATAAATTTAAAAAATGCTGGTATTTATTTATTTTTAATTTCATTCATTCACATTATAGTCAAATTACCTTTGTGAAATGAATCACATAGAAATGACATTACAATAACAACCTATGCAACCAACTTCATCACGTGCGCACTGAATCTACAGCAACCGCGCGACAAAAACAGATCATGACCCTAATAATGGTTCTTTGCTGAAAGAAAAAAAAAATTGCCAAAATATGAGCCGATTTCAAACGTACTTTTTTCCTCTCTACGTTTATGCCAGAGCGATGAAGAGTAGATTTTTACTTTGCCGGAGCGCTGTACCGGCTTAACGTCAGCACTGTTGCTACAGCAAGTGTAACTAAATTCAGACAGGGGAATGGGGTCTTAATATCCTGATGACAACAGTTTCGATAACACAATAACGTATAGAGGGAAAACATAGATTGTTTCTTAACCTATTACCTTTACTGTCATTCTCTAAACTGCAGGAATAAACGTCTCATTTTGAACAGGCAGTAAGGCATTATTAAAGTAATTTTCAAATGGGAAGCGTTTTCCTTCACCGCCAATCACGTGTACGAGCTAAAGAAGTACCGCTATCAGGAAGGGTCTTCCTTCCGTCTCGCCGTCTCTGATTGGACCGCGTATCTAAGCAAGGAGAAGAACAAAACGCTTCCCATTTGAAAAAAAAGGTGTAGGCTATGCGATATGCATTTATCCCGTGCGAGAAGAATTTACTAGCGTTATTCCTTAATACCTGTTCACGGTTAACTGATATTACTCAAAGAGCTGAAATAAAGGAAAGCATTTTAACGCTTTTCTTAACAAGATGAGGGCTCTTAACTAGGTGATTCACGATTTTGACCCACAAACCAATCTGATCAACCTGCACACTTAAGTTCCGCAACTTCATAACCAGCTTGCGGAGATCTGACTTGCTTATTCTATATTAACATAATCAACACAGCTGGCCGGAGTGGAATAAAATCCAAAATAAATATACAGAAAATAAACAATGAGCTAAGTTTTAAGATTGCAATAACTGAAAAGAAAATAACCTAAAATAATAATAATAATAATAAACTAGCAAAAGCTTTAAGAATAATAAGTTACCACAAAGGCAAGAAGAACGTAGAAAATACAGAAATTATATGGCATGGCATAGGCGTAACCAGGCCGACCATATGGGGGGGGGTTATAACATCCGCGGGGTCTGGGGGGTATGGAATACCCTTCAGGGAGAGGGGGGTCCGGGGGTCCTCCCCCGGAAAATTTTAAAAATTAAGATGCAAAATAACGAGTTTTAAGCTTCCGGGGGTCCTCCGCCGGAAAATTTTAAAAATTAAGATGCAAAATAACGAGTTTCAAGCTTCCGGGGATCCCCCGGAAAATTTTAAAAATTAAGACGCAAAATAACGAGTTTTAAGCTTCCCACGCTTTATAGGCTACTTGTATTAAGTAATTTATGGGCAGACTTAAAAAAATTATACAATTTTCCTTTTTTTAATCAATGGGGGGTTTTCAAACCCCCAAACCCCCCCCCCCCTCAGTACGCCTATGTGGTATGGTACAGAGAAAAAAGTAGTCTAGATAAGAAATAAGATGAAATGAATAAAGCAAATTTTGGAGGCTTGAATTCTACAACCAGTAGGAAAAGCTGAGCCAGGTTTCCTGACTCAACGTTGAATAACGTTAATTATGACACTATTCATTTACATATCCTCCAAAAAGGTAAATTATAATATTATGGACCCCTAAAAGTCAAACTATGCTCCTTGGCACTACATCTAATCTGATCACTAAGTCAAAATCACTGGCAAATCTAAGGATTTTGAGAAGGGCACGCGATCAGCATTTCACCAACGGTCGTTTTTGATAGTTTTCTTGATCAGAGCCGCTAAATTTTATCAAGTAGCTCCTCCAACTGTATTCATAACGCTGAGTGCATCCTGCTCCAAATTTTCCTAAGCCATAAAACTTCGAATCCGGTCTGCGAATGTCTAGTCAGCATGGTCACCAACAGGACCACGTATACCCAAATCTACCCAAATTTCTTGCAATTCGATTAACTCTTCTTTCTTCATCCGCTTAACCTCCTTTTTCTTAGGTCTTAAAACACCAATGGCTATAGGAGAAAGAAATTCTGGATCAACATTAGACAGGACATGGAGGGACTCTCTGGTGAGAGACCAGCTCCACACAGCGTCTCTTCTTCGGAGAACACAAACATATAGGACAACATATGAAACAATCGGGGTAGACGGAAAGTAAATTCTAATCCGGTACTCGCCTTTGAAAGTGTGGGAGAGTATATGTAGGAAGCATTTAAAAATTAATATATATTTTCAAGAACAAAAAAATGCAGCATAGAAAAGCAATGGGAAATTTCATGTCACATCCTAAAAAACAAACAAGTTTCACTTTCATGTAACTTTTTCTCTCTGTGCTAAAGTGATTACAGATACACAGACACAATTTACTTCATCCACTGCACCACACTGCACCATAAATAAAGCCAGCCAACATACAAAAGAAAACGGTGATTATCTACTGAATTCTGGTTTAGCTGTTACTTGATGTTTATCTGGAATGAAAATCAAGGATCCATGAAGGTCATACTCTAACATAGTGTAAAAATATAATTTTTATATTATATTCAAGCCACGCTCCTACAACACCAGCTGCTGAATAGGTCCCGGAAGCTTGAGGTCGTTCTCAATGGAAAGTAATCTCTATTGTATTCCTAACTATTATAATAAACGCAATGACAGAGCTATAATAACCGGAAACGGTATTTGTCTGCTCGCTACTGTGCATATAATGTATGAAATATTGAATTAGCGCACTAGTTCATGGAGGTCAGTCAAGTGCTAAAATAGTAAGAATTAAAACTTAGCAGGCGGATACAAATTTACATCTTTCTGAAGCACAATTATCCAGTTTAGATTAAACGACTTTCGCGTCTTTTTTGTCCATAGGGCCTATGTCTGCTTCTCTGTTTAAATGTTATACTTATAAATGTCAGCAAAGATTTATGTGACTGAAAAAAGTGCCTAAGGTTATAGGTTATTAATACATTTGTTTAGCAATGTTTGCATAGAGCAAGGGATGTTAAAAGACGAAAATATCCCTTTTAGAATTGGCCTAATTCTCCTAACAAATAAAAAAAATGGTTAGTCTATTGTTTCCGACAAATAATACAAATCTTAAAACTTCTATAAAATAAATAATTAATCTATATGAGCTATTATTATTATTATTATTATTATTATTATTATCATCATTATTATCTTATCTATGCTATTATTATTATTATTATTATCATCATCATCATTATCATTATTATCATATCTATAATATAAGCCTATCTTTTATCTTTTCTCATATTCCAGCTGCAATGGAAATTTTCAATTAGAAACTGTTTCAAGTAAATACCTTCTAACAGTATTTAAATTCGAAGACGTCCAAACAGATAAAAAAAAAAAATCAGCATTTCTTACATCTTCTCAAATTAGTCCCGAGAAAAATTACCACTCAAAACTTATTATCAAAATTACCAATCAAAACTTTTTATGTTTTTTAACAACATTATCACTTTTGGAAATTCATGGCATTCTTCCATTAAACATTTGTAGATGAACATTTAAAAAAAGTTTTTATCAACTTCATGTTCACCTTTACAGGTCTTAAACTGATCATTTTCAAAGTAAATTTCGTATTGTAAATCCCATCACACTTGATACTAACTAAAAGATAGAGTATTAATGATCAAAAACTATAAAATGAGTAAAATAATAAATACTGAAATAAACGAAGCACTGATATTCGATAAGCAAACACTCTCTTTTTCGTCTGTATTCTCATACTATATATAGAAATAACAGCGTCTTATGAATGGTTTCAAACCTGAACTAACTAACTAGCAGAGCTAACAAAGGCTAAAGAGGGATGCTCGAAATATACTGTGATGAATATAAATGAGAGGAATGCGTTAGAAACTCATCCAAAGCTTCAGAAAGCCTCTAGATTTGCAAACTTTCAAATTTTCACGAATTTTTTAATGCTTGACTGTAAGAGTAGCGTCTAAGATTTGTGTTATCCAACACATTAAACATATTCCCATTAATTGTACGTGACCGAATGACTAAATCATTAGAAATGCAAAAGATTATTACAATATCATTATCTTCAGTTTTTTGTAGTACATACTGCTGTATTACATCAAGGTGTTTTATGAAGACAACGCCCAACCAATGAATACAATACTGGTATTGTTTCAATACTGCACAATTACTACATTACATCAGAGGTTCCCAAAGTGTGGTTCGCAGCAATGTTTCAGGGGGTTCGCAGTTACTTCTAAGAATAAAAAGTAAAGTAGACCCATAATTTTTGCTTTATAAGCTTATGTTCTACAATATATAGGGGATAATCTTCAGATACTGTTAATTCACTGTTAGTAGATGGTTTTCCCGAAGAAGGGTACCGAGCAGTTTAGTTGAAAGGGATGAAGTCAATCTCCTTTTAATGATTCCAAGTTCGAAATGATAGATTTCATTACCTTAACTGGATTTTGAATCTATTATAACTTTCTGATATCATCAACCATCTGATTGCACTCAACTTAAAACTGTAACGCTCAAACACAGGTTTGAAATAAAACCGAGGGGATGATAAAGAAACAGAAGCTGTAGATTGAAAGATAGCCCCTGAATTTTCCAGCAATTAATGGAGAAAATGTTCCAAGTGAGATCCTCGACATTATTGAGTCACATGTGAAGAACTTGCACTTTTAGTCTAGGTAGATTTCCCAGTAACGAATGAAAGTTACTTATGGATAAGGTATACAATTTGCGAAGGACTATCAAACAACTTGTCTCTCACGCCACAAGAAGATTCGTAGGCTGATATTTCACTGAAATTACAGTTTTTACAATAGTTACAACTAATATACTTTTGGCTATGTCATGTTCATGACAGATTATTCTGAACTCGCAAGAAAGGTTTTTAAATGCTTAGTAATGTTCCCTACTACATATTTGTGCACAAACCCATTTCCCCAAATCACATATTTGATACCGAAGATAAACTAGAAACCTGAAGCTGAGAGTGACTTATTGTTGCAAGTACCAAACATTAAACCCAATGTTGTTAATATATTTATTCATAAGCAGCTTCACTGCTCACAGGAGGTACAATAACTTTAAATGGATGCAATATATTTTTTTCGTATTAAAGATTAAACTATGTTGAATATTAATTTTATACAGTAGTTTACCTTTTCAGTTTATGCTTTTGTATTTGCGTTAGATGACAATATTATTATAATAATATTGTGTTTTGAATGTAATACATTTTAACTAAAATATTAGTGTTTGCACATATTTATTGTTTGGTTCATGCCAAAACTCAGAAGGGGTCCATGAAACTTTTTTTTCTTTCAAGGGGTCCATGGACTGAGAAGTATGGGAACCACTGGATTACACCATATTAAAGAATGATTTAAACATTAGCTGAAAAAGTAAATAGTAACGACTGTCTCCATAGCCGCGGTGGTTGAGGCACCTCGTCTCAAGCAAGCCCGAAGACTGATTACAACAGAACAGACTGGAATTACAAATTATGTGATAGAATGGGTTTTTAGGGTTGATTAAAACGAAAGTTCATTTGGCTGTGGTCTATTATGAACCATTATCACTGGATTAACGATGATGACTTGCCTAGGTCCCACAGGTTGCATACCTCCCCCCAACGTTCAACAAGATTCTTCACACCAAGCTGACACTCACTCTGGCTCGCCCCATTACCAAGCTCCGGCAGATAATCGAGAGTTCGACCATGTAGTTCTGAATAATTGAGCTAAGCATTGTATGTAATGTTTCCAATTAATCATAATGAAATGATATGAGGAATGAGGACTGAAATGTAGAGGTAAATCTGTGTGAAATGATAATAGATATGAAAATCCAATCCGGTATTCCCCTACATTATGTTTAAATAACTTCAGTCCCGTTGGCTGTGCACCAGTGACTTGGATACTATGTGACTACTAGGTTTTTAATCTATTTCTGTTAAATTAATGCGTAGGATAAAACAGCCAAAGTATTTTAGCGCATCATTTAGTTTACATTTCTGATTTTCTAATTTCGTTTTAATCACTGAGTCCAGCAAAATGTGGGAAATTTTAAAATAATTTTCCCCTTGCTATCCAGCATTTCCTGTTTGCTTCTGTTTGTATAGGAAGGGGTTATTAATATTCTACTAGGTGACATAGGCTTCAATGTCGCTACTCTGTTACTAATGCATACCACGCCCAGGTTCTGACCCGCCTACGTATGTTGTCCATGATGCCAAGAACATTTGCATGCGACTATCTACTACTTGAAACATTCATTTTATAACAGTAATACAAAGATAGATAAGTCACAGATCATGAAACGCACAAACATACGTTCACATGTGCATTAATCGAAAGCGATTGCTATATAATGAATTATCTCTAAGCATCCTTGCCCAAAATGTTGTTACCGCACCCCAAGAAAGGGAATCTCTAAAAATGTTCATGTAGACAAGTGTAGTTCAACTTCGATGTAATTTTTTTAACTCTCGAGTGTACTAATAATTTTTTACGTTGCTAAAGCTTTAGAATATTATTAAGAAATACTTACATTCATAATTATATGTGTGCGTGTATATATTACATTAAAAATTATACTCTAATTAAATGGTACTGGGGCAATCTCCCCTAATTCAATACGTTGTGATTATTTAAAATCACTCTACGTAAAGTTAATCTTCATTATTCAGTGTATCTGAAACTAAAATATGAAGATAAAAACTGCAGGCTGCACATCAATTTAAGTTTCCTAAAAAATTTTAAATGCATAACTCCGAAAATATTAGACAAAACATGCTGAAATTTGATGGTACTTATCTGTGTTATCCTCATCACTGTTATAAAATTAATCTTATTCATATAAAAAATATAGATTTTTAAAGCTCTTCCAAGCATCCCATAATGTTATGTTAAATTATTTCAAATGAAAAAATTGTTAAATTAATAATTGGTAAGTAAGTGATACAAGTAAGTGGTAAAGTAGTCTCGGATAATTTGGCAACAAGGGTAATCTGGAATAATTAAACTTTTATTTTCGACTTATCACAATCTATAGTCAATGTTTCAAAAAAGGTAAAGCACCTCTCACACGACATGGAATTTTGTTATATGCGGTTAGCGTGCTCTGAATGGATTTTTAGGAAATTTTAACAAACGTTGTCCGGATTTCTAGTAATAAGTCAGTAAGTTTACTAGTCTGCTAGTTTAATTAAAATTACTTTTGTAAAGGGCGTCTTTTTTGTAATTTTTTTTAGCTTTGCATTTTGAAACTTAAGGCTCTACGCCAAACTGTTGCTCCACGTGCAACGGTTTATTTATTAATGAATTAAGGCTTAACATAAATTAATTTTAGTAACATTATCCACTCTATGCTTTATTCCAAAAAAAAGTATATTCATATTTTCACTCAAGGAAATGAACATGCTTCTACCGAAAAATAAGACATTAAAATATGAACGAAAAGAAACTTGTTTCGCTCGCTCACTTAGAGACTATTGGATTAGTCGCAATAATAAATTGCTATCAGAATACTACTGGTTGATACTTTGATAAAACCAAAACTTTACACCAAAACAATAAGTTTAGGGTGAAGGGGGTGGATAAAAGTAAAAATCATGAAAATGTAGTTATACAGCGCTTTGCCCAGGGTGTTCAAAGTACCTGAAATCGGGGCATGACTGCTTGCTGGCCAAAGTTTCTCAAGGAGACATCCACCATCGAGATTTGATGAGTTGGCAATTAGAAAGGTATTAAATACATTGCTACCACTAGGAACAGCACCGTAAGCTATCGTAGCTGAAATGCTTCAACAAAAACCAATTCCCCTTAAATTTCAGATTTATTACGACGCTTCTTCCTATCTGGATTCCCTGAATCTGTTAGTATGCCTCCACGTGCCGGAACCAGGTATCGATCCATGACATTATCAAACAGCTGAGCCGATGCACAATAAAAGTGACAAAGAGTTCACACAGAACCATTCCAAAATCCAAAATTATTTCAAGTTTAAAGAAGCCTACACTGAAATTTGGTTAAGAAGTCGAAAAATTTGACACTTTCAGTATTGGTAATTTTATTTTTCGATTTTAAGAGAAAAAAGCAGTGGCTCCCATATATGCATCAAAGGACTTTCATTCCCAGATAATGGATTGAATTACAAAATACAGTATTACCATGTCAGGCTTTCAAAAAAATCTTTAAACATATTTTATTTTATTTTTCCCAGCTGTATAAAATTTACCATGCGTTAAAAGTTTGCATCTTTTTTTTTAAACTTCCAACTTTACTGTAGAAAAGGTAGACATATAGCCCCAATTTAACTATTTCAAAATTCAAACTAGTTCAAAATTGTTATATTTTATACATTAAATTTTACAAAAAAGATCCCGAAAAAGTTTAGGATTTTTCAAAATTCAACAGAAGGAAAAAATCAGTGTAATTTTTTTTTTTAATTATTTATTTATTTATAATAATAATAGTAAGAGAGCGCACAAGTTGTGCATAATATTTGTCACTCATGTTGTGCACAATTTTATCACCGATACTTCGCGATTGGAACAGCTTAAGATGTGGTATCGATCACAGATATTACCGCACAGAACACACTCGCATTGGACGTCCGGTTCATGGAAGGACTGGTTTGCGCACATCTTGTGGTGATATCCATGGACCGCCATCGATGTCACAAGGTGTCTGAGTTCCTGGTTTGTGCTTGTCCATCTCCGGTTCATCATGGCTTCCGTTGTGTAAAATTCCTCCCAGATGTCTTCCCTTTTCCTTTTCCTCTCATCTAGAGCTTTCTTCCAGGGGGTGGCGGGGAGGTCGAGTTTCGTCCTGAGTTCTTCTATCAAGAAGGTTTCTCGGGTAAGCACATAAACCAGTCTAGATAGAGTGTATTTAGACACTCCTAGAGCAGCTTTCAGGAAGCGGGCTTAGAGTGTGGAGGTCCTTCGTGCGAAGTTTGTGCCAGGTTAGCTCTAACCCATACGTGAGTATGGGAATTATCTTGGTGTCGAATATTGTCATCGCACTTTTAAGGGATAGTTTTGTTAAACCTCTGATGTCATGTATGACTTTTGTGGCTGCTGTTGCTCTTTGCTTGGTATGGATTCTAAATGAGTTCATTGTGGACTGTAGGGTCATGCCAAGGTATTTAACGTGGTTTGTGGTCTGTAGCGGTTCTTGTTTCAGGAAAATTTTGTCATCTTGGGATAGTCTGCCCCCTTTCCTGAAAACCATGTGTTCGGTTTTCTCTTTGTTTATTTTTAGCTCGTTTTGGTCAGCCCATTTTTCCAGCGCGTGGATTGCTCTTTGCATTTCTTCTTTATCATGGGAACCCAGTACCATATCGTCGGCATATATGTAGATCTTGACGTGTGGTGCTTCTTTTCTTGTTGTTTGCACGACATCATGGGTGGCGATGTTACATAACAGGGGGCTGAGAGGGTCTCCCTGCAACACTCCGTTTGTCTGTGTAATGTTTGTTGACGTACTTATGTTGTCAGATATCCGTACAATGTTACTTCTCAAGATATTGTGGATCAAACATGTGAGGTCTTGATTGCCGACGGCTAGCTTTTCTAATTTTGAGATGATGATTCTCCTGTTCAAGTTATCAAATGCTTTAGAAAAGTCTATGAATGTTGCATGAAATTTTCCTCGGGGGTGACGTAGGGCGTCCTCTATGTCATCCAACAGGTTTTTGACGGCTTGGGTTGTGTTTCTTCCCTTTCTGAACCCGAACTGTTCGTCGGGGATTTTCTGTTCTACCTCTTCAGTGATCCTTTGTGTGATGAGGCTTGTCAGCATCTTTAGGTGACTGCTCTCCAGCGCGATCCCTCGATAAGAGTTCGGATCGTGCGGGTTTCCTTTGCCTTTATAGAGCATCTTAATCGTTGAAGTTTTCCATTTGGTAGGGATGTTTCCCATTTGCAGGCATGTGTTTAGCAGTTCCGTTAGGGCTGCAATAATATCCCTGCTGATGCTTTGATGTGCTCGTTTTGTATACCATCTGGTCCACATGCTTTCCGGTTTTTTAGTTTCGATATCGTGGAAGTTATCTCATCTGTGGTGAATGGGGTTAGGGGGCGACTTGGTTCTTCGGTCCTCCTTGGTATTATTTACCATGAAAATTACAAATTAGAAATTACAAATTAGAAAATACAAATTAATACAAAATTATTACAAATACAAATATAAATAATATAAACAAAATTATTACAATTACAAAAGAGCATTATTTACCCCGCATGAGCATAGCTCGTGTTCGGGGTCAGTTCAGTTATACTAAAATTATATTTTGAACATTATATAAAAAGAAAACATAGGCCTACATAGTTTTAGGCAAAAAATAATAAAAATAAATAAGATTGCTTATATGAAATAAAATACATGAACAAAGATACGAAAAATAAATTACAATAACATAACAAAGTTACAAACAAAATACCCTATGTTAAAAATTTCATATAATTGTTAATTAGCTAAAAATATATTTTAAACATTAGCTATTTTCACGAGACATAATGTTTTATTATTCCGCTCTGAGGCACATCAATCTCCGATGCGACAAAATGTATTTTTCAAATGACATAACCCGTCAAGTGGCACTTTGGCCCTAAGATCGACTTACGCTCTAAAATCGATGTTAAAGCCAAATTCCTTTTTCACCAATCGGATTTGAAACAATCGGAACCATCGGAATTTTGGATATTAGCTACCCTTACACCCAAGTTTTATCACTAGGGCTTAGGCAGGTGCGCACTCAAATGCTCGTGGGGACATATAAGAATTAGTCTGAAATCAGCCAATCACAAATCTGATTCACTCATTATTTATGAAAATTACTTCTTTATCACCTGCTACAAAAGTAGGAGTGATAAAGACACGTCCTATTTTCTTTATAATAATCAGTTCGGTGACTATGTAGGCAGTGACTTATGCACCACTGTCGCAGTACGTTAAGATTTATTATGGAAATAAAGAAAATAATATGCTTACATTTTTGTTCTGGAATCAGAATTATAATATTTTATGGGAATTTTATTCATAGTTCAACAACGTTTGCATTTAGTAATTGCATCGCCTCCTGTAATAATTTAATTATATTAATTGTGATATTACCTGAAAATATTATGTATATACAGTCTTGAAGAATGGTGCTTATTTCAGAAAGGGATTCGCATTTGTTATTGTTTATGGCAACCGAATATTTATAAAGCGGGGAGGCCTTGGTCATTTCTGCTCGCCAATAAGCATTTGCGGGCGGTAAAGTAACTTTCCGCCCGTCGCCCCTAGCAACAAGTCACTTTCCGCCCGTCGCCCCTAGCAACAAGATTGCGTGTGGTAATGTCAAGTTACGATCCATGTAAACAACTTTCGTAAGTAACACTTACTAGCTAAGGAGTGCAAAAACATTATTACAATGTTCTCAATAATAATCTCAACAGCATTGTACACCGTTCAAACGCGAGTGACCGTTCAGAGGTGGGAGGTGGGAGCTATCATTCCCCTGGCTTTCGACATTGTAGAATCGTCCGCAGATGAGCATCTTACATCTAATCCTATAAGCTTTAGATTTTTTGAGTAATAGTATTTACCAGTATGGATCGCTAGGAACTAAAACACTAATACGAGTATAACAGTTTTAAGCAAGATGTCTTCAATATTAAATTTCAGCAAACAATAAGTTACTTTAAAAAATATATGTTTATTAACTTATGTTTTGTTCACAGATGCCAGCCACATTGTTATAGGTCATTAATACCTTCTAATAGTTGACTACTGTGTCAATTTAAAATGCTATTCAAATAATTCGTTTTCAATTCATTTTATTAATAAATTAGGTAAACAGTCATTGTAAATACAACTCGGGACTTCGTCGCTCGGGAAGTTATTGGCTATTTCCAAGTCATTCGTAGCATTAACTATAAGCCCAAATATAAGAATGATTTGTAAAGACAGAAATTCATGCTGGTTCTAAAGGAGCTTACAGTATAGAAATTAAATGGGGGTACGCGCTAGGAAGCATTTTAAATGAGACCCTAGAATAATCAAATTTTAATTAATTTATGGAGAAAGATGCCTGGACACATGTTTTTGGGGTTTCTTGATTACTGGAAGAAAGAAAGAGGCTAAGGGAAGGAGAGGTCAGACCAAGTTTAGACAAAGAATCGTAAACGATCTTCTAATGATCACAAGGATTTGGACTATGTATTACAGTTTCAAACAGCGACAGGAGTAACATTTAATATGAGCAATAAAAACTAAACAAGAACCACAGCCCTCCCGACAAGCGTTACTGCTGTAATGAAACACGACCGTCAGGTCAAAACTGTGGACTGGGCATAAACTCGGTTTCCGGTAAACATAAAACGGGCCACCTACTACACTGATGTAACAATGGAAAAAATTTAAAAGAATAATTATGGGTAAGAAGTCAATTCTAGGAATATCGGTAAAACCCACTTTTTAAAAAGCCACATAAAATTGTGTGTTCTTTACTTTTACGTATATGACAGAACAAATTATAAATAAAGAAACGGTGTGTGAACTGTTAATAAGACACCTAACTTCAGAGGAACAGTATGTCTGAAAAAAAATTCCTGGAGGATTCAAGTTTTATTATAAATACGTACATGACAGAACAAATCCTAAACAAAGAAACGGTGTGTGAACTGTTTCTAAACAAAGAAACGGTGTGTGAACTGTTTAATAAGACACCTAAATTCAGAAGAACATAATGTCTGAAAAAATATTATCAATTTCCTGGAGGATTCAAGTTTTATTATCTATTTAGCTGCATTCTACAGTGAAAATAATTGAATAGAGAGGTCATGTAACTTGAATTGAGATGACCATACCTTCACTATCTTTACAGATCACTATCGCCAAGTTTAACTACATAGTTTACTTCAAAATCGGGATTCTAGTCTCACTCTAAAAGGACTTCAACGACATATTAAGTACTCTTGCCAATCTCTATAAAGGCATTGCACAGTCCGAACACCTTCGATTTTGCTTCGCACTCTGCTTGCATTTCCTTGCCAATCGATTTGATGTGTTGACATATTCACAAGGGAGCTGGACTCTTGGCAAAGAAAATTATTTAATATTACTGGACAAACTCAGGAAAAAGTGGAGGGGACATATCAGCTCGGCCTCGGTAGGCCTACTTCGCTACAAAATATGTGTATCCGAGTATGATTAGTAGATACATGAGCCATGACATCACTGTAATAAGGAAACTGCTACCCAGATCCCATTGGTCATCATGAGAGTAGAAGTTTCGTTAAAAAACACTAATATAAGTTAACTTATTGTTTCATAACAAAATCGAGGGGTACACCGTCGTGTAGTGGTTGAGGCACTGCGCTACAAACCGGAAGGTCGCTGGTTCGATCCCCGATGAGGTCATTGGAATTTGGCCTAATCCTTCTGGTGGCACTCTGGCCCTGGGGTCGACTCAGCATCTAACATAAATGAGTACCAGGAGCAAGCCAGGGGGTAAAGGCGGCCGGTGCGTAAGGCTAACAACCTTACCACCTTCATGTGCCGAATTTCTAAAAATCCGGGAGCCTCAACCTCCTGGGACCCTAAGAGCCTTCACGACCTGTATAGGAATCACTTTAATTTATAATAAAATCGACAATAATAATAGCAAAATGAGAAATCGTTCATAAATGATTTCACGACCGCTTCTCTTTCGCAGTCACTGGTCTACACTATACAGTATTTCAAACCGGTTTGCGATTACCGCTGTGCGAACGTGAACAAAACTTCAATCCGATTTAAATTTGTCGATTAAGCCTAGAAACGTGTACATATTTTACGAGCGAATTAGTTCCAAATATAATTCTCCTGAAAAAAGTGCATAACAGCAAAATTAAAAACAATAACATGCTAAGATTGTACCGGTACATGATGAATCTTATTAATATCGCCAAGTTTATGATTACGTTATTCATGAAAAGCACGTCCATGTGCATGCCTTGGTATTTATGGTCGTGATATCGCCAGACATGACTGTAATATCCGACAATGAATATTAATAGATTCTGTGGCTAGACTCAAATCTGCTTGTATCAACCAACTTCCAATGCTATTGACTTATTCATCTATCTGACAGCATCCAACTGTCTACTACAGTAGGGCTATGACTGAATATTATGCAATTAAAGAATTTAAATCAATAACGTTTTTTCGTCGGCTGATAATTTAATATAATATATTATATTATAACAAATAGAGTTCTAAGATTAACTGATTTAAAAATTCCTACAAATATTGGTTCTAAATAAAAAGAATGACGAATAGTAAAAGTCACGTTGATAGAATTTGTGTTTTCTAGTAGTATCTTTATTACAATTAAAAAATAACCAATTAGGAATAAATTACATCAAAATACTTTTCTTTACGACTCTTCACACTCGCTCGTCTAGAATTTTTCATTACAATAGGTCCACTGGGATGGAACCTAACAATAGAGGTGTAAATAGTAAAGACATGAGTTAATCCGTGGATAAAATGGTCTCATTGTATTCCAAAATCTCAAATTAAAAATTCCATCTTATTACTTGTTCCAACCACATCTATCATATTTATTTATTTAATACGTTAATACTTATTGGCCCCTGTCTTTATGCACTATACAATTTGTACTTATTAATTTATAATTACGTAGGTTATCAACATTATTTATAACTTAATCTAAAGAATATATATATATATATATCAGGGTTGTTGTGAAAAAAGCCGGCCTGATTTTAACCGGCCGGTTTTATCCACTTGAAAAAAACCAGGCAATTTTATCCGGATAAAATCAAATTGAATAAAAATAATGGAAGTTTCTTTCATGTTTTTATTTCCAAACATCATAAATTTAAGTTACAAGCTCAGAACTTGTAGTAGGCCCTCTTAGGACTACTGAGTGCAAATGCAGAGCTACCAGTTTTATCCACTTGAAAAAAGCCAGGCCGGATAAAATCAAATTGAATAAAAATAATTGAAGTTTCTTTCATCATGTTTTTATTTCCAAACATCACAAATTTAAAAGTTACAAGCTCAGAACCTGTAGTAGGCCTACTTAGGCCTACTGAGTGCAAATGCAGAGCTACCAGTTTTATCCAATTGAAAAAAGCCAGGCATTTTATCCGGCTAAAATCAAATTGAATAAAAATAATTGAAGTTCCTTTCATGTTTTTATTTCCAAAGATCACAAATTAAAAAGTTACAAGCTCAGAACCTGTAGTAGGCCTCAGTTTTATCCACTTGAAAAAAGCCAGATATTTTATCCGGCTAAAATCAAATTGAATAAAAGTAATTGAAGTTCCTTTCTTGTTTTTATTTCCAAACATCACAAATTTAAAAGTTACAAGCTCAGAACCTGTAGTAGGCCTACTTAGGCCTACTGAATGCAAATGCAGAGCTACCAGTTTTATCCACTTGAAAAAAGCCAGGCAACTTATCCGGCTAAAATCAAATTGAATAAAAACAATTGAAGTTCCTTTCATGTTTTTATTTCCAAAGATCACAAATTTAAAAGTTACAAGCTCAGAACCTGTAGTAGGCCTCAGTTTTATCCACTTGAAAGAAGCCAGACTTTATATCCGGCTAAAATCAAATTGAATAAAAATAATTGAAGTTCCTTTCTTGTTTTTATTTCCAAACATCACAAATTTAAAAGTTACAAGCTCAGAACCTGTAGTAGGCCTACTTAGGCCTACTGAGTGCAAATGCAGAGCTACCAGTCTTATCCACCCGAAAAATGCCAGGCATTTTATCTGGATAAAATCAAATTGAGTAAAAATAATTGAAGTTTCTTTCATGTTCTTATTTCCAAACATCACAAATTTAAAAGATAAAAGCTCAGAAACCTAAAATTGTATTTAGTGTAATTTAATACAGTGAGTCTCATGCAAGAGTTGGCCAATGGCACGGGTTTGTGCGTCGCAGCGGGCACAGCAAATAAAGCCGCGATCGGTGTAATGATTCAGGTTCTCACATTTGCAGTTAAAATTACAATGAAAATAACCACGTACCTCATCACAAGAGATGTTAAAATGTTCTCCTCTTGCATCCACACAATACTGGCACCATTTTAGGAAATTTTCTTTTACATGCATAAGTTCAGCTTCCGAAATAGAGTTAATTTTTCTTGTGATATTGTCTTCAAGTTCTTCTAATGTACGGGAAATTGACCTATACACTTTATTTTTGAAGTTTCCCCATAAATAATAGTCACATGCTGTTAGAAGAACTTAAAAACAATATCACAAGAGAAATTAACTCTGTCTCGGAAGCTGAAATTATGCGTGTGAAAGAAAATTTCCTGAAAAGGTGCCAGTATTGTGTGGATGCAAGAGAAGAACATTTCCAGCAGCTCTTGTGATGAGGTATGTGGTTATTTTCATTGTAATTTTAACTGTAAATATGAGAACCTGAATCATTACACCAATCGCAGCTTTATTTGCGTAGATATTTCACCCGATCGCTAAGGAGTTGGAGCTGTGCCCGCCGCTTCGCAGAATCCCACGTCATTGGCCAACTCTTGCGTGGGACTCACTGTACCACTTCACTGAGTAATTCCCAGCAATAGTTAATTACCGTATTTACTCCGATATAATGCACCCTCGAATTTAATGCGCACCCTGATTTTGAAACTTAAAATCATAAAAAAAAAGTTTGTTAGCGAATGTAATGCGCACCAATAGGATATTTTATTTGGAATTTTGTCTTAGTATTTATAGAATAATGAACCAACACATAAACATTTACAGTTAACTGCCAGTTTTAGGCCTACAAGTAGACCTATAGGCATGGCTCATCAATATCCACTAATGTGTTCATCACTGGAATCCTCGGAGGTGCTTATTTTTATTGCTAAATGGACAAACAAAATGTTAAATACATGTTTCACAATAAAAGCTGATACCACTCTTAAATGAGTTTAAAATCGACAATGAACAATATTCCACATTTGCACTATAGAACTGACAAAAACTATTTTTTCATTATGTTTCAGAAATTAAATTTCATATGGTGTAGGCTAACGATAAAATGAACGAAGTCGAGAATTATAGCAGTGCCTTGTTATGTAGATCAATAGGCTATTACCTCCGACCTAAGAAACGGATTTGTACTAGAATTTAACGCGCACCTCAGTATTGAAATCTACAAATGGACAAAAATAGGGCACGTTATATTCAAGTAAATATGGTAAATTCACCATTCATCATAAGACTCTTGCATATTTGCTTTATTCTGCCTGTTGATGTATACAAGCTTCTGGGCTTTTTCATTGTCTAGTCTGTTTCTCAATTTTGTTTGTATTAACCCAAATGAAGAAAATACTCTTTCGATTGATGCAGAACTGGCTGGCATACGATGTAAAGATTCTATGGCTTGACAAAATTCCAGCGATAGGTGATTACGCTTCAGATTCGTGTAATTGATGGAGAAATAAGTATAAAAAATCCCTTTAGGTAGGCCTACAGGGCACAGGCTGAGGTAGATTTCATAGTGCTTTTTATGAATTTATTGGGGTAAGTGTAGAATAAAAACTGAAATATTTTTTTATAAAAAGAGAGTTGTTAATTATGTATTAATTGATATCTTTTATTAATTCATTTTTAGTTTGGCCAAGGATTATTGTTCTAAAGATATTTAACTATTATTTTTAATATTTCAAACTTTATTTCATTGGTAATTTTAGCCTCAGTTGGTCCTCATTAATTCATTTCGGCATGCCTATTGGCTGAGGTATATTTTAAAGTGTTTTTTACTTTCAAAAATTCAAATCTCTCCTTATATGAGCGCTATTGAGAAACTAGTTGTTGATTTAGAGATTACTCATCAAGAGCTTTTCAACGATACCCCACAAACATGGTTTTAAAAATTTTTAATTTCCACCCTCACCCCCACAACCACTGAATCATTGGTGTCTAATTTATGCATACTAAGTTTCCCTCTAAACCCCATAGGGCCCTAAATATAATTTTTTCAAAATTTCAACCCGCTCCCACCTCCCCCAACCAGGAAAATTTGATTTTAGCCGGCTAAAATCATGATTTTAACCGGCTAAAATTGAAAAAACCGCTGGTCAGGTCTTTTTCAATTTTAGCCGGCTTTTTTACAACCCTGATATACACACACACACACACACACATATCTATCATAGTTGAAGGATAGTGGAATAGTCGAATTTTCACCATAAATACACGAATAGAAATTGAATCCAAAGAAGTAGTTAAAAAATATAAGGCCAGCCTGTAACTGTATGTCTGCTTATATCACATTTTGTTAAAATGTCACTAATTACTTGCATAAATTTAGGAATTTTAGGCTTTCAATGCTGACGCTCTCTGCCAACCGGGTGAACCGAAGGCTACGGGTTCGAGTCCCGGTGTCGGAGGAATAGTTTACTTTCCCCAAATATTTGCATGTCATATCAGCTGAAACAATAATATGTGGATATATTACACATCTACTTAGATAAATCTTCAATTCTTTGCACAAACCTTTTTTTTATATAAATATTTACGAAAGACAGTTTTAAGTCCCTCGCTTACGCGTTTGCATGAAGAGAAATTAGGAAATGAAACTATCATTTTGAGGTGTACAACTTAACAAGAGGAAACACATCGTTATTGGCCGTCTTCGATGACAGTCTCCCTAATTTAATCACCAGTTTAAGATAACCAGAAACTGGCAATTGCTCTAATAGGGGCGGACATTCACTTCAATAATGTAATTTACTGCTGAAGGGTGGACCCCTCTTGACATGTGATCACCACCACAAGGGTGAACTCGTTTCTTCCTCAAGAGGGTCATCTTCTTGATATCCTTTTCTGCTAATGAAAATACATTGTACAATGCAAGTGAGTCGGATTGCAGAACGAACACGTCTCAGAGCAGATACTATCAACATGACAATGTTCAGGAACAACAATACTGTAGGCCTAATAAGTATGTTGATTGGCTGTTGTAAACAGTACAGTAGAGTTTTTCTTTGCGGTTTCCAAGGATTAATCCATTAAGTCGGTGTTTCTTTATGTCTTTATGTCAATTATTGATCTGACCAAGTCGGTCTTGGTTCCCGCTTTCCAAAATAAAAACAATGTTGCATTATTATCGCACTGTTATCAATGACCTCAGTTCTTCCCTCGGTTTGATCAATTTACACATGCTATTGTTTACTTGTAACTAGAACATGCAAATCCGCTTTTGGGATTTTGGGATTTTCGCTCTTAGAGAAACCAGCCTTGCGGGGTAGTTTAGACCGAAACCCAAAGGTATTAACGAAATCAAAAGCAAATCAACAATGTCTTTTCATTACGTAAACCTGTAATTCGACTGAATGATTTCGATATATTCAGCAAAACTACTTTACTATATTACTTTGCCTACTATATCTATTTAGCAGAATCCATTTGCTCTTTAACAAGTGTAATATGTATGCAAACTCTCAGTACCTAATCTACAATAACTATTATTATTATTATGCCTCTGGATTCGAAGTTCGCGGGATCAAACCCAGCCGCGGTATACGGATTTTTCAGGACGTAAAAATCCTGGGCACGAAGTCCTCCGGGAGAGACTTTAAGCTGGGGAGCCCGTGTCGTAGATTTACGGTAAAATAACTACAAGCCTAAATTAGAGCCTCTAGACAAAATTTCTCGGCCTTTTCACGTCCAAGTAATACCTTAGTTTCCTGAGGGGGGGGGGTTGAGAGGCGACATGCTCTACCAGCTGTTCCTCTGCCCTCCCTCGGAAAATAAGCGTAACAAAATTCACCTAGGTAACAGAAAGCTCCACTTGGATGCCCTTCGCCCCAACATAGGGGATATAGGATACCAGATACAGATTATTATTATTATTATTATTATTATTATTATTATTATTATAGACCTAGACGTAGGTGGGAGGACAATATTAGGATTGATTTAAGGGGAGTAGGAATTGCCTCCGGGTTCTATAAAATAGATAAGTTAATATTCCTTTAGCTTGCTTAGAAATTGTCTATTGCCATTGAGTAAGTAAGTATTATTATTATTACTACCCTCATCATAGACAGTAGGTTTGGGAAATCGAGCTCTGTTAAATCTTTTACATTGCACTCCCAGATTACAAATACGAAATTCACAGCAATAATTCACAATAATTATTCACAATAGCATATTCGGCTAAAACGCCACATATAGCGTGAATTTGTATTCAAACACTATTCCAAATTTTCTGTTAACAGCGCTATTTCTAGGAACGGTGACATCGCTTGCTCGACCCTAAATCATCTGATATCACTTCATGTGATTGTTTTCTTTGGGGACATCTGAAAAACAGGTTGTACCCAAGTAGGCCTAAGACCACCGAGGAGCTCAAACACAGCATCCATATGAAATCACCTTCATTCTTATTCAGATGTTGGAACATGTTATGATTGAGTTCCATCGCCGGCTCTCTGAAGGCGATAACTTTCAAAAATGAAAGATATATCATATGATATAAGGCAATATATAGGCCTAATGATTTTTCTTCCTTTTAAAAACGCATTTAAAAAAAGATCCTGTATTTGAAGTTAACTCCTGTGATTATGTAGAAACATTACCTAGGGATGGAAATGATTCCGTGTTTAACCATAAAACTCAACACATAAGCCTGCCTGAAAAGAAATAGAAGTAATACAGTTTGTATAAGCAAACGTCATTTAGATTTGAAGCATTTTTGACAACATTCCATTATATTAGGCCTATATTCGTACACTCTCAATACGTCATAAAAACCAAATACAAAACGTGCATGTACTTTTAGGAGTTTTTAAGAGTGTCAAAGTTAGTTGCTTGTATGTTCTAAATTCTTTGAGTAGGTCTACTCTGAAATCTGCCTTAGCAACCGGAAAAGAAAGATTAATATAACACAATCTCTGACTCTGTTAACCTACTCTCTTCATTCATTTGTTTATAACATCACGGTACGCAGATATCTGATTTTTTTTTTTTTGCATTATAGATGGACAGAGTAACGAATGCAAGCCTTAATTGGGGAAACATTGAATGATTTTGACGAAACTCATCATGCGGGGGGGGAGTTGGGCTAGGGAGCTCGAATCTGAGGTCGTTTCCCCCCTTGAGCATATCGTGAAATGTACCACGAAGCCGGATTTTTAGTTTACTTATTAATAGATAGATATAAGCTTTCATGAACCACAGGTTATTATCTCTGTTGGACATTACATGAGTTCATGAAAGCTTATATCTATCTTGAATGTCAACTGTACAATAACAGTGGGAGCCCGGTCACAAAAATCGCTAATTAGTGTGCCTCACAGTACTGCATATGACATAACTTGTCTGTCTGTGAGGTAGACCATTAGGGCAATCAGTCATAGGAGAGAGGTTCCATCCGGCGCTGTGAATTGAACTCCGGCTTAGCTCAGTTGGTAGAGCATTGGCGCGAATAGCCAAAGGTCCTGGGTTCAAGTCCCAGTGTCGGAGGAATTTTTCTCCTAAAATATTCTTACTTATTAATAGTTTATGCTTGATTTGCGTATGAGGGTACATTTTAAGAACTGTGGTTCGTTTTAATTGTTTCATTTCCAATTTGTATGCCCTTACATTTGGTTTCTTTTTAATTAAATTGGATTGGTTCTTACAAATTAAAATTACAACATATCATCCAGAAAAAAAACTTCAAGATGGGAAAAGGTTCCTTATAGCCTACTTACTGTAAAGTTTTTTTAGACTATAATAAGATAAAAAAAATAATTCGGTTACTTTAAGTCAATATTATTATTGTTGTTATAAATTTTTATCATTATTTATTTTTCTGCTGCGATAATAACAAAGCGATCATTATTATCATTCTTTTATGAGTATTATTACTGCTTTATTTTCATTGTCATCATACATACTTCTTAGGAAACTTTAGTTAGTTGTAAAAAAAATGCTCGATGTTTTGATTACTTTGCTGTTTAAAATAGTTTTGCATGATAATCTACAATTTATTAAGCGACCAAATTTGGCATGACAGTCTGTAATAAAGAGAACAGCGTGATGTGTTCATTATAATTACGCGTAGAGTTACAATCAGGAACCTCTCAATTCGTTTTGCATGCTGTGTTCACAATGAATATTTTCCACATTCTCACATGGTCAGTGTTTTACCCTACAATCCACGAAGTGAGTCACTATTAACTTCCTGAGTCATGTCTAGAGGTAATCTCTATTCCGTGATGTCATAACCAGACCGGTTGTTGTGGCACGAGTCGTTAAATTTCTCTCTATAATTCAGTCTCACTGGCAGATTGCTTTGGAAACATCCATACACCAACCATTATCGATACCTTTAATAGCCCCATCATAGAGAATTCGATTTTCTCTCGACCCTAAAAAAAATGTAGCTCATTCATCTCCCCCGGAGGAAACGAACAAGTAATATACTTAGTAACATACTTAATGGGAGACTGAAAGTTGTTAGTTATTTGAGTTGAAATTATAAACATATTTTTCAGCAATGACTACATAGGACGTGGAACAATCGACAAAAATGCAATTTTCTTGAAAGCTTTTCTATCTTTCTAATCCAATAGAAGCTACTTTTAAGTCAAATATTAACCAATCTCAACAAAATTTTAGAGCATACAGTCATAGGATATCTGCCATTTCTGAGCAATAATATCGTGACTTGTGAGAAATACTGTTTCTGCATTTTTGTTACATTTTTATGCATATTTACAAAACACTTTTCATAAGTAAGCTAGAATTTTCTCTACGTGGATGACAGAATCATTTAAATGTGTTGTGAATGTTACTAAAATATTCCTACACAAACATCAAGGAGTGAGTACCAGAAATTGGTTTTGAAAATAACTTACCATGTAATAACTATAAGAACTGCTTCCATTAAATGCAACCGACTATGTAATGGTTTCGGATCAAAAAGTAAAGTACAATTTTTTTTTTTTTTTTTTTTTTACAAAAAGGTTAATAGGTACAATTACAAACAAATGCACACAATGAAGGGACATATTTTGTCTAATTTTCTATATATTCACCAAGTTTCTCAACGCTTTTCTCCTATCGTGATATCAATTTCAAAATACCCTGTTCACAGTAGCCCGTTCAGTTGGAGTACAGCCATCTGCGGACTGCTGCTTTCACTTCTGCATCTGACGCAAGCACTTTATAAGCAGACAATTTTTTCTTTACCGGGGAACCAGCATTCCCTTCAGAAAGTCATGACCTGACACCGTCGGACTTTAATTTGTTTGGTCCCATGAAGAAATTCCTGGCCGGTAAACGTTTTGCGTCAGATGCAGAAGTGAATACAGCAGTCCCCAGATGGCTATACTCCAACAGAACAGACTTCTATGAACATGGTATTTTGAAACTGGTATCACGATGGGAGAAATGTATTGAGAAACTTGGAGACTATATAGAAAAATAGACAAACGATGTCCATTCATGTGTGCATCTGTTTGTAATTATACCTATTAAACTTTTTGTAAAAAAATTGTTGTGCGTTACCCTCGTACTATGTGACGTTCCACAGAGATCTCACATATTTTTAAGAGTAGACTGGCCAAGCAGTAGAGTCACGTTCTCTTACATTCGAGAGTTTGGTAATTCAAATCCCTTGACCGCACAATCTGGTTTGGTTTATCGAAGTTGTCTCCACTTGCAAAGGGCGAATTTTGGACATAAATTTATTTGTCCTCTATAGGAATAGGTGTTTAGAAACACTCTAAAGTATACTTTGACTACAGCTGAACTTAAAAGTGCATACCTGAAATCTACCAAGCGATAGACTAATCGATTTGTTACCTTTCCAAAATCAGCCATGGATATTAAACTCCCTAAAAGTAATCACCCTGATTGCCATATCCAAGGATCGAAGAGAAAAAATTGGCAAATAGATCTGGTGTTGATGGTTAATGCATTTCATGCTACGTTATGTTGGTTACGCGGCGAACCGCGTATTCCCTTCGATTATATTTGACACGTAACATTTGTAGATTCTATATAGTTAGCTATAATATATAAATCGTATATTTTAACCAATAACCACAACTAGAACAAGACAGCTATACTGTTGTTTTTATATGCGACATGTTACGTTGAGTAAATTCTTGTTTAGTAATTGTTCAATATTTATATTAATAATTTGTTCATGTTTCTTATTTATTAAGTGCGAGTAAGCCAGTAATTTATCATTTCCTTTAAGAAATGTCACACTATTTTTTATTTGCATATCATGCTCAACAATTACATTTCATGATTTGTTTTAGTAAGTCTATACATCTGACGTCATTTATTTCTCATTACGTCAATTAAAGTAATTTCATATATAAAAGATTGATTTAAAATGCTATTTTTAATTTCGTCTTTATTATGAATTACTCTCAAATTCATATTTTAATGTAACTTTCTTAATTTATTTTTTACTTTAAATTATGTAATATATTTTCGCGCTAGCGGGTTACCTATACCAATCAGAACTTAACCCTTTACCTGACTTTGTAAATCCCATAGCGTCTTCTTCACCCATTCTCAAAGGCACATGCCTTTCAGACCACTCGGCCATTTTACTTCTTTTTAAATGCTATTTGCAAGAAGAATCTTCTACAGTCACTTCATAATGTCACAGTGCATCTTCATTCGACGTCCATATACTAATTAAAGACAAGTCAACCAATCGTTAAACATCTCAAGTTACCATTCTACAAGACACGTGTTTTCCTGGTCTAGCCAGCCCTCATTCATATAGTTTAATCAGTGCTATTTTGTAAGATTTCCTACAGTCACTTAAAGTAAAGAACGTGTATATTCTTATTTACGAGTCGTAAGTACTCTACGAGCTCCACATCACCAACAAATAAGGTATGTGAAACCGCCTTCATATTGACTGTCTTCCACGCAAGATTAGCCATCTTGTACGAAGTGAGATCTACTATTCAACGGTTTTAAAGAAAATTTAAATTTATATTTAAGATATTACAACCAATTAAATTAATGTATAACTTATAAAAACCGGAGGACCAGCCACATGAATGCAGCAAATTAGCAATAACAACGGTGAAAGATATATCTTGTAGAAGTTAATCTGTAGAGTCCAAGACTGAATTGAGCTTAATTCAGACACTACATCGCTAAACTCATTATAATTTTGTGACTGTTAATTAATGAAGCAAGGACGCTCATTCATTGTTAACTTAATTTCAACCTAATCAGAATTCAAGCAACTAAATGTATATAATTTGTGACTAATTGTGGATTTGGACTCTACAGATTAACTTCTACAAGATATATCTTTCACCGTTGTTATTGCTAATTTGCTGCATTCATGTGGCTGGTCCTCCGGTTTTTATAAGTAATACATTAATTTAATTGGTTGTAATATCTTTGTCCTTTTTTGGACATTAATTTAGCACACATGTTTGGTGAACAAAGTAAATATCATAAATCGCTTTAGACATTCAATATCGTTTCCTGTTAAACGTCAAGATCGAACCTTCATTTGTGTGAATAATTATTATTACATCAAGAAATTTCAATAAGAATTTTGTGAAGTGTATATATTATCTACTGTGTATTTATTATTTTATTTAAGAAAGATGCAATAAATAGTTGTATCCTTCGTCCCATGTTCTTCTTTGTACGGGATATGAGCGGAAAGAGCCATTCAACCTTTCCTGCCTATAATCAAATTTACAACTTTATACAGTCTCGCTGTCACACGACATTTGCGAAAATTTCCAAAATATGAATCATGGTTTAAGAGTTCTGAATTTGGTGGTAACTTTTCTCACATTTTACGTATAGAACGCTGAAAAGGAGAAATTAAAAATATTTAATAAATGAGAAGAAAGGGGTAGAAATGCTAACAATGTACAAGTGGAAACAAACCACTTTGTTGTGGCAGATGTTTTAAATACTTATGCACACAGGTACAAGAGGAATGAAAAGTTATTATTCCATATAGCTGTACGAATTTTAATTTCAGTGCGTACAAAGGTATTCCGTAGCATTATGACCACTGTGTAAATTGTCTTTGTGTATAATGTATTTCTGTACAACTTGAAGATCTAATATCCAGATGAAGTATATACTATTGACTGTTCTAATTCAATATTTGTGTACAACAAATTAGACCTACCTCCATGTGCCCACTGTCTAAAAATCCGTAGGCCTTAATCCCCAGAAACCCTATGGGCCTTCCAAGTCTGTATTTTTAAATTCTAAGAAGCTCTATATGATAGAATGATATAATTAATAAATTTCCTTTCATGGCTTAAGCTTATGTCTTTGGAAAGTATCAACCAACATTATTTAAGTTTCCAGATAGTAAAAAAATTGCCGGAAACTAAAATTAAGAAACATGAGTTTTAGAGGAAAATTTGTAGAGCAGGCAATCGTTTGGGCCAATTTTATATTACGTGATTGATTGAAATCAAAATCTGAAACAACCATACAAACAAAATTATCATACATTACAAAATCACACATATGTGCTTTTCTTGAAAGCTCCCAGATGAGCAAAGCTCGTGTTTGAGGGCTGCAATAATATCACACAAATTTAATAACATAGAACAGAGAAAATTACAATATGCATACAATTTAAATACCTGAACTAAAATCACTTGAACAATTTAAAAATACATAAATGACGTAGGGAATTCAAAATTACAATGTTACTCGATAGCAAATATGTTTATATTTAGAAATTGAAACAGGTGGAAGAAATTAAGATGAAACAAATTAAAGGCAAAACAGATATAAGACTTGATTATTAATATTAAATATTTTTTTTACATTTTTATCTCAGTTTCAAACCACACACTACACAGACTGCTATTAAACGTCTTCCTTTAATACCTATCCAATCTATAAATATGGACTCTACGGTTTAACGCAGATCATGTAAGAAAATAATGCACTTGTATGGAATATTGAGAAAGGATACTGGTAACGAAGCGAGAGGTGGTATCCAACAGGCGCCTAACTAATTCCACTGCCTCTTCTTGCCAGGCGTATCGACCCAGCAAGACCCCGAAGTAGGGACTGTACTAATAACGTCTACAAGAATAAGTTGTGAGCAGGCAACTTTAATTACAATATGTCATCAAAATGCTAAGCAGATCATGACAAGTCATCTGATTCTAGAACTTTTCTGAAGAATCCCGAACCTATTATATTACAACAGTTTAAAAGGTAACTTTTGAGCTCTTCTTCTTCTTAAAAGTAATGAAGGCTTATTTAAAGGAAACTCACTGTAAGAGTAACCCTTAGCTAGGGTTTAGAATCAATTGTTTTACCTGGTTTAATCCTGCAATTTGAAATGATTTCATGACTGTGGGGCAAATCATGTGCCTTTTGTGGTAACTTCTTCACCATGGTAACGGTAATCGAGCTAACTGCTAAGCCATTTCGCTGATTAGCTCAGTCTTACGTTTGGGTCAGACAGATTATAATTATATCTTGTGTGATAAAACTGTGTAAATATTATTTAGGCCCTATTAATATACTTGTTCATATTACTTAGGCTTTTAATAAGCAATTTAGTGTGTATGAATTTACAAATGTTAAATTTCTTTCTCTAATAAATAAGGTCTACCATATCGAGAGCTAGTAAGTATATGTCCAACTTTTTTAAAAAAAGAACAACATTGTATATATTACTGCTATTTCACAAGATGTAGGCTATATATTATCGTTGGACATGATGTTAATATTTTAAGGTATGAGCGGCTTTAGGTGTCTTGCTAAATATATGACTTTGAAAGTTGAACGCATAGGCCTATAACATTTAAATGTTGGTCCCTTGTGAGTTTAGTGTCTAATGTAATTCTTAATACTTTGTTTGTGGTAAGTTACTGCATTCATGAAAATGTATACAGTATTTTCAGTTGGAATGTGTGAAATAGTCCAATGCTTAATTTCACGACAGTTTCATAGATTACCTACGCAAAATGAAACTACTATCAATGGAACACAGGTATATTGTAGGTTTAACTTAGATTATTAATGGTAACAATTGAATGGAAATTTAAGCCAATTTCATGCTTCATAAATACGATTATTTCTGGATGAAACATACCGGCAATATACAATCAATTTTAATACATTTTAACGCCTATCTGTCCTTGAAATAAGCAATAGGACATCGTGCTAAAAAAAAATCATGGAAATTAATAAATATACAATAGAATGTACGAATGTATTCAGCCCCTAAGGTATCTTCAGTTTGCAGGAAGCTGGCTCTAGTCTATGAGTTTTCCTTTGTTTATTGGATAGAAAGAAATAACCATGGCGAGAAACAAACAGAATGCTTCCGAACAAACGTTACGAAACAATGGGAGCTAATCAACGTCCCTTGGTAATTTAGGCAAGATGCCAATTGAACCAACGCAACTGTAAATGATCAGAAATTGAAAGTTCAAAACATTGAAAATAACTTTAAAATATGTAAGAATTCCACATAAAATCAGGCTAGCCAAACTTGCAATATTCTTACAATGCCTTCTTATCCCTCAGATCCTATTGCATCACTGGAATGGGTTTACATGAGCTCTTCAAGACAAATTACTAATTTCATTCGTTCAACCAGCCAAGTTAAAATAAATAAATAAATAAAGTTAAAAAAACTATGAAACAAAACTAAGCAACTGTAATGACCAAATTATCGAAAGAAGGGATCTAGTACTTTATTAGACAAGTAGTCTAACTGTACACTAAATAAAAACTGTACAGGGTGGAAGGGTAGCCTGTAACTACCGGTATATAGATTTCAACAGCTTATTCCTTTGGTAAAAACAAACAAAATATTACAATAGCCTATCATATTTCTATCCCTAGTAAATACTTTTCGAAGAAAAAATTCTAACCCTACACTTCATTCGTGTTTTACTCGATAAATATTATATGTATTGTTCTTTTTTCACATCAGTATAGGAAAGCATAAGGAATAAACTTTCCCTTTTCGGATTTTCAATCAAGTTTGTCAGTTTTCGTACAAACTAAATACAAAGATTATTAATTGGTCCACATAATACGCGATATAAGGCAACATCGAAGCGATAGTATTTATGTACAGTAATGTCTCTTTTTATATGCGTGATAAGAGGTCATTGCCTCCAGGAACAGTTATCTAACAATTCACTGTTGAAATTCTGAAGAACTTTCAACCTAATTATTCATAAATCATAAACGCAATCTGTACAGTTATACCTTTCCATACCTGTATAATATAACCCATTTGGAAGAATTCTTTAACATGTCACATCTATGCAAAACAGGTCATACGGCTTTACTTCCGTTGGGAATTATCTAAACACGGTACTGAGCTGCTTTGGACTCACCTTCAAAATGTTTGGGGAAAGAATTTCCAGGACCACGAGTTGACAGTTTGGGGGGAAAAAAACAAATGAAATGGAGACAGGGAGAAAAAGAAGAGAGAGAAGGAGAGAGACAGAGGGGGGGAGAGAGGTGCATATCATATACAAATGCATAGAAATACTATAAATTAAATGCATCCTTCTAACTTAAAAATTTAACCGTAAAACCGCAAGATCAACATTTTTCATTGAAGTGTATAAAATGTACCTATTCCCCAAAGTTGTAGAAACATAGTCATTAGCTATATAATCCCTTAAGCACTAAGTTTTTTTTTTACATGGTATGATTATGAAGTTTATTGTGACATAAACCGACAGGGATCGTTAAAAGGATGTTGCAGGTTCATCTGCCAGATGCGGACACGCAGTAAAAGAAATATGACGTATTTCAAGCTATGCACAATTAAAAACAGTCGTAAACCATAAAAAACTGAAACTTAGAACGCTGTCCAAGTGCTTAAAAGTATGTATATACTACAACCAAATGGCTTGGAATAACCTTATATTCCTGATTTGCAAGAGAGTAGCCTACTGTCGTAAGAATACCGAAAGTAGAGCACTAACTTAAATTTAACTTCCTGCGTGCCTAAGGTATGTATGGATCGGAGAAATTACATTGTATATTGCCAACAATGTAGCTTAAAAAGAAACCAAATGTGGAAATTTGCTAGAAAATATCACAAAAAATCTGAAATTTGCATAACTGAGGAAAATTCTCATTTGTAAATGAATGTTTTGTATTTTATGTAAATTTAAAGTAAATTTTGTGGTAATTATCATATCTGTTTAGCCTATTTTCAGTAGCGGTCAAGTGTTGTTTTCTTCATATTTCAAAGGCTTGTAGCTCCTTTATCCCTTCGAGTCACACGATGATTTGGTTTTTATTTTAAAGTACATTACAAGGGTTTCTCATCCTGGCATTTTCAGATTTTTGTCACCTGTCCCACATTATTTTTTGGGACCGAGAAAAAGCAAAAAATTCTTTTTTTTTTTTTTTTTTTTTAAGTTTAAGCAAATTTTTCAGCATGAAGGACCACTAGTAACAGCTCAGTTTTTTCCTACACTTACTCCTCATACATAAGTGTAACAGGAAAAAAATTGGTCTATTACTCCAAGTTCTTCAATGTTTTTTTAGTGCCTAAAATTACGCAAAACGACAGTTCATGAACGAAGATTAGAGCCCTAAAAACCTGTGTTTAGACTTAAGTTAAATCTAATTTAGTATGCACAAATGAAAGTCCATTCTTTAAGCTTTCCAATGAGCCCTATCTGATCATCCTACTGATTCAAATAGAAATTCTACGGCTTTCAGAAAATAAGTCTGAAATTACATTTTTTTTTTTTTTTTTTTTTTGCTAGTTCGTGTTCTAAACAAATGCCTATACCTCAGGAGTAAAATTTCTTAGAGGTACAGATTTGTTTTGGGGTTCAGAAGATTGGTACATATCACCTACCAAATTTCATCAAAATAAAAAATGGCGTGGCAACAAATTTTCTTAAAATTTGTTGATTTAATATGGAATGACCCATTTTATTATTATTTAGGATAAATAGTTCAGAAGCTAAACTTACGTAGTAACTTACGTAGTTCCAAATTATAAGTATGCGGTGCAAGTAGAAATCCTTAATAATTACCAAGAACAAGGGCCAAAAAATATTAAATGAATGAATGAATGCATGAACGAGTGGGAAAGCACAGGTCTAGTCCTACACTTTTAAAGGTACTGAATTAGGTAATACATTCAAAGTGATCCCGAAATAAGTTACGATACAATAATCAGCTTGATGTAATTATGTGCTTATCTCGCAATTATATCAGTGGCACGGTAATTTTGCAAAGCTTGCTTGCACAATAATTTAATAATGGAGCCGAAGCAAGTGAAGTGCAACGGTCATTTACTTGTTATTATTAATGCCTCATTGCAACCTGTGAAATGTCATTCACCAATATAATTGATTAGCAAGTTTCGTCAGCGTTGCTGTAAACCATAATGAATGTAGTCCATTCAGCAGACCCATAGTTCTCTCATCCGGCTCTGTTACGCATGGACGACGTAATCTTCATTTTTTAATAAACAGTATTGCTGAAGTATTAGGGATTCGCTGATAGATACAAAATTATTATACTGTGCTGTAGCACTCGGCTTGAGACACCTGCACGGAGTTTTAGTAAAAAATACAAAACACCTCAGTCTTTTTTTCTGAATAATTGTCCTTGGACTTTAAGAAAAATTATGTGTATTAGTTAATAACACCATCAGTGGCGGACGCAGGGGGATAGGGGGATATCCCCCCCCCCGAAATTTGAAAAAAGGCTATAGTCTATATGCAATGTAAGTGGGCAGTTTTATAAACTAATTATGTATGTAAGTTAGTTAATTTTTTTTAGTAATCTTTCTACCTATTCAAATCCCCACCGAAAAAATTCTGCGTCCGCCACTGAACACCATGCATCCTTTGAGCCAAGCTGCCAGTTATAAATTGTGTTGCGTAATAGATCCCTATTAAAGTTATTTATAAAAGTGGCGTTTTCTCAAAATTTCTTAAGAGAAAATTTCTTAAAAAGAACTAAAATCACTAAGAAAAGTATCGCTTTTGACTCTTCCTTTTTTATTTTTTAGGTTATAGCACTTTTAAAATGCCAACTGTGAAGTGGACTCTTGAATTCTCAATTCTTATTGCCGTAGTACTAATTCAGTCATTTAAAAAGTACTAATTCGCAATATTTAAGGACTTATTGTGTTAGTGCGTCAACATTTGGGTGGAATACAATCTTCTGTTAGCGAGTTTTGTTTCTGATGTCAACAATGATGAAGCAATGGTTTAACTAGGCGTGACTAAGAGAATATCCTTCCACGCGGACGTTGCTGAGTGCTGATGTCATTTCAAGGAAATTCCGTCAAGAACTGGACTTACACTTAAGTGCTGAAACATAACACTCCTACTTTCTGAAAACATAAGACACTTTCTATAAATACCCAGAAGAGCTATCCTGCTGTAAATTTGTATCAAAGCAGTAAGTACTGCGTCCCTAAAACGTAGTGCAAATTCAAGCTTCAAAATCGACATGCTTACATTTAAATGAATGCATCCAGTGCAATAATTTAACAAATAAGCGTGAAAATTTAATTTGCGCAAGCAAAAATGCTGTCTTACATGCATTCACAAGTGGCCTATCTTCTCTACATACTACCTAGCCTGTAGTATTTTAACTAACATATGCCATGAGAATATTATAGGAGAAAAATTCCTCCGACACTGGGACTTGAACCCAGGACCTCATGTAATGTCCAACAGAGACAATAATCTGTGGTTCATGAAAGCTTATATATCTATCTTGAATGTCAACTGTACAATAACAGTGGGAGCCCGGTCATAAAAATCACTAATTAGTGTGCCTCACAGTACTGCATATGACATAACTTGTCTGTCAGTGAGGTAGACCATTAGGGCAATCAGTCATAGGAGAGAGGTTCCATCCGGCGCTTTGAATTGAACTCCGGCTTAGCTCAGTTGGTAGAGCATTGGCGCGAATAGCCAAAGGTCCTGGGTTCAAGTCCCAGTGTCGGAGGAATTTTTCTCCTATAATATTCTCATGTAATGTCCAACAGAGACAATAATCTGTGGTTCATGAAAGCTTATATATCTAACATTTGCCAGAACTGTAGGGAACCGCAAATAATTAATTTAAATTACAAGAGTAACGTCAGATTTTTCTCAATTTTGTTTTTCGACTTCAATTTTCAACAAATGCACACGCTTAGCAATGAGACGTGGAGGTCTGTATAAAAGAGCTTAGAGTAATCCACAAAGTGAATAAAAACCGTCTTGCGGGAAAAGTTTTAGAACGAACTAGTTCTCTTCTCCAATTAAGCACACCGCACCCTTCCTGTCCTCTCTTCGTATCTTTATCTGGTCACACAAGAGAATAGCTCGTTCAGCATCCGGCGTTTACCTCCTTGCCACATCTCAAATTAAGGAAAGGTTATAAGTTAATGTTGGCAGGCCATTTGCTGTAAAGACTCGAAAAGCTAGTGGTGACTCAGATTCAAGCAATGTAAGTAAATGATAATTCTTTCACACTGGCCGTGCGTAGGCTAAGATGGAAAGGTGAAGTCAGACTGAAAAATTCAATGCCATAGCAGGGATTTGAACCATTATCCTGGTTCAAATCCCGGCTATGGCAATGTAAGTAAAGTTTTGAATGTACTGATAATGTAAGTGGACTTTTAAACTTACTGATAACAGATAAGGCATTCGGAATTGCATTTTAACTTCAAACCAGCGGAATTAAAGCAAATTTATTTATGACTTAACTATGATAATACCCAATATATTGTCATTCGGTCACTGTGCCATGAAATCTTCGAAAATTAATGTATGTTTTTTTTTTTTTTTTTTTTTTTTTTTTTTTTTTTTTTTTTTTTGTATACGTATTCATAGGCTAAATAAACTGAACATTTACCTCTTTTGTGAGAACTACTGAACTACTCAACAATATATATTTTAATTTTCAAATTTCAGAATTAATTAAATTATAAAGTTACTGACATTTAATAAAATGCAATAGGGCTATAACAATACATTACAAAAATTTAAAATATTTTAGCAAGATTCAGTAAAGAAGGCCACCTCAATATGTTTGAGACTCTATAACTGTGTACATATTTTATTACTTGTCCTAAAAGCAATGGGAGGACTTATACGGCTTCAGTATTAACAAGCAACGTTTATTACAAAAGTTAATTATCCCGTTTATAATAATGTGCTATACGCTGACTAGACTCAGAAAGTAGGCTATCATAATAAAACTGATATGGCCCAACAAAACACTACAAAACCATCAGCAATGGCGTTAACCAGGGGCAGATTCTGAGTGAAATAAGGCAGATCGAGTGACATATTAAGACATACAAAATAAAAAAGGAGATTTAACATGAGCAGGAACGAGCTACAATTCTCATTTCCCTCAATTTAGTAAAACATTTACAGCATGTCTAGCATAATATAGCCTACACTTTTCTTTCCTCACATAAATTCTTCACAAGCCCCATTATACGCTGACATTGCTTTAAAACATTCATAACAACAAAGTCAGACTGTGACATAAAACACGGCGCAGAGAAAACAAGTGAGATGAAGAGAAACATTCTATACGTTTGCTGCTTTGTAACTAATATCAGATATTAAGTAGGACAAAGTTACGTAGCACAAAAAAAGTAAGTTACTAACGATAAGTTTTGGGGACGTTACCCAGACTATAAACAGCATGATCAAGAAACTCGAAATAACGTTACTTAAACATATATTTTTGAAAGATTTATGGTAGGTAATAAAAGAGAGGTCCTGATTTTATCGACAAATTTATGAGTAACGAATTTGCGAGTGAAGTTTTGTCTTGAGAGAATCCGGATCTCGAGTTTTTATTGAGGCTATTTAGCGAATACTCACAGAATTAGGCATATAATAAATAATAAAAACCACAAAAACCAATAAAAACACATCGCTATAACGATATCGATATTTGCGATAGTCGCACTGCGAGCGGTTATTATTAATACTTTCCGTCAGAAGCAGTTTTTTTTAAGTGTAGTATCTGATACTATTAGTGTCATTAATAGGGGGCGGATTTCTATGACATGTCATATTTTCCCCCTTTGCATTATTTCAGGTTTTCAACTAATTTAAACCCGATTCCAAGCATCCTGGTGAAAATGGAACGGCTATTATTGTGCATATAACTGCATATTTAGGAAATGTTCAACTATTGTAGCATATTTAGTATGAATATGCATATTTAGGTCATATTTTTGGCATATTTGTGTGTATGTTAAAGAAATTTTGAAGTTTCATATCATATATTGTAAATTTTGCATTATAATGATACTTTTTGAGAATTTAGAGATATTTTAAATAACACTATATTTTAATAAAATGTATTGTATTGAAACTTAAAAAAATAATACACAATGTGTAAGTGGTAAAGTCATATTTTAAATTTTATTGGTCATATTTTAATGCTTTTTAGGTCATAAATGCATGCATATATCCTATTTTTTAGGTCACAGAAATCCGCCCCCTAGTCATTAATGCTGTATTTAATGTTGTATGATATTTATATTGT
This sequence comes from Ectobius pallidus, assembly GCA_964059195.1. Taxonomy (NCBI): domain Eukaryota; kingdom Metazoa; phylum Arthropoda; class Insecta; order Blattodea; family Ectobiidae; genus Ectobius; species Ectobius pallidus. The sequence goes on from CAXKWD010000002.1 coordinate 91,569,756, forward strand.
TTCACTACACATAAAATGGTATGCTATTTCCATATCTTCTTTTGCTCTTATGCAGTTTATATGTACCCAAATCACTGTGTTCAATGATTAATTATAATTTGTTAATCAAAGGAGCTACAGGTAAGAAAATGTTTCAGTGTTTAATCCTTATAAAGACTCTGGACATTTAAAATTGAAGGACTCTATTAGTACTCTACAGAAATAAAGAACTGTGACTGAATTCCCACGTAACTAAAGAGGCAATATCACATTCCATAGGCTTTGTTGTTAATATAGTTTCTAGGATAGGCTATGACTAATATATCATACTGTAACAACTGGTTAATAAAATTTCCCTCCTCTAAATCACTGATGCAGTATAAGAACAGTACAGAGAAATCTCAGTACTATGCCGATTAATTCGAAGAGAAAAGAGCATTCTTAAATTGCTAATCTCCACTAAATGAGTTCCACAATGCAATTGTACAGTCCCGATTTATTTGTCAGAATAAAGAAAGGTGTAGGATTGGGTGAGAGAAACGAAGTGGTTAGCAAAGGAAGCAGACTGGCACATTTAATCAAGTTCTGCTGGTGATAAAAGAACCTGTGATAAATGGAAATGGAATCTTTACAGTCCTTCTCTCAAAAGAAGTAGGTCTATCTACGCTCCACTCAAAGGAAAGTATATACGTACACGATATATTGTAAAACATGCCAGCTCTTGTTTGGGATTACAGAATTAAATTTAAAATATGGTGTTCCCATGTGAAACAAGATGAAAAGTGCAACTATATCGAAACGGTATTTTCAATTCTGAAAACCGAAACGAACTCTAAAAAAAAGTGTTAGTATAAATTAAATCCGACTATCTAGTTTAATGATATTCGAAATCAAAGCACGAACTAATTTATGAAGTAACCATATCACATCGCGCTAATATAGTTACTACTTGCAAAATGTAATTTTTGTTCCACCATACTATCGTAGCTTATACGTTTATTACGTATGACGTAATGGTGTCATATTGATACTCGTTTCGAAGCTGATCTCCATTAAGACATCGGTCTGGTATCGATTATTTATTATCGAACACGGAACGAACTTGAGACATTGAGGGTAGCAGCTGAAAACTGCGTAATAAATAGCCTGCATTTAAAATAAAATCAATTCTGTTCGTGTTAATTTTAATATCATACTAAAATGAATTAGTTTCGTGTTCACAAGAATCCGTTGGTTTCAAGAAAATGACCAAAAGGAAGCTTCAATTTAACCGACGACATGAGCGATCTGTCAAAGGAAGAAAAGAACTACAACCGAGCTGATGCGAAGGTCAATAGGTCATAGCGCGCTGAAACGTGACCGTTTGTATGAGTGAATCTAAAATCTCAAAATTTAAACATTTAGACTAATTATGGTCGAACAAAACGGTGGTCGTATGCAACTTGCCTATAATAATTAAGATACTCGTATGGAATTATGAAACGAGCAATATAATCGTATCTTAATAAATGACTTTATAAGCTTATTGCAAAATGTACTATTTTAGTGAAACTAGTAGCGATTCCATAATTATTTATTTGTTATGATTATTTATCGAATTCAATGCTACTTACGCATGAAACGGTTGCCGATATACCAGAATTTAAAAACTGTAAAACTCTAGACTGGCCTGTCACATAGGCTATATTCAAACATAAAAAATATCATAATCTGGAATCGTAAGTTACCGAGAACCTGGGATCATGACGTCAAACAGGCTTTCGAATTCATTCATCCTCACAGACAGCTGATCAAGTATTTCCGAAGTCGTATGTTTAAATGTAGTTACCTTAGTGATAGTCGAGAGAAAATGAATTGGCTACAGCGCTCGTGCCGCCGCCGTGGGTGAGTCGGTAGCGCGCCTGCCTTCCACCCCGGCGGTCCGGGTTCGGCCGGGTTGGGGATTTTTCAATAGTGGAAATTCCCTTTCCCGGATTCAGGATTGGGTGTTTGCGTTGTCTTTAGGTTTAAATGTTAGGTAGGGGACGACGCACCCCGGAAACAAATCCGCTTAGAATATCCCCTTAAAGGGATCACCGATGGAACTACTACTACTATAGCACTTGCAGCTGTAGTAGAGATACTGCCCCGCTTCTTTAAAGTACCTTACAACATACACGAAACTAGAGTTCAAGACTTGAAATCAACAGCGGCTGCCAGACATGTGTGTGTGTCTATGTTTATGTTATTCGCTCGCCACTCTGGCGAGAGCTCTGGTCCAAAGCACAACAGACATGATTGGTAAAGAAGACAGCTACCGCAAACTTCACAGCTTGGAGTGGAATCCGCCAACTCTGCTATAAAATGGCAATAAAAGGTCGCAAAAAGAGCCCTGATTTACACACAGGAAAATTATACTCTAGTGCATGGGTTCCCAACCAGGGGGCGTGAGGCTCTTTTTAGGGAGGGGGCGTGCAACAATTTGAAATTCATATTTTGATTTAGTGTTGTTGCCTTGTCGGTAGATAAGAATTTTTAATCGGTTAATATTAACTAAACAAATAGGCTACAGAGACACATATCGTAATTAACAAGAATAACAGAACAGTGTGAATTTACATTTTATAATATTCATAGATTGTAACTATATTTTCCCTGTCATATCTTGTCCTCAGCACGTTTATAATAATTTGGAAATCCAAATACGAGATACGAGTGATCTGCATCGTGCTCTGTCAAACATAAAACCTAATATCTCAGAGCTGGTGAAAGCAAAACAGTGCCAATCATCTCGTTAATATTCGGTTTTTAACTCTACATTGGACATTTGTGTTTCAACATCTAACTTTTTTTATGAACTGTACTGAGACTCAAATAAGATTCACAGTAATTAGATATGCATTTTCGTGTTTCATATGTGTGAGTGACACTAAAAGCATCACAGGATAAATTAGAATAATAAAAGAGGTTAGCAATATTAATTTTCTTTTTAAAAGTATTATAGGGATCTTTTAAAGTACAAAAGTACTGACAATCACGTATTTAGGCCTTCTTCTCCCCATCACTATCAAAGGGGGCGTGAGAATTTAATGATATTCGAAGGGGGGCGTCAGCTGAAAAAGGTTAGGAACCACTGCTCTAGTGGGACTGGATAGCTCCTGTAACACGTTATTGTGTTACAATCTATCTTTTCCGGCGTCTATTTTAGGGTCTTTCGCAGCTGGAAATAGGCATGGTCTTGTTAAATTAATGCGGTTCGGTTAACAAAATTTCAAGATGAATTTTGCTTTTGAAAGTTTTCAAATTCCTCCTGTAATATTAATGTATTAAATTTACTCTTAATCACGTGGAAAACACTGTTCCTTATTGCAGCATCAAAACGATTACATCGGAAATAATTAAAAAAGGAAAAATTTAACGATAACACGTTCAAATTTAATTTTTTTAACGCATTTTGTAAGGCTGGCACGAGTTCTGATGAATCTGGATCAATAAGAATGCGTACTCTCTCCCCCGGTTGAACTGCCAGACTGTGATGAGATTAAAATAAGCAATTTCTCGCTCCGAATGGCCGCAGTACGGCAATCCCACCAAGAAATACTCATTCGAGCTGGTAATGTAATAATAATAACTGTTCGTTGCCAGATTAATGAGCAACGCACGTTCAATTATTATGACCGTGTTGACAAGTGCTCAATCTCTCGCAAAAAAATGAATATTTAGCGTGTAATGATCCACGAAAAACAGGGGTGTCCTTCCTACCGCAGAAAAATAATATGCATGGTATTTTGAGAAACAATTCCCATGAATGTTATATATCCATTACACACTTTTTTTTACAAAGAATTAATAACTGGATCGGGGTTTCTTTTCTACAAGACCAAAATTGGAGCAAAGCGGAAAATTATTCCCTAAAATATGTTTCTTTAAAAGGATTTTACTAAGTATTTTGTATAGTTCGAATAGACACCGCCCATTCTCAAGACACATTCTTGTCATTTATATTCTTCGATCTTTTCAAGTCTGTTTCATATAGTCATTTGGTAGATCACCGGAATCATTCATGAACGCGCTGAAATTATACAAAATATCCCCAAACTGTTCCCGGTGTTTGCGACAAGGCTTTTCTTTCATGTTCTCAATTTTGTATTTACTTCTCTTAGACCTAATAGTACCTATTATGTTTTTATTACTGTCAATATGCCAAGGTTACACTAAATCACAGCCCACCGAACTGGTTGTTCCAAGTTTTCAGCTAAGAACTCCCTTCCATGTTATTTCTCAATTACTGTCAATGCCTGGTATTGTCACACAATAGCCTATGAATCACGTTTCTCGAAAACTGCATGTCTCGAAACCCATTCCTAGTTTTTTTTATTCATTTATTCGGTTCGGACATTGCCATTTACACTCCCCCTACAATGGTTTCCTGAATCACTCTGTTGAAAAATTTCGCAACATCCCATACTGTTTTGCGGACAAATAAGTTATGCATGTTCTGTAATAAATAAAAAATAAGCTTTCATGTTTCACCCAAGTAGCTATCACGTTACTGTATGTGAACTGCTACAAGAAATACACAATTGGTTTTATGAATAACAATGGTATTCAAACATTCCGGGCAATACTGTTGTGAGCGCAATAGTTAAAGCCATAAGTTATATGCCTACGGGTGGAGTTATGGAAAACGCCTGCCAATGACATGACTCGGATCGTCTCCAACTTCAAAATACTAATTGGAGTAACAGTGCCAGCTCTTCTGATTGGCTATTACTAAGGCCCGGAAGTTAATGTTCTATCAGCAGGAGAAATTTGCATGTAAGGATCTTTTCACACTGGGTCACTTGTGACGGTCACCGGATTTTGCAGTGAACACACAGCTAGTATTGCCAATAGTAGCTACATGATAAAACAATTTGCAATCGCTTTTGACATCCCAAATTACCAAGTGTGACGGTCACCAGCGAAGAAGCATTGGTTTAAATGAGAGCTTTCACACTGGGTCACAAGTGACGGTCACCGCACTTTATGATTGCCAACAATTCAAATTGTATATACATAATTCAATTGTATAATCCAGCCATAAGTTTAGATTTGATTAATACTGAAGATTTTATAAATGAAGTGGAATGTCGACCTGCTATCTGGGATGTCAAAAGCGATTACAAATTGTTTTATCATGTAGCTACTATTGGTAATACTAGCACTGCAAAAACAGGTGACCGTCACAAGTGACCCAGAGTGAAAAGGCCCTAAATGTGCTCTAAAGTTTGTAAAATATGCTCCAAAACTAAAGATCTCGCACGAAATCTGTGTCGATGAGACCGTTACTCGCTAGAGAGAGACAAATAGAAAGGGAGGTACTGTTGTGCGAGAGAGATAGGTAGCAGGCCAATCGTCGCTACAGTCTCCACGAAAACATAATGCAATGACGTAGGCGATCGGCACAGATTTCGTGCGGGAACTTCAATGACGTATGCTTTATCATTTATGTAATTGTAATTGCAATAGTAACTGTATTATAAATTAAAAACACTAGAAGTTGTATAAATTAAATAAACAAATTTAAGAAAACATGATCAATGAACCGCTGTGACGCAGGGGATGCGTTCGCTCCTCTCACGCAGCGGGCATGGAAACTGAAGTAGTGGCAAACTCTAAATTTCTAGGGTTAGCGACAGATTGTCATTTAAATTGGGACACATACACAATTTGTGTAAATACCTATCTAGTTCTACCTTTTTATTTGTTAAGCTAGCATTTCATTGCAATTAAAAAAAATGCTTCTCTCATGCTTTACAGGCGATGTTTAGGCTATTCTAAAGTAAAACATGACATTATTGCCAGCGGATCAGTTCCTCATAACAGAATCTCTGTCCCGCAAAAACGCATAATATGTACCATTTATAATGTCAATTCTCTCGATTCTTGCAAACCCTTATTTACAACCCACAGGATCCTCCCACTACCAATGTAGGCCTATCATTTTTTAACCGCCCTTGTTGCTTATTCTCATAGATAACTTTTCAAAATTAAGTTCGACTACCATTTTTACAACACGCGACACAAAAACAGCATAGCACTATCGAAACACTCTACCCATCTTCTCGAATCGTCTTCATACTACTTGATGATGATGATGATGAGTGTTCTGCCCGAAGGCAGGTCCAGACCCTGGACGAAGCCATGGGGTGATGACCACGACTCGTCTGAGGTGATTCAGGCAAGGATGATACCGCGGAGATTTGCCATTGCCTCTCGCGGGATGGGAATAAATGTGTATACCAAGTTTCATAAAAATCCGGTAAAGCGACTTATGTTGTAAAATATTTAATGCACTTCCATCTTATATAACACCACAAAAACAGAAAATTCATTTAAGAAAATGCTCAAATCCTTTCTTTTAGCAACAATTTTTAATTGTATAAATTATCTGTATTGTTTCTAAGTTTGTACTTTTTTCTTCTTAAATTTATCATTCAATTGAATTTTACATTAGCAGAAATAAGTTGTACTTAGTCACTGACTAATTTTAATGTACTGTAAAAATGCAAATTTAAAATAAGTTTTTCAAATGTATAGTGTTAATAAAGTAGCCTATAAGTAAAACGAAGCGTGTTTAAAATGTTGTGATAGACTATTAATATTACTGTATTAGTGCATAGCCTATTTTGTGTTTAAAGGATAATTTAGTAATTGTAAATATATTAAATTTTAAGCAAGTTTATATGTATAATACGTATACGTATAATGAAAAACAGTGTACTGTGTAAGCAAATAAATTTAATAATTACTAATTATTCAAACCATTACTCGTCTCCGGCTTCTCCAAAACAATAATATTATAGCATTAGGCACAGAAACATAATTTTATTGAAAAATGTGTCAAGCAGCCTGCACATTGAAGGTGATATACCTATGGAAGACTGTATTACAGGTGTTATAAATCGCAATAAATTTGTGCGAGTCTTCGATCGATCTAGTCGAATGTTCATAACACTTAATTTCCCTCATTCCTTAGTTGCTAGGCTTAGTAATATAATGTAACTTTTTAATTGCCACTATTGCTTCCAGCTAAGATGTGACCTGAGCAGGATTCTTAGTAACTACTGAAGGTATGGCAACTTACACTCCACTTAAGCACCTGAGTTCGTTGAACTTACCTGGAATCAACAAGAAAAGGTAAACATTAGTTCAACTGCGTTTTTACACATGCCTATTAATCTTACTTCACGAGCTAATGCTTTGTGCATTAGCTCGTGCAATTCAGATACCATTTCAATATTTGACAGCGTCTCATTAAGGGGAAGAAAAAGATTAAAGCACTAGGAAATCGAATGTTCGTTCAATGTTTATCCCTAGTATACACAAGGCCCATATAAAATTGCAAACAATACAGTGTAAACTAGATCTATAAAAATAAATTAATATCATTTTCAAAACTTTAAATTTAAAAAAATGCTTCTGTTAGAATTTACAGTTAACCTCTTAAGGCAACAAAATTTTCATGTTCTAAATGTTCCATGTTGAAGATTAAAATGTAATATATATATATATATATATATATATATATATAAAATGACAGGCGTCGAGTTTGTAATTAAACAGATAATGTTTTGAATTCACATTTAACTTTATGTAGCAGTTTTCAATGTTTATTAATTTCTAGCACTTAATTAATCATTATTGAAAAAATATACCGTATATTTAAAAAAAAAAGGAGTGGTTCCTTTCGTTGTTTTTAGAGTATATACGTGATACCATGTATAAAAAATTCATTAAATTCTGAAGTAATAAAAATTATCTGTAAACTGTTCTGAAAAAAATAGTTTGTGGGAAAAATCTTAAAAAATATAACATTAAATAAATTTCATAGTCGACTGCTACATACAGTATTTAAACCCATAATTTAAAGTGTTTGGACATTTAAATTATTTTGCACCAAAAAGAACTGAAAATGTAGCTGCGTATTTTTACATTTATTTTCCAATTAGATTTTTTATAGTAATAGTAAACTATGCCTATCCCTGAAATATTAAAACTGAAAGCAATTTAAATTAAAAAATTCTACGAAGGCCCAGGGTTGCGGGTTCGAACCCGGCGCAGTTCGATGGCATTTATGTGTGCATAAATGTGACAGGTTCATGTCAGTAGATTTACTGGCATGTAAAAGAACTCCTGCGGCACACCGGCGACGGTCACAGGCCTAAGTTGCAGTACATCCCCGTCGTTAAACAACCGTATATCAACCAACAATTCTATGGAGGATGCACTGTTAATACGTCATGTCACCTTCCAAGCTGCTGCATTTACAAGAAAAGCTCTGGCACAATCTCTATACACATGTTAAACAGCACTGCCACTTGATGCCTTATCGAAACGAAAATAACCATTCAGTACAGTACATAACAAAGAAGTTCTTTCATCACTATTATTAACATTCTTTCGACAACCAAACACAGTTCAAGTGTTCTTGTTTGTGGAAGTCCGTCGTCACATTCTTCAGCTCTTTGGCATGAAAGCTCGTAAATAATAACAATAAAAACAACTCCCGGTTCAGTATGATTGTAAGAACACGAAAGCTCTAAAAAAAATACAAATTACCTTATTAAACGTCGCCTCGTTTGGGACTAATACAGTATTACATGATAATTTAATTTAACTACTGCTCTTTCTCCATGCATAAGAAATATAAACATAATTTTTTTCAAATATAATGTAAAACATATTGTTTTAATCTAATTATAAGAACTACATTTCTAATTTGTAACATCTGATTAAATTGTTATATAATTTGCAATACGTTCTTACACCATACGTCAGTGATATTTTATTTTGCAGGCCTAATGTCTTTTGCATCTAATTAAATATGTTTTAGATTTTTCAACTACGCAAGTTGTCTTGATCATGAGCTTGGACTTCTTAATGTACGGTACTTTATTATTATTATTATTATACTTTTCACAAAATACGAAATGAATAAATGCATAACCTCTGAATCCACGTGTGCACATTACTTTGAACATGTAAAAACCCTTTCAAAGCATCAAAGAGCTTTGTGTAAGTCTGATTTCACCTTAAAAAATTTAACATTCAGCTTAAATGTTCTTGTTAAGAAACATAGCTAACAATTCCCAAGCTTACTGAAAATTCCAACATAACTTCGGAATTTAACAGAATGCACATTGTGTTTCAGGAATAGATATGATAATATGATATCTACAGATAATTCTGATAGGCCACCTCTTAAGGAATCTTATACGTCTTAATGAATGAGCTTCTGATAAAATTCATAGATTCTTTGTAATTCAGTAATCCTTTAGTTCCTACTGATCAGTTATGAGATGGTGGGGTTATAGGTCTTCAATTTATGTAATCCAAATACGAAACATTACTTGAAATAATACGCCCTTGCATGTCACAAGTCCGAAATCTCCATGCGCAGGGTGTGGCAGATTAAATTAGGCCATCAGACGAGTTAACTTACGTCGAAGTTATACTGTCATACAGTGAATACAATGCTCTTTTATTAACTGGTACTATATAATAAAAACTAAGAATCCTCTTCTTCTTCCCCCCCCCCGGTAAATACATTTACGCGGACCACGCCCCCGCGATCAGCCGGGGGGAGATTCTATGGATCACATACACACAATTTTTTACCAGACGAGGACATGGCGGGTCTCCCCGGATGAGTGATCAGCTTAATGCCGAGGCCGCCTCCGAACACGAACACATAGGCCGATAGACACCAGTCTCACATATACCCATTCCGATTAAGACGGGGATGGGCTGAAGGTGATAATGGTGGCCATATGATTTCCGGGCAACAAGAGGGCCTAAAGCTTCCCGACATTCGTCTCACAGGTGAGGAAAAACCTCGGGAAAAAACCTACCGAGGAAACATGTCCCGACTAGGAATCGAACCCGGGCTCCTATGTCACAAAGGTGGACGCAAAAACTCAAGAATCAATGAGTAAAATTAAAATTGATGGCATGATGAAGATATTGTACGATCGACTGTTGCTTTAATACCAATCCTTTTATCAGCCGACCTTCATTCGTATCATACTTCAGCATAACACTGATCATAGTGAGAAAGCACAGGTGTGGATTAAGTTATAATGCATAAAGAAACGAGAGATTATGCCATGATAACAGTATGAGTCGTATAACTGAGTAAAGCAGATCTCTCATTGAATGGGTTTCATCAAAGACTAATCAGTCATTCAGTTCTATCTTAAAATATTCGATTCGTATAAAATTAGGTACCGTAATCTCCTTTTAGTTTTCAACGTTAAGTAAATCAATCTTAAAGATCGATTAACATAGGCAAACAACGTCATGTCACGCGATATCAAGGAAGTCCATTCTTTCCCAAAAATAGAAAAAGCACTACCGTACGAGTATAATGCGACAAACTGTCTACTTATATACACAACATGAACTTATTGACCTTTTACGCTTTTGGTTAATGTACATGGTGCCGACAGTACGCTGCATGATTTATTTTTTACATGAAAACTATTAGTTTTATTTCAACACCCTGTAGGCTACATTTTTAAAAATATGATGTGAAAACTCAACTTCCTCTACCCAAATAGAAGTTTTGGCTCTTAGTATCACATATGTAATACATAATATATCATAATATAATGTAATATATTATGCGTATTATGGAATTCGTGTAGGAAATTTAAAAAAAAACCGTTACTGCGAAAATACCGGGAAGTTGAATGGAGAAACAATAATAGGACAATCAATTTGAAATCCAGTGTATGACGCAATGTATTCTTCGATCCTGCCACAATCTTTTTCTATTTGCTTCTGGAAATCTTAGGAGGATAAGCTATAATCTCTCGTCTTATCTAGATCAGTCCTGCAGAGTATGTAACCAACCAGTCAATGCTGTTGTGAACATACTTAAGAAGGGCGAAGGTCACTAGAACACAATGAACCACGAAACACGACCTTCCAGCTTCTCTTCAAATACAGAGTGTATCATAATTAATAGCGCAAACCGAAACGGTATACGATAACAGAAGCAGAAAAGTTCCAGCAAACATGTTCCGCAAACAAGTGGCCTAGGGGAGGTTATTCCGGGGTTATTCCTCACCTATGAGGCAAATGACCGGTAACTTTAGACCCTTGTGGTCCCCCGATATCATCTGGTTGTAATTATCATCGTCACCCCAATCTCGCCTTGTTTAGAGTGAATGTGTGTAAGAATTTTTTGTCTCGTCCTATGTGTGTGTGTGGCCCCGGCATAGAGCCGACCCCTCATCTGTGGAGGCCCTCCATGTCCTTAATGCCGGTTGTCAACCAAGACCTAAGCTAAGTTAGCTTAGCTTAGCTCATATACAGTGAGGGATTTCATATGTAGCTGTGCCGACAAAACTACATATGAAATCCTGGTAAACTAACTTAGCTTAGCTCTTGGTCGATAACCAGCATAAATGTCAAAATAAGTATGTAGCCTATGTGTGATCAATAGATAACCCCTTTCCTGACAGGTAGCTGCCCTATATACGGGTGCGTAATTATTAAAGGGGTAAAACTATGAATAAGAAAAAAATTATAGTTCTTATTGCCTAATTTTAGAGACTCAGATTAAGTTGAGGTACGCAACGCAGAATTTTATGTGTAACCTGCTAGGCTTACACGATGTAAAGAAAAATAAGATTACTTCAAAGACTTCTTTTAAAAAGTATAAAAAGAGAGAAAATCACATATAAATTTTAGTTTATTCTCTTTAATTGTCTAACTTTACCTCTAAAACATTCTCAATCAACTCCTGGGAATAACATTAGTCCTCGGACCTCTTGAAGTTGGAAACCCCTGTTTTAAGATCTTATGTATCACCAGACCAAGACACGTTACTTGCATTTATGTTACTTTAATGCTAACGTTTAAACACAAAAAGAGAAAAAGGATTTTGTTTGTTCCCAAGTCGAAAAGAAATTAAAATGTGTATCAATCAAAATGTGTTCTTCCTTCTTACTAAAAAGTTCTTACATGGTATTCATTAGTGGTTACTGATTAGCGTACTAATTATGTCATTGCACTCGTCCTTCAAACCAATATCTATAAAAAATAAGCAAACAAAATACCAATATCATTGTATGGTACTTCATTATCATAAGACAATACTGTATATAAAACTTACAGTTTTTAATTTAATCGTAGCAGGATAAACATTGCCTAATGGCTATATCAGGACAATTACGACAAAATATTTATCCAATTTGACATTTTATCATCTCCTTAGAATTAAAGTTAAGCACTGTAGTGCAACTCCTCTGGTGTTAGGTAGGTAGGCCTATAGGTGTCAACAGAACAGTACAAGAAATATTTTCCATCATTTTAATCTGAACACACTTTCCTCAATTCGCTGAAAACTGAGTGGAATTCGCGCACACAACAGAATTCATATTCAATATCGACTATCGTATACCATATTGAGGTTGCTGGAATTTTGAGTTATCGAAAATCCTTGCTATGTTCACAATAATCTGAAACGAATTTCACACCCTGGCAATAAGTTTAGTTAGCCTATTTATTGGTGTCTGAAGCTCAAGATAAGAGTCCAATCGGAGCCTTTTAATGTTTAGAAGGAAATGACTAAGTGTGATCTAAGTACCAATAAAATCATGTATGGAACTATGAAAAAAAGAGGAGCTAGACAAACTAGACCAGACCAAATAAGCTAACTCCGTTCTCTACCAGCATACGAAATGCACTGCTGGAAATGAAAACGGGTTCCTATCCTATAACTTAAATGTGCTTACGCTAACGGTGTATCGCATGGAATTCGAAACTATGCAGGCTAAGTGTAATGAGAGGGATCGGGCAGCGTACCTATTTTTTTATTTATTTATTATAAATAGTTCCGGTAATCACCTTAAAACCAGGGAAAACCCTGGTCGGATCTTGCAAAGAGGATTTGGTCATGGTCCTCTATTCTGTAATAGCTGGTGGAAGTTGAGTCTACCTGTTGGGATTTGTGTCAGCTGAAGGCTTATCCGTACGGTAGTTGGGGTTATTTAGACTGCAGGTCTCAGAAAAGTATTGGCTGTTTTATTCCTCCCCTGGGAAGATGCCGTACTAAAGGATTTTAAGCATCGTGAAGCTTGGAGTCGAAATTCTGTGCAAGGTCTTCGTGGATCTGCCTGTTACCGACGTACCATGGTGCGCTCCTAGCAAGGGGAAGACATTTTGACAAGCAATACGTGCTGGGGACCTCCAAGCTGGACTGGCGTAGTTCAGAAGCCGAATGAGTTGCTTAAAGAGCAGTGCACCATTCACAGGCGAAAGTCCTCCTCTGTCGTTAAGCAGAGGGGCTAACATTCCAAGCCGTTGCATGACTATTCGTCTAACCTGGATAACGTGGGGTTTCCAGGCCAGTCTTTAGTCCACAGTTACTCTCAAATATATAGCTGTTTCGACCCATTCGACTGACTCTCCGAAAAAAAATATATATAGTTTTAGGAGGCGCTGTTCTTTGCCTTCCAGTGAAGAGCGAAGCTGCGCTCTTAGTGAAGTTGATGGAAATTCGTCACTTTTTCAGCCAGACCTCTAGCTCTTTGACATATGTCTCGAGATAGTTGACGATTAGTGCAGGCTGTTTCGACGCTGCCAAAAAAGCAGTGTCGTCGGCATAAAGCGCCAACTCGACGTGGCGGTGTGGCGAGGGCATGTCATTCACGTACAGGATAAAGAGGATAAGTCACTCCCTGAGCAACTCCAGCTCGCATGGAACGACGGGAAGATGTGGCCGACTGGAAGGACGCTACGAACATCCTATCGGTAAGGACACGTGAAGTCATTCCATCCTATCGGTAAGGTTGGAGGTAATAACTTTCACCAGGTAAGATGGGAAGTTAAAGGAGAAGGAGTTTGTATAGGAGACATCTGACCCAAACTGTGTCAAAGACCTTGACCACATCAAGGAATACCGCGCCGGTTAGTCGCTTTTCATCAAAGTTTCTCTTGACTCTCTCAACCGAAAGCTAATACAGGAGCTCATCTGTCTGTCAGCCATACCTTGCATCCGGTGAATGACTTTGGCCTACTCTGAGATCCAAACTGCCTCATGCCAGTGTGCAAACTTAGACGATGGAATTTATCAGAGATCAGAACCCGTATTCCTGGTGGGTGAAATCGAATTATTTGCAGTTTTCTCGGGGTTTTAATTTCTCTGATTATCATTATATCAACACTTTACGCTCTTCTAACATCACCTTCTTCTCTCTTCACGGCATTCATTATTGAAAAATTCCTTCGGTCCACGTGACACCGGAGGGTACCTTCAAATAATTACACCCCACAAGTTGCTAAAATAATTTAACTTGGACTTGTATAACAATATAGAAAATTAATAAAAATTATAATTTCAACTCTGAAAAAGTTATTAGAATTTATTTTATTTTATTTAGTGGTAACCTTCAATTAAGGCAGCTATCCTGCAAGGATTTCCCCCCTAAAGAAAAGAATTACAGTCAAAATACAAAATATAGTGAACCTGAAAATCGAGGTATGGTTATTTATAGAATCATAGCATTAAATAGAGCTATTTTGTTACGCCATATAGTATGCTAATACAAAACACTGATAACCAACATAGGCAAAGAGAGGCAAAAATAATAAATTAAAAATAAGAATCATATTGACTATTCAGTATCAAGCAATCGTGACTATCATCATATCGACCAATTTATCGTTTATTATTATCACTTGCATTTTGTTGCACCTAGGAGCACTTGTTTTTATTAAATTCATACTATCTCCATACCTGTAGATTCTTTGATCAAAAACAATAATTGAACTCAGCAATTGGGGATTTATTAGCTGCACATGAGGAAATCGAGATTTAAAAATAGCATTTAAAACGAGAAATAAAACAGTTTACTTTCTTAAGAAAGTTCTGTCACGGCTAAAGGAATGCCGAGGTTATGCAAAGATCCATTGCACTAGAAATCAATCTAACATGGCAGGCAATTCTAAACGTTTTGGAGAGGAAAATAAATAATATTTATCAAGAAGAGAAGAGTGTTAGTAAGTAGTATGTTAATGATTCCGCATTTTATTTGACAAATAGCCACAATAAATATACCGTAATTGGAAGTCCGTAGCTGAGACAAATCAGAAACTGTACTCTCCGTGAAAATATATGCAATCCGATCCTGATCTTCCGTAAGAAATCATATTTTCTTGAAGAGAATTACTAACGTCAAATAAGTATTGCAGAGGCAACTGAAGTAAATCAAACTTTGAAAAGTTTTTCTAGCCTTTCCCTTCTACAAATGGTTCTTCCGAAGGCGAAGAGTCGACTCCTCATTACTAAGAGTCTTAAGGATGAAAGGAAATTGCAGAATGATTGTGGTCAACCACGTAGCTTATATGGTTACGGGATATAGTAAGATATAGGCCTATCATATTTGAAAGTTTCAGCTTCTAGTTATGACGGATTTTTTTCAAAATATACAACAGAAATACGCCAAATTATCAAACTTGTCAAGCAAATATAATATTACTGATCAAATGAATTGCACTTTTACAAACATATGCATTATCACTCGTGCAATTACGTAACTGACGTTTGATTTTTATTTCTTCCAAAATTTTAGTTTAGTGTATAAACTTGGATATGCTTGAAGATTTCGAAAATCTCAAGAAATACTCCATATCATTTCTAAATATATCTATGTACTTTTACAAGCCGAAGGCAAATTAATTCGGCTTATCTATTATTGATAAATCTGCGTCTCATTACAATAGGCTACCCATCATACAATTATGTATGTAATGTTTAAGTCTTGTAATTTTGCAGTTTTACTGAGTAGATTTAACATTTAAATTAATATGTTCTTCAGGTGTAATGCTTTGAAGAAAACTGCTAGTGGAATTACATTAGACTATGGTAGGCTACAGGATGTTTACTAATTTCCTGAATTAAGTGCGATATTAGGCTACAAATCTGTTTTCACAATCCGATTTTTTAAGTAATCAGCAGGAGAGATTAAGAGCTTAAAAGTAGACTAATCGATCCTCCTGACAAAAGTTTGGCCGGTTAGTATTTCTTGTGGATTTTTTTATGGCAATCGGTTACTAAAATACGTATAAGGTACTGCAAACCTGCAAAATGCCTGAGCTCTAGACGATGTTTATAAAATACTATTACAGGAACTCTTCTAATTAAAATATAGAAGCTTAACTACGACATTTTCTGGTTTATTAATATCGCCAATGTTTTACATGCAATAACATATCTTAGCTAGTAGTTGTAGAGTATAAAAGTCACCTTCTATTCACCACACAACCTCTAAATAATCAAGATGTTTCAGTCGATTAAATCTACAAAACAACACACAATTTAAACAAAGATGTATACCCTATATGCCTATAAAAATGACGTTAACTTGTCTTTAATTTATTTTAGGTGTATTGATCCTGTCATGGACAGGATGTCCTCAATGGGGGTGATAACAGCATCGGCGATATAAAAGAGGGTAACTACTCTTCCCCTTTTAAAAATTGAACACAGACGATTATTGCTATCGACATCCACGCTGGGCAGCACACTGCAGATAACACACAGGGTTGTGTACCCCTATCTCTACTCTATGACCCGAAACACTTGCACACACACTGATAATGCTAAGCGTCATACCCTCATATGTAAGTGAATGTGTGAGCGGTCGACCAGAACATTACTGCCAATTAGTAACAAAAGGCACCAATGGTTTCTGCTTCTGCGTTCATCAAAATGTAAACATCTTTATTAATCCATTTTGGTAAAAAAAAATAATTTCTGGATTTTCATGTCAGAAAAATTTAGCATACCCTAAAAAAGTGTAATTTTAAATTTTATGCCGTTGAGGCGCACGGAAAGGCGTTGTTTACGCCATAATTCAAATACCGTGCGTTTTATACTGACAGTGCATGCAAATCGCGTTTTCTCAGTATCATTTTTTATGTTATCAGCAAAATTCAAAACCTATCATCTCCCATAATAATCGAGATAGGTCTATTGAACTGAAATATTTTTAAAAATTACTTTTCAATGTGTGCAACAAAATTACTTATCAATTTTTGTAGGTCTTGGTTTTTATATAGTTAGTATCAACATACGTATTTTTTTACAAACTTTTCAATTTTTCTAAGTATTTTTTTCAAACAAAAAGTGTACAGAAGATTTTATAAAACCGTCAGTAATTTTGTAAAGTAAGCATCAAAGAATGTTACATAAAAAATGAGGCTCATATTTTAATATCTGTCGAAGGAAAAATATTTTAGTTTTTTAATCAATTCAATTAATTAATATCTCAGAAAAAATTATATACTCGTATTAAACTGAGATTTGAAACTTTTAATTTCTGTTCAAGTTTTAGTGAAGTGTGTCAAATTTGAAAACCACACTTTTAGGCTAAATACAACATAATTATTCTAAACCCAATATCAAGCGTAAATCAATCGAACGCTTCTGAAAAGGAAGTCACATTTTCGAAAGTTAAAACTTTCTTGTTCTTATTTTGCTGTTTTATCTTCCCTATGGTGGATTTTACAAAACAGTGCTTGTTGGGAAGGGTAAAAGCTAAGGTTCACACAAGAGCTCCTCAGCGTGTGATCAGCATAGAGCCTTCTCTTAAGATATCTAACACGCTTAATAAAACGTTCAGGTAATGTTTATAATAGGTGAAAAACTAACTAACTCCATGGCGCTAACATCCCAGAAGGTACAAGGCCTACCACCCGACCGCTGCGTCGTCTACCATAGGCAGACGGAGAATAGGTGAAAAGCTCATTCTAATTAGGTAATCGTATTTGTGACTAAGAAAAACCTATAACAAATCCAAATTCAAATTGGAGGATCCCGCGATCTAAAGTAGCGACCTACCGAATGTGGCCCTTTTTCGTTGCTGTCTCAGCCAATTCACCCTGTAAAACTGAAATTAATGGTTTATAACTGGAAGTAAAGTAAAGTAAAGTGTTCCCTATCACAGGCCATGGAGGCCCAGAGGGTTCCAGGAGGTTGAGGCTCCCAGATTTTTAGACATCGGCACATGAAGGTGGTAAGGTTGTCAGCCTTACGCACCGGCCGCCTTTACCCCCAGGATTGCTCCTGGTACTCATTTCATAACTGGAAGTATGAAGTTTATAAAAACAAATGGGGTTATAAATAATATAAATAACTGACCGTTATAAATCATAGGCTAAAAGCATGCTCTAACTTCTTGTTCTTTGCGACAGAAAAAAAAATCGATTGTATAGGAAGTTGCCAACTAAAACAGTATGAAGGGTATCGTGCGAGAGACAATTTCTCATACAACGTACAAAACCCATGCCGGATTGCACGTAACACTAGGTTATGTGGAATTCTATTTAAATTTGAGAGTTAACACAATTAAGCCCAAACTAAGGTTTACATTCAACTCGTCGACTCAAGTGAGTATGTCCTGATAAATAACACAGCAATTTTTATCAGTATCTGAACCAATCCTTAAATCAAACTTTAGGCCTATGTAGGTCTCAAGTGAAGCGGATATCATCGCCATTCTTACGCTGTTCAGAAATAACCAGACATTAAACCTCGAATAAACCTTGCAACTATTCATCTCAGGATGTCAACATCATTATTAATATTCCGTTAACTTGTATATCCGCTATAATAAAAGACACAGAAAATAAAGAGTTTCCAGAGGAAGATAACCAAATAATCACAATCCTACTAACATAAATACATGTTCTGGAGACTTCAGTCTGACGTGAGTACAGTTATGTATGGCGCTACGTTTTATTGTGGAACCCAAGTCACCAAACTTTTTATCATTCATACATGTTAAACTTACAATACGGTCAACGACTCTAATGTTATTGTTCTTCCCCCCCCCCTACTTTTCCCACACTATGACAGCAAGTGTAAATCACACTTCCCCTCTCACTGCACCCGGCTCTAGCATGAATATGAGTCACTAATTCACGCAATTAAGAGTACAGCGCTATCTCTCTTACTTAAAAATTAATTGCTGAAATTCCAGTACTACTTTTTATAAGCCTGCCTTACGCCGGTATTTAAATTTAAACTTCTTATCTACGCAAGAGAAGTTCATAGCCCGAAGAAATGGTTGCTAAGGGGTTTGTAAATCACAATGCATTTAGTAAATTTAAACCATCGAAGAAAGGTAAGGTATAAAAGAAATATTCCCTGGAATACTGTCATAACCAGGGCCCGGATTCTGATGACCTAAAACTGTTTGAAAAATGACCTATAAAATGACCATACATTTTAAAGAAAATGACTTAATAATTATAAAAAATGACCTAAAAACTGATATTTTATTTATAAAAAAAATATTGTAAACACAAAGTTATAGATTAGTTTGTACATAATTTTAAAAACTGTAAATAACTGCAATGTTGTGAATGTCCTTTTCTCACGGAACTTTATACTGGCACCGAGGCACTGGTGAGTTAAAATTCGGTAGGGCCTACATCCTTTTGTGGTCTGCCGGATTATATTGTTGTTTATTGAGGGTAAACAGTAGTTTGCACTCTCAAATCCAAGCAGGTGGCAGCCTCTGGTGCCAAATGAATCTAATAACAATAGTAATATAATACAAAATTTTGGCGTTTCTTTGATTCTCATTTCCGACTGAGACATGTCAACACTTTAACACCGAATTTTTCATTCTTGCATTAAACAAACAACACAGCGACAAAAAAGTTAATACATTCAATGTAAATACATGAAAATGACTTAAAAAGGAAGCAAATGACACGAAAATGACAAAATAATGCCCTAAAATTGAATTAAATGCCCTAAAAATATAAAATTGCATAAAATGACAAAAAAAGACCTAATAAAAATGCATTTCTATAATCTAGAGGCCATGATTAGGATTTATCCACAAGTTGGCAATGTTTATGTAGCATCAATATAAAGATGATATGTCATTAGAATCCGGGCCCTGGTCATAACTCATTATGAAATAACTAGAGTATGGACTTATTAAGCAAGAATTTACAAATATTATTAAACATCGTGATTTTCAGTTGATTTTTTGTTTATAAAGAGTTTTTCAATACATGAAATGTATATGTTTTATAACAAGGCCTATTTTAATTTTCCTTTACTAAGCCAAAACGAAAATAATTAACAACTTTTTATGGAAGGTCGTTAAAGCTTCACTGATTATTATTATTATTATTTACTGATAAAAATCACATTGAAATACCCTAGCCTAGTATTCTGATTAAATAATTTTCGTACATCTGAAGGTTAGACTTTGTGTGAATAAAAAATGTAATAAAACTAAACTTTAAACATTTGCAGTTAACATACTGCAAACTGCAAAATGCCTGAGCTCTAGACGATGTTTCCAAAATACTATTACAGTAACACTTTTAAATTAAAATATAGACAGCTTAACTACGACTTTTCTGGTTTCTTAATATCGGCAATGTTTTACACGCAACAACATACCTTATTCTATATCCCATTTAAGAACGATCCTGTTCAAAACAAAGAGGCGTGGCTGTCATAGTCCGCACGTGAGAACGCATAACATCACCGTGTTAGTGGTAGTTTGTTTATTCTCAGTACAACTCACCCGCAGGGTCGTCGTGAACAATGAATCCTTTGTTTTGTTTGCTACTTGATATACTATATAATGATGACGATGCCAGTGAGAGTTTGTTATTTCAAGTGTAAATGTTGATATTATTGTTGCATGAACTTACGAACACTACTTCTGTAGTAGCAAGCCACTCCCTGGTAATGGCGCATGCTAATGACTTTAACCAATCACGTTTTGTCACATGATGCGAACTTTCCGCGAACTCTCTGTGAGTTCTCCTCCCCTTTGTTTTGAACAGGATCAAACTAGAGTGGGACAAATTATAGCTAGAGTAAAACGCAACTGGCCCTCGGTCCGGATGTTTGACATACCTGTCCTAGACCTTTCTTGTGATCTAGAAGAGGTGCAGTTATGATGTCTACTGTATGTAATTCAATAGCTAACTATTTTATTTACAGATTATCACTAACAATAATACTTCCGATTGCCACATATGTCGCTGGAGCAATTTGGCCACTCTGCATTACGGAAATGCCTGCAGCCGTTACGCTTTAAATGAAGAATGAAAAATGTAAGTTACACTGATGATATCAAGCCATAACCTGTTTTCCTTCCACTTTTCACTTTCCGAGTCTTCTGCTTTACAAATTCACTCACAATCGTGGCATCAAGTGTTTCAGCGAAACGACAATCCTCTATTAGATACAATCTACAAATTCTGAAGACAAATCCTGGCCTCTGAAGGTGTTCTGATTACCGAATTAACATTTTCCAGATGTGTACACCGTTGATGTAAGGTGAAAAGGAATTTTGAACTACTCCTCTAGTAGTAACCTGAACACATTCATTAAAAGAGAAATCTACGTTGATATATTTTACTTACGTATGTATTATTTGCTACAGTTTTCCGCCTATTTACCTCTAACTTATTGTAGATATACAATTCCAAAAAGTTGACGCAAGAGAATTATCGTATAAATATGACGTTTTTATTAGTATGTTATAATGTAACATTGCATCGATTTGGCCCAGTTTAGAGGATCGGCAAGTAAAGTCAAAAGTCGTGGGTTCGAATCCCACTGGAAGAGGAATTTTTCTCCTACAAAATTATCATTTAATATACAACAGAATCAATTATCTGTTATATTCTACTGTAATTTAAAACTATAAAACTATATACACATACACATTGAAAATGAAATTTATTAATATACATGTTATTATTACTACATTGGTAATGTATCCCTACCTCTGCGGACTCACATCAGTGACGAATTAGGGAGGAAGGAACCTGAGAAACGGGAATCCTTTCCAACTACATATCCCCAAGGGGCAATCCGGACATACGACAACCAGATTGAGGAAATCCTTGTGAGTCGAACCACCCACCATGGCTCCCACATCCGATTCATTTTGTATGACGTTGTGGCTAGCGAAAACTGGGAAGTCTTGTACAGTATCAATAGCATATTGCGATACAAATGCGACAATCAGTTGTATAAATAAAAGAAAGGCACTGCTACCTAGCCGTTGCTTATGAGAAGGTTGAGAATATAGCAACGGCTGGCTGTTTCAAATAAATAAAAATTTCCCCTCCCTGCATAGCCGCGGCTCAGGCTACTGGTATAGTGCAGTTACTCATTGGATGGCCAGTCGGCTTCAAAGGTTTCGGTGTTTCTTTATGTTAATTGATCTGACTAAATCGGTCTTGGACTTCCGCTATCCAAAACAAAAGCAACGTTGCAATATTCTCTCATTGTTATCACTGACCTCAGTTCTTCCTTCGCTTTATTCAATTCACACGTGTTATTGTTTACTGTAACTAGATCTTGCAACTGGGCATTTCACTCCACGCGGAATAGACGACTTGCTGTCAAAATCGCCACAGGACATTCTTAGATTTTGATTGGCTGGGGTAACTTGCTGATTGGTGCGGTAAAACAAAGAACATGGGTTGAGCTGTCAACAAACATTTCCTCCTAACGAAAGGAAGCCGCCTGGGTATGCAATGAGTAACTGGACTATAGAGCTCTGGGCTTTTTTAGTTTTTCCTCCTGCCACTTGAGCGCGCTGCTCTCCACATTCAGGTATTGTGAACTTCCGGTTTCCTCATTCTTGTGTGTTTTCAGTATGAGTTTGCGACGGTTCTCCGATTTTACAGTGAAGGAGTTAAAAAGGATGTTATTCGAAGATGGTGCAACAAATATTACAAAGTTAACGAAGAAAGAGTTGATTGCAAGGTGAGAAATCAAAGCTACCTTTCTTCTGAAACGTTTGCTAACTTTTCTAATATGGTGCAGTATGCCTGCAGTCTCCAATATTTTTTTCGATTTATTTCCATGTTTTTTTTAAGTGAAACTTCTTTAGCCGCGGTAGGGGTAAATCCAGAGCTTGTGTCACGCTCAAAAAGCGTCACGATATTAGTGTCACAATCAAAATCGTCACGAAATTAGTGAGGTGTGACGGAACGGACTGCACTGAAAACAATCAACTCAATGATTAGGAGCAATAAACTGTTATACGATTTAAAGGATCAAAATGTTAAAAAAAAACAACAAAAAAACAAACAAACAAACAAACAAAGATCCAAAATAAAAAATCCGAAATTTTAAAAAGCAAAGAAAATTAAAAAAAGAAAATCCGAAATCGAAAAAATCTAAAAATCGATAATCTAAAATTAAAAGATCCAAAAAATAAGAAATTCTAAGATCCAAAATTTAAAAATCCAAAATTCCATAATTAAAAATTCAAAGATCCAAAATTTTAAAAGTCCAAAAATCCAAAATTTTAGAAATCCAAAACTCCAAAATTTTAAAAATCCAAAATTTAAAAAATAATAACTTTAAATATTCAAAATTTAAAAAACAAATAACTACAAATTTAAAAATAAAAAATTCAAATTTATTAAATAATAAAATCCAAAATTTAAAAATGTATAAAAAATAAAAATGCAAAGAAAGAAAATTTAAAAGATTCAAAATTAAAAACTCCAAAATACAAAATTTAAAAAGCCCAAAAAACCCAATATTATTAAGTCCAATAATGCAAAACTGAAAAATCCAATTATCAAAAATTGAACAAATAAAAAAATAAAAACAACTTTCACTTCTGTCGCATGGCGTTCCACGCATACTTTTTTTTTACAAATGTGCATTTTTTCGTATCATAGCTTATTGAACACAGTCTAATATACGACGCTGTTTGTTTAGGCGAGAGAAAAATCCGGATAGGAACTTTGCCTTATTCGAAGTTGAGGTTATAGAACCAGAAAGTACCCACGACTTTCCTTCGAAAATTCTTGCCGATAAATTCACTCAAGAAAGAACGGCTTAAACTTTTCGACGAAGACTCCATAACCACTTGGTTCGAAAGGCGTAGGGCAGGCAGCAGTATGAAATCTGGCCGGACTCTACCAATTAGAAAATTTATCAAGTGCTCAAAGGAACGTTAAAATCATCTTCTGTGAAGTGACAGCTGCAAACACGAGAAAACTGGGAAGGTGTTTTTCCATGGCGTAATTTTACCATCCATTCTTGAAAAATAGCCTTTTCTTTTGGAAAACTGTGAAAAATAAGTCCTCAATTTTTGTTTTCAACGGCCGAACAGCCGAAAACATAGCAGTTAATAGGCATAATTACTTCCAAAACAAGACACAAGCACCGAACTGTAGTGTAAACACGGGCCTCTGAGATAACCGGAAGTGGATAATACCTCATTCTCGGCGGCCATCTTAAAAGCGCAGAGCTCTATAGCAAGTGCTTGAACACCTGCATCCCATACCGCCCGGCACATTGCAGCTGAGTAAACAAACATGCCACTTGACTATCTGTGACCGATTTAAAATTGAATGTTCAGTATATAATGTATAAAAGTATTGAATTTAAAGAAAGAAAAGCTACTTTGGGAGAAAGGAAAGAGACAAGAGAGTGTGAACATGTCCTCGTAATTGTTACATCTCTAGGCCTAGTATTAAAAGGTCCTGGGTTCAAGCCCCAGTGTCAGAGGAATTTTTCTCCTACAGTATTCTCTAGTATTCATGTTTTATTAGAAAACCTTGATTTTAGGGCACTAAAAATTATGTTTAGGCTTGTAAATTAATGAATTAAGCATTTAACTAAAACAGTAGACAGATATAATTTTACTTAATTTTAATAAACAAAAGTTAACATTTTGTACTAATAAGCACATTTCGATATTTTGCTTACTTGTAACGTCATAGAAACGTATTATAGTTTAACATTTTAAATAATACTTAACAGAGTAGACAATTGTCCTAAAATCACAAGTATACTTAGTACCTATTAGGTAAATAATTAGGATATTTTATAATCTTAGCAGTTTTAATAGTTTGCTCTTGTGCAGACTGTACAACTGAAGAGTCTAAAAGCTGGTGCTCTACCCCGTTTCTTTCATTCCCTCCAAGTATTTATGTTTGTTTGAAGAGGGGGCATAGTCAAATTGATAGCAAGACAAACAAACCCGGATAAGCTTTTAAGGGTGTGAGATTTGTTCAGATCAGCTTATTTTGTCCCACATTAAATAGCTTTGTAAGAGGATGGAGTTTCCATTTTTATTTCAATATGTTTTGCTATTAGTAAAGAAGGTAGGTCTACATATATAGGCCTATGTAGTTCTTTTATTAATATTTAATTATTTTCCATAATTAATTCATAAAATACGTTCGTTTTGAATCTACTTGCTACATAATAGATTTGAAGTTATTTAGTTTACAGCATTACAATTTGAAATAGTGTTAAAATAATTATTCACGTTTGAAATATTTTAGTTCATATTGATAACAGTAAAATATGAGAATGTGTTAGACCTATAATGATGTATTATTTCATGATTATTATTATTATTATAATAAAGAAAAGTAACAAAGTTAAGTTACACATGTTTTACAATTTTATTGTACAACCGGTTCTTTACATCTGTGCACATCATAATCCATACGTTCCTTATAAATTACTCATATTGGTTAAAAAATCACCCCCATGAACCCCGCCAATACGATTAAAAACTTCACTTGAGCAAGCTGAGTCCGCAAATGAGGTGCCTCAGAAAAAAGGAAGCCGCTGCTACCAACAGAGAGCCGCGGCTTAGTTTTATTTATACCAAATCCTAAGCAGCGGCTGAGCTGTCAAGGTCGTTGAGCAACGGCTAGGCAGGTGGTTGAGGAAGCCGCTTTTTATTTATACCAAACCAAGCAGCTGCTATGAATTAGTGAGTTTTGAGCCGCGGCTTGGTCTTATTTATACCACCAAATGTGTCACTGGAGAATCGAGGAATAGTTTGGAAAGACCAGCGTCTTTTTCTGATTTTGCAATGCACGTAATGCACGTGTAGCCTACTGCATCCTTATTTTCATAGCATAGCGATTTAGCGAATTACATAAGTAAAAAAATCCCTAATCACAGCTGTTCTGAATTTGCTACAGATACCTGCGTTAAAACTTAGTTCCACAGCCTCCTTCACCAAAGCATCACGATTTAGCTACAGTGACTAAAGAGATCGGCAATGTTTTATAATTCCTTTATTGCAACAAAATGGTCATGCTATGATAAATGAAGCAAGATGGAATGATATATGGCAGGGGATATGGGAGCAACCCGAGAAAACCTGCCTCGACTTCACTTTGTACATAAATTCCACACTGATCCACTAAGATTCGATCCCGGGTCCCAGCGGTGAGGCAATGGGTGCAGGAAGTTCGATTTTTACCATGTTAGCATAAACAGGAAATGCATGAAAAACACCATCATAGAAAAAATTACACGTAGGCCCCTACAGTTCGTAAATCACATCCGTGTAAAATAGTGTATTTGTTTAAGTGTACGTGTATACATAGTTTTGTGTACAGGTAGGGGGAAAAAAAGCGGACCGACTAAAATATCCAAGTTGCCTAGGCCTATATGAGCCACTGCGCATGCCTAGCGGCATTCACAGGATGGCAGGGAATGTATTGAAACGAACATTGCTTGAATTGTGAAATAATTTCACGTAATTTGCATTGCTTGTGAAAACAAACGTTTCCGTTGCATCTCTTACATTTATTTACGTACCACAAGGCTCTGAAATCAGCTACAAGAGTCGGTCCGCTTTTTTTCCCCCTACCTGTACATGTATTTTAGAAACAAGATACAGCTGTTCTTTTTATAAATACGTTTAAGTGCATAATATTCTGCCAGTAATTTGGTACATGTATTACCCTCTTCTATGGATATATTTATTTATAACATACTAATTAACGCCAAATAACTTATTTCGTCTCTTCCTTCTTCCTTTCCCCTTCAAAGCAGGTTACTTTTTTAAAAATTGAGCATTTGCATGCAAAATGACTTAATGGGTATTATCGGAACTCACACAGGCAAATTCTTATCTCCCCCATTTTTGTGTTGGGGCGAGGGTGGAGGCTCATATCTGACTATTCTAATTTACTGTTACTATGGCTTACATCGACTGCATGCTATGCATAGAAGTTTACAGTATATTGACAATTAATTAATTTTAATGTGTATGTGGTTTTATTAAGTCTATGTAATTTTACTGTTAATACTTTCCTTATAATGGTATTATATCAAATATATTGTAAGATACCCTATTATGCATATGCGAAAGTTTGTAAGTGGGCAATTCAATACTAAGAGTGCAAAAAATTACTTTTATAAAACTGTTTCAATGGTGAGTAAAACAGGTATTAAAGTATCACATGCACCACACAAAGGGGCAGTCAGATTTAGGGATGAAAATCGTACAGAAATTCACGTAGGCCTATTGTTTGGGACATCACTTGCTATTTAATACTATATTCAGGCATATATATATGCCTGAATATAGTATATATATGCCTGAATATAGTATATATATATAGGCTATAGCTGAATATAAAGACTGTTCATATCGCAGTGTATTTTTTTTAATTAGTGATACTTGAAAGACAAGGCTGCTAACATGGGTGGTAGCCGAATTGTTGAAGACATTCCTCTTTAACTACAGCACAATTTTCAATATGTAGTTTTATCTACGGGATATCCACAATTGGGCCAACACTAACAAACTCCTGCTTACACACGAAATTAATTTTTAATACATTTTCGCTCTATCGTTCTTATTCTCAGTCATTTTAACGCAACAGGAAGAACTTTCAATGGGGAATGATCCAGTACTTACAAACAGCCATTGTAATGTCTTCCACTCCTTTCACGGCATACATGAAGGAAATAGAGACAACTAATGTATATAATTGACCTGAAAAATATAACAAAAGATTGTCCGTCTTGTACACAGTAATTAACCTATATAATGTACAGTTCCCGGTTCCATAGCATAGTCATTTATGAAATATCTCCCATTAAATACAGCGGAGTAACCACAGGAATTCTTAATATACAGGCTATCTGTCAAGGCTACGTAATGTCGATTGCAACAAAGTGAAAGAAAGTGACAGTTTTCACAGTACGTGCGCCATATGTGAATTCAAGCGATTAAGAAAAACCACATCAACTCTTCGCACTGGTAGTATTTGTAAAAGTGAACAGTGATGTAAGACGAGAATAATTCAGTACCTGGGATAACCACATAC
The DNA here is from genome assembly GCA_964059195.1 of Ectobius pallidus. NCBI lineage: Eukaryota > Metazoa > Arthropoda > Insecta > Blattodea > Ectobiidae > Ectobius > Ectobius pallidus. The sequence continues at coordinate 91,597,875 of CAXKWD010000002.1, forward strand.
AAACTGATACAGAATAATACCCACATATTAAGAAAGAAGGTAATTTGGACATCTCTCTCCCCCTTTAAATCAGAACTACTGTATACCACTAAAGGTAAATAACTGCCAGAATTTATTAAGATGGTTCATAAGTAAGGATCTTGATTTTGATTCCTCAATTTACCTTTTACTTTTTAAGTTTCAGATGAGTTCAACGTCCTCTTCGTTTTTCAAAATGATACTAGCTATATCCCCAATAAGCAGCCAAGTGAAAGAGCAGATAGAAGAGAGAAAAGAGGACAGATAAAGAGATAGACAGAATGACGAGAAAGAAAGAAAAAAAAAGGAAGAAAACAAAGTAAGAAAGGACAGTAGATAAGCCTATAGACTGTGACGGAGAATTTGAGTAACGCACCAATTCGTTAGATTTAGACTATAAAAAGGTAGACTTAAAACGAAACTTAAAAAAGAAAATAATGCTCAAAGTATTTCACTATTAGCCAGTTTTTAGGTAGATTTCGAAGAAAAATCTACCTATTGCAATGGATACCATGTTATGATTTTCGAAAAATTCTTTCATATCTTTACGTTTCATGCTCCCCTAAGTACGAAACCACCGCCCGTTCAAAAAAAAAAAATTGTGATATTTATATATATATATATGAAGAGTCCACTGCAAAAGGGGGGAATGTCAACATTTAGTGAAAACTGAGATAAATGTGTATTATGATAGACCAAATGGAGTAGAATAACATAGCCTTAAATGCATTACAAAAAAGATGATAGTCTCTCACAGAGAGAAGTTTAAAGTTTGTGACTCCTACACAAGAAGGGGGAATGTCGTAGGAAAACAGAGCAAGAAAGGGGAATGTCATGTGTTTGCTGCATTGCATTAGGCAACAGTATTCATATTCAGCATATAACATTAATATTGGCATCACTGCAATGAATACTTTTTCTTTGTCATAATATAATAGTTAATAACATAGCATTCATTAACCAAAGATATCCAGCTGAATTGCCAGAACGCTGGATAGCAGTACCGTAGGCCTATTTGAGAGTGCTCGCATGAGGCCATCTCCTTACCATGTCGTACATGTAGATCAAGCTATGCTAAGGAACTGAACATTGTACTTGACTCCGATGTTCAGCAAGACCTGTCCGATAGCAACAAGACCTATTACTGAACCATAAGTATCCTCGTCTGGTGAAGCACAGATATTCATGGAACGGACTATGAGAAACTTCAGTCACGGTTCCCATTAACAGCCCACTTACACAACAGAAGAATATTCAACTACAGAGTGGAGAGTTTGTGCTGCCTGATAAGCTTTATCAAGGTAATAAGCATTGCACTTAAATTGTTGTGATTCCATGAACAGCTCATAAGCAGCGATAACATTACTTACAGTATTTCAGTTTCAGATTCATTACAAATTTCATGGGAAAAGTTCAGTGATTGCAAGAACTCAACCAGTTCTGTAGTCCTGAAGCAAGAGAATATTACAATGCACTACCTCATAAGAAGAAACCTGAAAAATGAACATGCTGTAGAACTTCAGTTACCTGACATTCCCCCTTTTTGTAATTTATTTTTGTACATCAGTTAACAAATAAATTATTTTGATAATGAAGACGGAGTATGAAGTGCTTCATTTTGTTAAGAATCAATAAAGAAATGTGTGTTCAGTTATGTGGAAAAAAATGAACCACTTCTATTTGTGTAATATAGTGTGGTATGGTTTTAAAGTTTTAAATTCATTTTATGCAAAACGAAGAAAAAGTGACATTCCCCCCTTTTGCAGTGGACTCTTCATATATATATATATATATATATATATATATATATATATATATATATATATATAATTATATATATATATATCTTTACACGCTAGCGGCCGTAATTTTGAAGATATTTGAACCAAATTTTATTATGTCATTTCTAGGCCCAATAGTTCGGACAAGTTCGTTAATGAGCAAATTTGGCCCAAGGGGTAGGCGGGGGAGGGGGTTGAAATTTTTAAAAATGTATATCTCGGCCCCTATGAAGTATAGAGGGAAACTTTGTTTGAATAAATTGGAGTACTCCCTATGGAGTTCACAGTGACACCAACGATTCGGAGGTTCGAGTGAGGGTGGGGGTGGGGGATGAAAATTCGAAACTTTTGAAACCACGTCTTGTGGGGTATTGTTGAAAAGCTCTTGATGAGTACTCTACAAATCAATAAATAGTTTCTTGATAGCTCTCATATGACGCGAGATTTTAATGTTTGAAAATAATAACACTTAAAAGAATTATTATAATATCATAATTTTGTCTTGTTTAGCGGCTTTGCTAATTTTATTCATTGCTGATCTTGCGCACGGCTTCCCAGAATATTATATCCTATTCTTGTTGTTAAAACCAATGATTGTAGGCTCTTCCTCTTTACTGCAGGTTTGCCATGCCAAGGCTAAAAAAGAAGAGTGCTGCGCAGCGATAATAAATTAAACCAAAATCACTTCAAAATCTACCTCAGCCTGTAGGCCTGCCTAAAGGGATTTTTTTTAATTACAAGTTAGGCTAATTCTCTTTCAACTTTAAAGAACCCAAATCTAATCATATAAATGACGTTCTTTAAACAAATCAAATCCAAATGGTAAAATCAAGGGGAAAAAAAGTCAAACCTACCCTATACAAGATGTATTTTGCGATGGAAAGAAGGAATCAAGAAAACATTTCAACAAACCGATTCTAAGAAAAAGTTGTACCAAACTGGTGCAAGTATCACAGACATCACTATTACACTGGGGTAACCCGATGGCACCCCATGTTAGGATATGATTTTCTCTGACAAAGGGATTTATTAAAAGGCATGAAAACAATTCTCCCAGATCAGCAGATTATCCAACACGGACAGACACTGGTTCCTTGTCCGAAATATATATTTGCAGCAATAAAGTCTTGATCCTATCGACTGATTTTGCAAGTGAACAGGCCTACTAAGTAGCACGTGCCGTAGTCATACCCACAAGCTAACCGCAAATGAACCGCCATTACGATACCGCATCAATAAAAAAAACAGCTAACTATAAATTTCTGAAGGCAAAATGAGAGTGGAACCTTGATACGTGGGTTTACGTTGGATAAGTTTCGAAAAGTGCCCAGATCCCTACTCAGCGATAATTGATTACCTAATATCTTGCCATCTGCACAACCAGCGAAACCACAAATAAGGGTCTAGCTCTAGAGCACATAAATTCATATATAAAAACCTTTCCTTTGTATTGCAGATAAATCTAAAAATTACAGCTTGATAATATGAATGCTGCCTTAATGGGGAAACTCGTTATAAAATATATTTAAAATTATGTGAATAATTTTAATTAGTACGGTATGAATAAAAATGAAAATTTTGTAAATTCAGAATGTAGTAAATCCTGAGAATATTCTTTTAAAGAATGAAGAGTAATTTTTAACCGTGATGCAAATAAAATGTCACCGTCATTGACCCAGGGCAATAGTCAATTAAATTATGTTTTGTAAAGTAGAACATGCATTTAACCCCTTATATCAAATTTTTCAAATAAAAGTTGTAGTGATACAAACGTGCTTCTTAAGTTCACTCGTGCAGGAGGAAAACGCTTAGAAATTAGCAACCATAATTCAAGGATGGCAGTCCAATATAATTCTATGTTTTAATTGTTATTTTTACTATATTTTTCTGTTTCCTTTTTTATACGACAACTATCGCTGAAGAATTTATTTTAATTGACTTAAAATTTGAGAATATGATTGACTGTGTACAATTTGAAGAGAGTCTTGTACAATGTTTACCACTAATTCTTGTAGCGCACGAAAAGAAATAAAATTAATAACGTCAAGTAAGGACAAGATAAATTAAACTACAGTTTCATATCACTTCATCAGAAGATGTTAATCTGGAGGGTGAAATTCCATTTTATTTAACTTCCATTTATGTAAGATATAGTGCTGACCAAGGAAAACTCATACGCGGAGTATTCTTTCTAAAAATTATATTGGTTTCGTGGATTTAGAAGATTTCAAAATGGTGGAAACTCAAACATAACCTTTATTTTCGACACTTCATTGTTGCATGTTATCCGAAGTTCATTATTATTATTATTATTGAATTTTCAAAAGACCAGAACCCTAATTTACCAACTAGCAAGTTTTATATTATATTCGATAATATTATAGGCAAGACGTTCGTTACATAAGAATTTCACTTTTACTCTCACTTTAGCTCAAGCGTTTGCCTTGCACTATTTTTATCCAACCCCACATTATGCAACATAAGAGAGCCCTGATAACGTAAGTGTTCCAGGGCACAGCTGTGCATTGAAACGTGTGGCAATGGGACTGCAGACACACAAATCAATGCAAGCGCTGGAAATTCTTTTTTAAAAAATTTGCAAAAAGTACGTCATTGAATTAGACTAAGGTATACCCGAATTAGCCATTAATAAAGAATTGTGATTATATCAGAGCTAATCTTGTATGCTTATGTAAGCAACCACCAAGTAAATCTATCAGTGGGCTCTAAGAGTGAAATCAATCAGGAAAAATTTCTGTGGAATAGTTGGCTTTCATAGATGATAAATGTAACATATAGATAAAAATCCTCACATTTTACATATATCATTAGTCTTATATCTTAGATTTAAACAATGTTTTGATGTGATGCATTTATACGTCAGCAGTGAAAAGGTGAGCTATAATTATAGATCTAACAGCAAGATTAGTAAACCAATTAGAAAACTGATGTAACAATATGCCAGAATACTTTTGTTTAATCAGTGATAATTGCAATTTAATAAGCAGAAAATAAGTTATTTTTGTTATCGATTTCCGAGTTAAGCTCCAGATCGATTTATTAAGCAGGGCTTACAGAAAGACAAAGGTCTAGTTTTATAAGGATATGCGAAGGAATATGTGGGTAGTGTTATTTGTCGAAGGAATATGTGGGTAGTGTTATTTGCTAAAGTTAACTATATTGTAATTTCCAAAGCCATATATGGACACTGTAAAACAATATGTTGTCATGAGAACAGATCCGTATTTGATAAATTCTTTCTAATATATTTTGCTCCCCGGGACTTCCTTAGTTCCATTCTAGACATAACGTATTTATCTTTACAATGAATCGAATATGCTTTTTCTGCTATGCTAATTTTACTGTAGGGTTTTAACTAAACCAAACTATACTGCGTGGCGATACATTCTTGAAGGGGATTATGCCTACCACTTGAACGCTACGTCATCTACCATAGGCAAATGGCAGGATTGGGAGGCATGTGATTAGTATGCCGGCACGTATGGCCGTTAATGATGGTTTCTGTGACCGGACCAGCTACTTCTTAATCAAAAAGCTCCTCAGTTTGGATCATGAGGCTGAATGCACCCCGTTCCAGACCTTCCTACCTCAGAAACATCCGAGGACAGTGGCGCAGTCAGGATTTTAATCTGGGGAGGGGGGGGGTGTGCTAAAACTTAAATATAAATGCTAATAAAATTTTTAAAATAATTTATTATGAGCTGGGTGCAATTAATTTTTCAATTTTCTTTAGAACCTATTCTTATTCAATGAAGATATTACCCCATTGCAAACATCATTAACATTATTATTATCATTATCGTCATCATCATCAAATCGTATATCATCACAGATTTCCATACTGTTTATAAAAAGGTTTATATTCCATTTTTAACACATCACAAATTCAAAGCATTTCATTCAACTTTTGAAATTTACAGTATCCTACCAGTAGGTCTAAAAAGAACTGAATCTGCTCCTACAAAGTATTGGGTTCCGTGTGTTTTTGAAAGCGATCATGTGAAACGCTGTATCAAACGAGAGTTTAAAAAACGGCGTTAAGACAATCAGATCATTGAAGGATGGATTGACGGAGAATTTATCACTGGTTGTTGTTACTACAGTAATATACAAAACTAAGTATACTAAATTGTTTCGACTTCTGTGATGACTTGAAATTATTGCTATTACAGAAGATTTTATCATATTCTGCCATTATGAATTCTATAAACAAACTTGGTGCAGCGGGATTTGGACTCGACTCGGCGAATGTAAAGCGACGCTGCAGACTAATGCATTTGAAGTCCATATCGAATTGCTCTTATGTACGGCTCTTATTAAACCAATCAACAATTTCGAACACAGTATGTGAAATATTTTAAACAATCTTGCATTCTTATCAGTTATCACCAGGGTCCGGATTCTGATGACCTAAAATTGTTTGAAAAATGACCTATAAAATGACCGTAAATTTTAAAGAAAAGACTAATTAATCAAAAAGAATGACCTAAAAACTGATATTTTATTTATAAAAATTATTATTGTACACACAAAGTTATAACGAATGCATACATAATTGTAAAAACTGTAAACGCAGAAAGGATGTTGTAGATTTAAAAACTTGGATTGGAGCATCTGTGAAGAAAATAAGAAAATTGTTTTTAAAGTAGAACCTACAAAAAATGTTGCATTATTTTAACCTAATAATTTATTTAAATATAAGAATATAGGAAGTCTCGATATAAATTCATGAAAATGACAAAATAAGGAAGGAAATTACACGAAAATGACAAAATAATGACGTAAAATTTAAAAAAATACCCTAAGAATATAGAATTAAAAAAATGACCTAATAAAAATGCATTTCTATAAACTAGAGGCCATGATTAGGATTTATCTACAAGTTGGCAATGTATGCAGCATCAATAAAAAGATGATATGTCATCAGAATCCGGGCCCTGGTTATCACTAATTGAACTTAAGTGAAAATGGTACACAAAAGAAAAATAATTCTGATCTTGGGGACTGGGGAGGGGGGGGCTTTAGCCCTTAGGGGCAGATCCGTAGCCAGCGACGCTAACCACAAGACCATGGAGGCGTGTAGGTTTAACATGCAATTTAAATTACTTACAACTTTTCAATTACGATGCACGAGGGGCTTAAAGACTCTACCCTGCCTACCGGATAAAATAATAAACTAATTACTCAATATGTATAGGCCTACTTGTTCCTATTTATAAATCAAATGAGGTACATTAAAAACACCAAACAATGTGTAAAAAACAGGATCTATGATATATTATAGTGTGGTCTATGATAGAGCTTTGTTCCTCTACTCGACCAAGGCAGAGATCCAGGGGCACCTCCTTCAGATAGATTTAGGCACCTCTTTGAGATGGATTTATCAGTTATCCATCTAGGCGAGTAGGCTACTCAATAGAGCTCTTACAATTATTCTCTCTCCAGAACTTGCCATCCCATTGTGCTCGCAGGATGAGTTTGGTAAGCCGAAACCCCCAGAAAGGCGATGCCCGTTCCAGTGTGCACGTTTTCTTATTTTTTACCATCTCCTTTCATATAACGAGATAAATTCGCACGAAGAAACTTCGTTTAAATAACACTCTTCCCAAAAGATACTGAGGTTTTTCGAAATAAATCTTAGATGCAAATATCTTCGCCATTTATTACCTCCACAAAATTAGCAAAATGAACATTAAGAAGTACGAAGTACGGTGCCGGCCTGGGTGGCGCAGTTAGTATTGCGCTGGCTTTCTGTGCCCAAGGTTGCGGGTTTGATCCCGGCCGAGGTTGATGAGATTTATGTGTGCAAAATTCCGGCACACCGGCGACGGTCACAGCCCTGAGTTGCAGTATATCCCCGTCGTTAAATAAGCATATACCAACCAACCAACGCAGACCAATATAATTAAGGGTCACGGGCAGAAGTACTCACGACCTTAACATATTAACCAGTTCACGAAAGGTCTGCTCATTACTCACTTCTTGTGCATACGACAAGAATTAACTATAACGGATCGTGGCCTCACGTAATTGGACAATAAAGCTCTATTATCCATCAGCACTATCCACGATTCCGACCTAATTTCGGTTTTTTGCTTACTGTTAGCAATTACTTAATGTGCGTAGCCATAAAAGAATAGACATTGTCATATATGCAAACCTTGTTAGCAAGTACCAAGGAAAGGCATCCATGTGAGTTCCTCATTGGTGTAGGTAAAAGAGGGTTTAAAATTTAACAAAAGGCTTAAACGTCAAAAGAAACCTAGGCTATATGTACTCAATTTAATATGTAGGGCCCTGATTTATTCGTGAAATAAAATGGCTGATTTCGGTGTTAACTTCCTTCTATTTCGGTGGGTATTTCGTGAAATAAATTATTTACACTACATTGGGAACATTGCGCAATGATAAACTTTGCTTCTTTATTTACATGAACTAACACCCCCCCCCCCATTTCTATATTCTTCTGCCCTTGTATGAACTGAAGTAACTTTCGATTTAGGCATGATTAGAGTTAATGTTCAAATATAATGACGAGAAATACTATCGTAATTTCTACTAAACACCATCAGATAGCCATTTGCAAACAGAAGTGCCAACCATACCACTGTGGATAAAAGACGAAATCTGTTGAATACAAGTATCAAACATTCTACACTCTTCTGCTGTAATCGATCATAGGCATCGCTAACTTGGCAAAGACATAGCAGGAATGGAGTGTACTCAAGAGTACAAACCAGGTCACAGACATGCTTTGCGTAAATTTTGCAACCTTTGTAATCGATCACAAATATCGATATATCGGTAAATCTTCGACAGCCACAGAAACAGCAGAAAAAAAGTATGCTGCTAAGGAATAAAAAATACAGTACACCAAAACACAATATTGTGATTTTAAGGCACATTTTCGTGCTCATTTCTCAATTTACGGACAGAAGGGGCTTATTTCGCGCTTATAGACACATTTCGCGGAATCGAGTAAATTTCGCGATATTTCGTGGATTCAATTTGGTTCATATTGGTATTTTAAGCATATAAAAGCTAAATATAGCTAAGGGAGGTTGTTTTATAAAATTTCGCGCTTATCGTTGTTACCAGAAAATACGGCCCCTAAGTATGAGTATTTCATTTCAACATGTCCATGAAATACTAAAATAAAAACGATTACAAACTATTATTGAACACAAACTATTTTAAACTTTCCTACTTATTAGAAATTCACTTTTCACTACACGTTTACCCGAATATTAATAAAAAAACATAATATTCGTTTATATTAGTCTTACGTTTCATAGGCTAAGAATAATAGCTAATATTATTAGTTATGATTTCAGGGACCTAAATTATTAGTAAACTGTTTCATAAACTAAATCTATTTGGTCCAATAAGTTATTTACAATTTTATGAAATACAGATTTCGTGATCTAAAGATTGTTAAAATTAAATCACTTTGATTCAATTATCGTTGAAGAAGAAAGTCTATGTTTGCCAATGAAGGGATTTTAGTCGGAATTTTAGTCATGACAGGATCTGGAATAAGAAATTTATAATTTGAGGTTAGACTTTAGTACATCCCGCTGTACTGAATGTGTGCTTGGCAGGTTTATTGATTTCTCAGAGCTAGTTATGTATGTTTTAATCCACAAAAAGTTGTTCACCAAAAAGCAAAAGAAAAGGAACACAAGATGTGCAATCAATAGGCTATGTGAAAACAAATGTCATCAAATACCGTACATGAATAAAAATATTTCATAAATGTATATATAGGTCGAAGTAGTACAGAAAAGAAGAATAAGAAGAAACAAAAGACAAAAATCTAAATTTAACCTGCAAATCCATAATGCACTAGCAATATTAGTGAACAGATTTTATGAGCAGTGTACACAACTCTATGAAACAAGATTTTGGTAACTAATATATAATACTGTAAGTTCCAATGTAATTATCAAATATTATTAGTAAGTTCTATGAAAATGGCCCTGATGTTGGCAATGGAGTGTGTTGCCGAAAGGTTGGGTGAATTACCTTTGCCCCGAGTGCAAGCCAGATATTTCTCTGACAGAAGTCCAGAAACTACTAGCCATAAAAAAAATTACGGCCACAACACCATAGCTCTATGGTGATTATGTTTTACAAAGTACAGTAACTAGTTAGTTTCTCGGCAAATAAAAAAAAAAAAAATATATATATATATTACATAGATCTATTCAAAGCTGATCACGGACTGGTTATGAGATATTTAAAAAATACAGTGTTAAATTACAAATATATTTGTGACATAATAAATGTGCAGAATAAGTGTTAAGAATGTAAAGGCCATGAAAATAACTTACTGTTCTTAATATCTCTTTTAACGTGAATCTTATTGATTTTTCTACATCTCAGTAATGATGCCTGGGTCTTATCACAGCTCTCAGCCTTAGGCCTATCTTCATCAGTTTTTAAAATTTGGTACAGGCATAGCTACTGATAGAAATAATGGGTCCAAGATTATGCTCAAATTTTGAGGACTCTAGAACACTTAGCTTTTATTTTCACGGGGCATCAAAAATAAAATTAAAAATTAAAAAACGCAAAAGCACAGGAAAATGAAAAAAAAAACTTTTACTTAAACAAGCTATTAACATGAAACTAGGTTTGCTTTAAAGCTAAAAGTATGCTGTTTCAAATAAAATACTAGTATGTTCCAAGTTTAATTTCTTTTATCTTCAAGGTTAATTTGATCTTTAACTTTTTGTATTAAACATTATTTTAAATTTAAAAAATCTGATGTGAAAGTCACATAATTTCCTCTGCCCAAATAAAAGTTAGCAGTATTCACATATCCTTGTACAGAATCACAAGACACAATTTTACGCTAATTATCCTATAAATACCTCTTCTACCTCTTCTTTCAATGATGCGACTAAAAGCGCAGGCTATATAACAAACTTAAAAAAAAAAGGTCAATTTGATCTTTAACTTTTTGTACTAAACATTATTTTAAATTTAAAAAATCTGATGTGAAAGTCACATAATTTCCTCTGCCCAAATGAAAGTTAGCAGTATTCACATATCCTTGTACAGAATCACAAGACACAATTTTACGCTAATTATCCTATAAATACCTCTTCTACCTCTTCTTTCAATGATGCGACTAAAAGCGCAGGCTATATAACAAACTTAAAAAAAAAAAAAAAAAAAAAAAAAAAAAAAACAAGTGTCTGCAGACGTTTATTGAACTTTCCGCCGTAAAATATAATTTCCGAAATTTATCGAATATTTCCCTCAGATACTTCTTTACTCTAACTTATGCATGGCCAACAATACATCTTTTTCACTTCACATTCTTATATAGAATAAGAGGCCGTGAAAGAGCGAGTATTCAGTTGTTCATCACGCAAGACAAACTTTCTACAAACAGTGGGTGGCTTGTAACTACCCTCCGAGAATTTTTTCGAAAAAAGTTTCAAATAAAAATTGTAGTTCTCAGTAAAAGGAACACATGTGCAAATTTTAAAGAAAATCGCAAGAGCCGTTTTGGAGAAAATCGTGAAAAACGAAAATTTCTTCATGTAAAGTCCCCTTAAAAATAAGAGAAAATAGTCGCCAATCTTATCCTCACATCTTCAGAAGGTACCTGACCCAAATACGAAATTTCGTTTTCATACGATTTTCCGTTTTGGAGCTAGAGTGTTCACAGACAGACAGTCACACATACATGTTTCCAAAAATAGTATTTTTGGATTCAGGGGGCCTTGAAACGTGTATATATGCTAAAAACACAACTTCGAATTTTGGGGTCGAAAACAATACTTCCTCTACCTATAACTTAGTACCTATGGTACGGGCAGAGGAAGTAAAAATAGAAAATCGCTTTGCGGCGCATGTCAAAACGTTCTATAGTTTTTAGCTACAGCAATTAAAAATGGCACCTAAAGTAAAACTAGCCATTCCAGTTACTAGCCGGAATTTTACATAAATTTTCATATTTACATGTTGAATGAACTTGGCAAGTTTAATTAAAATTAAAGGTGAGGTTGAAAAGTTATTTCTACTATGATCTGATATGCAATGACTCACCAATCATTCTATAGCGGAATTTTTTTCTGGGTGGAGAAGTTTCCTCGTCTATAGAACATGAAGAATAGGCATATCTCTTCAATGAGTATAACTGGAAGCCTGTTAATGACAATGACAGTGATACCTATGTTTTATAGTCAGCTTATGGTATTCTCTTACTGAGCTTTAAACAGTTAGGCCTTTATGATGCTTAGGAAGAAATGAGTAGGCCTATACATTGCAGGCTGATAAGAGTTATTCGAAATTATTGAGGAATAATCTAATCTAAATATGTTACAGTTCCATGAGCTCTGACTAGTCAATTCCAATCATCGTAGTAACTAGAAATCTTAATTGGAGCTCTTTTTGATATTTGTAACCCGTAGCCTAACTTCTTGTAACTATACGTTTTTCTCTTTAGTATTAGTTAGTATAATTTTAAATATCTTAGGCTCCTAATTATTTTCTTTAGTATTTTTATATTTTGTAATTTAATTTTGTAATTTAATTTTGTAATTTTCTTTTGTAATTTAATGTTTTATAGCACTCTAGTTTATAAATTATAACTATGTTTAGTTCTTGGTATTTAATATTAAGTATTAATTAATTATCTGTAATATTATGTATTTGTGTTATGTAATAGTAATGTAGTTTTTTTTACTGGTAGAGCGGAAGAGAAGGCCAAATGGCTTTAGCTCTGCCAGAATAAATAAACAGAATAATAATAATAATAATAATAATAATAATAATAATAATTTACGAAACTTTTATAGAAGGATAATTGTACAAGACGATAAAATAAAAAAGTACAATACTTCACTGTACAAGAAAATAAAAACAATTCTCCTTATTCTGTCATCTTCAGCATGAGTTAACAGAGCGTGGAAGGATTCGTTTTCATTGATAATTAAAGCAGTATATTCACTCCTATTTCACGCTATAAAATAGGCTTGCAAGTCATTCTGTTAAAATCCTCTTTAGCCATGTTCCCTCGTCAATCCAGACAACCCCTCTGTGACAGTAAAGCTAAATAGTAGAGTAAAATTCCATTCTGTAGCATTAAGGTTTCCCTCTATTTCCTATCCCTTCACTCCAATGCCATTGTTACTGCAAGGTGGCGTACATGAAGTATTCGCCATGTACGGAAATTATTGCACTGCCGCAGAGGGGAGCTCAGTGTGGGAAAAAATCACTCCCGTCCCCTACAGGCTGTTTACAAGCTACATGGTATTATACTGCCAGGTTTCAAAGTCAGTTTACATGTTACATTCTAGTGCAGGCCTGTTCAATAGGTGGCCCTTGTTATTGCGAAAAGCGGGGAAAAGAAAATGTTACTATATCAAGTTACACAAAGAGCGTTACCTTAGGCATAAGTTACAAATCTGTTAAGGTCAAACTGAAAGAAGAGAGAAAGAATTGTTCACGTTTTCCATCTTGTCAAGAATTATCAAATGAAACGATAGAGCCTACATGTGTCTTTTTTTATTTTGTGAGGATATTGAAATGATTATTCAAGATTTTTCTTCAAGATTTTGTGATTTTGAAATCATAAATGACAAACTGTCTCCTCTTAATGAGCCCTTGGAGTGAACATCAAGCATCAGCTACTGAAGTTTCAACTTGAAACTTGCGATATTCAAGCTGGTCCATTTCTTCAAAACCAGAACAGGAAATGAAATAACTTTTCAGAAATCTTTGCGAAGAATGTTTCTCCAGCTGAAATATTTGGTCTTTAGAACAGGCCTAAGTTTGGATGCACATACCTTTGTGGCATGGATTTTGATCAAACAACTGAATAAATAATTAAGCATAGTGTAACCGAAGAATAGCGATCATAATGTCTTAATCCCGAAATAAGAATTAAAGAATCCTTTTTAGTCACATTTTAGACAAGTAACTCCAAAATACTTATGTCCGTGATTTGATTTATTGCAATACGATACGAATTTGTATCTCACTTCAAGATACGGTGTGATTAGGCCTATTTGGGATGTGTTGCGTAATGATTAGGCCTACTCATTTGTCGGTAGTCGTATTTTGGAAATTGCATAGAAGTTCGCATATTTCATCACAGAGTAGGCTACATTAAATCTGAAGTTATAGCTGAAGAGTTCAAGCTTTAATATGTTTGGAAATTATTATTATATATTTCATATCCAGGGATGGAAACCCTATTTCGCCAGAGTCATGTTAGGGCTGTAATTTACAAACTAGTTATAACAATTATATAATTTCAACCATTAAATAAGCGCATCGAAATTCCTGTTGATCGTGAATGTAAGTTATAAATCTGATAAATTTTGTTAAATAAATGGAGACATGAGTATGAAAATGTTTTTTCATACTTAGAAGCAAGCAATTCAAGATTCAATCTTCTTCTTTCGAATAATGGACAGTCAAATAAGACGTGTTTCACAGTTTCTGTTAACAACTTACATCTGTAGACGTGGTTACTGTGTAATAACTAGACCTGGGGCTTTAGGCTCTAAAAAATAGTTTTAGGCACTTAAAATAGGCTTCTAAAAGAGAAAATAGGCACTTAAAAAGCTTTAAAAATGTGTAAATACAGTAAATAGACTTTAAAATACTACAATATGCTCTTCAACTGTAACGTGATCTTTTTTACTCTAAAAAACGTGATACACCTATTCTTAACAGAAATAATTTTAAAATTAAGATAGAATTAAAAATACATTTATCAAAAACAGTTTTGGATTATATGAAAAATTGACACAGTATGTCCCATCTTACTATATAGCTGCTACTTGTTGTTTTGAGCGAATCCTCCCCGCCAGTCAGCATTCCTTTGGCGATAATGTTTTGGGAAAATCAAGTTTCTGTGAAAAACCCACCCTCATTAAATGACTGTAAAAGTTACAGAAGTTGAATTTTATTTTAAATGTACAAAATAGGCATTTTAGGCATTAAAATAGTAAAAATAGGCTCCAAAGGTCCAAATAGGCATTTTAAGACACTGTAAAACTCTGTAAATATAAGTGATATATCATGAAATGTCAACATATATATATTTTTAATCATGATATTTCATAATGAACAAAATAAGCATTTGCCTTAAAATCCCAGGTCTAGTAATAACGTAGAACCTCGTAAAACAACTACCAAACTTTCCATGGCCTAGGTCTATTAGAAATTGTGTTAAAATCACGGCTCCAAATACTTCACAACATACTGATAATCATTAAGATCAACTTCGCCTCTAGACGAGGCCTAGCGTTTGGTTATCGAATTCGATAAACAAATGTCGATACAAAAGCTTTCTGTGAAGTGAAACTTCTCGGCTTCAGTACGTAAACGCAGTGAGTCAATTGTAATTAATATATAAGACCCTGCACTGTACAGACGCGCAGACAAAAGAGGAGGGGGACTGTGGATGTGGCTGGTGCTGGCACTGAAGAGGAAATCCACTTTGCAAAGGATTTACCCACGCAGAGTAGACTGTATTCTGTAATGTGTAGCTGTACGAAACAACTAGACAGTTTCCTTCTTGTACTTTCAGTACGTTAATTGAATCTCACATGACGTTCCGGGATCAATTTTAAAAATTAGCTGTAGCAGATTCTAATAGAAACGCACTTTAAACAGTGATAAACAATATGAAGAGCACTACTATAATAGGTTACTGACATGTTTTATAAATTTTATCGCCGACGGAGGTTATATGATTACTCAACAAGTAGTAGGCCTACTCATGATACAGGAAAACTTTCCCTGAATTAATGTATATTGATTGTATATTGTATATCGAATTCGAATCAAGTTCCCATCGTTTTAACGATGACAAACTGACATCTCGGCGGAGCTTTAATAGTTCTTTGGGCAACTAGCAATAACTTCTACGTATGCATTGAGGTATATTTTAGGTTGCCAACCCCAAAAATATGAAGCCTAAGTCACAGCATCAACAGAAAAGCAAAAGAAAATAATGTGGACACTTACCAATACACCGGCGAAGGTAAGGTAAAGATGTGAAACTGTTAATTTTTTACGTACCTTTTACGGATTTTACATATGCGGATTGCACTTTCAAGCACTTTTATTAGGTTCAAATCACTATCTCCTGCATAATAATAAATAAAAGTAATAATAATAAGCGAGTTAGGCAGTAGCAAATGGAAACTATGTGCCATCATGGTATTAAATGCAGTTTTTCCGAAACAAAATCCGAGCATGAAAACTGGAGATAAAAAAGGCATAAATGTTTGTATTATTACGTAAAAAGTTCAGGTGAAACAAACCGAAAAAGTTTATATTGGTGATCCATCAAAGTTACAATGCATATTTGTGACATAGTTAAGCTACTCTCTACCTCCGGTGTACAGAAAAATTGTCTTTTATGAAATTTAATGGATACACGTAATAATTATTCCACGCTAGAGACATCTCATCCTTCACCTAGCAGCTAAAGTTATGCAGTAATTTATTTACTTACAACTTTTTTAAATGAATTTTCACCTCGAATATTCCTTCTGTCTTAAAATATTAGTGAAATGGACAAGGTAATCTCAACCAAGAATATACGTAAAAGCTATAGCACAAAAAATTGTGTAAAGCTCTTCAACCTCAATGCTTAAACGGATTACACGTTTAATAGATTCAGATAAGTTACATGCTTCCAAGTAAACGCAAATACACTTCCTATGTGCAAATACACACTAAATATACTTACTGGACTATGAAAGGAGCCTGTAAAGGAGGGAGGCAGAGAGGAGCAGCATATAAGCTCCGAGGTCTTTTAATGAAAAATATTTTTACAAGATCTGCACCCCTATAATAGGCCTATCCATGCTATCACGAAAATCAAGGAAATATATGAAAACTACACTTGAGGTGAGGGATATAAAAACCTCCCATGTGCAAATAAACACGATAGATGTACATAATTCCAGCTTGGAGGGGACCTCGCATAAAGAGTAAAAATTGGAAGATTACATGCAAATGGGGGAAAGTGTATAGGAAGATGCGAAAGAGGAAATAGATTTTTAAAAAGAGGATGAAAATCACTATCTCGATTTGACGAAGGGCTTCCAATATGCACTTAAGGTGGCATTTTATCAACTTTAAGCCAACGCACCTATAATGGGAATGTTCTGGTGAAGATATCAGTTAAAGACGCCGGACGCTGAAGAAATGGCATTGGATTAAATAAGTGAAATAGAGTGTGGGATCTGTGAGCAATAAAGAAACATCTTTATGGAATGGAAAACCAAGTTGCAAGTTGACTCTGCTGATACAGAGGGTGTAAAATGTTTTTACAAATGTAACAAATGTAACCGTGTCGTGGGAGAAGCACACGTGGGAGGAGAACACAGTGGGATCAGCGCACATAAAAAAGAGGTCGTGGATGACGAGCACATTCAGTAGCTCCTATACACGATTTTTTTCTCATCTGGGGCTTTCAAACAAAGATCAGGTTTTAAAAGGTTCTTGGTTATGTAGGCCTAATAGGTAACTATTTAACATAAAGTAAAATGTAATGAATCAAAAAGTTATTTCCTGAGGATGAATATAATGGAAATTATTAGGCCTACCAGTATCAAGGGTAAACACTGTTTCTTGCTGGACGGAGAACAGTATCGTGTTGACTGTAAGATTGAAAATGTTATCACTGGAGATGTGTGAAGGATGCCTGCTGAAGTGCAAAGGATCGCTAAAGACATTAAAACAACATGTTGGAAAGAAAACATCATCAGAGTGTTCCGGATGCTACATATCATGTATGTGTGCAAGAAAAGAACAAAAGAGGAACTGTCTTCGCCAGTGAACGTCCTTCTACAAGCAAGAATTTGGGAACTGGCGAATAGAGATTACGAAGCAAAATTCCGAAATATGATATCGTAAAAACAATAAAAAATTCGATTAGTAGTTCCAAAATCTTCTTTGGCTGAAGATGTGTTCAGATTTTCCGATGGGATGAGCTTCCTTATCCTTGACATTTCAGTAACCACTGAAAAGAAATGTCTGATATTCGCAAGTAACAGTGACAAGAAATTATTACAATCGTGTAATTCTACCTTGTTACCTTGACGTCACATTCAAAAGTTGTCGAGTTCTCTGAGTAGGCCTACTCTATTTAATTCTTGCTGATTCATGAAGTTCCAGAGAAGAAACAAACATCTGGCCAGACGTTTATATGCCACTAGAAGATAATAAATATATATATAGTGTAGCCCTATACATATAATAAAGCCTCAGCTCCACAGTTTCTTTCCTTCTTGATGTCATCCAGTAGGCCTATCTCAATTCTTCTTCTATCAAGTTCCCTTGTTTCTTTTACTTTTACTTCGATTATAGCTAGCAGGTGTGCTTCGTCTCATGTTGTATCCTCCTAACCAGTTAGCCTTTCTTTTTTATGCAACTTCCAAGGTACATCTCTTCTTGTCCACTCTTCTTAAAACTTATTCATTCGTTAGTCTGTCTGTACACCGAATCTTCTCTAACACCACATCTTAAAGCATTCTAGCAATTATAGTTTTTTTCTTCTGTTTGTTAACTACTTTCTTTTATAGAGTACAGTAGTTCACGCTACCAATAATTTCTGGAGTGTGCAGAGCCTCCCCCCCCCCCACAAAAGAGCTTAATATGAAACTAGTGATATCATAAGTTTACATCACGATCAGGACGTAAAAGGATAGAGCATAAAACGAGATTTACTTATAAATCGGATCTACATCGTTGCCGGTAGTACGACTGGCATCATAGAGAAAATTTATTTCAGTCGTAGATTCAATATGCCAAACCTATTTAGACCTGCAGACGAAAGTTTATTAGCCTAAGTACCATGGTTAACATTGGTCATATAGACAGTAGGCCTATGTTGTAAAAACACAGTGCTGCAAGAAACATAATGTAATTCCTCTTATGGTTATGAATGCAATGTTTCCTAAAATCAAATGAGAACTTATTTCCTGCACAATAGTCTACCAATCTATTATAAGTAGGGACCGGATTTTTAGGTTTTTAAAAACACTGTTTTAGGTTTTCCATTAGGTGAAATAGTTTTTTTTAGGTTTTTTGTCCAAAATATCGTTTTTGGGTAGAATAATTGGTTTAATGAATTTGAATGTGCTACATAGGATTGAATACATAATATTTGTGAAGTTTAACTTAACAAAACTGACTTAAATTTGTCTAAACTTGCTTTAAGACAATATTATACAATTGAAGAAAGAGAGCTTAAACAATCAAAAGAAGCAGTGAAAATAAGATTGCCTCACATTTCCTGGTTACAGTATATCACTTTATCTTTCAAGATTCTCAACTGTGAACTTCTTGTTATCTCTTAGTTAATTAATATTGTATCTAGACACTAGCCTTCTCAGGATTCGAATCCAATGCTTCTAATTTAGTGAGTAAAATACTTTATGGTGGGATGTGGATAACGTGAAACTGATGATTTTCCTTTTTTCGGTTGTAACGCATGCTAACCGCACAACAGATCAACTAGGCACGAAAACTTCCCCTTTTCTAGAAAGGTAAATAATACGTGTTTTTGGCAGGCTTGACAAAATATTACTTTGCCATCTGTAGTGAAATTCACAGATCGTCGCCAATCCACTGCCGTAATAAATTCGATTTCATTTGTTTCGGTATAATTAACACGTCTTCTTAAAACTCACACTCAGTATGAATAACAGGGAAGTACTAAAGGCAAACAAAAAACAAGCGCTTTAAAACACAGAAATCTATATCCTTGTTTATACAAGGCAACAATGGTTGTTCGTACGAATATTTTAAAAGGAATACGCCGGTACTCTTTTCCTCTCTTGATACTGTCCAAACTAGACGACAATGGGTTGATGGAAACGCTGGTGGTATTAATTTCTACCCGACAAAAATTATTCTCTTCCCACAAAATATCGATTTCTCAACTGACAAACAAAAAAGGAGCCTAAATTAGTTGTTTTAGGTTTTATATCCCGTTTAGGTATATTTAGGTTTTTATACCACATTTAGGTATTTTTAGGTGCCACAGAATTAATGTGGGTGAATCCTATGGACATGATTCGAAAAAGTGTATGAGCGCTTTTTGTTTTGTAAGTAAGGAAAAAAATAGGTAAAAACCTAAGAATCCGGTCCCTAATTATAAGTATAGCTCTTTTTGTTGTTGCAGATCGATTGACATGCTTCCTAAGTGAAATTAATTACTAATAGGCCAAACTTACAGTGGTCCCTGACAACCAAAATAATATTTTTTTCCCTCTGGGATCATCATCGTTATCGTAAATGGCTAATATATACTGAATCGTTAACTTTTTTACGTAACTGGCCTATTATGATAGGTATATGAGTGACTGCAAATCTAATTACGTTCAAAAATATAACAAGTGTCTTTCTAATTAATCTACCTTTATATATAAGGAGCATTACGACTCTAAATGAAATACAAACCACCTAGAAGAGAAAGTAAAACAAAAGTGCTCGGTCTAATTGAATTGCCCTCGCAAGTTCAATATCTAAACCAACGAACAGGGTGTTTTTAATTGTTGTCTTATTCACCCCTATGAATTCCCGTTCATTTCTGCAGCAGAAGTTCCGTAAATTTCTTTTAGTATTACACGAGGGTACGGAGAAGACACGCATGCCCATACGGCAGTTCAAGCAAATGACCACTTCACGACCGAAGCAGAATCCTTGTGCATGTAGGGTGATTTACACAATGCGACAACAAACAAAAAGCCCTAACAATAAGTAACTCGAGAACAACTTCTTCAGTACTCAAACATCCACTTTGTACCAATCATTATCATTCTACCACTATACCAACAATTTTATTTAAACCATGAGTACATATTTTTGTCCCAACTGCTAGTAATGATATAATAATTTTAAAAAATTCCAGCTATAAATGCTATTTAAAATTAATTTTCTTCAGGCTGTCTCACAATTTAAACCTAAAACGTGTTGGGAAGATCGATCAGATTGTCGACAGAAGTGATTTCTGAATTCGCCTCTGCATTCGGTCAGTATGAAACGTTCAAATGGGTACAGTATTAGCGTGCTAAGAAATGTCTGTTTAATAGGCAATCGTGGTTTTATAGCATTGTAATCTAAGCGATTACGACAACGTTATCCATGTTGCATTTCGCATTATTGGTAGCATTGGTAGCATTCGTCGAATCGATTCATGGACTGTTTGGACTGTTCATCAGTCCATGAATGATGGCAAGCCTAAACATAATATACAACTATAGATCTAAAAAATTGTATCCATTTGTTTTATTGAATTAATTTTGATTAGGAGGACGTTTGGAAATCTTTAAAACTAATCATAATTATAAATATTTTAAACAAAACAGGTAATCACAGTAGGTAATGGAGAACTGGTATTTACGGTATTTTGTGTTCCGATTTTTAAGTAATTGTGAAATAATCTTATCTCAAAGACGATAATAGATAAAAGTAAAGCTTATACCTCACCAGGAATGAAAAATAACCTACTATGAATTATGTTATCAACTATTCCGAAAATTCTATTGTGAATCCTACCTTTCCTTTGATGTGTACAATGCATCACCCATATCACAGGGAAGATATGACGTGAACAATGCCACTATTGTACTTCTCCTTCTTTTCAATGTCAACTCACAGTAATCAGACAACATTTCAAGCACCCAGAAGTGCTGACATATATAAACTGATTACATCCTCTCGATAAGCATTATCTCTAGGAACAATTATTTCGTTTTCGATGTAATTACTTCAATATAAGGTTAAAATTTCGCCACTGAAGCGTAAAAAATGTAGTCAGATTATTTTAATATTCCCTTAGGAGTATTTCAATTCGTGGTATAATTTCGGTGCTATTATGTTATGTCGTCTATTTTGCATACATTCCTTTACAGCTGTTAATCGTCCACTGCCTGTAACATGACCGATACAACAGCCAATCCATCTCCATAGAACTATCCAACATATATCATCTAATTCGTGAACAGACTTACACGTTCTATAGGCACAAACTGATCTACCCTTGGCTGCATGCTTTCGACTAACATTAAAACGGTTACCGTGCCGAAATTCCCGAATTTTGATGCATCTTGACAGTCCGCGCGAAAATCCCGTTGTGACCAACGGACAATTCAGACCTAAAAAATACATTTCCTTTTACTGAAGTAGTAGTAGTAGTGCATAGATCGCGAGCGATCCTTAGCGATCCGTGGATATTCTCGGCAGAAGGGTGCCAGCCGTTGCACTTATGTGAATCTTGGCCTATATATAGCCTATATATAGAGCGCACTGTGTCACTAACACATTTCCTCCACTTCACTCTATCTTGTGCAATTCTTATTATGTCCGTCCAAGATGAGTTCATGGATTGCTTAATCTCATCGCTTAACCTTGTCCGCGGTCTTCCTCTCCTTCTGTTTCCGTTTGTTATATCCAGCATTATGTCTTTTTCGATGGAGTTCTCTCTTCTCATAACGTGTCCAAAGTATGTCAGTTTCCGTTTCAGCGCCTGTGCTACCAACGAACACTCTGGTACTAACTCCTCTATGATTGACTTGTTGGTTCTTTTCTCTGTCCATTTTACTTTAAGTAATTTCCTCCAAGTCCACATCTCAAAGGTCTCGATTTTCTTCTTCTCTTTTTTCCTCAAGGTCCAACTCTCACATCCGTAGATAACTCTCATTTTAGTTCTGATTGAGTTCTTTTACTGAAAAGGTCCCAGAATTCGGGCATATCGGTGTAGATACATGTGAATTGGCCTTCATACTCCTGACATAACGCCTTGGATTTCATTTTGTGGAGCTACGTGAAAGGAAGAATGTTGGAGAGGTCCTGGACGGAAATCGAATACTGACTAGATATTCTTCGTGTAACCGCAGGGGCTCACGTGGAAGTGTGACTTTTTAATACTAACTCAACACGTAATATAAGTTAACTTAGCTCTAGGAATAAAATTCCTCTATCTTTCTGTTGTATTGGGAGCAGAATAAAATTATGGCATTTCTGTGTGGACACCCCTATTTAATTGTTTCGTTTTTTCTTTTCCTATTTAACATCTACCTCAATAACATTTGGGCCTACTAGCCAATGTCCCTAGGGGGAAGGAAAATGTGCAGATGGCATAACAAGCACATGCACCACACTCCCATTCTCTCACATTCATAACACAAATGTTATGAAATAGACCTAAAAATTATTTACGAATTAATTTTTATTTTTTCTGTTCTTTCTTTTTTATATTTTATTCTCTAGGTTTTGAATTCAAATTAATTATATTTTCATTTATTAATTTGTATTCAATAGTTTGTTCTTTTATTTATTTGTATTCAATAGTTTATTTAATTGTACTAATTTAATTGTGTGCTAGGTATTGTAAAGAACTTAACTCTGTCCGAGCACGAGCGTTGCTCATTCGGGTGGTCTTATGTTGTATGTTATATTTGTATAAAATAAATAAATTAAATAAAAATAAAATAAAATAAAAAATTCAACTAGTAAATTAATTATTGCAGATATTAAACACTGCACATAAAGTTCCTTGGCACAGACCAATTACGATTAGAGATAATTATTTCGGTCAGCTCATTACTTAGTGGCGGGATGTCTTGCATGTCTGGCCAAGCGGCTATCTTTAGTATCCATAACAGGAATGCTGCACTAGTTACGCCATATTATTATGGAACCTGTCATCAAGTTCATGGCCACGGAAGAAATTTTGTCATTGCCACTGCCGTAACAGAGAAAGTGTTTTCTCTTTCATTATAACGAGCTGCTATTAACGCATACACTAGTTGTAAGTGGGATATAGGCTACTCAGTGACATAATCATAATTGTGGTAAAAATTACTTACACCTTCACTGTTTACAGTTTCAAGGAATGAAAACAAAACTTGAATCCTTCAATGCTCGTTTAGTTACGGCACAACTCCATCGCTAGGAAGTCCTTAGAGCAATGGGGGGTCGAGGGGGTTTTTCTTTTACGTTGATTTTGAGTTTTTATTCGTCGAAAATAATAAATAAAATAACATTGAAATTGAACTAATAGAAAACAAAAATTAAAACAATATGTACCCGCCCTATTTCAACCTAAGGATTGTAACATACAAGTAGAATAGTACTTGGGCCTATATTCAGATACCTTGTGTTAAATGAGTAGACAAGCCATGACAACCCACAAGGCAGCAACTGTGCGAGTACCTTATCTTCAATTATTATTATAAATGATTAATAATTGATTTCTTGTGAATTATTTCAAACGAGCACTTACATAAAGTCAAAGGTAAAAAGTTAAAAAGTAAAAAGGTAAAAAGTTTGGTACTTGAAATGATTTTAATTTTCATGTAATAGGCCTATACGTAAAACCGACAAATTTCTGAACATCCAGAAGAACTAAAAATTCATCATTTTGCACCTCATTTGTTTTAATTTTAACCCCTAGACGTCTCTCTTTTTGGGGGATATTCCACACCCCAAAGTAATTCAAAACTTTCCTTTATGTCCGCCCCCCTTCAGTAAGTTCTGGAATAGAACGGGGCTCTAGTCGAAAGAGAGAGAAAGAGAGAGAAAGAGAGAGAGAGAGAGAGAGAGAGAGAGAGAGAGGGAGAGACAAAAAGAGAGAGGGAGAGAGAGAGAGGTGGGGAGAGAGAGAGAGAGAGAGAGGTGGGGAGAGGTGGGGAGAGGGGGGAGAAAAGTGAGAATTAAATTTTGCCGGTTACAAGGTCATTAGATATTTGCTCTTAAAAGCCTACAGCTCAGACTTTAAATACAAAATTTCGCATTCTTGAAGCCAGGCCACTTTTATATTCTTAGTAAAATATTCCTATGTTCGGAACGTTGAATGTCTGGAGCTAATTGCAATGTATAGAAATGAAACCCAGACAGCAACAGACTGAAAAAACTCTTGGAAAACGGAGCTCTGACATATGCCATGGCAGAGAATAATAATGAATGTAATTATGTACAATTTGTACCAGAATAACAACTGACATCCAGCAAAAGGATAATGTTGTCTGTGGTTACAGTAATCATACACACAAAAGAATTCCTCCTTTAAACTAAAATATTATACTTGAGTGCTGATAGAGACCAAGATGCCACACTCGACGAATCATTTTACCTGTTGCATAGGCTACATACAGTACATTGATCAAATGAAAATGAATCGAATATAAAATTTAAAGGTACATACTAAATTAAACACGTATTATCAAATATATTATCATATAATGTAATATATCATAATATATAATATCGTATATAATAATATAGTTATTATATCATGTGTAATTTTCATAATTGTTTCTTGATTCTATTTTCTGTTTATCTTTTTAGTTCTAGTATTAATTTAAATAGTTTTAGTATTACATTAGATATATCTAATATTAGTGTTGTAAAACTGGTGTAATTAAGTATAAGAGAGTACGGTAATTGGGCAATGAGCCTTTTATATTTTCAACATAATAAATAAATATATTAATCAGAATTTATGAGTGAGAGTGTGCACTACATTTATACAGAAGTATAACTGCAAAAGCACAGGCCGGGCCTTTACTAGCGAACCGACATACGTCTACGAAGCTTCATTTTGACAAGTTAAATAATATTAATAAAAATATGTGTATTAACCTACTACAATTAGACAATCCTATGAAAATTGATCGGAAAGTACGCAAATTTTATAAGTTAGCTTTTTGTACTTTCCGTTTTTCTTCCTATCACTTCATCATCATCCATTATTATTATTATTATTATTATTATTATTATTATTATTATTATTATTATTATTATTATGATTTGGAATACTATTATCACCTCCTTTAATTCTACATGATAATTGATAGAATATGAAAAAACAACACTATCTGCTTTTATACTGAAATATCCTGGTCTGCATTAATGAATAAATAAAATAATCCCTCTAGTTTTGTTTTCGGAATTTTAACGGGATGCCTTTTAACTTATTCAAATTAGATATTTCGTTCAAATGTCCCTTTCATATGGAATTTTTTATAGCATCTGCATTTAAAAAAAAAATTGTATAGATGGAATTATGGATTTAAGGGTGATTATTAATTAGAGGATGTTAAAATTTTATTTATAAACACTTACTGTTTTCTAATCCCTTGGCAATGAAAGGGTAATGGTGACAGGCTAACTAAGCGATGCTTTATTGTAAGTAAAATAACTTTAAATAAACCTCGGACGGGATCTAACGCGGGAACTTCGTAACACGAAGCCAATGGCTAACCAACCCAAGGGCGGATCCAGAACTTACTGCAGGGAGGGGCCGACATAAACGGAAGTGTACAGTTACTGGGGGTGTGGGGGTATGGAATATCCCAAAAAGAGGGGGGTTCGGGGGTCCTCCCCCGGATAAAAAAAAATGAAGTGCAAAATTACTTTACAGATCCTCTGGATGGTCCCTCCAAACTTCTCAGCAGACTCTCTTTTTGCTCCGAGTTTTAGTGCCGTTGAGAAATTTTTTCCGTTTTACACAATACATAAAAATGAAAATCTTTAATCAAATATCAAACTTTTTACCTTTTACTTAAAGTAAGGGCTTGCCTGAAATGGTTCACAAGAAATCAATCGTTATCCCATAATAACAATTAAAGATAAAGAACTCGAACAACTGTTGTCTTCTGGGTTGTCACAGCCAGTCTACGCATTTGACACAAGGCGTCTAGAATATAAATACTATTTAACATGCATTTCACAATCCTCTTGTTGAAATAGGGCGAATACATAAATGCTTTTATTTTATTTTGTATTTAATTGAATTCGTATGTTATTTTATTAGGTGATTACTTCCGACAAATAAAAAGAAAAGTCAAATCAATGAAAAAGAAAACCATGGGGGGAGGGGGCCGCTGCCCATATGGCCTCTACCGGTAAATACAAATAGGAAAGAATAAGCCTCTTTGCAATCTTATAAGTAAGACCGGGTTTATTTTTGTTATTAACGATTAACGCGAAATATTTAACTACCTAGGAACTCTGATAACAAACACTAGAAATCTAATTCATGAAGTAAAGAAACAAGCCAACAGAGCAATGCAGATATCAGGTTGTATGAAAGACATAATTTGGAGAAACAAGTAAGTTACATGGCGATAGACAGTAAAGTGCGCATTTATAAAACAATATTAAGACCAATTAAGACATATGCAGCAGAAACGAGAGCAGACACAAACAAAACTAAACAGATATTAAGCACATGTGAAATGAAGGTGCTAAGAACAATTCAGGGGAAAACTTTATTAGATAAGATACACAATACAGAAATTAGGGACATTTTTTTTTTTTTTTTTGTGCCCACCCTTACCCCCGGAGTGCCAAGCAATTAAGCCTAAACCTCCGGTCAGACCAAATTTTGGTAACCATATGTGATGTGTGTATACCTATTGTGCCCTTATGTACATCCGTAGGGGATGTTGATGGTGTGACGTGTTTGGGCTGAGTACTTGTGTCTTTGTACTTTGGCGCAGGATAGACCTAAGTGCGGATAGGTCTTATGTGCAATATTTCCGAGTGTGTTTCTTTTTAGTGACATGTAGTTATGTATTCTAGAGATTTGTAGTGCGTGTATCTGTTGGAGGGGATTATTGACCAGTCCGGCATTCGCCTAAGAACGAGGGAAACCCCTCAAAAACCTCGTTCGGACTGGAGCAGTGGCCAAATGACCGTCTACTTTGGTGTGTTAATTTACTATAGACTTTTCGAGAAGTGCTGTTTTTGCAAAGGTTTTAAGGGCTGGGAAGGTGTAGAAATTAGGGACAAATGCCAAATTCAGGAGGGACAAATGCCAAATTCAGGACATAACTAAATTTACCAATGACAGAAGAAATTTTGGAAAGAACACGTTGATAGAATGGAAAACAATCGCCTAGCAAAAAAGGCTCAAGAAAGCAGACCAGACGGAAAAAGATTAAGAGGAAGACCTGCTACGAGATGGAAAGACAGTACACATGACTCATCTGAGGAATAAAGGGGAAATAAACAGGATGCCATCCTACATCACAAGAATAAGAAGAAGAAGCGAAATACAACGGACAGATGCAACAAGAAGTACATGCACGGTAGGCTATCACAAATGTGACTGATTTATGACTGCAATTTTGTCGCGAATTTTCGCGAAAACTAACCAGTTCTGCAAAAGTCTTAATTTTTACGACAAAACGAAAAAAAAAAAAATACATTTTTTAATGTTGGCTGTAGAGGAATAAGTATTTGGAAAGGTACATTAACCGGAAAATACAGATTATGTATTAGGCCTACTCTATTTTATGACTTATTGGATCATCCTTGACAGGTGACAGGGTTTTCCTGAGTTTATGGAACATTCCGTTTGAAGTTCTTAAAGTATTAACTACAATAAGAAAATTAAAGAGAGACAAGTTATTTTGTTCAGGTCTACAATTTCGCTTTACACTCAACTTTTTTCTAATACATAAATTAAATAACCGTTGTTTTATAATAATGTCGAAATTGAATATGCCTTGTTTATAAGAATACCGGTAGCATAAGAATACCGGTAGTATAAGAATTACATTAAAAATCAACAGGAAATTTTTCAGGAAAATGCTACCATATTTTAAAGTATATAGGCCTACTGCATACATTTTAAAATATTTTTCACGATTTATTAAATGAACAAAAAAAAAACTGGCTCGGCCTATAAGGAAATATATTCTGCATGAATATGACACAAGTATGGCTTTAATGGCTAGCGTTTTCTTATATCAAAGCAATTCATTACACGCGATAGGCTAGCTAAATAATTCATCCAAAACTGCACTGCAAAGTGACGACCTAAAAAGTTGAATGACTCATCCACAATGTACAGTATGTAGGTACTGTGTAAGCATGTTAATGATCCACGATCTTAACTGTAGTCCTACTTCTATTCAATACTATACTGACTTGAAAAACATTTATTGCGGGATCATGAGTCCTTGCTAAATCCATATAAACTAGCATGACAAGCAACCTGTAACCTATTGGGGATGGACTATGGACTTAGAGAGAAGATATTTATATGGACATTATGACATTCGACAGGTTGTAGAGATGAGCCATGTTTTCTCATCTCCTAGAAATCTTGACGTAAGCCAGGTACAGTCAGGCTGCAAAGTTTGTGCTGAAAAGTACAGTACGTTGCTTGTTGCATTATTCACAAGGCCAATGCTGCTGTTTACTTCCGACAAGAGAACGGCCAATCTTTCTGGATTAGCTCAAGGTTTCATTTACTGTAATTACAATGACAGTTCACACTCTTCTATCTCTTGCCTAGTTTTTATATTCAGTTTGTCTCAGATTTTCGCTTCTGGACACAAAAACACACACACACAGAGGTTAAAATCGCATTACGGGGTATCTCAAAATTTTAAACCAAGCGAATAATGGTCGACTTGTTCCGCCTAAGTTGTGCCTTGGGTTAATTTTCCATTGACAGTAAGTAAACTGATTTGGGGACGGTATTACAGATTAGTAAGCTCCGCGTAACTGTTTTTGTCCATTGGGGATATTAAATTTGACCGCCTTCGTGGTCGAATAGGGGTGTATGTAATATGCGCCACGGTTGACACCAAATTTGAAATAGAATACAAATGAGATATGTAGACTGCGGCACACAGATGTGTGAACTGCGCCACGGGGATATGTAGATGCACTTCTTCAGTTCCAAACAAGTGCCTACCCATAAAACTGAGAAGTATTGAACAAGGGATACCTGTAAGAAGAACAGCTAAAATAAATGACTAGTATTCTCGTCTACTCAAGTGGAGAGAACAATATTAAATAAACAATGCAATATCCCGTTTTGATTTTATTAAGAAGGCGTCATATGAGAACAAAGTGCTCATGCAAAAAAAAATTGGGTAGTGTTTTTAACAATTTTATAAGTGAGGAAGCGTTCATGCAAAAGAAATTAGCCTAACATTTTTAACCACACTTATGCAATTCCATAGCCAGTCCTAAGTCTGGGAAGGAAGAAGTGGGAAGGAAAATGTTAGTGCGTTAGTATGACGGTAACGCCATTTAAATTTCGGTGGCGCAGTTTACATATGTCATTGGCGCAGTTTACGTATGTCAGTGACGCAGTTTACATCGTGTAGGTTGGGGGAAAAGGTAGAAGTGGCGCAGATTACCTTTTCCCGTCGAATAGTTAGGCCTACCAATGTCCTTACGAATTCAGGCACCAAGGTTTGAACCCCAGACATGTAATTATGAAGTAGGCATTAGGCAGCTCTGGAATGGCGTGCACAAAGCATTTTGAGAGTGACTGAAAAAAAAAAATATATAGGCATAAAGAAAAAGCAGGCCTGATAAAAAAAAAAAAAACCTTACTAACTGCCACGGGAGTCTGTACGCCAATCAAATGAATACCCATCTTGCCGCCCATGCTCCCAGCCGAAAGGTAGAATTTTATATAGGTTTGCATTTACCTTTTTTGGATTGTTATGCAATTATTTTGTAGTTTCATATCCAATACAATACTATAACTGTTACAGTACTATAACATGCGACAATGTCGCTTTGAAGCTACTCCACAAGCTCACTTTGCTGCTGTGCATTTTCAAAACAAGGCTTCTTGTCTCGCCTTGTCTAAGATACACCAGTACTATCGCTATCCCCTACGTCTCTATGCATACACAAATTTAACTCTCTACGACACTGTATATAATAATTACTTTGCTTTGTGGTTCCGACAGGATGCAAGGCAGCCTAAATGCCTACTGTAGACCTATGTGTTGTACAGTATTTTAGTCTTGTTTGTTCAAGCACTAATTACGTATTAATGTGCACAGTGATTCTCAAATAACGTATGAATAAATATATTTTATCCATATTCATATTTTATTAAATACTGAAAGTAAAGTTAAAAAAAAAAAGCAACGCTCACCTTGAGGGGCTATATACAATACAATGTGCATTATTGTGCACTATTGATTTCCAATTACAAATGACTTATAGACATAAAAAAAATTGCATAGTCCGTATAAAACAAACGATTTGATCCAAGAATTAGATAATGAAAAGTGAAACATAGTTATTTACATAGGTAATGATAGCCTAACACTGATCAATATATATATATATATATATATATATATATATATATATATATATATATGTTTATTACTATATCAAAGAACTTGCATATTATTAGAATTTAAAAACAGTTTTATTTGGTAATTTTTTGTAACGTAATACTTTTTGCGGTAGTTTATTATATGATTTGATTCATAACATTCTAAACCTTTTGTCCCATATGTTACAGTTGAAGAGTGTGTAAGGTACGATGTTCGTTGGTTTTTTTTAATAAATATACTAGCATGTAATAAAGACATTGAAATTTACTTTAATTCGGATTTTTGTTTTGATCCCTTCAGACTTAAATTATCGAAATTTTAACGTAGACTGATGACGGAAATGGAGTATTTGCGGGAAAGTAGACGAACAAACCGATCACTAGGAGCATTCGTGGGAAACAGACGAACAAACCTATCACGAATATCCGCTTTTCATATACCGCATGAATGACAGCCATGTGTCCAGGCCTTATGTCTACAAACAAGGCGAAGCTGTCCTAAGCATTAGGCCAAACTTTTATTAAAATCTTTGATAAATTCGAAGGTACAGATTAGTGAAAAAAGTGGAATTTCAACTTAGGCGAACATAATATCGGCCTACATCTCTAAATAGGTATAAAACAATTCGAAAATGTTTAGAGATAAGCAGTACATGATCCAAAAATTCTAGAGACGAGAATGTCTCCCTTTAATACACGAGGCATAAACGGGCATTTTCTATGCGAAATTTAAGCTTGCAGCGTTCTGTTCCAGGACTGACCATGCTCAGTGTAAACCTTGGGAGAGGAAATATCTTGACATGAACTACGCGTGCGTCACATGAGCTTGTCTGCCGATTGCAAATCGCATGGTGTGTCAGGTTTTGACGTTTTGGAACGCGTACATGCAAAATAATAAAATTAACTATCAGAATAAAATACCCCTGCTCAATTTCATTGAAATAAAATAGTTCTCCTAAATTTCAATATCTAATAGTTTCGACTTTTAAGTAAACTTCAGGATAACTCTTATTTGATGCAGGTCTATGACCAAAATCTCAAACCTATAAAAAGTCGATGAATAAAAACAATAAACGAAAATCACTATCGGTAATTTACATAGCCCATACCCACTTTGTGGTCGGCGGTGGTGGTATAGAGGTAGCGTGTCCGCCTCTCGATCCGAAGGTCGCGGGATCAAACAGTCGATGGGTTTTTCAGGACGTAAAAATCGTAGGCACGGAGTCCTCCGGGAGGGACTTAAAGCTGGGGGGGCCGTGTCGTAGATTTACGGCACGTAAAAGAACTCCAAGCCTAAATTAGAGTCTCTAGACAAAATTTCTCGGCCCTTTCACGTCCAAGTAATACCTTAGTTTCCGGAGGGGGGGGTTAGGGGCGATGGGTTTACCACCTGTCCTCTGCCCTCTCTAAGAAAATAAGCGTAACAAAATTCACATTGGTAAACAGAAACCTCCACTTGGAGGCCCTTCGCCCCAACATGGGGGCACAGGATTCGAGAGATACCCACTTTGTACTAGGCCTATATTACTGACTGCTTTCTGTAGGGCTACTTATCTATAATTTAGGCTAATGTCTTAATAAGCAATGGAGAAAATTCTTCGCACTTACACAGTATTGGCTCTCTCTATCTACAGTATTTTGAATTTCCAACATCATGTTACTTTTAGCTAAGTTAATTACGAAAAATACAAACACTTCTCAAATAGAACAAAATATCGTACTTCGATTTTAAATCACTAAATTGAAATAGATTTATTTTAACCTATAAATTTACTTTTGAATAACAAAAGTGATAAAGATAAAAAAAAAATAATAAAAATTTTATTGTCATTAGACATTTAGGTAATAGACAAGGTTAGGACTACATTCTAAACTTAACCTACTTTTACGGTCTCTATTCACACTGAACTATAGGCTATTACAGAATTATTCTGCACTTGAATTCAGAGACAGAGTGGAAAGAGTTGTTAACTATACTGGTATACTCTTTGTCTTGAAATACATTTAGTGGCAATTCAGTAAGTTCTGCTGGTAATTTGTTAAAGATTCTTAAGCTTAGCATTTTAAAACTACTGTATTTAATGACTTATACAATCTATGAAATGGTACATTTATTTTATTGCCTTGTCTGGTGTTGTATTTATGTATATCTTTTTTTAAGACATAACATTATAGACTGTTTCTAGTATAAAGCAGAACATTATAGATATACAGATTAATTATGGTAAGACAACCTAATTTAACAAACAATGGTCTAAAGTTAAGTTAGCGATGAAATTTATATTATAAATTAGGCCTACATGCCTGTATTAATAGATTTTATTACAGGACAGAATATGTAACTTCTGCTAGTATCTCAACTGTTTCCTGGCATGTGTCAAAATAACAAATGGGCATGTTATCTAATGTAAGCATTGATACAGCATTTACTCCACTGCAAACCATGACCATGATACAACAAAACATTGTATTGGTTGTAAATATGTGGAGAAAAAAACTCTTAATATATTAATTTATAAAAACACCTATTCACAACTTTCAATCCATAAATGACACAAAAAGCAGAACCAATGGAAAAAAGCAATTTGCTCGAACATCGTTTTGCATTGGCTACAAGCGTTCGCTTTTCATTATTATTACGGTAACTGCGCAATGAATTAAACAAACCAGAGCTAAAGATTTATTATTAAAACAAATTACGAATGAAACGTGTCGGCATCAATGCATGGCATGGGGGAGTGGCAATGTTAAGCACATAATTCAACCACGCATGCACATGGGACACAATACTCCTTAAATTTTTTTTGTTCGTTTTAAAACGTGCATCAACTGTTATACGTCTGTGAACCCAGACACAAGACCATCAACGGTCAATTGGCTGTATATTACCACTTGCCGTAATTTACAATGTGGCGGACAGAAGGCTACGTTGACATCCACTAGGCTCCGCCTCGAGACAGGCTTGACAAATAATCCGATCGGTATTGTGACACAAGTGTGCACATTCCTCGTGGGTGCGATTATCAGATTTTGTGCCCAAAATCCTCAAAAAAGTCCTAAATAGCATATTGTCGCATTCAGTATAATTGTGGAATGTTTATAGCCACTAAAAATTAAAAATTCTCTACAGTTGTAATTTTCATAAGATTTTATGGTATTTTTTATGACGATATTATGTCGGTACCGTATACCTCAATAATGATAAATAATCGCTTATAATACATACAAGTTCGGTATCTAGTGTATATAGATACTTATTAGCACCAGTCACTGTGCTGAAAACTAAACATGGAACAAGTGCTTGCACCTACCTTCTGATAGCTCTAAATCCAATTCAGCTAATTTATCCCTCACGTCCTCCGGGAGCTTGGATATGTCGATGTTAAATTCAGCCATGGTCAATCCATTCAATAACACACATAAATTAAACAGATCATCACTTCACACACACGGAACATCAACATCTTTGGCCGATGGCCATCTTGAATTTACGAAGAATATTTGCTCAAGTCGTCTGCAGATGTCACCACAAGACAAATATGACGCACTATATCGACTCGAACTACTGTACTATCGACTGCTTGTTCATGCCTGGTCTTCACTGTAGATAGTTCATTCTATTACAATCTTCTTTAATGCACCTATTCACCTATTCACAAATTATAAGGTTCACATTCATTATGGTGGAACATATCGTTAAACAAATAAGTTACCGGTTTTGCATTCCGTCTGAATACAACTTTTTATTTTAATGATTACTACTGTATTCCGTCTGGATATACACAACTGTTATTTTAATGACTACTTCGTAAGTTAAATAAGGATTGTTATTGTCACTATTGTTGTTACTACTGTTAGTACTAATATTGTTGAGATTGTTAACAAAAATCGGCTGGTTATCGAGAAGTATGAAGATTAGTTTGTAGATGTCACTAACAACAGAAAACAATCGACTGCCAAGATCGCAGCGATATTTTAGGCGCGACAAATTTCATTCCACGACTTGTCATTGGTCCATTTGATTGAAATGAACTGCCATCAAACTCATAACCACAACCTTGAGTGCAGCTGTTTCATTGTTTGAAGTTTAGTGTTTACAACTTTACAGTGAGTTTACCTGTTTTGACCTTTGGGCAGCATTTGCTGGGTCACATCATTTGAGGAGAATCAAACTGTATTTGCTGAGTACATGGTATTAGTATTCATTGCTATGTTGGAAGCTCGTCTTTGAAGAATGGATTTATTAAAGGACCCGTCTTTTAAATACAAATACCAAAAATCTAAGTTGTGTGTTAAAATTTGGGAAAGTGATTTTAAGAAAATACATGGACGGAATCCTTCACAAGTAAGTTTTGGGGTTCCAAATTTGGTATTTCAGTTTAGTGATGCCTTTCAGTTTTTGCTATTTATGTAGCTCCGCCTGATTGTAAGTTAATATAAATTATAAATGTTCAGTGATAATCTGGAGTGCCGGTACTCCTGAATTTAAATCGCCCACAAATAACTCTCACCAAATGGTTTATGATTTGTTTACATTTTTATAGGTTAATTGTTATTTGAGGAGACATATCTGACGTGTAGGTTATACTGGTATATTTATGCCAACAATCCATTAACATAACCTCATTGTTAAGGTGTTACATTGGTCTAAAAAGTTATTTGAATTTAACTTAGATATGAATTGGGGATTCGGGAAAAAATAGTTTTAGGTAAAATCCATGTATGCTTGACCCATTCTTTAAAACCAAGATTCCCTTCATAAAACACCTAACCTATCACACATAGGCTATTTTGGGCAGAAGATAGAATCAGTGCGTTTCTTTTTAAAGCAAACCTGTAAAGCGCTTTACGAGTGATGCACGGTCGCTTTACGACCGCTGCAGACAAAAAAGAACGGCAAAGTTGATCAGCTGACAGCTTGCTCAATGAGACCGGCAATGTTTACATCCCTCTAACATGGTTCTAACACGTGCAAATAACAGTTATTTCGGGATGGCAATAATAATTATTGTACAATATGATGTACAGGTAAATTCACATGATACTAACTGTGCTGAAGAAGGCGTTCGCACGTGGGAATTTGAACAATGATGTTACATCCATCAAGGAAATTTTCGATGATCACCTAGTCCGCCATGAGAGTTCGTGCAGCGAAACCATGCATCAGTTGTAAAGCGAGATTTGAGTTCGCTGCACGAGTAGTAGAGTGGGGGTAAAGCGAAGCTGCAGAAAAATGTTAAAAGAAACGGTTTTGATGCATCACTCGTAAAGTGCTTTAGCTCCGCTTTAAAAAGAAACGCAAGGATTTATGCTGCACCCCAGCCAAGCTCCGCCGTTTTGTTAGGTTAGGAACGTTTATGTTAATTTAGGAGCAATATACTGAATAGCACGAGGTTTATTATGTCTCGCATTGAATTTCTTTTGTGACGAAACCCTAAACCCCACCTTCCCAGGCGGGCCTCATTAGAGAGGAGCCTAGGATGCAGCATAAAACAATTTTTTACCCTATTTTGTTATAGGCCTACATAGGCCTAGTTACATGGAAAAGAGAAGTTGTCTTGGCAAGTGATTTGGTCCGACCCACCTGCCCTAAATGTTACAATTTCTTTTATACCATGATCTAGCAAAAAGTAGTCATATCTCCGCCTTATTGCCTTCCCCGAAACGATACAAATTTTCGTGATTGGATGCCAGAGCTCTGACGTCACAGCAGCGGAGCTGGTAGAATTCTGGGTAACAGGCTGACAAACACACTACACTAATATTGCTGTTCATAACCTAACCAAACCAAATGAACCTAACCTAACCTAACCTAACATAACTGCCACTAAAGTAGAATCTACCTGCACTAGGCTTCTCCCACCAATCCTCTAATGGGAAGGCCCTCAAAAATTTTCTAGGTCCGAAAGTTCACGTTGATATGCTATGAATGGCGAAGATTCCCAAAGTGCTGAGACTAGTAATGGAGGCAACATCTGAAGTCACTGCTGCCAATGTATGCACCACAACCCCAGAAAGGATAGAAGATAGGACGGCTTATCCTGTACTACTAATTTTAGTAGGTATTGTAGACTCTTTGACCGCCGGCGTGGTCTTGTGGTTAGCGTCGCTGACTACAGATCCGACGGCCCGGGTTCGACCCCCCGGTACCATGGATTTTTCTGAGGTAGGGAGGTCTGGTAGGGGTGCACTCAGCCTCGTGATTCAAATTGAGGAGCTACTTGATAGAGCAGTAGCGGCTGCGGTAATGGAAACCACCATTAACGGCCGTGGGTGTCGGCATGCTGACCACATGCCCCCCAATCCTGCCGTCTGCCTATGGTAGATGACGCAGCGGTCAGGTGGTAGGCCTTATTCTGGGATGTTAGCGCCAAGGAGTTAGTTAGTAATTGTAGACTCTTTAAGTTATTATTAAAAAGGTTTTGTAATTATATTGGTATTAGAATTGCACACATTCATTTACATCACAAATAGATCTAAATGAACAAACATTTCGGTACATTTAATTGGAAGAGCTAGCTGCAGCTTCACCCACAGCATCACTTGTAATACCAGTACGTTACGAAATTGCGCATTAGAATCAGTTTCTTTACGTTGAAAATTGGCAGCATGACCTAGAGTTCACAATTCCCGCAATGTTGGCAGCAGTAGGCCTACATCATGTCTCCAATCCAAAATGGCACATGCCTGGCAAGTAAAGAATTCATAAAATGTGCAATTAAACTGTTTATATAAATAAGTGATATAAACGTTCATGTTATTTTTTAAATAATACAGATCAAAAGGTTTATGATGCGTAGGCCTTCCAAAAATTCTGAAATACAGAAAATGTGCTGCTTTTTTTTTTGGAAGGGCCCTAATCTAAAGTTGAGCCGAATTCATGTAGCCTATACTGTAAATTCATTTTGTTCCAAAAAAATTTGTGAAAGTAAAATCATGAAGAAATGAGCACCACTTATAACCTAAAAATGGCGTGAATTGTAGGCTACTGGTTACAGCCGATGGTCATGACAGGAGAAACGATGCTCAGAATTGATCTCATCATGAAACAGTGTAAGCATCTGACGATGTTGACGATGGTTATGATGTTGCCGCTAGAGCTACCTGTCACTAAACTAAACTAACCTTAGCTTACCTAACCTAACCTGGTACAAACCTAGGGTAGACTTTTAATATGAACTTGTACACATACACGTTATAACACACTTGATCTTATGTTGTGTTTCACTGGCCTTCTGTTTGTAGTTCCATTGCTTAACGTTAGAGTGGTTTGAGGGACGGCCATAATCAAGAAATCATTCTTTTTATCTTCTTTAATTTTTCCTGCCACTTTCTCTGTCTCGATCATTAAGAATGCTATTTTTTTCTCCTCTTATTCCATCTCTGGGAACTCTCGTGAATTTCACTATTGTAATAGCCTACAGTTTTGTGCTATTTTCTCGGGTCTTAATCCATCTCTGGGAACTCTCTTAGGTAACTCACACAACTAACTAAGCCAGAAAATAGCATAACACTTGATTACAGTACAGAAAATCACATGTGAGTTCCCAAAGTTGGTTTAAGACCCGTGAAAATAACATAAAATTGTATTAGGATAGTGAAAGTCGTGTGAGAGTTCCCAGAGATGGAATAAGAAGAGAGAAAATATTATTCTTAATGAACGGATAGAGAAAGTCGTGTGAGTGTTCCAAAAGTGGAAAAAAGAATTAAAAGAAGTTGAAAAACATTGCTGTCTTGACCATGGTCGTCCTTCATGCCACCCTACCATCAAACAATGGAACTACAATGTAGATGTAGATGTAGATGTCTCGTTCTGTAGATCCTGTGTTGAGCAGGGCTCAAGGATATAGAACACGTCAGATAAAAACATACATGCATGTTATAAAAAAAAACATGATACAAGAATTGTTATGTCACACTTACTCAAGCTGAAAAGAAATCATCCATATTGTAGAAGGTGTGAGTTACTAAATATTGCTTCAGAGCTCTTTTGAAAGATTTGCATTTGCTTTTAATACATAGTGATTTAATCTCTTTTGGAAGGTTATTGTATATTTGTATTGCGGAATAATAAGCACCTTTCTGAAAAAGTTTTAATGAGTTAGCTGGTCTATGTAAATCATTCATGTTTCTAGTAGTACGCCCGTGTATACTGTGATTACTTTGAAATTTATCAATATTATCTACCATGTAACACATAACAGAGTATATATACTCTCCGGTGAGAGTGAGGACTTTTAATTTTTCAAACAGCGGTTTACAAGATTCTCGTTTTTTCTTTCCACATATTATTCTTATTGCTCGCTTCTGTAATCTAAATATTTTTTCCCTATGTGCCGAGTTACCCCAAAAAATGATTCCGTACCTCATAACAGAGTGAAAATATGCAAAATATACCGTGAGTAATGCGTCCTGTTGTAATATATCATTCAAAGTTCGTAGCGCAAAACATGCTGAACTTAGCTTAGAACTTATCATTACAATGTGTTTCTTCCAGTCAAGATTTTGGTCAATTTGTAGTCCTAAGAATTTTATGTTGCTAATTTCCTCTATGATTTGTGTTTGATAATTGATTACAATGTTTGAGATATATCTATTTTTTGTTCTAAATTGAATAAAGTGGGTCTTATCAATATTAAGTGACATTTTATTAGCTTGAAACCAAGTATTTAATTCGTGAAAAGTCTTTGTAGCTAGTCTTGCTAAATCTTCTTGTGACTTTCCTGTTACGAGTACACTAGTATCATCTGCAAAAAGCAATGCCTTTGATTCGTCACTTAAGTTATCTGGTAAGTCATTGATGAAAATTAAAAAGAGCAAAGGTCCCAGTATCGATCCCTGAGGTACTCCATTTTTAACAGTCCCTAATTTTGATTCATTTCCATTTATTATTACCTTTTGAGTTCTATCAGACAGGTATGATTTGAACCACTTTAGTGTTATATTATCCAACCTATAGTGTTTCAGTTTTTGAAGTAGAATTTCATGATTTATACAGTCAAACGCCTTAGCTAGGTCACAAAAAATTCCTAGGGCATGTTTCTTTTTATCTAACGCTTCCAATATTTCTGTAGTGAGTTGAAATGTAGCATTATCAGTGGACATGCCACTTCTAAATCCAAACTGAGATGGTGTAAGAATGTTATTCAAATTAAGATAGTGTATTAAGCGGTTGTACATAACTTTTTCAAAAACTTCTGAAAATGAGGTTAGGAGTGATATAGGTCTATAATTTGATAGAACATTTTTGTCACCTTTCTTAAAGAGGGGCTTAACAATAGCATGCTTTAGTCTTATTGGAAATATTCCACTTTTTAACGAACAATTACAAATATGACTAAGAGGTTTACTAATTTCAGATGAGCAGCTTTTTAACAACTTATTACTTATCTCATCCCATCCAGAAGAGTTTTTGCTTTTGAGTGACTTGATTATATTTTCAATTTCTCTAGAGGAAGTTAATTTGATTTGAAATGTATGGTTCTGGACTATAGGTGTTTTAAGTAGGTCTGCTGCATTAATGCTAA
This sequence comes from Ectobius pallidus, assembly GCA_964059195.1. Taxonomy (NCBI): domain Eukaryota; kingdom Metazoa; phylum Arthropoda; class Insecta; order Blattodea; family Ectobiidae; genus Ectobius; species Ectobius pallidus. The sequence continues at coordinate 91,638,323 of CAXKWD010000002.1, forward strand.
TATTAGTTGTAGGAATACATTTCTCTGCAATGTTTATAAAGTGATTATTAAAAGCATTTGTGATATCTGATACATTATCTAGCTTTTTGTTCTGGTATGTTAGTGACATGCAATCATTGTTTCCCTTTGATCTCCCTGTTTCGTTTTTAATTATATTCCATATAGTTTTAATTTTATTGTCTGATTTATTAATTATTTGTGAGAAATGCCTACTCTTTGCCTCTTTAATTACTTTCTTCAGTGTATGGCAGTACATTTTATAGTGTTCTTTATGAGCTGGGTTGTTACTGGTTCTACATTTTAAATATAGCTCTCTTTTGTTTCTACATGATATTTTAATGCCAGTGGTTAACCATGTTTTATTCCTTACATTAGGTAAATTAGCAGTTTTCTTTTTTGGAAAGTTAGTTTCAAAATGCCGCAACACAATATTTAGGAATTCATTTAATTTACAGTCTACTTTGTCATAGGAAAATATAGATCCCCAGTTTTCATTCTTCAGATCTTGTTTGAAGTTTAAAATTGAAGCATCATTCATTACTCTAGTCATATGGGTATGTTTTTTAGTTGCGTTTACCTTACTATCGTTTAGCACTAACATTTGTGCATCATGGTCCGATAATCCATTTAATATTGGTAATATTTTAAAGTTAGGGTGCTTTTCTATGTCTATGAATATATTATCTATTATTGTTTGAGAGTTGTTTTGGATTCTAGTTGGAAAGTTTACTACAGAGTCTAAATTATAACTACCTAGTAGGGATATCAGTCTGATCTTTTTTTCACTATCAATTGAGAAGTCTACATTAAAGTCGCCGCACAGTATAATATTTACATTATTACTATACAGATAGTTAAGAACCTTTTCTAACTGATTTGTAAAATAATTGAAATTACCTGTTGGTGCTCTGTAAATGGTCAGTATTACAAATGTACTGTTATCCGTTTCCACTCTGGCTGCGCAGCATTCAAAATCCTGTTCCTTACAGTAGGAACTGGTGTCTATATCACTAAAATTTAAGTTACTTTTGATGAATATACTCACACCTCCGCCTTTCATGGAACGTCTAAAGAAATTTGAGCACAATGAAAGATTATCAATTTTTAATTGTTCCAGCTCTGTTTCTGCACAGTGGTGTTCTGTTAAACAAATAACTTGAATTTCCTGCTTGTTAGAATTATTTGTATCCTGAAAAGCTAACTTAAATTCTTCAAATTTACATTCAAGCCCCCTTATATTTTGATGATATAATGCAAATGATTTACTAGTTCTAGTTGCAGGCTTGTATATATTACCAATGTTTACTCGAGGCAAGTATGTAAGTTGTTGTTCCCTTTCATCTAAAACCTCCCTAAAAAACGAGAGGAGCCACCAACTATGACAGGAATAGGCCTGTTACAATTAAATTCTTCAGCAATCAGCTTTGCCAGAGTCTTCTTCCCTCGAGAGTTGAGGTGGAGTCCATGCCTGGTGTATTCTTCTCTTCTTATGCTGTTAACAGACAAAACATTGATATTACCATTATTAGCAGAGAAGTTCCACAGCTTGTCGTTCACAGCTTTCACCTTGTCTCGAAGCGACGGCTTATCATACCTGTGAAACAATTCAACAAAATTTATATTAGTGTGAGAGCTGCTGCTGGAGATGCTGCGTAGATCCTGCTCGATAGAAGACTAGTGAAAAACATTGTAAGATCAGCTGTGTTATGTATGCAAGTTCGTATTCAAAGCCTACCCAAACCTAGATTATGTTGCAAACTTCATTCTCCCTGTCACTATGTTCGCACTTGATCATATAGGCAGCATTGTATAGGGTGTCCCAATAAGAATGCTGGATTTAATAACGGTTCGTATTTTAGTACGTTATTGGAGAAAACATAAAGACACTCTAAAAATGCAAAAACTTACAGTAGGGCATTTCGTGGTGTGGAAGGTGGGAAATATCCCACTATAAGAAATGAAGAGCTTCTACTTAGGTTGTAGAACTGAGAAACGATAAGACCTCTTTTTAAAAAGTCCGCATGTTTTAAGCATCACCCTTTTTTCGGTAACCAAAACTGGGTAAAAAAAAAGTGCTCAAATCATGTGAAACTCATTAGAGTACCAGCCTTCATGACTGAATATCGATATCATGTACACGGTGATATTGACAAACTTCTCTTAAACTAACATCTCTCAGACATTGAGGCAGTAGTCAGTCTTGTAGAATATTCCATCTCCCATACCATGAGTTTATGTCTAGTGATGTGGGCTGGAAATATTCCCAGTGGGAAGAAACTTATAAAATGGGAATATTTCCATCGCCAGAAAATATTCCCGAAAAGTGGGAATTTATAAAAATCCTTAGTTTTGAATGTTTTAAAGCTTATTAACGGTTCAGGTAGGCTACCTTAAAATTAAACTACTTCATTAAAATTCCACATGTTTATCTAGGAATCATCACAGGAAAGTATTTACCCTTTCCTTTGATATAATTTTTCACTTATTTTCAAAAGCAGTGTACCTTGAGTCCATTTTATTTTCAAAAATAATAATATTTTGTGGTAATCTCTTAGGTTTTCTTTATAAACTTACTAGCTTAAAAGGCCCGGCGTCGCTCGGGTTTTGTATTTTGTAAAATCGAAAATAACTTATAGGTCATTATATAGGTATTTAGAATTTGAAATAAGGAAGAACGACTTATCACACTGAAACTAATCCGTCAGAAAACAATAAATATAGCTTTGCCCACGATAATTAATTGAAAGGTTAACAATTAAGAGCAAAATAATAAAAATATTATATTTATTAACACATTGCACATGAAACATTCATAGGTCTAAACTGAACCATTGATAGGCCTAATTAAAGAAACAACTATAAATCCAGCTTTGAAGTGAATTCCACGATTAGAGAGCGCAGCAAGCGAAAAATAACCTCAGATTCAAGTTCCCTAACCCAGAAAACCCCTGCATAGTGAGTGTCGTCTAAATCGAACAATGTTTACGCATTGAGAGTTAATTCATTATTCCTCTGCCGTCTAGGTTGATAATTTCAGATGTCTGTGTGCCTTGACATTATAAACAAATGAATCGCCCAACATGGCATTCCAGCGATCGCTATGCTTTTATTTCCAAGGTATGACAAAAATATACAAAGCCAACTGCAACTGATATGACAACTGAAATGTATTACTGAGAACCGATGCTTCAAAAGCGCAAAAAATGCACGTCTTCCCGTTTTTCGCTCATAACTCGCGAACTAAAGCAAAAATGAAAAATGTAATATGCCAGAAACCTGCATGGGAGTGTAATCAACAATTTCCCAAAGTTTCATGGCGATCAGATGAATGGTGTAGTAATGCATAAAGAACAAACACCCATACATTCGTTTTTATATATGGGACTGTCCATTGTTAGTATCAGGACACTTTGGTTGAAATTTAAACTTCATAATTTGAAGTACAGTGTGATATTTGACTTACAGAAAAAAAATGTTGCTGTATACATCTTGAACACCACTCTTAGTTTCTATTCCCAGTATCTTATTTGGGATTGATGGCAAAAATATACTGTTTATTGTTCATTTTTGTTTTGTTAGTATACGGACGAGGAAATAAGGTTAAAAAATTTGAATGAATTATTGTAAAAGTTCCTCCTAATCTACTGCATGTATTCAAATTTTGCTTAAAGCAGTTGAATCATACACTATTCAAGACTCGGTTGGTATATTTAGTTTTATGGATTTTTAATTTTAATACTTTGTAATACTAGTAATTGTAACTGCATGTGCGTTAGTATCCGGACAGTTAGTATTAGGACAAAATGTCTTTCAAATGGATGAACATATTACAGTCAAATTATAATTGTAACTAATGTCATTATTAAGTGCCAGTATGGTACTTTATGAGATTGTGTGTGGGGAACGGAAAAATGTCTGTCCGTCTGTCTGCTTGTCTGTCTGTCTGCCCATGTGTCTGTACGCACCATAATTCAAATACGCTTTATCAGATTTTCATGAAACTTGGTATATGCATTTATAATGTCCATGGGAAGAACCCTATTGATATTGAACGAAATCGGTTCACCGGTACCGGCGTCAAACCCAATTTAGTGTTTTTATTTAAAAGCGCCATAACTCAAATCTGCTTTATCGGATTTTCATGAAACTTGGTATACACATTTATAATGTCCATGGGAAGACGTCTGTTGATATTGGACCAAATCGGTTGGCCGGTACCGGAATAATGCCCAATTTAGTGCATTGTTATAGTATTATATAACAAAAGCCCCATAACTCAAATGTCTTTACTGGATTTTTATGAAACTTGGTATAAGCATTTATAACGTCTATGGCAAGAAGCCTATTAATTTTGGACCTAATCGGTTGACTGGTACCAGAGTAACAACTAATTAAAGGTCACATGTTTTTTAATTCTTGTCTAACGGTATAATTTGACAGTTAACACTATTCCTTCACATACGCTTATCAAACAACACGGTCAAACTGACTGAGTTGGCCAAATGGTAACATCTTGGACTCATATTCTGGAGGTCCCCGGAACCGGTCAATTTGACATGGATATTTTTTATTTTTATGTGAGTGCGCGATTGTCAAGGTATCACAAATCTGTAGTTCTGCTGACGCTGGTCGATTTTAATCTGATTAGAAAAACTTATTTTCTGCATATCATAATTGCAGTTATAATTGATTCAACATTAACATACTGGCACTTTGTCATATCAGTTTACCTGATTTTATTATTATTATATAATATTAATTTTTTAAAATAGAACATAACAAGTTGTATTAAATTACATTGAGGCCAACGTTACGAAGTTACAGAATACAATGCAATTGTATTGTTATTCAGGAAAGGAGCACACTGATTGTCTTGAATATGAAGCTAAGACAGGAACTCCTTCTATCACAGTGAGAATAGATTTATATGAAATTGTATCAAAGTCATATTTTGACTTTTATTGAGCGGTAGGCTATTCTAAAATTTTAAGCAAGTTTATATATATATATATATGCCACTTTTTCTAGAACTTCATGGCATTGTTCTTTCAGTTCTTTTATAGGCTTTACCAACAGCAGATGGTGAAAGCTTTATCTGCTTGCTTTTTAGTAGCATGGCTTAGTCTTTTTCTTTCTGCCTCCTTTCCTTAATGTTGCTTCTAGTGCTGTTATTTCTTTTTCAGTTTTTCACCCAGTATAATTCTTTATTATGTTCTTTCTCTTCAATTTAAATTTTTCATCAGTCTTGTGACTTTCCATAAATAACTTCTGCCTTTCACAATTTGTTTTGCCCATGTTGTTGAAAAAAGCATACGTACAGCTTATAATTTCAAGGAAATAAAATATTTTTGGCTTGTAAATATATTCAGAAGTATATCTGTTTGTTGACAGATATGTGCCTACAGTTTTCTCTCTTGAAATTATATGAATATATTGAAAATATGCACACAAAAGCTGTCCAACAGTGTGCACTTTAGAGTTTCTCTCCAGAAGTCGTTAGTATCAGGACATAATACAAAACATTATTAAAAAAATTCTAGATGATTTTTTAAAAATGTGTCTACTGCTATCTATTACCTGGGTCATAAACTAGCAGTTCCTAGCATCTTGTACACATAGCCTCAGTGAAAACATTATAACACAACTTTTTTGTATTTTCTGTTAGTATCAGGACAGCAAATACTTGTCATTTTTCAAAGTGGGGTTTTCTGCATTTTGAAAAATCTTAGGCTGAAATAAATGTTATTAAACATACCTTAAAAACACAGAGAAACATTCAGCAAATGTTTTTGTCCCATGTCTTGGTAGTTTAATTAAAATATAATTTTTTTTAGTATACAAATTTTGTCAAGTACTTGCTGCAAAATTCAAATGTAAGTTTGGGCTTCAAAAACATGGAGAAATACCCAAAATAACATATTTTAAAATTGAGTTATCAAAAATAGTGTATTATAGCTTTCTTTTGGTGTACCAATCAACACTGTATTACTACTTTCAATTTTTGGAGAATGTGGACCTCTTCTCATGGACAGACCCATATATAGATATTTTATAAAGTAATATCTCACTCATTTGATTTTCTCACTTCACATTTTGATGTACATTGTCTCAGCCTGAGTTGTGCCAACGATGGGTAAGAAGTATGCTATACCAGAAGTCTGTAAAAAATTCTATACTTTATTCATCGCTGTAGGCTTTGTATTAGTTGAGAAATAGGAATGTTTATTGTAAGCCCTAAGGATGCAAAAAGATACAAAATAGGATGGAACATTTTTAGTCCCATGTGTGCAGTAAAATATTGTGTCCCAGATTTTGGAGCAAAAATGTGTGAAAGTGATATCGATTTTCTTTTGATTTTAGCCTGAAACGGTTGAAGGAAAACATGAAAGCAGGAAATAAAATACCCTGGGAATTTTACTTGCAAACACAGTAAAATGTTATGTTACCAGAATTTCTGTTTCTTCTTATTTCAACCCCTACCAGGCATGGTGTGTAAAAGCAATAGTTTGCAAAGTTTTAAGTCATATATGAACGATAAAACCCATCTAGCGTTTTCTCAAGAAAGAGTTTAAGTGTGACGAGTCATTCTTCTTTGCTTCAATATATATATAAGGACTTGGAAGTAAAAAGGCCTCCATAATTTAATTTTGAATTTCATGCATAATGCAAAACCTGGGTTACACTGGGCATTTTAAGCTGGTTTATAATAGTTGCTTATAGATTGTGTTGGCATTTAAAATAAAATGCCTAAAACCCTCAAATAAACAGTTTTTAATATTACACAAACACAAATTTAAATATAATAAGTTTATAGTCCGGGGTTTTCCCTCACCTGTGAGACATAATATGTCAGGTAACTTTAGGCCCTTGTGGTCCTCGGATATGATCTGGCCATCATTATCATCTTCATTCCCATCCTTGCCTTGTTCTGAGAGAGAGTATGTGTGTGTGAATAGTGTGTGTCGTCCTATGTGTTCGTGTTGTCTCGGAGGTGGCCCCGGCATTGGGCTGATCACTCATCCGGGGAGGCCCTCCATGTCCTTGTCTGGTCAAAAAAGTATGTATGTGATCCAAAGATAATCCCTCTCCCGGCAGGTTGCGGCCCTGTAAGGCCCGGGCGGCTTGGGTCGCTTAAATCCTAAACAGGAGAGGTAAAACTACGATTAAGAAAGAAAGAAAGAAGTTTATAGTCCAAGGTTACCGATTTAACAAAATCAAATAGGTCTATTTCTAAAAGTTGTTTGGGTTCATATTGTTTATGATTACTACTGTAATTTGTAAGTATTTAATAGCCAGTTTCATCAATCAAATCTTTTGTTAATGTTCTTTATTGATCTTCAAGAACCAGGGCATGTTTTAATTATTAATTACCTTATTTGTGAAAACCCAGTAAAACATTGTAAAATGTTTTATATGTAATTAATTTCTGTTCTTTTTTTCTATTCTTTCATTAATTATATTTTAATCTTTGAACTTATGGCGGTTTTTTTAGTTTTATTTAACCTAATCATGATTAAATTTATGTATTGTTTAACAATCATTTGTTACTTTACATAATAAATAGGTATCTTGTCTTTAAGTTCTTCTAATGTATGGGAAATTGACCTATACACTTTATTTTTCAAGTTTCCTCATAAATAATATTCACATACTGTTAGAAGAACTTAAAGACAATATCGCATAGGCCGATCACAAGAAAAATGAACTCTGTCTTGGAAGCTGAACTTATGAGCATGAAAAAAAAAATTCCTTAAAAGGTGCCAGTATTGTGTGGATGCAAGAGGAGAACACTTCCAACATCTCTTGTGATGAGGTACATGTTTATTTTCATTGTAATTTTAACTGTAAATGTGAGAATCTGAATCATTACACTGATCGCGGCTTTATTAATGTAGAGTTGGAGCTGTGTCCACCGCGCCGCAGGAACCCGCGTCTTTGGCCAACTCTTGCGTGGGACTCACTGTAGTTTTGTTGGTTGATATTGGAAATACTGTTCACTTAAAACCACCATTTATTAACCTGGTTACTAGTATATGTTTCAAGTACTAAATTCGAAAATTCCTTGATCTCCTTCTCAGCTGCCCTGCCTCGATTGAGACTAAGTGTACAATGTTACCAATATAAAATGACTGTACAGACTTAACTCAGCAGGTAGCAGATTAGTCTGTGGATTATAAACAATTCCCAATGTGTTATTACTCATATTTATGGGGTAATAAGATGGTAAATGCAGGTTGACAAATAATTTCAGTATTTGTAGGCGTTATGCGAATCTATAGTTTCTTACACATGGAATATTCTTATCACAAGTTATTCTGCTTAACTTGGAGGTGACACTTAAAATTATATAACAGGAAGCAGTCAAATATGGTAAAAAGAAAATCAAATAATGAATAATAAAGATTTGTAGGATGAACCGTGTTTTCATGATAACATCACCAGGGCTGTGGAGAGAAGGCAAGGGCCCCAGAGAAAAATTTTCTCGGGCCCCTTCAAATATTAAACCCAACCTCGTCATTTATAATGTATGAAACAAAAAGATTATGTAATGATATTACATAATTATTAAGTGCCAGAATGGTACCGGTACTTTATAAGGTTGTCTGGTAGACAGGACTGTCTGATTGTCTGTGTGTCTGTAAGCGCGATAACTCAAATACGCTTCATCGAATTTTCATAAAACGTGGTGTACGCATTTATAACGCCCATGGGACGAAGCCTATTGATTTTGGATCAAATCGGTTGACTGATGCCGGATGCCCAATTTAGCATCTATTTTATGGTAATATATAGGGCCCGGATTTTAGACTTTTATGAAAGGTATTTTTTGCCTTTTATTTTCGTGGAATAGCCCGTTTTAGGTTTTAAACACTCAATTTTACCTGCCTTAATAAAACACTAATATTAATATTGAAAATTATATTATTATTTTGACACGGTTATTCTAGCCTACTTTCTTTTTAGAAAATAAACAAATAACTATTTGGGGGCCCAGGCCCCGGGGCTCCAGCCCTGGCTGCCCCTCCCTCTTGCCAGGCCTGATTGTGATTTTGTTCATAAAAATTACTTTACCATGACTGTAAAAAGAAAAAAATCTATATCCCCGACATACGGTCTTCAGTATGTGGTATACTTGGTATTGAAAACTATTCAACCCTTTGCCTCTCTTTTTCATCCTTGTTCATTGCCTTTAGCATTAGCCTACATTTAACATAACCTACTGGATAACTTGCTCAACATGAGCAAATAAACAGGTCATACATAGGTATGTACATGGAGGCTATATAAATATAAATATCATACCAGTCTTCAATATTATTTTCACTTTTGTTAGGGGTAATATTTTGAAAATTATTATATTTTTTTAAGTTAACTATGTGTACAACAATAGCTGCAAATACTAGCTTACCACAGCTAAAGTCAGTGTTATCCAAGTGCATTCTTGTGGAGTTTATGATTTTGTTGTCATGCTGTTATTTCAGTTGCTTCTACTCCTTATATAACTTACTTTGTTCTTTGTTTCAGAATGACATCCGTGAAGCTTCACAGAAAGTTAGAGAAGCATACAAAAACTACTATAAACTGAAAACCCTTGCTCTGCAAGGCATGGATATATCTTTTGTAGATGAAACAGAAAATAGCAGCACAGTAATGGGATTAAAGGAAACAAAAGAATTGAACAAATTGGGAGCTGATAACAATGACAGTATGCAGCATAGATCGGCATTGATTGAAATTAAGAATGATGTTAAATGTGTTGACTTCACACATTTAGGAAATAAGGAGTCAGAGGACCATTCAAGTTTAAAAACCACTTCTGAAGCTGGTATTCTTCCATCAGATAACAGTGAAAAAGACAAAACGTCATCTCAGGAATCAACCAATAAGCTTGGTAATGCAGAAGGTGTTTGGGGTGCACATTTAAACAAAGAGAAGACATCAGAGAAAGAAACAAAGAAACTCGTACGACGAACCAGTTCATTCCATTTTTCAGAGAAACTATTTGTTGGTTCAAAATTCAGTAAAAAAAATCCTAGAAAATCTAGATCATTCTCAAAGCCAAACAAACGAAATTTATCTGATGGCTTTCCAGTTTCAGCATCGTTTGAAAACTCACAGGATTCATCTCAATTTCTTTCCCAGGATGAATCATTTTTTAGGCTAAATGAATATAAGGATGCTGAAGGCTTTTCATTACCAGCTGCTCTAGATGATTCGCAGGATTCATCTCTGTCCTCCTTCTCTTTGCCTTATGAATCACAGACTGAAATAAATGAAAACAAGTTTGAAAAGTCACTAGTGACTCCAACTATTTCTATTGGAAAGTCACAAGTGAAAAGTGATGGTAGCTTACCTCTAAATTCTTTTAAGAACTGTTTGCAATTGAATCGGTCCAATGAATGTGGCTATCTAAATAAATTAGAGAAACCACAAGTTGATAGGAAATCTGTGGCAAAAGATTTGCTCAAAGCTGCAGATATTCTTTCAAATACAGCAGAAAACATGTCTATGAAGAATGAGCTACTGGAAGATAAGTACAAAATTATATCCTTGTCTACACCAATTACTAGCCAAGCTGTAAGTGCTATCCACAAAGCACTGTTAACCTCACATTTAAAAGAAAAGAAATTCATGCCTAACAGAGTTTTAGATAAAGGGTGGCTTGATCGATGCACTAAGTCTAATAGTTTGGAACACAAACGAGCCCAAGTAAATGATTCTGGTATAGAATCTATGGAATCTAGTACAATACTTGATAGCTGTTCCAGTCGAGAAGACACTCCAAAACTAAAATTACCCGACAGACGATCATCTGCACCAGTTTACTTCAGAAATGAAGCAAATGTACATGGTACATCTGATAGTGACGATGAAGTAATTGGCAACAGTGAAGATGAACAGGAACAGGACCAATCTTCCTTTGGGATGAGGCGATTATCATATGGTAGTAAACGAAAACTAAAATTAATTGACAGGAGTTCGCAAGATACTTCATTAACTATGAAGCCAGCTAAAAAGGCAAAGAATGATGAAGACCCATTATGTCAACCAGGTAGAAATGACACTGTAGTAGAAATTCCTTCTACTGTTGAAATTGACAAGATAGCTGAAGCTATTGTATCATCAGAAAAAGAGATTTCTGTTAAAAAGAATGGTAATTCTGGTAAAATGACACAGAAGGAAAGACTGGAAAAGAAAATTGCTTCAGGTCAACTGAATGATAACTTTGTACGTATCAATATAAAAAAGAAAGTGTATGTTCGAGGAAAGAAGAGTATGACTTACTCTAAATACAAGAAAGCTGAATGGAAGAAGAAAAAGAAGATGAACGGGAACATGTTTGATGGTGCAGGTGCTAGTGATGGATTATTGAAATGCTTCAAATGTGGAGATGTTGGACATTTTGCAAGGCAATGCTTGAGTATGAAAGGTCAGTATTCTGTTTATGTAAGCATATTTGTGTTTATTTTATACTTCATATACAAGCAAACAATCACCTCTTCACACCATACACTTGCCAGGTACACATCACCATAACATCATCACCATATAATCAATATAATGCGGCTTGTCCAAGTTGTGCATAACTCGAAAATGGGCCACACTGTCGCCATCTAGGCTATCTGCCTCAGGGCAGACCCCAAATGTGTCAGAGTAATGGGGTTGGCATTGGATACACAGACACTCTTAAAATCTGTTCCAGGTTTTGATAAACACTACTCATTTATAGATTTTAAAAGCAAAGAATAAGAAATGTTATCCAAAATTTGCTGTATTCTAAGGGCCTAGATGAGAAGATTGTTTCAAAAGGCTTTTTCTTTCAATCTTGCTACTTCAGTGTTTGAAGTTGAATTCTAAAACAGAAAAAGGATATAATCAGTATCTTCAACATCATTCGGGGTCGAGAAAGGAATCCCTTTCAAGTTTTAAATTCTGAATTCTCAGTATTACTGTAATTGTGCTAGTGAAATATCGCTTGGGAAACAGTAACTGATTCTGGGTGCAATCTGAATTTCAAGCTGGTCAGCCTTATGAGGTGGACACTGAGAAAAAGAGCATTTTATGAGCCCTCCATAAAAATTTCAAAAACAAATAGGCCTATTACTTGAGACATGAAGAGTTGTAGGCCTGTCAGAATTTTTGATGGCGAGGATTAATGATGCAGCTTTTTGTTTGCTGGTTTTAAGGAATCTAGAGCAGTATTAAAAATTAATATGTACCAGTAATGGTGATTATTCATTATAATCTATATATTATTATTATTGAATCTCCGAATCTTCTAAACCCTACTTTACCGGGTATGTTAGGGTTATATTTAATTACAAAGTATGTATAATTGTATTATATGATTCACTGTTGGCCTAGCCTAATGTCTTTCATAATCTATGAAATATATGTATGATAAATTTTGTAAATGTGCTGTAACAGCAGCTGCTTGTAAATGTATCTGTTTTGACTTGCCTATTAGATACTGTAAAGCAGATGAAAACGAAAGTATGTCTATTTGTCCTTTATGCATTACTACACCATTCATCTGATCGCCATGAAACTTTGGGAAGTTGTTGTGTTCACTCCCGTGAAGGCTTCTGGCATAAGTTAGTACATTTTTAATTTTTGCTTTCGTTTGCGAGTTACGAGTGAAAAACGGGAAGAAAATGTGCTTTTTTTGCGCTTTCGAAGCATCAGTTTTCAGCAATACGTTTCAATTATCAAATCAATTGCTTACCTACTTTTGTCATACCTTGGAAATAAAAGTACTGCGATCGCTTGAATTTTGTAAGCCCACTGGTCGATTCATTTGTTTATAACGTCAAGGCGGCAGTCATGCTACCAACTCACCCACGGCGGTGGACTAATGAATAGCCTATAGGCCTAAATGGTCAAACATTGTTCAATTTGGACGAAATTCACTATGCAGGGGTTTTCTGGGCCAGGGAACTCTAATCTGAGGTTATTTTTCCCATGCTGTGCTTTCTAATTGTGGAATTCACTTCAAAGCCGGATTTATAGCTGTTTCATTAATTAGGCCAATCGTTTAGTTTAGGCCTATGAATGTTTCATGTGCAAAGTGTTAATAAATAAAATATTTTAATTATTTTGCTCTTAATTTTTAAACTTTCGATTAATTATAGTGCACAAAACCGCGGGGATCTGCTATAAGCTTTAAAAAGCTATATATCTAGCTTTTTCTGAGGGAATAGTTTGACTGTGATAAGTCATTCTTCCTCATTTCAAATTCTAAATACCTGTATAAAGACCTAGAGTTTGAAAATCAAAAGTCCTTCGTAAGCTATTTTTGAATTTACAAAATACAAAACCTGAGCAACACCGGGCCTTTTAAGCTAGTATTTTATAAAGAAAAATAAACCTATTTTTAAATTCTTTTATATCCTATGTAAAGTCTTTTCCAAATTTGTTCGTTACTACTTGTATGTGTTTAATTCAGCCTACTTTGTATAATATGAAGCGAACATGAATTTATTAGTGTCTGCTTTATTTGTCATTATTTAAAAATAAAAACATTCGGGTCAATTAATTTCACTGTTTTGGATAAGTTGTCTCTTCCTAAATCACTATTACAACAGTTGCTTTTGATAAGTTAGTACTTGTAAAGTAACTTCGGTAATTATAAGGTAATTAACTTTGGTAATTGTAAGGTAAATAACTTTTTATAATTTTTCTTTAATCAGGAGACAAATTGTTACCTCAAGAAGAAGAGGATGACGATGTTGATGACAGTCCTTTCCAAACACTTGAAGAAGTTGAAGCAATGGCATTGGAACCTATGCATGCTAGCAAACGAAAAGTATTGTCATCACAGCTTCTGACTCCCACTGGAGGAAATTCCCAAAATAATGGAACTTTTGATCCACTAGACTTCATGAATGCAAATGCTGTGGAACCATTGTATCCTCTCAAGGAGAATGGTGATCTAACAGGTGAGTTTTGATAGTGATACTGTAATAAATGTGTGCCTGATAGGTATACTTTATTGCTTTGAAGTATCAATCATTAATAGGCTACGTTGTCGGTATGCTGACAAAAGTGACCAATTTAAAAAAAAAATGCAAAAATAAGATAAATTGACCTTTTTCTACAAATATGTATATTTTATAAGTTACAGGAAAAATTGCTCAAGTTTATTGTTGAGTATTTTTATGCCACCAATGTGACCAACTCACCAAAACAATAGGCCTAATGCTCTAGTAGGCTATCTTTAATGTTGATTTCCCACTAATTAGCTTTATCGACTTTGTCATTTTGGCAGTACACTGGTAATATACTCTCATGTTCTCATTCTTATGACAAATTCTTTACTTTCGCTCACTGATTCTAATGAGTCATAACATTTTGAAGACTGGTCTACATTGAAACCTCCACATGGACCTATATCAGTATTTGCAGATTCTAGCAATTCGTATTGTTATATTTTTTACTGAGGGGCATGCTAAGAAAATTGCATGAAAAAATATATATTTACATAACAGATTTATTTATTTAATTCAGAAATGTAAACAGTAACATGGAAGTAAATTGTACTGCACTGTGTTAATTTAGTAAGAAAGATCAGTAGGTCTAAGCTACCGGTTTGGAATAATTTGACTTCAAAATACATCATTATAAAAGGATGCTTATGAATTATCTTAAATGCTATAATGAGTGCTGTGTAACATTATTAAGAAAGAAAATTTACCGGGACTGTATGGGGGTTTTAATGTATCAGTCTTCATTATACGTAGGTTTGACTGAATCTCATTAATAGTAATATACATACAAAATTTCACCGCACTGTTCTAATTTGTTTTAGTTTTATGAATATTTACATTTAGTTGACCTATCATTCTATATGCAAAATCATTAAATGCACAATTTTCATTGGTCTTAACTAAAATTAACTAATACATTTCCTTATGCCTGTTGCCCATGGTCAAATTTTTCGTTAAATTTATTGTACAAGAATCAATTTCAATGAAACTGCTATTGCTCTTGATCAAATTCCCCTTTGGTGAAACGCTTTATCAAGCGATTTGGCAAATAGGACATGTTCTAATTCCAACCAATCAGCGTTGATGAAATTAAGCAATCAGCGCTGCCATGCCCCCGGCAGTACTCTGCAGAACTTAAAGTTTTCAAATGCGGCCATTTTCCTATCTCTCATATTCTTCTTTTCCTAAGCAATGCATCTCCATAAAAATATCATTGGTGTGTACATGTATAGGTACCGTTATTCTGAACAGATTAGTGTAATAAATATTACAAGAACATGACTTGTTGACATACAGCAACAAAATGAAAATGCAAAGCGGGAACAGGAAGTCACCATTTGTTATACACATCGTTCACAAAGGAAGGTCATCTTTCTCAGTAACTCAATGGTAGCAAGCTTGACCATGATGCAAAAGTCTCAGGTTCGACCTGGTGTAATAGCTTTTGTCCTTCTCTCATAATTATTTTAAATTATCCTAAACACTGTATGTGATTTGAAAAATTCACTGCCTTATGAAATGAGTGTTTTTTATTTATTTATTATTTTTTTTATTTTTTTATTTTTTTAAATTTGACTACACTGAGCAAAGGAGATCCTACAATAATAATTATAAATGGCTAGAGTAATAATGTTTGGCTTATTTAAAGGTTGCCTTTAATAATATTTTTAAAGAAAAGATATTATTAATATTATTAATTAATGTTGATTTCCCACAAATTAGCATTTATTGAGCTACATATTGAGTATTTATTGAGCTAAATATTCAGTTTATATACAGTGAAATCTCGATACAACGATTTCGCAGGGACCAGAAAAATATATTGTTGTAGAGAGATATATTGTTATTTCGAGAATTTACAAAAAAATGTTCAAATTTTGGTAGTATATAGGAAACAACTTCAATAGCTGAAATCCTTTAAGTATTTAGAGAAATAAAGAATTTTATCACTAGAACTGCTATACTGTACTGTATTCACTCCACCCTTAAATTATTACACTATGAGCAAACACATTTTACATTGCATTATAGCACAGCACCATGAACAGGATGACTCATTTTTGCCCCTGTTTGTAAAAGTTAGAAATGACAGTCTGTTTAGCTTTGTTTTTGAACAGGGATACACACAATGCCCTTATTTGATTCGAGGTTCACTAAATGGCATTCTGGCACCGATGGAACACTCGACAGAAAATTCTGCAGAGCCTCGCAAGCACAGGACACATACATAGAGGAAATGGCTTCGAGTGCGGTTATGGTTGTTCTACCTCCTCTTCTTCATCTTCCGCCTGCTTGCTTTGGATTCCCTCAATGTTTTCTTCCGTTAGCTCCAGGGAGTTCGTGATTTGCACTTTCACGATCTATTTTTGTCTTTGTACCGAGGAAAAGGTATTTTACGGGGATTCTAAATGTAATCGTAATGGAAAGGTTTAACGTTATTAAGAGTATCGTAAAACCGAGGGGAATTTTACATTATTTTAATGGAAAGAATTCCGGGACCAAAATATTTTAACGTTATAAAGAGTATTATCGTTATATCGGTAATCGTTGTACGGGGATTTCACTGTAGTTATATTTCTAATACGAGGTTATTCATATAAAGAAAACAAAAACATTAATAAATAAGAAATATTTATTGCAGTATTTACAGAGATTCATTGGCTACTTCTCTACATAGTCAGCACCGTTATCGAGGTTATCTTAGCAGTGTACTAACAATTGTATGCCCGTGTTATAGCCTCTGCCACCAATGTCTGGCCTCATGAAATCCTGCTGTCTGTACCTCAGCGTCGTCGTGGAATTTTTTTTCTGCCAGAAATCGCTTCATGAGACAGTAGAGATGGAAGTCACTTGGCATGAGGTCGGGGCTGTAAGGGTGGATGGTCGAAGATCTCCCATCCAAACTGAAGCAACTGATTCCGTGTGGCATTAGCGTTAGCTGTGCATTGTCGTGCAAAAGCATAATGCCTCTTGTCAGCATTCCACATCTCTTGTTTTGGAACCCCTTCCTCAGATTTTTCACTCATGTTTCATCCCCAGTGACAACCTTGTTGAGAAGCTCATAACGTTACTCTGGGTATCGCTGGAGGCAGAGTCCTATGACACAAGCATACAATTATTGGTACACTGCTAAGATAAATGCCTTGATAATGGTGCTGACTAAGTGGAGAAGTAGCCAATGAATCTCTGTAAATATTGCAATAAATATTTCTTACTTATTAATGTTTTTGTTTACTTTATCGGTGATCGGACCTTACTTTCCAAATAACCCTTGTATTTTTTTCTTCTCTTCGTCTTTCAAAGATACACCACTTGAAGTATATGAGGCATTGGAGAAATTTGGTCATGATGGATTCAGACCAGGTCAGGAAGAAGCCATAATGAGAATTCTGTCAGGATTATCAACTCTGGTGACATTGGCAACAGGTGGAGGCAAGAGTCTTTGTTATCAGTTGCCAGCATACTTATATTCACAGCGAAGCAAGTGCATCACTTTAGTGGTGTCCCCACTTGTATCACTTATGGAAGATCAGGTATGCTAAATTCAATTTAATTATATTTTATTATTAGAATAATTTGTGTCATATTGTGCCATTATTAAAAATAATAAATGCCACGAATTGTTTCTCTCATAGAAAAATGCCTGCATTATGAAAACTTTACGTAAATCTGTGAGGCATTTAGTTTGAAAGCCCGCTCTTGCAGTCTCTGAGAGACTGATGCCTGTTCGTAGCGAGCTTCCCCTCTCTTCTCCTTCCCCCCTTGTCTTTATGTGCCGCTATCTCACTCTCTCAGTTGCACTTCTCGCTCGCACAGTTTCAGTTCAGCTGTGGTATAGATCTAAGCGGCAGTGAAATCTCTTCTAGCTGCGAGCAAGATGCTTTGTCATTACAGTAATGTTTTTCATTTGTTATAAACGACAGTAATTGTGGTGTGATTAAAGAAACTTCTACGCATGTCAAGGAAACAATAGAAGATCGATTGCAGATCCTATATAACAGTATGTAATCCCGCCACTCGATCTCTTTCTTGATTAGGCTGTTGGCCAAGAATGGTCGCTCTAAACAATGGCTGCCGAAAGGCAGAGGAGAAATCAATGGCCGTCCAGGCTTCAGCTTTCCAGTTGTAGGGTGAGTCTTTATCAAGTAACATCTTGTGTATTTATTGTTTATCCGTGTTTCTTTTCTGGCGTTAAGAAAATATTTTGGCAACGCTATGTTCTGAAACATGTTTGATTTTGAAGGCCTCATGGCTTAAATCGTTTCATTAATATGAACTTGTAACTTTAAAAATGGATATAGTTTAATTTTGGTTTTTGATTTCAAATTAATGATTTAATTTGGGAGTTCCTTATTGGAATTTTAAGTTGGTAATTAATTTCAGTTGAGGATTTTTATTATTTTATGTAAATCTTAACTTCTTTCATCTGCAACTGGAACATTTTAGTTCGTAGGCAAAATTTTAACAGCTTCAAGAAAGAGGGCTTTCCTCGTTGGGCCCCCGAGGAAAGGGAATATTTATTATTTGTAAGTATGTGAGGCCCAAAAGAACAGGTTAGTGTCATTTAAATATTTATGTATATTTAAAATAATTATGAAGGAAATACAATCTAACCAAATATGAAGATTTATGAATTTGACTTCTAGATTGTATTCCCTTAACTATCTTGTGTAGTTTTAAATTTCTAATTTAATTTTGAAGGGTTTTTAAAATATTATTTGTTTAGTTTGATCATCTCCTTCAAAATAAATTATAAAGATTGATGTGAAGGATTTCTTGTCTGGATTTTAAAAAAGGAACTTGTAATATTTTAGGTCTGGTGATTTTGCCCAACTTGTTTTACTAATGTTGTAAAATTCAATCAATACTATGTGAAGGATTTAGCACGTATTCATTATAAATATTGATATTTTAATAGGATCAAAATATGAATCAAATTTGACATGAAATGTTTAATTAATACCAAGAATATGCATGTGCAATGAAAACTTACATTATTAATAAGAGCGTGTATTAAATGCATGGCAAGTATATTGTGTATAGCATAAATTTATTGTTTTTTTAAGAGAACTTTCTTAAAAGAATTCATAGGAAATTGTAATTTAAAATTTAGGGAAATCAAACTACGTTGATAAATCATCTTAATGAAGTGCATGTCCAGTTTTAATTCTTATTGTAAAATAATAGTTTAATATATATATTTTTAGAAAACTTAAAATATTTCTTTGTAGTGTTTCCACTTATTCGAAAAGGCTAGAAAGCACTCTAGGCTATTCGAAATATTTTGCTTTGTACCATCCCCAGTGCATTTATTCGTTTCCAGAGCCTCTGGTGCCCAGCGATAACCTTCCACAATCCTTACCCTATTGTTGCGCTGTGGAGGGTGGTGCAAAGTTAGTGATAGCTTTCGAGCGTGGTTCTTAACCAAATTGGTTAGCCCACGATTGTAATTAGTTTGCAAAACAGTGAAGAAATATTTTTTTTTTAAGTGGAAACATCAAAATGAAATATTTGAATGTTAATTTAACTGTGATTTAATGTTTTATTTTGTTTTAATGGTCTGTTCTCTTGGCTAAAATTGTGTACTTTGCCTTTCATGTCACTAATAATGGAGAGAACTAGGGTGAAACCTGATAATTTGCTGAAGTCTGACCTGATCTACGAACTAAAAATAAGAGGTATTCAACCAGATGAGAGTCGAGTAGTGCCAGAATTACGCAAGGAGTTGAGAGAAAATTTGGACCTACCAGTCAACTTAGATTATCTGGGTGAGTCACAAACCTCTCTTTTATTAAGTGAAGTGCAAGATAGGTTAGAATTTCTCGATGATCAATTGGGTCATGAGAATATCAGTAGTACAGGTGTAGCAAAAGTGATAGATAGAGCTCGTCATCTTAAAAACCGTGTTAGTGACATAAAGCTGTTAGTCGGAAAGACTCCTTATGAGCAAAAGTGGATCGATGCTGACCATAAACTCAATGAAATGTTAAGCAAACTTAACTGGAATGATACGGAGTTAGATGCTGTGGTGAGCGCACAGCCTGATCGCAAAGTGAAAAATCCCTTAGAGCCAGTGAATACTAGTCAAACTGCTAGGGACCACCTTATTGATTATGAATCCCCGATTAGACAAACCCGAACTGAGTTTTTAGACCATAGTCAGGCGTACCGAGCAGAAAGTAGTGGTTTTTCTTATCCTAGACCAGACGTTAAGCCAAATTTGTTTCCTCCTATGCACCGAGTATCTTTCGCCAATCTCCCTCACCCATTAGCTTCACTTCTTGAAAATGGTTCCCATTTTTCTGATGAAACTGTGGAAAAGGTGTTAGAATTTATTGGTTATGTCTGCGATTTGAAAGAACAAGCTTCAGTTTTTGATTTTGATGACAGAGATATCTTGGCATATTTATTTTCTAAACTTTCAGGAGCTTTTCGCGACGTGGCTTTGGAAGCGATTAATACTGGATTAGGTTTAAACCATTTTCATGAAAAGCTGCTAAATATTTACTTGCCTGTCCGAGCTCGAGCTGCTCTAGTCAACAAGCATTTTTATCGCACTCAAGCAGGCGGTGAATCTCTTGCTGCATATGCTAGAAGCGTTAGGAGAAGTGCAAGCATTTTCAAGTTACGTCTGTCTGAGAAAGAGATTGTAGATACCATTGCCGAAGGTATGTCTCCTGAAACTAGGTCGAAGGTAGTTTTTGAGAGTAGGCCGGTGTCTTTTAAGGAATTGGAGAGTTTATGCGCCAGGGTTAATGCCATAAGCTACACCGATTCGCTGAGGTGTGAACAAGAAGTTTCCCCTCGTGCCGTTCAGCCCAAGCCCAGTGTTAGATTTGACAGTGCTACTAATAGGAAGACAGTTACGTGTTTTAGATGTGGTAAAGCGGGACATGTAGTGAGGTTCTGCAAAGCTCCTGTGAATAGAAATGTGGAGAATAGTAATGCTCCCAGTCGCTCTGGAGAATGAGAATTGTTCCACTCTAGGTACCAGAGTGGAGACTCAGTGGTCAGTTCTAATGTTTTCAAGAGACTTAAGACGAGTGAGGTTAGGAAGACAGACGAGACGGACTTGCTGGACGAGCCTACTAGGGAATCGCGCGCCCCTAGTAAGCGGACCATTTTGTTTAACAGGACTCACGCTACAGACCTTAAATGCCAGACTCACCGTTCCTACCCGACAAGGACTTTTATTAACAGTGATTTTAGTAAACTGAACACAGACTACATGACCACGCATGTAAATTCTCTCAGAAAAAACAGGAAAGTTAGTAGAAAAAAGTGTAAACATGTCAAAAATAAAACTGTGAATGCGGCTCACAGTATAAATTATGGTCCGGACCCTCGCCGTGCAAATAAACCAAATAATGACTACCCTAATTGTGACAAAATGGAGGTACAAAGTACCGATAATCCACATCAAGTAGCTGCTATAGTAGACGCTAAGCTACCGATGCTTGGGGTTGAAATATGTCAATTCAACTTGTCCGCACTACTGGATAGTGGGGCAGCCGTGTCTTTACTCTCAAAAGACGCCTACAATAGGATGTGTCTTGCAAATAAACACATGCCTAGAATCGTTAAGGGAAATGCTAACTATAGGACAGCGGATGATCAGTTACTTTCTTCGGTAGGTTCCGTGTCTTTAAAAATCAAAATTGGGAATTTCACTTGGAAGTGTCATTTTGTTGTTTGTGAGAATTTAGTGATGCCTGTCATTCTAGGCTATCCTTTTATGCAGAAGGCAGGTTTATTTTTAGACTTTGGCAGTAAGAAGTGTCATTTCAAATTTTCTCCTGATTTCAAATTTGATTTGTTTTTCGGTGTTCCGTTCTGCAATTTAATGACATCTGATAGCAGTAAGTTAATAAATTTTCTAAATCCATCTGATTTATTACCTGAGAATGTCAGTTCTGTCTCTGTAGACTTGGCGCATTTGGGACCAAGTGACAAAAACCAAGTGACGCGTCTATTAGAGGAATTCCCAGATGTTTTGACACCGAAGTTAGGGTTGACTAATGTACTAGAATATGACATTGAGCTGCTCGATACTCAACCCGTTCGTAGACCTCCATACAGGCTGTCTCCGCCCCGAATGGCCATCTTGAAAGAACATATTAATACTATGGTCGAACAAGGAGTCCTCAGGGTTTCCAAGTCCGATTATAGTAGTCCGGTCTTTCTAGTACCGAAACCTGGAGGGAAGTTCAGACCGGTAATTGATTATCGACATCTCAATGCCAAGATCAAGATAGATTCAGTGCCTTTACCTGATATTCATTCAGCCTTCAGTTTCTTTTCCGGTGCCAAAATTTTCTCCTCGTTGGACCTTAACCAAGCCTATTACCAGATACCTCTTACAGAGCGATCTAAGCGCTATACAGCCATTATATGTGACTGGAATACCTATGAATTCTCTAGAATCCCTTTCGGCCTCGCCACTGGGGCTCAGGTCCTCACACGCTTGTTGGATCAAATATTTTCTGACGTCAAGTTTAAATATGTCTACCATTATTTGGACGATTTAGTAGTCTACTCAGATTCTTTTGAGGAGCACCTGGAGCATCTAAGGGAGGTATTTTCTCGATTAAGGAATGCTGGTCTAACCCTTAATCCTGAAAAAGTGAACATTGCTGCTCGGCGTCTTTCCTTTCTTGGTCATTTGGTGTCTGCCGATGGTGTCACCATTGACCCGGAACGGACTGAGGCTATTCAGAA
Source organism: Ectobius pallidus (assembly GCA_964059195.1). NCBI lineage: Eukaryota > Metazoa > Arthropoda > Insecta > Blattodea > Ectobiidae > Ectobius > Ectobius pallidus. The sequence continues at coordinate 91,661,029 of CAXKWD010000002.1, forward strand.
ATTTCCCCCTCCTAAAGATGTAAAAGGTGTAGCCAGATTTGTTGGTATGATTAATTTTTTTAGAAAATTTATTCCTAACATGGCAGAAATTTCAGCGCCTTTGAATAATTTGAGAAAAAAGAATGTCAAGTTTGTGTGGTCACCTGAGTGCCAGGAAGCTTTTCAAAAACTTAAAATGTTGATCATGTCTCCCCCTGTTTTGGCCATGCCAGACTTTTCCAAGAAATTCATCTTGCAGTGCGATGCTTCGCCTGTAGCTTTGGCATCTGTTCTCCTACAGGAATTCGAGGAGGGTAGAAGGCCTGTGGCGTATGCCTCTAGGACTTTGACCCCTCCGGAACGCGTGTATTCTATGTATGAGCTTGAGGCTCTCGCTGTACTCTTTGGAGTGGAGAAATTCAAGCTTTACATAGAACATGTAGAATTTTTGCTGGAAACCGATTGCCAAGCTTTGAGTTGGGTGCTGGCCAAGCCTCGTACCACAGGAAGAATTGCGAGGTGGGCAGTCAGGCTTTCCGCATTTAAATTTAAAGCTAAACATATTAGAGGGACTGACAATGTAGTAGCCGACGGCTTAAGCCGTATGTTTAGTCCAGAAGAAATATTACAAAGTCCTGAAAATGTTTTGGAAGAGCCTAAAGAGCTATCTGGCATGATCGGAAACATTTTAGGCGATTTTCCTCTTGCTTTCACTTCTTTAACTGATCATCAGGCCAATGATGAAGAGTTAGCTCCCCTTATAGCCCGCCTTAAAGGTGGAGAAGACATACGCCACTATGTCTTTAGAAATAATGTATTATATAGTGCCCCAGCGCGTAGGTCACCCTCCAGAATTGTCTTACCAGCTGCATTAAGAGACATGGTATTCAAATATCATCATGAGTCTCCAGTAGGAGGACATTTAGGGTTCTACAAGACGCGGGCGAAAATTAAACAATCCTTTGTTTGGAAGGGTATGGATGGTTACATAAAAGCGAGGATAAAGGCATGCCAGCAGTGCGCCATATCCAAGCCTGCTCAATGTACCAAAATCGGATTTTTAGCTTCTAGTGTGCCTAACGCACCAATGGATAGGTTACATATTGACTTTGTTGGCAAGTTACCCCGTTCAAGAAGCGGAAACGCTTATATTCTAGTTGCAGTAGATGCATTTTCTAAATTTGTTTGGCTATTTCCCTTGAGAGATGCTACAACTAATTCTACTATTCAAAGTTTAAAAAGAATCTTTTCTATGACAGGATTTCCGAAGTCTTTAGTTTCAGATAACGCTAGTTGCTTCATTTCTAAGTCCTTTAAGAAATTCCTATTCTCGTTAGGTATTCAGCATATCCGTACAGCTCCATTTCACCCTTCTCCAAACTTTTCGGAGCGTTTTAACAGAAATCTGAAGGCCGCATTGATTGCGTACCATTCAGACGAGCATGTCGCCTGGGACAAGGAACTGTTCTGGTTACAGTTTGCGTTTAACACCGCACGACATGAAGCTCACAAACAAACTCCATTTCAGTTAATGTTTGCTTTTCCGCCCAATAGTCCCCTTTCCAATGCTTGGTCTTTAGCAGAGCTCTTGCCAGAAGAACAAGACGCAGGTAGAGTTAAAGAGATTTGGAAAAAGGCAGCTGCCAATCTGCGACTTGCTCACCAAAAGACTCAAGAGAGATATGATGCTAATAGACGGCCAGTAAATTTTGTGGTAGGAGACAGGGTATTTTTGAAAAACTTTCCAAAGAGTAAGGCAGTGGATAGATTTTCTGCGAAGCTCGCTAGAAAGTTCAGAGGTCCTTACGACGTAATCAGGTTCTTAACCCCTGTGACTGTGCTTTTAAAAGATTGTATATCTGATAAAACAGTCAAGGCACACGTCAGTCATGTTAAAAAGACCTGATCTTAAGTTTTTCCTAAGAGAACAGAATTTCAGAGTACCAGGAAGAAGATGGTTTGCTACACGACTTCAGATTCGACACCAGCCAGGGCGAGAGTTGGTGAAGACTAAGACAGAAGATACTGGATGCCGGTAGTTCCCAGCAGTCGAAAGAGTTGAGGGGATCTCAAGTCGAGTGGGACTCCGATCTATGGAAAGCATGGTGAAATACGGTTTCTGTTTTTTTTGTTTCTCAAGTCAGCAATCTTTTCCCAGAACTTTATTTAAACAGCAAGAGAAAGCCAAGGAATCAGACGAACATAATGTTCATACTTGTATAATTTTTGTAAATATAGTATTCTAATTATGTTAAATTAATGTCATGGTGATTACCATGTAAAAGGGTATAATTTAAATTGTAAATATAGTGATGCAGTGTATTTTAATTAGTTGTGATAGTGTAATGTAAATGTTATAATAGGACTGCATGTTGATTTTTCTCCGTTTCATGTAAATATTTTTGAAGAAGCTTTAAGAAATTTTAAAAATCTGGATTATACTAGAGCTATCCTTTTAAAACTTCAAAGTATCAGGAGAGTAAAATATTCACTTGTATGTTGCCTTGAATTTCTGTGATCTGCCGCTAGTCTTGTCATTTCAGGAGGTCTTTATACTAGTGGAAGATGCGGAGTCACTGTGGTATCAAGACAGAGTGGGCTACTTCCTGAACGCGGGTCCTGAAAAGCTGGACAGTCTCACTGTGGGAGAAAGGAAGACGTCGTCTCGCCTATAATGTCTCCTCTCCGTGAATATACAGTGCCTGCCAGCGAGCACCGACATGGACGATGGTGAAAAGGGTTGGATACCTGGTTTGTAAGAATGGACTCGTAAACAAGGTAAAATCCTCCCAAATAATTAAGTGCTCTAGTCGGATCCGGTTCATAGCGAAGTGCTCGTCTGACTTGAAGACCTTTCAGTGAACTCTATGATTTTCTTCCCACTAGTTAATTAATTTTTTTCTATGAGAGATTACCTGTATGGTTTGGAATATATTCCAACATATATTCCAAGTCATGGGGGGGGTGATTTGTGCCATTATTAAAAATAATAAATGCCACGAATTGTTTCTCTCATAGAAAAATGCCTGCATTATGAAAACTTTACGTAAATCTGTGAGGCATTTAGTTTGAAAGCCCGCTCTTGCAGTCTCTGAGAGACTGATGCCTGTTCGTAGCGAGCTTCCCCTCTCTTCTCCTTCCCCCCTTGTCTTTATGTGCCGCTATCTCACTCTCTCAGTTGCACTTCTCGCTCGCACAGTTTCAGTTCAGCTGTGGTATAGATCTAAGCGGCAGTGAAATCTCTTCTAGCTGCGAGCAAGATGCTTTGTCATTACAGTAATGTTTTTCATTTGTTATAAACGACAGTAATTGTGGTGTGATTAAAGAAACTTCTACGCATGTCAAGGAAACAATAGAAGATCGATTGCAGATCCTATATAACAGTATGTAATCCCGCCACTCGATCTCTTTCTTGATTAGGCTGTTGGCCAAGAATGGTCGCTCTAAACAATGGCTGCCGAAAGGCAGAGGAGAAATCAATGGCCGTCCAGGCTTCAGCTTTCCAGTTGTAGGGTGAGTCTTTATCAAGTAACATCTTGTGTATTTATTGTTTATCCGTGTTTCTTTTCTGGCGTTAAGAAAATATTTTGGCAACGCTATGTTCTGAAACATGTTTGATTTTGAAGGCCTCATGGCTTAAATCGTTTCATTAATATGAACTTGTAACTTTAAAAATGGATATAGTTTAATTTTGGTTTTTGATTTCAAATTAATGATTTAATTTGGGAGTTCCTTATTGGAATTTTAAGTTGGTAATTAATTTCAGTTGAGGATTTTTATTATTTTATGTAAATCTTAACTTCTTTCATCTGCAACTGGAACATTTTAGTTCGTAGGCAAAATTTTAACAGCTTCAAGAAAGAGGGCTTTCCTCGTTGGGCCCCCGAGGAAAGGGAATATTTATTATTTGTAAGTATGTGAGGCCCAAAAGAACAGGTTAGTGTCATTTAAATATTTATGTATATTTAAAATAATTATGAAGGAAATACAATCTAACCAAATATGAAGATTTATGAATTTGACTTCTAGATTGTATTCCCTTAACTATCTTGTGTAGTTTTAAATTTCTAATTTAATTTTGAAGGGTTTTTAAAATATTATTTGTTTAGTTTGATCATCTCCTTCAAAATAAATTATAAAGATTGATGTGAAGGATTTCTTGTCTGGATTTTAAAAAAGGAACTTGTAATATTTTAGGTCTGGTGATTTTGCCCAACTTGTTTTACTAATGTTGTAAAATTCAATCAATACTATGTGAAGGATTTAGCACGTATTCATTATAAATATTGATATTTTAATAGGATCAAAATATGAATCAAATTTGACATGAAATGTTTAATTAATACCAAGAATATGCATGTGCAATGAAAACTTACATTATTAATAAGAGCGTGTATTAAATGCATGGCAAGTATATTGTGTATAGCATAAATTTATTGTTTTTTTAAGAGAACTTTCTTAAAAGAATTCATAGGAAATTGTAATTTAAAATTTAGGGAAATCAAACTACGTTGATAAATCATCTTAATGAAGTGCATGTCCAGTTTTAATTCTTATTGTAAAATAATAGTTTAATATATATATTTTTAGAAAACTTAAAATATTTCTTTGTAGTGTTTCCACTTATTCGAAAAGGCTAGAAAGCACTCTAGGCTATTCGAAATATTTTGCTTTGTACCATCCCCAGTGCATTTATTCGTTTCCAGAGCCTCTGGTGCCCAGCGATAACCTTCCACAATCCTTACCCTATTGTTGCGCTGTGGAGGGTGGTGCAATATCTTATATTTTCTTGAGAAAAAATGGTAGTAAATCTTGACAAATTATACAGTAGAACCTCAATTATCTGTCTTACTGAATGGGAAAAAGTGCACAATTAAGTGGAAGAATTGGATAATCCATATTATTAAATTTAGTGGTACAATGTTATATTTTATTTGTATCTAACATTAAACAAATCTGTCACTTTTGATTGAATTTTCATGTTACTCAATTTCTTTCTTCATTCTAATTTTCCATGTCATAAGAAAATCAGACAAATCAGGATTGTTTTCTTTATCGAGAAAATCACATATTTGTGACTTAGATCGAGACTCACAAGGGGTAATTTTTTACTATTTAGTTACCGGTAAGTGCATAGTAAAATTGTCATTTGACTTTTTAACAATGCACTATAATAATATAACAGATACTATAATATTAAGACAGAAGTTAAGTGTTGACTGAAATCAGAAAATGCTTGTTTTTTATGCAATTCAGAAATGTTTATTTTCTCATCTTCTGTCCAGAAATCTAATCTAAATATAAACATTTTTAAGACAGTTATCTGCCAGTTTTATTATTTGGTTGTGAGACATGGTCCCTTACTCTTCAGGAAGAACATAATCTAAGAGTGTTTGAAAACAGGGTGCTTAGGAAAATATTTGATCCTAAAAGAAATGATAGGGTTGAATAAGGTGGCAGGCTTTTGTAAGTGTGGCAGTAAATCTCCAGGTTCCTTAAAAAAGGTAATTTTCCTTGAGCTTGCTTAGGAATTGGGTATTGCCAATGAGTAAGTGCAGGGGCGTACTCAGAGGGGGCTAAGGGGGCAACAACCCCCTCCGAAATGCTAAGCAATGCTAATATGTTGCATATAATGTAATTTTCATTTCTCAGATAGTTTAATTGCACATCATGACTCATGAAATGCAAAAGGCGAATTGTATAATAGAAATGCCGTTACTGCTTCGTCTAAGTATGTACAAAATTCAGTTTAACATTGAATTTTTACCTAAGCATGTACAAAATTCTGCTTAACATTGAATTTTTACCTAAGTGGCTCAAGCTGGCATGAATGTATGCTATCGCAGTTGATATGAATGTAATAGAAGGTCTGTACAAATTCTGAGGAACCATCTATAGCCTATAATGACACAAATTAAGCTGAACTTTGTTTGTTTTTTGTTTGTTTGTTTGTTTGTATGTTTGCTATTATTCTTACTTGAAGTGTCTTGATTTAATTGTTGACCTTAATCATGTAATTTTGTGTAGGAAAAATATTAATTGTATCAGTATTCTTTATCTTAGTAGGCAATCTGCACTGAGCAGAAAGATATTAAAATAAAAATGTATAATTCAGACATCTGAGTGCATTTTCGGGGTTATACCAAAGCATAATTCCCTATACTATTTAACATGTACAGAGGGGATAGAACCAGATAAACTAATTGAAAAAGAAAGAAAGAAAGAAAGAAAGAAAAAAAAACATTTTAACACTTAGCCTCCATGATTTTAAAGTGTATTTTATGAAAAGTACTAGAATTTTTTTAATGACTATACTGACATCTTATTTTGTTATACTGTATTTACTTTTTGCACTAATCTTTTCCGTACTTAATTACAGGTCACTGGAGTTTCATCGTGTGTTCAAGCAGCCTGCTTGCACACAAACCAAACACAGCAGCAACGTCAAAAAGTGATAGATGCTGCAAAGTCCGGAGCACTTGATATTCTTTTGGTTTCTCCTGAAGCTGTTGTGTCTGGTGAAAGAGCTACTGGTTTTGGCAGTATATTGCGAGAACTTCCAGATATCGCTTTTGCGTGCATAGATGAAGCTCATTGCGTTTCACAGTGGTCACACAACTTTAGACCTTCTTATCTTGTTATATGCAAGGTTAGTATATTATTTTTATTTTATTTTATGAATATAAAGTTCACCTATGCTCAGTATATAAGAACATTTTTAGACACCTAACCTATTTTAAAAAACATAATTTATCCTATGACATTTTACCTCGTATAAAAGCAGCATAAGCTACTAGTCTATAAATATATAAAAAAACTTATGTAGATATGATACAATAGTCATAACCCTATTAAAAATTCTTAACACATTTAAAAATATGTTTAAAGTCCTTAAAAATGCCAGTCTTATAATAAAAAGTAGATGTCTTCTTACGATGCGTTTCAACGTTAATTCGTCATTTTACGAATTAAGATGAGGCATCATTTGTTTTATTCATAGGCAGCACTGCCTATGGGGAAAATATGTAAATGGCAGGAAATACATCCATTTAAAAATTGTTAATGGCAGATATTGTCGGTGTATAATAAAAGACTGGACCAGTGGAAAATGATGTCAATGGCAAGAATGTAAAAAGGGGATTTTACTGTATTAAGATTTGTTACTTACAAAACTATTGTAATGATGTGATAAATAAATTGATCAAATATGTCTGCCATGTTTTACATAATGCAAGGTATGTTATGATTCGACCATGATGTTAATTATTTGGTCTGCCTTTCCTAGAAAATTACCAGATAATTTTATTTTAGGTACTGAGAGAGAAACTGGGAGTGAAAACAGTGCTGGGTTTAACAGCAACAGCAACCAAAGCTACTTGTTCCAGCATAGTGACTCATCTTAATATCCCTGATGGAGAAAAGGGAGTGATCAAAGATATTCCTCTACCCTGTAATTTGGTGTTGTCAGCGTCTCGTGATGCACAGAGGGACAGAGCTTTGATTTCATTACTGCACGGGAAAAGATTCAAAGCTTGCCAGTCTATCATAATTTACTGTATAAGACGTGACGAATGTGAAAGGCTTGCCTCTCTTATCAGGACTTGCCTACAGGTGCGTATTTATAATAGTATTATTTATACCATTAGTAGTATTATTTATACCTAAACCTGCATGTCCATCCTTAGCTGTGTGAAGGGAAACACACTGCCTAATTTCACCTGAAGTCCAAACTACTTTCTACTCACTGGCACCTAACAGGAACACTCTAAAAATTATACTGTATTTTTGTTGTGCCATATCCTGTCCTTTATTTCTGCTGGGACATACTGTCAGATACATGTACATTTGCGGTATTTCGAACCGCACTATTTCGGGCTTCTACTGTATCGTCTCGAATCCTGTGCCCCCTTGTTGGGGCGTAGGGCCTCCAAGTGGAGGTTTCTGTACCTATGTGAATTTTGTTACGTTTATTTTCCTAGAGAGGGCAGAGGGACAGGTGGTAAGCCCATCGCCCCTTAACCCCTCTCCGGAAACTAAGGTATTACTTGGACGTGAAAGGGCCGAGAAATTTTGTCCAGAGGCTCTAATTTAGGCTTGGAGTTCTTTTACGTGCCGTAAATCTACGACACGGGCCCGCCCAGCTTAAAGTCCCTCCCGGAGGACTCCGTGCCCAGGATTTTTACTTCCTGAAAAACCCATCGACTGCGGCCGGGTTTGACCCTGCGACCTTCAGATCTAGAGGCGGGCACGCTACCTCTAGACCACCGCAGCCAACGCTTCTACTGTATAGGCCTGTCTAATTAATGTGTCAACTTAATAACTTTGTGGGCTAAAATTAAAACTATTCATAAGTTTCGGAATCCTATAGCTGTTATGTACAGTGTATGTAAGTTAAAAAGCTCTTTTGTATCTCAGATATAGATGTGGCAAACTAAAATTGTATTTTTTTAATGCTCTTTATAGGATAGAGCAAGGCCTGAAGAAACCAAGAGAGGTCGACGGATATCCTGGAATGCTGAACCTTACCATGCTGGTCTCAGTGCAGCTCGTAGAAAACAAGTTCAAAAGGCCTTTATGAATGGCAAGTTCAGTTTTATTTTCATGTACTACCCTACTGTACTTCCCTCTTTATTTATTGAATTTTATTTTATTTTGTTTTATTCTTCAGGTTTACTTAATATTATGTTCATATTAGGGTGTAGGGTTATGCACAGCAAAGATAATTTTGTCTTTTTTGACTATTTACGTATAGTGCCTATTAATACCTATTACTTGATTTCCAAACCAATATCACATTGCATTTAAACAGTTGTAATGTACTGTAACTTATATTTGAAGAATCCATTGTACTGGCACTCTGTATCTTAAAAATTTCATTTGATGTTTCCTTTATATTCTAGTGACCTAAAAATTCTTTGTCAGAGTGTTATTCCCCAAACTTACACTGAATGCGATCAGTTGCTTTCTTCAGTAAAGATATTAAAATTTAATGTATTGTGCTCCTGAAATATAATTAGTAATTGTGATAATATTTGGTGTTACACCTCCTGCTTCAAAGCTTATGATTGATTGCAAACCTAATTTATTTTATGTTATTGAAATAGTTCAAGTAATAATGATAGGCCTAAAGGTCTTTCAACAGCAATAAGTCATTTGCACTTATTTCCATTTACTATACATTATATTTTAAATTCCAATCCAGTGTTCGCTAGTATTGGGGGAAATCTCAAAACCCATTTCAGATTGGTTAGACATTTATTTTGAACCCATGACCTGCTAAATATGAATATGAGACAATACTGCCTCTTCCAACCCACTCAGATAATATCATGTTAATTACAAACTATTGATTACAGTGCATGCCGCTTATTGTGATCACTTCGGGACGCAGCTAATCTGATAATGTTAACCGATTGATAACAGTAGCCGAAGGAATTAAATGAAGGTTATTTATTCATATATAAGACAATACACTACAAAACAGGATTAAAAGTATTTGTTCATAAAATAATATGTAACAGTGAATCATTGAACCACTCATAGGCTAATACAGTATTAGACTGCAAGCAGCTATTTTTTCAACCAGTAACAAAGTTTAAAATTGTTTTTACTTTCCTTTAGGAGTCTATTAACCAATACTCCATACTCAGTTACGAGTTACGAGTATTTTTGGAAGTCTATACTGATCTGTGGTGAACACTGCATAACAAAATATCTAACACAAGTCTGTTCAAGTCTTTTAATTTTATAGTAGCCATCACTGCATGTCATCACTGTTTTCTTCATAAATAAAAAACTGCAACTTAACCGAGGGGTGAAACATGTTTTATTGCTTAAAAGAGAAAGTTAGGCAATGTCACCCCCTTGAACTGGTCATCCTGTGAGCTGGGAACATTTTAACACAATACAGTTGGGTTAAAAACGAAACCCTTAAAAACAGAATTTTGAATGATGTCCAGTACTTGGAAATAAAGCCGCAAAACGGAAAATGTGATAACATAAACCGAATCTTTCATTACAATACACAGCAATTTTTTAATGTATTATTAATCCAAACGGGACTTCATAAAAGTGATAACATTACCCGATTGATAACATTATCCGTAATTACATTAAGTGGCGTTCACTGTATATTGATTACAATTGCCAGGAGCCAAAAGATAGTCTGAAGTAAGTTATGAAAACAAAAACAAAAGAACAGTCAGAAGTGGATAAAGAATGTTTGATTTTCTAAACATTACTAAACACTTATTTTTTCCTCAACATTTAAAAAAATGTAGCCTTTCAAAATTATAGGGAGGATTTTCATTGAAAATGAATATATAACACTAATTTAAAAAGCAAAACCTATTGGACTTGTATTGTGTGCAGAAAGCAAAGGCATTTATTGGAAGGCTTTCAAATGTTTGTGACATGAAAACATTGATTTTCCAAAGCAGATCAGACTGAACATAAAATAAATAATGCTGAGTACTCACTTTGTTGTTCAATATTTGTTTTTCAGGAAATCTCCGTATTGTAGTAGCAACTGTAGCATTTGGTATGGGAATTAATAAGCAAGATATAAGAGCTGTAATTCATTATAACATGCCTCGTAACTTTGAGAGCTATGTGCAGGAGGTAGGACGAGCTGGACGAGATGGCCTTCCAGCACATTGCCATCTCTTCCTGGATTCTGAAGGTGGAGATCTGAATGAGCTCCGTCGCCACATTTATGCCAATTCAGTTGACCGCCATACTGTTCGAAAATTGTTGCAGAGAGTGTTTGTCCCATGTAAATGTGTAAAATTTGCCAACCTCCTTCACGATGTTGACTTCAGTGATGATGTAACAGCAAAAGATTTCCCTGAAGGACTTCAAACTCCCTCAGTAATAGAGGAGAGTCCAAAGAAGGAAGTCAAAAACAAAATTAACTGTCCTGGACATGAGGTTGCTTTTTCTGTAGAAAATACTGTAAAAGCATTAGATTTGCCTGAAGAGAACATATCTACAATGTTATGTTACCTGGAGCTGCACAAGAAACGGTGGATCAAAGTCATGTCTCCAGCCTACACTATGTGTAAGATCATGAGCTACAAGGGGCCTAAAGCATTGAAAGCTGCAGCAAAGTCAGTAAGTATTAGCACTACATTAATTAGAATTACTCATTTCTTTCACATGGAAAACGAATCTGTCCTTGATATAATGGAACATCATAACTAGGATTCGGATGTTTATGAAACATCATATTTTTATCCTGACCTCCATTCTTGCTGAAAACACAAATTAAACACAAATTGCACATTTGTTATCATAATCGGACCGTTTATATTTTGCATATAAAGTCATATTTTGTTCATTTTCATGGTTTGTTCATATTTTGGTCATATTCGTAATTTAACGTAATATTTCAGTTATAAATTCGGTAAAAGAGCAAAATTATGCAGTATGTGCAGTGGTATCTGGAAACATTAACAGATTAGAAATCCTTTACAAATAAACTTTTAAATCACCTGTAAAATTGTTAAAAAGTGATTAATGTGATGTAATATTTTAGTGTCTTAAAAGTTTTAAATTGGAACATTTATTTTTAGATAATACATTATTTTATGAAGGGATATTTAGGATTTTTGGGTCATATTTTGTCATTTTTAAGGTCATATTTACCAATCCTAGAATTTGAAGGAAGTTTATATAGTGAAGTTATAATCAAATTGAAACTTGAGATGGAGGTTTAACATACGTAACTTCACTTAATTCAAGCACTAACCTGAACATGTTTCGAGCAAACTTCATGACTCATCATCAGCTATACTCCATCTGTCTGTTGTATATTGGCAGCTCGAAACATGTTCAGGTTAGTGCTTGAATTAAGTGAAGTTACGTATGTTAAACCTCCATCTCAAGTTTCAATTTCATATTTACCACTTTTTTAGGTCATAAACGTCCGAACCCTATTCATAACATTTCTTTATTTGAAATTCCAATCAGTTGGTGTATAACTGATGAATATGGATGACGATAATCTTCAAAACTAGTTCATGAAGTATAGAAAGTAAAGTATACTTGCTAGACCCAACTCAATGTATATCTTATGTTACATAGCTTCACTGTGTAAACTTCCAATATAATATGTATTATGGTTTTAAACACACTTAAACTTCACTTTTATTACCTTAGGATTATGTAGTTTCAATCACAATTGATATCATCCTCAGCTATATCTGAAATTTGGTTGACAGGTCTGCTCCCCTCAATGACCAATCCTGGCTGCTGGATGCCATCTAGTGGTGGGTGAATGTATCTTCTGATTAGACTGTCTTCTGTCGGTTTCTCAAAATCCAGTAATCTCTGTGTGTGTGTGTGTGTGTGTTTTTTTTTTTTTTTTTTTTTTAATAACAATTTTTTTCCAGGCTGTTAATTCTGGAGGTCTTTCTACTGGTTTTAATAGTTTTACATCCTGTTCTATTTCATGCCCCTCTCCTCAAAAATGAGCTGCTATTGCAGATTTGTCTGTCTGTCTCTGAATTTAATGTTCGTAAAACGTTCTTTGAATCTAATTTAATTTCAGTATTTCTTTTTGTTTGTCTGATGTATACTTTCTCGCAATCATTGCAATCTATTTGGTAAATACCTACTTTTTATTGAGAGGTTCTTTATCATTATGTTAATTTTTTAGGAGGTTTCTTAATTGATCTTATTCTGGACAAAAAGGAATATTGAAATTAGATTCAAAGAACAGTTTAGAGAACTTGACAGAAGCTTTATGCTAAGATTATTATTATTATTATTATTATTTTATTTTTATTATTATTATATTATTTTTTTTTATTTTTTTTTAATTATTTTTATTTTTTTTAGGGAGGGGGGGCCTGAAATGGTTTCTTAGATGATGGGTAGGTTTATGGTAGGGAAAATATGAGGCACAGCATCCACTGTTAAATATTGTATCCTGATAAGTTCTACTAGTGAATTTATGTGCTTTCGTTAAGAAATTATCATAAAAATAGATCACAGATATGATTTGATAGTGCACTGCAGTAGCGAAGCGTAACACAGCCTAGGCTAAACAATATAGAATTAAAAACATTGTTAAATACAGTGTTTACTAACTGATGGCTTTATTATTATTATTATTATTATTGTTGTTGTTATTATTTTTATTTTTAATTTTTTTTAATTTTTTGAATTTTTTTTACTTTTTGTGACAGATAAGCTAGTAGTGTAGTAACACACCGAACACAATCTAAATTTTACATGACAAGCTTTAGAATAAACTTCTAAATATCTCATTGAAATTGCCACACAACAGTTTTCAACATCTGCACTCTGCAGTGTCATGAGTCTTCTTTGCATTTACATTAGAAGCAGGCAAAGATATCATACTTTTTTCTATATGGTATAATTGTAACACTTTGTAATGTTTCCTGAAAATTTAACCAAATATCAAATCAGTATGGTATAATTGATCCTAGTCAAAACAAAGGGGAGGAGAACTCACAGAGAGTTCGCGGAAAATTCGCATCATGTGACAAAACGTGATTGGTTAATGTCATTAGCAGGGTGTGGCTAACGAGTGTTCTTAAGTTCATGCAACAATAATACCAACATTTACACGTGAAATAACAAACTCTCACTGGCATCGTCATCATTATAGTATATCAATTAGCAAACAAAACAAAGGATTCATTGTTCACGACGACCCTGCAGGTCAGTTGTACTGAGAACAAAACAAACTAACATAAACATGGTGAACACGTGCGTTCTCGCGTGCGGGCTATGACAGCCACGCCTCTTTGTTTTGAACAGGATCGTTCAATGGGACAGAGAATAGTTGAAATTGTGGGGTTGTAGGCCTATATTTTTTCAACTTCTATTTCTTTCCTCCCATACTGAACTAATAAATGGCCAATAATAACCCGGTTTATTTTATGTTCATTACATTTCTTTTACAGTGCCCTCCTTTAGCTATGGCAATTGCTTTGGATCAGAAACGTGGTGTATCTCATGACAACAGCAGTGTAATAGAATTCCCAGTGGTAGATGTAGCTGCAGCTATCGGCTGGGACAGTGGTATTGTCAAGAGGCAGCTAAAGAATTTGGAATGGAAAAAAGGTAGCATAAATAAACATATGTAGACTGTAGAGGTTATAGTAGCACAGCATGTTTGATTTCAAGGTTTTGTTCTTCAACAATAAATGAAAATTGTTGGACAGCCTCAAACCAACATAGCTGGTTTTCGCAAAAGAAATATTGGTATAATGCACTGCTACATGCTTTCAAAGTGTTAGAAAAAAGACTGGTGCACTCTTTTTGCATGATGAAACAAACATTTTCTCATTACAAATCCATTGCATGTCTATATACCAAAATACTGTACAGTACCATGTTTGCAGATAAGCCCTGCCCATATGGCTCCTGCTTAAATTTCAAATGTTCTTTTTCAGAGGAAAGAAAAAGTATGATTGTTACCCTACAACTGTGATACTCTTAGACATGCTTTTCTCTGGAAAAAAAAGTTTACCAATACTGTTTCATCGTGCAAAATCCTCATATCAGTTTGCCATCAATTTATATGGTGGGATTGAAACTGATTTGAATCTGATCCAAACTCAGTAGGTTCCCTGTTTACATGGTAAGCTCTAGGAGTATAGATATATAAGCATTCATGAACCACAGATTATTGTCTCTGTTGGACATTACATGAGAATATTATAAGAGAAAAATTCCTCCAACACTGGGACTTGAACCCAGGACCTTTGGCTATTCGTGCCAATGTTCTACCAACTGAGCTAAGCCGGAGTTCAATTCACAGCGCTAGATGGAATCTCTCTCCTATGACTGTTTGCCCTAATGGTCTACCTCACAGACAGACAAGTTATGTCATATGCAGTACTGCAGTACAGGGACAATAATCTGTGGTTCATGAATGCTTATATATCTATCTTGAATGTTAACTGTACAATAACAGTGGGAGCCCCGTCACAACAATCACTAATTAGTGTGCCTCACAGTACTGCATATGACATAACTTGTCTGTCTGTGAGGAAGACCATTAGGGCAAACAGTCATAAAAGAGAGAGATTCCATCTGGCACTGTGAGTTGAACTCCGGCTTAGCTCAGTTGGTAGAGCATTGGTGCGAATAGCCAAAGGTCCTTGGTTCAAGTCCCAGTGACGGAGGAATTTTTCTCTTATAATATTTTCTGGGAATATGTTGAGATTTTTGTACTGTTGGTTAACTTGATTTTGTAGTTCTGATTAATCTGTTTAAACAATCGCCGTGTTTATTCCATATTAAAAAATATGTTATATTAATAATTTGTAGCCACTATAAACAAATTATGGGGTATGTCATAGTGTAGTGGTTGAGACTCTGAGCTACAAACCGGAAGGTTGCGTGTTCAATCCCCGATGAGGTTGTTGGGTTTTTCAATTAGCCTAATCCTTCTGGTGGCATAATGGCACTCAAACCAGAAATGAGTACCAGGAGCAATCCTGGCGGTAAAACTAACCTGTGCATAAAGCTGACAACCTTACCACCTCCACGTGCCGAATTCTAAAATCTGGGAGCCTCAACCTTCTGGAGCCGTCTGGACCTCTATGGCCTGTCTCCCATGACACGAGGCACTTTAGATGATTGTACCTGTACCAAAAATTTGTCATAGATCTTTTTATAAACGCTATATAAGTTTGTTCACTTATAGCAGGTCTGCAAAAGACTGTCATAGAAATGTTTATTTTTCACATTGAACAACATCTGGTATTGCTAATAACATGATAAAAACAATATCAGAGTATTGCTCCTCACAAGTCAGCTTTCATAGGCCTGACTTACAGTCATTTGAACACAACATGTCCTTAACTTTAGTATGAAATTCTAGTAGCCTATAATATATTGTTTCACATTTTGTTATCAGTAGTGCTGATGCAACTGTTTTTCTTTGTTATTTAACTGGTGCAAGTGCAATTTTCATTATTAACCTAATTTGGAACTGTTGCAGTGGATGACAGATGGAAAAAAACTGGCATCAGAGCAGAATTCTTTGATTTGGGTTTCCGTGTGCTGGCCCCAGGGAACCTTAGTCCATCAGAATTAGATGAAGCATTGGATACTCTGCATAGTCATATTGAAGCTCAAGAGCAATCATCGCTTCAGCAGTTGAAAACTGTATTTGAGTCCCTCACCAGGTAAACATAGGCTTACTTACAATTTTAAAAAAAATGGAACTTATACAGTGAAGCAACTTTTGACATCTGTATAGTAATATATTTTTGGATCAAGATATTACATTTTTATTCGGCCAAATTTCATGTCCAGAATCAATATTATGAAGTAGCTTTTCATGCAGGTTACATTATTATTTTTATTTTAAATCAAGTTAAAGCTCATCTGTGTATATGCATCACCCCAAATTTAAGGGTCCTGTAAAATACAGGATGTCCACTGGTCGGGAAAATCCGGGAAAAGGCCGGGAATTTTTTACGGTCGGGAAAATCCGGGAAAAGTCAAGGAATTTGTTGAAATATCCGGGAAAATTCAAAAAATTGTAAAGTAGGATCAAAAAGACTTCTAGACAATAATAGGCCTTTATGAAGGTATATTTAATTTATTTTACTGTTCCTAACTTTTGTATCTGTTATAGCCTTTACTAATTATTGATTGCGGTTACTTTTGTTACTAAAAGTTTTTCTTATTTAAAGTATGTATAATCCTATAATTTTTCTTACACAGTTATTAGAAAGTGCTTCATATTTTGGTGGGAATTTCTGAAGTGATCAATGAAAATCAGGGAGTAAGTCGGGAATTTCTTCAGCATTACTTGGTGGACTCCCTGAAATAGTTATTATATAAAGATTATATATATAATGTAATATTTGAACTCGTGTTTCCATGTACATCCAACACCACCTATTAAAAGAGAGTATTCAATTGTGAAATTATTTGAAGATGGCCTTGCTCGGTTTCCCAAAACAATGGGGGGGGAAAAAAGAGCATTAAATGATTTGGACAAAACTTACTTTGCGGGCTAGGGAACTCGAATCTGAGGTCAATTTTTCCCCCTGCATAGTACTTCATTCATGAAATGCATATCAAAGCTAAGATTTTAGCTTTGTAATTATCAATCGTTTGAATTGTTTGTGCATGATTTGGGTAAGATTCATGAGTCTGAATTGTTTGTGCATGATTTGGGTAAGATTTATGAGTCTGGTACATTTTAATAGTTTCATTTTGAATCTATACGCCCATGTGAAAGCACAAGATTCGTTCTTTTCGTTTAATTATTTATATTTACTATATAAAACAATATAATTAAGAATAAAATGATATAATTCATGCAATTTATTTAAAAACAATGTAGGTGTTAATAAATATGTTTTAATTATTTTTCTTTTAAATAAAGCATCTAGCAGTTGAGTAAATAATCACGGGCGAAGCTGCAGACACCTACAAATATATAAAAGTATGGTTGGTACCCTAAACCGTGATACAGGCCAAGATCAAGACAAAGTGTTGTTAAAATGCTTCTGAATAGTGTGTTGAAATGAAACTGTTTATCACTTGAAGCCAGGAATAGCCATCACTGTGGCAATGTATGTAGGCTGTTTTATTGCTAAAGGAACCAGAGAGGTCGACAGATCGGCAAAGCACTGATAACAGAGAGTCAACTTGCCAACCCATTGGCTTCCTCAGCATAGCAGTGCACAACATTGCTGGCTTCTCTTTCTTTACAATCTCGTGTAATGGCCTCACCTTTGATTTTTATGGGAAAAAATTTACAAATCATATGAGGCTTATACACAGGCATGTATGGTATATAGACCGCCGGTGTGGTCTTGTGGTTAGCGTCGCTGACTACGGATCGGTCGGCCTGGGTTCGATCCCTGGTACCTCCTCGGATTTTTCTGAGGTAGGGAGGTCTGGTAGGGGTGCACTCAGCCTCGTGATTCAAATTGAGGAGCTACTTGATAGAAAAGTAGCGGCTCCGGTCATGGAAACCACCATTAACGTCCGTGGGTGTCGGCATGCTGACCACATGCCCCCCCCCCCCCCCAATCCTACCATCTGCCTATAGGTAGATGACGCAGCAGTCGGGTGGTAGGCCTTGTCCCTTCGGGGATGTCGTGCCACGGAGTTTAGTTTAGTTTAGTTTAGTATGGTATATAGTAAAATAATTATAACAAATATATTGCTATTTGCTATTAAATACAAAATCGAACTTACATATAGCTTGTTACGTATTCCCTAAGTTGTGGGCTTTGTAAGTGCAGTGATTGAGTTTTCTATATACTTGTTTGTATAAATTACAGATTTATAGTACTGTATTAGGCATCCACTGCTGTGATGGAAGAAGTATGTTTGCTCCTCTCATATGCAGCTCCCTTCATGTCCTTGTCCGGTCAAAAAAGTGTGTATGTGTTCCAAAGATAATCCCTCTCCTGATAGCTCATGGTCCTGTAAGGGCCGTGCAGCGGGGCCCACATAAACATCCCTATAATAGGAGAAGTTAAACTAAGAGAAAGAAGAAGATAATTTTATGCTCTGTTGAGAGCAGTGGTAATTTTGAATGTGTATGCAGTTGAGTCGATAAGTTTTCTAAATAAATGCATTTGATAGAATTTCCTACTTCCTTATAACAAATTAATGCTACTATCTGAGCAAAGAATATAAGAAAAGTTTAAATATCTTGAGATGTTAGCAGAAAACTATCTGCAAAAAAGATCTTTTTAAGTTGTACCAACATTCTTATAAATAACCGTAGTGTTTGTCAGAATGAAGTTACATAAGGAACACACATAACATAGTTAAAGCTCATTAACATACTTAATAAATAGGAATCCTATTTTGTGGTGAATAAAAGTGTTAAAGTTTGGTTAATTTTGGTGTTATTTGCACAAAACATAACAGTTTCGGTGTTATTTCGTGTTAAAACCAAATAGATTTACAGGTCATGTAGTAGTGGAAAATATTGCATATTTCTGTAAAGAAATACTGAACGCCTTGGAGTTTGGACCTTTCAGTTAGTAGATTTTAACAATTCTTACCAGTTGAGTACTGCTTCTAGTGGATAAGTTGGTGTAACACAATCTCCTTGACCATACTTATATCAAGCGTGCATTGAGGATAAAAATTACAGTACCAGGCATCAAAATATAACTACTGGATTTTTATGTTAAAATAAAATACAAAATAAATTAACAGTCCTAAATTAAAATGGGCCTATCAATGTTATTAAGTTGTACTATATCTCGCGATGGATTTTACTTTTTATCTCTCGTATTACTTCAGCAGCAAGGGACTTTTGCCCTAATACACTTCTAACAATATTTTGCAAGCAAATGACAATCCGCAGTCAATCAGCCCGCAGTCAAAGAGCCTAACAGCAAACAGCCCTGTTGAGACTGGGCATCTCCCTTTCAAGTCTCATTGGATCATTTCTTGTAAGTACTCTCTGCCAATTGGTTCGTCTTTTGAATATGCGACCTCTCCTGTAGGGAAATTTCCTCACTCTTACAGTTGAGAAACATTAACCTCCTGCTGAGTGATAGATGTGGAGACACCAAGACTGGATCTTTTGACAGGTCCTTATTATTTCACAAACCTGTTACTATAATTAACATTAAACATTAAATTCGTGTCCATTGCGAAAATCTAAGAATTTTGATATAATTTCTTATGAATTCATTTTCTTTGACTACTTTTAATCAATAAACTTTATTTTAATTTCTAATTAATTACTCAATGTTATGTTCCAATATATCAAAAGAATAACTTTAAAAATGTTGTTTTTGATATAATTTCTAAGTCAGTCCAATTTCTAATATTCTCATAATAGCTTTCAAAACATTGCCAATATTTGTTATTTTATGTCTTCTGTCATATATACCCTTACAATTATTAAAATAATTTACGTGATATCTCATAAAAATATTAACAAAATGCAAAATAGGTTTTATATTTACATTAATGTTATCTGCTGCACCTTGAATGTGCATGGTTATATACCTTCCACACTTTACAACATATATCTTTGATATTCATTATATCATTTTACCAACTTCAGTTAAAATTTGTTCATTGAGGGGAGCATTAGCTTTCAAAAGCATTGGGCTTTTGCTAATGATAATAATGCGCTATGGAATAGAATATTAGTGTGAATTTTCTTTGAAGATTTCAAATATGGTGAACGGTTTTCTCTTCTTACCCAAATGAAATAATTGGTCTTATTTAATTTACAGTGTGTCATATCCACAACATACAGAATGTATTGAAGATGCAGATACGGATCGCAGCGAGAACTTGAAGGTTATGATACGTAAATATTTTGAAGAAGATCATGTCTCCCTAAAACCAGAACCTAAAGAGGTAAATTTATGATTATTTTTTAATCAATGTAGGAATTCAATGAAAGTGAAGTTACTATTGATATTGTAATAATGATTTGAGATATAAAACACTTCACTTAAAATTGCTTTTCCCAAAATTAGTTTGAAAAAAAAGCTATTTTAAGTGAAGTGTTACAAATCCCGACTCATTATTATTTATGATTATTTACCTTCTTGAGTGTTTTCTTTCGCAATTGATTGCTTACCTTTCTATTTACTATCTTGTTACTTGAGTTTGTGACAGTTCCCCCTCCCCGCCATACAATAACAACTTTTTATTTTATGTTTCAGGAGGTTTTAGAAAATGAAGACCAAATAGCATCAGATGTTCGAAGTTTGGTGTGTATGTATCGAGACAACAATTTCACTGCTCGGGCTGTGGCAAGAATATTCCATGGTATTGCTAGTCCATGCTACCCAGCACAGGTATGGGGTCGTTGCCGTTTCTGGCGTGCCCACCTCAATTCTAATTTCAAGCTAATTTGTAAAGTTGCAACAAGAGAAATACTTAGGCTCAAATGAAGGAGCTAACTAGTTAAAAATATTCTATGAAAATTTCTTTGGTGAAAGTAATCAGATATTAGCAATTGTTAATTGTTAGATATATTTTGAGAGTTTGTTTACAAATGAGTGATACCTCACCACTCAACACATAGCATTAAATGTCATGTAATATTAGTAAATGAGTTTTAGAAAATATTTAGTTTAAGACAATGAGTTCAGTACATCTGGAGGTACAGTACTGTAATATATTTTAATCCAATGACTGACTACAGAATGGTATTTTTTCATTTTTTTGTGTGACTTCTTTCTTTCTTAGTATATTTGTCTTGCACAGTTGCCTGCAGCAATCATTATTCAGTAACTGTGCACTGATATTTTAATTGCCTTGCTTTAACCCTTCGCTGGCTGCGATGATTTATGGCTGTGGGCAGAAGGCATTGTAAAATGAAAAACCTATTGAGCATCCATGCATAAAAACAAATATACCTTGGATTTTTGCCGAATTCTACCACTAATCTGCTCCAGGAATGACTTTTATTATTTCGCATGAAAATGTTTATGCGGAAACAGCACAAGTTTCACTGAGCGCATTGTAAGTTTACATTGGCCTACAGAAGGCTATGATTTTCGATTGGATCAGTATCGTGATCAAAATCAGGAGGCAAAACTGGCCCTTGCTGGATATTGTATATTGTAATTGTTGATGATGGGCTTGCTTCAAAATTACTCACTTCCATTCAGTTCGTTGCACTGTTGCCTCCGGTGTCACTTATGTTGCTCTCACTCTCACTAACACTGCTGGTGGCGATCTCAGAAAAACATCCCTTATTATCGCTAAATGATAATTCTGACACTTCACTATCATTTTGAATAGTTAATTCGTCAATTTCAGAACCTGTAAGGTACTTTCTCCTTGCCATTTTACCAAAAATAAGGGGAAAACACAAAGAAATAGAGCACACCATTCACTAGAATGCACGCCCAGTGAAATCCTCTACTAAATCATCTTGGACACGTGTATAAAGGAATTCCCAAGTCAGAGTGGTTAAGAGAACATTCTCTTCATCTTTTGAAGTTTTTATGTATTAACGTGCGTGAGAAGAGCCAGTCACATTATCAGTCGATCAGAGAACTCATATATGGGTTTCCGCCCACAAAGGGTTAAGACTCTTGTAATTTCAAGATTCAATTGACTTTTGACAATGGAAATGGTCTGTAGATTTTTGCTTTGAACTTTTTACAAGTTCAGTATGAAATAGAAATGAAAACTGTAAAACAAAATTGTTTAGATATATTTTTTCATTTTATCTTGACACAGAATTCAAGATTTTAATTAAGGAGTCTCTACTGTTTTGGGAGCAAGAAAGCTGTACAGTAGAACCTCTGTTTTCTGTATTAATGAACAGGAAAGGGCAAACAGTTAGCAAAAATTCTTATTTATCCATATTATTGGAAAATAATAGATTAAGTTTTACATACAAAATCTAAGGTACTATGAAGAAGTCTGCTGCCACAAATAATTGTGAGTAATACTGGTATGATACAGATTTCATAGCCATTTGGTATATTACATTCCTGTGACATAGTAGTGAGGCACTGCGCTGCAAACCAGAAGGTTGCGGGTTTGATTCCCAATCAGGTCTGTGGGATTTTTCTTTTGCCATAATCACATGGTCCTGGGGCCGATTCAGCCTCTAACAGAAATTATTTTCATTAACTTTAGACAGAATTATTGTACTTTCTTTGCTTCATGTCTTACAATATAATACAACACTACTTAACATGATGGAAGATTTCATGACTGGTGTACAGTTAAACTTTCTTATCTATGGGATTTGTTGCAATCTTTAGTCTACGTCTATAGTAGACATCAATCGGTAGTGAGATCTTGAGCAAACGGCCAGTCAGATAGCACTGCAAGGAGAAAGGCATCCATTGATCGGTCAGCTGGAAATACCAGTACAAGTCTTCCTGACAAGCCAGCTATAAATTCTAACTAAACTGCAGCTGCTTCATCAATAAACAAGATTTTGCTTAGGAAACTTCCCAAGATCTCATTGATGATGATGTCTACTGTAGATGTAGAAGAAATGTCTGGAATATCCAATAGACCATGGTCTGGCTTTAAGCCTAGAACGCTTTAACCCTATCTTTATTATTATTACTTTATTCTCGATTGGTTATTGACCCAAAGACATCTTGAAAGTAAACAAGATGTAAGGGTTAGGAAATTCCTAGAAATGTTGGATAAGTACCCATAGACGTGTCGGTGCTATTCATGTAGTATAAAAGAGTAAAAAGTTACATTGGCCGTTGACTGAATTAATTGTCTTTATTAGCACAAAAACACGAAATCTGAGACAGATAATGCGCAGAACAGGTAAAAGAGGGACGAATAAAGAGGTTTTGTATTGTGCATAATACAATTAGCTTTAATTGAAATAGATTTTTAAACAATAGAAATACATGTAAAAAATAATAAATTTTAAACACTAATGGAAAACAAATCCTTACTTCATTTTATGAAATCAGAAAAAACAGTAATAATTATTTCAATTCATATAACAAACCAATTCTCTTTGTCGATGCATAAAACAAGTGATGTGCCTGACCTCTTTCATAAGTTAATTTTCCTCAGTAATATAGTTTTAAATATGAATCCATTTTATCTTGAAAACAGAATTGAAGATTATGACAAAATGGAGTGAATCTTCTGTTTTTATAGACAAGAAAGCTGCGTCGTGTTTATATTGTTGTGTATACTCTTGTTGCCTTCCATTCAAAGCAAATACATTTTTAAATATCAGATTTTAACATGTTAATTATACACTTTAGAAACAAATACTACTTAATAATAAATTCTTACAACAGAATCTACAAGAGTGATGATAATCGACAGTACTATACAGCCATGTTTCAATCGTGTTGACACATCATTTTTTATAATGGAGTTGCAAACAATTTGACACATATATTAATTTACAGAGCTGCGTAAATTTCTCTATTTATAGTGAATCATAATGTTGTGACATAATGGGGGAACATCAGTGTTGTTCTGGTGTGTTAGATCTATAGTTGGTCACATTTACGTCATCAGATTTTACAAAGAGAATGAAAATTTAAGAGGTTGGGATTGGGCAGGAATCATAGTATGCTAAAAGCCGAGGAGAATATTCTTGATCAACATCATAAAAAAATCCTGAAATTGTATTTACTCTGGGATTATAGATCTAACTGGGTGCAAGATTTTAAATTCCTGACGCTGCCATATTGTAAAATTATTAAATTAATCTAAAATCTTTCCAACTGTTCATACTTGCACTTTATATCCATCAGAAATCTCTCCTGCTATTCTCAGTTGAAACTCAAATTCTCTCTGTTATGGTTACTGCAATAAAATTGAAATGTGAGACAGAAAATAATTTTCTTATAATCTTTTAAGTTATACCATAAATATGACTTCCTATGAGTGAAAGATAGACAAACTAATTTATAGCATCAACTAGATTTTTGTCAAAAAAAGTTTTTGTTTTTGCATTTCGTGGAAGTTGTGTAAGGTGTAAGTAATTCAGGTGAAGTTTTATCATAAGTTAGCTGCACTTTTTAAGTGTGTAGACATATCCTCCAGTCAAGAGTTCACTTAACTTTTTTATAAATATTAGAAGTTTTATATCTATGTTTGTATTGTTGTGTGAACTTCGTAATCCATTTTGTGTGGTGTTCAGAAATATAGTGCTTTGTATTGGGATTGGAATAGTATTTTAACTTATTTATTCCTGTTCCTATATCGTAAGCTTGACTAGGGTTCCCATTCATGCCAGTTTCCTAAAGCAATCCTGTTTTTAGATAGATTGTCCTGATGTCCCGATTTTTTCTCAATGTCCCGCTTTTTTCTTTTGTAAGTATCCTTCTTAAAAGAAGTACATTAGTAAAGACTTTGTGGAACTTTATACAGTGAAGCAACTATAATAAAATTAATTTACTATATGAGTTGACATAAACACACTTTTTGCTTCACTTACCATATTTTTGGTATGATGCGTTTCAAGGAGCCTCCTCCCCATTTTCAAATACTCTGTCAACTGCCAAATCCTTCTCAGGAAGATTCTTTTGCGCACCTGGTGGGCTTTTTATGAACTTTCTGATTAAACTGTCTTCCTCAGGTATTTCAAAATTCATTAGGCTGTTCTTGAATTTTTTAATGTAAATTTTTCCCCAAATTTCCAAATCCTTGTGTTTACTGACTGACTTTAATAGTTTAGGTTCTTTCGAAATTTCATGGTCATATTCCCAAACATGTGATGCCACAGCTGATTTTTCAATTTGGCAGGTTTTGATGTTCCTCACATGTTCTTTTACTCTTGTGTCAATGTTTCTTTTTGTTCTTCCTATGTAAAATTGGTCACAATTTTGACAATTAATTTTGTATATTCCTGATTTTTTGCCTGGAGGTATGCAGTCACCACGGTTAGATTTTATTAAATTCTTAATACTGTAATTGTTTTTTGTGGCCAAAGTGATCCCAAAATCTTTGAATATCTTTTGAAATTTCAAAGAAGCCCAAGGATGATAGGTAAAGCTTCTGAATTTTGTCTTTATTGAAAAATCAGCTGTGGAATCACATGTTTGGGAATATGACCATGAAATTTCGAAAGAACCTAAACTATTAAAGTCAGTCAGTAAACACAAGGATTTGGAAATTTGGGAAAAAATTTACATTAAAAAATTCAAGAACAGCCTAATGAATTTTGAAATACCTGAGGAAGACAGTTTAATCAGAAAGTTCATAAAAAGCCCACCAGGTGCGCAAAAGAATCTTCCTGAGAAGGATTTGGCAGTTGACAGAGTATTTGAAAATGGGGAGGAGGCTCCTTGAAACGCGTCATACCAAAAATATGGTAAGTGAAGCAAAAAGTGTGTTTATGTCAACTCATATAGTAAATTAAGTACATTAGTCTTACGGAGTTTATTCCATTTTAAATATGCAGCACTCCTGGTGGTGAATTCATGAAACTTTGATGACCTACTTACCCACCCATGATCATGATTGAGGAGGTACACGAAAAGTATTTCCTTCTCACACAGTCTGAGATAGAATTGTTATGATCTTGTACACTTTTCAATAGGGAAACAATTGAGTGAGGTAGAAAAAAATGTCAGTGGAGATATCCACTTTACTCCATATATTTCATAAACAAGATGCAGGATGACTTCTAGGTGTCTTCTTGCTTTTCCTTGTCTGAAACTAACGTTTCTCTTTCTACTTCATAGTAAATCTGAAGGATGATTGAAGCTTTCTCCTTTTATTGTATAATACTCTTACTATTTCCAGTATGCAAATAACACCCTTAGATCATTTCTTCTTTCCCAGAACCAATGTTAACCCACAGGTTACGGAGATTGCTGTCCCTCTTTATAGAGTTTCTTTCTCTGTCTTCTTTGCACACTAAAGTTTCATTGTGTCCACATTAAATTAGCCTGTTTTGAGTAAGCGTTGTTTCATTCTTACTTTTTGTGGAAATGTATGGACCCAGTGAAATGTAGAAACTGAAGGTATCGCTGTATATTCCTGCCACTGCATTTGCATTTTTGTCTAAGAGAGATCCGTCTGTGTATATATATGCATTCGTTCAGGGTTAAGATATCGTGTATGTATGGTTTCAAGTTGTTTCAGTATTTGAGGATTGATATTGCGTTTGGCAGCAATATGTTCTACTAGTTCTTCTTTGCATCTAATTTCCATCAGTGAGAGTGGATGCATTGGTTATGGAAGTTGCTCAACTTTGTCTAATGTTGGAATATCATACTTTGTCTGTAGCCTCCTGACGTCTTGGATGAAACCAGTCTGCATTTTAAGTTTTCATTCTACTTTTTTATAAGTTCTCCAATAGTCATTATTAGGGAGTCTTCGTAGTTTCTCATAAAGGGTGAGACACTGTTTCTCAATTCAAAGTTGAAGAGGAATATTGTTTGTTACTCTCTGCATAGCTGTAATAGGATTAGATCTTACTCCGCCTCTTATTAATCTCAGGGTGTGATTCTGTCCTCTTTCTAGTCTGTCAGTTTTGTCTGATTTGTGGCTTCACTTCCATATAAGAGAATTGGCTTGATGTATGTCTTGTTTGTAGTGTTTAGGGTACTTACTGATGAACCTCATCTACTTCCTGCCAATCTCTTTAATACAGTAGGTCTCTGTTCAGCCTTCTCTACTGTGTGCTTAATGCGCTTCTGCCAATTAAGTTTGGAGTCAAGAGTTACACCCAAATAGGTGCACGATTCAGTCTCTTCAATTGGTTTATCGCCAACTTTTAGGCTCACTTCCGGTTTTGTGTGACACAGAGTAAATGACTGATATGTTGGGCATGTTAATTGTCATTTTGTTTCTCGTACACCATTCTGATAATTTAGTCAGAGCTTTGTTGTGACAGATTCTTATGACTTTTGTATGGTGCTGAAGTTCAAATTACAAAATCATCAGTAAACAAAGCACAGTTGATATTGCTACGGTTAATGTTGATGGTAAGTCGTTCACCAATATATTAAATAGAGTAGGACTGGAAATTGATCCTTATGGCAACCCTTGTTGGGTTTGCTGATTTTGGATAGGTGATTGTTGAATTTTGTCACACAGAATCTTTGCATTAGAAAGTTGTAATACCATTTCTACATATTGTTATGTATACCTCTTTTAGCAGCTTTAAGCTAAGTACATTATGAGAATATTATAGGATAAAAATTCCTCTGACGCTGGGATTTGAACCCAGGACCTTTGGCTATCCATGCCAATGCTCTACCAGCTTAGCTAAGCAAGAGCTCACTTCACAGTGCCAGATAGAACCTCTCCCAGCATCAGAGGAATTATTCTCCTATAATATTCTCATGTAGTGTCCAACAGAGACAATAATCTGTGGTTCATGAATGCATATATATCTATCTTGAATGTTATTTGTATAATAACAGTGGAAGCCCGGTCACAAAAAATCACTAATTAGTGAGCCTCACCGTACTGCATATAACATAACTTATCTGTCAGTGAGGTAGACCATTAAGGCCAATTAGTTATAGGAGAGAGGTTCTATCTGGTGCTGTGAAGTGAACTCTGGCTTAGCTCAGTTGTTAGAGCATTGGCATCTATAGCCAGGGGTCCTGGGTTCAATTCCCAGCGTCAGAGGAATTTTTCTCCTATAATATTCTCATGTAATGTCCAACAGAGACAATAGTCTGTATTAAAGTAAGATAAAATTTTTCCACCTTATGCTTGGATGGTTTGCCCTAAATTCCTCAAGTATTTATTCTTTAACATAAAATACTACAATGATACCCAGATTAAAATTGTCAAGGTAAAATTTTAGGCCTATTTCTCTTATGTATCGGAGAATTAGAATTACATTAAAAAATATCCTGTTAAAATTAATCTTATGATTAAAAACAATGTAATATGTAAGAAGAGATGGTAAAATAATAAGAGAAACCAAGTATTGCGTTAAAAATGTGTGTTATCCTTGTAGTAATATCAATATTACTGGTCAATATCAATAAAAATAAATTGCTTAAGCACTTAGTTATTACAATGTCTATATTAGTGGTTTCACTTGCTGTTGATCTTGCAGTCCTCTTCTGTTGTAGGTTATGTCGTTCTCTTTTTTCTTGTAGGAAGTCAGGCAGCAACCGTCCAAGTATTATTTATATTAGGAATGCATTTCAGTTTTAAAAAACCATCTTCAGCCTTGTGCTTATAGTCCTTCTGTACACAGATGTTGTGTGGTACAGTACAGTGTGTACCACACAGATGTGTGAATTGAATTCCAAGTAAAATTGTTTTATTTTCAGGGAAGTTTAATGTTACATTGTTTTGATTAGTATAATATTTTTTTTCCTTTTCCTTGATGAGTTCCTTGATTTGATGGTATAGTTCATTTCATGTCAGCAAATGCCTAAAGAAAAAAAGGACTAGCTGAGCAATGGTGCAATTACAAACTTATTATCAATCTACACATTCAAAATACAAATTAAAAAATGTGTTTTTCCCCAACCCCAGTTTTTTTATTTTATTTATTTGTTTAATTTTTAAAGCTGAAAAGTCAACTAATATTCCTTCCTGAAGAAATATTTATTTCCTAATTTCTTCTAGATGTCATTATGCTGTTTTTGGCAACCTGCAGGTGTTGCAGAAATAAATAAAAAGAATGTTTGAAATTAATAATTAGCCTACTTACTTCCAGTTACAAAATACAGTCAGTGCGAAGTTTGAATCAGCGGCTTTGAATATTGATATGGTATAGGCTTATGTAATTAAAATAACACCAAATCATTAATATTATCAAGATATTAATATTTTTAATAGATGTTTATGTCTCATCTATGCAAAATAACACTAACAGACGAATCTAGTATTGTGGCCAAGGCCAAAATATTGGATGAGCCCGCTAAAGCTTTTGCGTACATGGTGCATACAATATTTCTTAGTAAAAGCTCTATAAATTATATGAAATTAAATAAAAATACTGTATAATTAATTATAAAAGGCATGATGCAGCAGTCAGGTGGTAGGCCTTGTCCCTTCAGGGATTTAGAGCCATGGAGTTTATAGTCACCCATTTGTTGATGCCATATTCTCACAGACACCTGAATCCTATGCTATGAACCAATACGAAATGCTGATATAGTGGGTGTGTGGGTTTCTTATGAATAAAGCTCGGATTTTCATGCACTATCAAACTCAAAAACATGCATGCATTCATGCACTATCTTATCTCCAAATATGCACAATGAAGGGCAAACCATGCACTATTAAAAATGCGCACTGTACTGCAATATATTTCAATTTAAACAATATACGAGTTTTTTCAAATTCTCCTCACTTAAACTCGTGCGTTTATCAGTGACGACATTCTTGAATGCAGAAAAGGATCTTTCTATTTTACAAGAAGTACCGGTAACAGGTGCATACTTAAGAGAAGAAATTTGACTGAGGGTGAGATCGAATTCCATGTCTTTTACATTTTTCCCACATAATACGTCTTTCACTGTTTTCAGAAGTTTAAGATCAGGATTTGAACTAAGTACCTTCTTAAGTTTTTCCCTAACTGTCACACCCATTTCTCCACAACACGATTCTAAAGATAATTCAACGTCTTCAACAATGGCTAGTGACTGATAAATTCAAGCAGTGAACATTCTGATTAGCAGTTTTCTTTCAATGGAAGGTGGTGGGGGTCGGCATTTTCTTTTGTAGCCTGGTGTATTATATCACTGTTTATTTAGGGTAAACACTAGTTTGCACTCTCAAATTCATGCAGATGGCAGACTCTGTTGCCAAGTCAGTCAAATAACAATGGTAATACAATACATAATTTCTACGTTTCTTTGAAAAGTAGAGATTTCAGGGAGGCACATTCATAATATGAACAGTTATTCATGGTAACTTTATATTATGCACTAAAACCAGAAAATGGGGGTTTATATGCATTAATAACATCTGAATATGCTATATTAAGCCAAAAAAATCCAAAACATGCATTATGCATGAATTTTGCCATAAAACGGCCGAAATATGCAAACATGCACGGAAAAAATATGGTTATTAGGTATCCTTAAGTCATGTAATGAGTAACGACAAAGTTTGAGAAGTGTAACCAAAGTATATAAAAACATGCATTTGCATGGAAATCCGGGCTCTACTTATGAATAATATAGCTATATTGGCCTAGGCTGATAAAGTGCTATTTTTCGGCATGTTAACAGTCTGACAAACAGCTGTTTTACAGAGCGTGTAATAAAAAATTAATTTTCCTTAAAACTAGAACAATTTTTTTCTGGATAATTTTTTTAAAAATAAAAAAGTTTTTCTTCAAACTGTACCGTTAATTAATTCATTCAAAGTCTTCATAGAATTGTGAAACAGTTACTCAAATATAAAGAAAAAAAATAACATAATTACGATAGGATATGCTGAGTGAAGATTCATATCCAATTTAAAATAGTAAAAAGGAAAACTGAGTAATAAAACAAATTCAGGGTCTAACACAGTATTTTCCCTCTACTTGTAATACCAATACAATTGATATGGATAGGAAAGTAAATATTTTTATCTTATCATTGACTCCAGTTACTTACCCTCAACCTATTGTATTATTTTTTATTCACATTTTAATATATTCGCTTGGGCTTGTGGGAGAATTTGCATGCTGACTGCACTAAAGAAAAGAATGTTGCTCAACTGCACAGCAGCAGTTTTGACTTATGCATTTAGATATCCATAAATCCATTGACCCAGATGCTAATAATAATCTCTGTGAATTAGATCAAATCAAAAAGTTTTAACTTCTGTATTGCAACAGTTGTAATAGATTGACGTTTTGCAGAGTACAAAAAATTAGAAATAAAACTGATAAATTATAATGTTGGCAAAGATTTCTGTCCTAGTTTCTCCTGTCATTGGTATGTATTTCATATCAAGCTCAATTATCTACAAGATCTCTTCAGCTATTCCTGTAGTGTGTTAAAAATGGAGTAGGCGAAAAAGTAATGAGTATCCTACATACTGGTACATGAAATATTTTAAATTTTCAGTATTTCTCAATGCACTTCTCATTATTGAAAGTACATCACCAGGACATTAAAAAAGAATATTATCAGACACCATATAGTAAGGCTGGTATTTGCAAATGCCTTTAAAGATTCCGGATATAATACCTTTGAAGAGGTGCATGATCTCTCTACCTTTGGGAGTATAAAATGGGTAGATAATATTGCTCTTCATGGAACCAGAAAATTGGGTTGTATAATTGATCCTAAATTAGACACAGTCTCAAGAAGTCAGCAATATTTTTTAAATATTATAAATGTCTAAATTCTAAGCTCATTTCATGTCTACTCTTCCAGGACTTCTAAACGAAGGACTTATGATTGTCCTTCAAATAAGACAACAGCTAATTAATTCATAATAATTTGAACTTAGTATCCTATTATTGAGTTTAATCTCTTTTTATTTTAAACTTTGAAATTTGTATTCGTCCTTCCATAACATTTGGAATGGACATTGGATGGGAAATGGAAGGGGAATTATTTTAAACAACTTTAAAAACAGCAATATAAATTCTTTATGTAAAATAAACCAGACTATAATATAATCTAGAGAAATGTAAACATGACAGCATAGATTTCATACAATTCAGGTCGACCATTGTTATAAATTTCTAGTGCTGGAGGTGGCATGAGAAAATGACTGGGATGGTGTCTCCTTTCTGCTGTGAGATAACTTCAATAAAGGCCTTACATAAAAGTTATTCATACCTATGCCCAGAACTTATATATTGTATCGTACTTTATGTAAACTCTAACCTGCCATTGTAATAAAACTTTGGGCCTAGAATGTGAAGGGTTGAATGCATCATTCACAATGTAACATATTGTAATAATTGTAGATGACTCCCATCTTATTTTACTTTTGTCTTGCCACTAGGAAATTTTTCCTAGCAGTAAGAGGCTCATAACTTTATTGACCATAATTTTTTTATTGATTAAATAAAAATATCAAAATACATAATTCAGTACAAAATACAATGCAAATTATTATAATATTTACAATTACTTTGAAAAGAATAATTATTGTCTATATATACTGTATATATATATATATATATTTTTTTTTTTTTATTAACTAAAAACCATTAAACAATTTTTACAAAAAAAAATTAAATTACAGAGTTCAAAATTACAAAGAAATCACTCCATTTTACAGATTTGTTTATATTTATGTTAGTCATTTACAAATATAAATAGATGGAAGAAATTAAAATTAAGAAATGAGAAGCAGAAACTTACGACATTTAATTATTAATACCAAATAATTCTTTTATTTTTAACTTAAATTGTTAGTGAAATTATATTTTATAAAATCTATAACAGCTGCAGGAGTCACCATGCTCATCATGTGTGCACAATCCTGTCATCTGTCTAATGTAGTTGACAGCAGTTGGATGGTAGGCCTAATCCCACAAGGGTTGTAGCACCACGGAGTTCAGCTCTTTAAGATACGGTACTTTTGAATCACTGTTGACTGCCATTCTATTGTCTTGCTTTTGACGAACTGATACATAGATGAGATGCTTGAACAGTACGCGTGTAGTTCACATATTTATGAGCATCCCAACGGCCACAGTTTTTCCACAATGTTTCTTCATAGCTTGACAGGGTTGCCACACGTAAATCATTCTGTTACTGAATGTTAAAACATTTTTAAAGTTTTAATATAAAATAACTTACTAATGGGGAAAATATTTTACGGAACGGTGGTAAAGTAGGCCTATGTATCAAAAAATGGCTTGGTATTGATAGGGTAAAGTGACATGAAATTACAAAAGAAAAGTTAAAAACATTTTGGGATCTTGACACTTGCTAAAAAGTAATGAGATGATTTCAAAGCATTTAAAAAAGAACAGAGTTTCCATCCCATCCCACCTCAAGCCCTGACATTATGGCTCATATATTGCCATTAGTTTTTACTAGTCATTGGATAATACTGCATGATAGCAAATTGTGCAATCATCTGCAAGAATAATTAATTATTCTTTTATTATCAACATATAACTATAATTTCTATAATAATTCCTTTTAAAATCAATATTTACATTTTATTTTGCTTACATATATTTCTTTTTTAATAATCTGTCTGGTTAGTCTCTACTTTTGTGGTCATTTCATGGCTAAATTATATTTTTAGTGCACAAAAGTCCATTGTAAAATGTAGCCACTAGTACTATAACAGCTTCCTCCTGCTTATAATAAAGTTTTACTGCAATTATATTTTATTCCAGTTATGTACATCAGTAAAAAACTGGATTCAATAAATCACTTCAATTGTCACAATCAAGGATGCATAAGGACAACCTTGACTTAAGAGTATAAGAAAAATAATAACTCATATCTCTTAATGAAGAAACTGGGGGAATTGTTCTTAGAGATTTTAACATTAATACTAACAATACTCTTAGAACTAGTACCTATTAAAAAGAAGATGGATAATGTTGAGTGTTTGGATTTTCTTCTAAAGAATCACATTCTTGAACTTCATTAGAATGTAATACATGTTATATTTCAGAGAACATCTTCAAACCACTCTTTTATGAATCTTTGTTCAAAGTAACATTAACAGGGCAAGTAAAAGAAGACATTCTTTTCATTCAGCAGATCATTGTTTTCAAAAAGTTAATGTTATTACTAGAAAATTATTAGGAAAAAATTGCTTAAAGATACACGAAACAGTTATCACATCTTGTAAATGAAACAGTGTTTCCAGTTATGTTAAAAAGAAATTCCACAATGTACACATTAACAAATTATTACACTGTAGTATACTTTCAGTTCTGGCACACATCAAACAGTGCAGTATATTATTACATTGTTAACTTGTTAACATTTGGAAGATTTATAATTTGTAGCGAAATTAAATAGTTTTGCATTATGTCATGACACTGACTCTTTCCACATAAGTGGGTTTTCTGCTGTAGACTTTCATTGCCCTTTCATCTTGCAATTGTCCAATCTTCTCCATATATCTCTGTGATTTGCAGATTGCACAAAACTGAGAGGTAACAGTATGCAGAGGAGATCTATACCTCAACTGAGGATCTTTGCAATTTTTGTTAGTTTTGTGGGCCCACATGTGGAGGCAGATCTCAATAATAATGCTGATTACTGTGAGCCAAGCAGGGAAAGGGAATAAGAAAAGCGTTGGCAACAAAAAAACTACGGGACTGATGTTGTGTGTGTCATTCAGAAACTTCTGTTCAAGGCTTACAGAGCCATAATACCGATTGTCACTGTCATCGAACATGTCCGCTAGCACAAGAAGGCTGTCACTTAACTCACTGTGAAGTTTTTCCTGGTACTTTTGGAGAGCGCTTTTTGGCACTTGAAATGTACTTCTTGTTAATGGAAGGTCCCTAGAAGCTGGTTCCAGTTCTCCAGTCTCGGCATTTGTTAGGCAGATATCGTACACATGCTCTCCGGTCTCCTGGTCCACTGCTCCTCCCTGCCTTGGTAGCTCAGCTTCACTGTTTGCCATGGTAGTTGGCTGATGCATGTGTCACCAAGTCTGGAAAATGAAAGAATCATGATTTTTATTTTAAAACTCTGGGATAACGTGGGTATGAAGGGCATGAGTGAAAATGTATAAGAATTGAGGGTCTTTCAGCACTGATAGTAGTAATAGGTTGATAGACTATAAGCCAAGTCATATTCCCCTTTAGATTTGGCTTATAGCCCATGAATACATGATTAATAATGATTCAGCAATAATTAGGAATGATGAATATAAACCAGTCTTGGATTAACCCTACAAATAAAGTAAGCATGTGCATAGGGCATCAAGAGAAGGGGTGTCACCACAGAAATTTTTCATAACCGAATTTATAATTTACATTGTAAATTTAATTAAATCTGTAGCCATTTTCAAAATTTAATGAAAAATTAATGAGTTCTTTTTACAATGTGTTCTCTCTTGTGTCATCAAGTTTATCCTACAAAATAAAGTATGCTGTGCTTGTAGATTGAAAGCTATACAAACTGCTCAGCTGAACATTCATTTTCTGGGTTCAAATATATTAAAAATCCCTTCAGAATAACCATGCCTTATCTCTATTATGTACAGAAGCCGATGCACTATGTAAGATAGATTATGAAGATCTGATCAAAAACTTTGCAAGGAAACAAAAATAGAAGAAAATTATTAATGCATAAATAAGAGCGTTTGAAAATACTTTCTTTTTTACAGTAAGTTTTGCTTAATATTAAATTTTGGATGATTAAAATTTTTTTTATGGTTTATTAATGCTTTAATATTTTGAATTACAAGTGTAAGGGGACACCAAAGTTAGTTAGTACTTAGGGTATCTAAAGATCTTAATTCAGCCCTGGATAGTACCATATACTTCAGATTAGATTGTACTCCCTATTTCTGTTCACTTGTTAGATTTTATAATCTCCCCTTACTTTCCTTTCGTATATTGACTTCACAACCATTCTGTAAGATCAACCCTGCTCTCATTCCAAAAATTCCTCTAGATCTCCCTGACAAGTTGATCTTCAAAAATTTCTTGAATGGACTTGAATGACTTGCAGAGATTTTTTAGGGGAATTTTCTAATTGTTCTCCAAGTTAATCTAATTTCTCCTCAGTAAGTACGCGCCGATGGCCCTTCGTTTCCTATCGAGAATCGAACCCGTTTATTAATGCTTTAATATTTTGAATTACAAGTGTAAGGGGACACCAAAGTTAGTTAGTACTTAGGGTATCTAAAGATCTTAATTCAGCCCTGGATAGTACCATATACTTCAGATTAGATTGTACTCCCTATTTCTGTTCACTTGTTAGATTTTATAATCTCCCCTTACTTTCCTTTCGTATATTGACTTCACAACCATTCTGTAAGATCAACCCTGCTCTCATTCCAAAAATTCCTCTAGATCTCCCTGACAAGTTGATCTTCAAAAATTTCTTGAATGAACTTGAATCAGAGATTTTTTAGGGGAATTTTCTAATTGTTCTCCAAGTTAATCTAATTTCTCTTCAGTAAGTACGTGCCGATGGCCCTTCGTTTCCTATCGAGAATCGAACCCGTTTCCCGAAGTTTACTTACAGGTTTTTGCACCGCTTCTCTTTGGAGGACGTACACCTGGGAATTTGACTAAGAACCAACATCTTGCGTCCTTGCAAGATGATGTAATCACTTACGAATCCTACATAAATATCCTTTGTTCTATAGTGTATGTAGGCCTATGTCGTGGCATTGTAACAACACATGCACACTTGACACAAGCTGATTGCATTGTTGAGACACTGAGCCAAGGTCGCGGCAGTTCAATGACCAGTCGCCAACGTTGCCAGATAAATCACATGTGATTTTCATTAGGAGAACCTGAATCATAACGCCTGTAGCGGTTTTATTTGCGATATTTCACCCGCTCGCTGGGGAGTTAGCGCTGTGGCAGCCACGACTCAGAAGCCCGCATGATTGGCCAACTTTTACATGGAACACACCTAGTGCATGAAAGAAACGAGGGAAATGATAACATTGGCCAAAACTGCTTTCAGTGAGAAGAGGATTCTGTTGTGGAAAACTTGATTTGCATAAGGAAGAAGTGTAAGAAATGTTACCTGTGAACTGTTGCTTTATGTGGAGCTGAAACATGGATGTTGAAGACAAAAGAAAATAAATATTTACAGAACTTTGAGGTGAGGTGGAATGATAATTCTTTCACACTGGCCGTGTGTAGGCTAAGATGGACAAGTGAAGTCAGAATGAAAAATTCAATGTCATAGCCGGGATTTGAACCAGGATCTTCGACTCTCCGTGCTGATGCTCTAACCAATTGAGCTACCATGGCAACGTGCCGGTACAACATTAAATTCTCCAACTGACTCACAATCCCAGAATACCACCAGGAGTTCTCAATATGAGATACGAACCCAGTGGCGACTTACAAGCTGTAAGTGCTTAAAGACCCGGGCTTTATAGTAAACCACTAGTAGGTCACAGTGGTTCAAATCCCGGCTATGGCATTGAATTTTTCATTCTGACTTCACTTGTCCATTTGAGGTGAGGTGTTGGAGAAAAATGGAGAAGATTTGGTGGATAGACAGAGTTTAATTTAAGAAGAATGACTGAGAAGAAAAGTATTTTGGAAGTAGTAAGGAATATAAAAGCTAACAGGTTAGTACACTGCATGAGAAGAGGATTTCTGCTAGATGCCAAATGCTAGGGAAAAATAAAAGCAACAGAAAACTTGATAGAAGAAAAATTGAGATACTGGATGTCATAAAGAAAGAAAGAAGAAAAAATAAGCTGTGGGGAGTTAAAAGATGCTGCAGAAGGTAAAAAAAGGTCGAAGTGTGGTACTTCACATGGGGGTATAGACCTGCCCAATGGTAGAAATATCTAATAAATAATAAATGCTTCATACCATGTCTGTAGATGTACAAGAATCTAAAAAATTTCTTGTGGATTAAATTCCACACATCAGTGACAGTTACAGGCTCAGCAGCAGTATGCAACCATTGTTAAATAACAGTAACAATAAATTAATTTGTTTTTAATGTCTATCGCCTCTGAATCATGAGGTGTGCTATATGGGAGTACATACATTTATATTATGGTTTGTAACACACCTAAACTTCGTGATCATCATCAGCTTTCAGAGATAGCTGACGATGATCACAATTGTGATTGAAACTACGTAGTTCTAAGGTAAAAACTATAAAAGTGAAGTTTAAGTGTGTTACAAACCAGAGGCGTAACGAGGGAGGGAGGGTTTTGGGGGTTTGAACCCCCCCCCCCCCATTGATTAAAAAAAGGAAAATTGTACATTTTTTTTTTGTCTGCTTATAAATTACTTAATACGAGTATAAAGCGTGGGAAGCTTAAAACTCGTTATTGTGCATCTTAATTTTTAAAATTTTCCGGGGGAGGACCCCCGAACCCCCCTCTCCCTGGGGGGTATTCCATACCCCCAGATGTTATAAACTCCCCATATGGTCGGCCTGGTTACGCCTATGTTACAAACCATAATATATATGTTATGACTTCACTGTGTTCTTCTCAATATCAGTATCTACATATTTACATGATTAAATTCTAAAATTAACTTACAAAGAGCTGCTTATCTTCAGGAACTTATGTTTTATCTATCAGAGAGGAGATCAGTTAAACCAGTCGTCTGCTTCTCAAACAAGCAAGATAACAGGCACATGCCTTGGATAAGGAGTAGTCGCCTTCATTAACATGTTCTGAGGGCAGTTAAGTGCCTGTATGATAATTATGGTAATGTGATAGCAACTTCCACAGCAGCAGTTGTCTGATACTATAGAATTGAAAAAAATATTGCTATATGATTATCAAAGGAGCAAAAAATTTGATCCCTAACAACACGTATTAGTACTGACTAACCTTCAATCCCATGACCTTCCTCATGTGAGATACGAATGTATTTTATTATTCTTTTTGTCTGCAGTAATGTATTCTCCCATTCTTGGTCTCTGTGTGAAAATTAGCAAATAGTCTGTATTATTTAATGTCATATACATGCATCTCACTACTTACTCTCATTGCTGAATAAAGATGCTGAAGGGGGGACATACAGGTTTGGGCACTACTAACTTAGAAATAGGTGAATCCCCCCCCCCCCAGCAATGAATTATTTTATAACCTTGTAATCTGTCTTGCTCTTTATTGGCTAATTCTACAAATACATACTATTTTCAAAATTAATCAATCTATTAGTTGCATCAAGACAAAATGGCAGCCATGTTTCGTGCACTGAAATGCCGTTTCTGTGATAAATTCCACAAATATCAATATTTCTGAGTAAGTATCATATGAACAATACTATCTATAATCATTGATTTACCATTAGTAATTTGTAAATATTCTTAGTATAAAATAAAATGTAAAAAAAATACTGTTCAGGGATATTTTTAAAAGATATCCCAAAAATTGTAGATGACATTCGTATGATATTTACAAATAGAAAAAAAAAAAAAAATTCAGAAATATTGACATTTGTGGAATCATCATTGAATGAGTATTTCAGTGCACAAAACATGGCTGCCATTTTGTAATGATAATTACCCATTACTGCAACAGTTTAATTAATTCTGTAAATAATATGTAATTGTACAAGTAGCCAATAAAGAGGATATCAGATTACAAGGTTACAGAACAATAATTCATTGCTGTTTCTCAATACCCAAACCTGTATGTTCCCCTTAAGGGCCTTTTCACACTGGGTCACTTGTGACGGTCACCCGTTTTTGCAGTGAACACACCTGGGTCACTTGTAATGATCACTGTTAGTATTGCCAATAGTAACTACATGATAAAACAATTTGTAATTGCTTTTGATAACCCAAATGGCAGGTCGACATTCCACTTCACTTATAAAATTTCAGTATTAATCAATTCTAAACTCGTGGCTGGATAACTAGTTTCACTGAGCTCGATTATACAACTGAATTATATACATACAACTTGCATTGTTGGCAATCATAATAAAAACTACCATGTGGTAACCGTCACAAGTGACCCAGTGTGAATGCTCCCATGTAAA
Source organism: Ectobius pallidus (assembly GCA_964059195.1). Classification (NCBI taxonomy): domain Eukaryota; kingdom Metazoa; phylum Arthropoda; class Insecta; order Blattodea; family Ectobiidae; genus Ectobius; species Ectobius pallidus. The sequence continues at coordinate 91,700,984 of CAXKWD010000002.1, forward strand.
CCAATGCTTCTTTGCCGGTGACAGGTCACATGTGTTCGGAGTAAACACTGCAGTATCACTTGTGTTTGGGTGTGAACACTCCCATTTAAACCAATGCTTCTTCGCCATTGACTGTCACAAGTGACCAAGTGTGAAAAGGCTCTAAGTGAGTGTGAACTCACATATTTGAGAGATAGTGGGCTCAAATCCCAGTGCCATGTAATCCAAATGTTTTCAGAGATTTTTCCCTTTCAAAACACAAATGTCGGATGGAATTAACTTATCTACCTTGAACATATACTATATATTGATTTGAATGTTTAAAAGGGGGCTCTGCATCACACACCTTGTATATATACAAGGTGATTAAGAAACTGATGTGTGTGATGTTCTCCAAGATGACAGAATAATCATTTTTCAAGAATGAACCCCTCTCCATAAACATGTAGTTTTCATCTAGTCTAACATCAGAGTACCACACAGGTATGAAGATATGCAGGAAATTGTGCAAGGCATAACCACATTTTTTAAGAAAACCGGTGTTCGAAAACAAGATCCATGCTTGTTATGAATTATTTAACCATGATTGTGCACTGCTACTTAGGTTAGCTTGTGCTTAAGAACATATGAGCTTGTGACCATTGCTGGTATGCCAGAATCTTGTACAACAGAAGTTCTATTATAATTATATGCTTGTAAATCTACAGAAATGCAAATTTACACGTATATAAAGCCATCGTCCTGAGCCGGTTTCGATCTTGGTAAAAGAAAGCCATTGCTATACTGATATGTCCACCCAGGCAGACAAAAAGAAACAAGACAGATATATTTGAAGAGGTGGGGATCCCGTGGAAATGGCTGGCACAGTTGCCAGATCTCATTCCCAAGATTTGTTCTTTTAGGATAATGTGAAGAATATGGTGTATGAAACTTCAGTGCCAACAGAGGTGGACCTAATAGTCCAAATGATCCGAAGATAAATCCTCCCCTAAAGAGCCTAAAGCATCTAAGCACAATACTGGTGTTTTACAAAATAATAATCAGGTTCATTACCAGATGACTCATTCGAGGACAAGCAGTCATATTAGTTTGTAAATAATAGGTAGTACTAATCCTGGTTGGCATGAGCCATAAACATTTCTACAACAGGAGAGGTTTTTTTTTTTTTTAATTCTATTTATTTAAGGTCGCTTTTTAACTGCCAGGGTCACCAGCGACCACAATAATTAATACATTTATATTGAACAAGTGCTACAAGAAGTGAAGAATGAAGAAAAACATATATGCAACTTTAAATTTAGTAAGAAGAACAACATATTAAACACAAAAAGGACTGGAAGTAAGAGGTTAATAAGGTATAGCCTAGCAAAAACAATAAATATACGTAGCTCTTATCCATAAGTTGGCTTATTGTTATTATCATCGTATTTACAGTGAATCAACATTAATTGGTAAGGTGATCTTATTTTGTTGTTGGCTAGGAATGACATAGACCTAATAGTTACGATTTGCTTATTTTAATAGCTATGTAACATCATGATTAAATCTCTTATTTCTTCCATTTTTCCTCGTTAGTTAGATCAAAGATCTGCAGATGGCTGCAAGATTCGCTTTAATTTAATTACACCGCCGCTTCTTCCCACACTTTAACAGCTTACCAATAGATGGGGACAGTAGCGTGTGGTTAGTCCGCGTTTTTTAAATGGCGGCCATATATTCTGTCCTATTCGGTTTCCTTTTTAAAAACAGTGAAAGTTACTAAGTGCTTCGTGATTTCTGATTAGTGTTGTGTTGTTTTGGATTTTTATGGAGCTCTGATGATTCTCTGCAACCTGAGGGTAAGCCCTAATATCACATTCTACTTGCTACTTATTTACTACAAAGTCACACATGTTCCCTTGTGAAGTATTTTCGCTCTTGTAACATCTTAAGTTCCGATAAATGACCACAACGAATTTAATAAACAAAGCAATATTATCGGAAATTTCCGGTTTGGACTTTAAAATTAAAACATATGTTTTAAAGGTCTAAAAATATTTTGGAAACTACTGTTATCAATTTGCCTTGTCAGGAGGTTATAAGTTCTTTTGGGCTGTACAATCCTAAATTTATTTATTTAAAGTGACTTTATCAATAGGCTAAGTCATTTTATAAGCAACATTTATACATGTTCATACAACCTAGCTGGATATTTTAAACATATTTTACTAACCTACTTTATTCTTGTTCAAAGGACAAACTACGGAGGATAGGATACTGTGTTGTTTTTTCTTTGTAACGTAGATTTATAGAAGCCGCAAAACTTGTTGGATTCGCTGGATATGGTTTATTCTGCGGTTTTTCCGAAACTCTTGAGACCAATGTCGACTAACTTAAGGCCCGGATATCATCTGGCCGTCATTATCATCTTCATCGTACAAATTGGCTAAGTATTAGATTTGTGTAGGGAACAAACATACATACCCAGATGCTTTCAACTTTATATATTATACTCGGTTAGCTACCATCTCGGCCGCCTCACTCGGTTTACGGAAATTATTTCTATCGCTTATATTTCTAATAATATGTCAAAATCTAGTGTATTACAACTTCCAAAGCCCTATGTGAACACTGCAAACAATATTGTTGTCATGAGATTGAGCAGAGACTTTAAAGCTGCGTCCACCCTTTTTAAGTTTTTTAGGGGTCAAAATTTAAAAAAAAATGAACTTTTTGGAATTTTCCGTCGGTTACAGGCTAAAATCGATAGGTGTGCCAAATTGCAAGTTTCTAGCTCATCTGGAAGTGGGCAAACATTAATGTCAGTGAATCAGTCAGTTAGCCATGTGGCTTAATATTATAGGGATTTTCAACCATCCTGCTTTATGGAATTACTGTTTTCAGGGCATGAAAACAAAATTTATGACAATAATTTTTTATTATTATAGAAGTGTGCATAAGCAACTCCAACTTTATCTAATAAATAATCTAGTACTGTATATAGTAAATTCAGAATGTAGGCTATTACTCAGTGTGAAGTGAGAAACCGGTAAATTAAATAGACAAATTTTTTAGAGGACCCGCAATGAGCTTTTTAGGCCTATGCAATAATATATTTTCCCCCTGTTTGTTATTTACGAGCCAATGCTCTTAGAAAGGACAAATTTTCAAACCATGTATTTTGGGCAGGAGGTGCCATATTACCAGCCCAATGCAGGACAATGTCATAGTAACTTCACATATGCTTAATAAAGCACAAGCGTAGATGGTAAATAAATATGCTCTTGCGTATGAGATCACCACACACAGATTGGCTGGCTCAGGGATTTTAATCCAAATCATCCCAGGTGAGATCCCTTGAATCCTCGACGAACTCGCTTGGCATTAGTAACAACACTAAATACAAATTACTAACATATTATTATCTGTATATTGCTCTACATTAAAGATCATTATTCCCTTTGACATAAGTATACGTGAAAGCATGTAGTATATCTCCCGTGGTTAACTGAAAGATAGTTTAGGTAATAATGAGAAAAAAATCGTTTAACATAATTAAACAGTACAAACTGTTTGATGAGTTCACTTTTTCTGACAAATTTTTCCTTAATATTAGTACAGATTAATTAAATGTCTTAAATTTTATTGGCATAACTAACAACATATCACATCCAATTTATCACCGGACATCACTCCTGTATGCCTTCAGTTAATTCTTAACAATTCGAACTGTAAGAAGAATCTGATTAGGATTCGTGTAGGATGATCTGTCTGGCTAGAAGTCAAGCGCTAGGAACATGTGTGAAAAGATTAATGAGGCCTGGGTAAAGCCCTACACGTTCTGGAGCAACCTTGTACTAGATGAACACAATAAACTCAGATGATTTATGTTATAGTTTTATTTCTGTGCTTTGGTCTGTGTTGGATGCATTTTCTAGAACGTTATAAACAAACAGCATCTATAAATTAAGGACGTTTGACCCACTTAAAACATTTGGAGCAAGATTTCCGAATGAAAAATACATACCTACAAAGATACAACTTTGACGTGTGTAATCAATCATAATCAGCATGCAAAGCTACCAATTGAAAAAATAATAACTCTCTTCGCGAAAGAAAATAAAATAAGACCAGAAAATAATATTAGCATTTTAAATGCAAATAGATATTACAACAACATTTTACTATGTAGGCCTAACTAGTTTTTATATGTAAAAAATCTAACAGGATAAGATTCTCAACCAAATAGGCCTAATATTAATTCCATTCTCATCCGACACTTCTAAAGAAATAACGTTTGGACTTTAACCAAAAGGATGGAACCTAACTTAACAACATTTAGCTAAAATTTAAGTAAATATTTTTGTCCCTCAGGATCTTTTTACAAACCTAGATTGGAAAATTTAGATAAATCTGAAATAAACGAAAAGAAAGCTAAATCGAGGAGACTGAAGGGATAGAAGCCTACACGAGGAAAAAAGTGCAAAGAAAGATACACAAAGTAACCTTCTTAAAATATATTCTTTTCAACAGTAGTTTTCATGACAGTTTTCAAACCTATGAAATCATATTTGTACTTCTTTTAAGGCTAAAGCAGCGTAAAGGGAGGACATACACATTTGGTTACTGAGAAACAGATTTTTTTTCTCAGCAATGACTTTTTCTGTAACTTTGTAATCCGACAAGCTCTCATATTGATTACTTCAAGGCCTACATATTATTTTTCTAGAAAAATAGCAAGCCTACGTCTTGCCGATATAGTAACTTATATCTATTAGATTCATGAGGATTCAAAGTGGATTCAATGTAGATTCATGTGGATTCAAAATGGGTTTCAAGATTCATGTGTATGCTTATCTCCGCTCTGAACTTAATACTTACTGTTGAATTTAAACAGACTTATACCATAAAATGTAAAAATGAAAAATGAACTGAGCAATGTGATTTTTGCTTGCTATCTGGAGAGATTGTTGCAACAACGGCCACAGTCAGCAAGCTTTATTAGATACAGATTACAGTTCTGGGTAATTATCGGTACAAAATGGCGGCTACGTTTCGTGCACCGAAATACCGTTTCCGTGATAGTTTCCACAAATGTCAACATTTCTGAGTGGTTCCTTTTTCTATTTATAAATGGAGGGCCAGATATCAGAGTGAACTAACTACGAATTTGATGCTCTCTAATACATTGTGGTGTGTGCAACAATGAACTAAGTTGTCAGTTCAAATCACTGAAAGTATAAATCCAACTGTTGGCATTCATGAAAATGAGGTAGGCCTATATGGATTTTGTTCTGCTGGAAAAGCGAACTAAGTCTGGTTAAAAATGGTTTGCATTTTCATAGGTAGTTCACTCTGGCATCAGGCCCTCCAAATATAGCCTAGTATGAACAACATCATGTACAATCTTTGGAATATCTACAGTATAAGTATTTTTAAAAATAAATCCTTGAAGATAATTTTTACTTTTTCTTTTACATTAAAAATATATTTTTTCAATTAAATTTTTGATGTTAAACCAATCATTGTAGACAGCGTTGTTCACAAGATATTAACAAATATATAGAAAAAAGAATCACTCAGAAATTATCAGGGAAACGGCATTTCAGTGCACGAAACATGGCTGCCATTTTGTAACGATAATTATACGTAACTACGAGGTTGTAGAGCAATTCACTGCTGAGAGAAAAAATGAATTTCATCTATTTCTGATCATCCAAACCTGTATGTCCCTCCTTTTGGGTGCATGTCGAATGATAGTCATGTTTGAAAGAGGCATATTGCTCCATGGAATAATAATAATAATAATAATAGATGTAAGTTACAGTCCTAAAGTGATATGTCTAACTTCTTCCACAATTTTTTTTTATCATGGTCCCTAACTGAACTATTTGACCGCCGGCATGGACTAGTGGTTAGTATTGATGACTACGAATCCGCAGGTCTGAGTTCGATCCCGATACTTCATCGGATTTTTATAAGGAGCGACTTCATAAAAAAAAGTAGCGGCTCAGGTCATGAATATCCTCAATAACGCTGACCACATGCCCCCAATATCCTACCTCTGGTAAATGACGCAGCGGTCGGCTCATAGGAGTTGTCCCACAAGGGATGTAGCGCCACGGAATTTAGTTTAACTGATGTTTTATCTAAGGTACTCTTCATAAGTAATTAACGTACATATTCCAACTTTATGTCGCCTAGTTTTAAGCGAATGCTATAGATTAGGAGTTGTTGACCCCGTACTGTGGAAAATCCGAACGATCCAAAATTGAATTTATGATGGACAAAGCGCCATACGTATGCTTTCTCAAAATACTCGTTTTATATTTTTTCTTCCTTTTTTACTCCCCGATGATTCATCAGCCTCAAGAGATGTGACATGTGATACAGGATTTACTATCCGATGAAATTTTCAAACCCGCAATCTTCAATGAAGGATTCGGATGGATAGGAAGTGGGAGGCCGATCAGTTAAATGTGAATTTGAACGACTGAAAACAATCCTACCCGAATGATTACAATATTGGCAAATTCTTCGAGGAATTAGTTGAAGATAGAGAAAAATGGATCAGATGATTTGAAATAGGATTTTATTCTAAAAGCTGACTGCATCTATACTACAAATATACTGCACTTCGTTTATCAAGTGCTTACAAAATAATATGATATTAAATATCGATTAATACATTGAAATTATACAGTATATAAAACATTTTGTAATGCCTTCTTGTTAGAAGTCTGTCTTTCTGTCCGTTTGGTTATCTTTCAGCGCTTATTCAAAAGGCCTATCCATTCATTCCCGTTTGTATTTTTCTTTTTTATTATTTTGTATATTATTTCCTTTTTTGTTGTATTATTTATAATAGCATTATTACTGTACATATATCTCATTTCAATTGGGATGTGAGAATGTGGGAACTAATTAATTTTATTGTTGGGTTTTCTTTCTTCGTAGAGATGAAAACTTTCAGTTAGAGACTTCTGAATACATAAATGATGAGGATATAGGCTAATATTGACAACTGGCTGTACCCAGGGCTTTTTTCGTAATGAGTCTTTCGGTATTTGCCTATCTGAGAAAGCTGAATGCAACGAACAAAGTATATACTGTGCCATCGATCCCCAATGAAATCCTTCTGTTAGGACTATGGCAATGGGGCCAAATTAATCTCTAACATCAATTATTACCGGAACAATCCTGGGGGTTAATGACAATCTTGATAATCCTATCATTTTGTTGAGCTTTAACCTCCAGGACCTCAAGGACCATAATAATTCTAATTTAATCTATAGGCTACATGGAAAGTGAGAACTCTCCAATCTATCATTTACTTTACCATTCCCAGCTTGTCAAGAAAATGTGAAAATACTTCCCCATCTATTATTTGCGCACCGAATCAAATTAGAATGCTTTAACTATTTTAAAAATATTAACACGGCTGAAACACATTGAGGATATCTTTGCAAGCTCTTTTAGTTACACACACAAGTATGAAGTCAAATTGCAATTGACAAAGAGCGTTAAAGGGATTTAGGCATATTGCTGATAGTACTATAGGTTGGTTGAGAGGATTGTAGACAATATTACAGAAATTGATGCACAAAGAAGGATATACAAGTATTACGACTTATACTTTTATTTTTATAATGTACATATAAACATATTATTTTTATTGGAAGACATTTACTTATATTAACTTAAATATACATTTATTTAAATATTATATTTTGAAATTAAACTGCTTACGGTGCTAACGGATATTTAACAAAATTCATTGTTAACATGTTCCATCGAAGTGAATACTTCGTAAGAATTTGACTTCAAATGTCTCTTGACCTCTATTATTCTAAATGCCCATAACAATTAGCACAAAAACAAACAAAAAAAGATTATAAAGACTCCATTGATTTTTGCTTTTGTCTATTTATACTAATAAGTCACTTCAATTTTATTATTCAAATAATTTTATTATATATATTTTTAATGTTTTGTTTTTAAGTTTCCTGAATTTGTAAATATGCTACATTATACATTCTTATTTGGCGTCTCATTATGTCCTTTAAAGCGGAAGTGTCTAAGCGGAAGTTAACACTTCTAAAAAATTGCGGTTAATCAAGACTTGAATCTTTTCTATAACCTAATAGAATACACGTTTCCCCACTGTCTTATTTTCGAAATGACTTGTGCGCATGTAGCCTATATCATAGCAGGAATGCTTGCCAGTAGTATTGCGAAGTAGACCTGTGGACAATAAAATTTTTCATAGGGGACATTCATTCTTTAACACCTTAGCGTTTATTCCAGCTGAATTCATACGACAGATTATACCCATAGTTAAGGTTTTGATAAAGGTAACGAAATGCTCTGACTGGTTTGTCATGTCGCACACCCCTTGAACACGTGATACAGTACATTAAAGCAATCGGCACAGCAGGAAGAAACAAAAGTAGGCCACTCGGAAGAAACCTGTCCTAGAGGTCATTTTACTTTTTGAAAATTCCCATTTGAAACAACCACTGGGGGGGGGGGATGGAACCCCGTTCTTTATCAGTGAGATGTCAGTATCTGTGTTGTGAGATCTAAGCAGCAGTGGTGTAGTCCCAAAATGTTGACAAGTTATATTTTCAATTTTGTTAATTTATTTTAACTTTTGTCGTACACAGAAGTGGTCGATATGAGACATTTATTAATAATAAAAGTATTAATTTCCACAGTACATTATTTAGTAAAGTCTTTCGTTGATTCAAAGTGAGGCAATAACAACGAATTTGAATTTGAAATAAAAGAGGCATGCTACTATAGCTAAGGTGTTTTGTGATTTGAAAAGATGAAATCAATTTTAACGACCACATTTGTGCGCAAGGACTACAGTAAAACTTAGATTGAAACCCACACTATGTTTTTCATTCGACAGTAAAATATTCAAGACGTAGTTCATGAATCTAATAATCAAAGATTAAAGACAGACTCCATATAGTCTCTTTTTGTTGTGCCACCAGAACTTTCTGTAAAACTTTCGAATTTTTCTCTCTAGTCAACGGCGGAATTGCCAAATACGTGAATATTTAAATAAATAAACAGGTAAATAGATTAATAGAAAATGGATAAATAGGTAACTAGAGTGCCTAAATTAATGCAACGTCATCAAAAAAAAAGGTAAAACCATCGAAGCAGAAGGCATACGCAAATAAGTGAGTTAAGCAGAGAAAATACGGCGTATGCCTGTGTATACCCTCGCCTACATCAGTGCTAAGCAAGCTCATGGTGAAATTCCTCCAAGGAAAATATATCGACTCCTTCGTCGGAAGTTAAAATCGGATTTTTCATGCCGTCAAATCTCACTGTGACTTAGTCATATGGCAGTCCACCAACTGTAATGACATCTGATGAATAACATTTACAAATATAAAAAAGTCTTATTGCTATGATGATGTCTGCCAGTTTTTTTAGTCTTATCGGATAGTTGATAAATTAACACTGCAACTAACTACAATTATTATAGCCTAATAATGTGCATACATTTTGTATCCAGGCTACATAAGGTTGTTGTATTAATATTAATATAATGAGGCATAATTAAAGTGAAGTCCACGAGAGCCTTCCTGGGTTAGCAGTTGCAATCAATAACCAATGAATTTTGGACCCTTGTAACTATTTTGTTACTTTAAATTATTATTTAATTAGCATTATTAAAACAAACATTTTTATTAATGTGTTTATTTCTATTATTATTATTATTATTATTATTATTATTATTATTATTACTACTATTGTTGCTGTTATTATTATTGAGGTAAATCTTGATGGCTTAATTTCTTTCGTGTTGATTTCCGAGCACAATAAGGGGTTCAAATCCAGATGGGGCGATGATATTTTTTGGGGTGAAAATTTCAACACGGAACTTCTTCCTCGGTTTGTCATATTGAGCAAAATTTGTGATATTTGTGATATTTCTAGCTTCAGTACTAGCTTAACTTATGACAAAGTAAGGCCTACTTAGTGGTGACTTGATCGTTCCTGATACAACGAAAACGAGGCTTAATTTATAGAAAGATGTTCATACTGTATGACTTAATAACTTCGACCATTCTATACCATTTTATTATTTGTTTTTCTGTCGCACAAATAATTTTAGCCATTTGATGAATAATAATGAATAATGGAACGGTCAAATATTTGACTTCAAAAATTTACAAAGCATTTAAAATATTTTTTGCGTAGTAGGCCTACTGTTGAGCTCGATCAATAAAATAATAACATTATACCTTTCTTCGCGACCTCTTTTATTTCATTTTCCTAGGCCTTTCGTTTACATTCATCCATATTCAGGGAATCTCGTTTCTTACATTCAATAAGAATAAAAATGATTTATCCCTGGCGCCACTCATTGTTCAAAATCATTCCGAACACACACACACACACACATGTATATTATATGTGTGTGTGTACAACAGTCACAAAATAAATATAAAAAAACACGTTAACATAAATTTGCAAGCTATTATAGGTTACTTCAATTAAGGAGTTATTACTCACCAGCATAACACCACTAAGGGTGACCTCAGTGTTCTTCTACTGTTTTTGTGATTTAGTAATCCACACTGCACTTTAAAAAAAACTCAGTTATTCACCACAAGTCCACCACGGACATGCTTGCATTCAACAAACTATCGTTTCAAGCGTCTGTTTCAGTAACAAATATTTATCACTCACTTCACAACTAGCACAAATTCCCCCGAGGGTATAATTTTCTTTTTCCTCGTACAATCACGTAACAGCGAAACAAGTTCCCCTAGCACTCACTTTCTTGAACAACGCTTCTGCTCGGAACCTCACACAAGACTGCGACACCGCACGCCAGACCACCGCGAAGCGCATTTGTACGTCAGTGCAGTGAGAAACTACCTGTGTGGTAGCCTATACTTCAGGCGAATACATACATTCTTTTTAGAATAATTTTTTAGTACACGCTCTCTAAAACGGCTACTTATTGGACTGTTAACACTCAGAAAATTAGTATTTTATTTTAAAGTACTAGGCCGCTAAACTTACCATTCGGACGTCTTGTATTAAAAAAAAATAAATAAGAAAACATACACACACACACAATTTGATAATAATTATTTATGTTGAACCTGAGTAGAAGGGGGGGGACTCGAACGCGTCATGTCGCCATTATCAAGCCGTACATTATCACGCCGTAGTTTACATCAACACACTCCAATTACCGGTTGAAAAGGACGAGTTCAGATGAACCTGTTGAGCGAATTGCTTCTTTTAACAAGGCATAATGAGTTTTGTTGAGGAAAATATGATAAAAATTACGTGTACTTTCAGTTAAAGTACCGGTAAATATATTACGTTTAATTTATCAAAATTATTATCTTAACGATGTTTAAAAAAATATATTTTTAAGAAAAATAAAATCAGGTAAACTGATAAAACAAAGTGCCAGTATGTTTTTGTTTAATCAGTTATGATTGCAATTATGATATGCAGAATACAAAAAAAAGTCAAATTGGCCGGTTTCGGGATTTGAACCATATAACTCCAGAATGTGAGGCCAAGACGTTACCATCTCAGCCATCTGGGCCAGTTTCACGGTCTGGTTGGATAACCGCATGTAAAGCAATAGTGTTATTTGCCATAGCTAACTGTATTTTAATTTTCAAAGCCTTATAAGATCACAGTAAAAAAATAGGCTATGTTGTCATGATAACTGATTTGCATTTCATAAATTCTTTAGAATACGTATATTACCATAAAATAGGCACTAAATTGAGCATTACTCCGAAACAGGTCAACCGATTTTATCCAATATCAATAGACGTCATTCCATGGACATTATAAATGTGTATACCAAGTTTCATAAAAATCCGGTAAAGCGTATTTGAGTTACCGCGTCTTTAAAATAAACACTAAATTGTGTTTTACTCCGGTACCGGTCTACCGATTTGGTCCAATACCAGTAGACGTCTTCCCATGTAGGCCTACATTATAAATTGGTATACAAAGTTTCAGGAAAATCCAATAAAGCATATTTGAGTTATCGCGACTTCTTATATATTAACATAAAAGGCACTAAATTAGGCATTATTCCAGTATTGGCCAACCGATTTGGTAGAATATCAATAGACGTCTTTCCATGGATATTATAAATTCGTATACGAAGTTTCATAAAACTCCGATAAAGCGTATTTGAGTTATTGCGCCTTTAAAATAGACACTAAATTGGGTTTTACTCTGGTACCGGTCAACAGATTAGGTTCAAATTCAATAGGGTACTTCTCATAGACGTCATAAATGCGTGTACCAAGTTTCATGGAAATCCAATACAGCGTATTTGAGTTACGGCGCCTTTCTAATATAATCTATTAAAATATGCACTAAATTGGGCATTACTCCGGTACCGGTGAACCGATTTGGTTCAATATCAATAGGGTTCTTCCCATGGATATTATAAATGTGTTTTCAAAGTTTCATGAAAATCCTAAAAAGCGTATTTGAGTTATGGTGCGTACAGACAGACGGGCAGACATTTTTTCGTCCCCCACACAATCTCATAAAGTACCATACTGGCACTTAATAAACAAATCTATAGCAAGCCAAGTTTATAAAATGCACTAATAGTACAAGCGCCAAATCTTTGCTTTCTTTACGCAGGGTCATTGAAAATGAGTGAAAAACTGAACTCATTAGTTGTAAAATTAGAGAACTTCAGCTGATTTATCTCGGCTACGCTTCGTTCAAAATACTAGATTCGTACACTAAAGCCATAATGAATAGAATGAGAAAGTGTGATGTCTCCACCGCTAATACAATGATGGGTATAGGGAGAGCGGCGGTCCACCGAAACACTGGCAGCACCTTCGTTTGCGTTTCAACTTCTCAATGCTGCATCATGATAGTTTGGCATCTTATGATTAAACTCGCAATCTTTAATTAACCCTTGGTCCCATTTCTGTGAAATTTGTGCAGAAATAATCTGCACAACACAGTCCTTCTGATGGTTAAAACAGAGACTTAAAAAATGCGGACATAAATGTTTTTATTTCATTATATAAACATCACCAATTACACAAAATTTATGGAGGGTGAAACGGAATTTGACTATGCGACAATTTTGTTCATTTTTGTGTCCCGTAAAAACTTCAAGCGAGAAAGTTTTAGTGAAATATTTCAACTTTATTTTAAATTCAGTACCACCTTTATATCTTGAATGGTTTACGAGTAATTGAGTGGTAATTATTCCGAGCGCTACAGCTGAATGAATGATGTGGGACGATCGTGAAATGTTGAGGGTGAAGCAAACTTGACTATGCGAAATTTATTATTTTATTTTTGTGTCCAGAAAGAGATCAAGCGTGTAAGGTTTAGTGAAATATTTGGATCTTATTATAAATCGAGTACCACCTATATATCTAGAATGGTTAACGAGTAATAGTAATTACTCTAAAGCTAAAGCTATCAGAATGGTATTAAGGTATTAGCAGGTATCTTTTCCATAAAATACTAGCAATAACGTAAACATTTTTACATAATTTATTCATGGACTCAATAATAAAACTATATTAACTGACTACTTGTACCCATACTGCAAGATTGACCCGCTGGGGAAAAGGAGTGAATGAAGCTTTTTTCTAACTTAGTAAATCTGCAATACTTTTATTTATGCATTTATTGGATTATTTATCATATTTTCTGTTCACTTATGTTAGTAATTTTTATGTATAATTATCATAGCAAATGTCTTATTAGTTTAATATATTGTTCCTTTTTTTAATAATATAATTTAACAACATAAGACATACATCAGTTACAGCGAACGGCGAATGGTCGAGGGTTTGAGCAAATAGCGGGCTGTAGTTAAGGCAAGAGGATTTAATTTTTTTATGAAAAAATCAGGGAAAATGCTTTGAAATATTGTGTGATATATGTAGAATGCATTGCAAAACAATTGTTGCGTATGTGCGTCTTTATCGGATGTTGAGACGCCAATTTTAAAGATCACGCGCCCTATTTTTGTAGTGCTGCTTATGAAATTTTCCGTGCCCTGCAATTCACAAACCATCCCTTAGTTTATATTATCTCTGTTCACATAATTTGTACACAGATCTACACTTTTGACCGTGTTTCATCTACATAGCTTACCCCATACAGCCAGGAGAAAATTAATATTAATATAAATAATATTACTATTAATACAATATTAATACAAATTAATACTCAGTAATATTCTTATACAATGTAATATTAATATTAATTTATAAAATATCCCTTAGCTGTTTTCTACCCTAATTATACGTTGTTATTTCTATACAAATGTACATTCTTTAACAAATTCTCATCAAATTGTACCAACATACCCTCTACCCTATTTTCTAGGCAACAAAATATTAGATCAACATCCCTTAGCTGTTTCAAACCTATATTATATAATTGTTCATTGCTTGTGAACATATTCGATTTTTGGAAAGATGTGGAACGAAATGTTACGGTCAAGCTTCTTGCAATCTGAGAAATTACTGTCACACACGGCCATGTTTATTTATGGAGATGAGATCTTCCAAGACGTGTAAAGCAGCCCGAAAATTGTCAAAAGTATCTAAGAATTCAATTTAGATAAGGTGGGTCATTTTGAAATAGATTAATGTATTATTTTGTTTAAGAATGTTTGCAATTTTTCCTATACCGCCCGTAGTAATCTTGCTCCCGTGAATCTCAAGCAGAGTAACTGCTACCTAGCGGCGGAACCAGTGAACTACCTCAGTCATCACACTTTCTCCTCTATTCATTATGCTAAAGCCTTCCTTTCCGTACTTCGTACATAAAGAAATATTATGTTTTTTTCTCTAAAATAATGATGACACAGTTAAGTAATTTTTAATAGCCTACTAATCATCACACCATGATTTGCTTTATAGGCCTACCGTCTTCAAAGAAATTTATTATATTATGACAATAAGTTTTTGCACGACTTAACTAATTAGTGGTACTTACGAATATTGTTGCCGTGGATCGTAAGTTGACATTCCCACACGCAATCTTGTTGCTATGTGCGGTAAGAATTTCCGTGCTGTTATGAATATTACGCCACACCTCATAATACAAGCCTTTATGGACAAGGCCCCCCAGCACAAATATTCGGTTCCCATAAACAACAAGTGCGAATCACTTTCTGAAATAAACATCTATCTTCAAGAATATATATACATAATATTTTCAGGTAATATCACAATTAATATAATTAAATTGATATAAATAATCATCGTGCAAAAAACAGCATGCAATACTCGTGCCGTAAGCGCATAACGGATCTCGGAAAATTGAAAAAACTCGGCGCGAGCGCCTCGTTTTTTCAAGCTATTTCCTCGATCCGTATGCATGCCTTACAGCACTTGTATCGCAATATACTGTACTATTATTGCACAAAGATAAGTTCATTATTCTTTTCCACAGACTAATGTGATAGCCTACGCGCATAGGAATTTGTTCCGTGTTAGTTACATATTTAATATAAGTTACCAGGTGGGTTTTCAGATTTAAATTAACTATTAGATAGCCTATATAATTCCTACGATAGAGTATGGTACTAGATTATATTTATTTTTCATAATATTTCATACGTGCAAACCATATTATTAACATTAGCCAACGCATGGGCCAGAAAATGTCGTATGTACTCACACTATACAGTGTAATACTTAAATTATTACCCAAAACAAATTCATCTTCAAAAATCCATATTCAATTATTTTCATAGCTAAGGAAATTCATAGACCTAACTCCCCACCCACAAAGCAAAATAAAATTATCATAGTATCACATAACTTAGACATAACTAGAAAAAACAGCACTTAGATTTCCCTAATTCTCTAGATATAGAGCGTGGGCTACTGTATACCCCCCACCCCCCCCCCCGTGGGATTTTCCGACTCATATATTTTTTTGTTGGTATTGACATGTAGTTTCATATTTTAGTTGTTTGCCCCTTATCAATTACAGCATTTACCCGGAAACCTCGGAAATCCGGAGAAAACTAGTTTGTTTTAATTTTTCTTTGTTCTTTGCTCCTAATATGCCCAGGGAATTTCTGAATCACATATTTATTGTTGGTATTGCCATCTAGATTAAGTTTTTAGCTGTTTGCCCCTTATCAATTACAGCATATCCCCGGAAAACAACGGAAATCCGGAGAAATGACTTGGTTTTAATTTGTCTTTGTTTTTTGCATCAAATATGCCCAGAGAATTTTTTACTCGCATATTTTTGTTGGTATTGTCATCTAATTTAAGGTTTCAGTTGTTTGCCTCTTGACCAATTACAACATATCCCCGGAAAACCCGGAATACCACGTATATACGGAGAAAATGACAATGTTTTATTTTTCAATCTTTGTTTTTCCTTCTAATATTCAAAGGGAATTTCTGACTCATATTTTTTTTTGTTGGTATTGCCATCTAGATTAAGGTCTCAGTTGTTTGCCCATTATCAATTACAGTATATCCCCGGAAAACTCCGAAAACCACGGAAACCCTGAGAAAATGACTTTGTTTAAATTTTTTAAAATCTTAGTTCTTTGCCCTAGTATTCAAAGGGCATTGGTGACTCATATGGTTTTGTGTTGGTATTGCCATCTAAATTAAGGTTTCAGTTGTTTGCCCCTTATCAATTACAGCATTTCCCCAGAAAACTCGGAAAACCACGGAAATCCGGAGAAAATTACTTTGTTTAATTTTTTTAATCTAAGTTTTTTCCTCCTAGTATTCAAAGGGAATTGGTGACATATATGTTTTTGTATTGGTACTTCCATCTAGATTAAGGTTTCAGTTGTTTGCCCCCTATCAATTACAGCATTTCCACATAAAACTCGGAAAACCACGGAAATCCGGAGAAAATTACTTTGTTTAATTTTTTTAATCTACGTTTTTTCCTCCTAGTATCCAAAGGGAATTGGTGACATATATGTTTTTGTATTGGTATTCCCATCTAGATTAAGGTTTCAGTTGTTTGCCCCCTATTAATTACAGCATTTCCCCATAAAACCCGGAAAACCACGGAAATCCGGAGAAAATTACTTTCTTTAATTTTTCTAATCTAAGTTTTTTCCTCCTATTATTCAAAGGGAATTCGTGACTTATATGTTTTTGTATTAGTATTCCCATCTAGAGTAAGGTTTCAGTTGTTTGTCCCCTATCAATTACAGCATTTCCCCAGAAAACTCGGAAAACCACGGAAATCCGGAGAAAATTACTTTGTTTTAATTTTTTAAATCTTACTTTTTTCCTCCTAGTATTCAAAGGGAATTGGTGACTTATATGTTTTTGTATTGGTATTCCCATCTAGATTAAGGTTTCAGTTGTTTGCCCCCTATCAATTACAGCATATCCCCGGAAAACTCCGAAAACCACGAAAATCCGTCATTTTCTCCGTATGTACGTGGTTTTCCGGGTTTTCCCGGGATATGCTGTAATTGGTAAGGGGCAAACAACTGAAACCTTAATCTAGATGGCAATGCCAACACAAAAACATATGATTTACCAATTCCCTTTGAATACTAGTAGCAAAGAACAAAGATTTTCAAAAATTCAAACGAAGTCAATTTTTCCGGATTTCCTTGGTTTTCGGAGTTTTCCGGGGATATGCTGTAATTGATAAGGGGCAAACAACTGAAATCTTAATCTAGATGGTAATGGCAACAAAAAACATATGAGTCAGAAATTCCCTTTGAATATTAGGAGCAAAGAACAAAGATTTAAAAACTAAAACATAGTAGTTTTCTCCGTATATACGTTGTTTTCCGGGTTTTCCGGGGATATGTTGTAATTTGTAAGGGGCAAACAACTGAAACCTTAAACTAGATGGCAATACGTACAAAAATATGTGAGTCAGAAATTCCCTGGGAATATTAGGGGCAAAGAACAATAAAAGATTTAAACAAACCCATTTTCTCCGGATTTCCGTGGTTTTCCGGGGTTTCCGGGTAAATGCTGTAATTGATAAGGGACAAACAACTAAAATCTTAAACTAGACGACAATACCAACAAAAAAATATGTGTCCCACAAAATCCCACGGGGGGGGGGGAGGGTTTGCTATTGGTAGCCCATGATCTAATAGAGGATTTCTCTCACACATCTTTCTCGAGAAATTACATAGCCCATGCCAATTGCGTTCATTCAGCAACAAGTTCAGACATACCTCCCTACTTCTTCGTGATTAAAAAAATCTGTCAAAAGACCAAGTAGAACTGTGTGTCCTTTGTCGCAGATCTACTGGACGTTATGGATTAAGGCCAAAATGAGGGGATAAATGTAAGAATGCATATTGAACCGTAATTAAGGAAACGAGATTACTTTTAGATGTATAAATATGGGTTTTCAACAGTAAATTTCATTTGTTCCTAATACTAATAAAAAAAAAGTTACATGTAGGCCTAAGTGCCCCATCATAAACCTTGCATAATTTGCGTGCTTAAGAAGTTGTTCTCTTAGAATAGTCTGATCTCAGATATTTACGAAGCCTGATCTACTCATCCATGTGCTGTCTGAACTCCGATTTCGGTTCAATGCTATCGCACTTTTTATCATCCTAATGAGATCATTATGTAAGTTTCCTTATCTTTAAAATAAAACAACTGGCGGACTATCTTGTAAAGAAGACTATAATGCCAATAACTTAACTGCATTACTATGTAGAAACGAAGTGAACTTAAAATTTATTTCAATAAAATGTAATACTTATTGATTAATAATATGTTGTAATAAAAAATTACATTTGACTGACTACTGACTTCGCGGGCCTCAACAAAGGCTTCACGGGTCACTATTTGAGGATTCCAACTCTAGATAGTGGTCGAGGCGATGCCATCTTTCATTCTGTCCTCTATAGGAAAATAGGCATAACTAAATTCGCCTTCGATATTGAATCCACCACCAGGAGGCTTCATGCTCCCTGCATGGAGCGAAAAGGATTGGATTCATCTCGTTTCTAACACAAGGAAAATAGATGTTTAGATAAAATGGCATTTTATAACTTAAGTTATATAAGAATTGATTGTGCGAAAATAATTTAAATTTACGATTAATTTATACAGTAGTAACAGCCTTTTTATTTAAGTAAACCTTTGCAGTAACAGTGGTAACATTTGAATTAACAACAAAGAAAATCATCAGCGGGTTCTGTGCTCGAAATCATTTAGAAAAATTTTATTGATATAGGTGGTTCCCACGAATGATTAGAGTAATATGTGAATAAAATCCTTAAATTTTACGTAAAACATTATTCTGTTGGTATTATAAATCTGACTTTATTTAATTGTTTGTGATGACGCAAAAATACGTTAGCAGCAGTGAAAAGGTTAAAAGGAAGGAACCATACGAAATCAGTCGGGTGGTCTCTTGAGAGAGAATAATAAGATTAAGCCCCTATGTAGTAGTATAACCCTAAAAAGTACGGGCTTCAGCGCAGTTGGTTGAAGCACAGAGCTTCAAACCGGAAGGTCGCGTATTCGATCCCCGATGAGGTCATGGGATGGAATTTTTCAATTAGCCTAATCTTTCTGGTGGGATTATGACCCTGAGGTCGACACAGCCTATAACAGAAATGAGTACCAGGAGCAATTATTGGGGTTAAGGTAAGACTGATAACCTTACATCCTTCATTTACGAATATGTAAAAATCTGGGAGCCTCAACCTCCTGGAACATTAAGGACCTTCACGGCCTGTAAAGTATAACTCGATCGGTAAGACCTGAGCCAAAAAAACGGCTGCGCAGTAGTCTACGATGACGTAATCTAAACCTGCCTGACCTTCATAGCACGTGATGTTCTTTGCTAGTTCATACTGTACAGACCGTGTAAAAACATCTTAGTTATCCTCACAGCACTCAATAGTGAAGACCCAACAGCAATTTCTGTGAGTTACATACCATTACTTAAATAATATTTCATAACTTAAAAAAAATACTTTATTCACTTTACTTTTATTTTCAATAGTTACGGGCTATTATGAACCGCATAGTTTGGAATGAATAGTACAGTATTCTCTTCTGCCTGTACTCCATTGCTACCGGCGGACGATAAGCTATCTGCGCGTGTTTGACTCACGTCTTACCGATCGAGTTATACTTTTCTTATAACCCTAAAAAGGAAACATTGTGTGCTTTAATACCAACTGCATTTGGATGATACCTTATATAATATTCACTTGCCGCAAGAATGTGTAGAGGTAGCGTGTCCTCCTCTACATCCGAACGTTACGGGTTCAAACCCGGCCGCATTCTATGGATTGTCACGATATAATAGTCCTCCGGGATGGGATTTAACTTGAGGGCCCGTGTCGTAAATTCTCGGCACGTTACAGAAATCCAAGCCAAAATAGAGCCTCTAGACGGAATTCTCCCTTTCACGTCTAAGTAATACCTTAATTTCCTTTCAAGGGTTGTTGAGGCGATCGATGGGCTTACCACCTGTGCCTCTGCCCTCTCTCAGGAAATAAGCATAACTAAATTAGTCTTAGGACCTCCACTCAGAGGTCCTTTGATACCAGCGGAGCGACAAAAAGAATACAAAATATTCACTCTCACAAGTGTAATGTAAGGGCATATTTCAATGTGTAAAACTGTGAAATCATAGAATTTCTTGAAAAAGTTAATAATATATTCCCTTACTAAAGCAGAAGACCACATACAAAATCATATAATGAATGTTATAAGAGAGAATTGTGGTGTTATTTCTCTGAGACGTGACTTTATTACGTACCATTTAAAGGCACATGTTATAGCAGATTTTATTATCGTATAAAGTTTACTGGACTGTTCTGTCGTGATTTAAGAAAACAGCACACATTTCTTAAAGCATGTCAACTGAAAGTCATAAAACCAATCAAGTTAACGATTAATTTATAGTTCTAAAATATTAGCCCTTTTTAACCCCTACCAAAAATCTGTCTGAGAATGTTGAAATTTATATTTATAAACATAAAAGGAGATTCTTCTGTACGGCTGTTCATGAGTATAAAATCGCAAGCTCCCGACCTATCCTTAACCCGCCTGATAGCATGGATATTTGTCGTAAGTGTAACCAGATGTCACAACTGCTGTTCTGTGATGATAACAACTGAAGTCGCAAAAGTGTTGTTCACTTAGTCCAGTTAAGATGAACTTCTCGTTTAGTGATCATGCTTATTACCACCAGAGGGAATTTCTTTGTGAAAATAATCCATCGTAATGAAGGACTCACAAATTTAAAAGAGAGCTGATAACACAAGGTATGAAGGATAAATTTAATCAGATGGACATAGCCTATACAGGGTGTTAATAAATAACACCGAAATACTTTACCTGTATATAGAGGGAACTTAGACAAGCAACTTTTATTAGGAGACTTTTGCTCTATGACGTAAAAAGTGTATGCTACAGGGCATTAAAGTCATTATAATTTGGGGCTCATAAATAAATAATTACGCGAAATAGGGTTAAAATGTTCATTAAATTGATTTCATGCCTTCCTAGTTACCGATAAAAACCTGACTCTTAATCATTCGTCAATAGCTATATTATAATTTAGAGTTTCCATAATCTGCAAAATTTACAGACTAATCACATGACTGGTCGCCACGGTATTAGTTTTTTATTTATTTATTTATTCATAACTACTGACTATAGTGTTAACAATGAAGTTCCTTTGTTTTGCAATTTTTTCTAATGTTAGAAGTCAGTGGCGGCCATGCCCTGGGAGATTTTATGCTGTAACAGGAAAAATTGAATCCATAGAGTAAAAAACTCCTAATAAAAGTTGCTTGTTTATGCCACCTCTATGCATAGGTAAAATATTTCGGTGTTACTCATTAACACCCTGTACATGTATCAGTACTGTAATTCTACAACTTCAATTGTTTAGACAGACGTTGTAAATTCCCTCGCTTCCAATCAATTTGCTACTCTACAAACAAAATTAGTCAAATTTTAGAAGATTTTTAATATAAAGTTTTACGAGAAGGAAGACTGAATTTATTGTGTTACATTTTTACATATTTTTATTATATACTAGCGTAAAAGGCCCGGCGTCGCCCGGGTTTTCATTTTGTTATTTGAAATTAACTTATGAAAGACTTTCGATTTTCAAATTCTAGGGTCTTGCATAACATGTACGTAGAACTTGAAATGAGGAAGAACGACTTATCACACTCAAAGTATTCCCTCTGAAAACGCTAGTCATAGCTTTTTTTTTTTGCTCACAGAGGATGTCGAATGTTGCATTACGTTGCTTCTACACACCATGCCTGGGAGGGGTTGAAATAAGAAGGAACATAAATTCCGATTACATAAGATTGTATTGTCTTTATGGAAATTTTTATTTCTCACTCTTATGTTACCATTGAACCGTTTCGGAGCTGAAATTAAAAAAAAAAAAAAAAAAAAAAAAAAAAAAAAAAAAAAAAAAAATATGCAATATCACTTTCATACTTTCCTCCCCCAAAACCTGGGACATAATATACTGCGGGCATAGGACTGAAAATGTTCCACCCTATTTTGTCTTCTTTACAGCTATGAGTGACATATCAGTGGATAGGATTTTTTACAGACTTCTGATGTACGTAGGCTACTCACTGGCACACACTTAAGCTGTCCCTGCAATACGACCGCTTATTCTACATCAAAATGTGAAGTGAGGAAATATTTTCCATGTCGAGGGTAGAGAAAGTTATGTGACTGCTTCACATTGTGCTTTATTTTCTTGGATTTCATTCTTCAAGAATTATTTTCACAAATGTATTAATTACATCGATAGCATCAAAATTTGATACAGCCCAGTTTTATGTAATTCCTAAAGCCCTATGTGAACACTCTAAACAATACACTGTTGTCATTATAACTGAATTGCATTTCATTTTTCAGTATAATATATTCAGAAATTGTATACATTTTAAAGGGAAGGAGTGGTCTGTTTGAATTTTAGTGTTCACCGCGTTACTTCCCGGGCTTAACTGGGTATGTGTGCAAAATGTCGTGCAAATTGGTCAAGAAATGTTATCTAAAACACTATGCGGCTTTATTGGATGAGTTTTCACTAAATCGGAGTCTCTGTAATCACTACCCACTTTCCAGTCACATTCCAGATCGGTGAATTCCAATGTCAATTTTACAATGTCCTCTATTGCAAGTCTGGGATATTTTTTAAGAAATCCACTAAACACATTCAATATTATTTCCTTTTGTCCACTTCGCAAAGACTTACCTCTCTTAATTTTAATTATGCCACTCAGACCGGGTTGAATTTCAGTCATTATGATTAATGCTTCTCGAAGACTGGGTTATAAATTATAAGTGCCACATTTCGCTATCCACTGAAATTTATATGTTTCATTTTTCAGTATAATATATTCAGAAATTGTATACATTTTAAAGGGAAGGAGTGGTCTGTTTGAATTTTAGTGTTCACCGCGTTACTTCCCGGGCTTAACTGGGTATGTGTGCAAAATGTCGTGCAAATTGGTCAAGAAATGTTATCTAAAACACTATGCGGCTTTATTGGATGAGTTTTCACTAAATCGGAGTCTCTGTATTCACTACCCACTTTCCAGTCACATTCCAGATCGGTGAATTCCAATGTCAATTTTACAATGTCCTCTATTGCAAGTCTGGGATATTTTTTAAGAAATCCACTAAACACATTCAATATTATTTCCTTTTGTCCACTTCGCAAAGACTTACCTCTCTTAATTTTAATTATGCCACTCAGACCGGGTTGAATTTCAGTCATTATGATTAATGCTTCTCGAAGACTGTTTTTGTTTGTTTGTTTTATTATGAAAACATGTGAAAGCGGAACTCTCAAACTGTGAATATGTCACACTTCTTTTGTCACACTTCAATTTTTTTTATGTAAACAATTGACAGCAGAACTCTCTAACTTTGTCTAACTCTGCCTCATTTCATCACATTTCCGACTTTCCCCGTGGATTTTCCAAAAATTTTCTTTCATACAAACCTTCTCCAGACAATTACGATCACAACAAAACAAAAACCAGTCAAATCGGTCGAGCCGTTCTCAAGTGATGCGGCAACAACCCTTTTGAAAATTCATTTTTATTTTTTCAGTATAATATATTCAGAAATTGTATACATTTTAAAGGGAAGGAGTGGTCTGTTTGAATTTTAGTGTTCACCGCGTTACTTCCCGGGCTTGACTGGGTATGTGTGCAAAATGTCGTGCAAATTGGTCAAGAAATGTTATCTAAAACACTATGCGGCTTTATTGGATGAGTTTTCACTAAATCGGAGTCTCTGTATTCACTACCCACTTTCCAGTCACATTCCAGATCGGTGAATTCCAATGTCAATTTTACAATGTCCTCTATTGCAAGTCTGGGATATTTTTTAAGAAATCCACTAAACACATTCAATATTATTTCCTTTTGTCCACTTCGCAAAGACTTACCTCTCTTAATTTTAATTATGCCACTCAGACCGGGTTGAATTTCAGTCATTATGATTAATGCTTCTCGAAGACTGGGTTATAAATTATAAGTGGCACATTTCGCTATCCACTGAAATTTATATGTTTTTGTTTGTTTGTTTTATTATGAAAACATGTGAAAGCGGAACTCTCAAACTGTGAATATGTCACACTTCTTTTGTCACACTTCAATTTTTTTTATGTAAACAATTGACAGCAGAACTCTCTAACTTTGTCTAACTTTGCCTCATTTCATCACATTTCCGACTTTCCCCGTGGATTTTCCAAAAATTTTCTTTCATACAAACCTTCTCCAGACAATTACGATCACAACAAAACAAAAACCAGCCAAATCGGTCGAGCCGTTCTCAAGTGATGCGGCAACAACCCTTTTGAAAATTCATTTTTATTAATATAGATTATAAATCATTTTAAGGAGTTTGCAAGAAAACTATAATTTAATGGCATGCTAGTGTCAGAAAATGGAAGGAATTATTTTTGAAAGTACAGCATTGTTTACAGTTTCGGAATAGATTAAGTAATTACGTTATTTTAAGCATTAGTTCATTAATGTACATTTCTCCTTTTATACACGTTTATTATGTGACGCATTTATACGTCAATAGCAGAGACAATTTTAAAGAAGCATCTTGTAAATGTTCTTTATCTAAACAGAATATACCATGTGTAAATTTTTTCTTATAATTCTGTATTCCGTTATGGGTCTGAATGAAAACAGGGAAGGACACAAATTAAGCATGGGTTGATTTTTTTTTAAGTAAAGTGTTCCCTATTACAAGCCATGGAGGCCCAGAGGGTTCCAGGAGGTTGAGGCTCCCAGATTTTTAGACATCGGCACATGGAGGTGGTAAGGTTGTCAGCCTTACGCACCGGCCGCCTTTACCCCCAGGATTGCTCCTGGTACTCATTTCTGTTAGAGGCTGAGTCGACCCCAGGGTTTTTTTTAAGTACAGATGAAGTAAATGATGATTTTAAGAATGTATATCCATTTCAAAGCCGTCGTGTAGCCCACCCTTAATGCCAACCTGACAACCAAGTCCTTATCAAAAGTTTGATAACTTTTTTATAGGCTATAGTTTTTCTATTTAATAGTTCTTAATTTAGCTACAGAATTAATTTTGATTTGCAGGACCTACTTAATTTAATATCAGTTCCACATAAAATAAAATAATACTGTAATGATGAAAATACTTCTAATTTAGCGACTGATAATGCTAACGCCTATTCAAAATATAAGATTTAACTTGAAAAATCTTATGTTATGCACTCACATAACGTTCTCTAACCTAAGCATACGAAATACAACTTCTTCAAATTCTAACAAAGAGTAATAAGCTTTATTGCAGAGAGGATTCGTTCTTTTAGCCTTATGTCAAGGTGTACCAGACAAAATAAAAATCTGAGTTTTGCCAACAAAATATTCTTCACAGAATTTTTTAGAAAAAATTATTAAAATAAACTTTTCAGCCCTTTGTATAATCACTTCATGTACAAAATTTAAACACGAAGATCCAAGAAGATCCCGAAAAATAAAATTTTCTTGACGTAAAGTGGTAGTAAAAGTAAGAGAAAATCCAATCTTCATGTCATATCCCCAGGTGGTATCTAACCAGGAAATTTTCACTGTAACTGTAATTTCATATCATAATAATTGATACCAGAAGGGTGCCCTCCCCCCCGGTGAAATCCTGTAGCCCCACCTCTACGTCTGTAGAAATATATAGTAAAAGAAACTGTAAACCTCTTCGCAATTTCAACAAAAATATTTCAGTTCAACATTTTATCGTTATCTCGATGACCTTAATCGTAGCCGATAAGTCATAATTCAAACAAATACCAGTACCATTACCAAGTTAATGTGTTTCATATTGGTTACGCGATATACTAATTGCAACACTGCATCTAATATTGCATTAAGTTTTAATAAATACGTTCACTATTCATTAATTAATTAATTAATTCATTCATCCGAATTCCGTCACTCCTCGGACGGGGATATAGTGGCAAGCTAATAGTACTTTCATGTCTAAAGACCAATTTACTTATTCTTATTTCCCTGGAAAGGACAGAGGGTCAGTTGGTAAGCCCAACGCCTCAACCACCAGCTACAGGAAACTAAGGTAGGGTATTACTTGGACACGGACCCACTTGTCCTTCCCGGAGGACAACGTGCTCAGGATTTTTACGTCCTGATAAGCCCATTGACCGCTGCCGGGTTTGAACTCGCGACCTGCAGTTCCAAAGACGGGCACGCTACCTCCGCACCATCGCGGCTGACTGTTTCATGTAAAAACATATTTTAAATAATCAAGATAAGATATGACCTAAGCTGAGAATCAATTCAATACCGAATATTTTGCAAATATTGTAACGTGCAGTGGCGGACGCAGGGGGGGGATAGGGGGGTTACATCCCCCCCCCCGAAATTTGAAAAAAGTACTCTAAGTGGCCAGTTTTATAAACTAATTGTATATGTAAGTTGATTAATTTTGTTTAGTATTCTTTCTACCTATTCAAATCCCCCCCCGAAAAATATTTCTGCGTCCGCCACTGGTAACGTGTCATAGATTTACGGCACTTTAGGGAACTCCAAACCTAAATCAGAGTCTTTGCACAAAATTCTCCGGTCCTTTCATGTCCAGCTATTACTTCATTTCCGTACTAAAGGATTTTCGAGCTGTTAGGCTTACCACCTCAGTCCTCTAAAGGAAAGAAAGATTAGCATAACTAAAGTCGTCTTCCATTAAAGAAACCTCCTCCAGGAGCCCGAAATGGAAAGGATTTGATTCTATTCGAAGTCTTAGTTCACTGAAATTTGCTAATAGCACTGGAGCATGACACTTGCTTATATCTTCAGTCTCATTCTAGGGCAAGTTACATCACACGTATTCCTAGAATTTCATTTCAGCCTTTTTCTGAAACAACACTCTTCCCATAGTTTCCAATAATGTTGACTAGTTGGAATAATGGTTTTATTGAACTTCAAGATTTGCTTGAAATCCGAACCTAAATGCTACTTAATACGGCGAAGTAAGAAATATAAATTATTCTATTTGCACAGTGGCTATAAGTATGATGTTATCAACGTTTTTCAACCAATTTCATGTACACATTTACCATCTGTACCTAGCTCAATGGTATGATTTGAGTTTCCGAGGGGAGTCTCGTGCTATCAAAGTAAAAAAAAATCTTGAAGAATTCTTCCATACAGATATTATTGTTTTACTGGAGTGCAGTGTCTACAATAATTCTACAAGTACTAAATTATACGAGGGGCATACTGAAACTCGTGAACAACATTTTTTCACAACCTTAATCTTTATTTGCAAGTGAAACCAAGTATATCATCTCATTCTACAGACATTTCTTTCACTTTTCCACGTAGTCTCCATTTTTTTTGCACACATATTTCCCATCGTTCTGCAAGTTTTAAAATACCCTTGCGATATAATTCCGTTCCAGCTGTCTTCGCTTTCTTCTTCGATTGCAAATTCAAGTGGTGCCATTCCATACTCTGTCGTTTTGTTTCAGGTTCATAATGATGGGACCAGCTTTCATCTCCAGTCACAATACTCGTCAAAAATTCATCACCTTCATTTCGAAATCTCTGAAGAAGATTTCGGGCAATGGCTCGTCTCTGACGTTTGTGGTCCTCGGTCAATAAACGTGGGACCCAAAGGGCACAAACCTTCCGATAACCTAAGCTGTGAATCATTTCTTGCACCGCACTATGTCCAACTGCAAGTTTTGCAGCGATTTCAGTGTCATAATGTTTATAAAAAAAGTTTTTCATGAAAAAAGTGTATACGTTCAAAGTAAAGGCACGATTTAACGGCTTTGCTAACCCCTGAGTTCGCGAACCAACGCGAGCGCAGCTTTGTTCAAAGTTCTTTGAAAGTAGTGGATTTGGTACTCTCAACTTCTCCTACTTTTTCCCATCCCTTCCTAGTTTCTACGGCATTATGGGTCAATTTCACCAGGCATATTTAACTTAAATGAGACACTAAATTTGCTCTAAATGGAACTAAAAGAAAACTTGCATTTCACCATCACGAACCTATCAGATAATTTCACAAGCAATTGTATTTCAGGTTCATTTGTTTCATATAATCCGTACCTCCTATTATCACCCGCAGTTTTGTAGTCAGTGGACTGAAAATAAATTTTCAAATAACTTAGTTAAAATAAAGACACAGTTACTAATATTTATGTTATAATTCATATAACGTTTTCTTGTTTTCAGATATAAAAAATGAAACTGTGGAGAAATATTAATAGTCTTATGAAAAATAAATATGCGCTAACATCTACATCTGTTAGATGTCTCTGTACATCGCCAACCATTAAAAAGAAATATGAATGCAAACTTCTTGTACTTGGTGGTGGAACTGGAGGATGCAGCACTGCAGCCACATTTGCATCCAAACTGGGAACTAATAATGTCATTGTCATCGAAAAATCAGACAGTCATTACTACCAGCCAATGTTTACGTTAGTAGGTGCCGGAGTAAAAAGTATATCTCAGACATTGAAGCCAATGAGCAGTGTTTTGCCCAGAAAAGCTCTATGGCTAAAAGCAGAAGTCAAGGATATTCTGCCAGATGAGTGTGAGGTTTTAACTAATCTTAACCAAAGAGTGAAGTACGAGTACCTTGTCATTGCACTTGGTATTGATACTGACTTCGATTCCATACCGGGTATGAGAGAAGCTTTGGATGAATATGATAGTGGCGTCTGTTCGATTTATTCCCCCAAATACGCTCCGAAGACTTTTGAAAGTTTGAAGAGCTTGAAGAGTGGCAAAGCCATTTTTACGTATCCAAGGACACAAGTGAAATGCGCGGGTGCACCACAGAAGATTACGTATTTAACTGCTCATTATGTTCAGCTAAATGGGCTGAAAGATGTTCAGGTAGTTTTTAGATCACCATTGCCTTTCCTTTTTGGGAACCCTTACTACGTCGACGCGCTCTGGAAGGTGGTTGAGAAGAGAAACGTTCAAGTTGAACTGAATACTGCCTTAGTGGAAATAAGGCCTAATGAAAAGAAAGCAGTTTTTCGGAGTGTGAAAAATCAAAAAGATTTTACTGTGGAAGAATACGCTATGTTACATGTTGTTCCTCCGCAACATCCACCAGAAGCAATCAGAAAAAATAGCAAGTTGTGTGACCTCACTGGCTATCTCGCAGTGGATAAAGAAACAATGCAACACAAGACGTATAAGAATATATTTGGGATTGGTGACTGTGTTTCTGTGCCCACTTCCAAGACTGCCGCCGCAGCTGCTGCACAATTAGCTGTGATAAATACAAACTTAACTGATCTCATGGCTGGCAAAAGTCTGCCAGCAAAGTATGATGGTTACACATCTTGTCCTTTGGTTACAGGCTATGGTGGTTGTATCATGTCGGAGTTTGGATACGATCTAAGGAACCTGGAAACATTTCCATTCGATCAAAGAGTGGAAAGAAAAACTATGTATTTGTTCAAGAAACATATATTGCCAATTGTTTATTTTGAATTCATGTTGAAAGGATATTATAGAGGTCCGAAGTTCTTCAGAAAAGTGCTTAACCCCTTTGGGAAGTGAGTGAAAAAATCAAGATTACTATATGGTAGTTTTGTTCACATATCAATGGGTTTGTTGTGTGTTGTGAAATCTAATTTATAATAATAATAATTCTTTATTAAAACCATTGATGAATGGAGCTCTTGTGGAATGATATATGGCAGGGAAACAGGAGCATCCAAAGAAAACCTGCCCCGACTCCATTTTGTCTCCCACAAATTCCACATGGATCCACCGAGATTCGATCCCGGGTCCCAGCGATGGAAGACGAGTGGTCTAACTACTCAGCCAGGGGGGCGGTCTGTGAAACGTAATTTGTGTAACAGTTCACTTAAAGTGTTGTATTTCTTCGGTGGTTAATTCCTCGCTTATTTAATCGTTTAAAAGTGATACACAGAGTAGAGTTAAGTTGATAATGATCTGATTTAGCCTGTATCGAGCGATAAAATAAATTTCCTATAATCATATCGGTACTCGTAAAAAAAAAAAACTAAAAGCAGATAAATATATACGAAGACGTCAGATGTTAATATTTACTTCGAGAGTAGTATATTTTGCGTATAAGTTAATAATTCACTTTCTAATGTCTCGACTGATGTTCATTTCTATTAACTATAGCTAGAAAAATTTCGAAATTGTCCGCACGTGATATTTATGTCAACTAATTTATAGTGCCTTAAGGAAAGTGCGTCAGGCAGTGTAAATAAGTCATTACATTGCTTTGTGTGTTTTATACAGTTTCCTGGCAGGTATCATAATTTTAAGACAATTGATCTCCCAATTACACTCCAACATATTTTTTCAGAACCTTATCCACTCCTCCTTTACTTAATTTCCACTTTTTAAATAGTGTAATTTGTAGATAGTGTGATTTATATATAGTGTAACTTGTAGATACTGTAATTTCCTATATATATCTTGGGGTAGTGATCAAATTCCACTGCTTTAGAACTACTAATTGGTTCTAAAGCAGCGTTTGACACGATTTTATAATTACCGGTAGGCACATTTACCGTAATTCATGAAGCTCTTCTAGCCCGGATATTAATTGTTTACTGTCGTCCTTCGTCTAGGCTTGATGAAAAGACATTTGTACACCCAAGGAGAAAGTTTAGTCCATGTTGGAAACTAACCTATATCTTCACAACTTGTCTGTACAGTACAACGAAAGAATGACGACACACAGCATTTATACCATAGCTCAGGGAAGGGCATCCGCCGATTACAAAAAAAGATATGCAGCCAATATGCAGTGAGTCTTGAGTGGAAGAGTAGAAGGTCTGAGCTTTCAAATATTAAATGTACAGAGAAGAGTACTACGACAGAGTTGCGAGGGAAGAGGTTTTGAAATATTTACATCGGTTGCAAGCTATAAGTTATATGTATGCCAAATGTCAAGATTCTGGCTCATCTGGAAGTGGGCAAAAAAATATGACAATGAGTGAGTTAGCCACGTGGCTTTGTAGTATAGTGATGATTTGCTATTTTTAAACCATTAATTGGGCGTTAACTCCGGTACCGGTCAACCGATTTGGTCTAAAATCAATAGCGTTTTTCCTATAGACGTTATAAGTGTTTATACTAAGTTTCATGAAAATTTGATTAAGCGGATTCGAGTTATCGCGCGTACAGACACACGGACGAACAGACATTTTCCCGCCTACCATGTAATCTTAGCAAGTACCGTACTGGCACATAATAATAATAGTAATAATAATAACAACAACTACTACAGTAATCTCATTTCCTGGAGCTATTATAATTATACAGCGTTAAATCTTGCAGTAGCATACCATAATGTAAATGAAGAACGATTGTGTATTTGTGTTCCCTGGAGGTAACTGGATCAACCTGAACGCATTACTAGTGGGGTGAAAACTGAAGACAACCACCGGGCTAAGTTCAGTTGTCTTTAGTTCGTAGAGCGCATTCAACGTGGCCTGACTGCTGTAACAAGCAAAAGATTGCAGAAGAATTAATAAGGTATGACTTTTCGGTCATTAGTTTAAGTAGATGGATTTAATAGAGACTAAGAATTATCAAGCTGTACCCTCCGTAAATTCTTATTATGTGAAAATGTAATATTTACGGAATGCGTATAAACTATTTACGTGCATTTCCTCCATATCGGGGTACTGATTTGTCAGCTGCTGCCTTAAATTACGCAGTATCCAGAACATATTTAACTGCTGACAATATGTAACTGTAAGTTAACTGTAAGTGCTTGAATAATTTTAATTGAAACTAATATCTTTTGACCACCCTAATTTGATCTTAACCTAAGCTGACCTCTAACAACAGGGTGATTCTATCAAAGCTTTAATATTAACCATTAACGCAATTTTTGTAAGGTTTATCTGGTTGGAAATTCGGCATCCAAAGGGTTAAATTCTTCTTGTTTAGTATCGTCCATAGACTCTCTTCCTTACTGTTGGTACATTTCCCTCGCATAAAATAATGTACCTATATGCGTTCAATGTATGTAGATTTACAGGCATGTGAAAGAACTGAGTTTGTTCGGTTCGTATTTGGTCTTTATTCTTCATCATCTCTTTACGAAAAAGACCAGATTTTACGTTACCGGTACCTTATTCCTTAAAACCTGTAGAATCCACATAAAAGTGCCTTTTTCTTGTTGGAATATTCTAAATAGAAGTAAGATCGCCAAGAAAATCGCACAAAATTAACCAAAAATGGCGCTATGAAGTGATACATATTCACGAGAATCAGCTGCTGGAGTAGAGGAAGCCGTTGAGTCACACGATCCAGAAACAGAGCTGTAAACTTGAAGGCGACCAACACTAATATCATTGTTCCTAACCTAAGTGCCACCAACCTACCTCTACTAACACTAATATCAATATTCCTAACCGAAAAGCCACAAAACTAGCTCTACATGTCCTTGTAAAATCTGAAACAGCATTGAATTATTTTTATATAAATTGGGCATATTATTAATATGGACTGCATGTCGTGTGAAACTTACGTATAGTCTCGCTATGTTTTCATTCCACTCTCCTTCAAGAAAGTGCGCATGTCCTTGACTCGTGCGTCCATAATTTCGGTTGTCTTGAAACTCGCACGTGTTTTCACGTCACAAAAAATAAGATACTGCAAATGTAATGAGTGGGCGTGAAGGAAATCGTTAATATTTCTGCAGAAATTCTACCAGAAACCTGAAGATAACATTCCCTCGTACTAATCATTCTTTGCGAAGAATACTATGTCCGACATGTCAAAATAATGTTATAGTACTCGAAATCATTCCCTACATTCCCTACATAAAATTGCAACAGTGTTGTACAACATCACTTAAATTCAAGTGTTGGGTTACTAAACAGTCTCTTCTTGACCCTGACCCCCTGAATCTCTCTTAGGTCTGTCCCTGAAGCCGCGCAGCTCGGCGCTCTTGCAAATAAACGTGTATAAACATGGCCTTGGTAGATTCTGACATCTTTTTCAACTTTTTTTTTCTTCAAATTATTATTGCTTCCAGGAACTCCATAGTCGTTGAGAAGTGCTCTCGCATTTGGATTCTTAAAAAAGTTTACCTTCTATGCGGGAATGAAGCGGTTTTAATGTTGATCAGACTGACACAGAGAGATTCAATTCAGCAAGAAGTTAGGAGAGGGTATTTTGGCGCCCTAGACAAGAAATAATTTCGGCGCTCCCCTAAATTGCCACATCAATCAATTTTCTATCATTTTGCATACTAACTATTAATATTTTTATTCATTATGTATTTACGAGCAAAGAATAATATTTGTAGCTTCTATGATTCGCATTCATTTGTCACAAATAGAGTTGAATCAGGATAAAGATAAAAAATAGAACAGGATCACACTTGTATTAAATAATAGTTCTATAGTTTTTAGTGAATCCAATTTAATATTTAATTATCACGAATGTGCTCCCAGGAAAAGTAAGTTAGCGCATTTTTCCCCTGTAGAAACTATAGTAAGCTTCTGTTTTTTCACTTCTCTAATTCCTATAAAGGAAATATATGACTCAGGAGTTTCCAAATTTGCATTTAACACATTTAACCCCAAAATAGTACTTAGCTTACATAATATATGTGCACTAAGCCATCTCAAAGTTAACCTGAACAGATCCTCTCCATGTGTGATGCAGAATCATAATAACGTTACGTCACAAATCTACTCCAATTAAAACTCTGTTATCCCCTGACCGATTTGTAATAAAAATATAATAATTTTAACTGTTTTATGAAGGTATGCATGCAGAAGCTGGTTGTATTGGCATCCTTCAGAGTTCCTACTAAAGTAAGTCAGTGATTTCATGGATAATATCCTACAGCTATTTCTTTTGTATTATTTATGACTCTATCAAAGCATAAATCTCGATTAATTTCATGGCGCTTCAAACGTCTCATTATATACGGCCTTGACTCTAGGTTCAAAGATTGCTGCAATTTACTTAGATTGGTATAGAATTAAACAAAATAGTATTATGAAAGATAATTAATCAGTCATACCATAATCAAAATAATCACGTGGAACGGTAGGCCTATGGCTAACTTAGGCTTACAAATTGTATTATTTTTTAACATAGTCTCTGTGCTTTTCAATACACTTGTTCCAGCGTTTCTCCTGGATAACCACAGAGAAAAAGAAATCTTTGATGGAGCAGCAAGCCATTCATGCACAGCCTTCACTTCGTCTCAAGTAAATTGAGGACCATTAATGTTACCTTTAAGAGGGACGGGGGGGGGGGGAAGATAGTCGGGCCTATTATTGAGGACGGTCCAATGCCTCGAAACCAGTTTCACAAGAGTTTTTTTAACTCTATATCGGCCTCTGTATAGGCCCATTGGTTGAAAATTATACGAGTAATATTGGCTATATTTTGAGGCACGTAAGGGATTTGCAACGCATAATCTGAGTTGAGAGAAAAGGTGTTTCAGGATCTAGGACTATTTATGTTACGATATTTGAATCCAGAGCCTTGTGTAACACTTCTCTCTGTGTGTGTGTGTGTGTGTTTTTTTTTTTTTTTTTTAACCATGTACTGTAACTGCTTGATTTCCCTTCATTTGGAGTTAATCCTGGCAACTAACGTCCTATTTACTTACTCAATGGCAATAGATAATTTTTAAGCAAGCTAAAGGAATAGTATATATTTTATGGAACCCGGAGGTTCATTGCCATCTTACCTCAGCCCGCCATTCAACCCTATTCTGTGCTTTTTCCATCCAGCTATCCCCCGCAAATCCTACTCCCCTTAAATGTATTCACCTACGTCTTGGTCTTCCACACGGTATTGTTCTTTCGTATATCCCAGTCAGTATTTTTGAGTTATGTCTTTCCTCCGCCATGCGCGCAATATATCCAGCCCATTTCATCCATGATTTAAATACCCTTTTTATAATCAGTGAAGAGTACAGGTTATGAAGCTCGTCATTATGCAGTTTTACCACGTCCCAATCAGGTCCAAATATTTTCCTAAGCACCCTGTTTTCGAACACTCTCAGATATATTCGTCCCGAAGAGTAAGGGACCATGTCTCACATCTTTATAATATAACAGGCTATCGATAATATTGTCTAATAAATGTTTATTTTTAGATTTCTAGACAGAAGGCGAGAAGATAAAAGTTTCTGAATTGCATAAAAACAAGCATATTCCTGGCAAACTTTATGAAATCTTATAAAATAATTTACAAGTATTTTGGGAAGTCTTTAATTAAAAAAAAAAAAAAAAAAAATAGAACATGTGCAAGCAGCTTATACGAGGGCCATCCATTAAGTATGTTTCCTTGGAGGTTTACAGAAACAAAACACAATTGCATGGAAATGCTGCAAGTGTTCAGCTATTTTTCAAAATATTCGCTACCGAAATTGAGACATGTTTCATACCGTGGGACAAACTATTGAATATCTGTGTCGTAGAACTCTGCCGCCTGGGGTTTGAGCCACTGTGTGACATCCATCTCCGCCTGTCTGTCATTCTGTCATTTCTTGAGGTGTAGGAAAGTATGGAAATCACTGGGAGCGAGGTCCGGGCTGTAAGGTGAATGTTTAAACACCTCAGAGTCGAACTTCTGCAGGAGACTTACCCAATGGTAATTCACACTAGTTTACAGCCCATTAAACTCTTCACACCTACTGACGTATAATGCGTTACTTGAAACTGTATAAAAGCAGATATGTAAAATTAGTACAGTAATACTATATGTAAAATGTGAGGATTTGTATCCACTTGTTAGGATTATCTTTCAAAGAGACCAGCAGTTCCACTAAAACTTATCTCATTGAATTTAAACTAAGAGCCCACTGATGCTTACTTGATGATTGCTTATAAAAATGTATAAATTCGGCTCTGAAAGGGTTAATTAATATGAAATGTGAACCTATTTTTTCTGCTTAAAGTTCCTTCAAACTGATTGGTATATGGTTATTAAACTGATTGGTATATGGTTATTTAACGACGGAGTGTACCGTAGTTTAGGCCTGTGACTTTCGCCGGTGTGCAGGAATTTTGCCCCGCAGAAGGTCTTCTGCCTGCCTGTATATCTACATAAATGGGCCCGTCACATTTATGCACACCTAATTGCCATCGACCTGGGCAGGGATCGAACCCGCAAATTAAGGCCATACTGACTGCTCCACCCAGGCAGATTACTTCAAACCTATTTCTAAGGCAATTGTGACGTCCTAATACAATAATTTAGATTTGTCCATCCTGTGATGCAACTAGACGTATTTGATGCGAAAATGCAGATCAGTTATATAATTTTACACTTAATAAGTTATTTAAGAAACTATATATTACAGTAGGTAGCAGAGACGTTTTCCTCGCCAGGTCGCATCTATCATCATTAAAGAACTAATGTACTGAACGTTATATAATCTTTATTCGTGGAATTCTGTACAGGCGCTTATTATTAACTCGCACTGAAAGAAGCTCTTGTCGGTTGTTTTTCTGCAGATTATAAAGGAAAGATGCATGACTACCTCGTGCTGCTATTTTTTATCATCGCATTCAAGTTTTACGTTATTTGTTGTTCACTTTTATCTTTATTTGCATAGTATTTGCTGCGAAGTGATGACAGGGGTGTATAATTGTGACATTTTACTTATCTTAAAGTGTGTCGTAGTATATATAGATATAACTTATATATATCTATATATATATATATAGATATATATATATATAAATCGTTTGCTTAGTGCACACATGTTTTAAGTAAAATTCTATTTTATCAATTTTAATACCGAATTATCACGAATGTTCACTAGGAAAATTACTTGCCACATTTTACCCCTACAGAAGTTTCTTTCTTTCTTTTTTCCATTTGTCCCATTGACTGGTCTACACAGCCAGGTTCGATGGTATGATCAACAGTGCGTATTAATTATGCATTATTTATAAGGTCCCAGGTTCGATTTCAGACCCAGAGTAATTTTTACTTCTTCTGCCCTTACCATTTTCAGTTTTGGGCAGACTTCTTCATCGCAGTATAAGTACCTCATGTACAGATAGGGGGGAAAAAAGCGGACCGACTCTGGTAGGGGGGGGGGGAAGCGGACCGACTCTTGTAGCTGATTTCAGAGCCTTGTTCACACCAGTGTCCATGCGTAGCCTATTCCTTATTCGAAATGGTCTAAGTCAACAGTCGACACTAAACAAATTTCAATACATTCCTTGCTATCCTGTGATTGCCGCTAGGTATAGTGCATTTACTCATTGGATGGCCAGTCGGCTTCAAAGGTTTCGGTGTTTCTTTATGTTAATTGATCTGACTAAATCGGTCTTGGGCTTCCTCTATCCAAAACAAAAGCAACGTTGCAATATTCTCTCATTGTTATCACTGACCTCAGTTCTTCCTTCGCTTTATTCAATTCACACGTGTTATTGTTTAGTGTAACTTGATCTTGCAACCAAGCATTTCACTCCACACGAGTAGCTGTCAAAATCGCCACAGGACATTCTTAGATTTTGATTGGCTGGGGTAACTAGCTGATTGGTGCGGTAAAAACAAAGAACATGGGTTGAGCTGTCGGCAAACTGTTCCTCCTAACGAAAGGAAGCCGCCTGGGTATGCAATGAGTAACTGGACTATATGAGCAATGACTCATATCGGCAACTTAGATATTTTAGTCGGTCCACTTTTTTTTCCCCGACCTGTACAAAATTTAACAAAATTGATAGAGCCATTTTAGAGAGAATCGCGAAAAACGGAATTTTCTTCATGTAAAGTGGCATTAAAAGTAAGAGAAAGTCGTCACCAATAGTCGTGTCGCATCCCCAGAAGACCTAACCCAAATACAAAATTTTGCTTTCGTTCGATTTTTCGTTCTGGAACTAGGGTGTTCACAGACACACACACATGTATGTTTCTGAAAATAGTATACGTTTTCATTTGAAACGTTCTTTCGCAAAAATTCTCTTAAGGATACCAGCCATCCACTGTTTGTAGAAACTCAGTCTTGCTTGGTGAACAATAAAGCTAGGCATCAAGTTGAAACAACTGAATAATTACCTCTTATTAAGGCCTCTTATTAAGTTCCAGAATAGTACTTTATGAGATTTTCTGGGGGACGGGAAAATGTCTGTCCGTCTGTCTGTCTGTACGCCTGATAATTCAAATATGCTTTATCGAATTTTCATGAAACTTGTTATACGCACTTACTACGTCCATGGGAAAAAGCCTATTTATTTTGGACCAAATCGATTGGCCGGTACCGGAGTAATGCCCAATTTAATGCCTATTTTTTGGTAATTATGTTAGAAAGAATTTTTCAAATGCAAGTCAGTTCTCATGACAACATATTGTTTTACAGTGTTCATATACGGCTTTGGAAGTTGCAATACATTTAGGTTTGACAAATAACGCTACCCACATATTACTTCACATATCCTAATCAAACTAGACCGTTAAACCGAGCGAGATGACCGAGATGGTAACGTCACATTCTGGAGTTCCCTGGTTTGAATTCCATAGCTGGCCTTTTTTATTTTTATTTTTTCATAAGAGTTTGCGATTGTCGAGACATCACAACAGTGGCGTCACGTGGGTAAAATATTTGGGTGTTCACATGGGGCTAAAAATAGAAAATCAAAATACAGGACCTACGAATCTAATCACTTGTAGAGAAAATGTACTCTTCTTTCTTTCTGTGCAGCGAACTTCTCGACAACTTTAAAGTTGAAGTCTTTCTTCTCGCGCACTAGACGTTTCTCTATTGCCAGCATT
Organism: Ectobius pallidus; assembly: GCA_964059195.1. Taxonomy (NCBI): domain Eukaryota; kingdom Metazoa; phylum Arthropoda; class Insecta; order Blattodea; family Ectobiidae; genus Ectobius; species Ectobius pallidus. The sequence goes on from CAXKWD010000002.1 coordinate 91,740,210, forward strand.
GCAAGTGCTGCATGGTATTCACACATTAATAAACAAAATTACTTTTAAGTTCACTGGTAGAAAACGAACTAGCCTATTGAATGCATTTCCCAAATGGTTATAGTAGTGAACTATATATACTGTTCTACTCCTTAACTACTATAACTATTCATTAAACTACGCTAGAATTATTAATATTATATACACTACTAAACCAAACAAACAATCGCGACATCACAAAGAAACTACTACTTCACGCTGTGAGAATTCCAATTGAACTGATACAGAATTCCTGTTTGGGAGAGAATGTAACTGTAAACTTCGCACCCCTTACTACAACGGGAACAGCAGACCACCTACCACCCGCTGGTTAATCTTTGCTGGCCAGAAAAAAAATTATATTTTGAAGTTTTGAGCAAAACACATGGTATAGACAGGGACATAGGCGTAGCGAGGGGGGGGTTTTGGGGGTTTGAACCCCCCCCATTGATTAAAAAAAGGAAAATTGTATAATTTTTTAAGTCTGCCCATAAATTGCTTAATACAAGTATAAAGCGTGGGAAGCTTAAAACTCGTTATTTTGCGTCTTAATTTTTTAAATTTTCCGGGGAAGGACCCCCGGAAGCTTAAAACTTGTTATTTTGCATCTTAATTTTTAAAATTTTCCGTGGGAGAACCCCCGGAAGCTTAAAACTCGTTATTTTGCATCTTAATTTTTAAAATTTTCCGGGGGAGGGCCCCTGGACCCCCCTCTCCTTCCATACTCGCCAGACCCCGCGGATGTTATAACCCCCCCCATATGGTCGGCCTGGCTACGCCTATGGACAGGGATAGAAGACTGTGTTGCAACTTATACCTTCCAGCTGAGGATGAAAGAGAAATCACTGTTCAGCTATGTATCAATGAACTAAAGTAAATATTTATTTATTTATGAATAATTATAATAATGGCATATTGATGTAGGTAATTGTGACATAAAGGACGGAATGAAGAGGAAATAAACAGGAAATCAAAGCTTCACTGTGAATTGCGACAATGCGACAACATTGTGCACACCTATATAATAAGGGAAGATGGATGGGTCATAAAACAAGTTCCCTCTGGCAGCTCGCAAGTTGGATGAGATGGAGGGGTGGTAAGAAAAATATGTCGGAGAACTGTGGTGCCATAGAGCTCTGAGTTTACCGATGTTGCCGTCTTCAGTTGAAGGGGGAAAAATCAGATGCGTTGCCCGATGCTGCCCTCTTAAGGTCGGGTGCACGAATGATGTGTGATCCTGTCACACTTGCTAGCTGCGGAGCCCCTGCTAACTTTAGGTAATGCAAAACGCAATACTAAGAGGTTCACCCCTTAGCTAGTGAACCACCTCGAGGAAGCCCGCAAAAGGGAATTAAATACACATCTTTCTATACAGCGAGACGGCAAACCATACAAGAATTATTATTTATTCGATAATACTGACAAAATTAGGTAAGATAAGAATTATTAGGGGGTTCACGTGCTCATGTGATCCTATGCAGGAGACGCCACTGCATCACAAACCTGTATAGTTCTGCTGATGATGGACAATTTTAATCTGACTATTCTACTCATACGCCCCATGTTTGATATTGACCAATAACGTTTAGCAATTCCTCGGAAATAGACCAATCACGGTCATATGTTAATACGTCATATGTTCCCATTAAACAGCACGAAAACAGATTTTATACAGCATAACTTGTTTGGAAATTGAAATAACAGAAGTGTACATGGATTAAAATCACAATTTCGATTTGATGCAAGCCAGTTCGTGTGCTTTTATTCTGTTCTACTGTTAGCTTACCTATATGAAGTTAACTATGTCTTATATGCACCACTGGTAGCCCTGGTTACAACATCGTAATTCGAATCGATTCATGGATGGTTGATTCATAGTAGGCCGTGATCTCGCAGCTGTTAGTTTTGTTTTTCTACAACAAAACACGAAAATAATTATTATTTTGTTTAATCCGTTACATTTTTATTCATGGAATAGTCTTAATAAATCCAATTCTCGTGGGATTACCTATGATAAAAAATAGACCTTTGTTCTTCCGTAAGCTCTGCTTTATGAATGAATCTGGAGCTTAACTAGGAAATCAATTTAAAAAAAAAAACTTATTTTCTGCATATATCATAATAGCAATTATCACTGATTAAACAAAAGCATTCTGGCACTTTGTTACAACAGTTTACCTGATTTTATTTTATATCAGAATGTGAAGTGAGAAAGGTGTATCCTTCGGGTAAAGAAAGTTACGTAAGTGCATTAATAGGATTCTATTTGGGTTCGGATTCCTTCGGGGATGCGATGCGATGTAGTAACAACATTCTCTTCATTTTTACGCCAATTTACATGAAGAAAATTTCATATATAAGCATGAGATCTAAACTTTTATTTGGGCAGAAAAATTTGTTTCGCATCAGATTTTTTCTTTAAAGTTCATACGGTACTCTTACATTGGTAGATGGCACTAACTATTACTATTAAATGTATATGCAATTGCTATGTTGTTTTGACAGCTAAAGTTCGATGGTATGACCAGTAGTGTGCATTATTTATGTATTATTTATAAGGGCCTCGGTTCGAATTCAGATCCAGATACATTTTTACTTTAAAAATTGTACGGTACTCTTAATAAAACTCTAAACTAAACTCCGTGGCGCTACATCCCTGGAGGGACTTGGCCTACCACCCGACCGCTGCGTCATCTCCCGTAGGCAGATGGCAGGATTGGGGGGCATGTGGTCAGCATGCCGACACCCACGGCCACGGTACTCTTAATAGTCGCAGGTAAAGATTTACTAACCTTTTCAGAGTTCTAAATTACAGTGACCTACAAAAAACCTGATAAATACATAAATTAGTGTGGTACTAATGTATGTTATCACAGTGTTTGCACCCCTGGTGTGTTGTCGCGAGCTGGTACAAGCCACTGTTGTTTTGAAAACAATTGTAGGTTGTAAATCCCGGTCCTTGACAGCTTGTAAGTTTTATCAACAGCTCTTGTGCTAAAAGCTTTGGGAACATATATATTTCTACCTTTCTTATCTCATTATATAGATCTCTGAGAGGCAGTTCTTGTCATCTGATACACGATCTTGATACAGGCAGAATGCCGTTGCTTTAAAAAACAATTTCTTTTTCTCGTTTACATCTGCAAATTACAGTGACCTACAAAAAACCTGATAAATACATAAATTCTCAGAGTCGGTTTCTCAAGCGTATATATTGTTTAATTAGAAAAAAAAAGAATCAGCAGCAGAACCAACCTACCTTTGTGAGGAGATTTTGAATTTACTGTAGTGGCGATAGATTTGGATAAACCCTAAAATGCTTTGGGAAATGCCCGGCCATTCTGATATTAAGATTATACAGAAGATCACTACGAAGAGATGACTGGATGACATAACTCTTTCATAAAATATTTCATTAAAGACTAAATATCCTATTCTATACATTAGCAGGTCGTATTATTCTTACATATTAAAAAATGTAACACTAAAATTGTTATTTAAAAAAATGTTTTATCTTAATATTTTTACTAGTAGAATCATTATTCTCTAAACGTATGTAGCTAAAATTACAAGCATTTACAATTAAATTGAAACTGAAATTGAACACCGTAAGTGCCGGTGCATTGAGTTTTGTCATATGGGTTAAGTTAGATTAGATCTTAGGAAGATTTCACCGTAGAAACCTTTATAAGTAACGATTAATTTAAATCTATCTATGGCTCTAATAGGAAAATTCTATTCTTCATTAGGGTATGCATCCGAAATTATTTATGAAATAAACGAGCTGAAAGGCTATAAAGAAATATAGTTTCATAACTTATCTGAAATTTTTAGTTTTCAGGGAGAACACGTCTACTTACTGTATATAATAAGCCTAACTTGTTCAAGTTAAGGCAAATTGCAAATTAAAATACATTTCTGGTTTAATAGACAATCGTCCTGGGTGGAACAGTCAGTAGGCACTGACTTTCTATTCTCCAATTAGTGCATTCGATCGTGCCCATGTTGCTGGCATTTAACTAGATTTACAACCATGTAAAATAACTTCTTCGGTATTCAATCCCATTTTAAATGGGACCATTACTAGATCTGGTTCATTTTAATTGCATCTTTTAAAGTTCAGCTATATTTAAACTCCTTTCAGCTTCGAGGCCATATCATGGGTTCAGGATCTGTGTCTATACAATAGGACATGATATTATTGTTGGTGTATTTTATGGAGTAATTTTCAACTGATATTAATTTAAATGGATATAAATGGATATTATATATCGGATGAAATAGCGAGGATGATTCATGGTATGTAAATATCTGGATAGGATATTTGGCAAATATCCATTTGCCTTTAAGACTGGGAAACCATGAAGAAAAAAAATGTTGAATTGGCAAGCCACGGGATTTGAACCTGGAACCTTCCGAATGCGAAGATGATTCATGGTAATGAAATATCCAATTCGGCATTTGTATTTACGTCTGGGGAAACCATGAAAATACCCATGGCAAATTGGCCAGCCACGGGATTAAAACATGGGACCCCCCGAATGCGAGTCCAAGACGTTCCATCTCTGCCTCCTCCCTCGATAATTGCATTTTATAAAATAATGTAATTATGAAATAACTAGTCATGGCAACTAAATAAGGAGAATTGTTAATGAAGACCTAATTAAACTTTGTAGCAGAGCCGGTAAGTGCAAAGGTATGAGTTCAAAAAGTCAGAGATCGAAATCGTGCAAGAGCTATAATATTCAATTGTAGAACTGTTTCGTGGGGGGGGGGGAGGGGTAATGCTTTTCATAAAACACGAAGCTAACTTGAGAATTATTACACCTAATCCATACCTTTTACTGTAAATAGTTTAAGCTCGAAGATTAAATGTTGGAAAAGGTTATGAAAAATTAATGTTCATGATAGCAAAATTCAGCCTAATAATAATAGTAATAATACTAATAATAATACTAATAATAATAATAATAATAATGATAATAATAATAGAATAAGAGTTAGTGTGTTTGACCACTAAATCAACTTTTATTCTCTTCCATTAATTTGTTTTATTATTTTAAGTTAAGTTATTTTCTTAAAACTGTTTATATAAAAATAGTCTACCCAATTATCGTATAACATAGATTTCAGAATTTATAATTTGCACAAACTACGTAGGCCTACTGTATATGGAACTGAAGATGTTTCGGACAGGTTATTCACAAGGGATCTATTAGTTTTCTTATAAACATGTCATTGTGTAATAGTGAATACATCTCTTTCAAGGTGATCGTGGTTTGGATGTTATAAGCTGTAAGTGTCATGTGCTGAAAGAGATTCAGTAGGTACATAATTATAGTCGTCACTCCACAACTGAGGGACTCCTCGTTCTTCTAGTGGCCCAGCTAGCTACCACTCTCAATGTTTCTAAAAATCATAATTCTGCGTAAAAATGTGGAGTGAAGAGTCCTTAGGCACATAAAATATTTAAAACGACCATAAAAAATTAGTTGTTTTAAACCTATGAAAAAAATAGCTCACGACTTTAACTTAAAATACACGATACCCGAACTTCACCTTGACACTTATTTCTGTGCTTTTATCCTCATTCTACACCATATGGCAAGCTGACCGGAATCTTTCATGTTTCCCGTAGCCTGAATATTATATATATATTTTTCTTTGCCATGTGTGTAGTACAGTAATTTGCGGCTCCACTGAATTAATTTGCAATTAAACATAAATGAAAATACCGGTAGTGTTTTTATTTGATTATTTTATGATTAATTCATCCTTCCTTGAGGGACTAAATTGACAAATATAGGTTATGTTGGGTACTGTTCATTCAACCAAGAATTGTGAATCATAATAAATGTTTATAGCATAAAAGATTAAATGTCTTTTTGTTGTAGTTTCTACAGAGTTTAATGCAAATCAAGTGTAACGTCACTGTAACAAAATCAGCTAGCGATGCCTTGTCCCTACTTTATTTCGAGTTCCACCAATGCCGCTAGAATTCGCAAACGGAACATCCAAAATATTACAGATATCGGAACACACCCCTATTCTTTCTGTTCTGGTACCCTTTTCGGTATCTGCTTTAAAACCTTTGAGAGTGATAAAAAAAATTGTTTGTCGAAAAACAAAGTGTAATTTTTCTTGATACTTAACTATCCTTTTATAATTGAGAGACGTCTCGTAAATAGGCATTGGAAGTTTAGGAAATTACGTATTTTGTTCGAAAGTAGGCTTATAAATTCAAAGAAAGGTAGTTGATGAGTCCAAACTATGACAAATAAAGCCTTCTAGTGAAGTGTTACCTTGCCTATTTTTTCTTTTTGTTTTTATTATGTACTTTTTTACCTTTTTAAAAATGAGTATTCTCTTAACAGTATGGAAACATTTCCGAGTTCGAAACTAGGAACTGGCTTTAAGTTTCTTCTATAATATTTCCTCATTTAACTTAGGACACCCAAAAATTGGAGTTCTTATTGAATTTTCCTCTTTTACATAAAAAGAGCCCGAGAAACCCTATTTCAAAATAAAGATTAATATTAACTAGCCGAACATTCTACGAGATTTAACATTTTGATAACAGTGCAGTGTTGTGTTTTCTTACAGGAAGATTATAATTTTGAAACCTTTAATTTTTTTCAACTGATGCCCTAATATGAAGACTTTAATCTAGAAGGTCTAATTTAATTTTTCTTGTGCAATTGTATTATGAGAGCTATTTTGCATATACGACGTTCTTGGGCAATATCATTTCAATGCCTTTATTGTCCTATTTCTCCTTTCTTTGATACCTTTTTAGGCGCCTAAATTACTTTTTCCAGTGCCTTAACCTCCGATACCTTCCCCAAAAAACACGCATGGCTTCTGCCAGCTTTTCCTCTTAAGAGTCTCTGCGTACTTTATTTTCACCTTGGTGTTATTTACACTGAGAAGTGGGTATAACATGGACGGCACAGGAAGGATGTTTCATTAGGATTCATAATTTGAAACGCGTACACTTAATATTCTCTTTATACTATATTTAAATGCGGAGGTCACTGAATCGGTTAATTAGTATCACGTTATTTAGAATGGCAACCATGGGAGAACTATGCTAGCCTTGTTGCCTTCATAATCTTTTTAAACAATCTTTCAATACGTAATTTGTCTCGCACTAAAATGTTTGCGATTGCTTTTACATTTTATGTTCTTTTTGCAGTTGCCAAATGTTTGCATATGTTAAAATGGGCATTATTTTCATGACTCGTTTATTAAAATGTTAGCCAAGTACTCAAACTAATACCTCCCATCTATAGGGAATGTCAGCAAACACCACACCAAAAAATACCAGTGTCATGAAAGTCTCTGTAGATTTTCCTAGGAACCCATAAGACTGATCGTGTTTTCTGTACTCGGCCCAAATCATCTCTTCCTTAATAATTCTACTACTACAAGAACATAAATTAGGTCCTAGCTGGCCCTGTAGAAATCCAGATATTGATTTCATTCAAGAGTTGAATAGAAGTGATAATTTGATTTATACAATGTGATTTAATCATTTTTTAACAACTGGCAGGTGCTCCTAATAGTATTGCTTCAGGATGACTGGCCTCAGGATTTGAAACTATGCTCTCCTATAGTGAATTGACTTAAGTCACTATGTGCTACATTAATTACATGCAGTGTAATTCCCACTAATTTACCACATCTACAAATCTTGCAGCAAATATGTCAAGATAAATATGTATTTATTCCTTCCTCAGAAGTCTTAACCATCTCAGATAAGGCTGAGACAATTCATATGTGGGATATTTTCCATCAGAATTTAGTTCAATGGCAAGTCAAACTTATCACTTACGCAAAAACAAGTAATGAATATAATGGAAATCTTCATTATGGAATGTCTGTTTATAAGAACTTTGTTTTCTCATAAGTAGACATGATGATAAAACTGTGTGTTAACCATTTCGTAAAGAATATTGGATTAACCATTTTATAAATTGATAAATTTCATATGAATGTGTTACGTGTTGTATAAAAATAAAGTTCGAAGGAGCTAAAGCAGTTAGGATGTAGTATACCTTGCTTTGGGTGTAGTGATAGTTTATGAAGAGTCAGTTCATTCAAATTTCTAATGTGTCATTACATGTTGCATAATATTATGAACCTAAGCATTGATGGAAATAAATGCCACAAATTTATTTGGCAAAGACGTAATAATAGCTGAAGACATCATAATTAGTTACATAAGCAAATATAATAAAATTATTATTTTCAGCAAGTTTTGAAAAGGCACCATTACTGAAATAAGTATTTGTACACTTCTCATGTAGGTATTTAAAATTAAAATAAAGGCTAAAATAAGATTATAATTCACTGATGAACTACATGCGGATTTAATACTGCTGCAATATTATATTCAGGACTGTTTCATTGTTCTTAGCCAGTACTGTATAACTACATTCTTTGACTACATTACTTTCTATAGGTTAAGTAGCTATGTGTTATAAAGATAGGGTGTCCTTGTTATACTATAGCTCAAAACAGTTGATTGATATTTGAAATAGTCCTTCATATATAATAGAATATCATGGGGAGAGTGAAAGAAAATAAAAACTTGATAATTTTTTACTTCTAGACTATTGAACAGTATAAATTTGATTGGGATTGACATATTGATTGCATCTGTAACATACCAGTATTCACTTTGGACGATATTAACCTTTGTTCTTCCTTAAGTCCTGCTTAATGAATCAATCTGGAACTTAACTCAGAAATTGATTTTAAAACAAAACTTAAATTCCTGCATATTATAATTACAGTTATAACTAATTAAACAAAAGCATTCTGGCACTTTGTTACATCAGTTTACCTGATTTATTTAATGCATGTATCCAACATATGACGCATGTAACTGTTCAAACAAATTACCAAAAAACTTTGATATCTTGACCAACGAACACACATGTCCGGCTACGGGATTTGAACCAGGGACCTACAGAATGCGAGTCCAAGACGTTACCCTCTCGCCCACCTCGCTCAGTTTAACGGTCTAGTTTGATAAGCAAATGTGAAGGTATAGTGTTATTTGTCAAAGCTAAACGTATTGCAACTTCCAAAGTCGTATACGAACCCTCTAAAACAATATGTCGTCTTGATAACTGATTTGCATTTGATAAATTCTTTCTAATATATTACCATAAATGTATTACGGGCTTTGCTCCGGTACCGGTCAACCGATTTGGTCCAATATCAACAGGCTTCTTCCCATGGACGTTATAAATGTTTATACCAAGTTTCATGCAAATCCGATAAAGCATAGCCTATTTGAGTTATCGCGCGAACAGACACACGGACGGACAGACAAACGGATATACATTTCCCCGTCCCCCACACAATCTTGCCATTCTGGCACTTAATAACAATAAAAACCAATAATAAACAGTAATGAACAATAATATTAATATAAGAACCTCTCCAATTTTCTTCCTTCAAAGCATTTATATTCTTCAGTATAACTAGAAGCTTGGATTCAAGATGCGCAGTAGTAATTTAAGCTTGTGGAGTAGTTTCGAAGCGGCGTTCTCGCGCAGGTCATGATTCATGTCTCGTTGGCTCAGTTATACTAGCACTGAGTGTATTCTTAATAAATTCGGTGAAAAAGAAACTTGACAAGTTTAACTGAAGACTCATTCGTATCTTAATCTTACTAAAAATTCAACCAGACGCTATGATGTCCTAATTGGATATAGCTTAAGGTGTCTTAATTTGCTGTGGAAAAGAGATGAGTTATTTAACTAAGATGCTGTGATCAGAAGAAGGGGACTATGGAGAGTGGATTGCTATCCATCCTAGTTTGAGTCCAGCTTATTAAAAATTATACCAGTCTAATTATTTTGTATTCAATATCTACAATTCTTGACAAATTTCTATGTCAGAACATAAGTATAACCTCATCTCGTGAATTAGGTACGATAAGTGGCAGTTAGGTTAGACTAGTTATATTAGTGTTGGTGACATGAAGAGCTAAGTTGGTTCCAGTTAGGTTAGGAACAGTGAAATTAGTGTTGATCGCCATCAAGTATACAATCCCAGCCTTGTTTCTGGATCACTTGACCCTTGCGCAACTCATTGTCAATCGTAGTTCTGGCCTTGGAATAGCCATTTTCTGTGAAGAGACCGTCATTTATAGGTTAGAAAAGTTACATCTTCATTCACATTTTCAAGTGTTTTGGACACTTTCCAGGAAAAAAAAAAACTAAGTTACTATGTAGTTTCTGTGGAACTTACGGCCATCCAATCCCGAGAGATCGCACTTTCGGAAAGTGCATCCAGATCTCCAAGCAGACCATCACTCGTTATTTTTTAGTCAAGCGTTTCGTTTCTCCCCTAACGTACAATAGGAGCATCTTATACGAGACGTGTTTTAAAAGTAAGAACCGGTGATTTTTTTAAAAATAGCTGAACATTATTTTCCAAATACTTTATCATTCATTACCTTATACCTTACACTACTTCTCCACATAGTCACTGCCGTTATTCAAGCACTTGTAACGGGAATTCAGGTTTTGTATGCATTCGTCAAAGAATGATGACGTCTGTGATGAAAGCCAAGCCTTGTTTTACAACATAATTGTCGTTGAAATGTTTTCCACCAAGGAATTTCTTCAGATGAGGATGGTGCCAAATCCGGTCTGTAGGGAGGGTGGTCTAATTATTCCCAACCAAAGATGCGATCAGATCTTGAATTTGTTTGGCTGTGTGTGATCGGGCATTGTCATGAACCAAAAGGATTCTACGCGAAAGCTTTCCACGCCTTTTGTTCTGTATTGCACGACGGAGCTTTCGTAGTCTAGTCACAATAGACGTCTCTGGGCAAAAATTCAACCAGCGGTTCATTCGAATGTTTTGAACATTTCGAAACGCTCTAACTATATTAAAACACAAAATGACGCTCGCCAACAACTGCGTCTGGCTTCCTAATGAATGGAGGAAGTGTTCACACATGCTTAAAATCGCAACGTGCAGCAGCTTTAGCAGCAAAATATTTAAACGGCACGTACTTTAAAAACACGCCGCTTATGTTGGATTTGTAGGTTATTTAGCGTTACCCAGTGTGCACCACGTGGAGGCAACCTACTTTGCACACCATGCCCCCTAGATGTTATGGAGGACTTTTACTCGATTCCAGATGGTGAAGATCAGGATATGCATCCTGCTAATTATCGCTATGAATGTCTAGCTCTGAATCTGTACCCATCCCTCCTTCCTCTTGTTCTTCCCCAAATATTACTCTATTCTCTATTTCCTGGTGAATCCATTCTCTGACATCGCTCTCCGGATCTACACCATCCGGAACCCAGTATTGAAGGGGGTTCTGAACAGGAGCAGTGGTCATTGACACATTTCTCTTAAGTGTGTGGAACCCTAAAATTCCAGCTCCAAGGGCAATGGCCCCGGCTCCTAAAATCTTAAAGAAGCTTGCTTTTGCATTCATGTCGCAAAATGTTTTTTTTCGCAAATCAAAGCTAAGTTTATCGCATAGCAATGAATTTATCGGAAAATGGCCATTGTTTACAGGTCGTATCCTCAGAAACCGTATATGCATAGATATGCGCACGAAGATGCTAGCCTAATAGGATTTTTAAATTAAAAGAATGCAATGAATAAACTCCATTCCCATGAAGGGAAAAGGCCAATCCCCGCTGTTTTTATATTTCCTCTTTTGACAGAGTTACCAGATGGCATGCATATACCACGGCCTTGTTCAAAAAAAAAATTATTTACGTAGTCGCTACTTCTTTATCAACTAGTAACTCAGTTGTCCTCATGAAGCTAAGTACACAGAGTCCTAGACTTATTTCGAAAATCCAAGGAGATACCAGGGAACAAGCCCGGGGATCCGTATCCACAGTCAGCAACGCTTATCTTGGGACCACGAAGACTTAAGATATCTGATCGTGATCATAGGCGTACCGAGGGGGGGGATTTTGGGGGTTTGAAGCCCCCCCCCCCGTTGATTAAAAAAAGGAAAATTGTATAATTTTTTTAAGTCTGCCCATAAATTACTTAATACAAGTATAAAGCGTGGGAAGCTTAAAACTCGTTATTTTGCGTCTTAATTTTTAAAATTTTCCGGGGGAATCCCCGGAAGCTTAAAACTCGTTATTTTAGGTCTTAATTGTTTTAATTTTGCGGGGGAGGGCCCCCGGACCCCCCCTCTCCCCGGGGGGTATTCCATACCCCCAGACCCCGCGGATGTTATAACCCCCCCCATATGGTCGGCCTGGTTACGCCTATGATCGTGATCTCAGTCTTGGGACGCATTACTCAAAATTCTCTCCGAAGGGTCCACGCTTAAATTATGCTTTTAGTATTTACGGTACGTGTAGTTGTAAGTACCTTGATACTGTAATCAAGGATTATTCCCAAACTTGATAAATCCTATCATTTTAAAATTGCTCCTTGTACAACTGTTTTTGTTCCATAGGCTTGCAATTTTATATGCAAATTTCAAAGTTAATTTTATATATTCGTAGTTTAAATTTTTAAAAATACTAATTAAATCAATTATCCCATATTAAGAAATTAATATAATATCATGTTGTACAAATAAAATAAATATATATATATAAAGTTATTTAAGTGAAACGATGAACTTATGATAAATGATTTGCCTAATTTGAAATTTCTTGTACAAGGGATGTTTCTTTCAACATTTGTTGATATTATAGAAAAAATAAAATCAGGTAAACTGATATAACAAAGTGCCAGTATGTTTTTGTTGAATCAATTATAATTGCAATTATGATATGCAGAAAATAAGTTTTTCTAATCAGATTAAAATCGATCAGCGTTAGCAAAACTACAGATTTGTGATACCTTGACAATCGCGCACTCACATAAAAATAAAAATAAAAAAAATAAAAATAAAAATAAAAATAAAAATCCATGTCAAATCGGCCGGCTCCGGGATTTGATCCGGGGACCTCCAGAATACGAGTCCAAGGCGTTACCATTTGGCCAACTCAGTTAGACGGTGTCGTTTGATAAGCATAAGTGAAGGAATAGTGTTAACTGTCAAATTATACCGGTAGACAAAAATTAAAAAAAAACATGTGACCTTTAATTAGTAGTTACTCTGGTACCGGTAAACCGATTAGGTCCAAAATTTACAGGATTCTTGCCATGGACGTTATAAGTGCGTATACCAAGTTTCATGAAAATCCGATAAAGCATATTTGAGTTATGGAGTCTTTTGTTATATCATACCATAAAAATGCACTAAATTGGGCATTATTCCGGTACCGGCCAACCGATTTGGTCCAATATCAACAGACGTCTTCCCATGGACATTATAAATATGTATACCAAGTTTCATGAAAATCCGATAAAGCGTATTTGAGTTATGGTGCTTTTAAATAAAAACACTAAATTGGGTTTGACGCCGGTACCGGTCAACCGATTTGGTTCAATAACAATAGGGTTCTTCCCATGGACATTATAAATGCGTATACCAAGTTTTATGAAAATCCGATAACGCGTATTTGAGTTATGGCGCGTACAGACACATGGACAGACAGACAGACATTTTTCGTCCCGCACACACAATCTCATAAAGTACCATACTGGCACTTAATAAACTACACAATTTAATTAACTTAAAATAATTATATATTATATATGCATTATTTTTTCCCATGGCTTGGTTTTCATTTTAAAGCCTTTTATTATTTTCATTCATAGATGAATGTGCAATAAGGATACATCAATTGATGGAGAACACCTACTAAAAGTGAAGTCAGAGGGTAGTTAAAGAGGAGAAGCAAATGATTAGACTTGTAAAAAGCATCCCATATTCAGACGATTAGTTCAAATTCCAGCAACCTATTCTGTCAAGAAAGAAAAAAAATAGGTGTAATGAAAAGCAATGAAAGAGCAAGTCCCTCTTAACATTGATTACAACTTCTGGCTCTCTCTTCACACATTTTTGGAACTACCGGTACTCGAAGCCAGTGAAAGCCGACCCAACTAAAGCCCTGTATAAACCTTACCAAAAGAAGTAACGAGTATCAGTATGTAAAGTTATCAAAATTTTATATTAATTTACATCACAAAAAATTGGCAAAATTCAAGAATTTATTTTTAAAACAGTCATCATGTAATTTTTTTTATTGTATGACAAATGACCATAGCCTAAAGACTTCAATAAATTTGAATTTGTAGTGGTGTGAGATAACAGCTGATGATACATATGAATTTCTGTGAAATGCATACTGCGAAAGTGAAAAATTATTCATTCTTGTGTCCGACTTTAGTGCTGTGTATTAAATAGTTGAATAAAAACACTTTCCTTAACGCACTTCATTTACCTTGGTAAATTTCTGGACGGCCGTTTCGCAGGTGGTTGTTCCCGCATCATCAACAGAATGCCAACTTCTGCTGATGATGCAGGAACACCACCTGTGAAACGGCCGTCCAGAAGTTTACCAAGGTAAATCAAGTGCGTTAAGGAAAGTGATTTTATTCAACTATGAAAAATTATTCTTGTGGAGTTCAGTAGTAAATCCTTTTCAGCATTTAATATTTCTGAATGTTGCAGGAAATGCCATTCTCAATAAGAAATATCCAGACTGGCCTATATCTAGACCTTAAGGAGAAGACATCTGGATCACTAACTGTCATGATGTCCTACAGTGGAAATGATACCCAAATGTGGGAATATAAAGACCACATGCTTGTTAATGAGGCCTGTGGGTGAGTATCCATTAAATATACCACATCATATTTTAATAGCAGTTAAGTTATGTAATATGGTTTTACATCTAGTGCTGCACAGGATATGTTCAGAGAACTTTTAGTGGTGGAGGGAATCATGTTTTAATTATATTTTAGTTCAACCATACTATAAGCTTAATATGCTACTTATGTGACATAACATAACATCCACTGAAGTACAGATTTTCATTCTAACATTGGTATGGTATTGATTAATGTCGAACACAGAACAATCTTGGAGCTTTGAGAGCAGCAAATGAAACTGAGTAATAAATAACCTGTAATTAAAATAAAATCAACTCCATTCATGTCAATTTTACAATTATACAAAACAATTATACAAAACTGAGTTCATTTTGTGATATGACTAGTGCTAACCTATAGCTGATCGCTAACGTCAGCCATCTCATTGAAATTAAAACTCGTTTAATTTTGGCCAAACAAAATCTGTCGTATGCAACTTTAATATAACGGTAATTACATACCAATAATAAATGCCAATGTAGGCTCCTTGCATAATGTACTATATTTGTTGTATGAACGTTATTAATATGAGTCACATACAAATAAAATAATTTCATTTCTAAAGAGAGAAAGAAAGGAAGAAAGAAAGAAAGAAAGAAAGAAAAAAGTAAAAAAATATGTTTTGCTGATTTTCAATTGAGGCATTAGCAACGAACTTATTATTTGGCATTACAAATGGTGTATCGCTAAAAAAAAATCCCTTTAGGCAAGCCTACAGGCTGAGGTAGATTTCGAAGTGCTTTTGGTTTAATTTATTGTCGCTGCTCAGCACTCTTCTTCTTTAGCCTTGGCATGACAAACCCGCAATAATAACTGCAAAAAAGAGGAAAGAGCACTTTTTCAAACATTCAAATGTCGCCTTATATGAGAACTATCAAGAAACTAGTTCTTGATTTGTAGAGTAGGCCTACTCATCAAGAGCTTTTCAACGATACCCCACAAGACGTAGTTTCAAAAATTTCGAATTTCAATCACCCCACCCCCACCCCCACTCGTACCCCCAAAACCCCCGAATTGTTGGTGTCACTGTGAACTCCATAGGGAGTACTGTAATTTATTCAAACAAAGTTTCCCTCTATACTTCATAGGGGCCGAAATATAAATGTTTTAAAATTTCAACCCCCTCCTCACCACCCCCTTGCGCCCATTTTGCTCATTAACGAACTTGTCCGAACTATTGGGCCTAGAAATAACATAATAAAATTTGGTTCAAATATCTTGAAAATTATGGCCGCTAGCGTGTAAAGACATATATATATAAATATTACAAACTTTTTTTTAACAGGCGGTGGTTTCGTACTTAGGGAGGCATGAAACGTAAAGATATGAAAGAATTTTTCGAAAATCATGACATGGTATCCATTGCAATAGGTAGATTTTTCTTCGAAATCTATCTAAAACTCATTTTAAGATGAAACACTTCCATTTTCCAATATTCTTATTGGTCTCCATCCCACCTAGCATTTCTAGTCCCTCTTATATAACATAGATCAGCTCACTTTTCCCAGAAGATGGCAGAGGAGAAGCTGCTGAAAGCTCTGAATCAGTCATCCTACTCACATGGTTGTATGCCTGAAAAACCATTATACATTCAGGCAAATTATATGAAAACAATGTCAGTGGTAATGAATATAATGTTTTAATTATTTTTCTGTGAAATATGTGATTTAAAAACGCATTGCGGTTGAATTAATATAAGCGGGCAAAGCTGCAGGTAACTGCCAGTACTTAATATGTGTCTAAGAACAAAATAGGTTTTTCCGATATCTAGTTATCAATATTAATTTGAATTGAAGTTAACACAGTGAAGTTATATAAAATAATAATTAAATATTGAGTTGAATTTAACACAAAACTTCACTTTTGGTATAGTTTACCTGTACTAGTTTTGACGCTTTTACAACAACTTTTACATACCAACTGCCATGGTATAACATTATGTACAAATTCAGGGTGCCACGGCAGGTGAAGTATAGCTGTTGACAATTGTAGTGAAGGAGCCAAAACTATTTCAGGTAAACTATACCAAAAGTGAAGTTTTGTGTTAAATTCAACTCGTAATATAATTACAGTTGACTCCCTCTAGTCCGGCCTCGGATAGTTCGGCCGCCGGATGGTCTGGCCGACTTATTGGAATCAGCCATCTGCACGAGGAAGGGTTTCTCATGGCAGTAATCGACTAGAATAAACATGTCTGTTTAGTTTCCGGTCTTAAGTGTAAACAGATAACATCAGTTCACTTGAGGATTGTGTTCATTTCAGACGTAAATTTTACTCTTGTGCTGTTAGTATCTTTTACTGTGAGTTTAATTTTTACAGTGTGTCTCTTATTGTAGTTACAAACATGTTCTCAAAAAGAGTGAAAAACGAAAGCATACAACTTTTAAAAATCGACAAAACCATCTTAAATTTGATTTTTGCTTTAATAGATTATACTTTACATGTTTAAAAGACTGCCAGATGATCTGGCCATTTTTTAATCCGGTCGAGGGTCCGGTCCCGGGGTGGCCGGATTAGAGGGAGCCTACTGTATTATATCTAGTTATCATTTTTAAATATAGAGGGAAGTACGTCATTTTGGTAATTTACAAAACAAATGTTATCATCACAGCCTTGTTTTGGACATTGGAGAAGATGACAATGTTATCATTAATAATCCATCAGATGGAGCAGATACTCAGAAATGGTATTTTGAAGACGATTTCACCATCCGCAACAAAACAGGGCCAGTACTGGATGTTCAGCGAAATGGCAAACAGCCTGGAACAAATGTAATAGCATACATAAGACATGGAGGATCTAACCAGCTATTCCGACTTCAACCTAAAAGCACTGAAAACCAGAAGAACATATTTAAAGTGTAATAACAGAAGTAACAAAACCACAAGAAAAGATTTAATAATTTCTGGGTGGTTAATTTATTTTTTGGGAGGCATTAATAAATATATTCTGTTAAGAAAACAAAAATTGTACACGTGATTTTGATTTTTGTTTTGTGAAAGTATAACATTATGTACAAAATCAGTGCAAAGAAGAAACTAAGTATAAAACATAACGCTTGAAAATATTTATTCTTTAACATTTAAGTGCAACAAGTACTAAATGTATGTTATTTTGAAATTACATGAATATTTGAATATATTCTCAAATATATTTTTTCAAATTATTATTTATATTTATTTCTATCCTAAAAGTTATCCCTGCCACAAAGAAATAAATCCCCTTGCAGTGCTCAATACTACATGACAAAGCAATCATCTCAGTTCTTTAGTCATCAATTTATTGGAAAATGTTTAACTTACATTAAGTTTTAGACTTTGCATACTGTGTCAGTGACTCTACAGAACTCAATAAAATATTCCTACAAAGTACTTACTGAATGTTCTTAATGGAACAAATTGTACTAGTAAATACGCAAAATTAAAAAGAAAAAAAAGTCATGTTAGCTCTTGTTGCGTAATTGATTTTATACTTCAAAGATGCAGTAAGACACAACATGACATTTATTATAAATTATTAATTAATTAATTATTGTTATAATACCAGAGCTACAGAGATGGGTTGGGAAACGAACTGCCAACAGGGGCCATAAGTTTAAGGGGATGCGGAACAGGTGGATATATTAACATGAAGAAAATCCATTTTATCATGAAATGAAAGTACATGAATTACCCACTGATCAGATAGCAGCAACATCACTGAACAAAGCATTACAGTACATGAAATCTCAGTTTTTGTTTTAATAGTATTATGGCAGAACAAAAATTTCTCAAAATGAAAACGACTAAACGAGTATGTGTAGACAATTCACTTATCCATTTTAGCTGTAATTAAAAGTCACAAAACATAACTCTCTCTTTAGATTGATTTATTTATTGTAAAAGATAAGATATATGGATCAGAAATGGGTCCAAAAACCATCTGCTGCCAAGTACAGGAAACAAACAAAAAATGAAATTAGAGGGGTGGTTGTCTTTCATAAAAGCTGTTTACTTCAGAGGTTAGGGCTCATCACCTTCAGATGCTGAAGAAAGAGTGCTTGAAAATGCCATTACAGTATGTGTCTTGCTAAATTCCAATGACGAATCCATCTGTAAAGATTTAGTTGCGCTCACTGAAAATTATGTGGCAACTGCGAACTTAAATAGTAGAGTATTATAGGAGAAAAATTCCTCCGACACTGGGACTTGAACCCAGGACCTTTGGCTATTCGCGCCAATGCTCTACCAACTGAGCTAAGCCGGAGTTCAATTCACAGCGCCGGATGGAACCTCTCTCCTATGACTGATTGCCCTAATGGTCTACCTCACAGACAGACAAGTTATGTCATATGCAGTACTGTGAGGCACACTAATTAGTGATTTTTGTGATCGGGCTCCCACTGTTATTGTACAGTTGACATTCAAGATAGATATATAAGCTTTCATGAACCACAGATCATTGTCTCTGTTGGACATTACATGAGAATATTATAGGAGAAAAATTCCTCCGACACTGGGACTTGAACCCAGGACCTTTGGCTATTCGCGCCAATGCTCTACCAACTGAGCTAAGCCGGAGTTCAATTCACAGCGCCGGATGGAACCTCTCTCCTATGACTGATTGCCCTAATGGTCTACCTCACAGACAGACAAGTTATGTCATATGCAGTACTGTGAGGCACACTAATTAGTGATTTTTGTGACCGGGCTCCCACTATTATTGTACAGTTGACATTCAAGATAGATATATAAGCTTTCATGAACCACAGATCATTGTCTCTGTTGGACATTACATGAGAATATTATAGGAGAAAAATTCCTCAGACACTGAACTCCGGCTTAGCTCAGTTGGTAGAGCATTGGCGCGAATAGCCAAAGGTCCTGGGTTCAAGTCCCAGTGTCGGAGGAATTTTTCTCCTATAATATTCTCATGTAATGTCCAACAGAGACAATGATCTGTGGTTCATGAAAGCTTATATATCTATCTTGAATGTCAACTGTACAATAACAGTGGGAGACCGGTCACAAAAATCACTAATTAGTGTGCCTCACAGTACTGCATATGACATAACTTGTCTGTCTGTGAGGTAGACCATTAGGGCAATCAGTCATAGGAGAGAGGTTCCATTCGGCGCTGTGCTTAGCTCAGTTGGTAGAGCATTGGTGCGAATAGCCAAAGGTCCTGGGTTCAAGTCCCAGTGTCGGAGGAATTTTTCTCCTATAATATTCTCATGTAATGTCCAACAGAGACAATGATCTGTGGTTCATGAAAGCTTATATATTAAACAGTAGAGCACAGCTGCAAGATACAAAAAGGAAATCCATCATTCATACACTCCAAATAGCCTGATATTACCTTGGTCATATATCTTATCGCAGAAAACTGCATGAGGTATTTATGCATGAATGTTGAAAGTAGAAGACTGGAGAACAGAAACTGTTTCTTGTGCCAGCAGCAACCTTTGTCTCGCTGCAGCCCAATACCACATTCTACCATACTAGAGCTAGGGATGGAGGGGAATATAATATACAGGCAAAAAGAAAGACCTATAAGTCTGCACCATTATAGGTATAAATCTATGCTGTAAGGTCTATTTATTTTCACTGTAGAAAACATAACATATTTTAAACTCATTTGTAATGGAAAACACTATGAAGTGGGATAAATTGGTTATATAAAAACACACTCGCTACTTCATTATAATTTATCACTTACCAGAAACATTTTTAAGAAGCCTTCTCTCATCTTCAGCTACATTCAACTGTGGAACTCAGTCTTAAAATTTTATAGTGACATTATTAAATATACATTAATGCTCGAGATGGAGAATTAAAGTTTTCACTGCTATTGATGTAAAAGTGAATCACCTCAAAAACTGTATAAACACAGAGCATAATGCTTTATATGAAATGTTATTTTATCCATGCGTTAGGATTGTCATTTATAGGAAACAGCTATTGCTTGGAAATTTTCCCCATCGATTTCATGCTTAGTGCCCTATGACGATTTCAGCTGGTGAATGCCTATTATCAGTGTATAAAGTTAGCTCTGGAAGGATTAACATAAACAGCTTCATTTTAATCAAGAACTAATCTGAACATGTTTCGAGCATGGATCACGACTTATCATCAACTACCTAGGTATATTCCATCTGACTGTAGGACAACAGCAGTATCTCCTGGTGGGCATTTAACAAACCTCTTGATGAGATTGTGTTATTCATGGGTATAAATTTTCCTCCAAACTATGAGTAGCTCACGTTCTTGAAATGAGAAAGTATTTCCAGGGACACAAGTAACTCATAGTTTGAAAGGAAATTTATATCCAGTAAAACAAGAACCAGCTTATGAGTTTTGAAATACCCAAGGATGACGATCTCATCAAGAGGTTCATTAAAAGTCCACCAGGGGATGCTGCTGTTCTCCATCAGATGGAGTATAGCTGAGGATGAGTAAAATGAACATTCAAAGCATGTTTAGGTTAATTAACCATTAACCATTTAACCATTTGCTGCTTACGATTTAAATTCCCCTGCACTACTGCAATAACTGTTATTTATACGAGGTACCTAAATTTTCAAGACAGAGCTGACAAAATGCATCTCTTCAAAAGAAATGATACTAATAAAATAAACAAAACTAAATAAATAATTCTTTTTGCACTTTCATTCTGAGACAGCCATACATTTTTTTAAACTCATCCTAATTTTGTATTTCCACATTTCACTTCTGGTGGTATTTCAAAAAGCATCCAGGCCTGCAGAATGGTAGATCGCATTGCTTCCATTTGAAAATATTTTGTTTTCCCCTTCCAGAAGCAGCTTTCATTTTATTTTGCATACGTAAAGCAAAAGCTATGGCATGACAAAACTGTGAAAAAATTTAGGGTATGTAGTACTGATGGGCAAATTTCTTTTCTTGCTTGTATGTAAGTGAGATGTGAAAATCCCAATCAGTTGTACTAAGTTGTGCTGTAAGGGCTGGCCAGTTATTTAGATCGTAGAGAATAAAACTGTTTGCAATACACACATTCACTCAAAGAAAAATAACTTGAGGGGTCTATTAGCAAACCCGGCAATCTCCATTTTAAAAACTATTGAGATGCTAACTTCTAAGGAAAGTTGGAATGCATTTTCTGACTACATATTTAGTGTATGTTTCCACATAAGGGAGGAACTCCCTTGTAATACAAACACTAAATATGTACCAGGAAATGCATTCAACTTTCATTATTCAAAAGCATCTCATCTTTTTTCAACATGGAGATTGTCAGGTTTGCTAACAGATCCCTCAAAGTCTATACAATGGTGGAATTTCTAAACATTTACCAGTCTAAAGTTTCACTTCAACATCATGTAACAAAACACTAATTTAGAAGCTGTTGGTAAGTCTAATCTGTTTCTAATTTTATTATGAATAAATGAGAACTTCGAGAAAAAAATATGCTCCAAAGATCTGGATGATGCAGGATATCCTTGAAGGTGTTCCATTAGTCCAGAAAGTTTGAATCAGTTCCACTTTTTTAAGGTTCTTCCACCACACAGCAGGTGACACAATACTAATATTATCAGATGAAAAAAAATAGTCTTTGGAAAAGGCTCCTCTTCTGATTAAAACTGAACTGTGTATCGCAAGTACTGTGAATTTATATTTATATTTTTTAGCCAGAACTTCAGTATTACAGTGATTTATTTTGGGCTTGGCTACTACAGCCTTTATAAAACTATTAAACAATAAAAGTAAGTATTCTGAAGGTTTATTTATTGCAAATGGAATCATAAAGCTTGATATTATAACATTATAATTATAACATTTGTTTTAAAACTATTTCTCAAGAAATTACACAGAAGTGTTTTGGAATAAGAATATAATCCATAAAGATGGAATCTGTTAACAGTTTTCAAGTTTTTCCCACTTTTGCACAGTATTTGCCAATTTATTCTGGTATTTACCAGTTTTTTCACTGGGATGGTATACATTAGTTTTGGACGAGAAAATGCCAACCCTGACTGTAATGGGGTAAAATTTACCCAAATATGCCCACAGAGGCCAAAATTATAAAATATAAATAGATAATAATGGTTTAAGTAAAAACATGCGTATTTGTATCCATGTATTAAAAATGCAATTTATGAGAGGCAGCTGCTGTACTAAAATTTCCCTCAGTGACTTCAAAGTTATCTTCCACTGATGATTTTATTTGAAAGGTATGCACTATATTTATTCAAATTCTCAAGATTTCTACAGTGTGTATCATGTAAAAGTTGGCCAATCATGCGGGTTTCTGCTGTCACAGCAGCCACAACGACGCAGAAACCTGCACAATTAGCAACTCTTACATGAAACACACTGTAGTATGGGTGACTCAAGATTTTACTGGTTGTGTCAGTATGAAGTTTACTGGTTGCACGATATTGTCTGTGAGGTAGTCACTGAACTCCTAAAGCAGGGCCAGGAAGGAAAGCACTGGAAGTGCAAAGTTATCTCCCTCTTGTCCCTACTACTCTCTTTCAATTGCAGATAGAGACAACTAAACTGGTTGATTCTGGGACTAGTCGTGTGGCAGATAGAAAGAATAATGAAGGGGGTGAATGTAGGGGTACAGCATTTCACACTTCCAGTGCATTTCTTCCCGAGCCTCTCCTAAAGTGTTTCAGACAATGTCTGAGCAGCATTTGAAAGTCAGGATTAACAGTTGAATTAATAAACAAAGCTAAGCCAAGGGCACTGCTAATGTTTAATAAAAGTCAATAGTGAAAGGGCTAAAGGAATCTAAATGTGCCGAAGCTTATGACAACTGTCAGATTTAAGAAAAACTGAAACATTAACACTTTGATTCAGTTGACAAATGATCTCCTAGCATTGCTACACACCTATCAGTGATGGGAATTTAAATGTATGAAAATAATTTGAAAATATTTATATAAAAGGCTGTATTTATTTCTCCTTAATTGTATAACAACAATGCTCACTACACGTCATTAATTCTACCCCATCCAAGTCTGTCTTTCTTCATTTCCACTCTCAGCCATGAGGGGATCTTCTTGTTATCCATAGAGAAAGCATTAGGGAACATTGGAGGAGGATCCGGAGTTCTGAAGGGATGAACTTTCTTGAATTTCTTCATAAGGTACTCCTTGTTGATTTGCTTGGGATCCCTGTATTTATCCATGTACCTACACAACAAAGAACACACAATGTAAATTCCTCGGGTAGAAAATTTAATAACTACGAGTAGAAACACTATTCCATCTCACATTCAGTATTATGGGATGAGTCAATACTTCTCCCATTCTCCCATAGCAGATCACCATTAAAGCATGTAAATATTTTACCCCTTAGCTGATAAAATTTATGCTAATAGTAACATCCACCTAAGAAGTGGGGTGGCAAATTTAGCTTTTCAATTTATCAAAATAACCAATATCTTCACTTTTACTACTATTATTCTTTATAAATAATTATCTTCCTTGTGTTATTTTTAGCTTCACAAATATAAAAACCACCAGTATTCTATTATAAACACACTTTCTTTTAAAACGTTTACCATTAAATTCTATTTGTGTTCTGTTTTCAGCTTTGGAAATTAAAAAACCACAAAACTTGTAATATTACAATCGTTTTTTTCCACCAAATAACTAGTGATATAATGATTCAGACAAGGGAAAAACTGTCTGTTTTGTATTTATTTACTTAGAATAATTTCTTAATTTTTTTCCTTCTATTAGAGACACACTGTAAACACTAATTTTGCTATGCAGATCTATAATCAATATCAGCTTAATTAATTTATAAAGGAATACCATTATGTGCATCTGCCTTCAAGCAGATTCAAACTTTTATATTAAACTCTTTTAGGAAATTTAAATAAGAGATTTAATTGGGACTGTATTTCTTTTTAAATAAATATATAAATGTTTTCTTTTGAGCTCTGTTGATAAGACAAATGTGCTTTTTAGTATGTGGATCATAATATATCAATGAACAATATTTGATACAAAATCTTATTAACGAATTGAAAAGTATGATTCCACCTCCCACCTAGCAATCTAATAGTTAACTTCACATTCTACTAGCTGAAATTAATTTAGTATGCACTAGCCTGTCACAATCATTTTAGAAGGTTTTAAAGATTTAGTTTTTCTTGAAATAAATCCATCCACTTTACGAGCGAGAGGGAATACACTATTCACAAAATTGTTTTGTAATGAATACTCTGTGCTGGGTTAGAACTATTTCTACTCAACTTCTCATTACAAGACAACAAATTATCTTAATTTCTTCGTAACTTACATAAAAAAATAAAAGTGCAATTTACTTACAAATTAAAAGGTCTTCGCAGGGGCCAATGCTCCTGTGGTCGAATGTATGGTGGTGGAAAGTCATACTCATAGACTGGCTCCTCCATTTCTATAGGAAACAGAAAAAGAATGACAAAAAAAGTGCAGAATATTTCCACCTTCAGCATTTCCTGTAAGTTAAGTGTTAAGGCACAGCCTTTATCTGCATGCTTACTGAATGTTCTTGTTGGAATTAATGTAATGTAACAGGCAAGTATCAAAACAAATGTAATACGGTAGCCAGCTACTTCCAAAAAAGCAATTGAAGATCACTGATTTCTTTGCCTTTTTAAAAAAATTTCTGAAGTAATTGATGCTGCAACTGTTTTGGAATAGCCCACTAATGACTGACTGAATTAACACTGTGAAGTATAAACATTATACATCAGACTTTCAAACACTCAACTTCGCTACTGTAAATAAATACTAACTAAATTAGAGACTAGTTTGTATCTATGTCCACCAGATATCCTGCAGGTTGTATGAATTTGGAAATGGGATCATGAATCTTTGTTTTTCTGCCATTAATGAATTTTAATGCAGTAGAGGGTTGGTACTATTACTGATTTCATTTACTACCTTATGCTCTCGTTCATAAAATTGTCTTAATTAATAACATTTACATTCTATCTTCACATTACATAAAACTATTACATTATATTATATGTAAGCTTTTGTATATAGTCAATAGTAAAAAATTATGTATTAACATATAGTTGCCACTAATTCTTAAGAGCCTTAACTCAATCCAATGCCCAAGGCCTGAGCTGCCTTGGCAGAATGGTTTCACAATGAGTCCCTTCCTAATGAGGATCACTCATTGTTTGCTAATCGCTAAGTTAGTGTATTTAGGGAGTCGCCAATTGCCATTGACCATTTTTACACCTGACCGGAAAAAGGACATATTGTTATTATGCAAGGGCTGGTCAATAAGTAAGGTCTCCAACACTCCAGCCCAAGCTCACAACGTCGGACGAGAGAGTTGGCGCCACTGCCCTGTCCCGTTATCTCCCCTCTTTCAAGCAAGCCATTGCTGCAGCTGCTAAACCTTTTAGTGTCCGAGATAGAGCTGTTTGAAATGGATCTCCCGATTTCCATCCCCGCCAAGTGCGGCCTCCGCGAGCCCACCTTGCATAAACCTTATGGAACATCAATTTGTCACTCAAAATGGTCTGTAAGGTACCTTTAGAAATGTCAGGAAGCAATAAACAAAGTTCATGAGTAGTGAAGCGTCGATCTTGTCGCACCAATTCATCAACTTTTGCCACCATCTCATCTGTGGTGGCTGTTGTTGGTCTCCCACTTCGCTCTTCATCATGAATATTTGACGGCCCTGTTTAAACTCACGAACCCATTTATGCACATTTTTTATGTCCATACATCTCTCGCCATAAACTTTGCAAAGCTGTCTGTGAATTTCAATCGGCGGAACTTCTTTTGTAGTAAGAAACCGTATGACTTCGTGGAGGCCGCACTTGGCAGGAACGGAAATCGGGAGATCCATTTCGAACAGCTCTATCTCAGACACTGAAAGGTTCAGCGGCTGCAGCAATGGCTCTTTTGAAAGAGGGGAGATAACTGGACATGGCATGGCACCAACTCTCTTGTCGGACATTATGAGCTTGGGCGAGAGTGTTGGAGACCTTACTTATTGACCAACCCTAGTACACTAAAACAGTGGGTGGAACTATCCAATACGGCACACAACACTGGACTGAACAATCTTCAGAAGAGATGGAAACCTGTCAGTATTGCTTCTAAGGCCTTTAATAAGGATAGCCTATTGTTCAATAATCTCTATAGTTAAGTAGCAGGAGGAAGTGTTGTCTGGGTAGCTCCAAGAACTGAGGCTCTTAAGAACTGTTTGTGACTATACAATGTCAAGAACTTAAAAACTAAAATTAGCTCATGGAGCCAGTAACATAAGAATAATATGATAGTGAAAAGTATAAAAATTGTGGGTCCCTCATTATATTCACTTGCAAAGTATGAATTTCGGCATAGGTTATGCCATTAGAGTTGATGATGGCAGGTATCCATTTCTGCATAGGTTATGTATGCCATTAACCTATTAGGGTTGATGATGGCATAACCCATGCTGAAATGCATACCCTGTAAGTGAATACAACGAGGGACCAATAATTTTTACACTTTTAACTATTATATTACTTTTATGTTACTGATTCCATAAGCTAATTTTAGTTTTTAGGTTCTTGACATTGTACACTAATGCATAATTTTTTACTATTGACTACATACTATAGTTAATGTATATTATAATGTAATAAGTGTTGTAATATAAACGTAGACTGTAAATTTTATTAATGAACACAATTTTTACTTATGAGGGTATAAGATTGTATACGAAAAAACATATTCATTGAAAAATATATTCCTTTTTCTGGATGTGTAATTTTTCCCAAACGGTTAAGTCAACTGGTTTCTTAACATGTTTTGGTAATTATGCCTGGCTATTGAAATCATGGCCTGTACACCAGCCACTGCAGATTTTTCTATTTGTTGGTATTTAATATTTCTTATGTGTTCCTTGTACCATATATTAGCATTTTTTTTGTTTTGACATTCTTTTTATAGATGTATAGTAAATTGTACAGTGGCATGGTCTCATGGTTAGTATTGCTGCTGGCTAGGATCTCCAGGTTTGATCCCTGATTTTTCTGAGGTAGGGAGGTCTGGAACATGGTGCACTCAACTTCGTGATTCAAACTGAGGAGCTACTTGATTAAGAAGTAGCAGCTTCGATCACTGAAATGCATGAAACCATCATTAATCGCTACTGTGTTGGCATGCTGACCCCATGTTCCCCAATATGCAGCAGTCAGATGGTAGGCCTAGTCCCTTCAGGGATGCAGTGCCATGGAGTTTAGTTTTACTACTCAATTTCCTGAATTTTTATGAAGGATTTTGTCTTTTATGTCTGATCATGTCTGACCTTTGGTAAGACTTTGCTAGTCCCGTCTTTTCAAATCTCCCTTCCATCAAGGCCATCAAGCCGAGGTTCTATTGACAGGATAAAGAATCTTTCTGTGCTTGAATTTTCTCTCTCTTCCTCTCTCTGCATTACAGATTACCAAATTTGTGAAATGGAATACAGTGAAATCCCCGTACAACAATTACCGATATAACAATAATACTCTTTATAATGTTAAAATATTTTGGTCCCGGCATTCTTTCCATTAAAATAATGTAAAATTCCCCTCGGTTTTACGATACTCTTAATAACAATAAACCTCTCCATTACGATTACATTTAGGATCCCCGTAAAATACCTTTTCCTCGGTACAAGGATAAAAATAGATCGTGAAAGTGCAAATCATGAACTCCCCGGAGCTAACGGTTGAAAACATTGAGGAAATCCAAAACAAGCAGGCGGAAGATGAAGAAGAGGAGGTAGAACAAAGTGTGCATCTACCAACCTTAACCGCACTCGAAGCCATTGCCTCTATGTATGTGTTCTGTGCTTGCGAGGCTCTGCAGAATTTTCTGTCGAGTGTTCCATGGGTGCCAGAATGTCATTTAGTGAACCTCGAATCAAAAGGACATTGTGTGTATCCCTGTTCATAAAAAAAGCTAAACAGACTGTCATTTCTGACTTTTACAAACGGGGGCAAAAATGAGTCATCCTGTTCATGGTGCTGTGCTATAATGCAATGTAAAATGTGTTTGCTCATAGTGTAATAATTTAAGGGTGGAGTGAATACAGTACAGTATAGCAGTTCTTGTGAAAAATTCTTTATTTCTTTAAATACTTAAAGAATTTCAGCTTTTGAAGTTGTTTCCTATATACTACCAAAATTTGAATATTTTTTTTTGTAAATTCTCAATATAACAATATATCTCTCTACAGCAATATATTTTTCTGGTCCCTGCGAAATCGTTGTATCGAGATTTCACTGTATTACCGGTACGGTTTAAAATAAAAAACATGCAGAGAAAACTACACAAGCAGTATTCTCATGCCTGCCCTTTATTTGCTTTCCTGTAATTTTATGGTAGCCAAACAGTAACTGTCGAGAGTGAGATATCAAATGATTGAACTTACCAAGAACTTTATGGAAGAAATCTGTAATTGAAGCATCCCAGTCAGATTGAAAGAATGCCAGACCTGCTGGTGTGATATCATCTTGCCTCTCACGATAGAAATCTAGTGTTGAGAAGGTTCTGTCTTCTAGCTTTAAGCTGAAAATAAAATATACATTCTGTTATTGTATGTTTTTCTAAACTTTCCAAAGTTATAACCTGAATTGAGTCTTTCTCAGAAAAACAGCACACTAAGGTGCTTTGCAGATGACAAGCCCTATGGCCTTCAACTGCATAGATACGCGGTCCAATCAGAGACGGCGAGACGGAGGGAAGACTCATATTGCTAGCGGGGCTACGTTAGCCCGTACACGTGATTGGCGGTGAAGGAAAAGGCTTCTCATTTGAAAAGTACTGTAGACCAGAACTTCATTCTGAAATAGACATTCTGATATATAATATTATGATTCAAAGATGTCAGTATGTTATTTGATCTGTCAAAGATGTAAAATATCTCTGACAAGTTTTTAATTTACTAACATTTAAAAAAAAAAAAAAAAAAAAAAAATTAAATAATAATAATAATAAATACAGTATATCCACAGACAGTAATCATAAATAAACCAGTTATATTCGATCTATCCTTATCCTTGTGTATAGTAAAATATATTATACTAGTAAATAATTCAAAAGTTACACATTTAATCAATGAAACTATTACAGAAATATAAGTTATGAACCCTGTTCTTCTATCGGTGTAAGAAAGCACAATTAGACGAAATTCTAGCACAAATTTGTTTTGCATGTAATTTATGGCATGGCATCATCTTCTATTGAAATTTCAAGAGAACACATTCTACACGACCATTTTTTTCAATTTTCCAACAAAAAGTGTAATATCTTAGCTCCATACGTGTAAGAAACAATAATGTAGAGCATTTTATTGTGATTTCAAAACCGTTTTTCGCAAGTCTCTATCTCAAATAGGTTTCACGTTATGACCATTTCTGTGAAACACGACGTCCGCCATTTTGATGACGTCATCACGCGACTCAGACGCGACCCCCAGAGTGGCATCAAGTGGTTCGGGTATCCTTAGACTTCATAGAAACTGAAAATATAGGTGTGTTGCTTTCTTCCCGAAGGAGCCCACGGGATGACATAAGGTACCCTACTATTGGCTGGATTTAGTGTTGAAAAGGGAATGGCACTATGTGCAAGCATGTAAATTACTGCTGGATGAAGATAAAAAGACTGCAGAA
The DNA here is from genome assembly GCA_964059195.1 of Ectobius pallidus. Classification (NCBI taxonomy): domain Eukaryota; kingdom Metazoa; phylum Arthropoda; class Insecta; order Blattodea; family Ectobiidae; genus Ectobius; species Ectobius pallidus. Next base: position 91,770,630 of record CAXKWD010000002.1, read on the forward strand.
GAATGGAAGGAAAAAACAGAACTTGCCCTCTTCTACTATAACTATGGAATAGTCTATGAAATTTTCACATTGCTGTCTACCATGAGTTCTGGCACAGTCACTGTAATAAATTCACATTCTTAATTGTCACAATTTAAAATTGAATGTATATCAGCCTTAGCGTCAGAAATTAGCTAGAACCAGTGAGAATATCTTGAAAATATGTACTTACCATGGACCTTCCTTTTTTAAATTAGAATAATCCATTTTCTTTTCTTGTTTGTATAGCACAAATATGAGACGGTGAAATCCAATACCTCGTGGAGGAAATGGCTGCAAATAACTGACTATATTTTCTCCTTTGCTGATATCACTGCCAGGGATATTTCCTCTGTAATCAATGTCAATAATTACAAAACAGACAGTTGTGACTATAACGCATAATAACAAATATCTACTTTACAATTAATCAATAAGCAATCAAGAATGTGATAATTCAATAGTGCAGTAAGAGAAAAATTCCATATGTTTCCTATCCTGCGTTTCTTCCACCTAAGCTGATCATTTCATCCAGGTATCCCTAAGATTGCCTTTTACCAATTCCTCCCATCATTAATTAGGTCTTCTCCTATAGGTTTTTAACTTATGGTTAAGGTACTTGCAACTATAAGGACCTGTACAACGAACACCTGATATATTTATCTGCCAGATAGAGAACCTATCTGGAAGTTGGCCAAGAATTGAGTATTATGATCACCTGACAAAATCTGTCTGGCAAGACAACTTCCAGATAAATTAGCAGGGGGATGGAGTGACTGAAAAAATTCCAACTGCTAATTAGGGAAGCTTGGTGGAAACAAGATGGCAGCTTCCTGGCCACTTGAATTTCAGAATTGATGCTGGAAGATTTAATTTACACAAAAATATCATTTTATGCTCACATATGAATGAAATAGAATTCCACAAATCGTTTAATGCTCTTAAAACAATATGTTCTTGTGTAACTTAATTGTACAAATACAAATGCGAGCTGCCACACCTAGTGGATGCCTACCGAACTACAACAAACACACCTCTTTGCTCAACAAGCTAAGGATCATTTTACAAAATTTTACTGTGTTCTTGCAGATAGCAGTTAAGTGGTGGTATTACAAGACATCTTCTAGTTAAGCTATCTGGAAGTCACGTATTGAGAGGAATTGTCGGCAGGTGGTAATACAGGCCCTAACTATTGTCTAACTTGCAATACCTTATATGATACTGTGATATTTTCGATTAGTGCTGTAGGACGTATTGATCTGTGACTACATGATTTAATAAGACTGACAGAGAAGCTGAACTATCATAAAATGAGAAGATGCTCTTGACCACCAAGCAAAATAAATGTTGTACCAAATCATGACAGAAAGGAAGAAAAATTAATTTGTAGTAAATGATATGAATGTATTAAGTTATAAGTGGTTCAATTAACTAAAATCTGTAATTACTGTGCACAGAGAGTGCATATGGATGACAAAATTTAGAAATGCTCATTTGGATCACATTACATACTCAGACTAGATGAGATGGAAAAGAAAGTAGACATTAATATAAGCGGAATGGAGAACAAAATCCAACGACTAGCAAATATAGAGGAAAAGAGACAGAAAGCAGAGAGGAAAGAAAACATCATAATAAAATGCACAACATCTGCAGAGGAAAAGGACATAAATATACAACAAGAAGTTAATAAGATTCTAGATAAAATAGAAGTGAAGGTGAATTACCGGCAAGCAAGATATATAGGAAATGACTGGAAGGGAAGAAAAATGATGGTAGTCAAAATGAAAAGTTTCGAAGACAAATTAAAGGTAATGAAAAACAAGAGAAAACTAGTAGGTACAGATTGCTACATTGAGAATGATATGACCAGAGAAGAGAGGAGCATTCAAGCAGACCTGAGAAGAAAAGCTAAGGATGAAGCAAGTAAAGGACATACAGTGAAAGTAGGTTACCAGAAAATTCAGATCAACGGACAGTGGCAACAATACAATCCAGAAGATTCAAAAAACGAGCAAAGGGGGATAGAGTCAAAACAGGAGACCCGAAGAAGAACGTTATAAACAATACAATGTACATAGGAACTTTCAACGTAAGAACACTGAGAACCAAGGAAAAAGAGTGGGAGCTAGACAATGCCTTACAGGTCATAAAGTTCGACATATTAGGATTATGTGAGTTAAGGAAAATGGGCGAAAATATTTTGGAAAAAGAAAATGGTAACCTATTATACTACATTGGGCAAACAAAAGGTCAAAGAGGGGTAGGTTTCCTGGTACAGAAGGGACTAAAGCATCAAATAAAGGAATTCATTGGCGTAAATGAAAGAATAGCTGCAATAAAACTGGAGGTCAACAAAATAAAAACCACATTAATTCAAATATATGCACCAACAGAAAATAGCACGGAAGAAGAGTCAGAGAAGTTCTATGAAGAGCTGGAAGATACCTTGGAGAAGCATACGGCTCAGAGAGTGTTCATAATGGGTGACTTTAACTGCAAAATAGGGACAAGAAAGGAAGGAGAAACTCTAGTAGGCCCATATGGAATTGGAATTAGAAGCGGCAGAGGAGACAGGCTCATAAAATTCGCACAAGAACATAAATTATATATCCTGAACACTTTCTACAAAAAATCAGCAGCAGCAAAATGGACCTGGAAATCTCCAGATGGAAAAACACGTAATGAAATAGACTTTATACTCAGCAACAGTAAGGAAAGCATAATGGACGTGCAGGTGCTAAATGGCGTTAAATTTGAATCGGACCATAGAATGGTAAGGGCAGTTCTGAAAATAAACAAAAGGAACAGAAAGGGGAAGAGAACCCATAAGCTTAAAATGGACCAAATCAACAGTGAAACCTACAAAGCAGCACTAAATAACAGAATTCTACTAATGAAAAACAGTCTCAAAGAGGGGGTACAGGATCTATACAGAGAAATTCAATCAAACATCTTACTAGCGGCAAAAGATGCCAAACAGAAAGACTCAAGGATCAAAAACAGACAAAAAGTATCAGAAAATACGATAAAACTCATCAATGAAAGAGAAAAAATGAAGGAATTAAACCCAAAAACAGAAGAGGAGAAGAGGGAATACTCCGAAATTAACAAGAGAACAAAGAGGGAAATAAGGAAGGACATTAGAACGTATGAACTACAAACAACAATTAACATACTAGAGGAATCGAAATCAATAAAGAAAATAAGGAAAGAGCTAAGCAAGGAAAAGCTATGGTTGATAGAGGCTAAAGATACTGAAGGAAAAATAAAGAGAGATAGAGAAGACATAGTTAAAGCAGCCACACATTTCTACAAGGAATTATATGACAGCAAAGCCAAAATTGAAGAAAAGCATCTAAAGAAAACGGATGAGGAGGAAACTATCCCACCAATTCTAAAAGATGAAGTAAGAATCATAGTAAAACACCTAAAAAGTAATAAAGCACCCGGTGAAGACGGTATTACCAACGAATACTTACAATGGGGAGGTGAAGAATTAATAGAGCAAATCACACACCTCATGAACACCATCATTGAAACAGAGATCATACCAGAGCCATGGCACACAAGCAACATAATCCTTATCCACAAAAAGGGAAACAGAGAAGACCTGAACAATTACAGACCCATAAGTCTTATGGCCAACCTTTATAAAGTGTTTACGAAACTGCTGACAAATAGACTCACCAAAATAATGGATGAAAACCAACCGCCAGAACAGGCAGGCTTCCGCACTCACTACAGCACTATAGATCATTTACACACAATCAATCAGGTAATAGAGAAAATGTCAGAGTATAACCAACATCTTTATATAGCACTCATCGACTACAGAAAAGCTTTCGACACAGTAGAGCATAATAAAGTACTGGAAGCAATGAAATCTATAGGGATCCATCCGAAATATATAAGACTACTAGGACAAATATATGCAAACAGCAAAGCAAAAGTAACAACGGAAATAGAAGGAGAATCATTTGAGATAAAACGAGGGGTGAAGCAGGGAGACCCAATTTCACCAAAGTTGTTTACAAACGTCTTGGAAGAGATATTCAGATATACAGGATGGAACAGGAAAGGATATGGCATAGACATAAATGGGAGAAAACTTACTAATCTTAGGTTTGCGGACGATATTGCATTATTCGCAAAGTCTCAAAGGGAACTGCAAAAGATGATAACAGATCTAAACAATGGAAGCAAGAAAGTAGGGCTAGAAATGAATCCTTCAAAAACTAAAATAATGACAAACCATATAGAAATACCGGTATTTGTAGAAGGAAAGGCAATAGAGTATTGTACAGAATATACTTACCTGGGTCAATCAATCAACATGTCAAATAACGGAAATGCAGAAATCAACAGGAGAATTAGGCTCGCATGGGGAAAGTTCTGGAGCTTAAAGTTTATCCTCCTAGACTGGCACATAAATATCAAGAAGAGATTGGAAGTGCTAAAAATGTGTGTCATACCAGTTCTACTATATGGCTGCCAGACATGGGCATTAAGAAAGGAACAAGTTAACATGATAGAGATTTGTCAGAGAAAGATGGAAAGAAAACTGTTGGGAATAAATCTAAGGGACAGGATAAGAAATGAGGAGTTAAGAAAAAGAAGTGGACTGGAAAACGCAGCGATTGTTGTAAGAAAAACCAAATGGAATTGGGGAGGTCACGTCATCAGAATGAATCAAGAAAGATGGGCGTATGCAACAACTGTTTGGGACCAGAGGAAGGGTAAAAGAAGCAGAGGCAGACCTCGACGCAGATGGGAGGACGAATTCAGGGAGGAGTTAGGAATGAGATGGACAAGACAGGCCAAAGAAAGAGTGAACTGGAAACAAGTGATAAAACATTTAAATCATTAGGAAAACAGTGATCTAGGAAAGGAAGAAGAGTTCAGGCAGAAACGAGATGTTCAGGATAGGTCACAGAAAAAGTGAACTGAAAACAAATGATAGAGCATTTAATTCATTAGGAAAACAGTGTCCTAGGAAAGTGTTGTTAATATATAGGTCTTAACCCACCAGGAGGCAAAAACCCAACTCTCCAAGGAAATAGCTCACCTTGGGAGAGTAAAACAGAGCCAGCCCTACCATGGTAGGAGGCCCTTGCCCTATAAGGGATTGTGACGGGCTTATTTATTTATTTATTTATTTATTTACATACTCAGACAAAGAAATAGCACGTCACATCACAGCAGCATGGTCAAAATTCTGGTCCCTTAAATTCATCCTCCTAGATCATTCATACAAGGTTCACCTAAAGGCCGAAGTCATGAGCATGTGCATACTCCCGGTTTTAATATATGGAGCACAAACATGGAGCCTAACAAAGAAGCACAGACAAGCCATAAAAATCTGTCAGAGGAAAATGGAGAGAAAAATTTTAGGGATCACACTAAAAGATAGGATACCCAATCATGAAATACGCAGGAGGACAGGTATGAGGGACGCAGCAACCACAGCAAGCCGCCTAAAATGGAGATGGGCAGGGCACACCATGCGACTACAACCCACCAGATGGACATACAGAATAACTTCATGGGACCCCAGGACAGGTCAAAGGCACATAGGAAGACAGAAAACACGCTGGTCAGACGACATCAGGCACACCTTTGGTAACCGATGGACGACGCAAGCCAAGGATCGTCAAACCTGGAGACACCTTATAAAACTTAACTTGGACACTATCAAAGACTGATCTCTCCCGGACTAGCTACCAGGGTCTGCAAGAACCCAGCTACCCTTCATAGAAAGAGGCCCTTGCCCGATAGGGATGTTACGGGCTAATACTAATACTAATACTAACATACATATCAGAAAGAAAATAATGGAAACAGAATACAAAACTCAATGCATCATCCTCAATTCTAATGGTTTAGACCCAAAGTTTCTGGGTTCCAAACTGGCAGATGGTTTTCATTGAATGTGTTGTTGTTTAAATATGACTGGACCTTCATTTTACACCATCAGTCTTTGTGTTTCTCAATAGAGTCCTGTAGATCTTTTTGGCCTTTTTTCTTTGGGTCTAGTCATCTTCAGTGTAGAAGTGCTCCTTGTTTAGAGATATATCTTCTTCACATACAGAGCACCATGTTGCTGTGTCGAATCCCATTCTTTGAAGGTGTTCTCCTAAACATTATGGCTTGTTTCCAATCTAACAAGTGCTACTTCTGTTCTTCCTTCTTCCTGTTCTTGTTGTTCATCTTCCTTCATTGATTCTGTGGCACAGAAAAGGATCCTCTCCCATATCCTTGGATAAAATTGCCAACTTTCCTGTTTATTCCATAGGAAATGCACTAATATACCATTGTTACAAGCCCTGAAGGAACTAAGAAATTGTAGAACCACTCTGATATCAAAGACATTTTGCTAGAGACTTACATCACGATTTGTAAGCTGTAACATATATACAAAAAGAAAAATACTTACATGAACCAATGAATATATTCAGCATTGTCTTTTGTTAAATGACCATCTGGATTTGTAAGAATAAGTGTCCAAAGGTCATCAGGGTTGCTTTCATAGGTAATTTCTGGAGCTAGAGCAGCCTAAACACAAATAAAATACAGAATATTTATCAAACATTTTCATATAAGAGTTATATACATCAATCTTACATGTCCTTAGTTACTGGTCTAGCACTACCCCTTGTGAATCACCTCAAGCTTTAACCCTAGGTTCTGTGTATGCATGATTTGGGGACCCTGAATGTCTTACAACATGTCTATTCTAATCAATCTTAATCCTACTTCCTAATTTTTCTCATCCAGTTCTCTCTAACTCTTTCCATCCTCTCACTTTCATTGTCTTTACTTCTCCCCAGTGTTTTAACATCTATAAACACATCTTGTAAATTATTCCATTTTGCCTTCCAAATTTCTTCCTATACCATTTTCTAACCTATTCATGTGTTCACATTCTGTTAATAGGTAGTGTGATATTTCTTCCTCTCTACTCTAGATTACAGAACAATCTTCGTTGACTTTCTTCAAACCTTTTAGGAAAATCACCCCAGTTCTCAACCTTCCAAGTTCATCACAGCACTCAACATATTTCTCCCTTCCCCATTCTATTTTAATTACCTTGTGGAGTCTCAATGAACCAGCTCGACCAGATCTCTTGTTTTCCGATGCACTCCATTCTTATTCTTACCTCCCTCCAAAAACCCAGCCAATTACCTTCTCCTCATTGCCAAGTATCCTGCATTTCAACTTGTTCCAGAATCACTTTAGTGCTATCCACCCAATTGTCATGCCTCCTACTGCCTTGAGAAACTTCATACATTCTTTTATTTTATTATTCTTACTCAAATTTATGATTTGATACCAACATTTCATAATTTTTTCTGCTACCATTCCTTTTCTCCCATGTCTTCCAAACTCTGCTAACATTATTCCCATTGGTGATTCTTTGGTAAATCTAGCACTTCTCTACAAAAGAACCTATGTACAAGATCGACTTTCGATCAACCCATTGAGACATCCCACCCCATAAATAGAATATAAAATGCAATATAAGTATCGTGATAGTCTCAATGATAAAGACCTAATATATACAGGCCTTATTGATGATGGGTGGAATGGAAGAGGCTTAACTGATGGTGGATGCTTAATGACATTCAAAATTTGGCTACCCTCTTTAATTCATATGCTTAGAGTAAATTACTTCAGGTATATATTTGTGGAAAATAAAAAGGTTTCTCTTGTTGCAGGTTTTGCTGACTTCTGATCACTGGAAAGGAATTTAATGTATATGTTTAAAAAAGGACAACAAATCTTCAATAAAATCATCTATGAAGGTAAAAACTTATGCTATTAACACAAAAAAAGAAACTTTAAAACTACCCCCAAAAGCAAATAAAGTAACTAAAAGAAAAATACCTACAGGCTGAGATTATTTTAATTACCTTGTGGAGTCTCAATGAACCAGCTCGACCAGATCTCTTGTTTTCCGATGCACTCCATTCTTATTCTTACCTCCCTCCAAAATAGCCATAGCCATAATAACAACCCATTAGATCCAAAAGACAGGGGAATTTATAGCAGAAATCTATAATATCTTACTTTACATGTAATGCCAAGTGTAAAGGGCATGGAGGCCTGTAGGGTTCCAGAAAGATGAGACTCCCAGATTTTTAGATATTTGGCATATAGAAATGGTAAGATTGTCGGTCTTATGCCTGAGCTGCCTTTAATCCCAGGACTGTCCCTGACACTTATATCCATTAAAGGCTGAATCGCCCCTTGGGCCATAGTGCCACCAGAGGATTAATCCAATTAAAAAATCTCATTTACCTCATCAGGGGATTGAATTCATGACCTTCTGGTTAGTGCGATGCAGTGCTTTAACCAATTGCACCAAAGCGCATACCCCCTTTTATTTACATACCCCGAATGTTGAACATAACATTTATAGAGAGCAACCTTATCGTAAATCTTGATCCAAGGCCCTCACGAGCATGCCTCCTCTCCCTTTGAACCATCTTGAAACTTGAGAATTTACAAAACAGGAAAGAGCTGATCATAAACTTTCTAAAACCGGCTCAAAGAAAACCTATGAAGTTAAAGTGCCACTTTTATTTTAAAAACTATATTTAAAGGAAATTACATAAAATCAATATTACAACAGTAGAATGCCAATAATCCAAATGTCAGTTATCTGAACAACCTTATAGTTGAGTTCGGTTTAGGAAAGAAACAAAGTTTGGAAATGGTGCAGGAAAAATCAGTGATAATTTCTGTTAAGGTACATACCGCTACAGTACTGTATTGTTTTGCATTTCTATTATTATACTTTTTCCAAGTTCTAATGTGTTATTTTGTACAAATTTTATAATCCAAACAAACTGAAATTCAAACCACTCTCAGACCTAATTACTTTGGATAACTGACATTCCACTGTATCCATTAGGGATGAGCATCGATAGTGAAAACATCGATGTTCACCATCGATGTTAAAATTGGCGGTAACCATCAATGTGATGACAATATCGACCTGAAAACACAGATGTATTTTGACGTAAACCATCAATATATATTTTTAAAAATGTAATGGTTTCAGAAAATTAGGCAACATTCATAAATAAACCGAAATATTTCCATATCAACTATCGATATAAAATTCTATGTTTTGGGAAATTATGCTGCTGCAAATAAATTATATCTTAGAACCAAGGTAGGCCTATTAATCCTGTTTTTATTATAAAAACATCGATGCGCAGGTAGAAACATCGATAATTGACATGAAAACATTGATTTTTTTAAGACAATGGCCATCGATGCTCAACCCTAGTATCCATTAATATATGAGCTGCTGCATATAATAATAGTAACCTCTGCTGGTTTTATGACATTCCCACGGTGAACAGGTAGGTAGGTATCATCTTGCTGCTTGTATGCAATGTTCACCACAACTCGAGGAGTAAAATATGCATCCCCATATAAGTCCTTGAACACTCCATAATGCTCTGCTATCCTTCGTATTTGAAAGGGTCCTGCTGTTTTCATCCATTCTTCTCTAACATCTTTCAGGGGAATCTGCACTGTGCATAAAAATTCAATGAACACACAGCCTCTTTTTTAAACAGCATGTACAAGCATGGCTAGTAATAAAGGCTGAAGATAAGTGTCAGGAGTATTCATTTCTAGGTGACCCAGCTATAATTCCGTATCTCATTACAGAGTGAAAATATGCAAAATATACAATGAGTAATGTATCCTGTTGTAATATATCATTCGAAATTCTTAAAGTGAAACACGCTGAACTCAGTTTTGGAGTTATTATTTCAATGTGTGTCTTCCAGTCAAGATTTTGGTCAATTTGTAGTCCTAAGAATTTTATGTTGCTAATTTCTTCCATGATTTTTGTGTTTGGTAATTACTAATTAATTATAAGGTTTGAGATACAACTATGTTTTGTTCTAAACTGAATAAAGTGGGTCTTTTCAACATTAAGTGTTTCTTTATTAGTTAGAAGTAGACATACACTAGTATCATCTGCAAAAAGCAATACTTTTATTCGCCATTTAAGTTATATGGCAAGTCATTGATGAAAATTAAAAATAGCAAAGGTTCTAGCGTCGATCCCTGAGGTACTCTATTTTTAACAACCCCTATGGTAGATTAATTTACACTTATTATTACCTTTTGAGTTCTATCGGACAGATGTATGATTTGAACCACTTTAGCGTTAAATTATCCAACCCATAATGATCCAATTTTTAAAGTAAAATTTCATGATTTATACAGTAAAACAGTTTAACTAAGTTGCAGAAAATTCCCAGAGCATAGTGGTATTTCTTTTTATCTAACGCTTCCAATATTTCTGTAGTACCAGTAAGTTGAAATATAGCATTCTCATTGGACATGCCACTTCTGAATCCGAACTGAGATGATGTAAGAATGTTATTCAAATTAAGATAGTTTAAGCTATTATGTGGTTGTACGTAACTTTTTCAAAAACTTTTGAAAATGACGTTAAGAGCCATATAGGTCTACAATTTGATGGTAGGTTTTTGTTGCCTTTTTTTAAAGAGGGGCTTAACAATAGCATGCTTCAGTCTTTCTGGAAATATTCCATTTTCTAACGAACAATTACATAGAATCATATTATGAGAATTGAATCCAAGGCTTGTAAAGGGGTTTATGTAATACGTAGGTTAAGATTGTCTGTAAGTTTGAAGGTTCTTAAAACAGTTTATTTTGCACAAATACATAGTCATTTGAGCTATGGTACACTACTGTGGGGCCAACAGTCTTCGGCTTTAAGGCTACTGAAAATCCAAAAGAAATGTGTAAGATTAATGTGTGGGCTTTCTTTCCGTGGTCACTGTAGGTCGAGTTTTATTAAGTTGGGTATTATGACAGTACCAGCCATTTTTATTTATCAGTGCCTTCTTTATATGAAGGAGAACCTTTATCTTTATGATGAGCTAGGCTCAACACATAGTTATCAAACCAGAAATAGAAATTGTCTGGAATTACCCAGGTGCAATTATAGCAAAACACAAAAAACCTTTTATTACTTGTCTATTAAATTTTATAATGCTCTTCCTTTGTCTGTAAAACTGTTACCATACCCCAGATTCAAGAAAGAATTACAAACAATCTTGACCAATAACTGTATATATAAAGTAGAGGAATTCTTCAATATTAATTTTGCTGTTTAAAAGTTATGACAATGTATTGAGTATTTTAGCATGTTATTAGAGTAATAATTTTGATGTTAGTAGTAGTTTATTTAGATTTGACGGATGTAATACATTTGATGTACTCATTTGTTACTACAATAAAGATTTATTTATTTATTTATTTATTCATATATGACTGAGAGGTTTACTAAATTCAGATGAGCAACTTTTTAATAACTTATGACTTACCTCATCCCATCCAGATGAGCTTTTACTTTCGAGCAACTTGAGTATATTTTCAATTTCTACAGAGGAAGTCAATTCAATTTGAAATTTATGGTTCAAAACTGTAGATTTTTTCAGTAGATCTACTGCCTTAATGCCAATAGTATGTGTAGGAATACATTTCTATGCAATATTTATAAAGTGACTAATAAAAGCATTTAAAATATCTGATAAATTATCTAGTTTTCTGTCTTGGTATGCTAGGGACATACAATCATTGATCCCCTTTGTTCTCCCCGTTTAGCTTTTTATTACATTCCATATAAGTTAGTCTTAACTTTGTTTGATTTATTAATTACTTGTGAATAATGCTTCTTTTACTTTCTTCAGTAACTTATATTGCAATACTCTTATAGTATTCCTTAATAGTATGGTGGTTACTGGTTCTATATTTTAAACAGAGCTCTCTTTTGTTTGCACATGATATTATAATACCAGTTAACCATGTTTTATTCCTTAAATTAGGTAAATTAGAAATTTTATCTTTTGGAAAGTTGACCTCGAAATGTTGTTAGACAATATTTAGGCGATCATTTAATTTACTATCTACTTTATTGGAAAACATAGATTCCCAGTTTTCATTCGCGACTTCATACAAATGTTATTAGATCTTTAAAAATAAAAAAAAATAAAAAAATAAAACTTAATTCTTAATTAACTTAATGGTATTCTTCCATTCAAAAACACTGGAATGCAAGTAATATTCACATGCTACTACAAGAGGCCTACATTATTACTAAATTAACCTCAATACGTTCATCAGCATTAGAATACACACAGAATTTCTTTATTAATAACTTTTGCAGGCATAAATGGGATTTATGGTAATATCTGTACAAATGCTTTCGATTCTTGAGTTATTTTAGCTTTCATCTCACTCTATATGGGTGATTCATCAAATACGGGAAAATTTGCGTTCCGGAGTGATATTTCCCTTCAAATTCAACTTTAAAAAAAAATTAAAATAAAAGATTGTTTCTACTACTTCCATACTACAACTATCAGTTTGAAATGTCACTAACTTTAAATTCTGATATTCCAAAATCGAATTTAATTCAATGAAATGTCATCCACATGCCCTGTCCCAAACCTCGGTTTTGTATATTCTAATGCATTTTTCCACAAAACAAAATGTTATTTCCTTTTCAACTTTTTTCCTGTCAATGAGTATGAATGGGTGAAGAAAATTAACCCCTAAAAAATAAAATGAAATAAAATTGTCACCCCATCTAATGAACATAAAGAATGCCCCAAGGGTTTTTGGTCATCCACATGGCTGAAAAGAATGGAATTTTTTCTGCAGAAATGAGAAATTTGTAAAACTGGCAACAGTGTTAGAAAGCCAACAGGGCAGCTTGTGGTTGAATTGTAAGGTTGAATTTTGCTTGCTTACAAACAGTTTGGGATTAACAAAGGACTTTGTATCATTTTCAAGGAAAACGTTTTTATTCCCCGTCATTAACATGGCTTCTAGAAAGTAGGCAGAAAGTGAATATTAATTAATTTCGATTATGCACTATGATAAACCTTCCAATTCAAAGTACCTGACTGAAGTTGAGCCTACAGAGGTTTAGAAATGGCTTGCTGAGACCACTTAAACTCCTTTTTTGTCATCCACATGCCTGATTTTTGTGTCATCCACATGTCTCATGAAGGGGTATGTGGACGACTCTCAAGTCATGTAGATGATATATGTAGGATACTATTGTGTTTGCGGTGTCTGTGACCTGTACTTAAGATCTTAAAACTGATTAAATGAATTTCTGCTTGATTCCCCCCTCCCCCAAAACCATAAACACACAGTCTCGTTAAAATTGAAACATTAATTCCGGAGTATGCACACCAATTTGCAAATTTAATGCAAAATCAACTGAAGTATGCTGAGAAAAATATGAAATCACATAAAGAAAAGCAGATTGTTGCCAAAGTTAGTCATTGATGCGGCCTTCTGCCATCCACATGTACACGGATGTCATCCACATGGCTTTAAAAAAATAAAGAAATTAAAATAAATAAAAATATTAACATTTAAGCTCTGCTGGTGTCATATTATAATCAAGTAACCCCTGAAGTATTTTTGTGATTTTTTTGAGATTTTTTAAACAAAGTAAAAAATTTGGATTTTACACACTCCAAATTTTCCCGTATTTGAAGAATCACCCATATAGGCTAGCTCTAAGATTTACCTTCTTGGGAAAAAGGAAGAACGAGTCGTCACTTAAGCTCCACCCATCCAACTCACAAACAGAACTCGCCAGTGAAGGAGGGGTTAAGGGAGGGGAGTATTTTAAAACAATGAGAGACATCTAGGTGCGATGGTGGAATTATTAGCAGCGTTGAAAATTGGGAAAAATTTAATACTTTTTTCCTTTCTCCTCTTCCCTTCCGCTTTCCTCCTTTTTCTCCTCACCTATCTATTCTACTATCTTCCTATCGTACAAATTTTCGGACTTAACGAGTTTCGAACACGGGACCACTAGCATTATAACCAGTTGTCTTAACCATCAAGTGAACATTGCAGTGTGAAGTGAGAATTCATCTATTTAAGTTTAGAGAGCTACATGAAATAGTGGTGATTGATAATTTTGTATTAATTTTATTTGTGAAATATTAAGTTGGCTCTGATAAGAGCTGTTTTGGTTCAATGGAAGTTTTAAATGGTAAAAGGGCATTTTGGTTTTATTAATCAACTCGTCTTGCGAGTGGTATACCATTTATATCTAAAACTCTTTGCTGCACAATATCAGTACAAGGGTTATCTTTCTCTGATGATTTGGTGTAGTAATTATTGCTTATGCTTTGGTACAAGGGTTATTTTCTCATGGTAGTAATTAGTGTATATGGTTTGGTACAAAGGGTTATAGTGCATATGGTAGTAATTAGTGCCATAATATATGCTTTGGTACAAGGGTCTTTTCTCGTGGATGGAGATTATAACAGTGACCTGCAGTACCGGCAGGTAGTCATTAATGTGGCCTTCTGCCATCCACATGTGGCTGGAGTGGGCGCAACTTAAGTCACGGCCTATTCTTTGCTTTTTCGACCGTCTTAATTACTTACACTGTTTTGTTCTGGATAATCTTTCTAGTTCTGGATTTGATCTTGCATCTCTTAAAAATGATATACGATTTTTCCTTTCCTCTGCACGTGAAGCTCTAAGTTTAGGTAAACTAATGTCCACTTTGAAGTCAACAGAGGGGTCAAAGGTATCCAGTTCTGAAAAAAAAATATGGATATGTCTTCAGTACGGTAATACATACTCATGTAGACCTAAAAGGCAAGGTCATGTCATAATATAACATGCCTAAATGTAGGCCTACTGATAAAACAACTGTCATTTACATTACAAAATTTGAAGTCAAACCTGAGATTATTTCTAGTTCCACGCTGATATGTAAATTTTATTAACATACAAACTTTAGATAGCATTGAAGATTAGCATAGTGTTTTTAGGTTAAGTACGTATGTTTACCTTGCAATCTCTGCTTCAAATTTCTTGCAATTTCAGGTGCTTTTCCGTATATTCTGTGGCCATATCTAACAAATAGAAATGAACACGATTTTACATCACTTCCAACTAGTCTGCAAAGTGGTAACGCCATATTAACTAAAAAATAACTACGAAGTACTAATTATAATCCTAAGTTCAGCAGCCATGTTATTCTTCTACTTCTAATATTTGCGTATCCGGTTCCGGTCCTACTGACCGATATTACTAGTCAGTTGACTGTTGATATTAATACCAGAAGAAACTTTGAGATAAACCACAGCCCGAGGAAAATTATTCTGTTCTAATTTTCTACCTAATAAATCATTCTAATATTTGAATATTACCTTTAATATGATTTAATTATTTCCAAGTTTCGTCAACAGATAGCAGGGTATCGATTAATGCTGCCAACATTAACATTTTTCTAAGGACTGTCTTATTGTAGATGAACTATTCTTTCTTTAGGTGTAATTATGTTTAAAAATAATGAACTAAAACAGTTATATGTTAAATATAATGAGCTTTATATGTTTGCACATATAACAGTGAAGCATTTGTTTCAATATTGAAAACAGTCAAGTTAGTCCTAATGTTGGCAATGTATACTGTAAACACTACCTGATTCCTTCAGCCAGTGGCCGCCAGTTTGAAGCGAGTGTTCTAACTGTCTAGTGCTTGCGTGTGTTGCGTATGTCAGTGGAAACTGCTCTTTTTATGTTGACGTTTCGTTCTTTGTGATTTAACAGGCATTTTGGAAATAATTTCCTCCGAATAAATGTTGAGATTGATTTCGAACTTAATGGTGGGAACGTTTATTCTGGTCGATTGTCTTATCAGGCCTCCATCCTTATGTGCCATTCCGTCTGACATTGAATTCCGTATTCTTTAGGTTAGGTTAGGTTAGGTTAGATTTGGTTTGACTTCGACTATGTTAGGTTGGATTAGGTAGCATATAGTAAATGCCGTGTAATTTTTAGACTTCTTACGTTAAAAAAATGACAGACCTTTTAATACAGTCTGTGACTTCAAGAGGGGATACCTTTCCTCGAAGTCTTTTGGATGGATGTAGGTCATCTGTTGTGTCTCGTTATAGCAGAGCTGGAGATTCTTTAGGATCGGAATTGAAACACAGCAAAAGTGACGACTTAGTGCTTCAGAGTTCTCAAATAATTCCACCAGAAATTCAACATGCTCGTTGTGATTCTCCCATCCCTAAAACTGCTTGTGTAGTGTATGAAGATGATTTAGTGTCTACACATGTTATACCTAAAGCAAAATATTTCAGTGATAGTGAGACTGATGATTTAAGAGTTGCTAATGTTGAGAAACCCACTAGAAAAGTGTCCGGTGATTTTTCTGACGTTCAGCGTATGTCGAGTCGTCATGTGGGCTTATATGATCGTGTTGATCCAGAGGACAGTATTCGTGACATGATAACGGAGAATGATTTCTACAGGTAATATTACAGTCTCATTCTCAATTTCCGATTAAATATCATTAACTTAGCTTTCTTGTTTTCGAGAAAGTTAACATAACTACCTGTTTACTTGTTGTCAGATCTTTTATTAAAAAACTGCGAGAAGTATTTTTCCGAGAAACTTAACTACTTGTTTACTTGTTTTCAGATTTGTCTTATTCAAAAAACACTACGAGAAGTATCTACACCTTTCCCAAAAATATGAAGAAGCAAGGAACATCGCATATTACTTGGAAGAAAAATATCATGAAATAAAGGTAGGATGCATATTATTTTGTAATAACTTTATGATTGATTAATTGCATTCTTATAGTGCTCGAAATTTAAGGCCAATCGTTAAAGAGGGCTGGAATGGCGGCCATTTATTAGGGACTAATCTTGGAGGTTAGGCTACATTAAGTTGAATTCATTTTAATTTAGGTCTATGCATCTGAGCGGCGTTCGTAAATTTGGATTATAATGTTTTATGTGGACCGATATTAACATCTTGTCATAAGCTTCTTAAACCCGTAAGCAACATAGGCCTATAAGTTGTAAAGAAAATTATGAAATTGCAAAAATGAAAAAAAATTACATTTAATTTTGATCTCATTTAATCTCATAGGCCCTACTTAAAAAATAATCCATGGTAGGCTTATAGGGTGTAGTACAGCGTTTCTCAACCTTTTTGAACCCGAGGACCTCTAAAATGTATAAAAAAAAATTTACGGACCCCTAATTTTACATTCCATTTATAAAAGAAGGCCTATATTCTTAATATTTGGGGTATTAATTATAGTTCATTATAACGAAGTATGTGAAAAATTTTACTTCTTTACTTTCCACTTGCTTTATGATATTTTTTAATTATGTCTGAGGACCATCTGCACCATCACCGCGGACTATAGGTTGAGAAACGCTGGTGTAGTACATTGGCATGGACAAAAAGGAAAAATTGTTTGAAATCTGTAGTTAATTTATTGATTCTTGTACAAATATTCATGGACTGTTATTTTGTTGTTGTAGAGATAGACCTAGTTGTTGTCAACAGATATTTCATAGGAAATTCGAAGTTTGTGGATTAGTAACTTATTAGGCCTACTGGTTTGTAATGTAACCTCATTTTTTACATAGGCTATCTTCATTGCAACGTTGGAAACCAAAGTGTACATGATGCTATTGAGACCAGGTGTAGAGTTGTTAAAGTTTCTAGTTACTGTTTGCCTTCTTGGATGCTTTTTTTTTTTGTATTGAGGATTAGGTTCGCATACAATATAACCATAACCATAACCCTTCAAACTTCGAGGCCCTTGCAGTCGTCATGACCGCCGATGAATCTTATTTTTAGTACCATTAAGTTTAAATTATAAACAAGAATAACGATGATGTTTTTCTTCATAATTTCTACGATATAGGCTATCTACAAAATTGTATGTTACTTTTGGGAATTTTAAATGGTTAATTTATGGTGTTTAAATGGCTTAATATTTTGTAGCTGGGCCCCCAAGCAAAAATATTTTAGGCCCTTAATTTCTTTAATGCACACAGAAGAAAAAAATCTTATTCGATACAAGTTCCTAAAAGTCTGGTAGGTTGTTGAAGAAAACTATAATTTTGTACCTGTAAGATTAGTTAAAATATTTTACCCTGCCAACCACTGTATTTATATAGGCTATTCCATTTAACTCATGGCCAAATTTACAACCCAACAAAAATTAAAAATTAAGTGACAGGTATTTAATTTTAGCAAAATTGAAGGCAGGAATCTCTCATAACTTTACTGCTCTTTTCATACCTGTTTTCATATCAAGCCTTTCTGAACATAATAGTTTTTGCCTTCTGGCCTTTTTGGAGGCAAATAATTCAATTAGGCCTACTGTATGTAACTCAAGTTCCCTTGGCTTCTCAACACATTGAGTGATTAAGCCTTTCTTGACTCATGCTACTTCTTAGATAGTCCTTAATTTCAACTTAAAAAAAGGTATTTCAGCAGTAGGTACAGTAACAGGCAGTATGAGGAATAAAACAAGTCAATGCATGGAAAACATTATTATTCGACACAACAATGAACATAAGCTTTCTGTAAGAACCAGGATGTCAATCAATATTTGTTGTTAATATATTCAATTGAATTTTGTGTTAACATGGTTTAGAAGTTGTTTTATCATAGCGTAATTTAGGATGTCCATCTAATGTTTATATAAAAACGGGACATTTTAATTTTTTTTGTAACAGTCTTGGAAGTTAAGGAAAAATGGGGACAAAAATTTAATTCACAAAATTTAGGGAATATTTACAATTTTCCTATGCTCATACACACAAATTATCCCTTATTACTTCATAAATTTCTTCTACAGTCTGGTGTAGATAATTTATTCCATTGTCACTGTACATTTCACTTTTATGTGTTCTATCAAGAAGTGTGTTTTTTAAATATAATTTATCATAAAAGTCAGCACATATTACTCCATTAAAGTATGTTATGTCAGTTAGCAAGACCTTCACTGTTGTAACTTTTATGAATATAGCGTGATACACACAAAATGGGACATTTGAGTGTCCCCAATAAAACTTTCGGAACCGAGGTACATTTTGTAAAAAACGGGACTGTCCCGGGGAAATCGGGACGAGTGGACACCCTATCATAATAAATGTGCGTTCGAAGGTCACTGCTTTCGTTTGTTAATAATAATTCCGAGCATTAACATCTGTTGGTCTGCATTATTGTAAAGATCTGGCAGAGCAATACAGTAGTAGAATAGCAGTATAATACAGTGAAATTGGCGTTTAATTTTCATATATAAGCATTCTCATACATGTCTGCTTCTGTACCACTTAACAAAACTAATTGAATATCAATATTATATAATCTGCTACAGACAAACTTGTTTACTTTTAAGGCCGGTTTTAGAGAGGGCAGTAGGCTACTTCCCATCCCGCTATCTAAAATATTTCCAATTAATGTTTTAGACAATATTTTTTGACCAGACCAGGACATGGATGAGTGATCAGCCCAATGCCGGGGCCACCCCCGAGGCAACACGAACACAGAGGACGAGACACACCATTCACACACACACTCACTCAGAACAAGGCGAGGATGGGGATGAAGATGATAATGACGGCCAGATGATATCCGGGACCACAAGGGCCTTAAAGTTACAGGTGAAGGAAAACCCCAGAAAAAACCTCACCTAGGTAACTTGCCCCGACCAGGAATCTAACCCGGGCCCGCTGCGTGAGAGGATTGAACGCCATCCCCTGAGCCACAGCGGTGGACTTCGAAACTATTAAAAAGAAATAACCAAATGAGCCTGGGCAAATTGAAAAAGTTCATGTACCGCTACACATCTCAGATTTCAAAACCTTCCAAAAGGGATCCCATTCGTGTAGGCCTACTCATTGGTCAAGTTTCTAATATTTCGTAATTCTGCATTCCAACAGCACGTTTTATCATAATATAGCCTACCTCTCTTAATAAACAGATAAACAGAGCACATTTCCATACCATTCTATCACTCTGCCAGTTCTTTCAATAATGCATCTTGGTTGTTAAAAAGGAACCTCATAGGCCTAACTATTAGTAGACGAAAGCAATGATCTTCGAACGCACATGTACTCTGATGCTTCAAAGAAGTCAGTCTGTTATAATTCTACGTAATAGTGCAAGTTTCGTAATTTTAGATATTTTGCTGAGTGGAAAGACATATGCCTAGCTATTTTTTGTGGTCCCGCGAAAACAGGCTCCCGTACCGCGTCATTTCTCGTTTGAAATCTTTTCGATAGACCTACCTTGTGATGTCCCGAATGGTGTCGAATATTATATCTGAGGGAAGCCGGTGCAACGGTCCATTAAAGTGTAGAGGGAATTTGAACCATAATTTAATTTTCTGCTTATAATAAGTCTGCCCCCTTCTTTTGATAATACACATTTCCATAGTTTATTGAAGACCATTGTGGAAGCATAACGCATATTACGTTAACGTTTTTGTACGTCAGGCTCTCAGATAACGCGTCAACAGTAGGCTGTTTCCATATTTCAGTTCAGAGACAATATACATCATTGTCCTTTATTTTTTAAATTATGTTTTCATATTTTTGGGATGTTATGTGTTAGAACATTGTTCATAATTGTTCATT
Source organism: Ectobius pallidus (assembly GCA_964059195.1). Classification (NCBI taxonomy): domain Eukaryota; kingdom Metazoa; phylum Arthropoda; class Insecta; order Blattodea; family Ectobiidae; genus Ectobius; species Ectobius pallidus. Next base: position 91,791,154 of record CAXKWD010000002.1, read on the forward strand.
TGATTATTGATAAAGAAATGATTGATGTAAGGGTTGAAGTACAGTATAAGGAAGGTTCAGTTCGTAATGTATTTATTTGACAGTATATTTTACAATGCAAATTAGCATATGTGAAGTCACCTCTCTAAACGGAACAAACTTGCCAAGCCTGTTTGGTATATCTTATTTTCGTCCTGTAATGTCATATAATGTAGGCTTTATCTCTTCTTATGGATTCTAGTTTTCATGTACATAAATACACTTTACCTTGGCAGCAATTTGGGAATGATCCAGGAATTCCACCCATTTCATTTATGAAACTGTTTGCGGTTGATAACCTATGCAGTTCCTTATTTTTTTTACGCTTGACGATCTACATTTCAGTTCGTGTTTTGCATTCTTTCTTTTCGAATTTAACTGTCACTTTGACGGCGAATGATCGATTTAAATCACTGAGGATAAAAACTGTGTTTTACGAGTAATACTTGTAACACAAGGGTGATGCCGGTTGTCGATCAGGAGCTAAGCTAACTTAGGAGAGAGGTTCCATCTGGCGCTGTGAATTGAGCTCCGGCTTAGCTCAGTTGGTAGAGCATTGGCGCGAATAGCCAAAGGTCCTGGGTTCAAGTCCCAGTGCCGGAGGAATTTTTCTCCTATAATATTCTCATGTAGTGTCCAAAAGAGACATTAATCTGTGGTACATGAATGCTTTTTATCTATCTTGAATGGTAACTGTGCAATAACAGTGGGAGCCCGGTCACAAAAATCACTACTTAGTGTGCCTCACAGTACTGCGTATGACATAACTTGTCTGTCTGTGAGGTAGACCATTAGGGCAATTAGTCATAGGAGAGAGGTTCCATCTGGCGCTGTGAATTGAGCTCCGGCTTAGCTCAGTTGGTAGAGCATTGGCGCGAATAGCCAAAGGTCCTGGGTTCAAGTCCCAGTGCCGGAGGAATTTTTCTCCTATAATATTCTCATGTAGTGTCCAACAGAGACATTAATCTGTGGTACATGAATGCTTATATATCTATATGGAATGATCTGTTCTGTTCTGTACTGTTTACGATTTCTGACTATTCATTGCATCGACTGTACCACTAAATGTTGTTATAAATAGTAAACATATTTGCTTCATTTTGACTGTAACATGAAATAACGTGAATTTATAGTAAACTCTATTTTTACAGTATAATTTACAGCTGGAAAAAGTGTTATAATTTATAAACATTTCGATTGTTTTCCTTCTTTCAGAACCATATTTCTAAGTGGGTGTATTTAGGCATAACAATTAATTCTGTAAAAAGCTTAGTTAAAACCAGCTTATTTGCTACCTAGATGACTCCATAAATTCCAGCATCCTTTTATTTTCGAAGTTGTTTAAATGTTTATTTTTATCATATCTTTCACGAATTCTATGGGCTATGTAATTTACTAAACAATTGCTGAAGGGAGTTTACGGGAACTAACAAGAATCCACATTTCATTTTTGCCCTTTCTAACTGTTGTGTTTATACTTCAAATTTCTTGTCACTGTCCGATTCTTATAGCTGAGATTGTGTTTACTCAGTCATTTAATACAAATTGTATGCCAAAGAAAAATATATCAAGATACACGTGCTGTAAAGTTTCTAGGTTATTATAAACATGAAATCACTATTTCTTAATGATCTAATCAAAAGTATAATGCCTCAAGAGTTATTTATAAAAATAATACGATTAGGTAGCTAGTTGGAATCCTTTTCTACAACATAATTGTTTACTTACGGGAGGTGATACTGGATATTCGTATGTTGTATTGTAGAAACCTCACAGATTGAGCATACGCCATGTACACCGACAGAAATAGTTATATGTTTTATGCTGCATTTTGCATGCGGTATAGTAATGATGTGATAATGAAAGATTCATGGAACTTCTTGATTTGTGGGGTATTCGAATGGGAAGATCACTCAATGCTCGATCCCAGCTAGGATCTGGTCGGGGATAGCAGTTACCCCCTAGTCGTCATAACGTTATGTACAGGTAGGGGGGAAAAAGCGGACAGACTAAAATATCTAAGTTGCCAATATGAGCCACTGCGCATGCCTAGGGGCATTCATAGGATAGCAGGAAATGTATTGAAACTTGTTCTAGTGTCGACTGTTGACTTATTTCACGTAATTTGCATTGCATGTGAAAACAAACGTGTTACATCTCTTACATTTATTTACCTATCATAAGGCTCTGAAATCAGTTACAAGAGTCGGTCCGCTTTTCCCCCCCCCCCTATCTGTACAATCCTAGTTTTTCCTGTACGAGGAATTTACTTCGAAGTCGGCTTCCTAAGGTAGAAGTGCGTAAAGAATCGCCGTTGTGGCTGATGAAACGTGATTAAGAAGGGTTGAGGACAGCACGAGGGTGAAAAGTTATTGAATATTTCACAAGAAGCAAAGTGCTATGCGTAGAGACGTGAACTGCCGTTAAAACTCGTTGTAGAAAGGATGGGAGCACCCTTCGTCCCATAAAAATCACTCTACGGCACAAACAGAAAGGAAGTTCGCGGCAAAATATAGCTGACTGTATGGCCCCAATTTAAAGTGTTGAGTTACGAGTGTACAGGGAAGAACATGTGCTTCTCTACCGGAAGAGAAGAATAGAACTAAGTACGTAAATACTGTTTTCTGTTGGCAATAGTGATCTCATCAAATGAATGTCTTCAGTTAGACCTAGAGGAGCTGTTGCGTTTGACTCTTTAAATTCGATTATTTTTCACTAGAAATTATGTATTAGTCTCGTCTAATACTAAAACTTTCAATATACAGGGTGTAAGTGCAGATTTTATCAGGTTATTCGTTCGAAAGAAACAATAGAAAAATCTAGTACCGGTACGAAATTTGTCGCAATTGTACCTTTCTGAAAGAAAATCGTGTCCCTATACTGTAAGCATGCTTTTCTCGTTTAGTACGAAGCGTATTTTAAAAAATATCAGAACATTATTTTCCAAATACTTTATTTATTATTACCTTACACATTACACTACTTCTCCCCATAGTCTCGTCCGTTATTCACGCACGTGTCGTACCAGGAAACCAGTTTTTGCATTCCTTCGTCAAGGAATGATGCCGCCTGTGGTGAAAGCCAAATCTGCCCTTTTTTGTTTCACAGCATCATCGTCGTTTAAATGTTTCTACCAAGGAAATACAATACAGAACAAAAGGCTTGGAATGCTTTGACGTGGAATCCTTTTGGTTCATGACAATGCCCAGCCATGCACAGCGAACAAACGCAAGATCTGATCTCACCATTTGGTTGCGAACAATTCAACCACCCTCCCTGCACTCCGTATTTGGCACCAAGCTATTTTCATCTGAAGAAATTCCTTGTTGGAAAACAGTTCAACGACGATTATGTGAAACAAGAAGTGCAGACTTGGCTTTCATCACATGCGGCTTCATTCTTTGACGAAAGCATACAAAGACTAGTTTCCTTTTACGCCGGTAACTATGTGGAGAAGTACTACGCCACCAAGTTATCTTTGCATGCAGAAAATATGTGAGGAATGTGCCTTACATCTCGATCTCCCTCCTTTGACGTTGCCACTTCCTTTTCACTGAGTTCAGTCATTTGGCTACAAGAGGGGTGCTGAGAACTCCTGTGTTTTTAAATGACCTGACACCTAAGACAGTCATTGTCGAAATGAATATTCTGGCAACCATGTCCCAACTGGGGAACATGAGCTGTCCCTTCTTTCACCCCCGCCGCCACGCTGCCACTTCCTGTCCACTGTGTTGGGTTATTTGGCTGGAAGAGGGGCGCTGAGAATTACTGTGTTTTTAAATGACCTGACACCTAAGACAGTCATTGTCCAAATGAATAATCTGGCAACCATGTTATGATCTTTCGCCACCTGCTTCCCCTACATCCCTTCCGTATAGTGGTAGCTGGACGACACTAGCGCTAAAACACTTCCCCTATCGCCGTGCAGATTTAACTTGGTGGCATAGTAGTGTGAGGTCTAAGGTAGTGGATATTATAAAGTAATTGGAAAATAATATTCTGCTATTTAAAAAAATCGGTACTTACTTTTAAAACACGCCTCGTTTTATGATTTTTTTGCACCAGCAGAGGAAATGATAAGAACAAAATTTTCATTTGCGGGTTTTCAGTAAAATTGGCATTTTCAAGCAGTTACATTATTCTTATAAAATTACTGTCTATATTGAGAAGTCTTTTCTCGTAGGATTGTATTAAGGGAAGTTAACCTGTAAACTAAAAAGCAGCCTTTTCAGTAAACATGGTCAGGTGTGAGGCGGTGATAATTGAATGCTCATCCGCTAGACGCCTCTTAGCCTATTTCGGAAAATGAAACAAGAAATTACCAAGATCCATGCTTAGGGTAGAGAAATTCACGTGAGTTTATTTTAATATATACTGTATTCTATTTCTTTCTGCAGCATTTCAGCTTTGTTTGCCAACAAGATGATTGCCTTTTAATGCGTGTAGCTTTATGAGTTGCTTACTGTTATAGACTACAAGAAGTCTGCTTGGGTGGCGCAGTCAGTATGTCACTCTCTGAGCCCAATGTTGGGATCCATTAGGCTCAGGTCGATAGCATTTACATGTGCAGAGATATGACAGTCCCATGGCTGTGGATTTAGAAGCATGTAAAATAACTCGTGCGGAATAAAATTCCCACACATCCGGGACGGTCACAGGCTTAATTAGCAGTATACCTCCATCGTTAATAACCATAGCTATAAAACAAGTTAGACTATGTCCATGCGGACTCATGCGACTGATTGCATTGGAATTTGTAAAAAGTTAATTATTGTAATAAACACTTACATTACAGTGCATTAGGCTACACTACATATAAAATAATAGAAAGCTTTGGAAAATTACGTTTAACTTAGATCTGAGAGAGTGATCGGTTTAATTTTCTATTCGTTAGAAATGATTGTTTTATTTCTTTGTCAAAAAGCTCATGGTTTAAAAAAAGCTTAGGTAAGAATTATTTTCTGCATCAAAGGAAGGAACATTGTAGAGCAGTATAGCACGAAGCATGTTGAGTTTTATTTTTTTAAGTTTGCGTCAGAAGTGTCTGAGGTTCCGTTTAATAACCGAGATATTACGACGTAAACTTTAAATAGTTCGGAAAATTTATGGCGGCCTGAAGCTTCACATGCAAGCTTTATGAAAAGGCTGCCCTCACGCAAACGTCTGATGAACACAGCACGATATCTACTGTATTATCACCATGCCGGTATATCTCAACTTGCATATAATAGATGCTGAAGCAGATGTTATTATGCGCTACTCAGGACCGGCCCAAAGGATGTTTTTTTGCACAGGGCATCTTACTTAATTGATGCCCACATATAAATGCCGTCGAACCTGCTATTTTAGACACAGAAAGCGCAAGCAGAAAGTCAGCGCCACCCAGACCAACACTTAGAATTTTTTTCAGGCGTTGGGTTCCTTAAACACAGGAACTCAAATAATTCTATTCTGTTGTTTTAAGTGGCTTATCCTGCTTTAAGTATTAGTCCATCATCCAAGTATGTATGAGAACTGGGCTGATGACATTTCTTGTTGTCCTCCAATGAGACTCTGTAGGACTCTACAGGTCTTTCATTCTCTCAAGGCCTGTAGAGATAGAGGTTCACCCATATCCAAAGTAACTAACCAGAACCATATCCTGTCTAAGTAACCAGAAATTGAAGTACCCTTGAGGAATACGTTTTTCCTGAGAAGGCTGGTAATGTTTCCCAGGGACTCTTCGAGGAGCTCGGGTTTTTTAACGTGCAGTAAATCTACGACACAAGATAGAAGGATTTTCTGTCCTTCTAATGCCGGTTGTCGACCATGAGCTAAGCTAAGTTACTTTAGCTTAGCTCACATACAGTGCGGGATTTCATATGTAGTTGTGCCGACAAAACTACATATGAAATCCGGCACAACAATATATGAAATCCCTCACTGTATGTGAGCTACGCTAAGCTAAGTTAGCTTAGCTCTTGGTCGACAACCGGCATAAAGCAGGGGTTCCCAACGAGGTTCTTCTTAGGGGCGCGTGCAACAATTTGAAATTCATATTTTGATTTAGTGTTGTTGCCTTGTCTGTCGACAAGAATTTTTAATGGGTTAACTTTAACCATACAAATACACAGGTACATACCGTAATTAACAAGAATAGCAGAATAATGTGAATTTACATTTTATAATCTTAAAAATTGTAACTATATTTTCCCTGTCATATTAAATAGTCACATCTTTTCCTCAACACGTTTATAATAATTTGGAAATCCAAATACGAAATATGAGTGATCTGCGTTGTGCTCTGTCAAACATAAAACTTAATATCTCTGAGCTGGTGAGAGCAAAACAGTGCCAATCATCTCACTAATATTCAGTTTTTAACTCCACATTCTACAGTTAACTTTTTATGTGCTGTACTGAGCCTCAAATGAGATTCACAATATTTAGATATGCATTTTCGTGTTTTACATGTGTGTGTGTGACAGCAAAAGCATCACAGGATAAATAAGAATAATAAAAGAGGTGAGTAATGTTAATTTTATTTTTACAAGTATTATAGGGATTTTAAAGTACAAAAGTACTGACAATCACGTTTTTAGGCCTTCTTCTCCCCATCCGTATCAAAGGGGGCGTGAGGATTTCATGATATTCGAAGGGGGGCGTCAGCTGAAAAAGGTTGGGAACCACTGTTCTAAAGGGAGGATGCATCGGGATTTCTTGTCTACAAAAAACACAAGTAGGTTTGAAGACCAAACGTTGAATCTGTCTAAAAGCAAGTTTAGACTACTATTCATTCCGGCACTGAAAACCCTCACATAAGTTTTTATTCACAGCATTCAGATTCAGTCCGGCCTATTGCACCATGTTCGATGAATACTTCCTGGCTATAATCACAGTTTTATTCAGTGAAAAATAGCTATTTTAATTACATTTGTCCCCTTTCAATAGGTGCGGCATTATTTTATACGATGCATATTTTGTCGCCCATTATCATGGGGCAATATTCGTGAGTGTATCGGCAGTGTACACCCGGGTCAGGGTTCCGGGTTCCAGGTTCCGCGTTTGTCAGTAGGTTCACTCCTAGGTGAAGATGATGCACATTGTGTATAGGAGCAATATTTGCCCCTTGGGCCTTGGGCCGGCCCTGATTATACGTACTTCACAAGTCTAAATGAGATATAGGCTACCTGTATAGCACCACGTACGCACGAACTTCTTCAGACCAGGTAGGGAATTCACTCACGTCTGTAGACAGTATAAATCTCTCGAATCCTATGCCCCCATGTTGGGGCGAAGGGCCTCCAAGTGGAGGTTTCTGTTTACCGATGTAAATTTTGTTACGCTTATTTTCCTAGAGAGGGCAGAGGGACAGGTGGTAAGCCCATCGCCCCTTAACCCCCCTCCGAAAACTAAGGTATTACTTGGACGTGAAAGGGCCGAGAAATTTTGTCCAGAGGCTCCAATTTAGGCTTGGAGTTCTTTTACGTGCCGTAAATCTACGACACGGGCCAACCAGCTTAAAGTCCCTCCCGGAGGACTCCGTGCCCAGGATTTTTACGTCCTGAAAACCCCATCGACTGCGGCCGGGTTTGATCCCGCGACTTTCGAGGCGGGTACGCTACCTCTACACCAGCCGACAGACAGTGTAAGTCAGTATTGCACAATGCCTTGCAATACGGGCGAAACTTTCCACAGAAAGGTCGGTCGATATTATTTACATTCTAAATGAAGAGTTGAATATTCATCCTTAGTAAAAACAACCTTATGAGCTAGTTCCGTCTTTAATCCAGGGGGTTTGCCCCAAAGCCATGGGCTCTCCAACTCAATGTAATAAACTTCCTGTGAAGTATTTCTACTGACATCTGGTTATTTGCTCTAAAAATTAAATACAAGATGTTCAAAACGTATTGACGGTAGCAGCTATACATTATATTGAAATACTTAACGGTTTGCAAAATATATATTTTAATTATATGATGAAGTAGGTAGTTTTCGTTTTAAAGAATTTCGTTCAGCTGTGGACACTATCTTGAATGAACATTAGTGCACGAAATTTGTTTGAAAAGGCAACAATTCTTCGGGTTATGATTCTCACAACTGGATATAATCATGGAAAATATGTATTTGAATGGTCGTTCAATGAAAATATCCCGAGTTGTTAAATTACTTCCGCGTGAATAATTCTTCACTTATTTTCATACTGTAGTCCTATAAAGTTAAAGCAATTAATCACACATTAAACACAAAATAACTTAATAAGAAGGCTAACTAATATATTTGTAGCCTATATATTTTTCCCATGCAGATATTCAATTGTAATATGATAACTAATATGCATAAACCGAAACATTGTCTTTCCAAACGCTTTTCGTGTCCAGTTCATTCAAGATGGTGACCAAAGTTGTCAAAAATTCTTTAAGATATCGGGGACTGCCTAAGAGATTTGGCCAACATATTAACTATTATAATTTAAAAAAAAGAGCATGTGATACATTCACGCGACATCCTCTACCCTAAGCAAAAACATACCGTAGACCAGGGATATACAAGTTGGATCAGGGGGTTGCCTATCATAGAGGACTAACTGTCCTCGCGGCCAGTGACAATGTATAAAATGTTCACAACAATTTAATAGCAATATACAAAAGGGAAATTTAAATGCTGACAAACGAAAAAAATATGTAGGCCTACATTTTAGTTATTTATTTATTTATTTATTTTTTTTTTGTGCCCGCGCTTTTCCCCCGGAGCAACCTCGGGCAATGGACCGCCATAGCTCCGGCCACCTTTGCCGAAAGTTAAATGTCCCTATTTACTCTCTAGCTTCCGCCTTCTGCACTCTGGGAAATGTGGGTATGGCATTTATGACTCAGTTCGAGGTAACTGTACCCGTCTTTCCTTGTAGGATCTTACTATTTTTGCAGTTTTTCTTTATATCTATTGTTAGTGCAGTGAAGTTAATTTATAAATTTAGCGATTCCTTATAAGGAAAATACAGGGGGTATCTCCAATCCGGCATTCACCTAGTGAGGGAAAACCTCTGTTGAAAACCTCACTCGGATTAGTTGCCTAGGACCGATCCTAGGCCTCCTAACTAAAGGGTCTCTGATACGTAACAGAGTTGCCCTGTTATTTACTCATTATATATAAAAATAAACACCAAATTTTGAGATACGGTAGCTAATACATTTATTAGTAATGTCAGTATCTGATCAGGATGTTAAGGTTCAGAGAGCTAGGGGCCGGCTGTTACACATGGCTGCTGTAGACCTATGTCATGATTTCTCACATGGAGTAGGCTAAGTGGCCACATTGTAATAATAATAATAATAATAATAATAATAATAATAATAATACAATTTTATGGTCATTAAACATCTAGGCAATAGACAAAGTCAAAATATAATGCAATTTAGTCAATATAATAAAACATACAACACTAATCAAGATCAACCGGAATTAAAATAGACAAGAAAAGGATTATCTGCATACATTAAAAATATATAATAAACTAATGTAAATAATTCATAAAACAATATTACATTAAGAAATTCTTGTATTGAATAAAACGAAGTTGAAGTTAACCAGTTAAACAGTCTATTCTTAAATTTCTTAAAAGGCGCAATTGCTAATTCCTGATGGAGTTTAATATAAAGCTTTAATCTAATTATATCGTAACTGTTTATTGATTTGCTTAGTCTTTGGTAGGGTATATCAATTTTATTACTATTTTTAGTATTATATAAGCGAGCATTTTGGCTTAAAGTGATAAGATTTAAATTGTTTTTAACATGTAATAGCGCTGTAGGCCTATATATGTATAAATTTACAACTGTGAGAATCCTAAGGTCAATAAACAATGGTTTACATTGTGCATCCTTATTTGAATCTGTTAAAGCCCTTATTGCTTTCTTTTGCAATAAAAGAATAATTGTATTTGTGTGCCTACGGTTACCCCATAAGATAATACCATATAGGACAGTACTGTGGAAAAATGCTGTAGTTGTCAGGAACATGATTTTTTAATCATGTAGGCATCCACGTTCGATTGGAAAGCTGTTATGCAACACTTCGTTTATTGCCTGGGTTTTTGGAATACTGGTAGCTCCCTTTCAGATAACTTTTACGATAAATTATATTAAAACTAAAACTTTGCTTACAAGAAATTCTCATTACAACCCATACGAGAATTCAGAGTGAGAATCTGCAGCACTAACATAAATTTGCAGAATTACCTGAAATGGCAGCTTTCGTTACTTTTCTGTGTAGGTTTAAAAAAAAAAAAAATTTTATTTTTATTTTTTTAGGATCTTACAAGCGTGTCCGCCACAAACTTCTTCCCGAATTATTAAATTTGAATTGTGATTTGAAAGTAGGACGGTAGATAGGTTACTCGTAAAATTCATGTGGATTTTTACATGTTTAATTTTGAAGTAAACCATTCATGCATAACTGCGGGGCTAATTTATTGACCAGTTCAGTGGTCACACAACTCACCAGTCCTCGTGAGGTCGTCAGATTGTACCCGGGAGACTTATCTTGACCCATATTTACTACATTTTTCTTAGAAATTCAGCATTGATTTGTAGAAAATGTCACGAACTTCGCTTATGTTTTTTGTAGTACAGTATAACCAGTTTAATAATTTAGTTGTGCGATCGTTTCAATGTTTCATTCCATACTTTTTGTTTTTAAATATCACTGAAGGCTTCGCCAGGTTAGTGTAATAAAGACGTAATGGCAATCTCCCTGTTATTACCTGTATAGTAAGTGTATGCTCACTCACATCCTATATTTTAATGCATTCTATGTAATCTGTAAAATTTACATTAATCAGAAATAGTTTTTATAACTGTTCACTATGGAAAGATAATAGCTTTGGTAATTAGCCTATAGCATAAGACGAGAATTATTTACCATGAACTCAGGACCTTTGAAACAATTTTTTATTTTATTTTTTATTTATTATTATTTTTTTTAAGAATGTTATGCTTGCGTACTTATTGCAGGTTCCTTCATCAATATATTAATTTATTATTGTTAGCAGATTTTAAGAATATACAGTGGGCTTCAGTGGGTTGTAATAGTCAATTAAAATGTAATGTGAATCTTATAAATATGTTGTTTTACAGTGCACTGTATAACTTCGCAATAACTTGCTTATTACAACATGTTTCCTTGTCAAGGTACGTTTTCCTTGTCACTGTCATTCGTTGGTTTTAAATGCCTGTTGTGAAGCCATTATGGAAAATCACATAGTTTTTATCGGTTTTCTTTGTTTCTTTTGAAAAGTACGGAGTGAAGCTATTAGTAAATATATTTTAAAATAAAAACGAAGTAAACTTAGTTTATATTGCCTGATGGATATATTTCAAGCTAGCTTCAGCGACTACTGCATGTGGTCTATTCCATAGGCGCTGACTTTAAAGGGGGCCGAGGTACCTTCTGCCTCAACGTTAACTTTTTATCATATAAGGCCTATGTATAACTACTAGAACAACAATTAGTCCAAGTCGGCACCTCTGGTCTATTCGCTGGTCTATAAAAATTTAGCGAAATTATTAATAATGAAATTGATTTGTTTAATCTTTAGTTTAAATGTTAATCGTGTAGGTATATTTTTCGCTGGAGTATAATGTTTCAGCATTACTGCACAAATGCAGGAATAAAGAAATGCTTTCTTTGACATTATACTTGCATGCAGAATGTAGGAGAAATAGTCTTCTATTCATGACAAATTTATTTGGAACTTTGGTGGATAGACAGCATATCACATGTCCCGCGATCAGAGAAAATATTTATTTGATTTCGTCTGCCTGTGCATGCTTTGTATTTGGGGGAAAGATGTGCGCGCATTCAAGTAGCCAGAAGCCGACGTATTCCAGAATTATTGCATGACTTTAATTGATTCCGATTTCTATTTTTTCGTACTCTTAAAATTAAACTCACTCACTAAATGATATATAAACATTTTGGGATTGCAGTCATAGGCGTACCGAGGGGGGGGGGGTTTGGGGGTTTAAACCCCCCCCCATTGATTAAAAAAAGAAACATTGTATAGTTTTTTAAGTCTGCCCATAAATTACTTAATACAAGTATAAAGCGTGGGAAGCTTAAAACTCGTTATTTTGCGTCTTAATTTTTAAAATTTTCCGGGGAGGGAATCCCCGGAAGCTTAAAACTCGTTATTTTGCATCTTAATTTTTAAAATTTTCCGGGGGAGGACCCCCGGACCCCCCTCTCCCCCCCCCCACCCCGCGGATGTTATAACCCCCTCCATATGGTCGACCTGGTTACGCCTATGATTGCAGTGCCAATTCATAACAGCAAGTTAACACGGAGTCTAAATTTGGGAATAAAAATAGGTAAGTTATGTTTTTATCAAGAAAAAAATCCACAGCATTCCTCATAATGTTGCAAGAGAATGCTAGTGCTATCTAAATTATAACAGTAGTAATCAGCAAAATGATCTGTAATGTTTGTTTTGCTAACCGAAGTCGCTATTCCTTCCTTGTCACGTAACTCTTAGTTGTCCTCATGAGGCTGAGTGCATTCCTTACCTCACACAAAGCGAACGAGATACAGGCTTTAAATCTGGGTGTCGAGAGGTATCAACAAAGCTAATCACAGGACCATGGATGGGTTATTGCCAATGAATTCCTACGCAACTCGTGGTGTTCAAGTAGAGACAAATGCCGAATGCATGTTGAACATAGTTTTCCCATTATAAGCACAATCTTATTTCCCATTCAGTCTTAGAATTTTACTTTTATACTTCCATTTCATAGTGTGTATACAATAGCCTTCTATTGACCTTGGACTCCATTATGAAAAGTAAATATTTTTCTGCCGTAAGGAGGTAATTTATTTATGTCGGCAGCAGGATCTGCACTACAGGCGGTCTGCTCTAGGTGCTTCAGCTGACGTAAGAGTTGTTTCTGCAGATGACATAGGCGAGGCAGAAAACGAAGAGAACTTCTGCTCTGCTATAACCTTGCACCGTTTACCCTAAGGCGATTGAATCAAGGCGGCGCTCCGCGGTTAAACCTCATTTTTAATGCCAGAGGTCTAGTTCATAACTTACTGTTACCGGATACTGTTAATTATTGATGACCTTGATATTTTGGCGGTTTCAGTTATGAATCTTTGTGCACTGTTAATAGCGATTATGCAGAATATTTTGCTTTAACGATCAGTGAAGTTCTGGTTCCTACCCGCTATTGTAACTTATTACTACCAAGCAAATTAATGTTAATTAAATCAGTTGAAGAATTATACAACCATAAAACTTAAAAATTTCCGTTGAAACTGCAAAACTGTCATAGATAACGATCAGTGAAGTTTTGGTTCCTACCCACTATTGTAAAATAAATATCAAGCAAATTAATGTTGATTAAATTAGTTGAAGAATTATACAACCATAACATTTTAAATTTCCGTTGTAACTGCAAAACTGTCATAGACCTATCAGAATGATAATTTCTAAAGTTCGTTGAATTACAAGAAATAGAGTCGGTGAATTAATTTTCCCTATACCTGCAGCAGATAACGATATGGTTCCAATTAGACGTTCGAAAAACGAGGGTGATCAGGTTGTTTCAGAATATTCCTGGCACTCATTTTTGCTAGACACTGAGAACTTACGCGGTTTTCCTCAGGTCTTTTTTCGAGATTTCCTCAAGAGTCAACTTACAATTCTAAAATTCTCTCAGGATCAGCCCATCGCTCTGCCGTGGAAGAAGAAAAAAAATGTTGAGTAACTCATAAGGACTCATTTTATATTGTTATAATTAATGAATTTCATACCGTTTGTGGTGAAGTAAGATATGGTAAAACAACTTTTTCCACCTTATACCACAAAGTATATTAAAATGCAGACACTATTTGATACGAGGGTAACTAATATCTTAAATAGAATAGAGAGAAAAATAAAGCATTCAAATTGCAATTACCTAGTATTATAATATGTATCATGTCAATTGTTATATTAAAATTCGCCGTTGTTGGGTTATTGTCGTATGGATTAGTAAATTATGTCCTTAAGTTTGCAGGTTATGATCCAAGCTCTCTTCTTTTATAAAATTAAGGACATAATTTACTTATCCATATGACAATACACCCAACGACGGTGAATTTTAATATAACAATTGTTATATTTAACAATTGACATTTGATACATATTATAATACTAGGTAATTGCAATTTGAATGTTTTATTTTTCTCTCTATTCTATTTAAGATATTAGTAACCCTCGTATCAATTAATGTCTGCATTTTAATATATTTTGTGGTATAAGGTGGAAAAAGTTGTTTTACCATATCTTATATTGTTATGTTGGAATAATTTTCCTTCTAATTCTGTAGCACCGGTAGTTGGACTTTGTTGTACTCAAAGGCGTCTAATGTGTCTTGAATTCAGATCTCTCTGTATATCATATCCTGTTTAAAATATCTGTGAGATAAAGTCATAAAGGATATTTATGACAGCAGACATACGTCAAAGCATGTTTAAGTCTTTGATAAGCGTAGCGATGCGTGATAGCGGACGTTATATGCTTGTTGCGTGCTTTTTGCGAAGGTGACGCGAGCGAGGTGTGATGTACACCTTCAGGCAGACAGGTGCTGAGCCATAACAAGAATTGCACATATCCGCTCTTACTTCCAAAGTGGTTCTCCTTGCTCCTCATTACGGGTACTTTCACAGCAAAATGTTCTGTGCAGCAAGACTTCCTATTGGTTGAATCATGTTATAGTTAACAGAATGATATCGTATCTTCATCCTTCTGACATAACAGAATAAGTTTAACAGAATAAGTTTATTTTTATTTATTTATTACAAGAGATATTACAAGAGGTATTACATTTAGTAATACACCCGAATGAGCAAGACTGCTCGTGCTCGGGTGCCGTTTCAAAAATATCAAAGCGAAGAAAGAGGAGAGACAAAGAAATAGAGTGTATAATGTGCTTAACTAAAAAAGAAAGTAAAACAAAAACATTAAACATAAAAACATAAATACATAAAAGGAGTGAAACAAAAATTACTTAAAAGCTAAAAAATTACAAAAAATTCTTTACATATCTATTAAATTTAACAGTGGAGTATGCTGAGAGATCAGGATTTTTTCTGATAATTGAGTTATAGAAGCGCGGTCCAAAATTAATGCTATGCTTTAATCCTGCCGATGTGAGACATTTGGGTTCTAATAGGAGTAAATTAGTATTTCGTCTAGTTTTGTAGATATGATCACTGGAAGAGTATTTTATACGATGTTTGTGAAAATATTTTAATATAGAAAATTTGTAAATTTGGTCCAAACTTAAAACATTAAATTCCGAAAATATTAGGCTAGTTGGGTAATCAATGTGTTTTCTTAGACAGATTTTTATTATTCTTTTTTGTAAAAGGCAGAGGGGCTTAAGGGTAGTTTTCGCTAATCCTCCCCAGACGAGAATGCCATATTCTCCTATTCTGGTTTATGGCTTGAGACATAGGGACTAGCTTTTGCGGCGATTTCGATAGCTCTGCTAAGTACTTTTCTAATGCTACGATATTTCTATCACTGATAAACCCAATTTAAAAGGATCGATCTGATGTAAAATAGGATATCAGTTGCCTGAGAACAGTCTAAATTTCTGTTCATTGCGATGTGGCAATATTGACGATGGCCTTAAGCGAAAGGGAAGTTTACAGTGCAAATTTGACCAATTTACAGTAAACACTGAAAAGAGAATCACTAAGAGGTTTCATGCTTTGGTAGGTTACAGTCTAAAACAGGAATTCTGCATAATTGTTGTATTCTCGAAACAGTCATATTTGGAAGCTGTAATCTTCACCAGACAATTTTCGTCTCAGCTCCCCTTATCTGAAGTCATACTGATATCAGCTGTCGATGTCAGTAATTTAGGTTTAGTAATATTATCCCACTCTATCACTCTGTTGTTGTTGTTGTTGTTGTTGTTATTATTATTATTATTATTATTACTATTATCATCATTATTATTATTATTATTATTATTATTATCCTCCAGCATTAGTCCCGGATTTCTCCAACAGAACGTATAGTTATATAATCCTTTATTCTTAAATATGTCTTACATAAGACATTCACTCAACAAAAGATGACATTTAGTCTTGTCAAAAGACCCATTAGTTCCGTAATGAATATATAATCTCCTTGGCTTTTAATCGTTCAACCAATGTAATGTATGATTACAAATGTATTTCTAAGTCTATTTAAGCATAATATAATAAGTTAACAGGTTATGAACTCTTTTAAAGTCAAAAAGTCTCATTTCCTGTTGTCTGATGTTTTAAAAGGGTTCTCTATCTTGTAAAGAATTTTAATCTTATAAGACACATGCCATGTGCTAATCCGATCCTCACATGTCTCCCACTTGTCACTGAGTAACATAACCACTAAATCGGTGCTACAGTAAAGACAGTGACAATATTGCTTTGGATTAGTTGCAGGTAGAATTATTTTGACGATAGCTTGTTAAGCTATCGAAGTTTTCGGTTGCTTCTTTTCGCCGAATGTATTGAGCAATTTCTAGTTTATTTAAATAGTGGGTGATATTATAAGTGTAAGTTAATTTTAAATGAAGTCACTGCAGTCAAAATTGTTATTTTTAAAGAGGCTTCTGAACTGTTGACTGTTGTAGAATCGGCGGACAGACGCGACCCTTCTAAATAACTTAAAAGGTGACTCGCAGATTTCATAGACATTCGGAACATGAAGATATAAGAATTCAGCTTTACGTACCGGCCCCTTTATTCCCAGAATTGTTCCTGGCATAACTGGGAAAACGGGACAAGAATCAGGTTTAGAAGCTAAGCGTGGTAGCAATTTGAGTTTGTGGAGTAACTTCGAAGCATCAGTCTCGCTAAGGATGTGATTTATGTTATATCTCATCAGAAGTACTCATTTCCATTAGAGGATAGTGAACCCCAAGACTATAGTGCTACCGAATTATTAAGTCAATTGCAAAATCCCAAGAGCCATTTTGAAACCATATTAATTCGGCGTGATTGAAAAGAAGGAATTCATAACTAAGAACAAGCATTGTGGTTTTCACTGTAGTTTTTTGGCATAGTCAAAATAGTTCGTATGCCTTGCTCGGCGTTTTTAGGATCAACAAGGTAGAGGAAGTGAACATGATTTGTCTTTTTGTGTTCCTTTGTTCTGTGGCAAAAATGAAAGCGCACGTTTATTTTATCGTATCAGTTGCGATATACATGCAGGATGACTACATTTACACTTAGATAGAACTTTCTTGAAGCGAAATCTTTTGAAAAGTGGATTTGCGAAAGAAGATTGACTGGGGTTCCCCGGAGGCAGTGCTAAGCTATAACTTGTAACTGGCAGCTTCCGTTGAAGTCACTGTCACATTGCATAACGCTTTTGATCTCCTGTTGTAATATATTTCCGTTTTACTTATTAAAAGATGCCAATATTTTTAGAACTGTTACTGAAGGTTTTTGTTGGAGTTCATTTTCAATTCACATTATTCTAAAATTATTTGCCTACTGAATTGTTCCTTAAAAACGAATATGTAGTCAAAGGAATAAAATTTTGTGAGATTGTTATATTGTACGTAATGAAAAATACCATTATTCTTAACAATGAAATTACCGGATACAGTCTGCAATCGATCTTAACCATCATAATAAAATATTTTCTTATATAGGCTAATACCTCGCTAGTTCATTTGTAAATATCGTAATCAAATAAGTGGAGAAAGAAATAAGGTGTGTATTTGTTAAATGTTGCAGTAAATGTAGAATAATTTAGCAGCTTGGGTAAAGAGGCCCCCGACGAGATTTTTCACAAGTTGGCCTACGTGTTTGTAGCCTATGGTATTGTGCAGTTGGTTTTCTATACACTCTGCAACTCGTTATGCAAATTATAGTTTGGAGAATTGAGTGAAACAGCGTACATCGCTATTATGGCAACTATTCCCCTGCGTTTGGTTCTATTTATTTTAATTCTTCAACTATTATTTCATTTGCTGTATTTTTGCTTCCTCTGCCCATACCATATGTAGGCCTACTATAGGCCTAGGTAGAGGAAGTATTGTGTTCGACCTCGAAATTCGAAGTTGAGAATTAACATAAATACATGTTTTGAGGTACCTTGAATCCAGAAATACCATTTTCAAAAACATACTGTGTGTGTGTGTCTGAACAACCTAGCTCCAGAATGGAAAATCGTATGAAATCTAAATTTTGGCAAAACTTTTATTTGGGCAGTGGGAGTTACGTGCTTCACGTCAGATTTTTAAGTTCATGTTCTTATAAGTCTTCACTCCTTACCTACCACAATGCTGATATTCTTTTGTTTACCCTAAGTAAACTATAACAAAAAATTCTTCACTCGGAGATGTTGACGCCGTCATACCTTTCGCTGAACTAAAGGTGTTGTTCAAACAGTAGCACACACGTTCTTATAGGTTGTTCAACTTCGTGATTGCTAACAAATGTCAAACGTGTTTATTTTTACACAACAGAAAGCACAACTGTTCAATCACCACCAAACACGTGCAAATTGATTGTACATTACCTAATTTTGCGCAAAATGCTCGATTGTGTTTGGCCTTATTTCCCTGTAGTTCTTATAGAGTGGGGAGGGTTTTCCGTGAAAAACTATTTACTGGTGATAGTGAAAATCCAGGTTAGGTGAGATTGGATAAGAAAAATTGATTATATAGATTAGCATGTTATTGCGTATACTTTTTCATATCAATGAGACTCATAACTAGGGACCGGATTCTTAGGTTTTTAACTATTTTTTTCCTTACTTCCAAAACAAAAAACGATTATACACTTTTTCGAATCATGTCCATAGGATTCACCCACATTAATTCTGTGGCACCTAAAAATACCTAAATGGGGTATAAAAACCTAAATGTACCTAAACGGGATATAAAACCTAAAATATATAATTTAGGCTACTTATTTGTCTTTTTTTTTTGTTTGTCAGTTGATAAATCGATATTTTGCGGAGAGACAATTTTTGTCGAGTTGAAATTAATAGCACCAGCGTTTCGTTCAATGGATGACAGTATCAAGAGAGGAAGTGTAAGAGTACCGGCGTATTCCTTTTAAAATATTCGTACGAACAACCATTGATGACGTCATGTGAGGTTGAAAGTACATTTTCTGCCTTCAAATGTATTCTAAGAGATAACAGGAGGAACTTCACAGTTGAGAATCTTGAAAGATATTTAGTGATATACTGTAACCAGGAAATGTGAGACAATCTTATTTTCACTGCTTCTTTTGATTGTTTATGCTTTCTTTTTTCAATTGTATAATATTGTCCTAAAGCAAGTTTACACAAATTTAAGTCAATTTTGTTAAGTTAAACTTTACAAGTATTATGTATTGAATCCTATGTAGCATATTCAAATTCATTAAACCAATTATTCTACTCGAAAACGATATTTTGGACAAAAACCTAAAAAAAACTATTTCACCTAATGGAAAACCTAAAACAGTGTTTTTAAAAACCTAAAAATCCGGTCCCTACTCATAACATAAGGTGGGCGAGCTGAATTTGTTTGTCTTAGCTCATTTTATTTATTCATTTTGTTCAAAATTGACATTATTCTGTCAATTAAAGGAATGTTTCTCCTACGGAACAGTATCTTAGCATTGATTTTGAATTTTCTCGCTTCTCATCCTGATTTAGAGTAAATTGCTGCATTGAATGAGAGTGCTTTCAAAATAGTAGATACTCTCGATCTCACCTAAAAATGAAAAAGTAAATTTAAAAAAATATAAAAAATAAGTGGTTACAGATTTGTGTAGGAAATTAAGTGGAAATAAGAGAGAATTATTTATTATTTCAGTCCGTTGTTCTTCTCGTTACCCCTCTTCAGTTGATTTTATTCCCAAACACTGAGCTATTTTGCAAAATAATTTTCTTTACCTTTGTACTATTACATTTTAGTCTTCATATATATATTTCTAACATCACTATGGAACGAAGTATTTTTTTTTCTCGTACGATGTTAAAGACGGTATTTTGTTAAATGTGTGATGTTTTATTCCACCGTTGCTCCATTTATTGTATTATGACAATAATTGCAATAAATTGAGTTCTGAGCACTTATGCAATATTCCTTCTGTACTTCACAGGACCCTAAAAGGTACACTAAATGCGCCATTCATTAGTTTTAGTATTCATGTTGAAAACCAGAATTTCGATTTCGATTTTTTGACACCGCGTATCCCTAAAATATTTTTTTTCTTTCGATTTGGTGGAAGTATAGCCCCTTGTGTTGTTGTGATGCCTGTAAGGAAAATAAGACGAGAGGTAATCTACGAATATAAAGCCGAGGACTCAAGGAAATCAACCAGACCATGGGCGGCATGCGAACCCATCTATAAACTTTAAAATTCTGAGGATCTCTCTTGGGCCTTATGATTGATGGACAGAAACTCTTAACCCTTGATCATGACGCTGCAACTGATTTAATTCATGCATTTCCTACTGAATGTTGAGTTAATTAACCTAAATTAACTTTTGTTGAGGCCTATGCTTGCATCTTGATTAGAGATATAGCCTTCATTCTAGGAAAATTGGAATATTCTGTTGAAATTTTGCAAGTGATAAATGATAATAAAGGAAACAAGTCTTTATAATTGCGTGTGTCCTAGCTAAACAACCGAGGTTCGCGTGATTAAAATAAAGGTATGCGTCAAGATTAGCGTGTCTTATTGTCTCGGGCACTGGGCGAACTTCAGAGTTTTATTAAATTAAGAAAGAAAAAAAAAGTAGCTCATGTCAGGTCACACTTCCGACGAGAATGGCACAGAACGCATCAAACACTGTGCACGTGCAATGATCATGTCACACTTCATCGTGATTCTCCTACGGTACTATGGTTTTCTAAGAAATGGAGAAAAGGAAGATGTACGTGATATTTTAAACACGTAACGTATATTTATGACAATAGTGCAGTTACAAGATCTAAAGAAGAATGAAACATTGAAACTGTAATTTACCGTTGAATGCCCTTCGTATTTCATTATGCATGGGTAATTTTTTCCTCTTCACTTGTAAAATTTTGCAGATCCTTTATATTTATTTATATTTTGGTAAATTATTAACTATGATTTTCAATAATTTCTCTACTTAATCTATGAGCTTGTTTTTTCATAATGCAGTAAAACAACGATTATCGAATCGTTTTATCAGGAAAATCAACCTCAATTTTACTAAATTGGAGCCACTGGATGATCTGTACTCTATCTGTATTTGATTATTAAGTCTTGAGAGGAAGCGAAGTTCACGGTTCTTCATTTTGTTGACTGATTGACCATCTCATCCAATTTTATTTCTGTATTGACTTTTTTTACACTATAATGTGTCATGGACTTTTTGAGTGGATTATGTAGAAATTAATAAATTCTGATTTAAAACTTCCTGGGGATTTTATAGTGAAAATAAGATTGTCTTAAAAAATAGCCACAAAAAAGTTATCGCTGCTACATTTCATATTGTACTGTATATGGGATTTTGTTTTGCCATACTCCTGCGTATTTTATATTGAATTGGTGAACAGTATGAAATTGACTTAGTTTACCAACTAGTTGCAAGGATTTGACCATAAGTTTTATTGTCGTTATTAAAGAATTTTAGTTTTTAATTTTATTGCTGGTCTTTAGTTTAAGCATTTCACTCTATGGCCTTGTTGAACAGGTGCATTTTATGTAAATATTCACGAAGGGGAGCTTCCCCAGTCCATACATTCATTATTCTTAACTATAAATACTTTTCCAAATCCCCTCTACCAAAAGGGAGAAGTATGGTAATGTGCTTTCGGAAGCTGTTATATTCAATGGAATTCTACACAAACGGGGCGTGGTATACGATGTCCAATGGATTTTGTTAAAGTTGCCATGAATGATATGACTAGTTGAATAGGAATAATACAGTAGGGCTAAAATGCTGTATAGCGTGTAGCCTATAGTTGTATTCAGAATATGGGTACTATAGGCTGGTGGCGATTTTCACTGATATTGGATAATATAATATGTTTATGGAGGAAT
This sequence comes from Ectobius pallidus, assembly GCA_964059195.1. Lineage (NCBI taxonomy): Eukaryota > Metazoa > Arthropoda > Insecta > Blattodea > Ectobiidae > Ectobius > Ectobius pallidus. The sequence continues at coordinate 91,813,213 of CAXKWD010000002.1, forward strand.
ACTGCTACTTTAAAACAACTGCGGGATAAATAAAATATTACTATAAATGCATTGACTATTAGCTGAATTGAACACAGCGAATAAGTGTATATATACAAGCTGTATACGAGCAATAGAAGATATGAAAATAATGTTTAATTTTGTGTGTTGTGTGGTGAAGCATTATAAATGTGGTATAATAAATAAGTAGGCCTACAATATTTATAACACTAGATTGTGTAATAACAAAGCACTACAGCAACAAATAAAACAGTTTACTTTCTTATTAAAATTTTGTTACTGCTAAAAGAAGCCGTGCAAAAACTTCAGTCAGTTGGAATCGGAATTGTATCATATATAATTTTTATTTCCAATAAAGTGCCATACTTGCGGAAAGCGTAAGATAGCAATTGACCTATGCTAGTGTATGCTGTTTTGTAACAGTAATATTTGAAATAGTAAACAACCCATTAAAACTTAACAGAGAATTAACCCTTTAGATTTAAGTAGACTTTTCTTTTGGTGGGATGATAGTTTCTTACTCAAATTAATGAACCCAAGTTTCACCAGCTACATTAATTTATTTCTTGAGGAAATTTATAAACTGGTCAATTACCCGGAAGAAACTGCATTTAAAATGGACGTGAGAATTGTTTATTAATACATTGTCAATGCATCGATGCAATTGCAAACGGATGCAATAACATCAAATATGGGTACTGTATTATACTGTCAGTGAAGCAAACACAAGGAATAAATTATATTATTATCTTCCTAAGCGCTTTAATTGCTGCCTACTGCTTGCGCTAAAAGGAAATCACCATTTAAAGTACCTTTAACTTATAGCACCTTTCGACGAGGAAGGTTCACAATGCAGTCATGTCCTGGGCTGTCATTCACGCAATTAGCGTAAGCTTTTAGAAGTGGGAAATCTAATAAAGAACAGCGATAGCAAATAGGTTTTATGAACAGTAGCTCAACATTAATTAATGCTGTAAGTTACAAGTTCTAATAAATTGTAATGCCATATGCATTCATGAACTTCTTATTTTTTAATGTGAGTGATCAGATTTACCTCACAATCATCGCATCTAATATATAATTTAGGTATCATTTTATAATTGTATATATATATTTTTTAAACCATGAGTCACAGAAATGGATTGCTGGAGATGATCAGCAAGAAAATCAATCAGTAAATAAGTAAGGAATACCAGATACGGGCATGTGAAAAGAATGGAAGATCGTCCAAGGTATTGATGAACTGGGAACCTGATGGAAGACGAAGGAAAGGAAGGCCGACTGATACCTGGATGGATTGTGTAAGGGGTAGGATGGCAGCAAGAGGACTGTAAGATGAAGATAAGATGGGCAGACGATAGTTTAGATGCAAAATCAGTTAAAATTTTAATGTATAATTTTGTGTTGTTTGGGTGAAGAAAACCACAATAATGTGGAAAATCATCCTAAGAAAGAAGTTTTTTTCTTTCTTCGTAGTTTCTTCATAGTTTCATTTCATAGATTCTTTTTCCGCACTCATTTCCATATTAAGAGTCAAGAGATAGTGGATCTGCGAGGTTGTTGCCCTGGCAAGGGTCACTTAGCTCTGTTCCTTGGCACCTGTGCTACAGTGGCCTATATGGTAAACGGAAACTCGCGTGTGTATGGGCTACACCCTTTCAAAGCATGTTGTGCATCTCTTGTGTATTGCAAGCACACCCTTGTGTACAAGTGCAATGAACACAGCGTTCGTTGTATACCAGTGACTACTTCGCGTCGGTCTGCTGTGTAACTGGAGAGAATGTCGCTATACTTAATATTGGGGGAAAATATTTTAAACTAAAAAAAAGTCTTTATGCATGGAAGTACTATTTATAGGCTATTGATTCGCTAGAACTGCTAATATTTTGTCACTAACTCATTACTAGACCTGGGATTTTAGGCTCTAAAAAAATAGTTTTAGGCACCTAAAAAAGTCTTTTAAAACAAGTAAATAGGCACTTAAAATAAGCTTTAAAAATGTGTAATTAGTCAGAAAATAGACTTTAAAATACTACAATATGCTCTTAAACTGTAACGTGATTTTTTCACTGTGAAAAATGTGGTATACCTATTCTTAATAGAAATAATTGCAAAATTAAGACAGATTTAAAAATACATTTATCAAAACAGTTTTGGATTATATGACAAATTGACACAGTAGCCCGTGTCCCTTCTTACTATATACTGCTAATTGTTGTTTTGAGCGAATCCTCCCCCGTCAGTCAGCATTCTTTTGGCGACAATTGTTTGGGAAAATCAAGTTTCTGTGAAAAACCCACCCTCTGTTGCTCTGCCCTTCATTCAGGGAAGTCCATTAAATGATTGTAAAAGTTACAGGAGTGAAATTTTATTATAAATGTACAAAATAGGCACTTTAGGCACTAAAATAGTAAAAATAGGCTCCAAAGGTCCAAATAGGCATTTTAGGGCACTATGAAACTCTATAAATATAAGTGATATAATATTATCATGAAATGTCAACATATTTAAAAATGTTCATGTTATTTCATAAGGAACAAAATAGGCATTTGCCTTAAAATCCCAGGTCTACTCATTACTCTTCAACCATTTTTATTGTATACAGTGTGTTCTTAACTTAACCTTATCACTGCTGTTGCCGTATGTATGACTCGTCGCAAAAATGAATAAAGGCTGAGATATGAGCTTAGTACATTAATGTCTTTCTTAACACAAGAATACATTTTTTCCTATTAAAATGGCCATTTATGGAAACCAGCTATTCCATTAATATTTTCCCATTTCATATCAACCCACCAGTGCTTTTAGTTTATGAGTGCTTATATTAAAATATAAATTCATCTCTGAAAGGGTTATTGTCCAACAAAGCGGAAACGTATAATATGCCTTAATTCATTTCACAATGATATATAATGTAGCTCAACGCACTCTTATACTAAACCAAATAATAATAATAATAATAATAATAATAATAATAATAATAATAATAACAATAATAATAATAAGTTAGTAGTAATTTGTGTAATTTCTCACCTGATAATCGAACGGGCCTATATTTACGTAAAGCATATATTGGTGAAACTATGGCCAAATTATGTACATATATGTCTATTGATTAACTATATTATGATTATATCTACACTCGGCGCGCAAATGTTTTAAACATTGGGATGGGTAGGAATTGTCCGCTCTAGAACCGGCTGTCTCACTCTAACACATCACTCATATCTACTTAAGAGTGAGACAGAAATACTTGTTTACTAAGAGCTAGTTCTAGAGCGGACAATCCCACTGTCTAAAACATTTGCGCGCCAACTCTATAACATTATAATATTATAGAGTACAGTTCAAAATCATTTTAGCAAGCTGACTTATACCTATATACCACGTAATTAGTGTTATGTTGACGTAACTTCGGTGAGGTATGTCACGATAATTATCTACAGAAAGCATAGCTATAGTTCTTAAAATGTAGCTGTACATAAATGTATTTAAGTTCTATAGTACCTTTCTCTATTAAGTAGGCCTATTCATTACAAGTGAGCCTAGATAAAACATTTTTCTGCACTGATATCGGACAGGCCTAAATATTTCTACAGAAATGCTTTCTGTAGAGTTACATTTACCTAATCACTGAAGACAGTTAAATTAATGTAGTTATAAATAGGGGTCTTTTAAGTAAGCTTGCAGTTCTGTCACTAATTTTGTCATATGGGATTCCAGGATGTTAGGTAGAAAGATAAATCCAATTTGTAACATGATAATGTAAGCGAGTGTTGGTCAGGGACGTGGGGAAAGGAATTATTTGTGATGTATGAGAATGAGAACTAATCTGGTTTTACCACTCGGCTTTATGAATTATTACTCTCACCATTTTCATTATTCAACACAAACCAGAGCCCTGGAGGAAGCTATGCAGCCAACTTTTCCCCTCATTAGCAGAGGTCCGCCTTATCGCCCGGCGTAGTTTGACCGTGATAGTACCTAGAAAGCTAGAATACCTAGGTCCATAAAGGTTTTCTTTATTTAGTGTACCGTGTTACTAAATGTTACGTGATTGTATAAGATAGTCTAGGTGGGAAATACCGGTTTATTTCTCCTTCATGTCCTACAGCAGCTTGTAAGATAATAATGGCATTTGAACCACCATGTTTGTTGGTGTTGTCAGAAGAAATACCCGGTAATATAGCCTGGTAGTAACGAAATATTTCATTCCATTACATTAAACATGTGATATACCTTGAAAATACGCACAGAAGTTCCTCTGTACTTTATCGTTTTGGAAGATATATTTCGCCTTAGCTTTGATTTTCTTGTTGATAAGCAGGGCATTTAGGTGGCGTGGGTAGAATGGGCAGTCATTTAGGTGGCAAATTTGAAGGGTGAGTTATCATAAGCTTCTCCGAACTACAATTTGAATTTAATTATTCTTTTTTATTTATATTTATTTATTTATTTACTTATTTAATTCATAAATCGTTCTATGAGTAGATATTTTAAAAGAGATTTACTCAATGGAATTACTTATTTTGAGCTTTATGTCTGAGCTATTTATATAGGCCTATAACGTGAGACTGAAAAGATGGGATTTATACAGATTATTGATTGAAAGTTATAAATAATTAATTACGAGAAATCTCATTTTAGAGGCGGTATGCCGTTGTGTATATGATCGAGGCGCTGCACTGCAAATCGGAAGGTCGCGGTTTCGATCCCGATGAGATCGTTGGGATTTTTCAATTGGCCTAATTCTTCTGGTGGCACAATGGCCCTGGGGTCGACTCAACGTCTTACAGAAATGAGTACCAGGAGCAGTCCTAGAAGTAAAGGCGGTCGGTGACAACCTTTCCGCCTTCACGTGCCGAATGTCTGAAATTCTGGGAGCCTCGACCTCCTGGGACCCTAAGGGCCTTCAAGGCCAATATAGGAAACACTTTATACCCTTTAGAAATTGCTTTAATATTCTTGTTGCCCTCTCTATGAATTCTAACCTACCCAGCAACGTGGTTTGTTTTGATTGAAATGTCTCCTTTTAACGAGTGAACCGCCGAATCTATAGTCCTCCCCCAAGTAAGCATGCTTACCTAGCTAGGTGGCAGCGATCGAGAGAGGTCTGCTACCTGGCAAACCCCTAGCGGTCTCCCAGAACTGTCACCAACACGCTTTCCGTCTGCAAGCCACGTGGCACGAACTTCCCGCGTCAACTTTGACGATATGCTGGAGTTTGCAAACTATGTGAAAATCATAGACGAGCAAGCGAGAAGAATGTTGTCGTAGCAATATGTAAGCGACATGGAGGACCCTTTTCACAAATATAGGGATCGCAAATTTAAGTTGCAATTCAGATTTTAAAGGTAAACAAACAATGAAGACCAGTTCCTGCTGGCCCCTCCCCTGTGCTACTGCCGAAGGCGTGCGTAGCAGGTGGAGATGATAGGCGCGGCCAGCTTAACATATTGCCAACATCCACTTAGAATAATACAATGTTCTTATGCTTAAAACTATTACGATAATATTTTTATAATAGTAAAACTAGATGGTTTTATTCAGAAAATGTTTAGTATTCCTCATAAATGTTCTTAAAAAATACAACTGGTGAAAATGTATGCTGACTTTCTCCCTATCATATTGGTTACTATGAAGTAGCCATTTTAGCTCGACTGTGATGCATCTACACGGTTGCCATTTACTGCAGAATCCGAACTCCTGCTGGAACCTCCCCTGACAGAGGTATTACGATACGGAACTCCAAGGGGCCTGCCAGCTGGGTATGGGTAAGCCCCTATACCTAGGGGACGACTATAGATTCGGCGGTAACCTCTTCCAGTTTATTCACTATGGTTAGCAATGTTACTTTGGGCAGAATTCGATTGGTGGTCGCTTCTTTACCGTCTAAGACATCCATGGCTTATAGACGATCATCGTAGTTCACATTTTTAGTTTCAGTTGTAGGTTCCGGCTACAGGTTAGCTTCAGTGATCAAGAAATGGAGGTAGTTTATGAAAAATCGTGTTTTAAATAATGCACTCCATTACATTCTAGTGTTAAAATGTGTACAAGACAAGGAAAAAATAATAGAAAATCGATGGTTTCATTTTGCACATTATTGCAAATTTTGTCAGTTTTGCGGTAATGCCTCATATTTGCTTGATATTAAAATAGTTGCACATATTTTATTATTTTGTTACATTGTTAATGACATATTTCTGACATATTTTAAATATTGTGGATATATCTGTTAATTCAGACTCTTCCAGCATATTAGGCTGATTGTTTTGCGAACTGACTGTACAGTAATTGACAGTACATAACCCAGTGTTTTCGGAACGGATTGTTTAATATTAAAACGACGATTTAATTTCTTTTCATTTTACTAAAACCTGTAACATTGGCTTTGTTTTTAAAATTTATTAATATATTTTATACATCTTCCTACTGTTTTTTGTAATTTATCAAATAATTCAGCTAACAAGAGAATTAAATTATAGAGCATACTTCATTTATTTCCGAGCCTTAGTGATAAATAATCCTCAGTAGGCATATTTATTTGTGTAGATGTCATAAACATTCTTGAAAATTGCTCATTAACCGCTGTTTAATAATGCGGCTAAGTAACAAACGTAAGCCCAGAAGAGGAAGAAGAAAATATAAGATATTCCGACTTTGCAACCGGGCATTTTGAGTACGGTGGATATAGCCTACTCTTCTGAACATTATTATTGAGTTTCTGTGAAGAAATTTGTGTTTAAAAAAGTTTACAAGTTCATGTAGTTCAGTTTCTGTAACCGAGTTCTCATTTTCGACCCCCATAAGAATTATTGGAAATAGCTCTGAACGTTGAATGGAGATTTGATGTTATCTCTTGTAGGTGTTATCTTATTTCAAGGTTGCAGGTTGTTCTCCCGAGATACGAGCTGGAGGAATATGTGCAGGAAATAAGGCAAGCCTCTATGAGAATTCCAGTTGCGTTGCGGAAAACTCACCTCTGCGGCCATATTTGTGAAGTATACCCAGCAGGAAATCGCTAAAGAAAGCTGCCTATAATATGGCAATATGTTAGCAGTTCTCTTTTCCGCTACGCTGTGTTTCCTTTGGACATTTCAAATATTTTTCTTAGTAAGGTCATGTTTGTTTCATGTCTCATTCCTCTTAGAGAACGAATTTAAATTAAGAAATTAAGAAACTTTAATTTTTAATAAAGACACCGATCTTAGGCAGGTTTGCTATTTCCCATTCCGCTAAATAGCAAACCTTGTAATAATTTTAGTTAATATATGGATATATAGTAAAAGTATAAGAAACCTTGGTTTCATAAAAATTAGGATTTGAGGCTTTAAGGGACACACGGTTTTTAAGGTATCCTAAGCAAAATAGAAAAGCTACAGACCTGTGGTTACCTGGCATTACATTCAGTACCGGTCTACCGATTTGGTGCAATGGCCTCTTCCCATGGACGTTATAAATGCGTATACCAAGTTTCATGAAAATCTGATAAAGCGTATTTGAGTTATCGTGCGTACAGACACACGGGCAGACATTTTTCCGTCCCCCACTCAATCTCATAACGTGCCATTCTTAATAAAAAGTTCGAATTGAGAGTCTCCTTTTTTTGAAGTCGATTAAAAGCTGCGTGGTGTCTTTCGACATAGTCGATGTGGCTGTTCATGCATTGAATTGTTACCTTTGCGGTATTAGGATGAGAATGTCAGACAGCATTACAGTCCGATTTTTGGGAAATTGAGGTAGCACTGTATATAGGCATACTTAACACTTGCATCTTATTCGGTTAAGAATGCAGTGCCCTCGAAAGTGCAATATAGTCAGTGACACGTTGCCTTCCTTCCTTCAGTGTCCTGTGTGTGAAACTAACTGAAGGTGACACATGTATTCCGTTGAATTATGAACAGCAACTAGCATACTTTAAAACTGGTACAGCACTGCGTATCCATCATCTCCGGTTTGTTACTTACCGGAAGTGTCCAGCCTCTTTAATTTTGCTATTTGACACCGTTACTCTCCCCCTAGTGTTATTGCGACGGGATAAATATAGAGGTCAGGAAGATGAAAGCTGCTTTCTACGTACTCATCTGTAATGTTATAATATTGTTTTTATGGTGTCCGAACCTTGTTTGTAGTTAAATGGAAGTCTTCAACCTGGTCTTAACTGACGCTTAAGAATGTTAATTTTGAATATAGTTACTGAGCTTACGCATTTTTGCTATTATCTATTCCTCTGTATTCCACGTGGAAATGTAGCTCCACAAAATTGTAACCTTAACTAGGAATAAAATAAAATGCATAATTAAAACCATCTGCTCAGTAATCTTTATTATATATAGCCTAGGCCTTTCGACACTTATGTTATTAGGGCATCTTGTCGTGTTGGTGTCGATTTATTGACTATTAAAAATTAAAATGGTTTGTAGTCTTGTCATATTGATAAAATGATTAAAATCTTCACAATGTTTTAGAAACTAGCACTAAATATTTTACAACTTCTTTCTTCTTCTGGAGTCTTTTACTTATTTAATCAATTTGACAAGACAAGTCGTTAATGAATCAACGCCAGCACGACAAGGTGTTGTATAAGGAAAACAATGTAGGCCCACTAAAAGCATAATTTTCTTCATTAATAATTTTCTGAGCATTGTGTGAAAAGATTTCAAACTTCAGAGAGGTCCGATTGCAGTGAATATAAACCTTTCAGTGCTGAATTTGTGTGAATATATAAGAAATCAAAGAAAACCATTAGTGAACTCTAAGTTTGAAATAATTTTAAACCAGGGTTGGAAAAGAACATTTTTTTTAAAAAGAACAAAAAAAAAACGTTTTTTTTTTGTTTAAAACGCTTTTTTTGTTGATTGTTTTAAACAACCATTTTAATGTATAGGGCCTATTATATAGCTACATATATATATATATAAATAATATATATATGTAGGCCTATATAAAACGTTTTAAACAAACTTTAAAAAACACAAGCACTTGTTTTAAACACTTGTTTTAAACGTTTTGTTTTAAACATCCCAACCCTGTTTTAAACAAATTTCTATAGAAGAGTTGGTTTCCACAAATAATAAAAATCCTCACATTTTAGATAGAGCATTTATTTATTATTCTTATAGCCTATCTCTTATTTAAACAAGTGAACAAAATGGCGCATTTACACGTCAGCAGCGGTCAAAATATTTTTTGTTAGATTGTAAGGAAATTGCACACAGATTTTCAGATAGGTTCATGATCAAAACCACGTATTTCCCCCTTTCTAATGTTATTATTCAGCCACAAAAGGAAGACGATCAATTTAAATATTTTACTTTTCTTCTATTCTATTATTTTACATTTTATTATAATATGTATTTTATTTTGGACCTCAGGACCTATATTCACATTATTTTGATACGGTTTTGTTGGGGCACTAGCAATACGTTGCAGCTCAAGGGTAAAATATATCGCTCTCGGAGTCTTGTAGCAGGTTTGGTGAGAGTTGTCTAAACTAAGGAACTGATTCATTAAATATCTCAGAGTCAAGATTTGTGAATGATGTACCGCTAGACAAATTGCAGACAAGATAATATTTTCTTGTGCGTCCAAGCATTTTTTTAATCCGGACTCCGCATTGCATTGATATTTGATCGTCAGGTTCTGGTTTACACGTATTCGGAGCAGAATGCTGAGTTCCTGATACTGTTAGAGATGCTGGTCGCTGGAAAAATAGACCATTACGAATCTTGTTAAAGAATGCCCCTTGGCAAGCTGCAGTGAGTTTGCCCCCGCAGACTAGTCGACCTTGACGGGAATTCGTTGGATGTTGCCCGCTTTTTCGTTGAGGACGTCTTCCGATAAATGCTTGAGTGAATCTTGAATCTGCGGTGTAATTTCTAGCGCTAGCCATTTCTTCAATTCCCAAGCCAGGCGATTGCAATAATTCTTATATGTTTTTGTCTGAACCCCTTGAGATTGAATCACTCCACAATCTGCGGGGCCTTCAATTACGCCACTGCATAGTAAATCACAATCTCATGGTTGGTTCTATACTGCACGTTTATGCCGGTTGTCGACTAAGAGCTAAGCTCACATACAGTGAGGGATTTTATGTATAGTTGTGCCGGATTTCATGTGTAGTTTTGTCGGCACAACTACATATGAATACTTGTGAATACAAGCTTAGCTTAGCTCACATACAGTGAGGGATTTCATATATAGTTGTGCCGGATTTCATGTGTAGTTTTGTCGGCACAACTACATATGAAATCCCGCACTGTATGTGAGCTAAGCTAAACTAACTTTGCTCTTGGTCGACAACCGGCATTAGTTACAGTACTGCGACTGAGTTTTAAGTAATTGTTCATTTTATTAGTTTGGCCATAGTCCTCCTTGTTATAACAGTAGTAGAATTTAATACAAAAATAATACAGCTGATTTCGATAACGAAAAGTATTGTTAACGACCGCTTGCAGCGTAGTACCGGTATATCGTTTGTTTCGCCAATGGCTATTATAATCGATGACCTCGCTTATAGTGACACAAAAACTAGCGAAAGCCAATTTTTTAATTAACTTTTTTGGTTATAATTATTTATTTTTTTCGTTTAACTCTGTAAAGCATTGGCTAAATGGAGACAATCTCAGTGTCCGGATTCTCGCAAGATAAATTAACTCCCAACGAAAATTGTAACAGTATAATCTATTAATATTGGTTGTCGACTATGTGATCTAAGATATTTGGATGGCTCAGTGCCAGAGGTGACTAAGTGCCATCAAGAAAAGTGCTAATATTTGTGTGTATTGACCAGCAAAGATCGTATTCTAAGCCAAACATGACAAACAGCCTTGCTGTATCAGTTGCAGACACAGTAATGGTTGCTAGTCATGTTTGGCGTAGATAAAATACGATCTTTGCTGGTCAGTACACACAAATATTAGCACTTTTCTTGATGGCACTTAGTCACCTCTGGCACTGAGCCATCCATTTGTGAAACTATTTCTTATGGGATAAATCTAATTTTACTTTCTTTTGTTTTTAGTTGGTATGTTTTATTTTAATATTTTCAAGCTGTGATTTGATTAATATGTCTCAAAGCTTCGGTTTTGGGGGATATGATAATAAAATGTCTGTTAATCATTCTTTGACATGGTAGATTTCGATACATATTTTGATGTATAGATAACATAGTGATTATGAAAAATACGTCTCTGATATGACATGCCTGTAATTAACAGATAATATTTTAGTTCAAGGTCACTCGTTAAGCGATTATGATCAAAAGATAAGTAAAATAGTTATCTCTGGAATTTAATCAATGTTAAGTATACTTTGTACGTTTCTAATTTACTTAGCAATTGATACAAATTTACTTTATTGTTATCTATATTCCCTGTTGTGTCCTGATTCCTTTTTTGTCTTCGAACAACATTAAAACCAGTTGTTGTTTTTTTTTCCAGGTGAGTTGAAGAATTATTTCGGCTGGCTTCACTTTGCAAACAACGATATGTAAGTAGGTTGTACCTCATAACTAGACTTCGGATTTTAGGTAATTTTAAAACCTTAAGTGATATATGGACGAAAACTTGTATATGCATGTTTCATAAGTGACTATGCCTAAAACTGATACTTTTATAGGACCTAAAACAGCCTATTTTTACGTTAGAGCCTAATATTGCCTTTTTTGCTTGTTTTTCTTCTAAAGTTCAAATTAAGTCATTTTTTATTATAAATTCTAGCATTTATTTTCAGTTTGTACTAAATTTTTAGCTCGGAATGTGCAGTACATGACACATTTGTGACGTGGTTAAGTAGTAAGGAATGTTTCGTCTTCAGTAGAAAAATTCTTTGGAATTCCCAAGAAAATGTAGTGCTTTTCTCCCGACTCCCACATCCAGGGGGGAAAAAAAACGTAACTTAGTTCTCTGGATTACTGAGGGATACAAGGGGTTGAATATGCTAGTATCATAAGCGTAGCTTCTGGGCGCAGGGATTAGGTTTTCACTGTTTTGGTAGTAATACAGGCCCTAGTGACCTAATAGGTCTATATCATTCTTTGTACCATAGGCCTCTATCTGTGTTTTATCATGATTATTGATTATTGGTGTCTTCAATAAATATAATATTCTGCATTGCAATTGAGATATTTCAGAAAATTGGCAACTTAATGATTTTATAAGAGAATATTTTACGATTATTAGAACCTATTTTCCAATTTTTAGAGCCTATTTTAGGTACCTAAAACAGCATTTTTAGCGACCTAAAAGTCCGAAGTCTACTCATAACTCATAAGTATTTATTTACTGAATATTTCATTAATAATCTCTTCCCTAAATTTTGTTATAAGCTGGTTGCCAGTCATTGCCAATGGTTGACCCATCTTCTTGTCCGTATCCTACTAAACCAAACAAATACGTTTGTCCATCATCTGTCTCTGTTAAGTGCTGGCAATAAACGGGACGTCAAATAAATTCTATAACAGTCTGCTGTAGTTTTATTTACTACACAAACCCATCAGCATATACTGTGTGATATGATCCTTCATTTCTTTATATTTCAATTACGTTTTTCATGCAAGTATCCAGAAGAATTGAGATTACTTTGCTATAAATAAATATTATATATATATATTTTTTTAACATTTTGCCTCTCTGTTTTGCTCAGGATTCTTTGTCGCGAGTTATTAAACAGCATGCTTTTAAAACATAAAACAACAAAGGAGGTTATTAATTTAATTAAAGTTCCCAGTAAATCAAGTAACCGGTTCCGTTGCGTTGAAGGACAGAGAATGAAGTGGATAAATGTGTCCCAAAAGTTCATTCACATTAAGCATGCCCTAGTTAATGTAATATTTTCCTTCAAGATACAGAACAATAAGGTAGTTGAGGACCTATATCAGATTTTTCTCATCTAGCTGTCATACTACATGAGGTTAATTAACCACATTCCCATATTAGGCCTATACATATTTAATTGGCAGCAATTGGTAAATGTACGTTCTGTATATACAATTTATTATCTGAACCTATTAATTAAAAGTTATTTGAAAATGAATATTTAAAATTATCCGTATTGTTGGAAGTGTATTATTTCCATGCTAGAAATGCAAGGATACTTCACAATACATGTGACATTTTACTTCGACATATTCACCTTACATAATGGTGTACATAATCATATGTTTGAATTACTTCTTGAAGTATGTGCCTGCTGCCATCTGACATCAGATTCGTCTTGTACGTTGCTGACTTAAAATACAGGGCGCGCCAATAAAATGTACCTGTTTTTAAATGCACATAAGTTCGAGAATAAATGACATAAATCAATTGTAAAAATACAGACATGGAGAACAAAGATGGGAGAATCATTTATTAACAACAACGTGTTCAATATGTCCATCTGCAAGGCCCATACAATGATTCAAACGAAACCCAAAATTGTGTATCACTCTAGCACACATTTCCACCGGAATTGGATGAATAAATTCTTCGGTTCTTTCTCTTGAGCTGGCAGATTGTGTTCGGGTGTCATACACATTCTCTTTTGTGTAGCCCGAAGAGAGAAAATTTGCGAATTGTCTTTGGTGTTGGATCTTCTCGAACATGGAAGTGATTGCGGAATCTCCGCTGTGTCTCTACTATACATTTTGTTTCCAAATAAAATTTGACTATTATAATTCTCTCTGGCGTAGTGAAAACCATTGTGGAATTTTCTCCCAGGCTTGCACAACAATGTGTAGAAAAGAACAGAAATATATATTACCAACTTCAGGAAATATTAAACGAGAAAAAGGGTACATTTTATTGGCGCGCGCTGTATGTTGATTTACACTTTACGGTATATTAACATTTATTTTTCATTCTTCTTCCGAAGAGTTGTTGAGGTTTGTTAAGTTTTCCTTTCGTCACAGCCTGTCAGATATTCAGACTATAATTTTTCTTTCTAACTTCACACCGAAATGATAGCAGGAAGCAGTTGTCTCATTTTTTGTGTAGTGTGCTCTAACCTTGGTTAAAATTTTTCCTAGCAACCTATTCGTTACATTTGAGCGTGCACCGTAAATGCATAGCCTACAGCTGCTTCCTTATGTAGGGTACGATCAACATGTTTATAAAAAACAGAACTGATGTAGGTAATATAATTTACTACTGTTCTGAGTGTTATAGCTAACATCGTCATCGACTTCGTCATGCTCATTATTATTACTTTAATATCCATCGTCATATAATATATTACGATAGAAGAGTGACATGTTTGGTTTCTCTAGTTATTAATGATTTCCCTGTTAAACGGATCTAAGTGTTCTTCTTCTTCCTTATTGGCTTATGACTTAAGCTTTGGATTCCTAATTGGATGTTCATGTGAATATTAAGCTTGGCTTGGTGACGGGAAATACAAAATTTGGCAAGAGCGATTTCGATTCAGTAGTTTGATGTATGTGGCGACATCCAGTTTGTAATCAAGACAGGTTATTGATAATTCCTCAAATAAATAGCTATAATATTGAACATATGTTATATTCTAACACATCTCGGGGGAAAAAAACACATGAAAAATTTTGAATGAATTTGATGAATTTATGCTATTGAATTTATATAGGCCTAACGTTAGTTAGATTACCCGTTCCTTCATATTGTCACATGATTAGGGGCCGTATTTTTTGGTAACAACGATAAGCGCGAAATTTTATAAAACAACCTCCCTTAGCTATATTTAACTTTTATATGCTTAAAATACGAATATGAACCAAACTGAATCCACGAAATATCGCGAAATGTGTATATAAGCGCGAAATATGCCCCTTCTGTCCGTAAAGTGAGAAATGAGCACGGAAATATGCCTTAAAATCACAATATTGTGTTTTGGTGTACTGTATTTTTTTATTTCTTAGCAGCATGCCTTTTTCTGCTGTTTCTGTGGCTGTCAAAGATTTACCGATATATCGATATTTGTGATCGATTACAAGGATTGCAGAATTTACGCAAACATTGTCTGAACCAAAGTTTATCATTGCGGAATGTTCCCAATGTAGTATAAGTAATTTATTTCACGAAATACCCACCGAAATAGAAGGAAGTTAACACCGAAATCGTCCATTTTATTTCACCAATAAATCAGGGCCCTACACATGATAAATCAATAATTCGTTCTATTAACCGGTGTACTTTAAAATTAAGGCAAGTTTTTATTTCTTATTCGTCATTTTACCTCTCCCCTTTTAGGAATTACGCACCCATTACAGGGCAGCGACCTGCATTACATGAACATGGATCTGTCTCCCTGCGTGAGCGATCGGCTCTATGCCGGGGCCACCTCCGAGAGAACACGAACACATACGACGAGACACAACATTCTCACACATTTACTCTAAACAAGGCGATGATGGCATGAGTATGATATCCGGGGACCACAAGGACCTAAAGTTACCCAACAAGCCCACTTAGGTAACCAGGATTGAAAATCGGGCCTGCTGCGAGAGAGGAGCGAACATATCCCCTGCGCCACAGCGATGGACTCTCATAGTACCTTGTTAAATGTTTCTAATTTCGCTCTAATGAAACATAATAAACTCGTTACAACATATCAACAGCTTATGTGAAGGGTTTAGTTCTGATGCACAGTCGTCTCCGCATTCTGTGCTGTGCAGGGTAGCATCTTGATAGGCGCTAGCATAATTTTGTGTTAGCTCTGACCAGTTAAAAATTATCTGTTAGTTTGGAATGTGTGATCCGAATATTTTTTATTTAACCAGAGCTTGAGGTAATTTTGTATGAACTTAGCTTCCGCTACATGAAATTAATCACTTTCCCTCTGTACTCAGTCTCCTGGTACTAAGTCATGCCTAAATGTAATAATCACATGATTACTTTCTCTACTCATACCTTGGGTACTATAGGTAAAGGAAGTATTTTGTTCGACTCCTAAATTCAGTGTCGTGTTTGTAACAAAAATACACATTTTGAGCTTTCCTGAATCTAAAAATTCAAATTTCATACCACTGTGTGTAGACTATGCATTCGAGAACGGCAAATTGTATAAGAACAAACTCTTATCTTTGTGTTAGCTACTTTCGGGAGGGTTTGGCACGAAAATTGGCGACGACTTTCTCTTCGTTCTAATGACATTTTACACGAAAAATATAATTTTTCGTGATTTTCTCGAAAAATGGCTCTATGAATAATTGTTTTAATTTTGTACATTATACTAAGAGCTAAAACTTGTTTTAATTTTTTGCATTACGTGCTTATACTAAGAGCTAAAACTATTATTTGAAACTTTTTTTTCGCAAAGTTTTCTGAAGGGTAGTTATAAGTCAAGCCACCGTTCATAGAAACTCAGTCATGCATTTGAACAATTTTTTCCATCAGACTGAAACAACTGAATATGTAGCCTACTCCTTGCAGTATCATCTCGTATTTATACCAAATGTGAACGAGAATGGTGTATTTATCAACCATGTTTAGGGTAAAGATAGCTGTGTGAGCTCATTATATCAGATTTTATTTGGGTTGTGAATCATAATTGGGGGGGGGGGGGACTCAAAGCACGGTAATGACTTTTTCTTCATTTTAAAATTTAATCCTTCTTGATTTTCCTAAAATGCTTTTACGATTTTGTTTAAAATTTCTATAGGAATTGCGTAATTTGCATTATGCATATTATATATATAAGTATATATTCATATAAGTGTATATATATACAGTATATATATTGTTGTTATAGCATATTGCCTATTGTGTATTGTAATATATTAAACTTAAAGCTGAAACTTATTTGAAAACATTTTCCCAGTATATTCTCTGAAGGGTACCGTAGTTATAAGCTGCAAGAACAGTATTAATTCTGAAAGTGAGTGCGATATATTATTGGAGGAATCATCAGAGTGTAAGATAAATAATTTTAATATCTTAAATTATGTTGTGGAGCTGAAAGATGTTATAATTGCTGAACTACGGCATGAAATTGAACTCTTAAATGACAAAGTGAGGTTAATGGAGCTAACTGCGTGTTCCTGCAAAAGCAGTTCTGATAAAAACATTACATCGCATGCTACTGCCAATAGTATTAGTGATATTGGAAACCAAAGACAAGCCACTGCTAGAGTAAATGACGATGGTAGAGTTCCTGGTACAAGCAAACAAGCAGGTCAGGTTATTTCTCGCAAATTCAGTGATGTTGTATCAGCTCGTGTTATTAATACCAATGACAAAGGATCACCTGATAGTCAAAGTGCAAGTGGTCTGCATACGGTTAAAAACAATGCTGGTCACCAAAATTGTGACAACTCAACAGCTAACAACATTCAGGAAATGTCGGATGATGGCTGGATAAAGGTCTCATCCAAGAAGAAAACAAACAAAATTGTAATTAACGGGTCTTGTAAGGCCAGTGGATTAAAAGTGATGGAGAAGCAGGTAAGACGTAAATCAGTTTTCATTACTAGACTTGAACCTGAAACAACGTCTACAGAGGTAATGCACCACATAAAAGCACATGATTTGAGTGCTCTGAAAGTTATCAAAATGAAAACAAAGTTTGATACATATGCATCATTTTACATAGAGGTAGAAGAAGGAAACTTTCAATCATACTTTCTGGATGAAAAGTGGCCGGAAGGAAGCATGATAAGTGAATTCTACGGACAGCTTCGACCTGAACAAATACACGACAGTGAAGTTAAAAAAGATTGACATTTACCCTCAGCTCAATTAGGCCTACAAAATTATAGTGTGAAATCTGATTTTGGCCTATTATACTGGAACGTTCAAAGCTTAGTGAACAAACTTGACGAAATTGATTCACTCATTGATGCCACTAGTGCAGATGTACTATGTGTTGTTGAACATTGGCTTTCTAAAAATGATTTGCCCATTATCAAAATACCAGGCTATTACCTGGCTGATTGTTTCTGTCGTGACAATAATCGCTCGCACGGTGGTTCTGTTATCTATATTCAAAATAAATATGTTAGTACTAAGCTGGCTGATTTTGGTGCCTTAATTACTCCTAGTATTTTTGAGCTTAGCACTACATATATTGAGAATTTAAACTTACTCTGTGCTGTTTTATATAGGAGCCCTGACAACTGTAGAGATATTTTTAACATATTTTTAAATAATCTTTATGAATTTTTTAATATCGTTTTTACGGTAAAGTCTAATATAAATATCATTCTGGCTGCTGATTTTAATAATGATTTTCTTATAAATAGTAATGGTACCAAAGAATTGAATAGTATTTTTAACTGCTTTGGACTTCGATGTACTGTCCATCAACCAACCCGATTTGGTACTAATGAGTCACATGGTACCTGTATTGACAATGTGGTTACAAATATTGACTATTATAATTGTTCCTCTTCTGTTATGTCAACTCCTCTGTCTGATCATGAGCCAATAATATTTATTTCAAAATTAACCACACCCAAACAACCTAAATTAATTAATGCCCCCACCAAGTACATTAGATTAATAAACGATTATAGTATTGTACACTTCATACATTTATTGCACAATATAAATTGGATGAATGTTTATAATTTAACAAATCTTAATGAGAAGGTTGATTGTTTTTTATTTTTGTTTTTAGATGCTATTGATAAAGCGTTTCCTTTTAATGTTGTTAAACCTAGTCCTACTAGAAGGGCTGTGAACAAAGGCTGGTATAATGCTGAACTCTACAATTTAAAACAAGAATGTTTATATTATTATGACCTATACAAATATTTTGGAGTAATTAGTTACAAAGATAAGTACATTGAAAGTAAACAAACATACAAGAACGCCATTAGAAGGGCTAAAACCTATTATTTTTCGACAATGATAGACAGCTCAACTAACAAAACTAAATATATATGGTCCATGGTATCCGATATCTGTAATAACAATCATACGGCTGAATCTGCCCCAACTGAAATAAGTGTCGATGGAATGAATTCATTTTTTATTACTAAAGTTGATGAAATTGTAAGCAATCGTATACCACCTACTAATGATTTTCTTTTTTATTTGACTGACATCAACAAACCAAACTGTTCATTTGATTTTACTCATTTTACTGTTGACATGATTTATTCAACGATTTTGAAAATAAAAAATAGTTCTTGTTACGATGTTTATGGTATAAATTCAAATATACTAAAATTATCTGCTAGTTACATATGTGAACCTTTGTGTCATATCTTTAACTCTTGCTTGATTTCTTGCATATTTCCTGATGCTTTCAAGTATGCTAAGGTTATACCAGTTCATAAAAAAGGAGACAAACTAGATTATAATAATTATCGCCCTATAAGCATTATTCCTGCTCTATCAAAGATATTTGAAATATTACTCTATGATCAAATTACTCTGTATTTTGAAAACAACAATTTATTCTCAAATAAACAGTTTGGCTTTAGAAAGAAACATAGTATGGTGGATGCAGTCAAGTCCTTTGTTAAATTATGTATTGAAAGTCTTGAAAGCAGAAAAATTGTATTAAATAGGTTTTATGACTTAACTAAGGCGTTTGACACCGTATCTCATGATACGCTGTTACAAAAGTTGGCATTTTATGGGTTAAATGACAGTGTCATACAGTTTTTTCAATCTTACCTTGTTAATAGATATCAAGCTGTTTTTTATAATGGTAACATATCTCATTACGAATTAGTCAAATATGGTGTTCCCCAGGGATCTGTCCTTGGTCCATTATTCTTTATTATATACGTGAACGATCTTCCTGCTGTTATTAACAAGGAAAGTTTCATACCTCATATGTATGCTGATGATTTAGTCTTAACAGCTTTTCACAGCAATGAACTTCTTTTAAATACATATTTAAATGAAATTAACGACATCATTGTTAGCTGGTGCCATGCAAATAATCTTAATCTAAATCATAATAAAACTGTTGATCTAAAAATGAGTATTAAACATGAAAATTTGGACAACGCCGTTAAAGTATTAGGTATTTATATGGAATCTGGACTTGGTTGGCAAACACATGTGAACCACGTAGCTAGTAAACTTAGCAAATCAATATTTATGATCAGATTGTTAAAGAATTATTTGAATTTAGAATCTCTACTGAAGGTGTACTATGCATATGTTTACAGCCATCTTTCATATGGTCTTATCTTATGGGGTAACCACTCTTCTGCAGAAAGATTATTAATTTTACAAAAAAGATGCATTAGATTAATATGTGGAGCTTCAGCAAAAACTCACTGTAAACCACTCTTTGTCAGATTAGGTGTTCCTACTTTGCCATCAATGTACGTTCTCGAATGCCTTCTGTATGCTAAGACGAATCTGTCTACTTTCACCACATGTTCCGCTGTTCATAATTATAATACCAGAACCAGATCTAATATATATACGGATAAATGCAATTTTACTTTGTCACAAAAGAATTTTGATTATATGTCTAAGAAATTTTTAATATTATTCCTTTGCATATTAGGAACTTGCCTATTGGACAGTTTAAGAAGGCAGTTCGTACTACATTATTGGCTAACCCCCTGTATAGTGTACGAGAGTTTTATAATGTAAATTGGTTTTAAGTTATATTGTTACTGTATATTATTGTAATTGACTTTCCTATGACCACTTGGTCTTTTGGAATAAAATATCTATCTATCTATCTATCTATACAGACTTAGATTTTACATCTTGCCGCGCGAATAATGCATCTTTGTATTATTCTGAGACAACTGATTGCGCACTTAATTGGCCTACAGCTACTGTACATTGGAAAATATTATGGATAGAGGAAGTTATGTGTTTCATATCAGATTTTTAAAATTATAATCACAATTTATTTGATTGGTTATATAATAGTTTTAAAATTGAAATGTACTTTTCATACCGACAAGATTGAGAGCTTGGCATTTCTGCTGAAGTTACTTTGAAGGCCATCATATACTATCGTGAGAATTAATTGGACTTGCTATTGCTTGGATGTCGCAACGCCCTGCACTTGATATGGCAAAGCCGTAATTACCATCGTTTAATGTTCTCATCAGGGCCTTGATTCGACTTCTCTCTTGTCTTTGCAATGTCTGTTGTGTTCATAACCGTGATCAAACAGACAAATAAAATGACGTGTTGAGTACAGTGAATTTCATTTGAAATTGATCTTTTCTTTTTTGTAATATTTTTATAATTTCCGGAGAAATGTATCCAGCAAACGTATTCGGATTTCTCCATTGAAATGACTTCATAACCATTATAAAGCTCGTCATGTGGACATCATATGACTTGCTTACATGAAATACTGTAGTTCAAAGCAGAGAACTTCCCTGCGGGGTACATACTATTTAGAGGGCTGAGAGGTGGTGCAGAAGGAAGAGTTTTCTAGACAGATTCTTATTGATTGCCGGCTTGTTTCCTTGCACTCGTGACTGTTGTTACCACAACTCATAAAGTAACGGTCACTTTCCTCGCATTCATTCCTGGGAAGTTCTTTGCTTTGGACAACAGTACATGGCAATAGGTTTCATTTTTTAATATGATTCTTAATGATGAACACTTTTTTTTAACGTGACATGTAACGTGTTCAACTTATGTTAAAATATTTTTATTGCTATAAAAGGTGATTTAAATGTTGAAAATTTCAAAATTCTGAACTTTCAAATTGAAAATTTCAAAATTCTGAACTTTCAAATATGGATATTTTAAGCTTTTTAACCTTGGTCTTTTAATTTTAATACGTTTTATTTTATCTGCCCGAACCATACATGCTATAGGTACAGAAAGTACCGGAATTCGATGTCGAATTTTCAGTACGAATGCTTGTTTTGAGATCCTCTGAATCCAAAAGTACTGTTTTCAGAAACGAGTCGGTGTGTGAACAGCTTAGCTCGAAAACGAAAAGTCGTGTAAAACGAATTTTTATATTTGAGACTTGGCATAAAGCGTGTTGACTATTTCTCTTACTCTTACTACCTGGTTACATGAAGAAAAACTATAGTTCTCTTCAGTATCTATGCCGGGAACGATTTTATGCAATTTGTACATAGGAATTATCTGAAGGGTATAAATAAGTTACTCATTTTTTACCTTCGTTTTGCCTCGCGAATTGTACAACTGTACATAAGGTTGCTGCAACTGAATGCGCAGTCTCGCAATTTATGCCGTGCACTTTATGTCGGCAAGTAAAGCAAGAATATAAAGATATCGATGCTTAAAACTGGGAAAGCCTTAGGCCTTCGAGGGTTTGAAATTATATTTTGTCAGTTTTATTATAGAACGGATCCGTGGGTTTCTCGTCTAATTGTGATATAACTTATCTGGTGAACTGAAGACAATTTATTTGCTTCCTCTGATTAAAAGAACATAATGTATTCCTCATCTTCATTGTTATTAAAATAACATGTATTCCTCATCTTCATTGTTATTAAAATAACATGTATTCCTCTTCTTCATTGTTCTTTAGGCGTTTTATGTTAAAATCGAAACCGTGAAATCTCGTTACAACAGTAATCTAGACGAACTTCATCTTAAACATTTGCCGTTTTCTTTTTCGCAGAATGTATTAATTCGAAAGCCTTAGACAGACACTAGCTCATCCTATATGGAGAGAAAAAAATTCCTAGACGACCATCGGTAGATTAACGAGGACAGCGTGCAACGTGACTTGCCTGAGTGACAGTTTCATTCCGGTTCACCGGGTCACCAGTTTTTCTTTCTCTTCAGACCACAGCCGTTGTTGCGTTAACACAGCATCCCTTCTGTTTATTCATCCTAAGAGGAATTCTCTTTGATACTGTTACTATTATATAACTCTTTGTCTTCTTTTGGTACAGATAGGAGGAAACACCTGGGAAGCACTTTTCTTTGTGTAAATAATAAATTGGCTTGAACGACGTGTGATATAAAAAAGCTCAGTAAACAGTCTCTCATGTTTATTGTTCTACGATAGTGTTTTTTCATCCATTCCCGTTCTTGTTATCGTGGTGGAAACTCGAATTTCCTGCAGTCAGTGGAGGTTAACTAACCTACCTGCATCATTTTTCTACTTACAGCACATGTGTGTCAGTATATCAAAGCCTCTAACTTCTGATAGCTTATATTTAATATCGCAAAAATTGAATATAATCATATTTGCTAGTTGAATTCTACGATTTCAATCTTACCTATTTTGTCTTGTTTTTATTTCCTGACATTAACGTAACTATGATTCATCAAACAGATAGATTAGATATTAGATAGATAGATAGATAGATAGATAGATAGATAGATAGATAGATACTAGATAGATTAGGCTATATATTAAGTACGGCAACTTTAGGCTACTATATGCTGGGTAGCCACGTTGATTATGGTTGATTGTTTAAAAAGTGTTTCTATAAATGGTACATGACATAGGGTTTTATTATTATTGTAATTATGAATTCGTTTTGATAGTATCATTGCTTCCTACATCTATTGTACCTCCAAAATCAAGGAACCATAAAAACTGACTCTTGTCGGACATGTACTAGGAAGTAACGTGTTCAAAGAAATTGGTATTGATCGTGTATTGTTTTTTGACAGTATGATGATAATAACTGCTGCCGATGTTTCCTGTAACTCTAGTATTTCTGTTGTATTCCAGCTAAATGCCTGCTTCATGTCGTGCTATCGGCCGTTAAACACTAATTGATGGCCATCACACACCATTAGTGACCATAGTTATAGGTAATGTGGTGAAAGGAAAATAGATAGGAAAAGTTTTCGGTGTGCTGATGTACTCTCTACGCCTGAAGGAAGTTGGAAAATGAAAACATGATTGCGTTCAGATATTATATTGCCTATTAAGAAAAGTAATTATTTATTATTGTCTTATAAGCACTTACTTGAGAGTACCATCTTTGTTACCTTTAATCTCTTTTTACTTCTCTATAAATAAGGTCCCGGTAATGCAGTGATCATTAAAAGTTTCTAATCCCAGTATATAACGGATGGGTCTATATACTCCTGCAGTGGGTGATGTTATTTGTATACTTTTTTTGCTACCTTTATTATGTAGTGTAGCCTATACTCCGTACTGTGTCTATTCTAGCGCCGTAGCGGTTTATAAGTGTTGAGGGCTAATTTTATTGAATCTCCAATTTTTCTAAATAAATCCTATTATGTCTTTCTGTGTAGTTTAAACTACGATTATAACTGCCCATGACCCTTGAAAAAGCTGTAGCAGTCAGTGATATTTTTCGCATCCTCGCTCACTTTTTCTTTACAGTCATGTCAGCAATAGAAATGAACAGTTCCTATTGCACCAGTCCAAGTGCAAACAGTTTTTATGTAGAGGAGATGGAATGCCATAGAATTGCAAGAATCCAATAACCGTTAACTACATCATCGCTAATATTTTTTAAATTAAAATTTAATATATTTTTAGAATAATGTATTAAAAGGAGCTAGAAAAAAGAACAAATATCTTCGATTTTCTCAATAAAATGACCCCAAAATTGCGACTAAACAATAAAGATGCCCTATTTTTTAGAACACTATAAAAGTGAATGTCTTATATAAGTTACAGGCCTACTAATGTGTATTAAAATAATTATAAGAATTATTACAGATAACGTTCGCCGTACCAAGAAATATTACCTTAAAATTGTAGAATGTAAGCGATCAAACCAAACAAGCTAAATAGTAATTTATTTATATTATTTTATTAATAAATTACTCTATGTAAAATTTCCGTAATCACAAACATATTTTTTTATTGAGTGAAAGTAAGGGCCAGGAATGGAACTGGTTTGCAGAGTTTTTTTATGGACAAAATAGTACAATGACGCGTGCACTTAAATGTGAGAATATTAGAATAGATTTAAGGGAATAGATTTGCGAGGGTTGGTTGGATGGAGTTGGCACAGAATAGGGTTGAATGGCGGGCTCATGTAAGCGCGGCAGTGAACCGGAGGCTCTATTGCCGTTGAGTAATTAAGTGTGTATGTTTATAAATGCCCCAGGTTGACATTCTTCCATAGCGTATACTGTAGTCATCTATGTTTTATTAGTTTTTCGCCATTTTATACGAAAATTAAATCTAGACACGTAAACTCCAAATTACTGTCAAAGGATCAGCATTTCCTGCTCGTGCCATGTTGCGAATGGGCCAGTTCTCAGAACGGGTAGAAATCTAGAATCCATGAAGAAAAGAATCATGCAAGGCATGTTGAAGGCTGTAGTTGAAAGCATTAGATCCCATATGGGCTATTGTTATTGAGGAAAGAAGAAGAAGAAGAAGAAGAAGAAATAAAAAGACAATGGATCGGCAAACTTCAGTCTAGCTATTCAGTTATTATTATTTTTTTTTTATAAAATGGCACGAGCATGTCTGAGTGAATAGCGACTTCCACAGGGCGGGTAGCCAGAAGGAAAATCACAGAAACTTTAGTTATGGATTATTTAGATTTTGATCCGGCTTACAATAATCATGACAGGCCTATAGAAGTACAATATATATAAAGATAGGTAGATATTTATTATACTAAGAAAAATTACAAAAGAGTCTACCGGATTTGACGCTTGTCATTTTACCAGCAGACATCTTAAACACAATAATACATTTTCGTGGAGCGAAAGTTACATATAGGCCTATAGGCCTGCTTCGTTTTAAGCTATGTTCAAATGCTTTCTTTCTGTTCACACCATGACACCATTATATTCTATTACTCTTGCCGTTAAGATATGCCCTAAATAAATAATCTGCAGTAATGAACTGTATTGCAGTTCAGATACTTCGGTAAAAAGAAATAAACAAGATAACCAAATTAAGTATAATAAATGACAGATTAATTGCCCAAATTTATTCAAACTAAAATCATAAAATCTCATAGCCCGTGTTTGGTCTTAAAATGACCGTGAAAAGACGGAACATTCATTATAAATATTATTAACTAGAAAGAAGGCAAAGGTAAAAAGTTTAACAACATCATTTTAAATAACTATTAAAATGAGATTGCAGTGAATAGACAGAGAAGCTGGGAATTTCCCTAGCAGACCTAGCGGGTGCGAGATAAGGCAATGCAGTACTCAGGTACAATGTATCGGGAATCTCCCAAGATCTTATCACAGAGGGTACTGATCCACTTAAGTAATTCTAAGAAGTCGGCTATTGTGTTTAAGCCTAGCTTCTGATGTTGCTACTGATACAACACGCTGTCCGAACCTTCTTAGAAATCCGAGACGCTAAGTTGTGGGTTTTGAGAATAAGGGAAAATCCAATTGATTTCCGTGGGAAACTAACATATTATTATTGGTCGGGAGATTTGCCAATAAGAACTGGTCTATAGTACCACGTGCCGGGATTCACGAATAATAATTAAGAAGAGTAGGGATAAATGTTGGTCCAAGAAAGTTTTCTTTAGGCCTAACGTGGCACTGTAAAATCACTCTACTTCAAGGCCCCGTGCCTATCGCAGTCAAGTCAATTCTACTTCGGGGACTTGTGTCCACCGTATTAAATCACTCTACTTCAAGGCCCCGTGCCTAGAGCAGTCAACAGGACTCTACTTCAAGGCCCCGTGCCTAGAACAGTCAAAAATCACTCTACGTCGAGGCCGCGTGCCTACATCAATCACTCTACTTATCTTTGAGGCCGCGTGCCCACAGAATTAATTGGACTTATAAAATTTTCGCTGTGGAATTAATCGACTTAGAAGGATTCTTACATTCAATCGCGATTAGTCAAAATCATATACGGCAGCAATTGTATCACTAGTAACGATCTACCGAGAACTTGTAACAATATTAATTATTCACAAACAAATTTTGTAATTATTGTCAATGACTGGACTTGTATTTCCAACGTTTTGAATAAACAGAATATTCCTTCAGTGTTCAAAGAAACTGCATTATTATTCAAGCAATAATATTAAGGTGTTCTTCGCTTCCTACCCTGAAGCTAGAGGGAAGTGCTCAACGATCGACTGGCAGACCGGAGGCGGGTTCAACAAATCAGAAATATTCTGTATATGCATTATACTGTGGCGCCCAGGTAAACTACACCACTTCAACACCGAACCGCTGTACATGGCGCCCAACGTGGGGCACGAGTGAAGCTGGACATCAAGGATCACCAACTTCAAAAATCATCCCAAAACGGAAGGAAGACACCGCAGAATTTCTAGAACGTCACCCGTAAAGGCACCGCTGGAATTCAAGATCGTGGTACATCAGTTCCGGAGACCGTCGCAGAAAACATCAAAAATCACCAACAGATAAGAATTTAAATATAAATAGAGTTTCAGTAAAGTAAACAATTTTAAATATCAGTAGTTTAATAAACACTGAATATTAATTAAATTAATAATTAAGCCTGATATTGTATATTTTTCTGAAAAATCTTGCAATTTAAGATCAAAGTAAACTGAAACTCATTAATTAAAGAAAATTAGAGAGAAAAATTCGAATATAATAAACATTTTTGTTTCAAAATAAAATAATAACTCAGGCATATCAAATATTCATTGTACAAGGGTATTTTAATATATGTTATGCATAGTATGTTGAACGTCTTAACCAAAGGTAAGGTAGATCGTAAGAGTGTATCAGTACCCTTATAATTTACGTATGTGGCTGAAAAACGACAAGTGTTTTAGCAAGATGAGTACTATAATAATTGGAGAGGGGCACGACGTGCTCAGTAGGGAGAAAATTGTGAGAAGGATTATGGCAGATAGTGTGGCAACTATTATCAGAATTATACTATGTACCCAAGTAGTACAGGCAATTTACATTTTCGTAGCAAAATTATGTATGCGAACTAGGAACGAAAAGAGACAGATAAAATCAGAAAACATTGGTTTTCGAGAGGGGCAGGAAATGCCCACTAATGGGGAAATAAATAGTGAAATAGGGGAGAATAATGAGGATAGTACCGCAACTAATGAAAATACTACAGTTCATGCAGATAAGGAGAGTCAGGTGAATAAGGTAGCAGAAATTCAGCAGACTGAAAATGATAGCGTAGTTGAATGTAGGCCTAGGGAATTGAATCAAACTATAGACCCGAATTCAATTGCATATTTGATAGCTATGATGAGGGAATCTAATGAAACTATGATGAGGGAATCTAATGATACTAGGGAAAGCATAAAGGAACTGGAAAAAAATTATATGGGATGTATAAAGGAACTGGAAATAAATTCTGGGGAAAAGATAGAGAAACTAGGAGATAAGATAGAACGATCGAGCCAAGAAAATAGACAGAATATAGATAGGATTGAAAAGGAACTCATTGATATAAAAGAGGTCCAATCTAACTTATGTAACCAAATTAGAGAGGAATTTTGTAGGGAAATGATGATGAGTGAGAGGGCCATAAGACAAGAAATCTGGGAAAGTCAAGGGGAAATTAAGTCTGAAATAGAGGCTAAAATGATAATTGTTGATGAGAAAATAGAATCTCAAGGTATGAAATATGAAGAAATAGTATTTAATGAGATTAAACTTGTAGAAGGCAAATTACAGAAATCAGAATCAAGCGTAATAGAGAATATGGAGGTTCAGGTGAACAAGGTGAAAGTAGAGGTAGAAGATAAAATCTCAGAAATAAATGACAAGGTAGTGCATTTTGAAAATGTATTAGCACAGAAAGTAGGGGAGATGTTGAAAGAAGTTAGCACCCTAGCTAAAAAAGTGGAGAGTCATAGGCCTATAGTCGATAGTTCGGCTGAGAATTTTAAGAGAAACATATGTAGTTGTGTGGAAAATACACATAATACACTCAGTACTAGGAA
Organism: Ectobius pallidus; assembly: GCA_964059195.1. Lineage (NCBI taxonomy): Eukaryota > Metazoa > Arthropoda > Insecta > Blattodea > Ectobiidae > Ectobius > Ectobius pallidus. The sequence continues at coordinate 91,841,912 of CAXKWD010000002.1, forward strand.
GGAATTCTGTAATACATTACACGAGACGGTAGCCACTAGCATGCCTGTAGCTATCGATAATAGAATAGATATAGGGAGACTGATAGGGAACGACATTACGCTTCCTAACTTCGATGAGAGCAATACGAGCCCTCATAGTTTTTTGAGAGATCTTGAGGAATATTTTATTTTAAAATCTATTCCATCTCAGTACAAAATGTTGATTATCGGTAGAGCTTTAGATGGAAAAGCCAAAAAGTGGTTTGAAATAATAGTACAACCGGACGGTAATTATGAGAATTTTAGACAGCTGTTCCTAGAAAGATATTGGGGAGAGAAGAAGAGAGCTTTAGCTAGAAATGAAGTGTATAATGGAAGATATTCACCTAGGGGCAACGTCTCTCTATCGGACCATTTCCTAAGAGTAATAGGCCTAATGAAACAATTAGATCCAGATATGCCGGAAGATGTAGCGATCCAGATTGTACGGAGACATTTTCAGCCGGAAATATGCAACCTACTTATAGTAGCTTGTCCCCAAAGTTACAGCAAGGCCTTAGAATTGCTATCAAGATTTGAAGTAGAAAGAAACGGGGAAGAGTATTATGAAAATACCGAAGTTACGCAGGAAAGTCAAGACACGAGAAGAGGCTCGACAAATGATAGAGGGAAATGGGACCAAGAGTACTGCAAAAGAAGTAGAGAATCGAACAGGGGACCCACTTACAATAATAACAATTATATGAACAATAGGAACCGGAATAGAAGAGGCAATAATCAAGAAAATAGGCCTCAGGGCAGGCAAGAAAATAATATTCGATTTTGTGGGAGGATGCCGATGAAAAATTCGCAGAATGAAGATGATCGAATTCCAGGAAGCCAGGGGAACATTGACATTGAAAGCGAAAGAAATTGGGTCAGTGAAACGGCATACCGAGTAGTCACAGATGAAGCAATAAATGACACGAGCCAGACGCGTGGCACGGGAAATAACAGTTATGCTCTGGAGAATGTCCGTCACAGAAATGACGAAATACATCTAAAGCAAAATAGGCCTTTTAAACGATTAAAAGATGCAGTTGAGGGTCGAAATGACGTCCCACAGATCGGGGGATTACGAGGATTAGAGAGACCTAATAATGAAGAAAAATCACTAAAGAAGGCAGCTTCATTAGACCATATTTCAGGGCAGAATAACCGAAAGGCATTGTACTGAGCTGGAATAATGTAGGCCTATAACCTGTAATGTATATTTTACGCGGTAAAATAGCTACTGGCATGATAGGTTATCAGTTCCACATAGGTTTAGGATTAGAGGAATGTGTATAAATGAGAGTAAAATATACGTGTGTGTATTGCAATTTTTATAATATAGTGCAAGTGTAGTGAGAACTGCTTGATCGACCTTGTCAAAGTCTCATGGTAAAAGAGTGTTTCTTTGCATTCTTTATAATATAGTGTAGGTGTAGTGAGAACTGCTTGATCGACCTTGTCAAAGTCTCAATATAAAAAAAAAGTGTTTTTGTTTTTCTTTATGCATTCAATATATTTTATAAAATTTCAGTGAGAACTGCTTGAGCTTAATTTTCATGGTCTCACGAGGGTATATCGGTAAATTTATGGTGTTTACGTAAAATTTTGTTGTAATGTCTTGGTCGTGCAATAAACCAAGTAATACGTACAAGCAACGTAACACTACAGGAAACCGCAAGATGTATGAATGCATGAATGTGATAGGTTCAGAAAACTTGTACATGTGGGACAGGATTTAAGGTGAAGTCTCGTGTCAGGATAGGAATTAAATTAGTTATGTATTTGTGTAAGATAGTTGCAACACTGGAGGAAAATAAGGTATAATATTTTGTGGAGAGATGCAGTATATTCAGCCAGTAAGTCAATCATAGGCTATGATGATTCCTGTCTTAATAGACTGGGGCATATATTGCAGTTCAGATACTTCGGTAAAAAGAAATAAACAAGATAACCAAATTAAGTATAATAAATGACAGATTAATTGCCCAAATTTATTCAAACTAAAATCATAAAATCTCATAGCCCGTGTTTGGTCTTAAAATGACCGTGAAAAGACGGAACATTCATTATAAATATTATTAACTAGAAAGAAGGCAAAGGTAAAAAGTTTAACAACATCATTTTAAATAACTATTAAAATGAGATTGCAGTGAATAGACAGAGAAGCTGGGAATTTCCCTAGCAGACCTAGCGGGTGCGAGATAAGGCAATGCAGTACTCAGGTACAATGTATCGGGAATCTCCCAAGATCTTATCACAGAGGGTACTGATCCACTTAAGTAATTCTAAGAAGTCGGCTATTGTGTTTAAGCCTAGCTTCTGATGTTGCTACTGATACAACACGCTGTCCGAACCTTCTTAGAAATCCGAGACGCTAAGTTGTGGGTTTTGAGAATAAGGGAAAATCCAATTGATTTCCGTGGGAAACTAACATATTATTATTGGTCGGGAGATTTGCCAATAAGAACTGGTCTATAGTACCACGTGCCGGGATTCACGAATAATAATTAAGAAGAGTAGGGATAAATGTTGGTCCAAGAAAGTTTTCTTTAGGCCTAACGTGGCACTGTAAAATCACTCTACTTCAAGGCCCCGTGCCTATCGCAGTCAAGTCAATTCTACTTCGGGGACTTGTGTCCACCGTATTAAATCACTCTACTTCAAGGCCCCGTGCCTAGAGCAGTCAACAGGACTCTACTTCAAGGCCCCGTGCCTAGAACAGTCAAAAATCACTCTACGTCGAGGCCGCGTGCCTACATCAATCACTCTACTTATCTTTGAGGCCGCGTGCCCACAGAATTAATTGGACTTATAAAATTTTCGCTGTGGAATTAATCGACTTAGAAGGATTCTTACATTCAATCGCGATTAGTCAAAATCATATACGGCAGCAATTGTATCACTAGTAACGATCTACCGAGAACTTGTAACAATATTAATTATTCACAAACAAATTTTGTAATTATTGTCAATGACTGGACTTGTATTTCCAACGTTTTGAATAAACAGAATATTCCTTCAGTGTTCAAAGAAACTGCATTATTATTCAAGCAATAATATTAAGGTGTTCTTCGCTTCCTACCCTGAAGCTAGAGGGAAGTGCTCAACGATCGACTGGCAGACCGGAGGCGGGTTCAACAAATCAGAAATATTCTGTATATGCATTATACTGTGGCGCCCAGGTAAACTACACCACTTCAACACCGAACCGCTGTAACTGGTCTTCTAAATAAACCTTATCATAACGACATTTATTAGAAAATTATTCCTATTAGCAACTACTCAAACGCTCTATCCGTAACGCATTGCATTTCACTTATCTGTTGCACACTAAAAAGCCAGACGCATATTCCTCTATGTTGACTTTTAGCAACGAATGGACACTGATCCCTACAAGAAATTAAAAACTTGTATTTTCTTTTTACTCCTTAATTCTTCCGTCCCCCCCCCCCTTATTCATGTGTTCTGCTGTGCAACTTTATTTCGACCATGGCCCCACTGGGATAGAAAAGTTGAGAGGCCTTCTCTCACTAGGTAATTTCTGAAGTACAATATATTGCTTTATACCTGAATGTTTGCAATTCTTTAGATCTTTTCAGTCTCGATGATCAGTATTTTTTCAAATTGTTGACATTTTCTTTTGTAGCATAATTTAGTAATTGTCTTCTCATCTTTCTCAGGTTTGGTCTATTGCTTTATTTAGTTTTAATAACAAGAGAGTCAGCCTCAACGTCGTTTTGAAAACGAAATAAATAGCAGAGAATAATTTTTAATACATAATACATTTATGTAGCAGAGAATTCATGCGTAAATTACACGTAGGTCTTGCTCAAATACTTCGAAAAGTACAGATAGCCTTCATGGTTTTAATACATACCGGTAGTTTTTAATACTAATTTTCCAGTTCTTCATTGTCATACATAATGAAATACTAAGGGTAAAATCTGTTTTTAATACGGCAATCAAACTTATCCATATACTTTAAGAAACAGTGCTTTGCCCTTGATTTTAAGGTGCAGTGCTAATCTGAAACAGCAATTTTTCATAATTATGGACCAAAGACGTTGCAATGTATGATGCTAATAGCAATACACACGTATAAAGCATATCTGCGATGTGCCGGTCCTCAAACGAATTTCTGTCTGTGCCCTAGAATAGAACAACCTGAGAGTAAGTTGCACTGCCCAATGTTGAATCCTGACTATAAGCCTGGAAAATAAAATATATAGTGAGAATAAAATAGGATATTTTTAAAGTAGAAGAGAAGAAAGGGAAAAGTGTTGAAAGCAGGGGTATTACTTGTCAGATTATTAATTATATCACTACTTATTAGTTGGATCTCATCGTGTAGTGCTTTTACTGTAGACAGGAAAATAGATTGCTAGAATCTCAGCTCAAACCAAATGGTGTAATTTTGGAACTATTAATTTTATGTCACACTGACGGCCCGTCACTTGGGCTGATGCCATCTGTTGAATTCCCGATTTTAAATGAAAGCTGTAGCACGTGCAACGCGTCAAACATTCACGTCGACCTGTTCTTCCTAAGTGGAGGAATGGAAATAGTATGTTGATTGCTTTACTTCCTTACAGCTTCCGCTCTTGCGCCGGGTCGTCGTTTGTCGCTAGAGAGTGTACTAACATCCACGACGGTCACAGGCTATAATTTCAGATAAACAAAGTCTTCTTTAAAAGAACTCTCAGCAGAAACGATCTGTAGGCCTACTTTTTTTTTTAGCTCTTAGTGATGTCAGTTCAACGTACCACTTTTTGACGGACCTTAAGGAAAAGAGAATATAGATAGGCAGGACTTGAAACAGCTGCTAATTTTTGCCTAGGAGCCTTCTTTTCAGGGTTCGGATTGTTACACCATGCATAAGTAGTCACAGTCAAAATATAGTGATTGCATGTCCCTAATGAAAGATAGTAGCTGGTCGTGACAATTATTAGCCTGCTCTTGGACCGTCGAACTTTGGGCGTAATGGGAAACTTGCTAAACTCGTCAATATTTCTAAGAAAAAATTTACATACTTAAGTACCTTAATTTTTTACGAACCTAGTGCATTGATTGTGAATAGGGAATACTTGAGTTCAAAGTTTCCACTCAGTAAGTCCTAACAAACAGTCTTCAGAAGTGAAGAACAAAGTTTTAAAATAGGTTTTAATATTGATCAATCTTCCCCACCAGTTCTGCATGTTTAATATTGAAATTTCTCGTTTAGTAACAATTAAATGATGCTTGAATAGTGCTATTTATAGCTTTTTCTGAATAAAAGCTCTTAAAGACCATGCAAATTAAACGCAAAAATTACTTACAAATTAACCCTTTCAGAGCTGTATTTATGTATTAATATAAGCTATCATCAGCTGAAATCCTCAGTAGATCTAACTTTGAAATCAATTAGGAAAATTTACAGGAAATAACTGGCTTTTATGAATTATCACTTTAATACCTTATTTAAAATCCTCCCATTATAACAAAACATTGCTCTATTAATATTGTATTTCTGTTTTATGCGGTTTTTGGGGGTGACACACTTTACGTCAATAACAGTGAAAGAAACGTAACTTCATGTAAAATTAACAAAACAAGATGTAACCGAGCGAGGTGGCCGAGATGGTAACGCCTTGGGCTCGCTTTCGGAAAATCCCAGGTTAAAATCCCGTGGCCAGCCAGGTTGACGTTTTTCCCATGCTTTCCCCAGTCATAAAGCAAATGCCGAGATGGATATTTACTTACCATTAATCTTCCTCGCTATTTCATCCTGTATAATATTCATTTAAATTAATGTCAGTGGAAATTTACTAAAGCCATAAAAACACACCATCAATAGAAAATAGTTGAGCATCAATAGCTGCATGGCCTACTGGTATACACATAGAACCTGAACTCCTGATATGACCTCCATGCTAAAAGGAGTGTAAATAAAGCTGAATTTAAAAAAAAAATAAAGAAAAAACAAACAAACAAATAAACAAGGTACAAGAAATGGTCTATGGGCTTAGTCAGTGTTTCACTATTCTTTGTCATAGAAGGCAATCTGTTCTGAGCAGAAAGAAGTATAAGTAAATGAAAATTGCAGTCCGGCATGGGTTTATATGTTCTGTGAAAAATTGAGGCTCGTATATTTAAGGGCTAAATTAACTAACTTATGAGGATAGGCGATTTTGGACAAACTAAAAATCAATCTTTTTAAAGCTGTATTTTGGTGATCTTATTTGTGGAATTTAGTGGGCCTATGTTGGACCAAATTTTTATTTAAACTCTTTTTCATTTTGAATTTAATAAAGTTTATATCTTTCACATTTCAGAAATTTAAGACTGAATTGGTCTTTTACGCACTGGTTAATTGAAGTTACATGAGCTACAGAAAATCACTGACGAAGAGCGACTAAACATAACAATTAGGGCCAATTGCTTGAGAGTTGATATTATTTTCACAGTTTATGTACCGATACACGACATTGCGTCAGGTAGGCTACATGGTGCAGATTTTTTCGCGAGGTAATCACTAAAGCTGTAATACATTTCAAATCGACAGTTCCACCAGTTTTTCTACAAACTTAGATTATGCAGTAAAAACATTTTTACCGGTAAAGACGTATGCAGTGTAATCGCCGGCCCGCGATACAGATATGATCATATTAGCCTAGTTCCCTCAGCGTGAAGTCAATCTGTTACTAATTCGAGTTAGTGGAAGGGAAGTAGCATTGGAGGAAATGGAAAACTAATAGCAATAGATTGCAGGAGCCAGACCCTTTCTCTCTAGTTAAACTAAGGCAGAACAACATAATTCTTCAACACATTAAAGAGATCCTATTGTATGTAGGCTACACCATTTCTAATTTAAGATACTCGAGCGTTCTACACCAAGAAACTATCCTTGTGGGATTCATGTAGGGCCGGCTAATCCATTTAGGCAAACTAGACAGCCGCCTAGGACGGGACATTTTTAGAAGCATTTAGGGGCGGCAACACTTAGATTAAAGAGCTGAATTTTCCAAAACAACATTAAAATTTAAAATAAAATTGTCTACGATGTAGTTTCTTGTTCGTTTAAAATATAGGCTATATAGCCTATATGAAGTTATAACATTTTCAATTAAATGTATTTTTTTATTTAATCCCCATGTCATCTAGATATGTTATAACTAGGGGCGGATTTCTATGACCTAAAAAGTAGGATATATGCATGCATTTATGACCTAAAAATATTAAAATATGACCAATAAAATTTAAAATATGACTTTACTACTTACACATTCTGTATTTTTTAAAAGTTTCATTACAATACATTTTATTAAAATATAGTGTTAATAATTTAAAATATTTGTAAATTCTCAAAAAGTATCATTCTAATGCAAAATTTACAAAATATGATATGAAACTTCAAAACTTCTTTAATACGCACACAAATATGCCAAAAAGTGACCTAAATATGCATATTCATACTAAATATGCTACAATAGTTGAAAATGTCCTAAATACGCAGTTATGTGCACAATAAGAGCCATTCCATTTTCACCAGGATGCTTGGAATCGGGTTTTAATTAGTCGGAAACCTGAAATAATGCAAAGGGGAAAAATATAGCATGTCATAGAAATCCGCTTCTTAGTTATAACGTCTTCATGAATACAAGCCTTTCTCAAATTAGGCCAATTCAAATCAATTTTATTTAACCACTTACCAATCCCAGGTTGGAAAACGTGAAATTTCATGTTAGTCGCATGGTAAGAAAAGGAATGATTGAAGTGGAAATTGGGGGGGAGGGGGTACCGAAATTAGTCTCGCCTACGTCGCCAAAATACCTAGAGCCTGGATTTATGGGCATATGAAAGAAATGTAAAAGAAAAACTTGGATGAATCGAAAAAAGTTTATTTTTTAATTAGTTACACGAAATTAATCACTAGTTCAAGTGCGAACTTTTGAAAGAAATAACTTATTTAAGTTCAAATTTTTACTTGAAAGTAAATTAACTTCTTGCAGCAATTGGAAGTTTCGTTATCTGAACTAATTTTGTTACGCTTATTTTCCGAGAGAGGGTGGAGTCAAGATTTTCTTAATTAGTATTCGATTGTTCGCCAAAATTCTTTTTCCATATTTGGAATTGCTTGCTTTAATCCATTCGCTACCTGTGTTGCTTTGAGCGTGTACAATGACATAATATTATTCATTAGGCCTACGTTTAAAATTCAATACGTAGATATTACGTGAAAGTTATTTTCGCCTTGATATAAAAATTACTTACCGTATTATAACGATATGTTGAGTAGGTCTATTAAGTAATTGACTTTAATACTAATAATTGCTGAATAATAATTATTCAGCCATGAAACTTAAAATCCCTCTTGGGCAAAGAGCAAGAGGGAAGGAATTTGTTTCGATCCCAAACCAATTTTTATTCTTTTGTCACTTATAGTTTCCCTCCATTATTTTATATAGTTTGGTCTTTCCTATGTATAAGGACGTTCTAGTTCTGTGTTTTCAGAATTTATTTTTTAACGTGAAATTAAAAACAAACCTGATTAAATCAGTAGTAGCTATGTAAGGTAAATTACAAGAACTACATAATAGAGACATAATTCGTGCGAGTAGTTAAATCGTAGGCTACTTCTAAATCTTAGTGCTATAGATAGTAAAATATTGCACCTTGTTAAGTATTCGTAGCCTATAATTGAGTCTGCGGTCGTAGATGCTGCTCACATTTCCGTTAGTTTCGAGATGTCAAGAAGCTGGAATTGAATAGCTTCACATAACGTGGTTGCTTTTTAATCTTGCTTCCTTTGCCCTGGAATCTGTTTGCAATCTGCTGTGTAAACACACCTGTACCTGACATGTACTCGTATTATTGTCAAACTGCAGAAAGCGACGCGGCACTGAAACCTGAAAAAAACATTGCATTCAGGGAAGTCCAAAACACACTTTCTTGTCCCTGTAATTGCAATTTTTCCTTCTTCGAAACAGTTCATTATGTTATTGCTTATTATTGTGGATCAAGAATAATTTTAAGGTATTGAATTATTTTTTGTCATTGACTTTCTGTCAGATCCAAAATTCATTTTAGACCGGTTGATACGGCCAGCTCAATTACTTCTGGTTACTGTGAAGGCATTCATAGTGATAGAAGGCTCCTATTTCCTCTGAAGTGTGCTGGATATCCAACTAACATCCAACAAAAGCTATTTGAGCTTCTTGTAATTCTCCTTGATTTTATAGATGTGTTGCCACTATTAAACTTCCAACCCTCGTATAAAGTGAACAACCTAAAAGAGACATGGAAATTTCTTAATAATTATTAAGAATTTGTGGATGTCGTCTTTGAATTCCTGTACTTTACCAGCTGTGCCTTCTGTTGGGCAGATGAAAATTGGGAATTGTTACAGAATTTGAACGTTTACTTTAACAGAATCCATTTGCATACTGTTTATCGCTTGTCTATGCCGAGGACATCAGACAAAAATTATAATTACAGAGTTCAACCTGAAAAAAGAATTTAAAATCAAGTTGTACCCTATTTGTTCCTGTGATTTTTCCTGCACAAGTGTATAATTAAATTAAATTTGTGTAAGGTAGTTTCTGGAGCTTGACGAGATGATACCAAATTGAATAAATTTTAAGTGACAAAATCACAAAATTTGGTATTTTATAGCGTGACAGAAAAGTCTCGAATTAATATTCGCCAACCTCAGATTAATCTCAGCGTGTTCGATCTTTGATTTCGTTTCAGCTTTCAATCCCAACTAATTTCCTTTTGAGGTTCTTATTGCAAGGCGCTGCTGCGTTACATTTTGTTTGATACTGCTATGTGAGTGCTAACTATATTATGTAACTTAAGTAGCTTGGTGGCCTTTTGAATCAATCAGTGTGTTTCCTGGCTGCGGAGACGTTTCATGAGCATTGACCGTGAAGTACTATGTAGCAGGTGCTACTTCTTTCTTCCATGAAATTCCTCTTCAGTACACTTCAGATTACCTATGAAGAGAAAATATTTAAGTTTCCAAAGTATGTTTTGTATAAGGTGTGGTTGAAACACTAAATGTCACTCATCAAAATTACAAAAGAGCGAATAGAAACAAAGACAAAATATTTAAAATATAGTGATAAAAGAAGAAAAATTCCATAAATTCAATTAAATAAGCAGGTTTTCAATTTTTTTCATTGGCTTTCTAGGTATGTAGGAAAATGTTAACTGGTTGATATAAACTTAAGAACTGCAGTTTACTGATCATGAACATTTATTTGGAATCCTTGTAATTCATTAAATACCCGAGGTCCATTGAATAAATACTGAAGTTTTCTCAAGTGCCTTAATTAGCATATTTTGAAAAGAGAAGGTTTAAATAAGCTTATGTTTCACATCTATTTCCAACGGTCTTTTGTTCTGGAGTTGATGCACTCATGAGACACATATGCTGGCCATGTGCAATTGACAGGGGATAGTATTGAAAATACTATCCGAAAAAATTCTAAAACTTTTTCTGTGAGTTATTTATTTCAACGTATTACTATTTACAAATAAAGCATTCGAATTGTTACAATTAGAATATTAATAAAACCTGGAAGATCAAATATGGATATTAGTTACTGAAACTACGGCCATTATTCTTTTTTGTACTTTTCAGAAACATTAATTTGCTTCAGGAGTTTCTGATTTGCTGTCCTTAGTTTTGCTTATAAAAGAAAATTCTGTCTTCATTGCTTCACTTTGTACAATTTTCTTTGCATCTTCACTGTAAATTGAAAACAAACCATTCAGCACAAAACTTAACAAATAGTAGGCGTAACAGGCATAAAGTAAAAATGACCAGTACATGTTAGCATTAGGCAGTAATAGTATGAACCGACAGAAACGATATCACTTTCGACCCGATGCCAACTTAATGCTTGGCAGTAACAAATTATCGCAAGAATTCTCTCCAATCGAGAATCTCTGGTAGACAATTGACACACTTGTTGCAAGTAGTTGAGCTATCTAATGGAAAAGATCACAAAATATAGCGCAAAAAATATGTGTACTGTTCACAAAAACCGAAAATTTAGGTATCCCGAAAAATTTGGAAAATTTATTCGAAACCGGCACTGTACTGTACTAGTAGGCAAAAACCGTGACTTCTGGTCACCCTGAAATGGAAGATTTTTGTTTAATCATGAACAAAAAATTTGAAACGAGACATGTTTAACCTTTATGTATGATTTCCTTGTTAACGAAAACTTGGATATACATTACTATGCTTGGATATACATTCTTGTGTTGTGAAAGTTTACTCACAGACATTCCTAGCCTCCGGGTCAGGTACTGACAGCTGTTAATGAATGGTATAATCCACACGAACATTCAAATCAGAGAATCCCCGCGAGGTATACTGCATCGACGAAGTGACTCATGGACAATCTTAGTCTCTTCATTTCTAGTGGCATTACATTACATCAAGTGATTTTATATGGGACTAGGTATTAGCATCCACATCTCATAGTCAATCCTATGATGTAAAATACAAATGTACTTTATCAGTAATAAAAATACACACTAATATTTTTTTTATTACGCGTAGGTAATCTATTATTAGAGGTCAAACATTGGCGTATTATACAACTAATATTTCTCGGTTGTGAAATTGAAGGGTTGTCGTATTTGAAAGTAAAACGAACTTGTGTGATGTAATGTGTAAAGATTTGAAGGGATTGAAAAAATCTACTTATTATAACTTATGAAAGAAGTCTTGTTAGCGAATCCTTACTGTTGAAGATTTTGTACTAGAATTTTGAATAAATTTTGTAAAGTGGCTGGGAGAATAGATATATAAAAAAATATTTAAACATTTGTTGTACAAAACTTATTATCAAATTTAAACGATATACAGTATTCTATTTTTTAACATTTTGTTTGACAAGTTAGTAGAGTATTTTGTGAACTTATAATTTGACATTCTTTTCTCTGAAATAATTTAATATTTAGTGAGAATAATTTTGGGTTTTGTTTAACGAAGCTATTATACAATCTCAGGCCAGAATTGGAGCTATGCCTTAGACCTGTTTCATTACATTTAGGTTCAAAAGTGGGCAAGAAATAATGGCTTTATAGTGCTTCAAAGTATCCCAAAAGGATATGTTCTACAGTATATCTAAAATAAGGATTTCTTTATCTAAAGTATATCGCCATTCCAAATTGAAATTCTAAAATTAATCAGCATTTAAACATTTATTTTCGCTAAATGAGTAGTTAATTAAATATGCTAGACTGCCGACAGACGTAATTCACGAGTCATGACCATTGTCTCCTATTATATAAATAAATATGTAAATATATATAAATATAATAAATATATATAAATATAATAAATTTATATATATATAATAAATTTATATATATAATAAATTTATATATATATAATAAATTAATATTTATATAAATACAATAAATAAATATATATAAATATAATATATATTGGTGTGCCAAAATAATGAGTCGATGAATCAATAACTAATAGCTGTCGTTCTTATGATTTTACATTTATGTGGGGATTTTATTTAGGCATGTAACGTTCAGTATCTACAGAACTACAAAGTATGTAAACTACATCGAAGGAATTAAAAACAGATACTAATATTAATATTCTTACAGGACTTATACTCGGATTTGGTAAGTGACTGCTACGTTATTTTAAATGTGAAATTGGCCTACTTGAGGATCTATAGAGCTGCAGTGCGATTTAGTCAAGATTTTAACGCCACGTGTTAGAGTTTTTGTTTTGTGATAATGAATCACAGTCCCCACCATTATTCTGAGGAAGTTATTAGTTTGATAGCTTTCCCCCTATCATTCTTCATAATCAACGATAATTTTCTTGAGAAAGACGTGTGACAGGGTGCTGTAGGATGTTACCAGAGTGATGAGAGGTTCTTAGAATTTATCTGCTGTAATATTTTATGACATGCTCGTTGAGCTGACGGAAAATTTGCACCCTTTTTTATTTCATTCTACATTGTCACTATTCATCTTTAGCCAGCTTGTTGGAAACGTTAGTCATTCACACATGGGCACCATACGTGATCTTCAGTGCAGAGCAATTCAAAGGATGAGCAATTTCCTAAAACATACTTCAGCGTACACCTGCGCTCTGGCAGCAATGGTTTAAAATAAATTGCAGCATCTCTGCAACGTTACATGAAATTCTCAAGTTTTTCTGGGTGTGTTCAGAAGACAAACAAAAAATCATATAAAGTGCAGTCTTTGGTAACGCCGTAAGCGCCGAAATACCATAAGACGCCAAAAGTAGCGGGACAACGAGGCATGTGACGCACATAAATTAAACTGTTTGATACATGTCTCTATTTAAAATTCCACAACGTATTATTATTATCTTATTAAATATATTTAATTTTAAATCGTCACATTTCTCTGCAAAACTGCTGGGAAACATTCACTTAGAACCAAAAGTTAATGGACGTTAACTCGGACAAAAATGGAACAGGGATTCCACATTTCACCTTTGTTCAGTGTTCTTCTTCCTCATAATTTTTCAATATTTTAAGGATGACATTGCAAGTAGGCTATCCAATATGACAACTCTTCGGATTTAATTTACGGAGTGCTTTCTTTGAAGCTTTTCCAGATGGTTAGTAAATAATTTTGATGTTATTGATATAGTCGAAAGATCTTTTGCTCAGTGATTTTGAAAATTTAATACTAGGCTAATAATACTCGTATTTATATAAATTGTTAGTTTAATTGATTTTACACAATATTTTTAGAATAATTGCCTTGCTTGGGAATCATAAAGCTCGGCGCCTATGAATATAACGGATACTCACATGCCGCGTGTTTGATATTGATCAATAACGTTTAGCAATTCCTCAGATATAGACCAAACACGATCGTTTATCTTATAAAATGCTTGTTATTAATATGAAGAAGGGATTTTACCTGATAAAATGGTCAGCTCGTTACTGGACACGTAAGCATCAATGTTCCGTGATTAATACGTCACATGTTGTCATTAAGCAGCACGAAAACAGATTATGTTACACAACATAACTTGTTTGGAAATTGAAGTATTACAAATGTACAGTGATTAAAATTAAACACAATTTCGATTCCGTGCAAGCCAGTTCGTGTGCTTTTATTCTGTTCTGCTGTTAGCTTACCTGAATTAAGTTAACTATGTCTTATATGCACAATTGGTAGCACTGGTTACATGGTAACTCGAATTGATTCATGGATGGTTGATTCATAGTATGCCGTGTTCTCGGTGCTGTTAGTTTTGTTTTTATATAACAAAGCACGAAAGTAATTATTATTTGTGTAATCTGTTAAATTTTTATTCATGGAATAGTCTTAATAGGCTAAATCCAACTCGAGTTGACGAGTTTCATTTGATAAATTCGATAAACTCGTAAACTCTCGTGGGATTACTTGTGATAATTCCATTTTAACGGAGAGCGATCACGTACAATCTATTAGAACATGTGTCATTGCTTTGGTGAGTTTTAGACGACATTAGCTGTTTCTTTTTGTTTTCCCCATGTGATCAATGCTTTTCAAGTTCGCAGGGTTATTCAGTTCTATTATGCAAAGGGAATTGCATACAAAATTTCAACAGATTAGCAGTAAGTCCTTTCTCTCGTAGTGTATTCTTTCTTTATGTAATTATCTTAATTCTTTATTTATCTAGATAATTTTGAATCCTATAAAACATTGCTTGAACTGTAACTTGGATGCCGCGTACTGCAAGCTTAGGAAGGGGGAGAATTACACAGTAGACCCAGATTAGTTTTATGTTCAGCTAATAAGGATGTCGGTTCATTTTGATGCTTTATTTTATGACGAATTGCACACAAGGATCAAAATTATCTAGGCATGAAGGAGTATGTGTGTCGGCTACATTATAAGACCTAGGCCTATTTATGCTTAGCCCCCATAAGGCTTATCATCATTATTTCTGTGTGTTACATATGGGCCTAAGCTGTACCACGCTTCTTCAGTTCTCTACCAACTTTGTCTATGTTGTCTGTACATGTCAATTTGTTTCATATGTAGCCTAATTAAGATAGAGTGAACAGTGAACCTTTTGAATGCAAATCATCTACTATCCTGAATTTGGATACTTTGCCAGATAATTTAATTATAATGTATTTAAAATCTGTAAGTATGTAATTAGATTATATAAAATGCATTGCTGTTAAATTTGTATTACTGAGCATAATCATAAATGTGATACGACAGTGATGCTTGGAAAAATGTCTAGTAAGAATGATTATTGCCCTTCACATATCTAGAATGTGTGGTGAAGAAAAAGTATAGAAACATCAGTATATTATCGAATTAATAAAAGTTCGGGGTATAAATTTTATTTTCAGTAATCTTTACCTGGTGTGTAGTTAATTGCAATCACAAAACTAAATATTGTTAGTGGAGGAATGTTCCTAAAAACGGAACTATAAAAAGCTAGCCATTTCCTAGGGCATATTGGCTGGAAGCTGTGCTTACCTTCCACCTGATTTACGATTTCTGTTAGTGAACGGTATGAGCTATAAAATTTATGGTGTGAAAATCTAACGTATGGGCAGCGTTTTTAATTGGTGGTGATGTCATAGGCATTATAAATTAAAATGCAAATGGTTGTCAGGGTTGTTTGTATACAGTAATGATAATCTTCCGGTGTGCTGAATGGAGAAAATATATTACTTCTTGCCATTTACATTTGAAGGTCGCACACATAGTTATATCATTACGCGGCCCCCTACTTCGAAGAACAGCGGACACGTTTAATTCTTGCACAATTGTGTTGGGAATTCACAGTTTTTTATTTTTCACAATTTCGGTTGAAGGTACTGAAATAAACAATGTAAAATACATTATACGACCGCTTAGTTTTCTCCGTTTGAGCTTCATGTTAAAGGGAATTAAAACCCCATTAAAACATTTACTACTTCACATAGCTATAATAATTATGTTTATTTTTCTACCTTCAAGAGCACGCCATGTTACAGAACAATAAGAACGAAGTATAAGAAGTGTTAATTTCTTAAGAGACAAATTACACAGTGAAAAAAGTTAACACAAACCTACATTTACATTTTAAATAATTTTAAGGTAAAAAATAACAGTAATGCCACCAGCTCCTTCACTGAGTAATTTCTAGTTCTGAGTGATAATTTGGACTGTCCACATCTTCTTAAGGTGCATGTGGTGACATGTAACTTATTCCTGGCTGATTAAGATGTGGGAGACATTCCATTAGGCGATTTTTTTTAAGATGCCACATTCTTAGAAGAAATGTTGAGCTAATATCGATATAATAAACAAAAAATTGTAACTTTACAAAGGAGTCCAAGAGATGAACAGAACAAGGCAACGGATTGAACGCCGTGGCGTAATGATTGAGGCACTGCGCTACAAGGAAGGTCACGGATTGGTTCCTCAATGAGGTTATTCGGAATTTTCAATTGCCATAATCTTCCTGTTGGCACTATGGTCCTGGGATTGACTCAGCCTCTAACAGAAATGAGTACCAGGAGCGATTCTGAGGGTAAAGGTGGTCGATGCGTAAGCTTGACAACTTTACCACCTTCACGTTCCGGATGTGCAAAAAAAATGTATGGGAGCCGCAACCTCTTGGAACTCTTGCCGCACTGAGTTCATAGCAGAACGAACGATGTCAACACAGTTCAAATAAGCCTACCTAGTTGAATAAGCCTACCTAGGTATGGTTCCTGATTAAAATCAGTAGACTACTGGTAATCTTTATTCGCAAAAATATAATATGCAAGAGAACCATATACTGTAACTTAGTCCATACCCGTAATTCCGGGGTGCGCGGGCAAAGAGAGTTAAGTCCACCATCCTAAAATTTGAGATATGCCCATAGAGTTATAGATAAAAATGTTCTCTACATTTGTGTTAAGTCCAGTAAGTCATAATCAAAATTGTATGGTAGTTATGGATGTGTGCCTCATGGGTTTATCCATCTCTAAAGCTATGTTGGGCTGGTATAGTGTGTTAAGTCACTCTAATTCTCAGTAACAAGAAAGTGAACTTAACTCTCTTAGCCCGCGCACCCCGGAATTAGTAAATGTAACTTCTAGTTGGTTAGGATGAAACATTTAACTTTCAATTCCTAAAAGCAGTAAATTGTTCTTTATGCAAATTCTAAATAACAGCATAATCTTGACACAAATGGAACGAGAAGAAACATATTTTGATGCAGAATATAAAACACTGTATACAGTCTATTGTTTCGTTCTCTGAGACGACAGCTACAACATCACGCCTTCAAAACCACATTCACAGCAAACAAGCCGTACAAATAGAATGAATACATTCACTTGTGCAGTAAACAGTCGGCAAAATCTAAAGCTTTCCAAACAATAAAATTTCACGCTCTAGAAGGTAGTATTATACAAAAAATGCTAAAACTTTCAAAAGTTGATATTCAGTGTGTGATTTATAGAGTAGTCAACATTTTATTACATCTCGGTTTTCGTATTTCTTTAGATATTATTGATTACTTTTTGTCATCCAGTTTTAAAGAAGTATTGATCATAAATTTACTGAACATTACTCTTTAATTCCATAATATTTTTTCGTAGCTTAGCTTTGTTTTCGAAAGTTAAATATAAGCCCTAATATAAAGCAACTTAAGCAAAGTAACGAGATTTTCTTAACCTAAGTATAGAAGGAATATGAAGATGAATTTGCTTCTAGAAAATTAAAATTGTCTTTCATTTTTGCCACAGAGTCCCGAGACTAATCTTACTTCTTCACGTTTCCTGATACAAATGGTAAATACAATACTGCCCGAAAATTGTATGGTTTATTACATTATAACTTAATATCTCATAAGAAAACTTTGTTTAATGTTTAATTTAGCTAATTTAAAAAAAAATTATTTGTTTAATGTTAAATTAAATTAATTTTAAACATTTCAACAAAATCTTGATAGTAATATTTTACATCTTTTTCGTATAAATCTAAACAGGAGAACAACTTTGCATTTATATCTTAGTCTTTCTGAAAAACGTATTAGGTGGTTCAGTTCGTTGGCTTGTTTAGTCCATTAGTTTGGTAATATTTTTAAAGCTATGTTTTATTTTCTTCATAATTTTAATTCCTTCTTTCCTTTCTGCCTTCAGAATGTGAAGGTGTACTAACTTCGACATTTTATAAAATAATCGTGTTTACCTTCATGTATCAGACATCCACCCACATTATATGCAAGGTAAGTTACAACGCATCTCGGGACTGACAGGTGACCATGGCTTACACCCAATCTAGTCAGCAGTTAAATGTGCCAATGCATTTTAATAAGCATCATAATGTTAAACTACTTTTAAATGGATTAAAAATACTTGATTTAATCTACTGCAGTTTTCATATCCTATAATCCTATGACGAACTATGTTTTAAATTCAGAAATTAATTTATGCTATAGTAAAACATGGCTGGAAAGGGTTTCCGTCGGTTTACTGGTAGTCTGTTTCTGGCGTTTTGATTTTGGCCGAATCATGATAAATTGACACTTTTAAACAAATAAATATTAATAATAATAATAATAATAATAATAATTGTGAGAGGAAATTGCTTTTTACGGTGATGTAGAAAAGATGAGGCCATTAGAGATTGGCGCATAAAATACTTTTCTTCAGGCAGAACGGAAACCTCATTCCCGCTAGATGATGGAGGTTTGAAAATATCTACAAGGAGGTATAAACCTAACAGAAAGGTGAAATAGTTTTTAAAAAGTTGAACATTGAAAAATAAATTATTCGAAAAAACAATTGCTAAATCGCGGAACATCTCTATGGAAGAACGACATACCCTCACGTTGAAAAACCTTTTGCGAGAATTAAATAAAAATGTGTTAAGCTTGCAAACGAAAAAATAGCATAGCTGGTGCATTCGAATCCCTATTTAATTGTATCGTGTTTTTAAATGCAACAGTGATTAGTACAACTACGCTGAAAAAACCTTTCAGTTCTCCTAAATCATTACCTTATTTGAGACAACTTTCTCGTTTGCTGATTGCCTTCGGGAGGAAACAGATGTGGTGTAGCATAGTACAACTGGTGTTAAACTCAGATTGAAACGAGTCAAATCTGGGCTTTGCTATTTAATATACTAGAATGGCTGTCGGAATATTGAGCAGTAGGCAACTTTCCCACAAAGTTACATTTGTATGTGCACACATTCCAATAAATTAAACCATTATTAGCCTATAGGTCGGGATTATATAACACAAGACTTTTGTCATAGACAAGCTTTGTTCTGCCTCCGTGCGATCCTTTTTGTGGCTAAACTTCTCATTGCTTTAAATTTTTAGTTTATATTTAAGCAAATACTTCATCGTCTTGTTATAGGCACATTGAAAGATTTAAATTGATCTCTTCGCTCTGACTACGTACGTAATTTTGGATATACACTGGATTTAATTTCAGTATTTTCATTTATATTCTTCAGCATTCATCCTTGCACACACCCAAACCCAGTCGTTAGGGGAACCGCAGATCAATAAAGTAATCTATCAGATTCACGTTCCTTCAGATCAGCACGCCGCTGCCTTCAGATAAGGAGTTTTGTGGATTTCTGGCGGCGATGGAGAAAATCACACTTTCTAACCCGATCGTAACCCGATCAGTCTTGCAAAAGGTACTACTCACGTAAGGCCTACGTAATTCTCAGTTACGAAAAAGAAAGAAAGAGACACACTCTTATGACTTGCCTTACCTTAAGCGCGGATCTTGGTATATTCTCGCTTGACATTACAGTATAGAACAAGAGTATGCGTTCACATAGTGGGCATTCTGCTACTACAATACTACATTCACAAATCACTCTCTTATAGTATCATCAAGATAAAGAAACCCCGCCTTATAGATGTCCCGCCTGGAGCTACTCTACCACCAAGCCAGAGAGGGAATACCACAAACCCCAAAAAATAGTGGTGGTGCTGATTAAAAAAAAAAAACATACACTGTGCAAATTTCGGAAAATTCTTAGTTATCAAACGATTATATGGTAAATCGACTATAGTAAATATCTCAGATCATTTTATCAAACTTGCTTCGCTTTGGGACTATAGGCGAGAAGCGACATTCGGGAAGGAAAGTATTAATTAGGTACCGGTACTGCAGAATACAAACCGCTACACCTGTTTTAAATCTCCAAGTCCTAAAATCATTCATTCATCGTTCAAGAAAAAAAATGTGCAAGTATGTAACAGAATTATTAATTAATGGAGAAATTCTTAATAAATGTTTCTCATTCGTTTCTGAGACGACATTCCTCAGGTATAAGTGACATGGATAAAACAAGAGAGACTTTTCAATAGCTAGCATATGCTTGCACCTGTAACAGGTTTTAGAGGCGTGTAGCAAATGTTACAGAAGACTAAGCAGAAACCTCTGCCTTTATTACAGGAATCTCTGCGGGAGGTTGACCCCACCTTTTAACGACAAAAAATTAATATGTGTAGTGCAAAGTATATAACTTATTTTTAAAAACTGCGAAGAGTTGTAGACCAAACCATGTTTTAGGTTTCTTTTGAATAAATGAATGAACGAATGAATGGCTTATTTTGTCATAGAGCACATTACAATGCTATGGACAGGTAGTTTGCATGCAGTAGATACTTATAGGCACATGAAAAGATTTAAGTTGATCTCTTCGCCCTGAATACTTACATATAATTTGGATATATACTGGATTTAATTTCAGTATTTTCATTTATATTCTGCAGCATTCATCCTTCCACAAGTCCTGACCAGATCTTCAGTCATTAGGGGAACCGCAGATCAATTTTAACAATTAACCGGCATTTGGCACAACTAATTTACAATCGCAAGACCTTGTCAGGTAGGCCACTTAGGCCACTGGTTTTGGACTGTTTCCGGTTGGCGAAGCACAATTTTCATTCTTCATGTAGGCCTACTTAAGATACGACACCACTACCCCTGGCTTTAAAGTTTAAACTGATACAACCCAGATTTTGACTATACTTTTCTCAGTCTGATGGTATTTCGCAGGGGACAGCACGTTTTCGGCTAATTGAAGGGTTAAATCACATCCATTTGCGTTGGATTTGGAGGACCCGATTGCGGTATATAGAAAAACAATTTTTAGGCCTGGTAAACTGAAAGGCTGTCCAAACTTCACTTTTATCGTAATGTTCGCTAAACGATAAAACGAATGCACTATCAATGAAGAAGTATATTGATATTTCTTAACTAATTCACTGATATTGTAATACTTATTTGTCTGTTTCTGTGCCTACATCTACTCATTAACGTTTTCTACAGCAACATGGACGTAAAAGTTTCCAGAGTTATTGAAACAAAAAGTGTTTAATTATTGAAAATTATAAATTTGACAAACTGAACTGTTTAAAAAATGACAATATTACGTTTTGTTGCACAAATAAGTGTTCTAATGCATACGTGATTGTCGTCGAACGTTTCAGTCGTGTGATTCAGTGTAAAAACTTTCCACATTCTCATCCCGCCTTAAATGGTGAAAAAGATGTACTGTACTTGAAACAGTGCAGTGGACAGCCCTAAACCTGTGAAAATTGGGAAGATGTAGTTATAGGTTGTAACAGGAATTTACACACCCTTAAGTCAGTCACCATGTGTTGAGTCTTGCCGCAAACACGCCCTTGAAAGTAGGAAAGCCATGCTGCAAACGGGTTGCCTTTTTTTACTCAAAAAGATTCATGTAACGTTTGTATTTTTGATACAAATTTCTTTTACTTCAACAAGATTGCTTTTAATGGACTGCTAACTTCAGGGAATCATGCTATAGTAAGCTTATCGCGTCAGTGTGCTACTTTTTGTTTTTATAACAAAAGAATAAACAAAACCTTTCTGCGCGTTGGCCCCCATTGAAAGTTTTGAATTATTTTATTTCACGACTAGCTGACCCATCAATGCTTCGCATTGTTAGATTTATGTATATATAGGTTAAGTGAACACAATTTAAAGTCGATTCAATGTACTTCTATAAATCATCAGCCGTACAGCCAACATGGTGGACGTATTTATATTCCACGTAGGCCTACTCCTCCACCCGTAGATTAGCCTACTCTGATTTTGTCTTAAAAAATGTAATCGTTGTTTCAATTTTGGCAAACATACAGTAAATAGCTGGGCGTAGGGGATGCGTTCTCTCCTCTCACGAATACTGGTCGGGACAGGTTACCTAGGTACGGTTTTTCCGGGATTTTTCCTCACCTGTGAGACAAATGTCTGGTAACTTTAGGCCCTAGTGGTCCCCGGATATCATTTGGCAGCCATTATCATCCTCATCCCATCCTCGCCTTGTTCAGAGTGAGAGTGTGAATGGTGTATCTCATCCTATGTGTTTGTGTTGTATCGGAGGTGGCCCCGGCATTGGACTGATCACTCACCCAGGAGGCCCTCCATGTCCTTGTCTGGTCAAGAAATTATGTATGAGATCCATAGATAATCCCCCTCCCGACAGGTCGCGGCCCTCTAAGGCCCGGGTAACGTGGGTCGCTTAGAAGACCCCAAAATGGAGAGGTAAAAACTAAGGTAAAGATAGAGAGATAATATGGTAAATATAAATTAATCCGGAAATTATATCTATTGATATTGTATGAACTATCTTTCGCAATACAGTCCTAGGCTAATTATAAGAAAAGAGTTCAACTCTTAATAATAGAACCCAGGACCTTCTAAATTTACTTTGCGTTACAAAATAGTTGATAATCATTTATAGGAATTCTATTGATAGCCTTTCTCATAATTTTATATCTATTTACATGAAATCACACTGTCATGCCAAGCCACCTGTGTAGTTTAAAACAAATAATGTTGCCATGGGGATTGTGTACATGCAGTATGAATTCCTTTTGGTGAATATCATAACTTTACAACCCTATTTTGGCCCTTAGAGGCCCTTAGAAGCCAAAGATTTTGAAATCCTTTCTTAGTGCGCCTCTAGAGCCTATGAGCAATATGTGTACCAAGTTTCATGTTCCTAGGCTGTATAGTTTTTGAGAAACTGTGATCAGTCAGTGAGTCAGTGGGTTTTGGCTTTTATATATAGAGATTAACATGGATTTAAATTCATTACGATTTGGATTTTCGAATTGATCCAATAACTGTTGAAATTCCCCCTAAGATATGTAATTTATGAAGTCTGTATATTACTGTATATCGTACTCCAGTTTCACCGCCTTGTTTTTATTTATCCGTTTATTACTTGTTTATGGAAAAACAAAATGCAGTCCTGGATTTTATGACACAGCGATAAACCAATTTCATTTCATTGCTTATGCTTTTGTTGCAATTCCCTAACTTAGTGAAATTGTGTGAATTGATTTGCCTGAAAACCCCCATTTGTGATTGGTTTTTAATAAGCTTATTTGGTTAATAAAGTTAAATAATTATAAGTCACATCAGGTGACTAATGCTACATACTTATTAATATTGTTTGCTAGGTACAAACAAATAGGGATTTTTCAGTAGTGAAAAATCTTTTTCCCGGGTTCAGGAGTGGGTGTGTGTCTTGTGTGTCTCGTGTGTCTCGTCCTTAAGTTTGTGTTAGGTAGGGACTGGCGCACCCTGGCAGCAAATCCATTGAGAATATCCCCTTATGGGATCACCAGAGGGTCGTTCGAGACCCGATGGAACTTCCATTCCAAAACAAATAGTTATTTATTACTTTTTTACTTTGTTGGTACTTTAGGCACTGGGTATTTATTGCGACATCACCATTCAGACAATTAATGCCATCAATAAATATTTAGTATTGATGTAAATGTTGATAGTAATCTTAAAATTCTTATTGCTTAGATTTTCCCAGCTTCAGGCTAAATGTAATTAACGACTGTCTATAAAATCTCTACACTATCACTTCTTATTTATGTACCTTACATTTGATGCAAGTTACAGTTAAATCACTAGTTAAACGAGACAGTCTTTCTTCTGTAGGTAATTAGATTAAAGTGTGCTAATAAAACTGTTCATCTGTGATAATGAATTATGTAAATAGCTAAAGTTAGAAATCTGCCCAGAGGAACGTGTACAACGAAAGTGAAATTACTCATGTAAATTAACTTTTTTCATTTTATTTTCTGAAAGTTCGAAACATCCGGCCGACAAGGTAATGGCCACTTGTGAAGTTGTGTAAAATTTCGGTCTTGTATGATGTGCAAGTCGTCTGTAGACAAACCGGTTAACATTAATGTGATGTGATTAATACGATACACACGAAGTGAAAGGACCGATTTTTATATACAAATTTTAAATACCGTATTACAATGAATCGCGAAGAAGCTAAAATGTTTAAGAAATCTTCTAACGAGAACAGGTAATTAATCAGTCCATCCTTAATAGAATGATACTGATGTGCCAAGTGTCAGGCTCATGTAAGCCGAATATTGCGTTTTCGCAATATCCCACGTAAAACTATGTAAAAACTAAATCACAAAACAATTTTAGAACAATTTTTGAGTTAATAAGAATTAATTAATTAATTTAATAACAAATAATTGGCATTATAGTATTATTAATATATATATATATATATATATATATATATATATGCTATTAAATGATAATTAAGCAAGTCCACCGCTCTGGTGTAGGGGATGGGTTCCCTTTACTCAAGCAGCGGCCCCATGTTCGAGTGCTGGTCTTTGTCTGATGAAAAATGTATTAAGTGATGCATTGAAATCCCGCCCCGGATAGATCGCAGTCTGTAAGGCCCGGGCGGCATGGGCCTCATAAACGCTGTACAACGGGGAGATACAATTCTTTAAAAGAACTGGAAAAGTAATGGAAGTTAAATCAGAGTGGGATTGAAATGGTCATGGAAGTTAAACGTAATTTATTATATGTTTTTAAGATTTGCAATAGGCCTAATATTATTATAAGGATGACGTTGGTGTCATTAACATTAAGTGTTTTCATTTGTTTCAGGTAAGATTTCAAGCTTCTATGAGGTGATCTGAGTGAGTAAACTAGAAATTAATTATTATTAAAAGCTTTATGCAGTGCATGTAGGTTTGCACTCTTTTTACTCACTTTTGATTACCGGTAGCCTACTTTATTTTGAGAACCAGTTCAACAATAGGGAAGTTTTCATCCTAATATAAGAAAATCATTTAAATAAATTAATCCTTATGACAAATTGTCTTTAATTACGTAAATTATATGTAGCCTATAAATACTACCCTATTTAATAATTCGTTTCTAGAATACCTCATTTCAAGAGTTAGGATTTTACTGCATTTATATTTTTTGTTGTTGTAAGTCCAGTACATTCCTAGGTATAAGTGTAACCTTTTTCAGAACAAAAAAAAGTAGACTACGCATAGGTGTTGTAGAATTGTTTTGCATTTTTTGCCGATTTTGTGGGATATAGTATTTTGGATTTTCTGGTATTTTTGTACTTTTTAAAAACCACTCATAAACTTCTTTTAGAAGTATAATTTAGTTATGATTATTTTACTCTGATTTTTGGGGGTTTAAATTATTTGATTTCTGTGAATATTTCATGACAAGACTGACACTTGTATGCGTATTTCGTGCCCTAGAAAAATAAAAAGTTACAATGAAAGTAGTAAATTAATGTTTTTTTGAATGAATGTGGAAATAATCCCCTTCAAAATAACACAACGTGGTTGAATTATGTTTTCATTTTTATCTATTTACTATTTTCCATCCATATAAAAGTTGAGGATTGTTTTTACATCTGATGGAGTAAAAAGTCTATCTGTAAAACGTATTTGTAGACAGAAAAAATAATCTCTCGCTATCTACATTTTACACTGCAACTGTGCAAACCGCAGAGACGTTCAAGGAAATGCTTTTGTAATCTTCAAGTAGCCTATGCCTATCAGAATATTGCTCAGGGAATCACTAGCCTTTTTCTCTCCTGCATGATCGTTTTTGTGTTTGTTTTGCAAAATTTGTTGTTATCAGCTTATGAGTTATTGATCCTACTAACTTTTTTCGAAAGGAAGTGGTTTCCTATAAATTCTTTTTAAAACTTTATTTTGTTGAAAATCTAGTGATTATTTTGTAATTTCAAGGATTTTGTTCAATTTCGCTGTAATTCGAGGATAAATTTCAAATAATTTTGTGACTTTCACTAAGAAATTGAATTTTCTACGCAGAAAAATTAAGTTTTAAAGCCTTCGCGTTTAAAGTTATTACCAAAAGATTTCATCCCTAATAATTTTGCATTTGTGTTTTTATGAGAGAATGAATAGTAAAGTTTGTTTACACTCTAAGAAAGTAATTTTAATTTCATTTTTTCCCTGTATGATAGCTAAAATTATATTATTATTCCAAGAAACCAGGTAACAGCTACCTACCACCTCAAATAAATTTAATTAAAACAGTAACAAGTGATTTGGAGAAATTGGAGAAGGAAGTAGAAAAAAAAAGTGATGCTAGTTTTCAACAAAAATAAACTCTCCGTTCATTTGTTGAGGTTCTGACAGGTGAAACGTTTTCTCTCTCAGAACTACTAGAAGATTTACCAGCAAATGACATAGTTTTCTTTAAGTATTAGCCTATTTCAAGTATGCTTTATATGTCATTAAGGGTAAGAAGTACTTTTCGGTTTAACTCATTGTTAACAGACAAGAAACTTTCCTTTGAGAAGCTTCGCATCGTGCTTCTTGTGCACTTCAATGCAGAGCTGTTGAATTAAATAAATGACAATGGGTACGTTATGTAACTTAAGGCTGGTGGTTTAAGAAACAAGTTAATTATAATTCAGAAGTTTTTTTTGGGGGGGGCGCCTTCCACCCCCGGAGTGCCTTCCACCCCCGGAGTGCCTGAGCCATAGGCTATTCAGAAGTATAATTAATAATAGTTCTTTGGTTTTATGGTTAATAAAAGACGGGATTGTATTGCAACTTAGCCCTGTGACAGCAGGAATTTTGTCCCGCAGGAGTTCTTTTAAGCCTACAAACATGGGACTGTCACATTTATCCATACATAAATGCCAATGACCTGAGCCTAGGATCGAACCTACCACCCTGAGCACGGAGACTCAGTGCCATAAAGATTGCGCCATACAGGCCAACACCAATAATTTTATGATATTATGCTGTGACTTTTATTTACCGAGAAGAGAAGTTATATGGTACTAGATATTTTAGCCGGATTTTTCGTTCCTTCTTTCACGCGAAAAGCTATTATTAAATTTTAAATGATAGGCTATAATTTAAATTATATTATATTCGAATTATTATATAATCGTTATTAATTTATATTATTTCATAATTATAATATTATCGTTGCGTCTTATCAGATCAATCTATAGTTCCATTGTGGAAGTATTTTAATTTTCTTATGCGAGAAGTTTCTTTTAGTTGTGGCTACTTGTTTTTTAATCGCCATACCCGTCAAGGATACCGATTCTCTTTATCTAAAACGCTAAAAGAAGTTACTGAAGGAAATAACTGGTATCTCCTGGATTCATTAAGGAAGTTTGCATAGCAATGGATAACCTACTTCTTTTACAGTAAAAGCGGAAATACCTGAAGTTACGCGTGTATGCAGAATAATGCCTTAGTTTCCGTAATGCTGTACGAACAGGTTGTATGATGCAAGTAAGCCCTAACTATTTCTTTAAAAATGTTAAGCCTGTGTAGTTAACATACATTAGTCACAATAAATTATGACTGAAACAAATTAAGAATTAAATAAAATATCCATGACACGAAACATCCCAAAAATAGTCAGATTCGTTTAGAAATTCTTCTCGGTTTTGCAGGTGAGAAGAATTCAGGTTCTGATTCGGAAGGAGAAACTCAAATCAAATAGTACAGATTCGCAATACAAAATTAGTCAAAGGTTTTACAATTTTTTTCATGTAAAATTCGTAAGCACTAGGCCTACAGAAATATATGCAGTGCTCATTGTTTTGAAATCCCTGGTAGGTGGGTGACACAAACGTGCAGGATCCTACCTACGTCACGATCAGCCTTGACATCTTCCTGAGTTCGTTTGCTTTTTGCTTCATGCTGCTCCTGTTGATCCAAAACCTTTGAGCTACGTGGACTTGGACTTACGTGAATATTCAACACTCTAGTTGATTTTCTTAAATGATTATACAGAGTGTTCTTACTCAACGATACTGGTTCGTTGTCTTTTTGGACAAGAGTCGGCACTGAAATTTTAGATCTTCCTTCAGATCATCCTTCCTAGGCCTACCATTTTTTAAAATTTCAGCGTAGACTTAAAAACTCAGTAAGTAGATTTTCAAGCCAGATGGATAATAGTGTTTAGTTTTCCCTAAAACTAAACTAAACTCCGTGGCGCTACATCCCTGGAGGGACTTGGCCTACCACCCGACCGCTGCATCATCTCCCGTAGGCAGATGGCAGGATTGGGGGGCATGTGGTCAGCATGCCGACACCCACGGCTGTTAATGGTGGTTTTCTTGACCGGAGCCGCTACTTCTCTATCAAGTAGCTCCTCAATTTGGAATCACGAGGCTGAGTGCACCTCTACCAGACCTCCCTACCTCAGAAAAATCCGAGGAGGTACCGGGAATCGAACCCGGGTCGACGGATCTGTAGTCAGAGACGCTAACCACAAGACCACGCTTAGGGTTCCCTACCCCTAGAAATAAAATACAAAATCGTTATATGAGACTTATCTGTTGGAGCCTTTTTTAAAAAAAAATACAAGCTCAGTTTATTATTCTGTTACTTAATAAAGTAGGCTGTCTCTTTTTTTAGTAATAACATTCAAATGCAATTGAGCAACTATTCTCCTTGTTTTTGGTACATAAAAACGTAGCAGTATTCAGTTTTAAATTTTATGCATAGAATTAGTAAATACTTTTCAAGATGTTGCATTATGAAATAGACATTAATATGTTTGGAAAACGATTTTGAGGATTCTGTAAATCATTCCTCAACTTGGGATTATTTTGCATAAGAGTGCATGTCTCGACTACGCCCACTGCCGTTTAAAACCCCATATATTTTTTTTTTTGCTTTATATGTGATTACTAGAAAATTTAAAATTAAATTATTTATAATTCTCTCTCCCTCCCCATGTTTATCCCAAACCCTCTCTTTCTGCTTCCTTGCTCTCACTGTCTCTCTATTTCTACCTCTCTTTTTCTCTGTTTCACACGCATTCTATTAACGTACATTTAGGCTATAGTTTCTTTCACTTTGAGGATTTCTTCCGTAGGCTACTTAATACTTTTACTTCCTCTTCCCGTACCATAGTTAGGCCTACTGTAGGTTAGAAGGAGTATTGTGTTCGACCCCAAAATTCGAAGTTGAGTTTTTAACAAGGTCGAGCCCTGAATTAAAAAAAAATATATGTTTTCAGAAACATGTCCGTGTGTGTATCTGTGAACAATCTAGTTCCAGAACGAAACGAAACAAAACAAAATGAAACAAATTTTTGTATTTGGGTTAGGTTACTTCTGGGGATGTTACACGAAGATTGGCAAAAACTTTCTCTTACTTTTAATACTACTTTACATGAAGGTACATAAGGTGCTTACACTAAGAGCTAAAACTTTTATTTGAAACATGTTTTCGTAAAAATTCTCCGACGGATAATTATAAGTCTCCCACTGTTTGTAGAAACTCAGTTTTCTCTGGTGAACAATAAAACTTTGCATCAGGTTGAAACAACTGAATACGCGCTTTCTGCAATACAACCACTTATTCTACATCAGAATGAGAACTTGTTTACGGTAAAGAAAATTACGTGAGTGCATCAGATTTTATTTGGATTTTGTGTATCCTTCGGGGTTGCGATGCGAAGTGGTAACGACATTCTCTTCATTTTTATAACCAAATAAAGATAATTTCATACATAATAGCCTATACTGAGATGCAAAACTTCTATTGGGCAGAGGAAGTTATGTGTTTCACATAATATTTTTTTCAGTAATAATCCACGCCCCTTCCTTAAAAGTGGGCTAAAGCTAAATCGCATGATGCAGTCGGATTTTGGTTTTCCGGAATAAATAGTTGTTCATTCTTTAGACAGCAGCTCAAAGAGGTTAAAGTTTCTCACCAAACAACGCCCACTCTGTTTTAGCACCCTTCAGAAAAGTTAGGAACCTTGAAATTGTACGAAGTTCGGAAGAAACTTACTCTTAGCAGAATTGCTGATTTGGCGTTCGCTTCATTGAAATTAAACGATTATTAGATACCTAGACTAAATTTTACTTACTTTCCCGGTGGGTCTAAGAGTTAGACATCTTGAAAAATAACTCTAACTCTTTATATTAAAAGAAAACCTACATTGATACTGCAAAAAAGCGAAGATTTATTGTAACTTAGGCCTAACAACTCCATACAACTCAAGCATTTCAACTAGGAGTTCAGAAACATTTGATTGATTTTCTTATGGAAGCATATTATAAGAAGTTGCGCTTATGTTGTGTAGGACCATGTGCATGTTTCCTCTATTCCCCATAAGCATAGAGCCTCCAAGTTGAAGTTGCGGTACCTGGACTAATTTTGTGACGCTCAGTTTCTGAGAGAGAGCAAGAGGCACATGTGTTAGCCCAATACCTCACAACCCTTGCAGGAAACTAAGGAAACTAATGGAAAAAGGGCCGAGGAATTTTGTCCAGAGAATATTAATAATAGACTACTAATAGACTTCACAAATTGCGAATACTGTTACTACAATTTCAAGTGAACATTGTAATCTACGTTTCCAGCATTCAAATTTTATGATAGGTATTATACATACTAGTGCTTTTAGGCTAAACATTTTTTAAACTATTTTATTGTCTAGACTTCTTGAGGCTCTAATTTAGGCTTGAAATTCTTTAACGTGCCGTAAAACCAGCTTGAAATCTCTCCCGAAGGACTCCGTGCCCAAGAATATTCTGAAACATCCATCGACAGAAGCCGGGATTGAATCCACGGCTTCAGATCCATTGGCGGACACGCTACCTCTACAGTTTACACCAGTGTAGTCCTACTGTTTTTGGATGAAGGGCCAGATGACACTTTCAAAATTTATTCGAGGGCCGGAATAATATATTAATATTAAAAATAACATTAATATAATTATTTAAAAAATTGGAAGAAATATTATACATCAAACTACACTGCTTTAGAGGCTTATTTCATTAACTTTATTAATACAATGATAATCACGTAATGAGAATATTGAGATACGTGTTAGCTAACTATAAAAAAATTCAATATCTACTTCCATTTGAGTAATGGCAAGCCGCCGAGGCGATTTCAGCAAATCTTGTGACTCCTTCCTCTGCTGAGTTTAAAAAAAAATTAATATAATTTTGTTGTACAAAATGCACACTCACATATCTACATACTACCAAACATGGATTGTATTTTCAAAGCACAATTTCGCAAGTTTGGATACTGCTCCTTGTTAACGACATGAAGTCTCCAAAACTCGACGGGCTGGCAATTTTTCATTGATATAAGAAAATTGACATTCTGTAGATCACGTAGCTCCCTTTGCTTATCTGTATCATCAGTCGAAGATGCCTCCATAGGGTTGTTAAAAAAAATCTAGATTGAACTTCATCAAAATCAGAAAATCTTGAAATAATTCCTTCTGAATCTCTGTCAAGAATTCAGCAAATGGAGAGAAATCGGCACCTTCACACGCAAGCTTAATTGCAGAGCAGATTACAAAAAAAGTTAGGAATTTGGAGGACATTTTATTAACGAATGCGGGCCGCCAGTTGGACCACACTGGTCTACACCATCGCGACCGACGGTCATGTTAAGAGTAATTCCTAACCATACAAACTTTTCTGATACAGGCAATATTCGCACAACCGTGTTTATATGTAATGATAAATTATTTCTCCATTTTATCTCCATTCAAGCTCTTGTTTTGTGTAGCTAATCGGAACTCATGGTTTTAACTAGTGGTCCATGACTCTGCTGCAAAATAGCTCATGACCTAGAGTCCAACGTGATTACCAGTGTTTTATCCGATCTGTCGGGTCCATGCGAGCTTATTATGACCAGATAGCTGAGTTTGAATCTCATCGAGGTTCGTCAAAGTTGGGAATTCAGTTTTTTCTCGAGGCGTTCCTGTTTGTTACAATAGTGATGTTGAGCTTTGTATTTTTTTTTTATTCCTGTTTTCTTTCATATCTTTCCTTCTAAAACCCCCCGACACTTTTCAATAAAAAGTAAACGGCAATGATACCTATGAAAATTTTCATTTGGAAGCTTCTTTATCGTATGTAACCTATAAAAAATAATTATGTATCTCCATTCTCCCCACAAATCGCACACTGAACACTAGATTCTATAATGAATTCTATGCTTTGCTAGTATCGTCGTTTCAATTAACATCACTCCAACATGTAGACCCATGGACCTTACAGTTGAAACGAAATTCACTCATTAGGCCTATAGATAGTTCAACTATGATTCCTATTATTATGAATATGATTTCAGCCCTTAAATTTAAATAAACCTAAAATGTACGTTAGTGTATTGTAGAAGATTTATGGTGCGATCTCTGTGACCTGTGTATTGTACGTGTTACAACAAGTAAGAAACTTTCTCCGCGATCACTGGACACGAAGAAGGTCAGTAGGAACACTGTCGAAATACCACAAAAAGTGACCTTATGTTTTGTGCATCTGGGAAAAAGTAATATCGGAGTTGTACAGTAGATCACTCATGGCCAACAAGATCAGATCGATCTGCCTGTCTTCCTGCCGCGTTTTTACCAGCAAACCATTAATCCTAATCGGGAGTTGTTTGTTCTGACGGGAATAAACCTTTTTCGTAGCGTTCTTTGTTTCTTCTTGAGTTTTCCCCCCGTTTTTGTTTTATCTTTAAAGTTTCTCTTCGTGCAACCTAAACACGCAGAACACTGAAGCGTCAAGTAAGCATTACAATTTTGGAATAATATTTATGAATTTGAGTTCATTATGGAACGCCTATATGAATTAAATCATATCAGACCAGCGTGTGGAATACCAGTAACTTAGACTTTTTTAGTCGCTGTACTTAAAGCCAGCGTAGTCAAGTTTTATATGGATGGTGTTAAACAGTAACCTCATATGTCAAAAACTTCAATTTTACAGCAGAGCGAAAAACAATTTAATATTATTTTTGGCATAAAGGGGAAAGAGCGGGACAGAGTGAATTCTAATGTAAAGGAGAAAAAAAGCTGACATGCGTTTTAACACCATAAGAATCTTGGAGGCAGTATGTCATACGCGGTATATGTAGAGAAATAAAATCGTTTTGACATAAGAGAATGTTTTTAAACTCGTTTTGTGAAGTTTTAAACCATGCCCTGATTATGTTTTTGCTGAAAGAGATCCGCCAAATCTCGTGCCAATTTTATAATTTGAACGAGTACATCGATAATAAGGCAGTCATCGCGTGAAAACATCTGTGAGCCTTTGTTTGATATCAGTAAGGAAAATTTCACCGGAATAGTTGGTTTCAATGTATGGCAAACATAACATTTAAATGAAAATCCTCATATTTCAACATAAATCTATTAAACTTATACTCTGCTTTTATACAGATTTTGAGGCTACGCATGTATACGTCACTAGCAGTAAAGATGCTAGTTACGCCTATGTTGAGTGGAACCGGCAAAAGCAGAAAATTTCTATATGAAATATTTTCGTTTAAGTTTATTATAATAATTCACATAGATTTTGTACACAACTTATCAACATAAACAATTGAATAGACTAGACTTGTTGATAACTAACTGTATTTTGCTAGTTCGAATACCATAAGGCCTAAATATCCGTCGGGATTCTTTAACTGCCGTCTTTAATCAGATTTAATTGCTTAGTAGAAAAGAGATTTTTCAACAAAAATAACGTGTTCGG
Organism: Ectobius pallidus; assembly: GCA_964059195.1. Lineage (NCBI taxonomy): Eukaryota > Metazoa > Arthropoda > Insecta > Blattodea > Ectobiidae > Ectobius > Ectobius pallidus. Next base: position 91,875,749 of record CAXKWD010000002.1, read on the forward strand.
GAAAAGATAAGTTTTAAATTATTTTTATACTTGGCTTTTTATCTGCACGATTGTCATCGTAAGTGTGATCTGTCGGTCGTCATAAATCATCAGACTTTCATGTTGATCCGTTGGTGGATTTCAACAAGGCTGGATTTCAATACCAGACGAATTGACTGCTTGATAATATAATTATAATGTTCATTCTGCTATTATCTTTTTTTTTTTCTCAGGCAGTTCCATTCCCAGATAGTAAGTAACGTAGAAGACGTCGGAATGCATTTCCTTCTAGGGGAAATACGCGTTCAGTTAGTTACGATCAAGTCTAGAACTGTGTACTGGTAAATTGCTTAAAGATTGTATTTAACATAAATTCATTTTAAAAAAAATGTTTGACAGAATCGTCTAAAGATGCCTGTATATTAAAATAGGATCAGCTTTTTATTATTTTCGTTGACGTGCATTATAATTTTTCTGATTAATTTTTAACTAGCCCTGATAGGTTTAAATTTATTCTCAGATCTGTAAAAGAGATTTGTATTATGATTCACAGTACAGTATTTGTTTTGGAGATAAAAATCAACATTTCCTTAGCTGAATGTAGAAATTATGATTTAATTTTTGTTACGATACTAGGGTTAAAAACATATTACGGTGTTTTAGGAAATGAAAGTTTATGTAAGGAGAACATGCTAGTGTCACGTAGTTTACGGTACATTACAGGATACAGGATCAGAGTTTCAGGACGTGCTGTTTACATTTAATCCAACTCTCCGCTGCTTCTCCGATTTTATTGCCTTTGTTCCGGTGTTTGGAGTTCTCAGTAAACTCCTTCAGAAATCGATATAATACCTTTATTGTCTATTTCACATCTCTATCAGTCGCTAGTCCATTCTCTATTTTTGTTACTCTCAGAAATGTGATAGAAGTAGGGTTCTACCCTACTGAATGCAAAATTGCAGTCCAGATGATCATCAGTTCTTCTAGAGGACTAACAATAAAGTGGCCTTTATTTTTCATGTTTTAAAGGGACAACTCATAAGAATACTAAATAATATAATTTATTATATTGTTGTCGAATACATTATAGAGAACAAAATACAGATTTTGGTGTTTAATAGGCTATAAAGATGAGGTAATACCATTTATAACTTATAACTAGTGGAATACGAGTTTGATTACAACTTGTGTTTTGCAGAATGAGGCGAAGCCGAGCTGGATAAGTAATTAAACTATTGTTAAATGAACGTGGATAAAATTATTTACAGTGGTTTCTTTATAGAAATAAGATAATTTGAGATGTGCTGTAATTCAGTTTAGGCCTAACTTATATAACTTATATCGGCGACACAGGTGTTGCGCTCTCTTCCACTATGGCAGACTACTGGTTGGTTAGTTGAGCAGGAATTTTGTCCCGCAGAAGTTCTTTTACGTGGCTGTAAATCTACAAGCATGTGCCTGCCACAATTATGCCACACATAAATGCCATCAACCTGGGCTGGAATTGAACCTACCTTGGGCACAGAAAGCCTGCGCCATTCAGACTGCGCCTCCTAAGAGGGCCGTTTAGGGCGGGTTCAATTCCCGAGTCATCAAAAATAGAATTACAGGTAATCAAGAACCAGTTGACTTGCAGTTTCCGGGCGGTTCTCTTTGTCCTGCTGTCATTCCATCATCGCTCCAGTAAAATCACTTCATAATTTTCTAATACTTCAAAAATGGTTTGTTTTAAAATATTAGTGATTTAAAGGTATATATTGAGGTATGTTATTGTTTTCTTATAGAATTTATATTAATGTTAATTTACTAAAATGAATACATTTCAAGAAAGAAAGATTAAATAGTTGGTATTTTCAGTTTCATTTCAGTGATGTTTCGCCTACATTCTTATTTATCCTGGACTAGGAATCGAACCCGCTGCTAAGTGCAGAGATGCTCTTGCTTGTAAACTCTAAAGTTATTTTCTGAATGCTGGTAGACATCGTACGAATCAGGATTAAAAATTATACCTAAACGTATTTAACTTGAAGTAAATTGTCTCGGAATTAGATGTCTCCTTGAATAAGCGGATGCTTCTAGCATCTGCTCCTAAAGCAGAAAGTTAGATATTAGATTTCTTGGCCACAAAAAAAAAAAAAAAAAAAAAAAATCCATGGTCTTTACGAAAATACTTTTTTTTTCCGAAGTGGATCGGATAGATTCTTCCCAGGTCACAGCACTCACAGAAAACATTAATTGAAGTGTAAATTTTAACCTTCAAATGGCGCATGGCATATTTCGGTCAGAAGCGTGTAAATGGAAGCTCAGAATACAACGGCATTCGATGAACATCCGAGAAATTCCTTTCAAATGTTGCATGTTGTTATTAGAGCATTTCCGTAGCTTGCTCATACCATGCTGCTTTATCTTCAGCTGACCATCTGGTCGGGAATCAGTGAGCGTCTAATTAAAGTTGGTTCTGTAATTGAAGTGTACTCTAGTTTGGCAAGAGTTGCTAAACCCATATTGGGAAGTAGACGTGCATTGGTTTCTGTTATCAACTTCTTACATAGTTCAGTTGTTTAAGGTGTAAGAAATTCGCATAATTCAATGGGGCCAATTTGCCATTATGATTTCGCGCAGGTTGTTTGTCCCCAATATCCAAAAGGTAGATGGGTTGAGTTCGAAACTTCATTTTGTAATGCTTATAGCTAGAGGGATTTGGGTTCAGTCAGTTATTCTGGTAAATAGTAGGCCTATAATGTTTAGAATAAAATCAGGTAAACTGATGTAACAAAGAGCCATTATGCTTTTGTTTAATCAGTTATAGTAGCAATTATGGTATGGAGAATATAAGTTTAAAAAAAATTGATTTCCAAGTTAAGCTCCAGAATAATTCATGAGGCAGGGCTTACGGAAGAACAGAGGTCTAGTTAAAAAAAAAAACAGATTAAAATCGTCCAGCATCAGCTGAACTATACAGATCTGTGATATCTTGACAATAGGCACTCACATAAAAAAAGTCAAATCGGCCGGTTTCGGGATTTGAACCAGGGACCTTCAGAATGTGTGTCCAAGACGTTACCATCTCGGCCACCTCGCTCAGTTTAATGGTCTAGTTTGGTGAGCATATGTAAAAGAATACAGTAGTGTTATTTGCCATAGCTAACTGTATTGCAATTTCCAAAGCCGTATATGATCACAGTAAAACAATATGTTGTCATGATTTGCATTTCATAAGTTCTTTCTAATATATTACTGTACCATAAAATAGTCACTAAATTGGGCATTACTCCAGTACCGGTCAACCGATTTGGTCCAATATCAATAGGCTTCTTCCCAAGGACGTTATAAATGTGTATACCAAGTTTTACGAAAACCCGATAAAGTGTGTTTGAGTTATATCGCGCGTACAGACACACTGACGACTGACAGACGAACAGACGGACAGACATTTTCCCGTCCCGCACACAATCTCATAAAGTACCATACTGGCACTTAATAATATCTGAATATTCTAATGTTACAGTAAAATTTAATAGACCTTTTTATTTGTAATCATGCTTAGAGAATTTCTCCTTCGTTAGAAGGCAGATATAAATTTATGATACTGAGAAAAAATTAACCCGGTTGATGTTTTGGGAGATATAGCTCCCGAAATTTAGATGTTCGGCATGGCGTGGAAGCAGTATGGTCAGCCTTGAGTTCGTGCCTTGCTTTATCCCAAAGTATTTTGTATAAAAGTAAACTTTCCCAGGTACATAGCCGACACGATACGACAGGAAGGGGGAAAAACCGCCGCTGTTTACGGTCGAATCTAGGCCATCAGGCGGTAGCCGATCGTCTTACCTATTGAGCCACACGGGCATTGGGACGAAGGTGTTGTTAGCCGCTGTTAAGAAATCATTGTTTTATTACAAAATAAACTAACTTTCAACGAATATATCGTATTAACCATAAAACAGCTGAGAGCATTTGTAGCCTATATAAAATATGTTTACACATTATTGCATCGAAAAAAAAAATGAAGTTACTGAAATTCCCATAACTGTTGTATAAAAATCACATAGATCGTCAATACGGTTGGCACCATATGGGATTCGAAGCTGGGGTTTTCGATAAATTTCTTTCTATACATGCTATTATAGAAACGAGACGTTCTTGGTTACAAAGTTTTGTAACTTCTGAGGAATTCACAAAATTACGTTTTCTGCAGTAAATCCATCTGCATCCAGTCTTTAATATTTTCCCTGCAGTGAAGATAAACATGACAACGTTTTGATGTAGGCATACGCGGAAAAATTAATCTCTTGGTTCCCTTTAAGTTGGCTTACGTTATTGTTCCCATACTTTATTTCTTATACAAAATAGTATTACTGTAAGTTATTAATTGTTTCTAGCCAGTGTAGTGCGATTTACGAACGCAAAGTGGAATTCAAATTGTGCGAGATTTACTTCCCAAGCGTTTTTGTAACATGCAGTCATAATCCGTGGGGATTCGTGTATGTAGTGTAGAGCTTCAGAAGGTTTTAGCGCATTTTGTATGGCTTCCACTGCATTTCACAATCACAGCAAGTTGAAAGAGCTGTATTACTATTCTAGCCACAAATCGCTGTGTTCTTACTTCTCCGATAACTAAATCCGAGGAATTATATTCTACAGTCGTGCTAATAAAATTAGCTTATAAGGGCGACAAAAGATTGTTTGGTTGATCACCGCCCAAGTTTTACATAAGCTGTGTTCAAATTCTTTCCTTAATGCCCGTGTAGCTAAAAGTTACACCAGTTTTTCCGGTGAAATACTCGGATGACGTTTCTCGCCCGCAGCATTGAAAGAAGACATGTGTCTTCACTTCATCAGTATCGCCGTCTATCAGAGCTGTGAACAATTAGCAATATGTAGTCTGTAGTGAAAAATCTAGTTTCAAAATGTCATAACATTGATTTCAGAAAGCTGTAATGTTCATAAATTTAAGTAAAGAAGACCAAAAAATAAGGAACAATGTTGTTAACAATACTTTAAATTCAATTAGCGATGTTTCCTAACAGATTGTAAAAAAAAAAAAAAAAAAAAAAAAAAAAAAAAAAAAAAAAAAAAAAAATAGATGCGTAATCTAAAAAATCAATCACATGTCCCTGCCAGCGTTCAAACACGCGCCTTTTCGTGATAAAAAGATTAACAAAACAAAATTTGCTGTCTTCAAATGTATTAATATAACATTTCTGGAGTATTGATATGTATTTCAGAAGTAAGTAATAGATTTGCAGTAACAAAATTGTATCATTTACATTTGTTCACATGCAGAGTGCATCATGTTTTACCACTCCCTTTTTAGGGACTTCTAAGCGACCCACGCCGTCCGGCCCTTACTGGGCCGCGACCTGTCGGGAGAGGGATTATCTACGGATCACATACATACTTTTCTGACCAGACAAAGATATGTAGGGCCTTCACAGATGAATGATCAGCCCAATGTCGGGGTCACCTCCGAGACAACACGAATACATAGGACGAGATACACCATTCACACACATATTCACTCCAAACAAGGCGAGGATGGGATGAAGATGATAATGATGACCAGATGATATCCGGGGACCTCAAGGGCCTAAAGTTACCGGCCATTTGTCTCACAGGTGAGGAAAAGCCCCGGAAAAAACCCACCTAGTTAACTTGTCCCGACCAGGATTCGAACCCGGAGCGAACGCATTCCCTACGCCACAGCGGCGGACAGTTCATCATGTTATGAATTTAAAATACCAAAACAAGAGGCGTACTATTTTAACTAGTTTGCTGAAATTTTGTGTATTGTGGCATATTACACGTATTTAGTTCAGTATGAGTCGATTCGTAGGTTTACTTTAAGGAAGCGTAATTTGTTTTAAATTTTTTAAAGACTTTATCATTATGTAAACGTATTAATATAGGGATTTTAGATTATACAGGCCTTGTATTCACACGGGCAGTGAAGTTAGGAAAGAACCCTAAAACCTTTTAAACTTCAGTGAGCCTGATTGTAGGATTTCAAATAGCTGAACCGTCAGCAAGCATCTTCTTACAAGCATCTTCTTGTAGCCACACATTGCCATATTACAATAGTAAAACCTAGTTAACATTTCACTAGTTTCACGGAACTTGTATTTAAATCGCCTTGTTGCAATAGGAGGACGGCGAACTTTCATTTATAACTATGAAAACCAGATAACATTGCTTACAAATTAACTATAAATCACTTAGAAAGCAAATCTGCGGAGACGATTCTTCAATCTAAAAACGGAAGTTCCTATTTTGTATTAGTTCAGTTTTGACCACTCATTATTTACCCGATGACAGTGTGACATTACTTTCCAACACTTAAAAATAATACAAATCTTATGGTTTATGTTGTGAACAGTGGCGGACGCAGGGGGGGATAGGGGGATATATCCCCCCCCCCCGAAATTTGAAAAAAAAGGCTATATATGCACTTCAAGTGGCCAGTTTTATAAACTAATTATATATGTAAGTTAATTATTTTTTTTAGTATTCTTTCTAACTATTCAAATCCCCCCCCCCCCCCGAAAAAATGCTGCGTCCGTCACTGGTTGTGAAGACCAGTTTCCTTCTCATCTCTGTAATTTAAAATTTATTTCGTCTCCCTCTGCCAAGAATCTTATTTGTAAGTAGCATTTCAAAACTAGCTACATAGCTATTATTTTATTTCTGCTAATAGATACAGTACATCTTGGACTTGCAAGCTCATTATTCAACTTATAACAATATGCAATTACTTGATAATGATGAATGTTTGCATGGGTATATCCGTTCAAGACGTGTTATGCGATCGCAATGGAGAAAGTGACTTGCAGGAGGATTTAACTATCATTGTATGAGCTAATGATTCACGCTTTCAGGATACCCTGCACATCTGAATTCAGAGAAAGTGAAGTCTTGGCAGGATGTTGTTGTTTATAAGTTCGTGACTGCTCACTGCGATATATACTTTGTTACATATTAACTTCAATGGAACTATGCTCGTCGATTTCCAGTGATTTATGCTATACCATTTAATGTAAGCGCCTACCTTTCACAGAAAGGTTATTAGGATCAGGATGAAAGCACAAATAATAACCAGCTCTAAGGCTCGGAAGTTAATAATTTTTTACTTTCTTGTACGTACTGTTTTTAAAAATTGTTCTGACCTGGGAACCTAACTCGGGACATTCTCCTTAACTAGCAGACTCACCACCAATAAGCTGTAATGAAGAAATGTTGCAAGGTTATCCAAGTAATCCTTAGATCGCAACTAAAATACGTTAGGCCTGTCGTCTGTATTAAATGTTGTGTGAATGTTCTAGCTAGTTCCTAGCGGGGCGGAAATTCGATGAGCGTGAATAGATCGTGGTGGTTTCTAAAGTCTGGCCGTTTGTAAGAAGGAAACCTCAAGTAAACAAAAACCAGTACACCTGTCTCACTCTAGCACATTACTCGAATGACCTAAGAGTGAGACAGACGTACTGGTTTTTGTTTACTTCTGGTTTCATTCTTAGCTCGTCTCGGGTATAGACCTGGAGTTCCTGTTCAAAGCAGAAGGTCCAAAGTTCGTTTCCCTATTCAGGGAAAATTTACATTTGAAGATTATATTGTAAGTCTTTTTTCATTTTTTTTTTTAACTTGGGTTATATATTGTTTTGAATCACAATTTGCTTCTCGGGAGGGGATCTCGTTTTTCCTTATTCATTCGCAGTTCTTGTACGCAACTATACTATCTTATGTATAGTTAGAGGAATTGTGGTTTTATTTGTATTTTCCCATGTCATAGAAGACGTACCAGCGGGATTATAAATTAAAATGTACCACAAAACCACAATTTTAATTATTTTAAAGAGTAAACATTTTGGACTATAAGAAGGCCTACAAGCTTTAAGAGCATGATATTTTCCCATAAGCTGTAGGCTACTGTACACTACAACGACTATAATAGGTTTACTATAGGTATATACTATTATAGGTTTATAATAGTGAATATAACCTGTTCCAACCACGTGATCCACCAACTTAAAATGGAATTAGATCTTCAGTAACCGAGTTTTATTTAAGTACTGGAACTCCACAGCCATAGCAACAAAACACTCTACTCATGCGTGTTTACGTATCGCGGAGAAAACAAGTATCAAATATTTTGTGATATCAACTTCTGTTACATAATCTCAAGTAATACTTAAATATTATGATTTGTAATTCTTGTAAGATAGTTTAAAAAGTGTTAATGTTATTACTTATTTCTTGAAGTCAATGAAATATGTATTGGATCTGTTTCTCCTATCTCCCTCTCGCTACAGCTCGCTGCCATTTCATTCTACTGCTGAAAATATCAATCACTACAGCGACATCAGCGCAAGGATTGCATTTAAGATCTGGTCGTTTAAGAGAAATTTCATGATCTCTAATGGCAAATAATGTGGGAACATGATTTATATGTTTAATTTTTGCATGCTGTGAACCAACAGAATAAGTAACTTCGTGATTATTTTTAACACATTACAGGAAAGATAAGCAGGTATCACCAAATTTCATGCTACCTATTAAAATGGTTCTTGTTGAGGCTAGAAATTTAGACTGAATTCTTCCTTGACCACGTTTGTTTATGTCAAGTTGGAGTTTTTGCTCTCAATCTTCTCTGAAAATGTTGAATGTGTTCACAGAAACTGCCAGCTGTTTCAGAAAGAACCAATGCAAGGTAACTAGATTTTATCACACCATAAATTCAATATTATGAGGAAATATATTGCTACATCCTCTAAAAAGCTGTTTACGACCTTTATTATTTGCACGATACAGCACTATACTTGGCTTAATAAGACAGAGGGTAAATATAATCATTCAGAAAGAAACTTGTTTTTGCCCAGGGCATGTATGACGTAAAGTTACTTAAATCATTAAACTGGCTGCAATTAATAACTTGATAATTTTACACATCTCAAGGCAGTGCTGAGTATGCTATCAACATTCTGTGATCATCTTATCGGTAGTTTACTGTAATTGATTATAAAAAAATAAGTAAATAAATGTCTGTGCTCATAAGTATTGAAATATCATCGTTAGGGCCCGGATTTTTAGGCTTTTGTAAAAGGTATTTTATTTTCGTGGAATAGCCCTTTTTAGGTTTTAAACAAATGATTTTAGACGTCTTAATAAAATACATATATTAACACCGAAAATTGTATTAGAATTTTGACACAGTTATTCTAGCTTTTTTTAAGAAAATAAACAAGTATCTATTCCTTATATCGGCACTCGAAAAATTGCATAAACAATTGAGATATTTACCCTGTAATGATACAATTACTCTTTCTTTATATAGTATTTTAGTGAAAAGTCAGTGATTCAACGAACGAACACTAAGAAGGTGGCAATAATTAAAAAAAAATGTGTTCATGAAAATGACAACTTTATTTGTTAATTTCAGTGCGTTGTATAAATTTATTTTTATTTCCTTGAAATGCACAAATTCACATATTTATTTTCCTTTGCATTAATTGGAAAATCTATTTAAAAATTGTGTTTTTCTGCAAAAATCATCTTTAGCCCCTAGTTTTTCAGAAAAAAAGTCCTCTTCAGCCCCTAGTTTTTCAGAAAAAGACCTCCTTAGCCCCTAGTTTTTCAGAAAAAGTCCTCCTTAGCCCCTTTTAGGACCTTCAGTCCAATTTAGCCCTTTTTAGGTTCTATAAGATTCATAAATTCGGAAGCAAGTGGCAAATGTTCTAATTAGGAAGCTGGGGAAAAAAAAGGTTAAAACCTTTAAATCCAGGCCCTAATCATCATTCTCTTTTCAGCAGTAGTATGAACACAGCAGCGGGTTGTGGAAAGGAAGATAGGAGACTCAATGAGAAACAGATCCAATACATAATTAATTATATAATTGACTTAAAAAATAATTAACGGGAAAACTTTCTAAACTATTTTACAAGGATTACGATTCATAATATTTAAGTATTACTTGAGGTTATGTAACAGAAGTTATCACAAAATACTTTAGACTTTTGTACTCAAGTAAATAGGCATGGGTAGAGTGTTTTGTTGCTATGACTGTTCCATGCGTATCGAGAACTTCACAGTGATATTTCTTGCGCTTAAACAAAACTCAGCTAATGAAGATCTGGTTGCATTTTAAGTTCGTGGAGCACGTGGTTGGAACGTGTAAACACAAGTTGTGTTTACGTGTAAATTAAAAATTATATTGTTGTCTCTTATATAACTATAGATTAGTTCAGTTGCTGAAGCAAACTCCGATCCCTCCCATCGATTGCAAAACTCCGCAAGTAATTACAGGTGCAGTTGCCTAACTCGTTCTTTCATTGCCTTCTAAAGCGCCGCAATTCCAGTTTCTACTCCCTAAATAGGCAGTTTCCTTGTCGTACTGGTAAATAACGATTTTAGTTTCCTTTTTGAAGAATAAGATATTTTATTATGGTGTCATTGCATTGGTAATGTCTATAAAGATGATGGGCCAGTTCTTCCAGAATGGTTTTCAGGAGATCTATAACCGGTCTACATATTAATATAAAAGCCAGAAGGGTGAGTGCATACACCATTTTAGAAACTCGTTTCAAAAGTTTATCTGGTATTCATGTTAAACTATGTCTTAGAAACAACTCTTGGGATTTTTAGGTGTGAATCTATTACGCAAGTATTCGACTTAAAGTGGTTTGGAAGCTGCAGCGATTCTGTTATTTCCCACAAAAAAGAGTCTGGAAAACAGAAAATTACTTACGCAGTGTCGCCATGTTGATTTAATTTTTCGTGGAACTGTAGTAAACACAGGTCAAATTGTAATTGTATAAAGCAAGTAACTGCTGGCTGTTATAAAGTAAGGAGATCGTCAATGCTGGAATAGAAATTTTGATTCTGTGATCCTTAAATAAACAAACTCCGTGGCGCTACATCCCTGAAGGGACTTGGCCTACCACCCGACCGCTGCGTCATCTACCATAAGCAAATGGCAGGATTTGGGGATGTGGTCAGCATGCCGACACCCACGGCCGTTAATGGTGGTTTCCGTGACCGGAGCCGCTACTTCTGTATCAAGTACCTCCTCGGATTTTTCTGAGATAGGGAGGTCTGGAACGGGGTGGACTCAGCCTCGTGATGAAAACTGAGGAGCTACTTAATAATAATAATAATAATAATAATAAGGTGCCAGGCAAAATAAAACCTTATTATTATTATTATTATTATTATTATTATTATTATTATTATTATTATTAAGTAGCTCCTCAGTTTTCATCACGAGGCTGAGTCCACCCCGTTCCAGACCTCCCTATCTCAGAAAAATCCGAGGAGGTAGCGGGGATCGAACCCGGGCCTATGGATCCGTAGCCAGCGACTCTAACCACGAGACCAAGCAGGCGGTTTCTTAAACAAATAGCCTACTAGCAAATTTTGCAGTTCTGGAAATCTATTTAAGTAATGCCGTCCTGTTTATAAATCAATTTATTCGTATTTATCCATGCTCTTGTGTATGTGTATTTTTTTTAATGATCTAAATTGAAAATAAGAACAACAGACCCTTCGAATTTCTACTAATTGTATAGAACATTTTGTTTATCAGTAGTAATTTTGTGAAATTTATTGTTCTAAAAATGCGTTATTGAACCTGCTTTGTAGGACAATCAATTTCAGAATTGTTTTATCCTGTGAGGACAAGTTTCATGGAATTGGAGTTTAATTGTTCATCACCAGTACCGTCCGTTAATATATCGAGTTCATGACATGTTTAAGGAGGGTTGTCTTTTCAGTCTTCTCAGGCTAATGATCTAATGCTCTCTTACTAGTCGTCATTGAAAATGGAAATGAATATGATCATAGCGCATTAGAGAATGGATTCTATGCACCAATAACTCCAAGTAACAAAAAATAAGTTCCTCATGTGCCTCTTTTCATATAGGCTTAGTATTCTTCGAAAGTTTCTAGGATGTTCATATGAAGAACTCAGCTGTATCGGTCATGATCTTAAGATGAAGTCTAGAAGGGGATTAAGATCTTTACGCAGGGTGAATTAACTGACTTTCATCTGTCTTTATTTTGAAGTAATTGTGTCACGATAGCACGGTTACTTGTAGTCAGGTTCCTATTATCTTCTCGGCTATGTCAGGGTATTATTAACGACTTGCAAACTCCACTACAAACTCGTAAAAACATTTCAACTGTCACCGAGTACTGGCATCTGTCAAGTCGGTTTCAACACTGTTGTCGTTCTAGAAAGTTGATTTTTTATTTTCTTTCTCCAGCATGAAGCTACCTTTTAAAGAGATTTCTCGAAATGCTAGGTTTTTTTGTTACAGTTCTCTGTTTATAATTACACGAACAGGTGTTAAAGTTATTGAGAGAACAAACATTGTTAAATCTACCGTGAATTTAAATTACAACTGGAAAGTTTAGTCTGCGCGATAAGGCCAACAGCAGTATTATTATTTATTACGTAAAGTCATTGAACTTAGCCTACATGGTGTAAGTTGGTTAGTATCACTGCGACGTATACCAACAAACTTTTAGGTGGAAGCAATAAAAATGGATTTAATCAAAATAAATTATTGATTGTCTCTTTTCTCTGTTAACACAAGATTTTGAGGCTTTTACGTGTTTCCATTAGAGATCCTGTAAATGGAGCGAACTTTCTACTAATGTAAGGTGCCCAAATTGGCAAAGTGTACCGTAATATAAGCATAATTATGATATAAACTGTGTAAATGGTTGCCCTAACTTTCATTAAAAAGTGCCGGTTGAACAGCGATTATTATTATTTTTTATAAGCTGAAAAATAGTCGAGGCATGAAAGCTGTGCATACAGATTGATACGCAGTTTCTGTCAACAACAGATATGGTCCTATGGACACAGAATCTAATATGGTCCTATGTTGTAACCAAGAGTCAAGAATATCGAATGGAAGATCTTGGACACCGTCTGCTCAAGAGATGTATTGTGGTCTTCAAGCAGAACTGGTAATTTTTCATCGTTTTAGAAACAAATTATTCAAGCATTACACAGTGAAAATCAGCCACTGAATTTAAGTCGACTTATTAAAAAGGATGCTAAGAAGGCCTATTGAATTTCAAATTAAATTTCGATTTACCTTTACACGACATCGTGTCAGATTTTCACTTCTCTGCTCAGTTTATTTAAAATGTAATGCAATATTTTTGTATTTTAATGCTTAACAGTAAATATTCAACTGTTCTGCGTAGGCTACTCGTTTGAGAGGTGTATAATTCTGCAACTCGTAGGGTTTGCCCTTGACTATCGCCCATGTGAAATATAAGGCGCTAAATGTCACGTTTCTCCCCGATAGTAGAGAGTGTTAAATTATACCAGCAGAATAATTCCTTATCACTCTTACTTTGTAACGCGTATATAGCCTAGCTAAGATTGCAAGGCCATGTTCACAACCCACATAACCAAATTTTACGTTTCACTTCTATAGCATGTAGATTGTAACTTCGTCCAGCATAATCTAGCTCTCTTCATAATAATTATTCTTCCCTGCAACAAAATAAGCCATAAGTGAATTTATCGGCAAACCATGAAGGAGTCACCGAAAATAATAACCTAGTATTCCTATTTTCGTATAATTTATGCAGAAGTGTGGATTATTCAGCTTCCTAATTATGAAATTCGGAATCTATTTCATGGACCGTTATCTAAAAAAATCTGGTTTTGTGAGACTCAAAAGTCCCAAACATATTTTCGTTCATAGCAAATGGGACATTACTGGAGAAAACTATTTAAGAATTCTAATAAGTTTATATTTATTCTTTTAATTTGTTTAGTTAGAAATCATTTTATTTTGTTGGTGTATAGTGTTCGATTAATTTTACAAAATATATGCTATGCCTAGAATTGTTGTGTTGTTAATAGGCTATGTTTTTTTGCAAACTCTGGAGAAACTGTTGCTACGGTATAAAAAAGTACCTTCATGAGGCAATAAATTATTGAAATTTAAATTGGTCTAATTTGGGGGGAATTACACTGTGTATTAAGAGACTTTCTATATATTGTTTCACACCATTTATATGGGTCAGTTCCAGTGCTTTAGTTGGAAAATATTTTATGGGGGTACGGTACTCACCTTACTTCAAAATTTTCCATATCGCCTCATACAAAAGAGTTTTAAAAAAGCGAGCACCTTATCAGGATAGCCAACATGTAATCTAAAGCGAAAGTAATTATTGTAGAAATGCGCACGAAGGTGAAGATTAGAACGCATATCTATTGCGAATTTAATAGTGTTTGTCATTATTAACAAATACACTCTCTTATTGAATTGGACATTTAATAAGTATTTTAGGACAATATCGTTCCTGTACTGCCAGTACGACGTACCGGAGCACATCTTTTTCCCGGTATGGTAGAAGGAAAATAATTTTATACCGGTACGCAGTACCGGTGCGTACCGGCCCAACTAAAGCACTGGTCAGTTCTTTAAATAAATAAATCGGTCCCCTGATAGATAGCTGCCAAAATTATATATCTATTTTATTATTTCTTGTCATCGACTCATGTTGTAATTAATTCATAAAGTTGCTTTGATGTTTATTACAATATCAAAAATAAATCTATAAAATTATTATTATGACTGATTGGTCGAATGAATCATAATGGTTATCCTTAAAAAAGGGGGGTATTTTACCATGTTCACAACCCACATAACCAAATTTTGCGTTTCACTTCTATAGCAATAGCATGTAGATTGTAACTTTGTCCAGCATAATTTAGCTCTCTTCATAATAATGATACCTATTTTATATAATATATACCTATTTTGGGAGTTCTCTGTGTTGACTCTATGTGGGCAAATTTAAGCAAATTTTCCTCGCAGTCATAGCCACAGCACTTAAAAGGTAGGCTCTAATGCGTTAAATGAAACGTACCATATGCTAGTTGTGAATCGATAATAACCATTATCTGCTTTGACATTGGTAGATACCATTTTGATGAGAGATAACATGCGGGCCACCGCCGGTGAGTAATTGATGGTAGAACGACCCCATCTGTGGTTTCTGATATCACCTGTATGAATTCAATTACTTTGCTGATGATCGGTCGAAATTGAGAATCTTCTGCAGATTGCACTTTGGCGATTGACAATTTGTGGTTGAATTCTAATTTGGTCTAATCTTATCTCTAACGATTAATTTACAATTTACATGTTGCTAATTAATCAGTTGTAGTTCCGACATAGGCTGTCTCTAGTTTTCGTTTTAAGCGTTACCTGTTATTAATAAATAATTACAGCAAGGAAGTAGTAGAACTCAAAGCCATTCTGGCTTATTCGTGTGTTACTTAACATTTTGGCTTTGGGGTAGCTGGGAAGTGAATTTATATCCGGGATGAAGCCTCGAGAAAGCCCATGCTCAATATGACGAACCACGGCATTATAACCCGCAGTCTTCCACATATGAGTCCTAGGCCATGGGCAATATCTTTGATAAAATGTTATGCTACTTTAGGTGTTTTTTTCTTTTACACAAAGAAAATTACCATCAGGATCAGGATATTTTGCTTTAAAGTAGGTTTGAGACACCTACTACCAGCACTTTATACTCAGTTTATTGCTAGGTTTGGATTGGGTGGATGGATGTATGACAACTGCATACCTGGTCTCTGAAGAGGTGGTTTCATTACCGAGGACTTATTTAGTTACGCTTATTTTCCTGTGGAGGGTAAGCACATCGCCATAACGACCAGCTAGAGGAAACTAAAGCATGGATGAACAAGGCCGGGCTAGGTTTGGATTACGAAATGGCAATAGACAATTCCTAACCAAGCTAAAAGAATATTATCTATTTTATGGAACTCATCCAACCTCCCCTCGCAAATCCTAC
This sequence comes from Ectobius pallidus, assembly GCA_964059195.1. Lineage (NCBI taxonomy): Eukaryota > Metazoa > Arthropoda > Insecta > Blattodea > Ectobiidae > Ectobius > Ectobius pallidus. The sequence continues at coordinate 91,891,568 of CAXKWD010000002.1, forward strand.
TTCCCTTAAATATATTATAATATTGCCTTCCCACCTAAGTCTAGGTCTTCCAAATGGTCTTTTCCCTTCGTGTATCATCCCAGTCAATATTTTTTAGATGTCTTTCTCCCCCCATGCGCGCAACATGTCCAACCCATTTCATCCTCCATAATTTAATTTAAAAAGTAAAGGGATCCCTATAAAAACCATGGAGGCCCAGAGGGATCCAGAAGGTTGAGGCTACAAGATTTTGGACATTCGGTAGGTGAAGGTGGTAAGGTTGTCAGACTTACGCACCGGCCGCCTTTACCCCCCAGAATATCTCCTCGTACTCATTTCTGTTAGAGGATGAATCGATCCCAGGGCCATAATGCCACCAGAAGGATTAGGCCAATTGAAAAACTCCAACGACCTCATCGGGGATCGAACCCGCGATCTTCCGGTTTGTAGCGCAGCGCCGCAATCACAATGCTACGGCGTATTCCCCGTAACTCTCTTAGGTTTAAATATTTTCTTAAACATCCTGTTAGGTTTCAATTAGTAATTCTAAATTCGTAGTAGAGACATTTACTATAATGATATACTGCATTTAAGAAAGCCTTATGTTGTAGTATTCGCATTTCTAAATCATTTCATTATAATATCTATTATACGACATTTCAAAATGCACGCTTTTGTAATTGATAACAGATTTTGCATCAAGGATCTTAAGATATATTTGTATAGTCTCCGAATTGTCTAATTAAAACAGTTTAATTTTTTAAGTATGTTCGTTGTCTAGTATTTTGTATGGTCCTTTAACGTTTAAAAGTTAATACCGCTAATTATGTTTGTGCGAAGCATGTTTAGTTCCAGATGTAATTTAGATATCATTATACTTGACACGTTGAGCTGTTTTCGGAAAGTAACCGACAAGAAAAGATGGCTTTTTCCCCGACAGGATAAAATCACACCCGTGCTACATCAATCTTTCTCGTAAGATATATCACGTTAAATGTACAGTATACATCCCCCAATTCCATTATTAATGCATGTAGGTACGGCTACTGTTTGTACAGTATTTACATTTCCTATATATATATATATATATATCTTTTTTTGCTTTTTAAATTAAGGAAATGCCAATGAAAGAAAAAAAGAGAGTCAGCATATAAAAAGCTCAGTAGCATCTCGTAAAGGAGGAATCGCCATAGAATAGGCTAAATCACTACTCGTAAAAAGTATTATTCGGGAGTTACGGTTCATCTTATTTGTCAGGACGTGTATCTGTCAGTGATTGCATGTTCGAATTCTATTTCCATCAAGAATTCTTCTCTCCCCTATGACATGCGTTGGCAATGTTGTGACCATATTGTCCAGCGTTGCAGATAATTTACATATTTACATTGTTCCTTGTGTCGTCACATGTTGAGCTTCCTGAACCGATTTTGTACTTGACATTAATCAGAGCAGATCTGACAGCATAATATAACATGTAGGAATACAAAATTGAAACAGTGATTCTGAGATACCAGTTTATTTCATTATAAAATGAATAACGCTTCGTATTTGTAGTACAGTAGTGCGACCCCAAAAATCGTAGCTTAATTTCACTTTTGAGCAGTTTTATCTTAAAAACCGAGGGTTAACAGTAGGCCTATGTCGGACGAGAAAATTTGTTTTTATTTATTTAATTCATTTACAAAAGAGTGGAGTTCGCCGTAACGTAGTGGTTGAGAAGCTGCGCTCCAAACCGGAAGGTAGCGGGTTCGATCCCCAACGAGGTCGGAGTTTTTCAACTGGCCTAATCCTTCTGGTGGCACTATGGCCCTGGAGTCGACTCAGCTTCTAACAGAAAGGGGGTAAAGGCGGCCGAAGGCTGACAACCTTACCACCTTCACGTGCCGAATGTCCAAAATCTTGGACCCTCAACCTACTGGAACCCTTAGAGCCTCCATGGCCTATACAGGGAACACTACTTTTTAATTTACAAAAGAGCATACAGTCGGTAGAAAGGATCCAGTTCAGTAGCGTAACTTACATCCTCACAGACCACTCAACGCGTGAGGGGGCCGAGGTCTGGAAGGGGCACAAGCATTCAAGAGAATTTTCGGGTATTTTGAATCGCGCGCGTAATCTTATATGTATGTTTCCGCATCTGGTATCAAGCGCAGCAGACCTATGCATTGAATTTATTTTATTTCTCACACTTTCTGTTACCGTTTCTAGTGCTGAAAGAATCTTTTTAATGTTGAAATTATTTGAGAACTACAGTATTTAAGTACCAGGCTTAGTGCATTCAGCGTGTCGAGGAAGCAAGGGAACTTGAGTTACATACAGTAATTGAGTTATTTGCCTCTATAAAGGCCAGAAGGCAAAACTACTGCTCAGAACGACTTGATATGGAAATAAGTTGAACTACTATAGTAAGTTTTGCAATTTTCTTTTAAAAGAAATACCTGTCATTTAATATGAATTTTGTTGAATCGTAAATCTGTGAATTAAAGGAAAAATATACATTCAGGGGTTGGTAGGTAAAGGTACATAATTATTTTTATTTTAAACAACCTACTTTTAGAAACGCGTATCGAATAAGAATATTTTTCTGTGTGCATTCAAAAGTAATATGGGGGCACAAAATATTTTTGCTTGGGGACACAGCTGCAAGAAATTACGCCCCTGGTCCATTTTTTAGCGTGGCTGTAACTATGGATCTCTATGCCCAGGGTTTTACCCTCCCGAACCTCACCAGGTTTGCTGACAAAGGGATGTCTGGAACGGATTGCACTCACTCACTACATCTATCGGTGAAATTGTTTGACATATTGGTTAGACAGCAGGCCATGGGATGTATCGCCGTGTATTTTGGTGTAGTTTTTTTTAACATGTAGGCCGATTTATTAAAAACATCTGCGAGACACCTTTGTTTATTTTTTGTTTGTTTTTAAATTACAATTACCACCTATGCTCAGTATTTAAAACCTTAAAAAATTTAGCCTATTTTGAAAAACATAACTTATTTTAACACATTCAACGTAAGCTACTAGTCTGGAGGTATAAAAACTTGTGATACATAGGTTGTAACTTTAATTGTGGCAACTATTTATTTATTACTAGTATATAAGTGACACACCTATGAAACTTATACAGTCCTTCAATGCAGTACCCAGCATTGTCTACAACTCATTGCCGGCGATCTGGAAGTTGTAGTATCCCAGTAGTACCCCCTGTTCTGTTGATGTTTCTGACGGACCGCCCTACTGTCTGCAGAATCTCGGGAACAGTCTGGAATCGAATGTCACGAAGGGGTTCCTTCAGCTCAGGGATTAAATCGTAATCACAGGAGCTTAATTCCGGTGAATGTGGTGGATGGAAAAGCACTTCCCACCCCCAGCGATGGTACAGATCAGCTACAGGGTGTGGCGTGTGCGCCCTAGCATTATCCTGCAAAATGATTGGAGGGTTCTGCAAAAAAATGTGGGCGCTTCCTTCACAGCGCTGGTCTCAGGTTATTTTCCAAAAAATGACGGAAATACTGCGCATTAACATTCTGCCTTTGCGGGATGGCATGCGTTAGAATGACGCCATAGCAGTCGTATGCAAGAATAACCATCATTTTGACATTTGAAGGGATACGACGCACCACTGTTTTGTGCGGTGACCCCTGATGACGCCACTCATTGGATTGCGCTTAAGTAGAGGCTCGTATGACCTGGCCCAAGTTTCATCAAATTCAATAATGCGGCGTAAGAAGGCGTCACCATCATGACCATAACGCTGCAGGTGAGTTTGAGCAAAATCGTATCGTAGCCATAACTGAGCCTCTGTCAAATTCCAGGGAACCCACCGAGATGCAATTTTTCGCTCCCAGGCGTTTCTTTAGAATTTGAAAAACACTCATATGCGACAGTCCCATCTCCAGACTGTCGTCGACGCTTGTCTCGAAGTGCGGAAACAGTTTCCACGTCCTCTTCACTAATACAGGAACGACCTGGCCTAGCCATGTGTTCCATGCGGTCATGCCCCTCGTTGAAGGTTCTAACCCATCTCGCCACAGTCCTGTATGGCAATACCGTCTCCCGACATTCTTCCACAAGACCTTCATGACATTGTCGTGCTATTTTCAGCCAAGTTCGCTGTTCCTGCTTTTTAAACATGGCGAAACACAACACAACACAACACAACACAACACAACAGCTTAGAGCGGTAACTCACAGGAGACTAACTTTCTCTCTCCAAAGCTCATGCGCTTTGAGACGTACGGACGAGTCCGTTTAATGTGAGGTAGGTCAGACCCATATTAACATGTGACATAGACTAAGTTACAACAATAAACTCCATCTGGTTTCGCTTGCACAGCAGTGTTGCCACAATTAAAGTTACAGCCCACGTACATACATTAAATTACTCAAAAGTATTGCTAATTTTTTTAAACCGTTGAATAATGTATTTCAAGTCCATAAAATAGAAGTCTTGAGCATAGGTGATAATTGTAATTTAAAAACAGTTTGTATAGGCCTAGCTCAGTAGGAAAATAAAAATCATTGAGATACATTTGTTTATTTTGAGGATATTTCATCATGGTGATGTTTTATTTTCAGTGCTCTGTATTTTATGGTACCTGTTCAAAAATGGACAGGTGCTTAATACTAGCCAAATAAACATAATACATTTATATTATAAATACAAGGTTCACAAATTTGAAATATTTTATTGCGACTATGTTAGTGTGGGTATCTGTTGCGGCCGAAGGATGCGTTATAGCCAAAACAGTTTTAATTTACTTTAAACAAACCATTGCGTCTAACCTATAATATAACACAATAGCTGAACATTCTTCGATATATTTTTCTTGCCATTTTTCAGTATTATCACACTTTTTCTCTACATTTATGGATCCTCACGTTCATTGCCAATCACTATACTAAAAATTATTGCTATTCGAAACTGTATGCACTTTAATAACTTATTACATGTTTTTTATTGTATTGCATTTTTTTTAAAGTTCCTTCTTTCACTTATTTTTCATATAATAACTATAACATCAGGATTAATAGTCCTCAGTTGCAACACGTGATATCATGGCATGCATAACATCCAGTACTCCATGTGATGTGATGTTTTTTGTCACGTTTTCGTCCACCTGTTCAGTCCCACTGGACGAAAAATTAACATCCTTCTCTTTGTGGTTTCACCAGGAACCAGTGTTGTAAATAACAGTGTATTTGCCTTTTTTTCAGCAGTTTCGGAAGAACCAGTTAAACAATGATGGATCTTCGAAGTAACTGAAAATATGTTAATTCTAGGTAAATATTACGTTTCCTGTAACTGGTAGGCCTATCAAACGCACACTTAGCAGTGGAGGGGAAACGGCGTACCCTCACTGTTTGTTGTTGTTGTAAATTTAAATAAATACTTAAATAATTTATAATTTGGAATCTGAAAACAGTTCTGTTTTTTTCCCAAAGGACTTAAATCTACCCATCAATCGTTCAATGCTTATACCATGCAGTTCATCGGAAAGTGAGCGTGGTTTCAGCTCATGATCATCATCGTAACATCCTCTAGAACCAAACCATAAATTCCCGATGTTTCAGTCATGATATTCATTAAGCTTAACGGTCCAAACATCCAGAAATGGAATCCGGAGCCTTACATGAGAACATGGTTGCGCGAACACCGATCAGCTGATGTCACAAGGGCAGGACGAGCCAAGCCTGCTGGAAACATGGACTTCTATGTAAACATTTTTTCTGAATTTTTGTAAATATCGTTGAAAAGAAAGTATACCGGTACTCAAAACTTATACTAAAATATATTTTTGATTTAAAAAATGCATAGCATAAAATGTTCTGTAATAAAAAATAACATATTCAAAAGTGTTTATAATTATTAGAGGATTTTAAACCAAATGCCTTATAACTTAGTTTGAAACGTTTACATTGCAGTTTTACAGGTTAATTTTAAGTTACTATATGTTTACTAGAATTTTTAGCGTTCCCACACTGGACAATTTGCCACTACACCACTGCTCTTTAGGTTTTTAAACCTATGTTTTTGTTTTTTTTTTTGTTTTGGGGGTTAACTCGCTCACACGAAGATATAAAACTGGGCGTGATTTCTAACCAGTAGGCCCCTACTATAACGGGCTTGAGTTTAACAAACCACCAAATTTTAGTTCCTTTGGAAATGTGTAGGCCCTACTTCATGTTTCTAGAATTTTCTCTGCTTTTTTGTTCTTTATAATAATAATTCCTTTATTGCAACCAAATGGTCATATTAAGGTGAATGGAACAATGGTGGATGACATATGGCAGAGGAAACATGAGCACCCCAAGAAAACCTGCCTCCACGCCATTTTGTCCTCAAATTCCACATGGATCCACAGAGATTCGCTCCCGGGCCCCAGCGGTAAAATGCGAGTTTTTTTTTTTTTTTAAATCACCGAGAGAAGTTACAGGATGTATACATTTCTTTTCTTTCGTATTAATTATTACACCTAAAATATTTCACCTACTTGTCTTATAATTTGAATGAATATCTTAAATACTTCTCAATACTTCCTGTCTATCATTTTCCTTATGATATTTGTATATTAGCCCAGTTAAAAAAGAAGTGTCCATATTATGCACCTTTGCAATTTTCCTCTGTGATTGTACTTATTATTCTGGCACATAAAAGTAATAGATAAGTAAAACATTCCACTGTAATTAAAAAGCAAACGTTTTCTTTTGGATATTGCAAGTTTCCGATCTCACATCTACTAGCTGATGTCAGAAATGCTTAGGTACTACAATACCTCTTGTTAACACCGTGGCCTTGTCCAGTAAAGTTAGAGAGTTTATGGTTGAGTGCAGTAATTTGCATGGTGTATGTACTCATTTTCCCAAGGATTGCACAATAAGGTGGAAGTAAAAGTCTAATTTATCTTCATGATTTATTGTTATTATAGCCTACATACAACGTAAGGAATTCTTGGAAAGCTTAGTATGTAGGCCTAATAGTCTTAAGCGTCCTCTGTTCAATGTATAGTAATTATTCAGTGACATGCAATACCTTCAGGGATCTTCACTTTAACGAATAACACAATAATAAGGAAATTACGCCTGAGTTTACAGCCATAATGAACTTGTATTAATTTCTCGATAGCTCATTCTGTCAACCCATACGCCCTATCCAAAGCATAAGGCCTCCCGGGCGAAGTTTCATTATCGAAGACGAATTTAGTTACACTTATTTTCCCGTAGAGGGAAGGATGACAGATGGCATACCCATCGACTCTTAAGCCCTCTGGGAGGGTACTTAAGCAGCCTATTAGACTACTAGGACTTGATAAAGTACAGGAAATTCTATTGAGACGGTTGGAGTTAGGTTCATTACTATTTATTGTATCTCCAAATCTTTGTGAACCCTATTTTGCCAGAAAAGACATGTTAGGGTTATAGCTTACACAGCAATATATACAGTAAAATATAGAATATTAATTACATATGGTTGTGAATAGATGCTAGATACTGCATAAAATGATTATAATAACATTGCTTCGTGAAAAATTTTTACACATGGAAATTTCGTCACAATCTTCAGAAAGCAAATTTAGCTGGAGTCTTTTTGTTTCGAACATAGGACAATCGAACAAAATAGATTTTATGGATTCCTGACACTTACAATTATAACCGCTATATGAAATAATACGAAATCGTAAAAAAAAAACTCCCAAATTTTTCATGGCCTGTCATATATTGTGTTAAAATAAAATTTGGTGTAAATATTTTAACATTTAGCCGAAAGTACAATGTAGGGAAAAAAGTTCTTAGTCAAGGCGCCATTTGTACTTTGGATCCAAATGTCATTCCAACAATTAAAGATGTAATGCAACATTTTGTTTTTAACGTAAGATATGGGGCTCTTGGAATATGAATAACGTAGACCGGAAGATGCTGCTGATTTAGCTACTGTATCCGCACGTTCGTTACCAACACTTCCCTGGTCCCCGTATCCAACACAAACACTGATGTTTTGTGTAGTTTAAAATATTGTTTGTAATTTGAATGGAATTAAGATTTAAATTAAATTTATCAGAGATAGACTGAAGACTGGGTTTCTTTAACGTGTCATAAATATACAATATGGAACGCACGGTTTTAGTCCCTCCAGGAGGACTTCGTGTCTAGGATTTTTACATCTTAAAGAACCCTTCAACTCGACCCGAATTGAAACCGCGAACCTCGGATCCAGAAGCTCTCGATATCCTACTTTTCTCAACTTCTTGCCAGATGTGATTCATGATTCAACCCTTGCAACTATAAAACTGCAATACATTTCTTTAAATTTGGATTTTGATTCTACAGAATGGGTGGTGGGGTCGCCCAAATGCACCCTGCGAGAGAGAGAGAGAGAGAGAGAGAGAGAGAGAGGAGAGAGAAATCTATATCAGTTCATCAGACATCACTCACACAACAGTAGACGCTGTCTAATCACAAGCGCCGAAACGAACTGAAGAGCATAAGAAATAATTTTGAGATAAACGGGCATGAAAGCAAAGGGCTCAGGTGTCAGTGCAGCAAAGCTACAGGATGCTCTTCTAGTGAAATCTGTTTCCGGACATCAGGGTGATGAGGAGGCGAATTACGTGGGATTGTGTGGAAGCTCAATTTGTTACAGCTGTTGGATATTGCAGTACTAATGCTGAATATTAACGGTACCATAGATTACTGTCAGTGAAATACTGCTTCACTTCCGGACTAGTACTGTATTGTAGGTGTCGAAAAACCTACAATTAAGATACACAGTAAAAAAATTAAACCACTTTGTTTGCAATATTTAATTTTTCCAAAGCAGATAGATTTTCCTATTTGTAATCTGCTCTTTTGAGTGATGTGCGCTGAAGAAGAGCTGCGACGTTCTGAAACTTCCTTTCTCTTTAGGCTATTGTAATGTAAATAGTCAAAACTACGAGAAAACATAATTATCAACTACCAGTCCTCGAATAAGTTAACAATTTCCGATAAGACAGAGTGGATTTCTCTGCCTTGCGCTCCAGACCTGTTATTTCCTTTCTAGTTTCTTAAAAAGTGGAAGGATATCCTTGTAACATATCATATTAGCAACAATAACGGAACCATCAAAATATAATGCCGATTATTAATCATGAACAATGCGTTGTCCCTTATAAATTGCCACGAAAATTCAGACTTTGGCTTATTCTGGTATTGCTCTTAACGGGGTAGCCAAATTCCGCATGAGAATTTAAGATTCATTTAACTACAGTATATGGTAAATACCGCACAAAAATGTTCACTTATTTTAATCGCACGGGTAAATTACGCAAAAGATGTTTTCATAATTTTGTCTTTCTCCACAAGGAAATTCCGTATCAGGAGGTGATAATTTTTTTCATGCTCTTTGGTAGTAGCTTATATTATTTGCATTCCTTGTCTTGAATGTTTGATTCTGAAAGTGAGACATTGTATGCCTGACAAGGCAAAGGACTATTAATCCTGATGTTATAGTTATTATATGAAAAATAAGTGAAAGAAGGAACTTTAAAAAAAATGCAATACAATAAAAAACATGTAATATTAAAGTGCATACAGTTTCGAATAGCAATAATTTTTAGTATAGTGATTGGCAATGAACGTGAGGATCCATAAATGTAGAGAAAGAGTGTGATAATACTGAAAAATGGCAAGAAAAATATATCGAAGAATGTTCTGGAAAAGTGGTAAATAAAATATCACCCCTTTCATTTTCCTGGTCCACATTGTGCGAAAGTTGTCTATGAGTATTAGTGGACTGAAAATTGTTGTCGCGGAATTTACCTGTGGTATTATCAAACTGAATCTTATATAGCGGAACTTGCCTATGCAATGACTCTCTTCGCTCTTAACTGGTATTACATATAATTAACTGAGACGATCTTCGTTAGAGGATATGAAAAATTAACTGCTGCCCATTTAACGTATAAACAAAACATAACGGTGCGTCAAAGTTAAAATCGGTACTGTTATGAAAGTATTTTCAAACAGTTTTACAGAAACACAATCCAATTGAATGGTTGTCATTTTAATTATGTGTTGTGTTTAAAAAGGCATGTTTTACGAGAATTACAGATATTAAGTAGGCCATGGTCAAACTAAACATGAGTTTATAGTTATTAATAGCAGTACAAAAGCCTGACCTATATTTTTTATTTAAAACTATTTTGTTACTCGTTTGCATAATAATCCAGCAGGCCTTCCTGCTTCCCCGGGATATGATGTTTGGGATTGCGCAGATTGCTATTATATTGCTAGCCTCTCATCTTGCTGCCTCGGGATCAATACCAGAATGAAGCAAGACTATGAACAGTTCCGATTTTACTGTTTTCTTATTCCTTATTGCTGTTGGTGTGACACATTGCTCATAAACTTAATCCCTGTTCTTTTAATTATTTTTTCAGGATTGATATTTTTTATAGGCACCGGTTTAAAAGTAGCAATACAATATAAACACCTACCAGTATTTCCCTCTTTCTTAAAGCCTCATGACTCTATAATGTCTTTTGGACAGTATGTTTAGTGTCTGTGTGATGAAGGAAGACTAAACATTTTTACTTCCTCTATCCTTGCCAAAGGTAGGCTACTGTAGGTAGAGAAAGTATTGTGACCTAACCCCAAATTCGATGTCTCTTTTTCAACAAAAAATACACGTTCTGAGGTCTCCTGAATCAAAAAATGTATTTTTTCAGAAACATATATGTTTGTATGTTTGTGCAATGTTTGTTTATATATGTGTGAAAAGCATAGCTCGAGAACAATATCGGATAAAAATAAAATTTTATATTTGGGCTAGATATCGATCGTCTAGAGATGCGATACAAAGAATACTCAAAGATACTTTTAGTGCCTCCTTACATTAAGAAAATTTTATTTTTCTCGACCGTCTTGAAACACGGCTTTAACGATTTTTGTTTAAATCTTGTATACGAGTAGCTTATTCTAAGATCTAAAACCGTTGTTTGAACCTTTTTTTTTTCATAAAAAATTCTTTGAAGGGTTTTTATAGAACAGCCACCTTTCGTAGAAACTCACTCTCAAGTCTGGTGTGGCCAACAATACAGGCTAAAGATGAGACAACTGAATTCGCACTCTTGCAAAATGGATCATAATTATTCTGTATCAGAATATGAAGCGAGAAAGTTGTATTGCCAAGTTTAGGGTAAAAAAAAGGTATGTGACTGCATTAGGCCTACATCAGTTTTTATTTAGGTCGTGGTTCCTTCGGGAATGTGATACGATTCGTTGAAGCGAATTTCATTTGTCACGATTTTCTCGAAAACTGCTAAAACGATTTTGTTTAAATTTCTCTACACGAATTGCATAATATGCATAACATAAGATATTACAGTCATGTATTATAATATATGATATTTTATGTTATACTGAGAGATAATACTGTTATTTGATTAAAGTTTCCAATAAATTCTTTGAAAACACTCATTTCATACAGTATCTTCTTAGATCTTCTGCTTGCGAATAATCAGCTTTGAACAAGGATGAGGCAATTAAATTCGCTTTACTGCACCACAGCTATGTGTTCTATGCTGGAATTTATTAAGGGTAGAGGAAATTATATGGGCATCAGATTTTTTGTTTTTTGTATAGTATGGTGCTTAGGAAAATATTTGGGCCTAAGAGAGATGAAAATGGGGACTGGAGAAAACTGCATAACAACAAGCTTCATAACCTTTACTCGTTAGCGGATATAGTAAGGGTTATTAAATCACGGAGGATGAAATGGGCTGGACATGTTGCGCGCTTGGGGGAGGAAAGACATATCTAAAAAATATTGACTGGGAGACCCGAAGGGAAAATATCACTTGGAAGACCTATAGCCTACGTAGGTGGGAGAACAATATTAAGAGAAGTAGGATTTGAGAGGAATGTTTGGATGGAGTTAGCACAGAATAGGGTTGAATGGCGGGCTCAGGTAAGCGCGGTAATGAACCTTCGGGTTCCATAAAATAGATAATACTCCTTTAGCTTGCTTAGGAATTGTCTATTGCCATTGAGTAAGTAAGTATAGTATGAATAGTATACCATCGGGAAATACATGGTTATAAATACTAGGTTTTTGAGAATAACAAAGGATTGTATTTAAGAGTAGTGTATTTTTGCTTACTTCAGTCAAAACGTTGCTGTTATTTATTCAAGTTAGTTATAGGTTTTTGTTTGCTCTGTAAAGTCATTCAGTCATATTGTTGATTGTCATTAAGTTGATGGCCCAAAGATTTTCTTTATGAGTTATAATTGATCCCATTCTAGTTTGATCCTAGTCAAAACAAAGGGGAGGAGAACTCACAGGGAGTTCGCGGAAAATTCGCATCATGTGACAAAACGTGATTGGTTAATGTCATTAGCATGCGCCATTAGCAAGGTGTGGCTAACGAGTGCTCGTAAGTTCATGCAACAATAATGTCAACATTTACACGTGAAATAACAAACTCTCACTGGCATCGTCATCATTATAGTAAATCAATTAGCAAACAAAACAAAGGATTCATTGTTCACGACGACCCTGTGGGTCAGTTGTACTGAGAATAAACAAACTAACATAAACACGGTGAACACGTGCGTTCTCACGTGCGGGCTATGACAGCCACGCCTCTTTGTTTTGAACAGGATCGTTCTTAAATGGGATAGAGAATAGGAGAAACCGACCGATTCAGGGTCGGTGTTGTTCTACATCATTACCGAATTATACATAGACATTATTCGAGAGATAAAGTGAAAGTTTTGTTTGATTTTTTTTTTTTTTTTTTTTTTGTTAACAACATTCTCATTATTTAACCTTTAACTGGAAGCTAGTAATTTAAGATCAAATGGGTTAATTTCTTTGACTTACACAAGGGAAAATGCAATATTAGTAAGAACCCCTTCCTTCTTCCTTTACCATTGAGAGAATAATAATAATAATTATTATTATTATTATTCTTTCCTGCATAATTGCATCTTATTATTGAGAGAGTGGGCATGTTCTTTACTTCATACAAAAATATTAACCTAATAACAATGACAGTATAGCCTACTATAGAAGAGCCGTAAAGGAGAGCATGACATTTTATACAATTCGTCGCTCAACCTCTTAGTTGTATGTAGGGGGCGGATTTCTATGCCATGTCATATTTTTCCACTTTGCATTATTTCAGGTTTCCTACTAATTTAAACCCGATTCCAAGCATCCTGGTGAAAATGGAACGGCTTTTATTGTGTATATAACATATTTAGGAAATTTTCAACTATTTTAGCATATTTGGGTCATATTTTCGGCATATATTAGTGTGCATATTAAAGAAATGTTGAAGTTTCATATCATATTTTGTAAATTTTGCATCATTTTAGAATTTACAGATATTTTAAATAATTAACATTATATTTTAATAAAATGAATTGTAATGAAATTAAAAAATATATGTATACATAATGTGTAAGTGGTAAAGAAATATTTTTAATTTTATTGGTCATATTTGAATGTTTTTTTAGGTCATAAATGCATGCATATATCCTATTTTTTAGGTCATAGAAATCCGCCCCCTAGTTATATGTAACTTTTGACATCTTGAACAACGCGATCTAAGAACCGTGACATTTATATAGATTTTGCTGTTTGGATGCTGTTGAATGGAGCTCGTGCAGGTGAAAAGGGCAGACAAAGGAACGACTTCTCTTCTACACGGTTTGCTTGTTTCAGGCACCGACCAGTTCGTTGCCGTGAGTTACCGTAGCGTGTTACTATGGCTACAGACAAGATCAACTGTTCGACCCGATAACCACGTTGTATGTCCTGTTCGTAATGCCATTCCGCAGTAGACTGTCATTCATTATTCTTTGTTGCTGTCACAATATGGTTTTAAACTTACGGTAATTACTTTTCTTAATGGCGTTACCCTAACTTCCTCTGCGGATCAAGGGAGGATAATTGAAGCATTTAGTTTTATAAGGGTCTAAGTGTCAAAATAATGATTCTTCAGCTGATAATTTTAAATGGATCTATGTACCCAGACCAATGCATTTCAGAAGGGCCCAAAGTCCAGGGAAAATCACGTTAGTAGCAATAAATTCCAAGATGTAGCGCTGGGTCTATCTCCAGCACGTCTTTCTGTGGGTCTATGTCTTGTTTTCTACACAATCATAGACCCTTATAAAACTAATCGCTTCAATTATTTTTTTAACTGTTATGGAAATTGCATAAACGATATTTAAAACATGACATCCGGATATTATAAAACCTAATTATCAAATAGGCTTCATATTAATTTTGATAACCGCTTATGGATTATTTTATTCCGGTTTGTTTTGGGAAATATTAGGCCTACATGTAAAGGATTATGTATAATGAAGATAGAGATCAGTAAATTTGTAAAGTGTCGCTCCTTTAAAACCAAATTGTATGAGTTTAATCTCGAGGGTAGGCCTATAAATCTTTCTAATCGAATTTGCGAATGTTTCCTAGCTTTCAAAATTTCTGTATACTTCTGAACAAATGAACTTGCAAAGAAGAATGATGGCCGGGAGAATTGTTTGAAAGGAATGGGATGTGTTGGAAGCTCTCATGACTCGCATTGATTTTATCAGTCAGAATTAGTGATTTCAATCAACCCTACGAATTCACAGTCCCCAGCTCCCCTTTCAATGCTGTGAAAATAGCAGGGGGAAACAGTATTTGCCGTGATTGGCCGACAAGGTGTTGACTGACCACAAAAGAGCGTCTACTCCTGCTCTTAGTATATTTTTCTCTTCAAGGAACAAAACCAATTTTAATCACAGAGCAAAAATTGCTTCATTCTTGACGCATTTTCCATTGAAGGTATTAATGGGCAAATATGTTATTACATCTTGCTAACCAGCACATCTGCAACCGTTAACATTTCACTCTGAGATCGGAAAATTTTACTAATAGGCCTGTGTAGGCAGATTTTATACTTCCTTCGTTTTGCTCGTCCTTTGTGTCGCCCATTTAAAATTCCCTGAGCAGCAGTAAGCCTACTACAATACTGTATATTGGAGATACAGTACTTCTTGACCTCCAATCCAGTTCAAGACTAATCATTTTGGAGTTACCCGACACTTCTCGTTTACCTTGTAGTAGGCTATGTCACTCCATAAGCTTTTGAAATTTGTGATTTTAAATTATACTTGAAACTTCATTATTAAAAAAAAAAACTGTTTTGAAACAATTTTGTGACACAGTCGAGCATAACTCAAGAGTTGGTATGGATGAAAGGGTAGTCATTAGTGTAAATAACCTCGTTCTGTCTGTTTTTCTTTTGAAAGCATTCTTTTCTATTTTTAATTTTCGTATAGAAATAACATTTGTACCCCATAAATGTTATCTGTTTTGTTTTTTGGTAGTTGACACAGCAAGTAGATAGCGGTTTCATATAAGATCAAAAAACAATCATAGGTCGTAGAAGATAAAACAAATTGTAAATATCTTTTGTAAATGCAATTACTGAAATCGTTTCATATTACATTTTTGAAAATGTTCTGTTTAACCCTTTTTCATATTTTTGCTGGAGATCACTTTTATAAGTCTTCAGCGGAAAGTGAATATTATAATGCCTTTTAATTTATGATTTATTTTGGTTCTATATTGTTTTTTTACTATTTCATTCTTAGTAACAATTAGACCTAAATGATATGAACATATTTCACATAATAAAAATAAATATATGAAATATTTATTGTTAAAGTATACTAGAAATTTGTGGATTCATCCTTTGTACTGTGTTACGATCACTAAGTTTACTTTTTGTTCACAGATCAGCATTTTTAAACCTTTCATCTATCTGTTCTATGGGAAATTTGAAATATTTATTGTGCTCATTGGTATGCAGGTAACATTTGAGGCCTGGAGAATCGTAAAACGTGTAAGAAAACGAGGAACTGTATGATACGAATTTTAAAACCCTTATGCATCATGTAATCTGGTTTCCAGGAAGGGAGTTTAGTAATATGATCGAAAGAAGCTGAGCTTTTCAGGAGCTGCTTCGGAATTATTATTACAGGGCGTTGCCATCAATTTTAAGTAGATGAGCAAGGGTTTCACAGGGTGTGGTTGGTACTGGAAGGGGTGGAAAAGGGGCGGAAATTAACCAATTACTTTGCATTAGTAACAGCCGAGTTCCATCATAACGTTACGAGATGCGTCTGTAGTTCATCATTTGCATTTCCTGCCATCAGTTCGGATGCCTTAATATTGTTTTATGTTATCTTTATGTTTATGTTATCTTTATTCTGTATGATTCCATAACTTATTGGACTGATATTAATGAATTTTTCCTGTCATCTATTGACTTAAACCGATATTTGGGGGGGAATTATTCACGTTAAAATTACAGTTCAAATTATCTCCTTGCACTACAGTACACCAATACATTATTAACAAACGACAAATGAATCCAGTCGAATGATATATTGAAGTAAATCCTTTCGAACCTGAATGAATATACATGAAATAACAATTAATTATTCTTATGAAATCACCAGTTTTTGAAGTCTATGAGGAAGATATCAGCAAAATAATCGGTTTACATAAATAACAATATTTTAACATGTAGGTAAAAATCCTCACATTTTAACATAAAGTATAACTCTGTTCATTACATATCCCTGTTATATATTGTTTTGAGTTGATGTACTTATACCTCAGTTGCAGTAAAATGGTTAACACAAAGGAAACTTAAATTATTGTTTGTTTATGTATTCAGCTTTCATTTCTTTTTGTAGCAAAAACTTTCTGATCTTCCTAAGCCGTCACACGACATTCGTGTGCATTTACACATTTTCCTGCTTTTGAGAGAAAATGTTTTTTAATTAACAGTAATAAAACGTGAAGTTGCAAACGAGTGCACTAGGTTGCCACAGTAAGGCTTGTGAGGCCTTGGTAACAAATATAAAGATAAAATAAGCTGAGCAAGAATATCAGTGTTAAGTATCTAAAAACATTAAATGAATTATGGCATTGCTAAAAGCCCCAAATTCGATAACATATTTCAGTGCGTAATTATTTAAAAAAATGACAGTGTATTTTCAACTGAACATTGTTTTGACAATATAGAATGATGCTCAAATAAGAATGTCGAATTTTTATATGGTCAGAAACGTTTTTCATACATTGAATTTTAAAATGTATGAATACAGAGATGACATGTAGGCCTATATTAACAATGTTCTTCCATTCAATTGACGATAAACGTATCAACAATTCCTTTTATATAGCGTATAGTATACATAACATGACTCGTGTGTACGTTTGAAAATAGTGATGATAAAACAAAATTTACTCTCTTTGCTGTTATTGAGTATGGTAAACATTTTACATTTGCTGAGTTCATTGTAATAATTATTACGCTAGCATTGCGCTACCAGAATTCATAATAGTCCTATAAACCAGCTTCGCTTAGTTGTGCAAGAGGACCTTACTTAATTACAGAGATTTACAGGGGCAAAACTTTCTTCATGGTCTTTGAGCACTTTAAGGATTATGTTTTGCTTCCCGTTTCAGTAAATGAAGCTATGAGCTTCATATTGTCACATGACTAAATATAATTTATATGATTTATACTAAGTACTATTTTATGTGAGATACAGTTAGAAGTTAGTTTTTGTTGGGTCAGTGATGTGAAGGTCTTTGTGTTTCCGTATTCCATTCTAAATTTAAAATAGGCTACGTATTGATTATCTATAAAGCATTTCTTTAACATGGGATAGCGCTAAACGAGTGCAATTAATAAACTGAAAAATAAAAAGTCTGTTTTGGAGTTGTCATTATAAATAAAGTATCAGACCCCTTGAGTTAATACCATATGTACAACGCATGTGTTTCTCTAATGTCAATCTGTGAACAGCATAAGTTAGCTAAAATTAAACGTTATACAAAAACCCAGTTTATAGTTATTTTCTTGAATTTAATTGGTAATTCCCTGCTCTCGAACTACTAAGGATTAATTTTTTGTGTGATATTAACTTTTCTGTTTTCGGTATAAACCTGAATTCTAATCTGTTTGTTATTTTCAAATAATTGTCTATATGTAGACCTAGATAATGAAATATAAAAATTGTTATTCTCGTCAAGTAAGGCGTGAGTTATGAAAAGTTAGTTTTCTAATAACTATTAACTTCAGGCGGTTTGTGCTTTTAGAACATAATAAATACTAGCATTTCTTATAATGTTGCAATTGACTTAATAAGAGCTAATGCCATTCTTGTATAACGAAATTTGTAAATAAGAGGGAGCCTGGGAGGATGATGTTATCACTAACATCATGAAGGAACTGATCACATTTAAGTAGGGATG
Organism: Ectobius pallidus; assembly: GCA_964059195.1. Taxonomy (NCBI): domain Eukaryota; kingdom Metazoa; phylum Arthropoda; class Insecta; order Blattodea; family Ectobiidae; genus Ectobius; species Ectobius pallidus. The sequence continues at coordinate 91,909,865 of CAXKWD010000002.1, forward strand.
ATATCTAGGTCTTCAAGGAGTTAGAGGATGTTACAGTATAAGCAATATTTTCCTAATACTGTAATATATTCCAGTGTACGTCTAAGTTAATTTTTTTAAATGAATGAATCGTGGGTGAATCGTGTTAACTAGACAAGTCAGTTCTGAAGAGGTTGTGAGTACCTAGTTAGTCGATGACTTTTTCCAATGCAGACACAGGAACCAAAGATTTTTATCAGCTATTTAAACACGAATTTTCTCTGCTGTCGTTGCGATTGAATTCTGCATTAGTCAACATTGTGATTAGTTGTATTCGGGCTGCCATCTGTAGCCTAATAATACTGCTGATTATAATTAATGGAAAAATCTAGGATCCAATCCGAGCAGCTTCTTTCTTTTTCTCCTGATCATAACATCTCCTTAAATAGTGAAATTAAACCGGTTTTATGTGACCGTATAAAGCTTACATTATGTAAAGTTTGAAGTCTGTTCATGTGATGTCACTCAACATGGAATGGAATAACATCTGTAAGATTGTAGGAAGCTATTTTCTCACAAGTAGGAGGAAAGTAAGTAAATGCAGATGTTCTGGACTTTAAGAAATGACAAACATTAATTTTTCGTCTTTGTGTATGTTTCTAAAAACGATTGTATTGTTTGTATTGACAAAATGCTGGTCTGGTCTTTCCTTACCCCATAAGGGTATAGGTGTGAATTGTCAGACTTTCTGTTGTGAGTCATGGGTGGTCAAGTTCATCAACTCCGAGGTGATATAAGCGCATCGCTCCTGTTTGATAACTGTTTAATCAGTTGTAATATTTTCTACTCTTGAAAGCTTATTTTACGCACAGAACATAATACGTAGTCGAAAATGTTATTTTGGTTTTCGATTTTGGGAAACAAGAGCTATTTTTATTTTTCTGCCGGTCAATTTGATCAAACATTGTTTCCAGAGAATCTCTTATTATTTTTTATGCGAAACTTGACATAAATATAATGCATAATTTTGTAAAATTTTTAACGTGGCGGGAAAAAAGTAAAGATTTCTTAATTTACAACCTGCACATACCATTGCAAGCTAAAAGCCTAAGAACAAATAGAACTAGACGTTCTTTCTTTCTTCCATTCTTTATCTTAGATTTACCTCTCCCTTTAGGATTTAAGCGACCCAAGTCGCCCGCGACCTGTCGGGACAGGGATTATCTTTGGATCACATACATACTTTTTCTTCCATTCTTTATCTTAGCTTTACCTCTCCCTTTAGGATTTAAGCGACCCAAGTCGCCCGGGCCTTACAGGGCCGCGACCTGTCGGGAGAGGGATTATCTTTGGATCACATACATACTTTTTTGACCAGTCAAGGACATGGAGGGCCTCCCCGGATGAGTGATCAGCCCAATGCTTGGGTCACCTCCGAGACAACACGAACACATAGGACGAGACACACCATTCACACACACACACTCACTCCAAACAGTGCGAGGATGAAATGAAGATGATAACGACGGTCAGATAATATCTGGGGACCACAAGGGCCTAAAGTTACCCGACATTTGCCTCACAGGTGAGGAAAAACATCCATAAAAAACCCCACCTAGGTAGATTGTCCCGACCAGGAATCGAACCAGGAATCCCCTACGCCACAGCGGTGGACGAACTTGACTTTCATGAGTACAAATTGTCAATAATATATGTTGCCATAAAACTGTATAATTAGAACTAATGAATTAATTAGACGTCCTTCCACGGTAGATTTGAAAACTTACATTTCTTCTCTAATGTTAATTCATTTTTTTTCTGTGGAATATAACCTACAATAATTAATGCCATATGTTAACATTAAATTTCCCAAAATTGCTTGAAATGTGGGTGTGATCCCCCTTTACGTTCTTAAAGTTCAATGTGCAACAGTGATAATCACTTGACAAAAAAACAATCTAGTTAGTGAAGCATCAGTTCAGGATTAACCCAAGCATGATATAATCAGTTGTTTATAATTGTACACCATACTACACACATCCTATAGGGGATATTGTTAAAAGCGACTATAATTCTCTGTTCAGGTAGGCCTGTAACCTTCGTTATTGGTCATCTTACCATTATACTGATTTTATTTACCTTCCCATAATTCTATTATTGATGTCTGCGTATTACATAAGTGTATGTTAGTGTATCGTGTGTGAGGAATATATATATTAGGGATGGGTCCTCGATACTTTCGATACCTCGATACTCTCGATACTTGCATGGTATCGGCATCGAGCGATACTTCAGAAAACTCGCTCGGTACTTTTTCGATACTTTGGTAATTCTGCAATTAAGTGAGAATGCTAGTATTTTTTAACAAAAACTTGTAAGTGGACTCTTTCAAAAACTAATTTTAGTTTTAATGTAGAGTATAAAAATAATTGTAGGCTAATGATGATATTAAAATTTGTCTAATTAAATATGCACACTTAATTAATTTAGTTGGTATTACCCAGTTCTCTCAACTTTTAATTTTTAATGTACCTATTTATTGAAACTGGAAATGTTGACGGTATCGAGTATCGAAGTATCGAGTATCGAGGGGAAAATCATGTATCGGTATCGAATATCGAGTATCGAGAAAATCTGGTATCGACCCATCCCTAATATATATATATACACATACACACACATACGTACATACAGAGACTTCTTATTATATTTGGCACTACACATATATACCATATATATTGCCAAATATAATTAGATGTGTGTGTAAGTATAGTATATGTTGTATCAACGTAAAATTAATTAAGAATTCTTTCTGTTTTGCAGGTGAGTAACTTCAACTGTTAATAGCGCATATATGCGGGCACAAACCAGCACGATAGAAAACAGGCAAGTAGTGTTTACTCATTCCGTTTTCTGTTTATCACATCTACAAGCAGATGTCTTGTTTTTTATGAAAATATGTGTTTTTAGCAGATGCATTTAATAACCTGTTCTAAATGTTATATATTGTTACAAGATATTAGTGTTTCAATATATGTTTACATTGCATGACAAAAGTTGAAAGCAAATTGTTCAGTTGATAGACTGTCAGCATAAAAAGTTAAAGCTCACGGTTCGAATCCCGATGTTAGGAATGTTTCTCTTAATTATTCTCAGATTAATGTCGACAGATATAATTTTTGGACAGAATAAAATACAATAACACTGGCTTACAGATCACTACAAAGTAGGGTACGGGTACCTTATAAGGTCTTAAACTGAGGATAACCATAAAGGGTATTCAGATTTTCTTCTGCCACTGTATCACGGCCTCCGATAAGTTCAGTTCAGAGAGTTTCAGCTTTGTGAACTGAAATGTAACAATTATTCATAAATTGTTTAACACAGTCATATCATAGATGCCTTTCTGAAAAGAGTAAATATCTTAATGCCATATTTGATATGTTTACCACTTCTTGTCCTCCTTCTCCATGCTTACACAACTACGCATATCCCAGAGCTAATGTTTGTTCATAGTGAAGTAATTTCGTTACGGTAGTTTTATATATTGAGAGGCGATGGGCTTACCACCTGTCCCTCTGCCCCCTCTAGGAAAATAAGCGTAACAAAATTCACATAGGGACAGAAACCTCCATTTGGAGGTCCTTCGCCCCAACATGGGGGCATAGGATTAGAGAGAGAGAGAGAGAGAGAGAGAGAGAGAGAGATTTATATTAATTTATTAAATTGTTGTTATTATATTATATTGCAATGGTATTAAACGATTGCTTGATGTACTGGGTTGTATATTGTTTAATCATTTACCCATTAAAAAATGGAACAACCATTATATTAATGGCATAGGTCTAAAGCCATAACAACATACGAAACATTAGATATCACATGAAGCGTGAATGATGTATATAATTAAGCTGGTAAATACAAGCAATAAGAGAACATGGGCATACAGATACTTCACATAGTAAACATGACCCATGTTTTTAATCGTAGTAATTCTAGAGTTCTCTTTCAGATACATAAAATTCTGTTTGCTTATATACATGCTAGGATAACTTCAATGGATCATAGGATTTTTTATTCTTATTTTGATTAATGAAGACGTGATATATCCCTTGACACACTGACCGGAAAGAAATGAAGACTGAAGTTGACAACTGGAAAATTAAGACTTACTCCCTTGAGCTCTAAGTTAAATATAAAATTTATACAAACAACTTCATGAAAAATTCTTAAGGTAAAGTTTTTGTACTAAGTATAACTTCGCATGTTACTATCTTTGAAACTTAGAAGTAATGTTTGCATTACGGTACTTTGCGTTTATACCGTTTTAAACTGACTGAAATACTTTTTCTATTGTCGAATATAGTAAATTCTACAGAGAGTTCAGAGTTATCTAATACAGGGATGGCTAACTATCGGCCCGTGACAAAGCCAATTAATAACATTTAAAATATTTATAGCTTTATATTATGGATAGTTTTGAAAAATAGTTTCCATTCCTTGAATCCACATTTTCCATTATGAAGACAGTTAAATCCTCACAAAGAAACGGACTTACCAATGCCCATCTTCAGGACTTATAAAAATATCAACATTTTTGGGAATTTAGTTTGGTGGACTTGTTACGTCTCACGAGCGTCCACAGTGCTCTCATTAATGTGTACTACAATTTAACAAATAATTTTACTGAATCCAAAAAACTGTTCTAATTCGTGTGTTCTCAATTTTAATCAATAATAATTTTACTACAGTATATCAAAAAAGGTGCTTTCATTATTGTGTACTGCGCTTTAATAAATTATTTTAATGTTTAATGATAATTTTACTGTAGAAAAAAAATGTGCGACCCGTGATGTCAACACATCATATACAGTAATAATAATTGATAAATTTCATTTTCCGTTTGTGGTTAATATAGGGTACCTGAATAATTGTGTAATTTTGTGGTATAGCTGGTCCTCACTTCATAGAAAATCATATATTAAGTAAAGAAGTTGGCCAACCCAATATAAAATATCCAGCCTCGGAAAAGGACAGCGGCTCAAGCAAAATAAACAAATAAAAATAAAAAATTCCACCCCTCCATTGAAAATTATTTTTTCGTTGTCTTTGCGGTGGAGACTATGGATTCATAGTAAAAAGGGGCATCAGCACTTGTTGTCTTCATTAACCGGTAAGCGATAACCTCGATGCACAGAGTTGCTGAGGTAGTGAATTGAAATCATCCAGCAGCGTGGAAATACTGTCAGCAAGGGCACTTTTGCTGAATCCTTAGGACTGGAGGAAGTATTTTTCATTTAATCTAGATGATACTAAAATAATAATTAACTCATCTTTGAGAATTTTATTAATGCATAAGTCTATTACCTACCTACTTACTTACTCAATGGCAATAGACAATTCCTAAATAAGCTAAAGGAATATTATTTATTTTATGGAACCCGGAGGTTCATTGCCGCGCATACCTTAGCCCGCCATTCAACCCTATTCTGTGCTAACTTCATCCAACCATCCCTCTCAAATCCTACCCTTAAATCTAAACTAATATTGTCTTCCCACCTACATCTAGATCTTCCATGTGGTATTTTCCCTTCAAGTCTCCCAGTTAGTAATTCTGAGATATGTCTTTCCTCCCCCATGCGCGCAATATGTCCAGCCCATTTCCTCCGTGATTTTATTACCCTTACTATATCCGGTGACGGGTACAGGTTATGAAGCTCGTTATGCAGTTTTCTTCAGTCCCTTTTCATCTCTCTTAAGCTCAAATATTTCCCTAAGTACCCTGCTTTCGAACGCTCTCAGGTCATGTTCCTTCCGAAGAGTAAGATTAATACAACCGGTAGAATAATTGCCTTATAAAAACTATTTTAAGGTAAACAAGGCAAGCTGAGATGTATCATTTCCTGTCAGTAGAAATAATAGACGAAATTACTTAGGGCCCACTAAAGAGCATGCTTTCATTTCCAGAAGTATTATCTAGTTGGTACTTTACATATACTTATTATTATTTGTCCACTTGACAGCACATAAACATTAATTAATACCGTACTTATTATAATGGGCTTAACATAATAGTCTCCAATAAAACTGCATGGCACACTCTATCTTAAACATAAATTGTCGATCGCTTTGATATTGTATTAGTCCGCCCTGATAGATTTATTAAGTGCCAGTATGGTACTTTATGAGGTTGTGTGTGGGGACGAAAATGTCTGTCCGTCCGTCCGTGTGTCTGTACGCGCCATAACTCAAATACGCTTTTTCGGATTTTCATGAAACTTGGAAAACACATTTATAATGTCCATGGGAAGAACCCTTTTGATATTGAACCAAATCGGTTCACCGGTACCGGAGTAATGCCCAATTTAGTGCCTATTTTAATAGATTATGGCGCCTTAGAAAGGCGTCATAACTCATACGCTGTATCGGATTTCCATGAAACTTTGTATACGCATTTATGACGTCCATGAGAAGTACCCTATTGAATTTGAACCTAATCTGTTGACCGGTACCAGAGTAAAACCCAATTTAGTGTATATTTTAAAGGAGCAATAACTCAATACGCTTTATCGGATTTTTATGAAACTTCGGATATGCATTTATAATGTCCATGGGAAGACGTCTATTGATATTCGACTAAATCGGTTGGCCAGCATAGGCGTACCGAGGGGGGGGGGTTTGGGGGTTTGAACCCCCCCCCCCATTGATTAGAAAAAGGAAAATTGTATAGTTTTTTAAAGTCTGCCCATAAATTACTTAATACAAGTATAAAGCGTGGGAAGCTTAAAACTCGTTATTTTGCGTCTTAATTTTTAAAATTTTCCGGGGGAGGACCCCGGAAGTTTAAAACTCGTTATTTTGCATCTTAACTATTAAAATTTTCCGGGGGAGGACCCCCGGACCCCCCTCTCCCTGAATGTTAACCCCCCCCATATGGTCGGCCTGGTTACGCCTATGTTGGCCAGTACCGGAATAATGCTCAATTTAGTGCCTTTTATGCTAATATATAAGAAGTCTCGATAACTCAAATATGCTTTATTGGATTTTCCTGAAACTTTGTATACCCATTTATAATGCACATGGGAAGACGCTACTGATATTGGACCGGTACCGGAGTAAAACCCAATTTAGTGTCTATTTTAAAGACGCGGTAACTTTAATACGCCTTACCGGATTTTTATGAAACTTGGTATACACATTTATAATGCCATGGGAAGACGTCTATTGATATTGGATAAAATCGCTTGACCTGTTTCGGAGTAATGCACAATTTAGTGTCTATTTTATGGTAATATACGTATTCGAAAGAATTTATGAAATGCAAATCAGTTATCATGACAACATAGTCAATTGTTTAACTGTGATCTTATAAGGCTTTGGAAATTAAAATACAGTTAGCTATGACAAATAACACTATTGCTTTACATGCGCTTATCCAACTAGACCGTTAAACTGACCCAGGTGGCTGAGATGGTAACGTCTTGGCCTCACATTCTGGAGTTCCATGTTTCAAATCCCGAAACCGGCCAATTTGCCTTTTTTTTTATTCTGCATATCATAATAGCAATCATAACTGATGAAACAAAAACATACTGGCACTTTGTTACATAAGTTTACCTGATTTTATTATTCTATGAATATTAATATTCTAAGTAGGATATAGATAGAAATCAAAACTGAAATAATGCTTTAATATTGATACGATATTGCTGTAAACGCTGATCAGCAGGGCTAGGATTACGATGTAATTACAGTTTTTTTTATTAGCCCACATACATTCCTAGGATTGCTTATCAGCATTATACTTTTACAGAGTTATTCTATCCGACGTTTTGATCAGTGATTCTGTTCAGGAAGTGGATTTCAAAGGCAGAGCATCTTCCAAACGATAAAATAATAAGCTTATAAAGAGTAATATTATGGCTGAAAATTTTTACTCTTGCCGTAATTTAGGTGTCAACTAGAAGTCAGTTTAACAACGAAGCTAATTCATAACACTAGAATAAAAGAACTTCCACATTCATCAACCTATTTCTTTATTTTAAGGTGTACAATTTTGATAAAAACTCTACAAAAATTTGCAAACTATTTGGTAAAAAGCCTTTGTTGTTGGAACCGTATTTGGAAACTGAAGATTTATCTCAATATTATTTTTCTTAAATTCTTATAGCAACTCCATGATCTGCTATCTCCTCCGCTGCTCTATCATGAGCTGCTACTTCCTCTGCTCTATCATGAGCTGCTACTTCCTCCTCTGCTCCATCATGGGCTGCTACCTCCGCTGCTCTACCATGGGCTGCTATCTCCTCCGCTGCTCTACCATGAGCTGCTATCTACACCGCTGCTCTATCATGAGCTGCTATCTCCTCCGCTGCTCTATCATGAGCTGCTATCTCCCCCGCTGCTCTATCATGAGCTGCAACCCCTTCCGCTGCTCTATCATGAGCTGCTACCTCCTCCGCTGCTCTACCATGAGCTCTTATCTCCTCCGCTGCTCTATCATGAGCTGCTACCTCCTCCGCTGCTCTATCATGAGCTGCTATCTCCTCCGCTGTTCTACCATGAGCTGCTACCTCCTCCGCTGCTGTACCATGAGTTGTAATCTCCTCCGCTGCTCTATCATGAGCTGCTATCTCCTCCGCTGCTGTAGAATGAGGTGCTATCTCCTCCGCTGCTCTATCATGAGCTGCTACTTCCTCTGCTCTATCATGAGCTGCTACTTCCTCCTCTACTCCATCATGAGCTGCTACCTCCGCTGCTCTACCATGGGCTGCTATCTCCTCCGCTGCTCTACCATGAGCTGCTATCTACACCGCTGCTCTATCATGAGCTGCTATCTCCTCCGCTGCTCTATCATGAGCTGCTATCTCCCCCGCTGCTCTATCATGAGCAGCTACCCCTTCCGCTGCTCTATCATGAGCTGCTGCCTCCTCCGCTGCTCTATCATGAGTTGCTACCTTCTCCGCTGCTCTATTATGAGCTGCTATATCCTCCGCTGCTCTATCATGAGCTGCTATCTCCTCCGCAGCTGTAGAATGAACTGCTATCTCCTCCGCTGCTCTACCATGAGCTGCTACCTCCTTCGATGATCTTTCATGAGCTGCTATCTCCTCCGCTGCTCTACCATGAGCTGCTACCTCCTCAGCTGCTCAACCAGGAGTTGCTATCTCCTCCGCTGCTCTATCATGAACTGCTACCTCCGCTGCTGTATTATGAGCTGCTATCTCCTCCGCTGCTGTATTATGAGCTGCTATCTCCTCCGCTGCTCTATCATGAGCTGCTATCTCCTCCGCTGCTCTACTATAAGCTGCTATCTCCTCCGCTGCTTTAACATGAGCTGCTATCTCCTCCGCTGCTGTAGAATGAACTGCTACCTCCTTCGCTGCTCTATCATGAGCTGCTATTCAGCCGGTCTCCCATGAGCTGCTACCTCCTCCGCCGGTCTACCATGAGCTGCTACCTCCTCCGCTGTTCTATCATGAGCTGCTATCTCCTTTGCTGCTCTATCATGAGCTGCTATCTCCTCCGCTGCTCTATCATGAGCTGCTACCCCTTCCGCTGCTCTATCATGAGCTGCTACCTCCTCCGCTGCTCTATCATGAGCTGCTACCTCCTCCGCAGCTCTATCATGAGCTGCTACCTCCTCCGCTGCTCTATCATGAGCTGCTACCTCCTCCGCGGCTCTATCATGAGCTGCTATATTCTCCGCTGCTCTATCGTGAGCTGGTATATCCTCCGCTGCTTTATCATGAGCTGCTACCTCCTCCGCTGCTGTAGAATGAGCTGCAATCTCCTCCGCTGCTCTACCATGAGCTGCTACCTCCTTCGATGATATTTCATGAGCTGCTATCTCCTCCGCTGGTCTAACATGAGCTGCTACCTCCTCAGCTGCTCAACCTCGAGCTGTTATCTCCTCCGCTGCTCTATCATGAGCTGTTACCTCCGCTGCTGTATCATGGGCTGCTATCTCCTCCGCTGCTCTATCATGAGCTGCTATCTCCTCCGCTGCTCTATCATGAGCTGCTATCTCCTCCGCTGCTGTAGAATGAACTGCTATCTCCTACGCTGCTCTACCATGAGCAGCTATCTCCTCCGCTGCACTACCATGAACTTTTATCTCCTCCGCTGTTCTATCATGAGCTGCTATCTCCTCCGCTGCTCCATCACGAGCTGCTATCTCCTCCGCTGCTTTATCATGAGTTACTACCTCCTCCGCTGCTCTATCATAAGCTGCTAACTCCTCCGCTGTTCCATCATGAGCTGCTATCTCCTCCGTTGCTCTATCATGAGCTGCTGTCTCCTCCGCTGCTCTATCATGAGCTTCTATCCCCTCCGCTGCTCTATCATGAGCTGCCTCCTCCTTCGCTGCTCTATCATGAGCTGATATCTCTTCCGCCGGTCTACCTTATGATTCTACCACCTCCGCTGCTCTACCATGATCTGCTACCTCCGCTGCTGTATCATGAGCTGCTATCTCCTCCGCTGCCCTATCATGAGCTGCTATCTCCTCCGCTACTGTAGAATGAGCTGCTATCTCCTCCGCTGCTCTATCATGAGCTGCTATCTCCTCCGCAGCTCTACTATAAGCTGCTATCTCCTCCGCTGCTTTAACATGAGCTGCTATCTCCTCCGCTGCTGTAGAATGAACTCCTACCTCCTTCGCTGCACTATCATGAGCTGCTATTCAGCCGGTCTCCCATGAGCTGCTACCTCCTCCGCCGGTCTACCATGAGCTGCTACCTCCTCCGCTGCTCTATCATAAGCTGCTAACTCCTCCGCTGTTCCATCATGAGCTGCTATCTCCTCCGTTGCTCTATCATGAGCTGCTGTCTCCTCCGCTGCTCTATCATGAGCTTCTATCCCCTCCGCTGCTCTATCATGAGCTGCCTCCTCCTTCGCTGCTCTATCATGAGCTGATATCTCTTCCGCCGGTCTACCTTATGATTCTACCACCTCCGCTGCTCTACCATGATCTGCTACCTCCGCTGCTGTATCATGAGCTGCTATCTCCTCCGCTGCCCTATCATGAGCTGCTATCTCCTCCGCTGCTGTAGAATGAGCTGCTATCTCCTTTGCTGCTCTATCATGAGCTGCTATCTCCTCCGCTGCTCTATCATGAACTGCTACCCCTTCCGCTGCTCTATCATGAGCTGCTACTTCCTCCGCTGCTCTATCATGAGCTGCTACCTCCTCCGCTGCTCTATCATGAGCTGCTATCTTCTACGCTGCTCTACCATGAGCAGCTATCTCCTCCGCTGCACTACCATGAACTTTTATCTCCTCCGCTGTTCTATCATGAGCTGCTATCTCCTCCGCTGCTCCATCACGAGCTGCTATCTCCTCCGCTGCTTTATCATGAGTTACTACCTCCTCCGCTGCTCTATCATAAGCTGCTAACTCCTCCGCTGTTCCATCATGAGCTGCTATCTCCTCCGTTGCTCTATCATGAGCTGCTGTCTCCTCCGCTGCTCTATCATGAGCTTCTATCCCCTCCGCTGCTCTATCATGAGCTGCCTCCTCCTTCGCTGCTCTATCATGAGCTGATATCTCCTCCGCCGGTCTACCTTATGATTCTACCACCTCCGCTGCTCTACCATGATCTGCTACCTCCGCTGCTGTATCATGAGCTGCTATCTCCTCCGCTGCCCTATCATGAGCTGCTATCTCCTCCGCTGCTCTACCATGAGTTGCTACCTCCTTTGCTGTACCATGAGCTGCTATCTCCTCCGCTTCTCTATCATGAGCTGATATCTCCTCCGCTGCTGTATCATGAGCTGCTATCTCCTCCGCTGCTGTATCATGACCAGCTAACTCCTCTGCTGCTCTTTTATGAACTGCTATCTCCTCCGCTGCTCTATCATGAGCTGCTATCTCTTCCGCTGGTCTACCATGAGCTGCTATCTACTCCGCTGCTCTACCATGAGTTGTTACCTCCTTTGCTGCTGTATCATGAGCAGCTAACTCCTCTGCTGCTCTTTTATGAGCTGCTATCTCCTCCGCTGCTCTATCATGAGCTGCTATCTCTTCCGCTGGTCTACCATGAGCTGCTATCTCCTCCTCTGTTCTATCATGAGCTGCTGTCTCCTTCGCTGCTCTATCGTGAGCTGCTATCTCCTCCGCTGCTCTACTATAAGCTGCTATCTCCTCCGCTGCTGTAGAATGAGCTGCTATCTCCTCCGCTGCTCTACTATAAGCTGCTATCTCTTCCGCTGCTGTAGAATGAGCTATCTCCTCCGCTGCTGTAGAATGAGCTGCTATCTCCTCCGCTGCTGTAGAATGAACTGCTATCTCCTCCGCTGCTCTATCATGAGCTGCTATCTCCTCCGCTGGTCTACCATGAGCTGCTACCTCCTCCGCTGCTCTATCATGACCTGCTATCTCCTCTGCTTCTGTATCATGAGCTGCTATTTCCTCTGCTGCTCTATTATGAGCTGCTATCTCCTCCACTGCTCTATCATGAGCTGCTATCTCCTCCGCTGCTCTATCATGAGCTGCTATCTCCTCCGCTGCTGTAGAATGAACTGCTGTCTCCTACGCTGCTCTACCATGAACAGCTATCTCCTCCGCTGCACTACCATGAACTTTTATCTCCTCCGCTGTTCTATCATGAGCTGCTATCTCCTCCTCTGCTCTATCACGAGCTGCTATCTCCTCCGCTGCTTTATCATGAGGTACTACCTCCTCCGCTGCTCTATCATAAGCTGCTACCTCCTCCGCTGTTCCATCATGAGCTGCTATCTCCTCCGTTGCTCTATCATGAGCTGCTGTCTCCTCCGCTGCTCTATCATGAGCTTCTATCCCCTCCGCTGCTCTATCATGAGCTGCTATCTCCTCCGCTGCTCTACCATGAGCTGCCTCCTCCTTCGCTGCTCTATCATTAGCTGATATCTCCTCCGCCGGTCTATCTTATGATTCTACCTCCTCCGCTGCTCTATCATGATCTGCTACCTCCGCTGCTGTATCATGAGCTGCTATCTCCTCCGCTGCTCTATCATTAGCTGCTATCTCCTCCGCTGCTGTAGAATGAGCTGCTATCTCCTCCGCTGCTCTACCATGAGTTGCTACCTCCTTTGCTGTATCATGAGCTGCTATCTCCTCCGCTTCTCTATCATGAGCTGATATCTCCTCCGCTGCTGTATCATGAGCTGCTATCTCCTCCGCTGCTGTATCATGACCAGCTAACTCCTCTGCTGCTCTTTTATGAGCTGCTATCTCCTCCGCTGCTCTATCATGAGCTGCTATCTCTTCCGCTGGTCTACCATGAGCTGCTATCTCCTCCGCTGCTCTACCATGAGTTTCTACCTCCTTTGCTACTGTATCATGAGCTGCTATCTCCTCCGCTTCTCTATCATGAGCTGATATCTCCTCCGCTGTTGTATCATGAGCTGCTATCTCCTCCGCTGCTGTATCATGAGCAGCTAACTCCTCTGCTGCTCTTTTATGAGCTGCTATCTCCTCCGCTGCTCTATCATGAGCTGCTATCTCTTCCGCTGGTCTACCATGAGCTGCTATCTCCTCCGCTGTTCTATCATGAGCTGCTGTCTCCTTCGCTGCTCTATCGTGAGCTGCTATCTCCTCCGCTGCTCTACTATAAGCTGCTATCTCCTCCGCTGCTGTAGAATGAGCTGCTATCTCCTCCGCTGCTCTACTATAAGCTGCTATCTCCTCCGCTGCTGTAGAATGAGCTATCTCCTCCGCTTCTGTAGAATGAGCTGCTATCTCCTCCGCTGCTGTAGAATGAGCTGCTATCTCCTCCGCTGCTCTATCATGAGCTGCTATCTCCTCCGCTGGTCTACCATGAGCTGCTACCTCCTCCGCTGCTCTATCATGACCTGCTATCTCCTCTGCTTCTGTATCATGAGCTGCTATTTCCTCTGCTGCTCTATTATGAGCTGCTATCTCCTCCACTGCTCTATCATGAGCTGCTATCTCCTCCGCTGTAAAAGAGTTTATATAACGTTTATAATTGAGTAATATGGTATCATATTTGTCAATATTAACAAATAATATGCTAGCAATAAAACTGTGATATGTGACTTAGTTTCAGGTGAGTGACATTGATGGTGGAATATGTTGTTCAGATTAACCCGAATAAGCAGTTCAGAAATGTATTAAAACGAACTCTTCTTAAAGTAATATCAAATATTAAGAAATCTCTCCAGGGTATTGATTCGTAATCAATGATAACTGAAGATATGAAGATATCTCTGCAATATGAATTAAAGTCAATTTACCTTGGTTATGTTGCGCGCCTAAATACAATCAATGCGTATACATTTACCTTGAACACTCATACATTTTATAGCCAATTGCGTAAAACCAAATTTATGCATGCATGTAGAGGTTTCTGTAGTATCATTAATATAAGACGTGAACAAAGTTTCAAATGTTTTTTCCTTATCTTGTCATTGCTTGGAGTCCTTCAAAAATAAGTTCTAAAATGATCAACTTACTTAAGCATAAAAAATAACATAAATATAAACAATTAAGAAGAATTACTGTTAAAGAAATTATTATTCTCTCTTATAAGAATTTCTAGTAAAACAGTGAATTTCGTCACTGTCATTCCGTGAACACTAGCCTCCATAACTAACTAACTCCGTGGCGCTAACATCCCAGAAGGGACAAGCCTACCACCCGATCGCTGCGTCATCTACCATAGTTAGACGGCAGGATTGGGGGCGTGTGGTCAGCATGCCGATACCCACTGCCGTTAATGGTGGTTTCCATGACCGGAGCCGCTACTACTAGCCTCCATAAGAAAACATATTTTATTTTTATTGAATATTCAAAATTGGATTTTACCCTATTTCACCCGAAGGTATATTAGTGTTAGAGATAATGAAAAAATGAGTTCTTGAATGATTTTAAGAAATAAGAATTCTCGTTGGAGTTCTTTGCAAAAAGGGATTAAAGCTTAGATATGCCTATTATTATTTAAGAGCAAATATACGGTATTTATACAATAATTCAAAGGTGTAATAATAGTTATTTATGAAACAAGTACTGGTAGCGAAAACGAGATTTTCTATGTTCGCGAAACGAGCTCGTAAGGGCGTGTGTAGCAATCCTATGAGCAAGCTAAACCCATTTTACCATCATACTATATTTTTTAGTCATCCATTGATATTTGTGAAATACTAATTTTATTGCGTGCCGTGCAGCAATATTGGGAACTTCCAGCCGTCCTGCCACCTAGTATGCACTTGCGCAGACAGAGGGTATTGATTTTCTGCTGCATGGCTGCCAACATATCATGGGATGGAGTGGACAACGCTTTTCAGGCACCAAGT
Organism: Ectobius pallidus; assembly: GCA_964059195.1. NCBI lineage: Eukaryota > Metazoa > Arthropoda > Insecta > Blattodea > Ectobiidae > Ectobius > Ectobius pallidus. Next base: position 91,925,116 of record CAXKWD010000002.1, read on the forward strand.
GACTAGTTTTGCGATAGCCGTGAGAAATTCAATATTTAAAAAGGCGTAATGAATTTCAACATTATCAATTTTTATCAAACTGAGTATTTTTAATATTCATATGCAAATATTTCTTAATTCAGTAAGATTTATCGGTGATACTGAAACCATATTTGGTTACCCTGGAATGTTATAATTTTATACCACTCAGTGGCATAATTTTCTCCTTTTAATTAATATCATCTACCATTAAAAGAGCTTTTTTTACCTTCGACTATCTAAAAAGTATTTTAAAGAATTATCTAAGGATTGTCTACGTTATATTATGGTTTATATCTTAGTACTGCCCTTATAGACCGTCTCCAGTGGTTAACGTTGTTGACCACGGATCTTCACAGGTTCAATTTGGGAAGCATCAGAACCATGGAAGAACTACTTGATAGGACTATCAGTTTGGTCAGGAAACAACATCAGACACGACAGATTGCACATTGGCCATACGCCTCACCATCCTACCATGAGTTAATGAAGATGCAAAGTTGGACTTCACCTCCGAGGTTTGTTTTAGTTTATTGAAAAGCTATCATAGACCGGACCCTGAAATAAATGCAACTTAGGATGGCAATCATGAAGTGAATATAAGTTAATTGGTTCAGTAGGCCTATGCATAGAGGCAGTTCTTTTCAAAATGTGATAACGGTACCTCTGAAGGTATTTGCAGGACTTTTAGGGATTAAGGTAGTATTTAAAAAGAATAAATTAAGTTAAAAAATAATATAATTGGCCCAGTAGGCCTGTGCATAGATGCAGTGCTTCTCAAAATGTGATTGCGTAACGATATCCATGGAGGTAACACTAACCAAGACAGGCCGATGGTTAAGAAATGAAATGAGAAAAAGATCTTTTGAAAAATGGTGTGGACTCCCTCACAAAGGTAAAGGCGTTTCAGTCTATAGTGAAAATCCCAATACCAACACGTGGATATCCAATAGAAAAGGTCTCTCTTGTTCACAGTGGACTAATGCAATCAAGATGTGTTGTAATATCTCTGCGGTGAGGTCTGTACCTGGAAGGAGTCAAACTACATCACTCTGCCGGCATACAGGTTGCAATAATCCAGAAACCTTGGGCCATGTATTGGGTAGTTGTAAAAAGGGTGAATTATTGAGAAATTCTCGCCACCACCGTGTCCGTTCAGCGATTGCCACAGCCCTTCGACGACAAAAAGACTGGGAAGTGTATGAAGAGGTGCATTGCATCGCGGAAGATGGCAGTAATCGAAGAGCCGACATAATAGCCATCAATAGAACTGTAAAACGAGGGTTAATTTTGGATCCTACAGTTCGCTTAGAAGAGGATAGAGAACAAGCTAAGCGTGTGAGTGCGGAAAAGGAGGCCATATACCAACCATGCATCCCTCACCTTAGTGAGAGCTATAACTTACCTGTCAATGCATGGGAGGTGAAGGGTCTGCTTTTCGGAGCACGCGGTGCAAGTTTCACCTTTGTTAATTCATTTCTTCAGTCTCTCAATATTTCTAAAGACACTGTTGTTAAAATATGTATTAGGGTTTTAGAAGATTCGCTATTTTTATTGCACAATCATTTATATGGTACTTAGAATTCTTATGTTCCGTTTCAATTCAGTTCATGTTACTATGTAATGTATGATTCTTTTTCTTTGTTTATTCTGGATCTGTATGGTCACCTGGATTGCCAGGCAGATGACTTGAATAAAGTATTTCTCTCTCCAGGACTTTTAGAGATTACAGTAGTATTTTATAGATTACGATAGTATTTTATATATCCGTAGAATAAGATATCCGGTAAAATGAAATAACTAAGCATTACAGGTTTTTTTAGGAGTTACTACCAAAGAAACTGATTCGGTACATGATCTAATCTAACTTCGTTAAAGTTAATTATTATTTGCTGACTACATAGACCGCCGTCAAGTTTCAGCCCTTGCCTGCACCACGTGACCCAACGATTTCCTTTCCCTGAGCAGTCGATTCTGTGAACACGCATTATTTCATAGGACCATTTTAGGTTAATTTTATGTGAACTTCTTAGCGATTTTATTTACAATTACAATACTCCAAGAAATAGATATAGTAACATGGATTCTCCAAACATTCTCATATTTTCAAACACAGATGAACTTTGTGCTCAGACTCTGATTTTGAATAGGTTTGTTTGGAAGGATGTTATAAACTGAGCAAGGCTCCCTTTGTTCAACTTCTCCTTCTAGATGTTATCAGTTTACAAATAAGTACCAGCGACGATCACAGGCCTAAGTTGCAGTACTTCTTCATCGTTAAATAATCATAAAACCAACAAACCAGCCAGTCCATTGACAAAACAGTGCCATGCATTTAAAAACAATCTTGTTCACTTTTGCCTAATGAGGTTAATGTTATCTTTGTTCGCTTGTACCAACATTTTCTCTACGCTAAGGACCTAATCAAACTCTTTCACATACCGGCGGATTATATTTTGTGGACCTCTGCTGTAGACTAACAGTAAATAACTTGTTAATTTAAACGTATCTACAGTACAGCATAGGACGCGCTGCTATAGCTTCATAAAAAATGTAAGATTACATCAGCACTAATTCCATTAGGCCACATTCCAAAATACGGTTAGAAACAACGTTATAGGCTATAAAATTCAGAACTTCTTAACCATATCTCCTAATGGATATTAAATGAAGCAACATTTTTTACTAAAATGATATGCTTTATCTTCTAATTTGGAGGTTTCACGCAGGAAATACGCTTCCCAGGTTTCTAATAAAAGTATTTAAAAACTTATATCAGCACATCTGCAAACCCACACAAGAATACAGGACTCATGCCGAAGTTATACAAGAGACCAGGACAAAAACCACATGCTATACATACCTGAATACTAGGCCTATGGAGTGTGATTTAATTTTAATATGCTTTTGAGAAACAGAAATGTTTATCTAAAAACTGCTAATTTTGATCTACGCCGAAAATGAAGAGCGATCTCTTAGCAACAAAATTCTTTGATGGCGTACAAGAATTTAGTAATATCTTGGCAACATGTACATAGACCCTAACTTATTTAAAAAATGCATTTCTCTATGTGGGGAAAATTTACTAAGTGTTATTGACAGGCTTTAATCTGGAAATAACAGTTGGTTTGCTTTGTTTTAAACAATTCTCTGGCAGAATATCAATATTCAGATTCCTGGGATGAGAACGAAAAATAAATTCGATGTATGAACGAAAAATAAGTTTCCAAGGTTTTCTCTATGTATCTTCATGAATTAACTGGTTTGACAGAAATATCCCATAGGCTACTTATGATCATTTTATTAAGACTTAATTATTCACAACAATAACCAAAAAGTTTAAGCACATTTTATTAGGAATTATTTAACGAAAACGATGGAGCTTTATAATTTTTAAGAGAATCGTTTCATTGAAAGTACAGTATTTATTTTGTTCTAACTGGATATTTTTGCTTTTGTTTGCTGTATTGGGTTTGATCCTGAAAATCCTTTTCGAATTTTCAGTTTGAAATGTCTTAAATAAAAAAAAATACAATTATCAGGAAAATACCTTCGTGTTATGTCTGTGAACAGCTTAGCTCGACAACGAAAATTCATATAAAATGAAATTTTACATTTGCGTTACAACTTTTCTGGGGATGGCAATAATTTAATGAACGAAATTTATTTTTTTAATCTACTTTCGATCATTCGTTTAAAGCTTTTTACGCAAGGTAGCTATATATACTAAGAGCTAAATCTTTTATTTGAAACAGTTTATGTTTAAAAAATCTTAAGGACATTTATAAGTCAGTCATCCTTTAAAAAAATTCAATCCTTTATTCAGAACAAATAGGCTTAGCCTATGTATACCTTTCGTGAGGCTAAGAAAACGCACACTTCCTGCAATACGGCCATTTATTCTATATTAGAATGTGAAATGAGCAACTTGTATTGCCCATGCATAGGGTTCAGAAAGTTATATGAGTGAATCACATACATTCTTTTGGGATTTCTCCTTGCAATATAGTCATCAACAATGGGAGAAATTATAATATAATAAATTATAAAGGGAAGAGTTGGAAAAGAAGTCTAGTGTGATTTACCAAGGACTTTGGCTATTGGCTTGTCAACTTCAATGCTAAGTATTGAACTTGCTACATGCAGTTTCTTAAATACGAGATCATCGGCACCGACTTTGGGGAGGCGAGGTAATTTCTACCCCGACATTAAATTTTTTATCAAATAATGCTTATGTATAACTAAAAATCCAATTCTTGCCCCCGATAAATTTTTAAGTCGGCGCCTCTGAACGAGATTGTTATCGGATACACGTCATGAAACGATAATGTAGTAGACTACTAGATGACAAACATTTCTCATTTTCTTCCCTCAGATGACGTTTCAAATTCATAGGCGTAGCTAATTGTTCCTTTTGAGTGAAGAATATACAGTAGTATTTGTGCAGACTGCAAGGTACTTAAAATAACCATGAAATGTAGATAAAGTAAAGTTTTCCCTATACAGGCCATGGAGACCCAGAGGGTTCCAGGAGGTTGAGGTTCCCACACAGTTAGACAATCGGTACATGAAGGTGGTAAGGTTGTCAGCCTTACGCACCGGCTGCCTTTACCCCCCAGGATTGCTCCTGGTACTCGTTTCTGTTAGGCCCATAATGCCACCCGATTAGGCCAATTGGAAAACTCCAACGATCTTATCGGGGATCGAACCTGCGACCTTCCGGTTTGTAGCGCAGCGCCTCAACCAGTACGCTACGGCGTACCCCGATATCAAATGTAGATACTGCATAATATTATGGAAAAAAAAAAGGAATTTGAATTGCACAGACGAGGAGGCTCTTGGCGAATGGATATACGCATCCGAAATGATCCACCTATTAAAATCATGAGTACAAGTTATGGGTGCATTATGTTAACAAGGTGAGTAATATTATTTTGTTTTCAAATTGTTATACAATTTTTTTTATTTTTATGTCTTATAATACTAATAGAAAATCATATAATGTTCATACGATGCATAAAAGTCATAGCAAGCAATCATATTTTCGCAGATGCCCTAATTTACCAATATTTTATTGTTGTTTATTAAGTGCCAGAATTGTACTTTATGAGATTGTGTGGGGGATGGGAAAATGTCTGTCCGAGTGTATGTACGCGCGATAACTGAAATACGCTATATCGTATTTTCATTAAACTTGGTATACGCATTTATATTGTCCATGGGAAGAACCCCATTGATATTGGACCAAATCGGTTGACCGGTGTCGAAATATCGAGTAATTACACTAGTCTACAGTGATTTTGCTACTGAAACAAAACAAGTGAACCAACCCTAATTTGAATGTGCTGATTACAGATCTGAAGTCATTTTTGCACTACCACGTCACAATTTTTAAATAACTTAATTTCGATTTACAGTTTTACTCTTAAGTAAATTGTGATAATGTCATTGCATATTCAAATTAATTATATCATATTGTTGTCTTGGACTCCTTGATTTCATTGGTCAGTTGTTTTAACATTTCAACTGCTTCTCACCAGGTGAATTCATTTTCCCGCCAAAACTTGCTGATTTCCATTAAAGTGACTTTATTTGTGAAGGAATACAGAAAGCTGAAGTAAAATAAAATATAGTTGATTTAAGTTCATGTAACATTGTGATGTAAGTAAATACATAAGTAAATAAATTGTATGGCTTTTCTGTTAATGTTTTATGCACTTAAATACCAAGATTCAATATATATTTACATTTGCTTCACATAACCTATATGAGCTTCACCCATGAACGTTAATGTGTACTTTTATTGACGATAGTGTCCATTTCATTTCAGAAGTTCAGAAGTTAATATGATGAATAGAAGAAGCTGTGTTAACCATCCAGACAACTTCTGCTATATCTGTGGGAAATTTACACCACATAGCCAGCGTAAGAACATGACAAGTCAAGTGAAGACTGCTTACAGACATTACTTCGCATGCACCATAGGAGATGATGACAAAGTCTGGGCAACTCATTTTTGTTGCACAGTATGTTACTCTGGTCTTACACAATGGTTGTGTGGGAAAAGAAGATCTATGCCTTTTGCTGTGCCAATGACTTGGCGTGAGCAAAAGGACCACATCTCAGACTGCTATTTTTGCATGACAAAAATTGATGGGTTCTCAACAAAAAAACAAATAAAAAATTGTATACCCAGGCTGTGACTCTGCTTTGAAACCAGTGCCTCATGATTCAGAGAATCCTGTACCACTTCCCCCCAAAGATTTCACCCCTGAAAATGAACTGTCTCAAGAGGAGGAAGAGACAGAAAGTACTACTGATGCTGATACTTACGAAGGCGAATTAGATTCTTCTAAACCTCATTTACTAAGTCAAGATAATCTTAATGATTTAATCAGGAATTTGTCACTTCCTAAACAGAAGGCTGAAATTTTAGCCTCAAGACTGAAGGAATGGAATTTATTGCAGATGGGTACCATAGTCACGCATTAATAAGAAACTGGCTTCTTTTTATACACAAGATAATTCTGTGTGTTATTGCAATGATATAAATGCCCTCATCAAAGAATTAGGCTATGTACACCAACCCCATGAATGGAGGCTGTTCATTGACTCATCTAAATTGAGTTTAAAATGTGTTTTATTACACATTGGAAACAATAAACCATCAATACCTTTAGCTCATGCTACAGGACTGAAGGAGACATACGAATACATGTACAAGTAATACATACATACAAGTAATACATACATACAAGTAATAAACTACACAACATTTAAGTGGCACATTTGTGGAGATCTAAAGGTTATATCACTTTTACTTGGTCTACAGTTAGGCTATACTAAAAACATGTGCTTCTTGTGTTTGTGGGATAGCCGTGATGACAGTAATCATTTTAAGATTCAACACTGGCCTCCAAGAATTGAACCAACTGTTGGAAAAGACAATGTGAAGCACAAGGCGCTCGTGGACCCACAGAAGGTATTTTTTCCACCCCTTCACATTAAACTTGGACTAATAAAAAACTTTGTTAAAGCTATGAAACATGATGGTGAAGGTTTTAAGTATCTAAAGGAGAAGTTTGAGAGAGTGAAAAGTGATGCGAAATTGAAGGAAGGAATCTTCTTTGGACCAGAGATACGACAGTTGATGTGTGACACTACGTTCAGAACCAAACTGAGCGCTCTTGAACTTGAAGCTTGGTACGCTTTCGTGCTCGTGGCAACTAGGTTTCTAGGAAATTATCGAGCTGAAAGTTATGCTGAGCTATTACATAAAATGCTTAGAGCTTATCAAAATCTAGGTTGCCGTATGTCATTAAAGTTACATTTCCTGCATTCTCACCTAGACTTTTTCCCACCAAATCTCGGGGCTGTAAGTGATGAACATGGTGAGAGGTTCCACCAGGAAATATCAACCATGGAATCCAGGTACCAGGGTCAATATGGACCGAGCATGATGGGCGATTACTGCTGGTTCCTACAGCGATCATCCACAAGCCAATATAAAAGGAAAAGTCAAGGTCTCAAGCACTTTTAATTTTTAAATGGGGTTTTTGGTGCTCACTTCACGTTGTATGTCTGCATTTACGTATTAAAGTATTTAAAATAACTTAACATAATAAATATAAATTTATTTCACTTGCTTAATGGGACAGGATATTTATATGAAATGTCATATTAGACTTAATAGTTACATTATCATAACTAAAAAACCTGACGTGCTAGGAAAAATCTGACTTCAGATCTGGAATCAGCACATCAATTACCATATAAAGCACACAAAGTTTCCTCAGTAGCAGACAAAAAATATTTTTTGTAGACTAGTGTTATCAGCAGGGCCCGGATTCTGATGACCTAAAAATGTTTGAAAAATGACCTATAAAATGACCCTAAACTTTAAAGAAAATGACTTAATAATTATAAAAAATGACCTATAAACTGATATTTTATTTATAAACATGTATTATTGTACACACAAAATTACAGGCTGGTTTGTACATAATTGCAAAAACTGTAAATAACTGTTATGTTCTACTGGCACTAAATTTCGGAATTTCCTTTTGTGGTCTGCTGGATTATATTATTGTTTAATTCAGGGTAAACAGTAGTTTGCACTCTCAAATCCAAGCAGGTGTGGCGTTTCTTTGATTCTCATTTCCGACTGAGACATGTCAACACTTTAACGCCGAATTTTTCCTTCTTGCATTAAACAAACAACACTTCAAAGACAGCACCGCTAGCGACGAAAAAAATTTAATACACTCAATATAAGTACATGAAAATGACTAAATAAGGAAGCAAATGACATGAAAATGACAAAATAATGACCTAAAATTGAAAAAAATGACCCAAAAATATAAAATGGCATAAAATGACAAAAAATGACCTAATAAAAATGTATTTCTATAATCTAGAGGCCATGATTAGGATTTATCTACAAGTTGGCAATGTCTATGCAGCATCAATAAAGAGATGACATGTCATTAGAATCCGGGCCCTGGTTATCAGTCACATCTTTTATAATATAATCTTCGTTCTCCGACAATTCGAATCATTTTGATTGGCTCGCAGCCAACCAATCAGCGGCCGAGCTCCCGTAACTATTGGCCTAATGTAAACAATTCTGCAAATAGAAATAATAGGAGAAATTACTTATTAAAGAGCATGCTTTCATTTCCAATTTAATGTAAATATTAATTTTGTAATTGATATAACACGCTACAGTATTTAGCATGGCCCACAATATATTAAACATAACGTAACAAATTGCCAATCGTTTATGGATCTTGTTAGCCCGCCTTGATTGATTAATTTCTTTATAACGATTTTAATGTAAGTAAATGCAAATAAAAGATTTAAAACACAACTAGCCGTGGAATATTGATATAATATTGTTCATTCTATCGATAAGTATGTTAGCAATATCTACATTATATTTTAATGTGAGTAATTTTCTTATTTGTTCCTGTGCAGCAATATACTTACCGTAATGTATTTCCTGACAGATAGATTTCAGATTGATTTTTTATTCGTTCATAATCTTTACGGCTGCTTTAAATTTGAAACAAACATGTCAGCGAATCGTAGGCCTATTATACCATTAATATTATTGCCAATGGATTTTGTAAAATGGTGACTTATTTTAAGAATATCAGTGTAACTTATACGAATATGAATTAAGGTTAAGAATCAAATTTTAGACCTTTGTTCTTCTGTAAGCCCTGCTTAATGAATCGATCTGGAGTTTAACTCGGAGATTATTACAAAAATAACTTCTTTTCGTCTTGGGCCTATCATAATTGCAATTATCACTGATTTAAAAAAAATTCTGGCACTTTGTTATATCAGTTTAACTGATTTTATTTCTTTATAACGATGTCAGTGTAAATAAATATAAATAAAGGATCTAAAAACATCTAGCCTTTGAGTAATTAAACGCAACTGCCATTTATATAATGTTGTGCATTGTATCGAAATGTACGGCTACCCTGTCTGCATTATATTTTAATATATTTTTCAGTTTAGACTCTCCTCACTTACGTGCATGTAATAGACCCAATGTGATTCCTGACAATTTGTTTTCAGATTTAATTTAATTCATAATCTATACGATTGCTTTAAACATGTCAGCGAATCGTAGGCCCACCATACTCACATCAGTAATATTATTGCCAGTGCATTTTGTGAAATCTTAGCATATTTTAAGAATTTCTTTTATCAATCAGTGTATAAGAATTAAGGGAAGAAGCATAGCTATATTAACTCTATGGGCTGTTCTATGCATTGTGCTGATATGTACTAATTCAGTTCAAAAACAAATTTATATAGAGAAATAGTGTTACAATTGTAGCCACTGTTAATAAAATATTTTCACAAGTTTGTAAATATAATTTATTAAAATATTTTTTTGTCAACAAAATACAATATCATTCGTGTTATAGTTTCCTGCCTTTGTAGATGCACTACATCCCACAATGGAAAATCATTTAAAATGAAGAATCACACCAATATTATGAATCTAACTAAATGTTAGCTAGCTCGAATTGCTAGTACTTATTATACTACTATTACATTACTATTATATTACTATAGAACTATACTAGTACTATATTATATAGTACTTATTCTTATATTACGTTCTTTTTAAAATGAATAATTTGCAGTGTCTCTATCGAAACAGACTATAAGAGCTAAGATCAAACCGCAGTTTCTTTCCCGATTGGATCCTTAGTCAGTTTCTAAAAACGCAGTTAATTTCTTCAGTCACTTCCCAGCGTTGTAGTCGAAGCGTATTGCCAGTATTACATATTTTGCACCTGATCCCTGTTGTGAAACATTTCTTATTACTTAAAAACGCAGTTCCTGGCACTTCCTTACGCGTTATTGTTTTGGTTTACTAAACAAGAGTACTAACAGATATCAGACATTCATAATTTTTGTAGGTCTTTCTGTAAGTTATAAAAAATATGAGAAATTTTATAAAATTTAACACCTTTCTCAATAAATAATAACTTATGTGTTATTAATTATATATTTATTGATGGCGTGAGGTCCCTCCCAATAAATAATAGCTTATTTGTTATTAAATATATTTTTATTGATGACGTGAGATCCCTCCCAATAAATAATAACTTATGTGTTATTAAATATATTTTTATTGATGGCGTGAGGTCCCTCCCAATAAATAATAACTTATGTGTTATTAATTATATTTTTATTGATGGCGTGAGGTCCGTCCCAATAAATAATAACTTATGGGTTATTAAATATATTTTTATTGATGGCGTGAGGTCCCTTTCAATAAATAATAACTTATGTGTTATTAAATACAATTTATATTTTTTATATATTGATGGCGTGATGTTTTAGAATTACTTGTACCTCCTTTGAAATTTATAGGTTAGCATGAAGGAGCATTTTCACTTCCTTTTATCTAAGGACATTTCGAGAGTTACCTCATGTTTATACCAGCAATAGCTATGTTTACTGGAAGTCGTATTAATGTTACATCGAGAAGTTTGGAAGTTGGTTGCTCCGGGTGAAGGAAACTGTACGTGTACTTTCTCAATAAGAAAATAACATTATTCGTTGTAGCAATAATTTTAGCTGTAGTATTATGGAAATGATTTTGCTTCCAGCCAAACTGCTGCCATAGTGCTTTAAGGCCGAACCTACCAAAGTGGTGTTTGATTTGTCATTTTTTGTCTCTAAAAAAATCATGACTTTGCTCGTAACAGTTGATAGAGAATGCTCTTATTTATTGTAATATGGAATATATTTAATAGGCTGGAACTCGCCGTCGGACAGTGAACCTAGGCATTCCAGCATGATAATGACCTCTTAGTGGAATAGCCATAGGCTACATAAGTCAGGTTCTTTCGCCTCCCTAAAGTATGCGTGGACTATGCATTAGGAATGGATGCTTCTGCTTATCCTTGCTCCTGCATAGTAATTTTACTTCCGCATATTTTCGTAAATGTATGCAGTGTTAAAAGTTGACATCTGGAAAACCGCAAGCAATCCTTGTTTGCCAGTAGCAAGTTTAGAGTTCAGCTTCATTGTTTTCTTGAAAGTGAAAGTACTCAGATCTACAATATGATAATAATCTAACCATCAATCTCGATCTCCTTTCACTAACATTTATTCTGACACCTGGTTGTTTTAATGTTCTTTACATAGGCCTATTCCATGCATTAGAACAGCATTGATAACTATGGTATTGGACTAGCTGTACGATGGTGATAACAATGGTGATTAACTACTTGTATGTTGATTATGGTACTTACTCAATGACAATAAACAACTCCTAGGCAGGCTAAAATAATATATTTTATGGATCCCGAAGGTTCATTGCCGCGCTTACATGAGGCCGCCATTCAACCATATTCTGTACTAACTCCATCCAACTATTCCTCGCAAATTCTGTTTCCTTAAATCTACTCTGACAGTGTCCTACCACCTACGTCTAGGTCTTCCAAGACGTCTCTTCTCTTCAGGTCTCCCAGTCAATGTTTATTTATTTATTTATTTATTTATATGTCCAGCTTATTTCATTCACCATGATTTAATTATTCTTGTTATATTCGGCGAAGACTACAGGTTATGAAGCTCGTCATTTTGCAGTTTTCTCCAGTCCCTGTTTTCATCTCTCTTAGGTCCGAATATTTTCCTAAGCACTGTACTGTTTTCGAACACAGATTATATTCTTTCCTAAGAGTAAGGGACCATGTCTCACATCCATGTAGTACAACTGTACAAGTATGTAAAAGATTTGTTCTTTAAAAGATCTATCTAACAAAATTATCATGAAATATAATTCAATTCCGAAATAAATGCTAAGTGGCATGTACATGAGATGAAACACGACAAGTAAATCATAACAAAATTCTGGATCACAGTACACAACCGTATTAAATAACAAATACACTAAAAACTATACGATTTAAATAGACAATAAAATAACTTATCAATTATAAAATGTAGAAAATAAGAATTAGTAATATAACTTTAATTCATTTATGATTAAACCTAACTTCATCCACTTGAAATCAGCAAAGCCCAGTAGAAGCATTAAAGCGTTTGATATTATTTGTTGTGAAGTTAATGACCATTAACTCAAGTAAAAAAGTAAACTGTTCTTACCTTTAGATGGTATGATTAGCGAGGTCGTTTTTTTCGTTGTGGTAAAGGTATTACTTAATTATTCAAGGTGTGCATTTATTTTCAAAGTAAATTGAGTCACGTCAGATATAAGAATAACACTGAAGTATTCAGTGACATAATAGTGAGAAAATGTATATTATTATATGATGAGAAATCTTCCATTCTTCATTATTTAACTCTATGATAATCACGTTTACTGCCTTTTACTGACAAAAAGATTCTGCGATTCTTCATGTTCCTAATTCCGATCAGAGATGTCAGATGCTTATTTTTTCGTTTTACTGTTTTGTAATGAAAATGCCACGTAATGGAAATGATTAAATCATTAAATCATATAAATTTTATAATGGTAATTTAGTGTGCAGTGATTTTTATTATTGTCCTCCATATTTTGAGTTCAGGTAGAGTGTGTAAATCCAATATGTTTTATTCGTAGAGTATTCCAATGCATCTTAGCTCCCAGTAGTTCGGATTATTTATTTAGTTATATGGAATTGGATGTTGGAGGAATATGAGATATTTCTGACATCCCAGCTCGTTCTCCAACCCTAAGGGCGGAACCCTCGGCTATGCCTCAGTTGGCTCAGCATTTCTGTAAACAAAGGAATACTTTCAATGAAAATTTTAACTAGGTTGCTGCCACTGAAAATGAGCAACCTCATTATATTTGCACACCTTTCCATAAACCTGTTTCTTGATTTAGTAATGTCATTATTTGCCCAGCTGTGATTTGTACGTTACGTATGTACCGTACCGTACGCTACGTACGTTACGTACGTACCGTAAGTTACAGTACATATCTACTTGACTCAGTAAGCCCAAAAATAAGGTCTAATATTGCGTGGTTTCTCAAAAGAGTTTAAATTGTGTCTAGGATTTATATTTTTGTAAGCTTTTAATATCGTCGCCATTGAATCTCTTTGACCTTCATAGCTAACGTACACCTTAGAACACCGTACGTTACAGTAATATGGGACACATCTTTCCCTCACCTGCGAGCCTTTCATTCCATGCTGAATGTGGTTTATTGTGTACCGCATATTTCCTTAATTGAACATTTCTCATCTTTTTTATAAACGCAACTTATTTCTGTTATGGCAATCTCGAGCAGTTCCGTTTTACCTTTCCCCGAAAGTAAGCCAAGTAACTGTTTTTATGTAACACTCATTTCGTTTCGAATTATACCACTATTACGAACTTCCGTAAACATCTCATTGTTTTGACTGTTTAGACGACTTATTAATTCCACATAATTAGGCTTGCTGGAAATTACTGTTGCGAAATTCAACCCCACGGTGACGGTGGTTATGTTTTTGTACCACGGTAACTGCTTTTTACTTTAAAATATATTTATTATTGTGTTACCTGAGGGGGAGTTAAGATGATATTTTATTTATGCTATTTCTACAGACAATTAAATGTGATTATTCCACTGATAAACCGTGTACTTGATATTGACCAAAAACGTTTGATAATACTTCGGATATCGACCAATCACGGTAATTTACCTTGCAAGGAAGGGGTTTTATCGGATAAAACAACTCATTCCTGGGTTTTTAAGGTATCAGTTTGCAGTGATTTATACCTCATCTGTCTATATTTCTGCCAACGAACAGAATAAAAATACATGTACATATTTTTTAAACATTTAATTGGAAACTGAAACTATTTAAATGTGCATTGATTAAAACAATTTTTATTCGAAGTAAGCCACTTTGGTTTTAGATTATCTTAATTTTGAGGTTAACTATTTTCTCATTCCCATTGTTGATGGCGATTCCCTATAGGCCTACTCGGCAACTCATTCGATTACTCCCTTATTTATTATGCCGTGATCTGACAACTGACACGATATTGACTTGATTTTAAACAGCACAAGGGAAGAAAGCAATTATTATTTACAAAAGTGTTACATCGTATTCATGGAATAGCCTTAATAAATCCCACTCGAGATTACGAGTTTCTCAGATAAATTCACTAGCGCGAATCTCGTTATCTCTCGTAAGAGATGAACAGATTTATTTCTCTGGCGTTAAACAACTTTTTTCTTATTCTCATCTGTTGTTTTGTTGCGATTTGAGCCTGTTTCTATACTGTTATCTTTCTGTTTTTTTTTTTTTTATTATTTCTCATTCTAGCCTATATGAAAATTACATTCAAAGACCATGGGGTTAGATTTTCTGCATTCGTAAGATGTTCTCCCTTCCAACACTTACCAGTGGCCTGCAGATATTTCGTTTTTAATTTAAAAAATAATGTGAAATCAAACCCGTTGTTAGATAATTATGGGCTACCATAATTTGACCTTTCTTTGGTTAAAAATAGCATAATTTTTGTATAGAATAATGCGATACGAGTGTATCTTTGGAGAAACGAGGAAAATTTTTCGAGATTCTCGATTGCACTTAAGGTATGTGTATAGCACACTATTCTTCCTATGACATCGATTTACCTGGTAGTAAAAAGTACCAAACGTGAAAATAACTATACTCCAAAGCAGACAGTGTGGAAGTGCACCGTACCAAGACCTAAATTGCATAGCATTAGAAGGTCTTGCTTCTTTACTTTCGGCTCGTCTTACTGTTACACTATAGCCAAAGCTAACTGTCGAGGATTGATGAGTAAAATTAAATATGTTGTGGGACACTTACACAACTTTCTGTACCATCCGGATCCGCGGTTTTCGAGATTTTCGCGTATAAACGGGTGCCTGGGAGAAGTCTGTAGGCCTAGACCTCAGTACAAGTAGAGCCTAGTTCGTGCAAAGAATTGAATACAAC
Source organism: Ectobius pallidus (assembly GCA_964059195.1). Taxonomy (NCBI): domain Eukaryota; kingdom Metazoa; phylum Arthropoda; class Insecta; order Blattodea; family Ectobiidae; genus Ectobius; species Ectobius pallidus. The sequence continues at coordinate 91,940,580 of CAXKWD010000002.1, forward strand.
ATTTTGTAACAGCTTTATTTTTAGAATATAGTGAAAAACAAAAGTTTTAATGTAAATTAGTACAGTAGGAGAATTCGAATGAGCATTTTTGTATTTACTGTGCGGTTTTTTTCCCCCGAGATGTACACCGACAGACAGTGTTAATTATATTTTTGGAACTCAAAATGTGACGTATTTCTGGCGAAATTACATTGAATTTTATGGTCAAGCACCAAACTTCTGTTACCTATAATACGAATAGAGAAAGCAATAAATATCATTATATCGGCCCCAAAAGTTGAAAGCGTAAACGGGTGTAGTTATAGAAATTGTCCGCCAATGACATGGCTCGTTAAAATACTAAGCGGTGTAACTGTGTCAACTCCTCTGATTGGCTATAGCCCATAAACCTTTAACAGCAGTCAATTCGGTTAGTATGTTTTCTTAAGGGGCATATTTACCAACGGTCTGCGTTATTTTTACGACCAGATCCGTTTGCACTTATTTCTGTATTTTTTCATGTGTCAGTGCTGTAGTCCCAAAATTATCCCAGGGTGTACCCTAAAGTTTCGATGAAAATTTTAGTGGAAGTCGTTTGTTTTTACTGGATTTTTGGACTGCATAGAAGCAGTCAATACGAGCCACTATCAATAAAATTATTTAATATACAAAAAAAATGCAAAATATTTCGCTGATTTCAAAATGAGGCAGTAGCAATACACTTGCACCCATAATTTGCCTTAAAATAGGCATATCAGTAGTTTTGAGAATTTATCGATCACATTTCTACATAAGGGCCTATGGTAAAAATTAGTTTTGAAAACTACACCACTTTGATTCGAAGGTAGAACAGTCATTATTAAATTTTGATTCCGACTATGTAGGCTACGGAAAAAAAAACTACAGAATTCCATTTGATGGGTCACCAGAATTTTCTACACTGGCTTCTTTCGCATAGGTACAATTGAAGAGTGTAACCCAAATAGCTGCTAAGTGCCATTTTTGTGAAAAAAAAAATAGTTTTTGCATCAAAACCCATGTATATGTCATTGCCAATTGACCCAAAATACGGCTATGTGCCACAGTGTTTAGTTTAGTTCAAACATTGATCACAAAATGGAAGCTCTGCTATGTCCCTCATGCATTTAGGAATACATTTTTTACTGTAACTCCTAAACAACTTTTTGGCACTTAGCAGGTATTTGGGTTACATTCTTCAATTGTAAAATAAGCAAACAAGTAAGCAAGTAAATGAATAAATATAACACAGTCAAAGCAGAAGATATACGCTAACGAGTAAGATTAGGCTGAAGGTATACCTGCGTATATCTACTACATCACTGTAGGTAAATCGGTTTATAAGTATTGCACCTTCATTAGTATAAGAACTCCTAAATTCTATTTCCATTTTATTATATAAAAGCGGTAAAAGAACGAAGAAAGTCTTGCAGACATATTTTGTATTATACTGTAAGTAAAGCCAATACTGTCTCTAATAAGAGTTATTAGAACAGGTTGAGCATTGGTTCAATAAAAGAATCAGAGTGTCAATTTCTCATGAAATGCTAGACTGCGACCTAACGGCATTGTAGCAAGGCTTGATGCGTTTGCGGAATTTTGTCGAGTTCATGTCTGAAATGGGTTATAATGCTGACTTGTTGAACACACTTCCTTAACTAGCGAGTTCCCTGCAGCAATTAAGCTTGACAAAGATACCTGCCCAAATTAAAGCTAGTCCTTATCCTTAACGAGCACATAGTGACACACTGGCTCATAGTACTTGTACTAACTCCCAGCAGCATTATATTCAAGTAGAAATTACAGTTTATGGTAAAATAGTTATGTTATTCTACGTGTTGTCGGACATAGTCTTACGTATACCAATGATTTTGATTGAGTAGGCCAGGAGATATAAAACAGGTTCCCACTTTGCGGCCGGCAAGAACGATAGGCCTAAAAAGTCGTTGTTGGGAATAGTTTCCTATGTGAAAAAATTGACATTTTAGAGATCAAAAACTGTTTTATAAACAACGAAAATTACATTAGCATCGCAGTAGATTCTTCCTCGCCGCGTTGAAGATGTGATAATGTTTATAGCCCGTGTTAGTCTACAGGAATATTATTCTAAAAAATCGTGATTTTTTTATGGTTTCAAAAGACATATGATATTATATCATGATTCATGCATCGTTATCTTGCAAGAAATAAATAATAATAATAATAATAATAATAATAATAATAATAATAATAATTAGAAGAACTTGAAAAAAGTGCTGCAAAAATTGGGTTACAAGTATCTTATAAAAAAACAGAATGGATCACCAATATCAAAAATGCACCTGCATAAATTACAATATTTCAAAATAAAATAATCAAGAGGGTTAATAAGTTCAAATACCTTGGTGAAGTAATAACAGCAACAGCAATAGAAAAGGAGGGCATGAAAGCACGAGTTTACAAAATGGAAAAAGCATACCATGCAACAATGAACATATATAACAAAAAATCATTATCCAAAAATGCTAAATTGAGGCATTATAAAACTGTAATCTTACCAGAAGCTCTGTATGCAACAGAGTGTATAAACACCTTCTCAGATAGAAGAATAAGCAAAACAGAGAAGAGAATCTTAAGGAAAATTATGGGACCAATTTGGGAGAATAACATATACAAACTGAAACCAGAAAAGGAGTTCGACAAACAAACAGAAAAAATAGGCCATGCTTTCAGGAAAAGAAGATTAAGATTCTATGGTCACATTTTCAGAATGGAAAGAGACAGACTTACCAAACAAATTTTTGATCAGTATGTAAGTAAAAAACTAAACTAGCATTTTTCAAGGAAGTTGAAGAAGAGTTGAAATTACTCAATATCAAAAGGAGGATATTGCAAACAGAGAAAAGTTTAGGAAAGCAATATTTGATGGCGAATTTCCAGAAAAACCTAAGAAGAAAACGGGAAGTAAATGGACGGAAGACCGGAAACAGCAACAACGCGAAAGAATGAAGAAGTTTTGGGAAGACAAGAAGAAGACAACTGTTTCACATGGTCCTAAGCTGGCCTAATCGAAAGGAAAAAAAATAATGATAACAATAATAATATGTTAATATTAATTAAGAGCTCATTGAAATGAAAATGTGTTGCTGATTGCTTTGTATTGCACGTTTTTTTTTTTTAAATCCCTTTGCGAGGGGAGATGCACCCTTTTCGACATATGCTGGTGTGAATACAAACCAGTCAGACGAGCTGGACATGAGCCAACAAGAGTGGAGTGCTGCAATGAAGGTTGGGGTCAACCAAGTACTCCAGGAATTTATTTCACCAGCTTAATTGAACATTTGCATAATACTGCAATTTATAGGCTATGCTTAAAGTATAATTAGTTATCTAAAAACTTCTTCATTTCTATGCTTGTATTAATATTGTAATCTCCTGGTTTAAACCAATCCAAACTTTTGACCCTGCACTCGTGTTGTAGCGACATGAAGATTGTTTGTAAGAGAGAGTTATTATTGTTAGGATTAATAGCGGCGTCAGAATTTTTTCTGTAGGTGGGCCATGAATGAATGTATTTGTAATAAAATTTGTCTCTAAATTGATTCATTTTTTCAATTAATTTTACGTCATCCTAACCTATGATAAATATTTCGCATTGTAATATTATGTTCGGATAAGCAGTTTAAGAAAGCTTTACAAGTTACCTGATTCATTTTCATTCTCAGCGATTATTCCCCCTTCATATTTTTAAATACGTAAGAAGCGTTACTGTAACTGGACGCCAGCGCTAGCCTTTCCTCGTTCCGAAGAATAGTCTATATTTTTGGTAACTTTTAAATAGTACACAGATCACATATGTTTTAAAAAAAAGCATGGCTTTGGTCCAATTTTGTGGACTGCTATTGTATTTAAAAAATATATATTCTAAAGATTTACATACTATACCAGCTTGTTTGAAACAAATTTGTATTAAAAATATTATGCAATGTAAAACGTATTGCCAGAATTTGAAAATACTTCTGTTATAAAACAGCTAGAGAACATTGTCAGTATGTGTACAGTAGATGTTTAACATTTTAAAAGTAGCCTATCGCTCAGATAGCTCTGCACCTTTTGTTAGTATAGGTTCCCTTGGACATGGCTACGTGTCCCTTGTATGCGGCTACGGGGGCAGATGAATTATTCCGATTCGCCTTTATAGAGTATACATTGGGAGAGGGAAAAAAAGGAAAATGTGCCCCGGACGTCATAAATATTCTACTGTACTTGCTTATGCAATTCCAGCTCTTCAGTTGCCTTTAGAACCTCTGGAGGGCAAATAAAACTGAATGCAATATGCCGTTTGGTCTTCTGGTCGTAAATGAGTAGTAAGTCACAAATATAACAGATTAACGGGCCTATGCATCTCACAGAATTCACTAATGTTGCCTAAACATTTCTCCCTGGACATTGTATTGCAATTCATGCCTGTACTGAAATAGCCTTTGCTCCCAGACTGCTAAATATTCTTCTATGGAATTATGGATTCTATTAAATACACAATCGCCAGTAGGATTAAGAAATGGAATTTTTAATATATTTTTACTTCCTTTGCCCGAAACATAGGAATACTATAGAGGTAGAGGAAGTATTGTGTTTACCCCGAAATTCGAAGTTGAGTTTTTAACATAAATACACATTTCGAGGTTCCCTGATGCCAAATACTACTTTCAGAAACATTTGGTTGTGTGTCTGTGTGTGCGTCTGTGAACAGTCTATCTCCAGACGAAAAATTGCATGAATACTTTTTTGTTTGTTTGTTTGTTTTTTGTTTGTTTGTTTGTTAGGTAACCTAGCTTCTGGGGATATGGAATGAAGATTGGCGATGATTTTCTTATATTTTTATGACACTTGACAGGAAGAAAATTTAGTTTTTTTTAGCGATTTTCTCTAAACAATTTTGTTAAAATTTTGTATATGAGCTGCTTGTACTAAGTGCTGAAAACTTTTATTTGAAACTTTTTTCGATAAAAATTATATAAGCTGCCCACTGTTGGTACAAACTCAGTCGTCTCGTGAACAATAAAGCTTTCAGCTTGAAACAATAGAATACGCACTCTTAGCAATACGGCCTCTTATTCCATGTCTGAATGTGAAGTAAGAAAGGTGTATTGCATATGCTTTGGGTAAAGAAAGGTACGTGAATGGAATAATAAGATTTTATCTGGTTTGTGTATCCTTCGGGGATGCGATTGGAAACGATATTCTCTTTATTTTTACTATCAATTTACAAGAATAGAATATCGCACTAAGAGGCAACACTTTTATCTGGGCAGAGAAATTATGTTTCACATCAGATTTTTTAAAAATTATTATAAGTTATATTTCTAAACTCTCATTATTGTAAATCTATAGGCTTTTGGTTTATCTGTCATGAAAAGTGTTGAGATTATATTTAAAAATACTTAATAGCAGTAAAATCTTAATTATCAGTTCCCAAAATCTTTTTGGCATAAGCCTATAGAATGCAGTAAAAGTTGTCAATTATTTTAACGATTTTTTCGTATATTCTCTAGACGTAGTCAAGTTTGCATTTCGAAAATCTTAAGACGAGGTGAAGTATTAGTCCTTGAGAGAGAGTGCAATTTTAAATCTGCTGTAAACCAAAGAAAACCCCAATTTTCTGTAAATATGTCATTCTCTATAATAAAATTAACAAAATTTTTACTTTAAAAAATGAAAAAAAAAAAAAAAATACCGGTATTTGAATCTGAACTCAGTTTGCAATAGCCTATGTATTTTATTACAAGGATTTCGGGTGGGGAGCTTCAGAACTACATTTAATGAAAATACCATTAATTGCAAGGATAAAGGACGAGCATGTATCACAACTAGCTGACTGTCCCCTTAATGTTGTACCTATGGCTTCAACCGTTAGTAAAGGTGAATGGAAGAATGAGATGATACAGTGCCAACGGCTAGGGAAGTGAAATGCTCTAAGCACATCTGCTCAGAATCCCCTTTGTCTACCACATATTCCATATGGATTTATCCACGGTCGACAGTTTAGAAGAGGGAGAAGTGCAAATCCTGGCGTTCATACACCCTGAATAAATAGTTTTCAACCAGAGGAACGGTTTTTCCTCATAAAATCGCTGTATTTTGACGTATTTTTTCGCGTGATGTTTATGCTGAAAGAAATAGATTCTACATCCGTTCAAATACATGCAGTATCCCAAACAAACGTAATTTCATAATTTTGTTCTGTTAATTATAACCAACGCTATTTTCATATAAATAGGCTCATTAGAGTCATTATTATTTAGAAGAAACTCTTCCTTACAAGCGACGAAAATATCCACAGTACGATACTTACGAATTATAATGTATAGGCCTATTAGGTTATATAACATTCCTAAATAAATTCATGTGAGAATTGAAAAACTAGTTTCAATAAAGATGGGGGTTGTACCACACATCTTACTAAGAGGCTACGTGAACTCGAAGGCACAGGACTGCTTGCAAACTTTCTTATGTAGTGTTTAATTCAGGAGGTAGCCCGGGGAGAAATATAATAAACGAAATTTAAACCTCGGTACAATCCAGCAGAGAAAATTTAAATAAACTATTTTCGATATTAAATCTCTTTAATAAAATCATGGTACAAAAATGACATTTCCAAGGTAGTTAATAAGTTTTTAGTAAGTAGACTACCGGTAATGTAACACGTTAAGAAAAGACCAACATTTAAGGACCGTTGATCTTGCATTTCGTATTTATATTAATTGGGGGGGGGGGAGTGTATTTCGGTTTTGATTAGTGCTTAATCCATGCACTGTAAACTTAGTGCTTGTTTAAACGTCAATTTAAAAATTAATTGTTTTAACCCTTTCACTGCTATTGACGTATAAATACATCATCTCAAAAACTGTATAAAAGCTGAGATTTAAGATTAATTTGTAATAATGCTTTTTGTAAAATGTGAGGCATTTTGTGTGTTATGATTGTCATTATGGAATGCAGTTATTCCACCCGGATTTTCCTAATTGATTTCAAACTTACAGCTCCCTGTTAAGTTCAAGTGATGATTATTTATATCAATGTGTAAATTCAACTCTGATTAATTATAATTAAATTATAAGTCTCAAATTCTCACTGTGTTTTTCTATCACCGCATAATCTGCATTGGGGCCTAATTTAGGCTAATTTAGGTACGGCAGAGGTAGAGGGCAGAGTGACAGTTGATAGATTCATCGACTCTACAGTTCTTCAGGAGAAGAACCAAAGACACAAAAGAACCGGGAAGTTTCTCCAAAGGCTCTAATTTCGGGTTGCAGTTCCTTAATGTGATGAACTTTTATGTCCTGACAAATCTGCCGACCTCGACCGGGTTTGAAACCATAAACTTCGGATCAAAAACAGACACAATAGCTCTGTACCCCCTGAGGTCAACGTGTTCCCCAGGAAATTGATAAAAATTATAAGTATTATATTGATTTATCAAGCATAATTTTGTATCTAAATAAACACTAATTTTATTATTAAAAATCATAAACATTGTAATTAAAAAATCTGATGTGAAACTCGCATAGCTTCCTCTGCCAAAATAAACGTTTGCCTCTTAGTATAAAAAAAATAATGTAGAGCTTTGCATCAGATTCAAACAACTGAATACGCGCTCTTTGCAATATGGCGTCTTATTCCATGTCAGAATGTGAAATGATTTTTGACCATGCTTAGTGTAGTGTAAAGAAAGTTACGTAAGTGCATTAATAAGATTTTATTTGGTTACACATTCTTGGGAGATTCTATACGATTTGAAACGGCTTTCTCTTCGTTTTTACAACCAATTTATATGAAGAGAATGTCATACATAATAAATATATTATACTAAGAGGTGGTCTAGAGGTCTAGAGGTAGCGTGCCCGCCTCTAGATCCGCAGGGCGCGGGATCAAACCCGGCCGCGGTCGATGGATTTTTCAGGACGTAAAAATCCTGGGCACGGAGTCCTCCGGGAGGGACTTTAAGCTGGGGGTCCCGTGTCGTAGATTTACGGCACGTAAAAGAACTCCAAGCCTAAATTAGAGCCTCTGGACAAAATTTCTCGGCCCTTTCACGTCCAAGAAATACTTAGCTTCCAGAGGGGGGTTGTGAGGCGATGGGCTTACCACCTGTCCCTCTACCCTCTCTCGGAAAATAAGCATATCAAAATTAGTATAGGTAATGAAACCTCCATTGGAGGCCCCACCTGGGGATCATAGGGTACCAGATACAGATACAGAAGAGGAAGAGGAAGTTATACAGAGTTTCACATCAAATTTTTTTTATTATCTTTTTTAAGTGCTTCATAATAAAAGTAAAATTATTGTTATTACAGGGAGTTACCAAAGTTGAACCCGGAAAGCCATTACATTATTTTAAGGAAATCTTTAAAGTGCTTCCACAAATATAATTTTTATTTTTTATTTTTTCCCCAGGCTGAGTCACAATCCTGAAGTCCTGCTTTTCTGTAAACAATATTCATGAGAGAACTTAATGGTCTAGTACCGTTTCCTCACATTAGGCCTATTTATTGTTAGTGGTCCACATTTCGTTCAGAACTGATTTACAATATTTTGGGTGATTTTTCTCATATCTGATGGTTTCGTCAGTTGACTATTCTTTTTAAGATCCCATAAATGAATAATAATTTTTATGAAAAGCTATTGTTACTGAATCTGCTTCATTTATCGAATCCATTATGTTGCAGTAGTTCTCTTAATTTATGTTTTATTCTATGACAGGATTTTGGTCAATTGGTCAGGATGCAATCTTCCACGGTCGTTATTGATGGCTTTCTTGACCGGAGCCGCTATTCCTTTATCAAGTAGCTCAGTTGGTGTCACGGGGCTGAGTGCACCCCGTTCAGATCCCCTTACCGCAAAAAAATCCGATGGTTCGAATCCAGACCTGTGGATCCGTAGGGTGCAACGCTATCCAGTACACCATGAAGGTGGTCGATATATTGCATAGGTTTTATTAATGGCAGTATTACAAGATATCATTATATTAATAATTTGTAGTTGTGGTAAATGTATAACACTAAGAAAATTGCTTTGTTTTTGGACTGCCTTGAGTTGCCTAGAATGGGTAGGAAATCTGGGAGACAGAGAAAATATTTAAATTCAGAGGGAGATTTATTCAGATCGTTTTTCTCCCCTTCATGTTCTTTACAGTCGATATTATAGCTGGTTCAGTGCTCCACATGCTGGAACCATTAAACGATCTTATCTAAGGAAAGGTCTTTAATACGTCTGCCGTTAGAGATGAATGTTGTCAGCATGTGAAAGTTATCGATACCCCATACTCCTTTGAATGTACTCTGTACCGCTATGATCGTATGATGTGGTATTAATTATCACTGTGAATTTTTACTTCGATTAGCTGTTGATAGCAAACTGTTCGTTTATTTTAATTTTATCTTTTTGCTTCATGTTTGTAGTACTGATTTTTATACATTTTCCTTTCGTTATTTATTTCTTTCGTTCACTTCTTCGCCCTGCTTCCTTATTTCCATTTCTTCGTATCATTCTTGCTTGTTTTTATTCTTCGTTTGTCTTCCCTAAGACTGTTTTTCATTCCTAGTAAAACCTGTTTAAAAGTCAACTATTTTTCAATCGTAGTAAAACCTGTTTAAAATTAAAAAACCTTTTAAAAATAAATATGTTTAACATGTTTCTTTCTAGGATGTAGACTATCTTTTGATAAGGGTCAATTTTCTTACAAAATAAACAATTCTGGTACAAGATCTAGTAAACTCCAAGAATTAAAATCAAATATTAAGGTATGCATTGCACATAATATTGCACATTTCGATTTATATATCGTTATAATTCTTAACTTATTTTGCAATCTTGTTACATTTTAAATATGTTTATATATTTGTTGTAATGAATAGTGTATCCTTGTGATCACCCTCGCTGGTGTATAAAAATCGTTATGATATATACATACAGTAAGTGCAGTACGTTATTAAACGCGTCGCATTTCATTTATGTTGAAGCAATAAGTGTTTCGTAGAAAGACAAGTTAAACAATTTTTGTTATCTTTTATCAAATGCTGGGTTGAATAAAATAACTGTGCGCCCTTCCTTCGCCTATTATTGATATATTTCATCTGGATTAGGATAGACCCGACTGATAGCGGACTGCAACTTCATGCATATCTGTTTTAACGTCAATGATAAAGAACCCTACATAGATGCGCAAGATTTTTAACATTTTAATTTTAAACATGTTTTAATGTAAAGAGTTTTTGTAATTTTAAATGTAACAGGCCTAGCTTTATAACGAGAAGCCTATATTTTACAATTTTAGGAGATAACTTATTTTAGATAATCTATCTTTATATCACAAATATTTTAACTTTGAAATTTAGGTTATAACGTAAACATGTAATAATGTGAAGTACAATAAATAGGGGTCGGATGTTTATGACATGTCATATTTTTATCCTGACCTCCGTTCTCGCCGTCCCAAAAATTAAACACGAATTGCACACTTGTTATTGTAATCGAACTGTTTTTATTTTGCATGTAAAGGCATCTTTTGGTCATTTTTGTGGTCTTGGTCGTATTTTGGCCATATTTATAATTTAATGTCATATTTCAGTTATAAATTCTGTAAAAGAGCACAATTAAATAGTGTGTATACTACATGGTCGAGTTAAATTTGAAATTTATGTAATTAATTTAATGTTTATGCCAAATTAATAGGTAACTTAATCTTAAAATTAATACAGTTGTTCATGTTTTATAGGGACAGGTTTGATCTACAACATATTTGGAGCTTTTGAAACGAGCAAACAAGAGCAAATTCTTTAAATTTAGAAGTTTATTAGAAGTATAACTGTAAATCATCAGTAAAATTGTTAAAAAGTAATTAACTGATTGAATTCGTGCGATATAATAATTTAGTTCGAACATTCATTTTTTGGAAAATATGTTATTTTATGAGGTCATATTTAGGATTTTTGAGTCATATTTAGTCATTTTTAAGGCCATATTTGTGTCATAATTTCCACTTTTTAGGTCATAAATATCCGAACCCTAATAATAAATATACTTGGCCTGTAAGGATACGTTATAAAATATATTTCAGGGTACAAGGCGGAGATCAATACTGTAAAAGATCAACATAATATGACTTGATATTTATCACTTAAAATATAGGTCACAGTCAATATTTTACAAAATATTTCTCGTTACAGCCACTATTGATTTCCAATGTGTTCCAACTTAAAGGACGTATTTTGACCAAATAGTAACTTTCGTCATTGTATTTATCATGTAGGAAATTTAGTACTAGGCTTCAGTAAATGAACTGTTTTCTTAAAAATACACCATTTTAAATACATATTTTCCATTTAAGAGAGAAACTTTCATTCTGCACAGAACTGCAGTCAACTCAATGTAATCCATCACTGTCAACAAAGCAGAAGATAATTAAATCAGAGATGGAAGTCTCATATACAGCGTAATGGATCGTTAATTGCTTTTATCGATGTTATTTCAGGAATTTAATTTAACTGTACTGGCCTGGCCCAGTTCTTAAATTTAATAGAAATAAGCCCATGGAGCACCGAATGGTATTCATTTATACTCGTGGTCTTAAACCCGCGGCCCAGGGCCGCATGCGGACTATGACTTAATTTTGGGCGGCCCGTAATTATCCCAAGGAGAAGCAGCCAATACTAGTTGCTAGGATTCATTTGTGGATTGAAATGGATTATTGTTTAGAATGTGCCATATCAGAAAACAGATGGGTATATTGAACAGCTGGAAAGTATGTAAAAAGATTTTTCGTTTCTTTGTAATAAAATATGGCATCTGTATCCATTCCTAAGTTCATTTTTTGTAATTGTCTAAAATGCTTTGTATTGTTTTATGAAACAGGAACGTCATATTTATCAAAATGACATCAGTATTAACTTACGAACGGAATAGACCAAAACAGATGGGTCGACCCAGATTGAGTAAAAATACAATATCCTGGCAGGATTGATAAAATCAGCACAAGATAACCTTTATATAGACTGTACAAGATGATTACAAGGCGATGTCATTATGGATACAATAACGATGATGATGATGGAGATCACGGACAACAAAGGACAGTGAGGCCGATGACAGTGTTGGTGTCTTGTGACGATGATGGTAAGGGAAGTGAGATGATAATGATGACGATTGATGATTGATGGTGGGTGGTGATGTTGACCTAAGATCCTATTGAAATTATTTAAAATCTGAGTTAATTGAACAGGAATTCGCACATATCAAATATTTAAGGCCGTTGACATTTTAGGATTTTCTGGATAGGGGCTATTTTCGGGAATGTAAAGAAGCTGTGAAACCCTATCTTTGATAGCTCAGTCTGGTATATCCACTCATCTGTGAGCTAGAGAAATAGGAATTTCATCACCACAAACCACATTCTTGCTCGGGACGTACAAGGTCGACGGTGATTAAACGTGAAGCAATCAGTGGTTCAACAAGCTAATGAATTTGATGTGGTGCAGCTAACGAAAGTTTGCTTCAGTATGCAGAGCACGTTTCATCAGGATCTTGGTCTTCCTCATTCCCTCAAATTTAGTTAACAAGTAGGCAATGGATATTTTAAATTCATTACATCACATTAAAATAGCCAGTGATAAAATCAAATATATAATTTATTGGGACTGCATATTGTATCCTCTACCAATACTCCATATTATAGGTCTACCATCGTGTTCATATATAGGATTGTATAGTAAGTTATTATTTTAAACTAGGTTTCCTCAAGGGGGAATAAGTTAAATCGCTTTGTTGTACTAGAAAATTATTGTTTCGTCTCATTTTGCAATAACCTTCAGGCCCTTTTTTTTTCAATAAAATTGAATAATTGTATGATTTCTTTTGCAAGAAGCAAAATTCCATAACTGCAATGAAATAAATAAAAAAAGTACGAAAGAAGGGAAAAAGAATGAAATAAAAAACAAAGAGAGGATAGAAAAATATAAATAAATAAATAAATAAATAAATATTCTATGTTCCGGAGGTATGGAACATAAATTTTATTCATGTGGCTTGTTTTCAGACGAGTTAAAAGTTGAATCCGAACCATAATTGGATTTACCATGTTTGCATTATATTTAAGGTACGAAACCCAACAGTATGTTATCTTGAATTGAGCTAGAATAAAAATATCCAGTTAAGTTGACAATCATTTCTTTTAAATAACTTTAAAATGTTTTCTTAGTGCTTACGCTTAAAAACTTAGATCAAGTTGGAAGTTATTATTTATGAATATCGTTATGATTGTAAGCTATTTAGTCCTGTTTATTAGTGGTAGAGTATTTTCACCCCAAACGTTTTTGTTCGCTGTTTTATGTTGTATGTCAGAATTGCTAATATTGATGTCTGAATACATTCCAGATGACATTCGAATTCGTGTATTCGTGAAGTTCTGTAGATACTCAGGTTTTATGCAAGTCGTTACTGTGTGTGTTGCTTCCCGGGATTTTAATAAATGGAGATACAAGACGCCGCCGAGTAAAATAAAACCCCAGCGAAAGCTTTTGCATAAATGCAAGAGGTAGATTGCTCTAGGATGTGGAAATAGAGATGCCTGACACCTGAGCTGTGCTGACTTTACAATGGGGAATTCTTATTTTGCTGTCTGCATCGAGAAGGCCTTGTGAAACTATGGCAACCATTTGCGATCTTCTTTCTTCTAACAATTCCATTCTCTTTTGTTTCCACAAAAGATCAGGTACGCATTTGTTCGGCATTCTATAGGTTTTACATATTTTTTTGCACGACTTATGGCCGGTTTCTATAAACTCGCGAATTACCTATGGGTAAATTATCCAATGGACAGAATTTACACAAAAATAACACCACACAAACACAAATAATTTAAAGATAGCAATCACATACACTTTTGGCGAGTTTCTAGATAAATGTCCTCTGGGTAAATATGAAAATGACAGAAAAAATGATCCTACAAACTCGGGCTAGATCTTTCCAAGGGTAAATCTTCGGGTTAATTTATCCTTTCATGGATGGCTGGATAAAATTTAACCTTTCATAGGATCAATAGTAATATTTAAAGAATGAGAATCAAAGCCTTCTGAATTAAATTAACTGTACAACTCCAAGGCCTTGCTCATTATATCATTGTAGGTTAAATGGAACTAATTTGTCCATGGATAATTTACCCATAGGTAATTCACTAGTTTGTAGAAACCGGGCATTAACTAATTAGTGATACTTACGATTATTGTTGCCGTGGATCGTAACTTGACATTCCCGCACGCAATCTTGAAGCTATGGAAACAAAACAAATTTCCGTGCGGTAAGAATTTACTTACGGCACTCATCATAATACAAGCCTTTATGGACAAGGCCCCTCAGGACAAATATTCTGTTCCCATATCAACAAACACATGCGAATCACTTTCTGAAATAAGCGTATATCTTCAATAATGTATATACACTAGGAGGTGCCCGCGGCTTCGACCACGATTATTAATTGAAAAATTAAAAATTAAGAGTATAATAATTATATTAAAGCATTATATTTATTAACCCTTGCTCGTGATAAATCTGTAAGATGAAATTTGATCTGAAGTTCAATATGTGTGTACGTTACGTGAGAATTTTTCTAAACTTATTGTACATTATGAAACTTAATTCTCTTGTGAATATCCGCTGCTTAGTTTGCAAATTATATAGTATTTCAGATTGAGGGTTTGTTATACTTACGCTAGATAAACATCCATATATACACCCCTGCAGTTTTGCAGCCTGAAAGATAAATATTTTGATCCGTACTACCATTGGATTACTATTTGAAAGCTGATAATATTTTTTCACATTAGCAATGAAGTTGATGAAAGTGGGTTGAATTGAATTGAAATGAAGTGATTTTTTTCCTGTATGTTACACTATGGATTTCTTAGTCCTTTTTTGGGGGCGTTGTTATACATGCTGAGCTTATCCACTGCATTTGGCACTGTTTGCAATATTGACGTTTATTAAAAAGATTATATTAGACCAAATGATTTCAAGTAGTCTATATTAATCAACTGATGCTTTACCTAGATCTTTCAAATACGGGTTTAAAACGATATTATTTTGTGAAATAAACTTTTATTATCAACATTGGAATTCTATTTCTGACGAATCACTCTCGTAACCCCCATACCCTGAATAGTTTTATGAGGCTTAATTATTTGATAGTGATGTTACTGCTTCTTGATCTACAAACTGGCACAAGTTTCAACCATAATTTCAAGATAAACAAGCAATCTACCAGGTTACCTCAAACCAGATCTGGTAATTGTAGCAAAGGCTGTAAATCCATAATACTAAATTAGAATTTAAGTAAGCTGCTTTCTCGAAACATTTCATATCTTTTGTATTGCAGTATATAATGAGATGTGCAGGTGCGTGTAGGCTTTATCGCTTTTAGAAAATAGTACACGACATCGAGTTATTCTTTCATGTGTACCTACCCATTATTTCATGGATTTAAAAATTTCTTATGCAAAACTTTCACCTAATGTGAAAAGCTAAAATCGAATAACATAATTATTATTATTTTATTTACTATAATAATCTCATTTGTAGGAATTCTTATATTTATTTTCATTATACGAGAAGGTATAATGATAAATCGACAGCCTCTACTGTGAAATTTTACTACATTTATTTCGTAGAAACATCTGCAATGCAGCTTGGGCTTTGCCGTAAACCTGTTAGATCTGGGGCCAGAAACATAACATTTTGACGCATCTGTAATTTGGGCTTTGGGGAACATGAAAAATCAGGCGGTTTAAAGTCGACCCTTGCACATGATCAACAAGCGTTTATCCTCCCTCGGCTGTGCTTCATTATTCTACTCTTGGGCTCTAAAACCAGCCTGATACATGCACTGCTGTCTTTTTTCAACATCTTGTAAGGATACTCCCAGCAGCCGTTTTAGATTATGTAACATACCTTCATTTAGGTTTGGTTACCTCAGATTACGATGAGTTACATTCAATTTGGAGTCATAGGATAGTGACAGTTTAATTTAGCTTGCATTGCAATACCGGTACCTGTGATATGTTTGGATAACAAGAGTGGGCCTATTTATCTTAAGGTATGTTACTTTAGGCTAGATTATGACTTATTATATTCTTATCGAGATATTCTTATTTTTCAACTTTTTCCGTCAAGTAAAACAGAAATATGTCAATACAAAAACGTATCATTCTAGAGATGCTTTTAAAAATGGTGTTATTGAGGTAAACTTTTGTTGTCCAAAATTATAATGTAGGTCTGTATGTCTTCTGCATAACGAATGGCGATTTTTTTCTTCCTTTTGAAAAATGCCAGGTGATAACCTTTTTTTAGAGAGTAGTCACCCCTTTCCTGGACCTCGTATTCTACAGTGGCATCATCTTAGTAATGTGGAGACTACTGCTGCGGAAAAGTTACCCAACATCACAAAACAAGATGCTTAGCCTGTTACGAAAGGAAGGTCAAGTAGTCTTTCTACAGTATGTGGAAGCATCTCTTTACCTAGTGTGTATAATTTATCATTGTCGTGTGATAGACTGCTTCCTCCTCAGTTTAAGGTCACGTGGTGAAGATTGGGTTGAGAACCAGGTCCCACACAGCGTTATGCAGCTGATGTAATTGTTGCCCCACATAGAAGTCACGCGTATGTTCCTAGGTGATCATTTTTATACTTATATATCGTATTTCACATTGACGTTAATTGCACCAAGATTGTGGATCCCCAGATAATGTTTTTCCCAGCTAATTTATGCATTTCACACTCTTTTTCATATAGTTCCTCCTTTGCAACAATTTTCAGTTTTCTGTCCTAATTCACCTCATTGTACCCCTTTCTTTCTTGTATTTTTTTCTTCCTAAGGTCATATTCCATTTCTTTTCACTTCCTATCCTCGCCTTCTCTATTACATTTACTGTTCTTATTTTAGCCCCTGTATTCATGAGTAGGATTATGATTAGGGCCCGAAAGTTTATTAATAATCATAATTTTAATAATGCACTCTATTCCATGCTTGTGTTAAAATTGGTACAAAACGTAAAAGAAATAATGGGAAAGTTTTGCGTATTGCTGCATATTTTGTTAGTTTTGCGATAATGCACCATTTTTGCTTGATATTAAAATGTTTCTGCATATTTATTCATTTGTCACATTTTTAATTGCATATTTTTTTTCTTCAAATTTTTAATATTGTGCATATCCCTGTTAATTCAAACATGTCAACACATGTTTTGTAACAAGTATTGAATTACGTAAATTATAGAACATACTTAGTTCGTTCCGAAGCATATTATATCAAATTAAAGGCATATTTACATGCATATTTCGTCTTCTGATAGAGCATTAACTTCCGGGCCTTAGTTATGAAACTGTAATACGTCAAGTATAAAATGTTATTAGAAAGCAGCAGAAAAAGGTATGATGTCCAGAAAAGAGCGTAAAAGGGATGAATATCCCAAGATAAATATTATTTCACATATTAGTTTCTTTGAGAGGATATCTAATTTGCCCCATACTTTGCGCACAAGAAAATTCTAAACTTGCTCATTATTTTTGCCATAAATCATTATACAATGTAGAATACAGAACTAAAATCCAATAGCGCCATGATTACAATAAATAACTTGCTTGTTTGTTTTATCTATTTGCTTTCCTTTTTTGAAAAGACTGAAGGGCACATATACCATCTCGGTATTGATGGTCCCTCCCTCTAACTGTGTAACCATATTGTGCAAACAAATTTCTACTTAATATAAACTGCTCAGATTGCTTACTTAAACTTAATCCTGCTCAACAGTCATTTATGGGATGGCACTCCAACCTATACTCAGGGATAAATCCACTAGCCTATAGCGTCGCTTCGGTATCTGATTTTCAGAGAAATCTGCCTCGAATTTTCAGTTATCTGGAGACGATAAATAATTTACCTAGTTCTGAACTGTTTGCTTCATATTTGTAATTTTGTCATATGTATATAGGCCTACTAAATATATTTGGGGCCATAATCATCGCGATAGACCCCAGAATAATACAGATAACTTACAGAAGAATTTTTAATTTCCTCAAGATTCCACATTATTAGGTTTTTTTTAAGGGCGGCAGAATCTATTAGATGGAAATCAAAGTAAAATATTTGCGTGATTTGTAGTTAGGAATTATTAATATAATACATTTTAGAACACTCATTCGTACTACTATCCCAAGGTTGGGGGTTCGATCCTGGCGTAGGTCAATGGCATTCATGTGTGCATAAATGTGACAGACCCATGTAGGTCGATTTACTGGCATGTAAATGAACTACTGCGGGACAAAATTCCGGCACCCCGGCGACGATCACAGGCCAAAGTTGCAGTACATCCCCGTCGTTAAGTAACCATATACCAACCAACAATTTAATATGTGTGGTTGAAATAAATGCATCAAGGTTCAAATACTAACAGCAAATGGATTCATCCTTCTTACCTTTAGCCCTCACTAGATTTGCATTACATGTGTACTTGCAACAGTTTTCCTGTGATTTAGATGAGTAATGGATGATTTACTTAAATTTTTTGATTATCTGCTACACAAGAGAACTAATTAAAAGTTCACATTTCTCTCTCAAGTTGGCTCAAATAAAAGAGAATTCCTTATCCTTAAGTAACAAGTTTAATGCTGAAGCTAGGAGTTAAGTTCATTTTCTCACGGTAGGATCAGAGTAAAAAAGTGAAAAATAGGCCTATACAACCTGGATGGACTGGAACCTGGTTTAAATTGTAGAGCCGCAGTATGGATTACAAGCCATGTGGGTGTAGAATTTCATGGGATAAAAATGCAAAGAGGATTATGAACTCACATGACAGCTCAATTCCTTAACCTTGAAACAAGACACTTCTCTTTGAAGTTTGAGATTTACATGCTGGTATGGATTTGTTCAGTAGGATTTATGAAGTAGGCTACTGTAATATATGTTCTTAAAGCTATTTCGTCGTATAGTTGTACTGAAATCAGTTTCTGTTATTGGTTTTCAAAAAATTAATTAGAGCAGAGTACAGTTAGGTATCAGTATACGATAATGTAGTTGAAATTATTGTAGTAGTTGTAAGCTACTGGATACCAGTAATAATAGTAGAATTCCAAGTAATTGGGTTCGTAAAAATACAAAAAGAGTTGTAAAAACTGATTAATCGAAATTTATTCTAGATAGGCTACGCGTTGACAAAAGAGAGATTAAAGAACGTACTAAAATCTTGACAGTAGGCCTAAAGTGTTCTGTCGACTTTTAAAAATCTGCCATGTAATAGGGTTGCCTTTAATAAGTTTTGCAGTATTTCTGAGATAACTGAATAAATGAAAAGATTTATTCAGAACACTAAACCAAAACTAACTCCATTGCGCTAGGCTTACAGCTGTGACACCTACAAGGCTGGAGTCTTTCGACTTCATTAGACTATAGGGGCTGTCACACTGGATCGATCGAGGGACAGCGTCCGACTGACTGGTATAATGAACCTATAGACAGCAGTGGTACCAGTCACATAGCATCGATCGCCAGCGATCAACAACGAGGGTGAGAGATCATCTGGTCTGTGAAATCAAACCTGTCCGTTTTTCAATCGCCAGTCGATGGCAAACTTCGTACCCACCTGAATTTCAGAATTGATGCTGGAAGATTTAACTTACACAATAATGTCGTTTTAAACTTATATTTGAATGAAATATAATTGCACGAATCATTTAAGGCATTTAAAACGATATCTTCTTATGTAATTTAATTTTAAAAACACAAAAATAGATCGAGTTGTAAGCACCTAGCGGTGGGCGATCGAACTACAACAAACAACAAACCTCTTCGCTCGGCCGACTGATGGAAGCTTGAAGTAAACAGATGTAGCCTGATATAGTAATAGTAGGCATACTATTAAACCTTACATCCCAACACATGTAGTATGATAATGTGCAGGAAATAGGCATTCGTATTCCTAATAAGGTAATATACTTTACCTCTAATATACAGTGATGAGTAGACCTAGTAAAATCATATAGGTACATAACCTATAATATTTTCGTTGATCGATGACGCTCGATGCAGTGTGACAAGGAACAGAAATTTAGTCGAGAGCGCAAGATGGCAGTCGGCTGGTCTTGGTCGATCGAAGCTCAGTGTGACAGGCCGCTAAGTAGACACTCGCTAATCCGGCAGGTATCAAATCGAGGTAGTGCCGGATTAGTAAAAACGCCGGATTGCTGGAAGGTCGTTAATAAAGCCATTTGAAATACATAAAAGTTATGTTTTATTACAAATAATATTATATAAAAAGCAAAAAAAAATGAATTTCGATATAATAATACCGCTTTAAAATAAA
Organism: Ectobius pallidus; assembly: GCA_964059195.1. NCBI lineage: Eukaryota > Metazoa > Arthropoda > Insecta > Blattodea > Ectobiidae > Ectobius > Ectobius pallidus. The sequence goes on from CAXKWD010000002.1 coordinate 91,960,962, forward strand.
ATACTTTTCAATTGTCTTTTAAAATTAGTTTAAACAAGGTTTTGTATGGTTATACTAGTACAGTAAAAAGAAACGCGCCTAAGAACAACGCCGGACTACTGGAGGGTAGAATTAACGAAGTGCCGGACTACAGAGAGTCTACTGTATATGCCATTTATCCTCATAAGACTGAGTGCATATCATTTAAGACCTCCCAGCCCCAGAAAAATCCGAAAAGATATGTACTGAATTCAAACTCTGCCTTGCAAGTTCATAGTCAGCTAAGTTAACTAAGGTAGACCAAGCGGGCGGACTACAGAACATAAAAACTGACTCCTAGGATGTCTTAGAATCTGAAACTTAGTCCTAGGCCCACGTTTAGTGCTACTGGACGCCAATCGCGTTATGCAGTTGTATTCCAACCTCTTCTGAATAGAATGTTTTCATTCTGCATTTCCGCAAGGAGATAAGCTGATGACAGCTGTAAGAGTTGTGTAACGAAAGACTATTCAAATAACTTCTTTATAATTGAGGGAATCTCCTAGTTTAATCTCTCAGCATTGTGAGCTAAATATTTTACTCCATGTGTATTGTAATATCTTCATTTACATCTTGTACTTACTGTTTCCGGTAGCATTCATAGCAATTACACAGTAATGTATTTTCTTGTTTCTTTTTTTTTATTATTACGGCCTCCTTTGAACTGACCCTTGCTAATACGGTAAAGGTTCGTGGATATTATTTTCCTGATGTCTTTTTTCTTCCAAACCTTTACTAACGAACACTTCGGGCGCTACATCCCTACCATAGGCAGATGACAGGATGGGGGACATGTGCGCAGCTTGCTGACATCCACGGCCGTTATTGATGACAATCACGACCTTTTCTAACATAAGCTTAAATCTCCTCAGGGATTTTCTCCATTCGACCTGTGCATTTAATGGCATTAGCTAACTTTGTCTCAATTTGAGAATAAATGTTACTGTTTTATTAATCGATTAATTTTCAAAAGACTGCAAAGATTATCTGACCTAAATAATAAACAGAAAGTTTCATTTTTAGTGTATGTGCCCTCTGATTTTAGTTGTCTTTTTTTTTCTTCTGGCTATTTCTTTATTGCTACCCACGTCGGAGAGTTGAAGTTCTGCAGCTCTACGGACTAAAGCTAACTCTACCTCTGCCTCTTTTCATTGCACCTATACATCGAGGTGTGAGAGCCAAACCTCAAAGTGGCTTATAAGAACGTTCAAGCAAGTCACACGTGTAGAAACCCACTATTACACATGATTTCATATCTCACAACTCCAATTCTCCCTCTACTTATAATAGCAATTTCTTACTCGCTAACCTTGCCGTCCCTGAAAATGTCAACCACGTGATCTGAATGCTTGATATAGGCCTACTACCAATAAATATAGATTTTTAATGTATGTTTTTTCTTTGTTTTCAGGTGAGTTTCCAGGAGAACATTTTTACCCTCCTGTTGAACCCGTTGGTAATGTTATTTTAGTTTAAGTATACTTACATTAAAAATGCCAGTAGTGATGATATAATGGTGGTGATGATAATAATAATAATAATAATTTATAACAACAACAACAATAATAATAATAATAATAATAATAATAATAATAATAAATAAAGCCACAACGCAGATCATCGAGAGACAAAACTGAAATCGGTTATTACCGCGTGCCAACCTAATTTTTACACGCGTTCACAATTTATCGTACAATAAATTTGTCAACTACTATGAGCCTGTGGGGTGACGTATGGTCTCATGATAAGCCAGCTTTTCCTCACATTCATAGCGGAATTACGATATTTACGGTAACCTAAATATCATGGAATAAATCGTCGGGCTTTATGCACATTCCTGACGAAGAAAGCACAATGCTTTAATTTAAGCTGAATAATTACAGATTAATGAATGAATATTATAAATTATTATATTTTGTTATTTTTAATATTATTATGGAAACTTTACATCATTTTTTCTTGAAAGTTCATCCGATAATACAACAAAGTAGATTTCTAAAACTGTGTTATTTATCTTCTAATGACTTAAAATAAAACGGTATTAATAACATGATAAAAAAAGTTGTTGAGCTGATGGGTCACTTGTCCATTTTATTGATCGATCTCGAATCAACCATGCATTTTATAATATTTTAATAAACTGTATTGGCATTTAGATCTTAATATTATTAGTTCTAAATAGTTTCTAGTGATGATTATGTCAATTTTACTAACCACTTGCGGGTAAAAACTGCATATGCAGTTTCCTCATTAATAATATTCATGTTAATAAGGGAAATCATACTCCAGAACAGCATGTCCGGGTGTTTAAACTTAAGGTAGTCCTTGAGTGTAAATTAGCAGCGTTGGTTAATAACTGATGTACATGACACGCATTGGTTCTGCATCTCTGCATTACCGGATGCTCTGCTGTCATCAGGAAAATCAACTCGCGTAATATGATAATTGCAGTCGCTCGTCATTCATTCATCATGATTTTTTATAGATATTTCACTACCTGTTTGTATTTTTTTGTAGAAACCGCTATTCTTTATTTAAACACTCCCCCCCCCCGTTGTCCAAGAGGCCAAAAGTAGTACGTGGCATGGAACCCGGGCCTCCAGACCCTTTGAAACCAATTTATTAGTTTCATTATGCAGGTGGCCATTAAATTTACATATTAGGCTACTATCTTTAATATTGTCTCCTTAAATATTTTTATTATATCAATACCCTCAAATTACAGTACATGCAAATTGTATTTGTAAGCATTTATAAATCTGAGATACTTCTTAAGGGTACAATTACCAATTAAGGGAAATTCGACAGTAGGCTTACGTCACAATTGTTCGGAACCATTCGTTTCCGGTAGATCTGGATTGAATGTTAACGATATTATGTCATGGATCGCCAAATTTTACAAACTTCATAGAATTTTAATTTTTTTTCTTACTTAAGTATTTACTTAAGTTTACTTTTTTACTTCAGATTTTTAAGTTCATTAGTATCACCACATAATTTGTTTGTGTGATACTTCTTTATCATGTACATTTTCTTTTTTTCTTACAGTAATATGTTGCTATTTTTAAATCCACTGCAATCCATCATTCGGTGTAGTACTTTTAAAAAATTGCACATTATTATCGCAAGGGACGTGGCGTTGCGTGTTCCAGACAGCAGTGTGAGGGGCGTTGCCAATTAGCCTAGATGCGAAACTCGTATCCAGGTGGATGTTATTTAGAATCCACCTGCAATTTATGTAGCTCTACATAGAGTTTAATGTTAACTATATATGTATTTTTTCAAGCCATTTCAGTTTTTTTCTCTCTCTTTTTCCCAAGGCAACCCTTGTGGGTGAGTGGTTAGACCACCGCTGGGATCCGGGATCGAACTTCAGTGGATCTGTGTGGAAATTGTGGAGAAAAAAATAGGATTGGATAGGTGTTTTCGGGGTGACCCCGTTCCCCCTGCCGTGTAATTCCACCATTCCTTCATTCATCATAATATGACCATTTGGTTGTAATAGAGGAATTATTATAATCGCTTAGCTTTCGGGTCCATGATACTTTTCCAGTATTGGCAGTGGTGTAGCCAACCGGTCATGAGGTGCAGTTACTTAAGTAAAAATCCAACGGCGTGATGAGTGAAGTAGATATTATTTTATTCTAAATTATTGTTAGTTAGTAATGTTAGTTGACGTAGATAATATTTAATTCTCAATGGCGAATTTATTAAAACTAAAGCCTATAAACCAGACGCGCCCACTCTACACTTTTCGGCAAATGGACTCTCAGCATTCAGACGGCAAGGCTGTCGTTTGCTTGCAAATAGTCAACCTATTTTGTTACATTTGTAAGTAGCCATTCTAGTCCCTGGAGTACTGTGTTTTGATTTGATTTTTTTTTTATGAACAGACATACAGACATATTTAATTATAAGTAATTGTATTTTTAACTGTAATTTTTTGACTGGCAAAGCGGAAGAGAAGGCCAAATGGCCTTAGCTCTGCCAGGATAAATAAACGAATTATTATTATTATTATTACACCCAAGACTGTATCTTGTTCTTAACCCGTTTACCCTCTTCTTTCGAAGGGTTTACTACCTGTAGGTGGGGACATAGGCGTAACCAGGCCGACCATATGGGGGGGGGGGTTATAACATCCGCGGGGTCTGGGGGGTATGGAATATCCCCCAGGGAGAGGGGGGTTCGGGGGTCCTCCCCCGGAAAATTTTAAAAATTAAGATGCAAAATAACGAGTTTTAAGCTTCCGGGGGTGCTCCCCCGGAAAATTTTAAAAATTAAGACGCAAAATAACGAGTTTTAAGCTTCCGGGGTCCATCCCCGGAAAATTTTTAAAATTAACATGCAAAATAACGAGTTTTAAGCTTCCCACACTTTATACTTGTATTAAGTAATTTATGGGCAGACTTAAAAAAATTATACAAGTTTCCTTTTTTTAATCAATGGGGGGGGGTTCAAACCCCCAAAACCCCCCCTCGTTACGCCTATGGGTGGGGAAGAAACTCCCTCGTGAGGAACCAACCGACGTAGAGCCTCCTCCTGAAACATCACAAACTTAACGGAGAGAAAAATTCGGGGTATATAAAAAGTAAATGCATACCGGCACTCACCTCTTCGAGTGGAAACTCTTTCCAAATGTACCCACACTCAGAATGGTCGTCCTATGAAATTTGAACCCGCGACTTTCCGAATGTGAGTCCACAACATTACTTCCCCTGCCACCTCACTCGGCACAAGCTTGTAACATTAAATTAAGAATAAATCAGTTCAAACATTGGATAAAATTTATTTGTGGCTTAGTTGGTTGCGTTTGAGCTTTAAGCCTCCAAATTTTTTTCAAATCGTCCAAGGGATAGATTTTTGTCATTAAAAATCTTCAGCATAGCTCCTCAGTGATACTTTTAAAGCTGTGATTTCCGGGTCACGGATAATCACAAAACTTCTCTGTGCAACGTCCTAAAGGAATTTAATTGAGAATGCATTTATTGATGAGATAGGTGGAAAATGTGAGTTAATATCTCCTGTAATGTGTGAGCTACAAGTTTTTGACCGAAGTTCGTCATGCAGGATCGTTAACATAAATGTGAATTGGTTATTGGAGAACAATTCCATTTTATATTATCACACGATATAATTGGCTGCAATTTCCAAACACGCTGATTAAATGCAAATCATTTGCGAGAGGGTATTTACCATTACTCGCATTGCGCTTAATGATAGGCCTACATGCTTTCCAAAGCTAATGACAACAATAATATGTTGTGCATGTGAAACAATATATTAAAAATCACTTTCTGTATAGACAGATCCAGAATATTGTCAAATGTTCTGATTGTGTGGAATCCCTATGGATTTGGCTTTTATTCGTTACAGTAAGTCCATTCGAATGTTATTTGCAGAACAGACGTCGATGAATATAGCCAATGCTAAGAAAAATGCGCTTGGAGCTAATACCTCCGTACAACAAAGGAAAGATCGAGAGGATCGCAGAATTACGTTTTCAGATTCAGTGTTCCAGTGTTTTGTTACGAGATAGAATCAAATGATAATCACCATTAATTTTTTCCACTATTTTTCTGCAGGAAGTATGTTTTCATGTACATTATTTTTCTACATAATCCCCTCCCAGTTCAATGCACTTATGCCATCAGATAGGAAGTGCGTCGATACCGCATGAGAAAAATTATCCTGGTTGACACTATAGGCACTCATTCACCGCCGATTGAACGTCTTCATCAGACTTGAACTTCTGCCCTCCAAGGAGCTCCTTTAATGGACTAAAGATGTGGAAATCTGATGGTGCCAAACCTACCAAGTATGGCAGATGTGGGAGTCACTTGAAGCATATATCGTCGATGGTTTTCATGGTTGCACGAGCAGCATGAGGATGGGCGTTATCATGTTGAAGCAAAACATCTGCTCTCAGCAACCCCCTTCGCTTGGTCACAATTAGATTTCCAAATATTTTGTCCATTAAAGCATCTTCTTGGAGGGCAGAAGTTCAAATCTGAAGAAGACGTCCAGTCGATGGTGCAGGAGTGGCTACAGCGTCAATCAAAATAATTTTACTCATGCGCTATCGAAGCTCTTCCTATCCCATGGCGTAAGTGCATTGAACTGAGAGGGGACTATGTAGAAAATAATGTACCAGCAAACATTCTTCCTGCAGTAAAATGGTGGAAAAAAAATTATTGCTGTTTTCATTCGATTCTCCCTCGTATGTCCACAAATTCTCCTTTTTAAGGTTTGGTATAATTAGTTGCAAAGAAACGGTACCTTCGTAAATACGTGGCCTCATAAGATAGAGAAATGGATATAAGGCCAACACACCTTAAAATTATATATGGTGTTACTCGATATTAGATAATTCTTTAGTATCATGGAATAGAAGAAATGCATATTGTTATAATATAATTATCCTTTAAGAGATGACTAAAGTGTTGTGATTGATTTTTTTAACAATTTGTCCCATAAACTTCAAATTTTGCACATGTAATTGAAAAATAAACCGAAATTAAAGTTTAAAATTTCATTTTAATATCTCAGTTTATTTTTAAGCACCAAGACTAAACAGAAAATCTGATTGGTAATGTTATTAAACACATTGTAAAGTAGGCCCATATTGTTAAAAAATGTTTAGCTGTATCTCTATTTTTGTGGGATAAAATAGATTTTCTGATTAAATGTGGAAAAGTAACATGTCAAATAAAACTGAGAAAACAGGCAGTTAAAGTTCGCATACACTGACTGTTTGAAGAGTACGGAGGTTTAAAAATGGTGTCCATGCCCCCAAACACCATAAAGTTTGGTACAGTTGTATTTAGAGTATGTTTGATTATTCAACACTAACATAAAAAAAAGTTTTTTTGTCAAAATGGGTAAATCAACACTTCTTTTATCCCTTAGTAATTATCTACATTACAAAAACAGACTCATCAGCACTCTTGCATGTAGCAAGTATCGGAAAAACTTTAAACTATTAGGGTCATATATATGCTTGAAGCAGTGGCGTAGGAAGGGGGGTGCGGGCCGCCCCGGGTGCCACCACCCGGGGGGTGACAAAATAAAAATGTGTTTTTGTAAGTAAAAAATTGCTCAGGGGAATTTAAAGAAAATAATATTATTTAAAATAATTAAATAAGCTTAACAACTTTCTACAAGTCAACATGGGTATTGAAACTTATTTTAGTTTTAAATGCAGTCAACAAAGGTATAATAATAACACGCGGCTGAACTGGCCGCTGCGTAGATACGAAGAATAATATTATGGTTAGGGGAAGGGTGTTTATTTCTGCCGATTCTTGTATCTGCAATTTTATTTTTTTAAATGAGACTTCAACAATCGGTGATATTTTATATTACTCAAGCCGCAACCAATTCTACCCGCTGCGGCAGTCATGACTTTGACGAAAAACTTCGAATGTGAGTTGACCCCGAAGTCTCCGGCAATCTACTGTAGATTGTCGTAACGAATCCACGTTTCATCCTGTCACGATGGATTTCAAAAACTCGTTCCCGTGCCGAGTGACTTTCATCTTTTTCGGCAGCTGAAGAAAGATCTGGGAGATAACGAAAAATTTCAAAACTCTTCAAAATGCCGTGAAGATCCTTCTCAATACGCTGGCGGCAAGCTTCTATGAAGAGGGTATAATGAAGTTGGTACCACGCTACGACAAATGACTCAATCAGAGCGAGGTTATGTAGAGAAGTAGCTAGAAGGTGTACCGTACCTAAATGTTCCAAATAAAACAGTTTTGATTTTCACTGTAGTTTTCATTTTATGACCCATCGGAGGTTTAAAAAAAATAGCCATCGTATTTCCGAAATTGAACTTACTTTTACCGAAATTGTAATTACTTTTTCCGAAATTGAGGTTGAAAAGGTGTAGATTTCGAACTGATATGTGCGCATATTTAATAGATTGTTAATAATACAGTTCCGTAAAATAGTTACATTACTTGTTTATGAAATTTATTAGGATCAACCCATAAAAAAAATATGTATAATTCACATAACTTCCTCTGCCCAAATAAAAGTTAGCCTCCCCTTAAAAATAAGAGAAAGTCGTCAATCTTTGTGTCACGTCCCCAAAAGGTACCTAACCCAAATACAACATTTTGTTTTCGTACGATTTTCCGTTGCAAGAGGCCGTATTGCAAAGAGCGCGTATTCAGAGTGGGTGGCTTATAACTACCCTTCAGAGAATTATTTCGAAAATTGTTTTCAAATAAAAGTTTTAGCTCTTAGTATAAGCAATCCACGTGCAAAATTTAAAGAAAATCGTTAGAGCCGTTTTCGAGAAAACTTTCTTTATGTAAAAATAAGGAAAACCTGTCTCCAGTCTTCGGTTCACATCTTGATAGGTACCTGACATAAATACAAAATTTTGTCCTTTTGTCAAAATTCATCTTTCCAAAATTCGAGATTTCGCTTGGAAAACAAAATAAAAAAATATTAAAAATCACTCCAGAAATAAATCTTTGCATAATTTCGGGAGTGTATTTTGGCCTAGATGTTCGTTTTATTAACGGTAACACCCACAATTCGTGAATCTGTCGCTCACGAAAACAATATAGGCTATATCTGTCTGTCTGTAACGTACTTTAGATTAATAATAATAATAATAATAATTAGGGATGGGTCCTCGATACTTTCGATACCTCGATACTCTCGATACTTGCATGGTATCGGCATCGAGCGATACTTCAGAAAACTCGCTCGATACTTTTTCGATTCTTTGGTAATTCTGCAATTTAATGAAATGCGTATCTCTTTCTGCTTTTAGTAGTCTACTAAATATAGTAACTTAAATACTTTTGTTTCTCCTTTAAATGGAGAAAACCGCTCTGTGACATTTGTCTAGTCATAAATAAATACTTTCCGACTTCAAAAGTCAAACAGAAGAGATTCTTAATTGTTTCGTTTCCTGTCAAACGTTTCAATAACAACCAACAAGCAAGCTGACTGTCCAAACCCTGTACGATGCTCCCTTGCAGAGATTAAGTTACTGCTTATTCTGCAAACCTTAAAACAGTTTGTTCATTGTACTGCTCTGTGATCTGAGTAGAACGTCACATGATTATTTTATCCATTCATAAGCAATCTATTTCGGTATGCTTTTAAAAGAAGTCAGCATACCGGCTTTCAGTTGATATCTCTACGTGACAGAAGAATAATGTGTGTATTGCGTACGATAACATGTATTTTTTTCCAGTCAATATGAGTGAAGTGTGGAACTATTTTCAAATAGACCCTCATTGTGATAATCGCGCCATTTGCCGCATTTCTAAAAAAACGTTTTTCTCGTGGTGGAAAATCTCACAACACTAGTAACCTTAAAAAACATGTTACATCAGTGCATAAAATTGCCTTTTCAGAACCTCTTAATCAAAAATTATGCGGAAGCGGAAGTGGAAATTTAACTCCTGAAGAAGAAACAGTAGTGAAAAGACGAGTTTTTCGCAGTCCTAGTGCTCTCAATTCTGCTAAAGACCGATTGGTGGACCTTTCTAACCAAGGGGAATGTACTGCATCAAAAAATTATGAGGTAAGATTTTTAATTTTTTATTCCAAAATTACATATATGTGGGAATAGTAAAGTAGTACTGACGTACTCGTAAGAATCGATCATTCAAGAACTTTTTTTAAATTTTATTTTAATGTCACAGACGTCAAAGCCCGAGAAATTGCCAGGAATGTGGTAACTGTATAGTAACATTATGCAAGAAAATAATATGTCAAATTCACTGCCAGTAAACAGTTCCCAGGAAGAAATCACTGCATATCTCAAAGACGAATTGTTACCTCCTCTTTCTAGTTCATTAGATTACTGGAAAACCAACACAAAATTTCAGAAACTAAAGAAGTTAGCTGTGAAATACCTGTCCATACCACCAGCAACAGTTTTCTCTGAAAGACTGTTTAGCACAGCAGGATTCAAATGTGACAGAAAAAGAAGTAGACTTGACCCCGAAAGAGTGAGAATGCTAGTATTTTTGAACAAAATCTTGTAAGTGGACTGTTTCAAAAACAAATTTTACTTTTAATGTAGAGTTTAAAAATAATTATAGGCTACTGATGATATTAAATTTTGTCTCATTAAATATGCACACTTAATTCATTTAGTTGGTTTTACACAGTTCTCTCAACTTTTTATTTGTAATGTACCTATTTATTGAAACTGGAAATGTTCATGGTATCGAGTATCGAAGTATCGAGTATCGAGGAAAAATTCATGTATCGGTATCGAGTATCGAGTATCGAGAAAACCTGGTATCGACCCATCCCTAATAATAATAATAATAGTAATATTAATAATTAAAATAACATTTATTGTCGTTTAACAGTACAATGTACAATGTACAGCATAACTTAATGTGCTTGATATATATGTCTTTCCTTAATCCTAACAAAATTGGCTGAATTAGGTTAACTATGTCTTATATGCACCGTTGGTAGCTCTGGTTACAAGATGGCGACAACATGGTAACTGAAATCGCTTTATGCATGGTTGATTCATAGTATGCCATGATTTCGGAGCTTAGTTTTGTTTTTATATAACAAAGTAATTATTACTAATTTTGCATAATCCGTTGAGTTTACGAGTTACATCAGATAAATTCGCTGCAACTGCATCTATCGATAAACTCTTAAACTCTCGTGGGATTACCTTTGACTGTCCACAAAAGAACACTTGGAACTGTTCCATCTTTTAATAATTCAAATGGGAGGGGGTGACAAGAAATTTTCCGCACCGGGTACCACCTAAGCTTGCTACGCCACTGGCTTGAAGAAGAAGAAACATTCTCTGAAAGTGAACAGCATAAATCAGTCATGTGGGAAAGTATAGGAAAGGTATTATGAAATCGAAAGTCAGCATTATACAACAAAGCTAGTGAAACGAATCTTATTTCCATATTTGTACAGCCTTTGAAATGCCTATCAATCTTAAAGTATCTCTGACCATATTTGCCTTTGCGTACTGTAATGATTGAATGCTCTCTGCTAAATTTTAAATAAGTTATGGCTGTATTAAATAACAGTCATGCGAAATCGTGCATTACAAGCCGTATATGGATCATCATTCCTAAGCATTTCAGTTCTGTAGCGGCTTCTCAGCAGCTTAATTGAAAGGTTGCTTGTATTACTGTGTTAGCCATCTTCAGTCATCCGTTCTTGTGAATTATACCACATTATTTACAGAATAATTCGAGCACTGTCTTTCGCAGTTTTATACTGTACATTTTTGTTTTCTTTAAACTGTATATTTAGTTCCCATCATGCACTTAAATCCCATTCCCTTATGTATTATTCCTACTTGAATATTTCCGTTAAAATTACATTAATAGATGGTATCTATGCAATCAAATATAAAACACCACAATATTGTTTGCCATTATATAGTAGACATGGTCCAACAGATAATGCTGTGCATTTGTATGAAAGAGGAGAATAAATCTCAGAGAAAAGGCGGTTTGAAGGTTTATTCTTAGTTTGGAAATAATCAGTAGACCTATACTGTATTTAAGTGCGTTTAATATAATACATAACTCACAATTACGTTAATATTTGAAATAGGATATTCATTGTTTTTTCTCGACATAGCGTGTTTAAGGAAAGGCGAGTTATAATGTGGTTATAACTGCACTGCCTCTATAAGCCTATTCTGGTTTGTTGTCAATGTAAATGGTGAAAATTCTGATATTAGTAGGCTATTGTATAAGATGGTTATAGCAGCGTTTCTCAACCTGGTGGTCCGCGAAGATGGTGCAGATGGTCCACAAACATAATTAGAAAATATCATAAAGCAAGTGGAAAGTAAAGAAGTAAAATTTTTTTCGCATATTTCGTTATAATGACCTATAATTAATACCCCAAATATTAAGAATATAGACCTTCTTTTAAAAATGGGATGTAAAATTAGGGGTCCGTAAATTTTTTTTAGACATTTTAGAGGTACTCGGGTTCAAGAAGTTTGAGAAACGCTGGTTTATACAAACTTCTCGGATCAGAGGGGTAGTGTAACTAGTCGGTCTAGTAGTAATAATTATGTAATAATAAAAATAGTAATACTAAATAATAATTTTATAAGGCTAATATGAAAAGTAGTGACAATACCAGCGAATCGTCATAGTCATCACTGACAATAGGAAAAGGTTGAAATTTTCGTAATGTTGGTCTGACCATCATTCTAATTTTTCTACAATGTTCTATATTAAATCGAGAGAGAGAAAACTCCTAAGATAATGGGATAAATTAAATAAGCTTGAATTACAAAAAATGAAGTGTATTGATACTTGTGAAGAAAAAGAAAATTTGATCACCGAAGATGTTCTACTGTTCCCATTAACTGAAAAGGAAGTATGGTTTTGCGGTGAAGTCGAAAGTTGGATGACGTGCAATTTATTTCTTCAAGTTGTCAATGGGTTATACCGGTTTTATGCATTATAATTATTTACGGATCCAATGTCACCACCTACAGCTATATTCACAGTTGTCGTAGGCTTCAGTCTGTCTTAAAAATTAGAATTCATCATTACATTGCTTGCAGCAGAATAAATGAAAGTTGCTATCTTGGAATAGACATTCTAGTAGGGGTTTTATTTTATTTAGTTTTCTGTTCTCATTTGGTTTTAATATGCTCAAGAGAAACTGTAGAAGTACAGTTGGATCTAGGTGCTAACTTCATTATTCTCATTGTCATTAAAATTAGTAGAGGTTCTTACGGAAAGTGTGGGGCAACAGTATAATCTTCTTTGCATTATGTTTCGTCTAATATGGCTTTATTTTTTCTTATTTTGTCTCTCATCGCGTTCTCAAAGCAAAAAAAATACGCTTGAACTGGATTTTTTTGGAGACATTCATACCCTGGAAATAATTTATCACAGTCAAGTGGCTCTAAGAAATTGTTCCACAAGTCATAAATGAAAACTTAAGAATAATTTATAGGCTGTTACACTAAACCTTTATTTTACCGTGTGGGAGCAGTAGCAACACCAGTAGCTTGTTTTACACGAGTAAGTAGTAAATGTTGTCATACTTCAGTTCTTTTTTTTTTTTTTTTTTTTTTTTTTTTTTTTTTTTTTTTTTTTTTTTTTTTTTTACCTGAATGGAAGTTTTCAGTGATATAGGATATTATGTTTAAACTAACATTATGTAACTTTCACACTATGGAAAATCATTTTTTTAATATGTTACTATCAGAAATTTCAAAAACTTTGCTATAAATAAAACGATAATGTTGTTACATGTAAAGAAGATGGTCCACCATTTTATAAATAATTTAATTTTCTGTTATCTGGATGTTTTCTCAAAGGAAGTGGTCTGAAAAATGAGATCTTTCAGCTTTATATTAAACTAGCTTAAAAAGCCCAGCGTCGCCCGTGTTTTGTAATTTACTATTTGAAATTAACTTATGAAGGACTTTCGTTTTTCAAAACTTGAAGCGAAGATGAACAACCTATCACACTCAAAATAGGCCTATTCCCTCATTGTGTGCTATATTTAGCTTTATGTCGCTCATACATACCTAAGTTTTGCAACACATTGCTTCTGCACATAACATTTAACTTAACATTTTACTGTTTATACGGGATATTGTATTTCCTACTTTCATGTTGCCATACAACCATTTCGGGGCTAAAATTAAAAGAAAGAAGTCAATGTCACTTTAACACATTGTTCCCAAAAATCTGAAACATAATAAATTACGGCGCACATACGACTACAAATGTTCCAGCCTATTATGTCTTTTTACACGCTTAGAGCTTACAATAAACACCCCTTTTTCTCAACGAATACAAAGCGTACAGTGATGAATAACGGATAGAATTTTTCACAGACTTATGATACAGCATACTCGCTTACCCACAATTGACACAAACTTTGGAAGAGGTAAAACTAAGGTAAAGGAGGGAAAAAAAAAGAAAGATATAATTATAATTAAGTGCAAAAATATTACAAAGGAACATGCTAAATGCTTATTGTGTGCTTAAAAGTAATATGAATATCATATTCAATTAAATATGTTAGGAATAAAAATAAAATCTATGTAGACTATAAATACACGTATTATGAGGAAGGCCTACACAGAAACTTACACATAAAATTAACAAAATTATGCGATATAAGTGACATACGGTTTTTTACAATATAAAGTAATCTGGGCTTAAATGACGAGACTTGACTTCTAATTTGTTGCGAAATGATTGAGTAATTTTTACCTAAAAATATATAGGCTCCGACAACCCCTGATATCCGGCGATAAGGAGTTCCAGGTGCGAGCAATGGCTACAGTGAATGAGGCAGAGTACAGAGCTGACTGATGGCGTGGAATTGACAATAAAGAGTTACTCTGAGATCGTGTGTCGCGGTTTAGCTGGGCACACAAAAATGAGAAACGCGATCTAAGTAATTAGGTGCGGAGTTATTAAGTATTTGATACAGTTAAGTTACATAACAAGTCATGTGACCAAATACTTATTATGGTATAAACTTTCTGGCTGTGTTCCACAAATTGTTCACAAACTGTGTCAGAACGACATTAGATCAATAACTCACACTTTGTGCAATACATTGTCTTAAAATAAGTATTCAAATAAATAATTTATTCTATAGCTAATTTTTTCACTCGGTGTTTTCTTTGAGTTGCCAGGTTCTGCAAACAAATATTGCAGGTACCAAGATACTCATCAAGTGAAGCAGCTCGATATGAATTACGATATGACAGTAGTATGGGAGTCATTTTAAGCAAAATTTTAAGGTATTACAGATAGCCTACATCTGGGAAAAAGACAATGAAGATATAGTGAAAATATGCTTCCAATTCCAAGTGAATGATAATAAAAATCGAAACAGAATACAATACATTAGGAAAACATTAGATGAGATAGGATTAAAGTGGATTTGGAATTCAGTATTGAACGAGGAGAAAAACATCAATGTGATTTCAAAAATAGTTATTAAAAGATGTAATGATATACAAAGGCAGAACCATATTGCCGTAATGAGGGAAAAGGAATCTTTAGTATTCTACATCAGAATGAAGGTTATGTGGGGTATGGAAAATTATGTGAATGATTGCTCAAAGAAACAAAAATCTGGACTGGCATGGTGGAGATTAGGGATATGGAAGCTTAGAGGGGCAAGAAGAAATTTCGAGAAAGGTCGTTGCCCATTATGTCTTAGTAATGAAGATGCAGAGCATATAATTTTAAGTTGTCCCAAAACTGAAACACTAAGACTTAGCCTAAGTTTTTAACTTTTTTTAGAGTTAAATAAAGAAGTGGCATATGAGAAATTAAGTGTAACAAAAAACACAAAAACACTAAGACTAAAGGAACTGGGAAACTTTTTATATATAGTTAAAATAAAATGGGAAAAACAAATTAGCTAGGGGAAATTGGGTAGAAATGGTAAAAGGATGTACTTACAAAAGGTAAACATTTATTAGTATTAGTACTGATTTCCGATGTCTGAGCTTTTATGTATGAAGACGCCCTTTGGTGAAAAACTTTCTGCAACACCAGGGGTGATCATTTGTATAACTCCAGATACAAGAATAAATCATTCATTCATTCATTCACTCAGTGTTTTCTTTGAGTCGATTTCAGAAGGAAGGATGATTGTTAACAAGAAACTTACATGTTAACAAGAAATTGAACTGAATTCTGTACACTGCACAATGCATACAATGAAAGAACTCTCTCTTATTCTAGGAGGAACTCTTAATACATTGTTTATGCTGTGCTATGAGGAAGTGCACTCGAATGAATTGTCATCTCACTTGTCTTGCGAAATTTCAACACGCAAAGGAGCGTCTTCATTGCCTTTGTTTAATTGTTCTCATTTACCTGTATTGCTGGACTTGGCAAGGCTGCAGAATTCTGCGATGGTTGAGGTTGTTTGTGTGATAAATGGGCGTGGGTAACATACTCATTAGGTCCTGTGTGACTGATAAGTAGACTTCGGATTTTAGGTAAAAACCTATTTTAATCCTTAAGTGATATTTGGACGAAAACTTGTATATGCATGTTTCATAAGTGACTATGCCTAAAACTGATACATTTATAGGGCCTAAAACAGCCTATTTTTACGTTAAAGCCTAATATTGCCTTTTTGCTTGTTTTTCCTCTAAAGTTCAAAATAAGTTATTTTTTGTTATAAATTCTAGCATTTATTTTCAGTTCGTACTAAATTTTTAGCTCAGAATGTGCAGTACATGACACATTTATGACGTGGTTAAATAGTAAGGAATGTTTCTTCTTCAGTACAAAAATTTCTTGGAATTCCCCGACTCCCACATCCAGTAACAAAAAAAAGTAGTTATCTGAATCACTGAGGGATATAAGGGGTTGAATATGCTAGCGTGCGTAGCTTCTGGGCGCAGGGATTAGGTTTTCACTGTTATGGTAGTAATACAGGCCCTAGTATTAGGTCTATATAATTCTGTGTACCATAGGCCTATATATGTGTTTTATCATGTTTATTGATTAAAGGCGACTTCAATAAATATAATACTCTGCATTACAATTGAGATATTTCAGAAAATTGGCAACTTAACGATTTTATAAGAGACTATTTTACGATTTTTAGAACCTTATTTTCCAATTTTTGGAGCCTATTTTAGGTACCTAAAACAGCATTTTTAGCGACCTAAAAGTCCGAAGTCTACTGATAAGTCCTGTGAGCGATCCCTACAGGGTGGAGCCCTGAAGGAGGGACTGACTTCACGTTCTGCCGCCTCCAGAACTTTTTTCACTGTCAAATCTAAAATATAGAACAACAAGATAAAATTAATGATTTTTAATTTCTTCAGTTAAATCTCTTCCTTGCAGCTCGTTTAATATCCGGATTAATGAAAGCTGTTTGATCGAGAATATTGAATGAGCTTTCAGCAAAGCGCCTAGAGACCTGCGTGATTAATGGGTTTCCCATCCTTCATTATTATGAGAGCAGTTAAAACTAACGGATACTTACGATATTATCACTTTATTACTTTCTGAAGGTTACACAGACTTCCCTGGTTACAAATTAAATCGTGCAGATTTAAGATATGAGGGAGTCCTGCATTACTAATTGGCTCAAATTAGTTTGTAGTTGAACTAAAACGTTTTGTCTGACATACGCCTCCCTACTCATCCGTTAACTGCTGTTATTAATAAATGATAATGAATTATTATTCTCTGAAGCTCAGGGGACCGTTAATAATGTATGTATTAAGGACGCGAGGCATAATTGAGGACACAAGGTAATAAAATAAATATGAAAATTACGTTTTGCGGTGGGATTACAAGCTATTCCTTGAGTTAAAGGCGACTTCATAAAGTTCACGAAGCAGTACGTTGAACCACTCCTTGTATTAAATTTCAATTTATAATGCAAAATGCAAATATGATGCATTTTTCATAAGGTATGAAACACTGTCCACGATCTTCGCTGTGACCGAAATATTACCTCGTTTCTTACAAGTAGGCAAGTTGAAGTAGCAATAATAAATTTTATTTTTGCGAATACTTAATAGTCACTGAAATTTATGTATGTGAGTTTCGTATACTTAACCGTTCTTCAAAATATTCATTTCAAAAATTTCTATGCATGTGAAAACATTACAGTTCTTATCCCAAAATAAGTATTATAATAATTTGTCCTTTCTGTCGTTAGCAATGAAAATTAAAAGCTCCAAAAATTTAAATAAATAAGAAGAGTGTAAAGTTGGGCTATAAGCGTATGCATTTGTATTCAAATTTATGTATCTAAATTATTAAATAATTGAATTAAATCTGTGACTATCTAACGCATGTTAAATATAGGCCTATTGCATTGTAATATGACACCAACGCCAGTTCTAGCCTTTTTGCTTTCCGAAATATCGGCAACTCTTGAAAAGGACAAAGTTCAGATGTTTTAAATGCTAGAAATAGCTTAAATCCAGTTCGTTATTTTTCACTTTTAAAAATGTTGCTCTCTAATCTTTCATCATCAATTTTGTATAAAGCGAGGGTTTATATTGTATTCATAGTTTATTAAAATACATGTTCAATACTCTTGAGCTCGATAGATGAAATAAAATAACCATGATACCAGTTACTCAGCTAAAATATATTTTGTGATTTGCCGCGTAGGCCTTTCGGTGCCTTTACACCATCTTCAGGGCACCTTTTGCTGGCTTGGAGTTCCAATAATTAAAGTAAAAACCGCATTTCGTCACATTTATAAATTTTATCTTATTTTATAAAATTAAAACTGCATTTCGTCAAATTTATAAATTTTATCTTATTTTATAAATGTGACGAAATGCAGTTTTTATTTTAATTATTGGAACTCCAAGCCAGCAAAAGATGCCCTGAAGATGTAAAGGCACCGAAAGGCCTAGACGGCAAATCACAAAATATATTTATTTGAGCAACTGGTATCATTTATTTTATTTCATTGTAATCACAAATAACATTTTAGAGTTTCATCGTCACACAGGAAGCACTTGAACCGAAAATTATTTTAAAATGGTGTAGTACAGCCTCTGCAAACGGGAATCAGTAAGTGCTGTAGGCTAACTGTTCGTAATAATTCGCAATGTACAGTTCACGAGGAAGAATGGCATGGGACTTGATAATATGAGGGTATTATGGAGACATCTTGTCTTAACAGCTGTAGTGTTCACCTTGATGTGACAAATGCGATAGTTTTGCATAGGTCATCATCCTGTTTCAGTTTGCAATGGTTGCGCATCGCATCCTTGCATCCGGTATCAGGATTATCTTACCCATCTTGTGACACATTTGGTGTTACACACGTGATTCTCATAGATTAACATTCAAGTAGGAAATATCGCCTTGCCTCCTAATGAAGGTGGTAAAAATTGTTCAACACTCTAAAGTAAACAGGTGTATGTTGTCTAATTCAAATCATTAACCAGTTGTTTTATTTAAACTTACATAATATCTAACTACACATTTCAGGACTTACCATTGACAAGAGAATTTGATACTGTATTATGGTTAAGATTTAAATAAACTACCGGTACCTGTTTGCTCAACTTATTCATTTTAACCTTGGTTTTTCGATGTCGAAACTAGTGATGGGAAAAATCGAATGATTTTAACAATCGAATGATCATTCGAATGCAGAACTAAACATTTCGAATGAATATTTCGAATGAATTCATTCGAAGTGTTTTATTCATAGAGGGATAGTTACATGCAACCTACGAGATGTTCATTCGCTAGCTTCAATATTTTTCGAATGAAATCTTCCGTTCTCACTTCACTTCATTGGCATTCGAAAGTGGGTAGATTTAAATTTAGTGCGCACATTTCCGGCAGAGAACAATGCGGCCAGCTTACAACAAACACGGCCTCCAGAGATGATTTTAGTCATGTAGTCTCGAACAAGTGCTGTAGTAAATACAGTAAATGAGGCCTAACATGAAATTTCTTGAAGTCCTACAAATATAAATTGCTTAATGCAGCAATAACCAGGCAACTTCGTAGTTATTATTTGCATTTGCATATCTGTGGTGTTTAATAATAACAAGCATAACACAATCAAGTACAAAATAATATAACTTTTCAATTTACGAAAAAGTAAAAATTATGTAATTTCAAGACACGTTCTTAAAGCTTTAAATCAATCATAAATAACAAAAAATCTGTTCATATTAGTTTTCTCTTTGGACTTACAATTTTAAATAAAATACCAGTCAATCCTTTTGTCTTGCAATAAAAGCTCATATGACTTTCCTAATAACAAAAATAAGTTTGCATCATTATCTTTGACTAAAAAATCATTTGCCCGTAGGTTAATTTTAATATCCCATTCACAAAGGATTGAATATTTACTTATCACGACTTATCGTTACTATTCACCTAATAATATTATCATAATCATTATAACTGTATAGGCCTGTCAATCCCAATGAATAGAGAACATAAAGACAACAGAAACAGATTATATTATTATTATTATTATTATTATTATTACACGGCTTATTGGTATACCCTAAGCTCCTAATTAAGCGATGTAATAAGTAATATGAAGTTAAAGCATGGAAGGATAAATATAATACACAAAAAGACAATAGTAGGCCTAAAATAGATAAATATATTTTCACGACCAAATTTGAATACAACGAAATGAAATGTATCTAATTTTAGTATTAGGTCCATTCAAATTTTAAAGTTTAATAAATAGTAATTCAGGTAAATAAGTTATTAAATTGATTATGTACAGTGTATTCTTCAGTGTATTTTATTACGTTCGGAAATAACTATATTAACTATATTGTCAGTTATATGCGATGCTGTAAAGTAATTATATCTATAATTCGATAAGATCTCCAAATCTATTTAAATCTGAAGATTTCAAATTATTATTTAATAGGGTAGACATCGTTCGTTTAACTAAGAAATTCAATAACACGTACGTGAGAGCATATGTGAAACAAATTTAGTACTATTTATTTTATTACTGTGTTATAATAGCATACTGAAGGTAGTGTTACGTCATATTGCAGTATTTTTGCATAAATGCAGACATAACTGTTCAAAGACAACGAATCAAAACAAGACAAGAAATAACACGAACATTTCAATTAATAAACAGTAGAATAAAGTTTAGTACAATGCTATTTTCATGCACTATAGGTCGTGGCTCTTTAATCTGTATTTCAATAATTATTTATTTTATAAAGAAGTATGTTTGTTGTTTTATATATAATTTTCTTGTATAATTAGGAACCGACAAAAGCAATTCAAGGTCTCTGCAAAGCCTGGCCGAAGAGTATTTCCGCCTAAGTAAACTGAGCCGTGATTGAGCACATGTAGGTTGGCGATGGGGTCTGGTTTTTTTTTTCCTTCCTTTCTTCCTAATTTTTTCCCCTTTATTAGGATGTGGAAATTGAAAAGACTGCAAGTCCATTCACCTTCTGAACACAACCCTTTAGGGGTGGATGATTTTTTTTATTTTAAAAGGGAAAAAATGCAAGCATTCCCACTTTGGTGGCAATACCATTAAAATAAATTAGATGTTGCCAGTTCTCTGACATGTTGGAACACTGCAGATCTTTAGACAAAAATAGTAGAAACAACAGAAGTGAAAAGGTTAAACTAGTATACCCATATTATAGTTTGTCGCGGAAAATATGCTCTTACTTTGATAATTTATAAAATATGAAGGTAATTGGAACATGTCTCAGTTAACTAATTCAACAGTTCAATGTGGTATAGAATTATTAATTATGATTGATATCTAAATGGACTCTAAACAACATGTTGCAATGTTGCCTCCTGATTAAGTAATCTGATCTCGAGTCAATAATTAAAGTATAACTTAGAATATTACTTTTGACTGGTATAATTAACTTTGTAAGATTGTAAATACTCATAGCTTAGGTTGTTGAAGATATGCATTTATGTAAATAGCTAATGTTGGTACTGCTTAAAAATCTTATAAATAGATCAAATATAAAAATTTGAATGGCTGTATTTAATATCATAATTCATAACATACGGTAATTAATGAAATAAATAATCCATTTGAAAATGCATATGTTTCATGTAGAAGCTAATGATGGATGTAAAATAGGAACAATCTGTGAAAAATTGAACTTTTCAATATTCGAGAGAACGGCTATTTTATTGTCAAAATATATTTTGTAGCCTGGGGTTGAAACTAGCTCTGCGTCATGCCATCCCCACTTGGAATGGGAGAGACAGAAGTTACATAACGCTTTGCTAACTGGGACACGATGGAACACGAAAACAATCGAATGAACGAGAGAACGAGCCGAGAAGCCAGAATCCGAGAGGTTTTGAAGAAGCATTCGAATGAATTCATTCGCTTTCACACTTCAGTTCAGTAAGCGAAGCGCTCTAACCCTAGTCTGGAGCAGAGGAAAATCATTCGAATGATTTTTTTAACATCTCGAACATTTCGAATGATTTTAACAATCGAATATTTCGAATGAATTCATTCGAATGGTTCCCATCACTAGTCGAAACATTTTTATGAGGAAGTCATAATTTTTTTTGTTACTTATAAAAGTATATTTGTAAGCAGTGGTGGCATTTCAATATTAAAATCACTTCGCTGCTTATGTTCTTGTACGAAATATTGTTCTTTTAATATGAGGCTCATCCAAAAAATAAGTTTTCCTGGGGCCATTTACAGAAATAAAAAATAAAATTTCATGGGGATATTTACTGCAACAGGTACAACAAGCGTTCAGCTATTTGTCTTCATATTCGACATAATGAGACATTTGACATACCGTGGGACCAACTTTCGAATACCTGTATCGTAGAAGTATGCCGCCTGGGATTTGAACCATTTTTGTGACAACCATTCCCGCGCGTGCCATTCTCAGAACGCTGACGGGATAGTAATTTCTTGAAGGATAGGAAAAGATGAAAATCATTGGGAGCGAGGTCCAGGCTGCAGGCTCTAAGGACAGCAAGTCTCCTGCAGAAGTTCGGCTGGGAGGTGTTTAAACATCCACCCTCAGCCCGAATCTCACTTGATTATTGCCACGTACTATATGCAGACGTAACTATTGACTTGGTACGACGACTTCAACGAGCTCATAATCTCTGCGTTCGTTACGTTTGCAACATCCGTAAATATGATCACATCATCCCCTCTTTTGAAATACTGTCCTGGGCTAGGTTAAATGAACGATTGTCCTTTCACAGTACTCTCAATTCCTGTACTCCTGCTGAACGTTTTCAATTGTTATCTTCTCACCACGATCTTGGTACCCGCTCACAGGGAAGCACCCGTACAATGATCTGAAATGTGATACCGTACACTTATCTTTAGTAAATCTGAAGAATTACTGCCAATTTAATTTCCTCATTCCATTCTTATCATAAAAACTAGTGGTTATAAATGCAAGCACATTTGGATTTAATGAAGCATGTAAAACCTATACTCCATACAGTGAACCCACTATCTTGGTACACCTAGGATGGATGTAGGCTATTAGAATTAGAATTAGAATTGATTTATTTTCCTGGTGGAATTAAGGTCATTAGGCCTTCTCTTTCATTCAACCAGGATTATTACAAATGAATTATACAAAGTTACAGATATAATATAAATACGACACAATTACAAATTTAGTAAAACACTAACAATGACATTATAGTGTAATGCTTATAAATAGGGGCGGATTTCTATGACCAAAAAAATAGGGTATATGCATGCATTTATGGCCTAAAAAACATTAAAATATGACCAATTAAATTTAAAATATGACTTTACCACTTACACATTGTGTATATTTTTTTAAAAGTTTCATTACAATTCATTTGATTAAAATATAATGTCAATTATTTAAAATATCTGTAAATTCTCAAAAAGTATCATTATAGCCTAATGCAAAATTTACAAAATATATGAAACTTCAAAATTTCTTTAATACGCACACAGATATGCCAAAAATATGACATAAATATGCATATTCATACTAAATATTCTGCAATAGTTGAAAATTTCCTAAATATGCAGTTATATGCACAATAAAAGCTGTTCCATTTTCACCAGGATGCTTGGAATCGGGTTTAAATTAGTCGGAAACCTGAAATAATGCAAAATGGAAAAAAAATGACGTGTCATAGAAATCCGCCCCTACTTATAAATAAGAACTAACAGAACTAAAGAGACGAAAACAATTATACCTAATATACAAACTCAGTTTATATAATGCTTATTAACTAAGATTTACTTATTTATACTAAGAAAATAAAAAGTGAAAATTTATATGTTGTAACTAACTTATAATAATTAATAGAAAAATTTATTTACATTTGTTCAAGTCCCTTACTATGGCATCATTGGTCAGCTTTCGTAAGAATTAGGCTATGTATGCGTTTGACAGTTCCTGTAGTTCGCAGGTAAATCATTCCCAAAACGAGGCATGGAAACAACAAAGGAGCGGGAATAGTGAGTTGTTTTGTGAATTACAAGGTTTTCTAAAAACTCAAAACTTAGGCATTTAAAATGGTCGAACAAATCAGTCACATACAACTTGCCATTATAGGTTCGTTGCATAATATAGGCCTACTATAAATAAAAATTAACAGAAAGTTGAGCTACGGTTGAGTTTAATCCCCATCATAAACTTAAATTTAAAAAACTAAATTAATTGAACGGTTCAATTGACCAAAGCTACCACCATACTTTCATCTCTAAATTGACATCCTCTTCCGATTTCCCATAATGCCGTAGTGTGTCGTAAATTACTGTGTGTTTTATCTTCTTTGGTTGATTTTCATCCTTTAATTTCATGGATTTTTAAAAATCCATTCGTTTATAATTAATCCGATAATTTAGTATTTAATGTTATGAAACCGTATTACGTAGCCAAAATTATACCTGGAAATGATGAAGAGATTGATGAGAAAGGTGGGAAGTGAAATGGTGTAACACAGAAGTATATTTTTTTCTTTCCACTGAAGAGCGATTTTTCTGAAGTACCCAGAAAAAAGTTCTGTCTCCCTTCGCGACAATGTGATAATCCCATGCTTCCCCTTTTCTGCTAGGGATCCTTTAAATCAATAAATAATTCTTAAAGAGCTATGGGATTGGAAACGTCTGGCTATCCAATATTGAAGAAAAGAAAAGAATGAAACTGCAACTCTGTGCCATTAAAACCCTAGTAAGAGCCGTGACTACCTATAGACATACAATTTTGTCCCTTTGAATGGAGAAAGCAGGACTTCTGGATTAGATTGCAGATTTCAAGATTACTGTTATGGGACTATATTGGTTTTGAACCTGTACGGTAATTGGTTCAGATCCATTCAGTCTAGACGATGTGCAAATCTGATGGTGCTTCCTAGTTTAAAGAAATGAAGATGATTAAGATATTTGTTTATATTCTTTCTTGTCTTATTCAGTGTTGAAGGGAATGCATACAGTACTTTATTACGTACTTTAGTATCATGGAATTTTTATAATTAAATCAGGGAATGTGATATTTTACAGTAATGTTTAATTTTTTAGAGCTGCCAATGACGGATGAAATAAACCTGCAATATTTAACACATAATTTTATATTATTTCTGTATTAATATGTGACTTCTGGCATGAAGTACCCACAGCACTAGAGAAAATTAATGTGACTTTTTTTATTTATTATAAAGACTGGTATATAGTTACCGAAATGAAAGTTTTAAAACTAAGCTTTCTGTATAATAATAATCGTTCATGTTTAGTATATTTTAACACATCATATATTCATTGTATAGATGTGAAACGCTACAGCATTTTGTCAAAATATGTCAATTATTTTGTTCCCTGTACTTCCAAAACATTATGAAAGTGGCACGGAGTTATCCGGATTGACTTTATGTGTACGGTACGTACTTATTGAAATATGAAAACATCCTTTTTGACATAGAATCTAGTATCGGTACTTCTGACCACAAAAGAGACTCAATTCATGCCATCCAACTTATTTTTTTAAATTAAAATTGCAGAATTTCTTAACTTCAAGTACTATCTTCAAATTGGTAAACATTGTATGCTTTTTTCGCTACTTTGGGCCGGTACCAAGTTAATCAAAATTGAGCGGGAATCGTCAGCTATCCATACGCATTATGGAAGATATATAAAGTGAAAAGTAATTTTAAACCAAACTGTGTAATTATTAGGGCAAGGCATTTAATGACCATAAAAAAGTGAAAAAATGCAAAATAAAAAATGCATTTATGACCTAAAAATAGTGAAAAAATGACCCAAAAAATAAAAGAAATGACCAATAAATTTTATCATTATTACAATATTTTTCCATCGGTGGAAAAAAACATTTTCTCCGTACTCGGAAACAAATCGTTTTAATTCATCAAAATTACTTTCTTTCACTTTGGGCATTTTACTGAACTCTTCTGTTAACAAACTATCTCATACAACTCTTACAGACAACTGAAAGACATAGGCTAGTGAAAGTCCTCCTACCTGAAAATGAATAACAATAGGATGCTCGGATTAGTTCATGATGCACATTCCTTTAAAATAATAAAGCAGGTATAGTCGCCTCGCTTATCTCTAACGGAGCTGTGTCCCAAGTGTTGTTTCTTTAATGCAAGAAGGACACACTCGTCAATAGCCGCTTGTATTTACACCGTTGTTTTCTTGGAAATGTAGACTAGTTCAAAATGCTTAAAAATAGGAGAAGCAGATATTGCTTATACTGTATTTTCTTGGAAATGTAACAAGAGTTCAAAATGCATATTCCTTCCAGTAACGTTGCAATCTGCTTTATTTCCTGTGGATATTATTTGCTTTTACAGTTATAATAGACAAGCATTAAAAATAAAAAATAATAAATAAAAAAAAATAAAAATATAATGTAATATAAGACTTCATTTAAAAAGCATAAAAATGCCGAAAAAGACCTAAAATGCCGAAAAAGTCCTAAAAATGCCGAAAAAGTCCAAAAAATGCCAAAAATGATCTAAAAATTGCCAAAAAATGACCTATCTATTGGAAATTACGAAAAAATGCAAAATAAAGCAAAAAATGCAAAAACAAATAGCTCTTATTTGATCAATTAATGGATGATACACATTTATATATATTCGAGCTATCTTTTAACCATCATATAAAAAAGATGCAAAATCATCAAATGCCTTGCCCTAGTAATTATATACCAGATGAATTTCTTGCTGGTTCAAAGGGGGGGGGAAGTATTTACTTGAGAAAGGTTGTCACTCCTTATATCCCCGACATGAATAAATAAGGAAAGTAAAAACTAACCTTAAAAAACACACCGTGATAAACTTTGTGGAAACAATTACAGTTTATTATACCGGTATTATAGGCATACAGCTTAGTTAACAATACATTCAAACTTGAAAATGTCAATAAAAACTGTGCGGCAAATACTAGAAATGAGAACTACTGTATAAAAAGTTAACCAGGATGTGTTTTTTAAGGTTAATTTTTACTTTCCTTATTTATTCATATTGGGTGTATAAGGAGTGACAACCTTTCTCAAGTATAAACCAGATGTTTCTTTGATAGTTTAACAATACAATATTGTTAGTTGTATCAAAATTTGAAGTTTCTTTTGCAAAAGCAAACCTATCATATTTATATTATTTGCACATTTGTAGAATTAATTGTTTTCATTAGTGGAAAGTTATTTACGTGTATTGCAGTGATTTTTAATGAAGTAGAAGAAGATCACGTTTTCTGTCTCTGATCACATACGTCCGTAACAACTGTTTCATTTAAGAGCAAATAAATTGATTGATTTGGGCAAAACTACTCACCTCCGTGACACTCTTGAAGTCTCATTCATGCCCTCGCTCAGTATAGTCCAGTCAAAACAAGGTTTAACCTAAGAAAAAATCCGAAAGTTTTGAAACTTTGCACACTTATTTAAAGGTACCTAAGGATGAATATACCAAAAGTCCTCGTAAATATGAGGCGAGCTCTAGCGGCAATTACCGAAAACAGGGCACTTATTTTTGTTTTTTGTTAATACCTCGAGAACCGTTGGTCGGAGGTAAAAGTTTGCTATATACATAATTGAAGCTTATTAAATTTGCAACAAAAATGATTATATACATTTTTCTTGTATTTCCAATGGTTACCGAGTTATAGGGCGCTAAAGTATAGCGTTTTTTGAAAAACTACGCTAGCGCGGTACAATATGGCATTTCTAATAATATTTGACAATGGTTTACCACTTTTTTTATACCAAGGATGATTCAGGAGATAAATTTCACAGCTTTATATAAGAAGGAAGACATGATGTATATTAAACAATGAAATACATGAACCAAAAACAACAAAAAAATGCTGAGGATATTCCAAGGAAAACTGTATACAGAAAAATCAATCAACTCTTGATCGCGGTAGAAGGTCCTGCAATCTGCTCATCTTGGTCAGCTTCTGAACTTGCTGCCCTAAACACAGTAAGAAGAGGTAACTACAGTAATTTTCAAATGGGAAGCGTTTTCCTTCACCGCCAATCACGTGTACGAGCTAAAAGAGTACCGCTATCAGGAAGGGTCTTCCTTCCGTCTCGCCATCTCTGATTGGACCGCGTATCTAAGCAAGAGGAAGAGCAAAACGCTTCCCATTTGAAAAATACTGTATGCATGATATGGTGATGTGAGAGAACCATTATACAGATTAAGAACATGTAGGTAAAAGAAAGTAGGTAAGCGAGCGGTAAAACAACGTATAAACATGACGACCGATTTATGTATACTATTTCAAGGAAAATGAATAACAAAAAAATACAAATGTGCAATCTCACCTGACTTCTGGTTAAGCGTCCAGCAAGCACAGTGTTTTGGGCCCGTATTCAAGAACGCGACTTTGGAAGACGACTTCCTAAAGTAGACTTTCAAAGCAAAGTTCAACTTTGGTTAAAGTCGAATTCATAGACGTTAGTTGCGAGACTTTGACCGTGACTTTGGAAAGTCGAGATTTGACGATGTTGTTGTAACGTTGGCAATCGTATCCACTGCCTTTTAAATGAATTATGTGTACAAACTGTTGAAATTGCTGTACGTCTAGGAGGCGGTGGGCAAATCTCGAACAAAATAACATCGATGTGCGCATTACACTCAGCCATTTTGCAAAAGCGTAATTGTATTGTGATGATGATAATAACAATAATAATAATTCTTTATTAGCTGTCAGGATACAATGTCCATTATCTTCTTAATTCTTTGAGCATATTTTTGGTTATTACAATACAAATAGCGACTGAATAATTAAAATACACATTTATAAATTTCTTAAAATGAAGTATTAATATGTTCATTGTCAGTATTTTGTAAGAATGTCATGTAGGGTTCTGATTAAATTTCCACAGAGTTAAGGAATTCTTGTACATCGTAAAATAAATAATATTTTAGAAGTAGAGTTTTAACTTGTTTTTTAAAATGTTGAATCTTTGGAATTTTAAGATTGTTAAGTATATCATACATAATAAAACCTATATGAGAAATTATGTTCAAGCTCCTGGTAGTTCTAGACAATATAAATGAATATTGTTAGCTGTTCTTGTCTGGTAGTGATGTATTTGTGAATTCTTCATGAATAGGTTCCTAATTTTGTGTATAAATGTCACAGCTTCTAATATATAGAGGGATGGTAGGGGCAAGATTTTTAATGTTTCGTATATCGGTTTACTTGGTGTCCTGACTGGTAATTGGAGCATAACTTTTAGTAGACCTATTCTTTTTGCAGTTTGAATATTTGCTTAGCTTTTGTTGAATGTCCCCCAAAAGAAATGCTTAACTTAATACTGATTGGACACAGCTGAAATATGTCTTTAATAGCCTACATCTATTGTTGATACCTGAGTATATGAATAGCATAACATAACTGGCTAAGTTTGTTACTTAAATTTGCTATATTTGGTTCCCATGTAAGATCCTGGTCAATCCATAGCCCAAGAAATGTTGTAGTATTTATTTGGCCCAGTGTTGTGTTATTAAGTCTAACTTGCAGGTTGCCTATAAGATTTTGTGAATGAAAGAGCATAGGCCTATGTATTGTCTTATCGGTATTTAGAAAGGGTTTTTTCTCTTTCAGCCAAAGTTCTAGGCTACTATTTGTTTCATTTACCTTTTGCTGAAGTGAATGGAGATCGCTGTCACAAAACTGGAGTTTCAGTTCTCTTGTCATGAAATATTGTGAATTATTCTGAATCATGAAAGTCTCGAAGATGCCACCAATGACTGACTGTGAACAGTGATCGAAGTGGCTCCATCCGGCATTGAGATTCAAGGTGCACAGAGGAATGAGCAGGTGGGCCTGTTTTCTTAAAAGAATAGGCCTACTGTCCAGAAGCTACGCGAGGTGGCTTCACAGTATTTAGAAGAGAGGAAACAAATTGAAATAGAGCAGCTGAGAGAGTTCCATGCTGCAATGATGAAGCAGTAACAAGAAATACATGATCTCACTTTGCAGAACATGAAGGAATTGCACCAAAAAGCAATGAGAGATTGATTTCCTTTGCCAGTAGTTTCCAATTTTATTTAATTGTCCACACACACATTATATACCATACATAGCCTACATAAAATCAAAATATTACATACAGCTTTCCAATTCTGGATTATGCCACCCTGAAACTGCTCTTTTAAGTAGCACTAAAGAGGCTCTGGTGATTGTTTTTAATTGCACTTTTTAATAGGGCAGTATAACATGCAGCACAACAGTGGACTGCATTACCTACGTTAGCAGCTTGCTAGGGGAAAGGTTACAGGCAGGCGGGAAGCAGCCATCACCATAGCAATGTGCAGCGGTGAGTGGAAGGAGGGCCAGAGTGCAGCAGGTATTTGGGCATAAGCTCACAAGCTCCCCTTCCACCCAATAAAAAAAAGACCATTGCACCAAACATAATATTTCACAACTATGTTCTCTCTACTACATTTCTTGCCAAGATATGGGAGGTGTTGTATGCTTCCTCTGCAGGTGTGGGGTTGAGGAGGGGCGTCATCAAGAATGACCTACAAGCATAAGCCACTGTCGCCAACAAGGATTCCTTGTACTAGGCCCCTTTCAAATCTCACTCAGTTTCTACTGTTGTTGAAGATTCTGTTATCATGGGTGGAACCAGGCCATCCAGTAATGAAATCAATAAATTTCCTCTCGTGGTTGACGACAGCCTACAACAAAATACAATTAACATGAGCATGATAGGCTATATGATTTGGGTAATACACATCAAAGAAAAAAGAAGTAAAACATTGTGTTCCACAAGGATGTCTTATTTAAATTACTCTTCTTACTTTCTTCTTACTTTACTTTACTTCTCAATGATCTTCTAATAAATACCAGATATTATTCTGTTTGCAGTTGACACAAATGTTTTAGTTTCAGGAGAAACAGAAAAATAATCCAACAAAGAAGTGATAGGCCTATGTTGTTAAATGACTTGTATAAGTGGTATTGCATTTTTCATCAAATTTAAGAATTCCTTGACCAACTCAGGCAGGCAGCACCGATAGGGATAAATACGTCCTCACTATTACAGATTTAATTACATGCAGACTGAACTCAACAGATGGTCGAATAGACTACAGATTATAAATGACAGGCTGATGTGTTCTTTCATATGGGATAATATGATGGTACATAAAGAATGATGAATATCATCTTGTTCATAGGAGTTACTGACATTTTTAACTTGTAGGCCTATGCTAGGTTAAAGAAATGTACCGTACCATAAGCAAGTGTGTGGATGTTTTCCTGAATGTGTGAGAATAAGTGAAAATATAGGCTAGGTAATACTTAGCATTTAAGATCTTATGTGTCCAAATAACTTGTATACTGTAGGCTACATGTATATAAAGTATTGGATGAATAAAAATTAGGCAAAAGACAAATTTAGGTTGTGCACCAGCGAAATTCCACCTCCATAGGATGGGATTGCATGGCACTGCAGCTCACTAGTGTACCCTTTATCATATACGAATAAAAATACACAAAATCACAGCGTTATGAAAATGACCCTTGCAACATATCAAAAGTATGGCATTAATAGGCCTAAATATTTCAGGATGAAGCCACATATGCATCATAATATGAAATATTATTACAGGAAATGGGACCAAAGCAGGGAAAGAAGAAGTAAGAGGTCGTGTTATGGTATTGTCCAGCGAAGAGTTTCAGACTTGATTGGTATGCCACCCGCTAGATGACTTAATTAATGCTGCAAAAACAACCCTTGCACCAAAACAGCTCTTTCTAGAGCCAACATAACATTTCACAATGATAAAAATTAGTACACGAAAGCGGCTATTTCTCATGTGTTAAAGCTCTCTAAACTTAAACAGAAGAATTTTCCCTTCACCGCTCAGCAATTGCAATAGTGAAGTGGTTAAGCCTGCTGGTCACGGTTTCATATACCAGTCGATGTGAAATTTATGGTTAGGAATATGTCCCACATAGGCAGGTAGGGCAAAGAGAAAGCGAATGAAAGTAAAGATAAATTGTTTAATTTTTCCCAGTTCCCCTTTTGCATAACAGATGGCGTAGCTAGTAGTTAAAATGGTGAGACATCTAGAAGGTGACATTTGAATCCTAAACCCCAGTTTCCCCTTTGGCACAATAGATGGCATAGCTAGTAGTTAAAATGGTGATATATGTAGGAGGTGACATTTGAACCCTAAACCCCTCCTACCCTGGCGGACCCCATTAGAGTTGGTGGGAGGAGCCTAGTGCGCAACCTAAAATTGCTTTTCACATAAATTATTTGGCTACTCACTTGGCAATTGAACTGAAGATACTTTTCCGGTTACGGAATATTTCAGCATGTTCACCATCAGGATTCATTATAGGAACATCGATGGCTCCCACAACCCCAAGAAACCTGAACCTTTCATACACACGCTAGCTGACACTCAGCTTGATCCAGGAACTTGACAAATTGTGACCTTTTCCCAGCAATTAGTTCAGATATCTTTCTTATAATCCTGCTCACAGTTGGCTGGCTTTTTCCATGCATGTCTGCAGAAACTAATTGAAAATTACCTGTAAACAATTAAGGAAAACAATAACTATTAGGGTCAATTTATATCATAACCTTAAATGTTTGTAAGACCATGTAACATAACCTCTATAAAATGAAATACACTATAATATAAATATGGCCTTTTATCCTTACCTGTAGCATAATATCGTAACGATACTAGTAGTTGTATTACTGGCGGGGGAAACAGGTAATTATTCGACTAAAATTATTCAGTCCATCTTCAAACATGGTTACGAGGATATCCAACACCGTCTGCTTATCAAACCTAGGCATCTAGCTTTGAATTCGCTATCCAAATTCAATTGGGTTTTGCGCTTCTCTAATAATACGCCGAGGAACAGGTGCAGCGTCGATAATTTCCTGGATGCCACCAATATTCTCAGCAAATTCAACAACTCTCAAAATGTCAGCCATATTTATTGACGTGAATACGCGAAAGTCAAAGTCAAAGTCTAGATTGCCGGTGACTTCGAAGTAAAGTCACAATCGAAGTTTACTTTCATCAAAGTCTCGACTATGAATACGAAAATGGCGACTTTGTTCTTTGTAAAGTCGACTTTCATCCAAAGTCTTGTTTATGAATACCAGCCTTGATCTTCATGTACCAAATGTTCAGTGTTTGTGCTTTGCACTGAACGGTCTGTTTCTTCAAGGTTTATGGCATCGGGATCATCAGGGTCATCAAAGTCTTCTTCGAGGGTGGAAGTAACACCATTCAAGTATTCGCCATGGTAGTTGTGACAAATGCTTGTACACATTATTCCTGACTTTTCGACAGCCACATCTGTTCCCACATCCACATCTGTTGTTACAGAGATCAGCCGATCGCTTTCCAACTTCCAACCACACTGCACAGGAAGAAGTTCATTCCCAAGCCAAAATTGAATTTGATGGTACTCGAAATGTGTGTTGTCTTGCTGCTCCTTTTGTGGGCGGCAGAGCAGAAAGGTCGGGTTTAGCATTGGATACAGATTTGGTGAAAGCATTGTAGCGGTGCATGTTAAGAGAGGTTTTCTTCCTGGGTGCATTGTACAATGCCAGGAATATTTTTTTTCCAGCAGCAGCTACAGCCTCACGGGATGAACTTGGGCTGTTAAATATATCAGCAATACCTTGCAGTACAGCTTGCTTCTTGAACAATTTTAATCAGGAATGTTTCCCATTTCGATATGCAGCCGAAGTCGTATCACATCCGCTGAACGCATGCACAAGAAGTATGCTGTTCTTCATTCCCAAAGTTTGCAATTGCTGGTTTCAATATACTTGCCTTCCTACTTTTCCATGGCTTGGTTTCACAAATAATATGTTTTGTTCAGTCGGAGTTAAGACCATGAGGAGAATAATAAGATCTTCATCCGACTATTGCTACTTCGTCACAAGTGAAGGACTTCACGAGTGCTGTTCGGATGATCAATGTGTCAGCATCACTGGATGCTTGTTCTGTTTCAACTTCATGGCTGGTAAGGGCAATTATGAGGAATGAAATTAGTCTACATTTATTCTTTTCGTTAGAAAGAAAATCATCCTGTTTGACTATTACTATTGTTTTCTCTCCAAAGTTTATGTCAACTGACCTCTTTGTTTTGTACCTTCGGTTCTGTTCAGCTCTCTTTGTACTGGATCGGGTGGCTGAATAAACATCAAACACCACCGTGCAGCCGTTGCCACCATAATTCTTGAGAACATAGGCTACATAACACTAGCAGATGGTTGAGATTGTTGGCGAATCTTCGGGCCACACCACCTTGTGTAATTTAATTGTGTAATAGTAAGCCTCCAACCAAAACAATGTCAATATAGACTAGGTTTATTTATTCTTTTAATGGAGTAGGCATCGTACAAGGTAGATTTCTTGGTATTCCGCATTCCTGCCTCCTCAAATAAAGACAATGGTGAAATAGTACGGTAGGTACCTACTTTAATTTGCACCATCGTGCGCTCCTCGACGGTTTTAGAAAAAAACGCTATCCTTTAGCGCCCCATAACTCGGTAAACATTAGGAATACGAGAAAAATGTACATAATCATTTATGTTCCAAATTTAATAAGCTTTAATTAAGTATATAGTCAACTTTTACCTCAGACCAACGGTTCTCGAGATATTAACGAAAAACCAAAATAGGGGTCCTGTTTTCGCTAATTGCCGCTAGAGCTCGCCTCATATTCATGAGGACTTTTGGTATATTCATCCCAAGGTACCATTAAATAAGTGTGCAAAGTTTCAAAACTTTCGGATTTTTTTAGAGGTTGGGTCATTTTTTAAAGTTTTTTGACTGGACTAGTAAGCGGCAAATGGCATCTCTTTGCAAAAAGATTACTGCCCTTCTCAAGGCACCAATGCTAACGCGAATGTAACTGTAATGAATATAATTTACTTTTCAAAATTGAGTTTGGGTAATAATCTTATACCTCTGTAAATGTATATCACTGAAATAACATAAGAGTTGAATGAACACTGGAGCTCTTCCTTTATATTAAATAATTTTAAGCTGTCGGTATTATATTTCCAAAGTACAGATATAACAAATAACTAAAACCAGTAGTCTCATAATTCACGGAAAACGATGTGCATTCAAAACCGGGTATAATTATTCACATTGCTTATTATTCTTTGTGGTAGTAATTTGAAGATATTCAATATTGTCAAGGCTCATAAACATTTTAGAAATTCATGCCCTGCCCTCTCTGCTTTTTCATCTTATTTCTTATCGATTTCCCTTCCCTTCCCAAGTCTTGACGAAAAGCACATAAATATTTGATAGCTTATTATCCCTAGAAACAGGATGACAAACTAACAAGCACTCCTTGGAGCATGGATTAGCATGTGATGGTTGGCTGCCGTTCTCTTTGCACACAATGGCGAAGGCACTCAAGGAAGGAGAATCTGTGCTCATAGGAGCTTGAAAGAGATGAACAAAGATTATTGACTTGTTTCGTCTCATATGCATCTAGGTTAATAAGGAAAGATGCGAAGGGGACGGAGACTCCTTTACATACACGCGACAATGTAAATAAGCCATACCAGTAGATTCTGTTGTGGATTGAGTTTCTGCATGGATGGCAGATCGTCGGTTGAACCCTGAACTTTCAGACACTTCGGTAAGTACTCGAATTAGTTCCGAACTCCGCTTGTATAATCTTGTACAAGTTATCATCTTTACTTCTTTTTACTTCCTCTGCCCTTACCACAGGCACTATACGTAGAGGAAGTATTGCGATCGACCCCCAAATTCGAAGTTGAGTTTTTAACATAAATCCACGTTTTAAGGTCTCCTGAATCCAAACATAGTGTTTTAATAAACATATGTGGCTGTGTGTCTGTGAACAGCCTAATAATAATAATGATAATAATAATAATAATATTAATAATAAATCTTTATTTATTCTGGCAGAGTTAAGGTCTTCTCTTACACTCAACCAGAGACATAAAAAAAAGGAACAAACAAATACCTACACTAACATATTTTATATATTTATTTATTATATAGTTCTATAAGTAGTAAGAATACATTAATTATATACATATACAGTAGATAACTGCACCAGAACGAAAAATAATATGAAAACAAAATGTGGTATTTGGGTTAAGTACCTTCTGGGAATGTGATAACGAAGATTGGCGACGCCATTTTCTTATTTTTAATGGCTTTTACATGAAGAAAATTTTGTTTTTCGTGATTTTCTCGAAAATGGCTCTACGATTTTATTTAAATGTTTTACATGAGGTGCCTATACCAAGAGCTAAAACTTTTATTTGAAAATTGTTTTCGAAAAAATCTCTGAAGGGTAGTTATAAGTCACCCACTGTTTGTGAAACTTAGTCTTGCTGGTGAACAGTAAACTTTGCATGAGGTTGAAACAACTAAATAGGTACGCGCTCTTTGCAATACGGCCTCTTAACTCTGTATATCGGAATATGAAGTGAGAAAGATGTATTATCCATACTTAGGGTAAAGAGAGTTCAAGTTTTGTGATAATCAGGTTTTATTTGGGATTGGGAATGGGAATTACATTTACATGAAGAGAATGCTATACATAATAAATTGTACTAAAAGGCAAACTTTTATTTGGGCAGAGAAAAATAACCATAAAGTGAAAATTTCTTACTTGGTCAATTTTAAGAAGCTGTGAAAGGACATGGTTTTAAAATGAAGTATATTTGATATTTTTAAACCAGTTTATTAATACATAACAGTTTTAAAAATGCATCATTATACTGGTAGTCTAAATTATGAATATTTTTAAAAGGCAGCTATTTGAATGAAGAAAGTGAGTTCTATTTCGGCTGCATTTCTTATCTCTCCTTGCCTTTTCTACGGTAAGTTATTTTACTCAGCAGTATATTGCAAAAATGTATCATATTGCCAGTTAAGGAGAATATATACATTTCAGTATTAAAAATGGGAAAAACGAAGATTTTTAAAAAAGTCAGAACACATTATTTCTTAAATAATTCTGAATGTAGGGCCTATTGAAGAAACATCCTTGCTTTTTTTTTAATGGAACTGGTATCTTGTTATGAATTTGTGAGCATTTGTAATAAATGTAGATAATGACAAATGTACGATACAATTTTCAGCTCTTTACGGGAAGAATCAGGGGATCTAAATAAAACGTCGTTTTGTATATTTTTACGAAAATTGATCAAATTTTGACCAGCCTATCCCCTTTAAGAATTTGTCTCTTGAGGCTCACTTCATCTGAATGGTTGTCACACGTCTATCTGGTATATTATACTTATTTCACTTATTGTGCCGAGATGATTGCTGTTTTAATTATGTGAAGAACACGATAGACTATTTTTAAAACAGTAAGTTATGCTTCACACGAGTTGAAACAAACGAGGCGAAGCAGAGTTCAGATTAGAAAGCCTGATGTCTCCCGCAGGCCAAACTTCGCCACCGCCCCTGTACACAGAACAGGAGCATTTCACTACGGTGTACAGTACCAGTCGGACATAATAACGTATTTGCTGTACCTCTGTGTACAATTAAAATGAAGCAGGAAGCTAAAACTTTCATTTTATCTCTCGTGTCCAATCCCATTTGGTATGAATATTGCAAATTGTGGAGCACTCTCTAGAATTGCTGGCGTATGTGCATACATTTATATGACTGTATACTGCTATTTATTGTTGCAATATTGTAACGATGCCAAGGCTACTTAGAAACCCCTCTAGCATCTATTTTCTGAGATGACCTGTTTAGTTTAACAGCTTGCTACACTACATTTAACAGCCATCTTCATTGCTGTAAAAGTGTAATATTAAAAGATACGTGCAGTAGTAAGTGGTAATTTTATAATATGGAATTTTGCCTTGTGTTCGCTTGCAGAAAAGTTCACGAATTACTGAAGGCTAAATGATTGCTGAATTATGATTACTGGAACGGCTACAATTTTTCGCTGCATTCAAATAATTTTCACTTAAACTGATTTTTTGCCCCTCCCCCCAGGCACTAAACACTTCGTTCTTTTTATTTCTAGAGAGTTTAAAACTTATAAAATGAAACAAGATTGTTCTCTTATTCCTGAACTAGCAGGTGCCCGCGTCTTCGCCCCTTATTACTTATTCAACTACTAGATGCTTTATTTAAATCAGAATGTTTTTTAACAGAAAAATAATTAAAACGTTATATTTATAAACACAGACAAATAAACTGCATGAATTATATAATTTTATTCGTAATTATATTGTTAAGTAATAAAGATAACGACCTCGGATTAGAGTTCCCTAGCCCAAATAACCCCCGCAAAGTGACTTTCGTCCAAATCATTCAACGTATTCCCATTTAGGCGTGCTTTAATGATCCCTTTTGTCCACCTTTGTAAAAAGAAATCATATCTCTGCTTGTCGTAAACAAATGAATCAAGTAGTACGGGTTAACAAACACTGAAGCGATTGACAAATTGATGTATCATTTGCAAAAAATCGATTTCAGCGATGCTTTTTTTTCCCCGGTCCCTATGGCAACCGAACAAGCCCACCTTCAATTAATTTCACAATTGAGTACGGTCTTGTTAATAGATGACGTTGGATCTACACGGAAACACCAGCTCAAATATTATATTAGATAGTTACGTAAATTGAAAAAAAAAAATAGTTTTGGGATGGTTAAATCATATAGGCCACTGACTGAAGGACCTAGTGTGGACAAGTGATGCATGGTCAAGCAGTGACAAGAACTTGGAAGGGCGGCAGAGAAGACCACATTAAGCTGTAAGTCCCGGCTACTCCAAAAACATCTTCAATAGTCGTCAAGCCACAATGATAGGATCTTCTCTATCCTCTAAGAGCGAGAGAGCCACCACCCTCACGATCATTCATAAAAGGGCTCTTAGTCCAACACGAACTTAACTATGTAAATCGACTCTAGGCCTGCAAGAGGAGGATTGCACCAAACCAGTTGCAAGACTGACGACTGTAAGATTGTTAAAAAAAAAAAAGGTTTGCATAATTTGTAACAAAAAATTAAATTACTTTGGATATTGACAATAATTATGATTAACAAACATAGTGTAATAACTTCTTTAATCCAGTTACGGAACCCTATATCATAAGATTTGGATAAGAGCATAACCGTTTTGCAAATTTGAACTTTGACATGGAATGTTTTAAATTCAGCTATGAACGCATTTTTGTTCTCGTCTGTTGTTATAGGTATTCGAAACGTTAACAATCCTTGAGGTTAATGTTGCTGTAGGATTTTGGTCTGAACATAACCGTTTTGCAAATTTGAACTTTGTCAGCTACATGTATTGTTTTTAAATTCAGTTGTGTAGGGCATTTTTGTTCATGTCTTTCGTTATGCGTGTTCGGAAAGTTAAAAATTCTTGAGGTTAATATATTGTATAATTCTTCAGCTTACATATAATTGTATTGCTTTTACTTAGACTATCCTTGCAAAGAATTTGTAGCTTAAATATTTAATGCTTTTTAAACATTAACAAGTTAACATCGTAATGAGTTCTATTGATTTTGTCAGTTTTTAACGTACAAGCAGCAGGTACACTCAAGCACATTTTAAAACATGTCTCTGTAAAATTAAAGCTCTTTCGACGTGATTTTCATATCATTGTGTATAGGAACACATGGGTTTTTGCGTTGATAAGATTAATCTTGTGAAATATTTAATCGTTTAATGTACGCAATGTTGGCGGTCACTTGAGAAGCAACAGCCCGACACGAAAGCTGTTCCTGAGACCATTACCACATTCAGAAGCGTTACATATTTATGGCAGTTAACTTCATGCAGTCTGAGTAACGTTGAGGACGTAACAGTTTCATAACCATACAAATTAAGAAGAGCATTGTAGACAGTCATTAAAACAAGAAGGTTAGAAAGACATCATTTCAGTTTACAATGAATGTGACCTTCTCAAATCACTGAGAGTTCCTCCAGAAATTTTCGTACTATCGTAGGAATAATAAGTGATTCGATGTGTATTGTCTTAGCTCCTTTTGTTATTCCATGTAGCCGTGTAAGAAAATATGCAAGACATATTTACATGGGTTGAACTCCTCTGTAAACCACTGCCTACTCTATGCTTGCAAGCTGTACATCTGTGTGGGATGATCAGTTCAGCGTTTAATAAATGTGGTTAGCCGCGGTTTAAATGCCCATTAATTAAATTTGTAACATTTAACGTTACTACATTTGAGAACAGTAGGCACATTTCTCTTATCTCAGAAATCGTTACCGTTACCGTTAAAAATATTCTTTTACTGTTCTTCATTAATGTCGGCCCTTATGAATTTGGTAAGAGTATTAAAAATAGTTTCTGTTGATGTTACACAAATTAAGTCAAAGTAGTTCCATTGATATAAAGATCGGAAACGTTCCCGGCGAATATAATTAAGAATAGCATCTCGGGATTACAAAGATATTACAGGTATGTAAAAGTATAAATAAGTAGAATGATAATTCTTTCACACTGGCCGTGTCTAGGCTAAGATGGAAAGGTGAAGTCAGAATGAAAAATTCAATGCCATAGCCGGGATTTGAACCAGGATCTTCGGCTCTCCGTGCCGATGCTTTAACCGAGCTACCATGGCAACGTGCCGGTACAACATTAAATTCTCCAACTGACTGACAGACTGGGATTGTGAGTCAGTACAACATTAAATTCTCCAACTGACTGACAGACTGGGATTGTGAGTCAGTTGGAGAATTTAATGTTGTACCGGCACGATGCCATGGTAGCTCAGATGGTTATAAATAGGCTAATGTAGTTTCCCAAGTACAGTAATAGATATAAATTGTAGTTTGTACTATTGGAAAATTAAAGGAGCCTATATTATCTTGTAATATTTTTAAGCTTTCAAACTGTGGAAATATCTCTAATAAATACCTAAACAGAGGCATGCATATGATGCAAACTAAGATTTATTGACGAGCATTTTATGCTCAATGGAATCACCAAAAAATAACGTTTATTTATTTTTTTCTTCAGCTTCACATATAAAATTGGTCCATAAATGTACCTGTAACCATCATCAATAGTTACTAAAGACTTTTCGATGTAATCTTGTATTTCTTTCCGATGCTGTTATCTTCAGTTCTTAATAGTTTTTTAATTTCACTATCATTGTTTTTATATAATGTTGCCTATTAATTTTATCTTCATTTTCTCTAAAATTTTAATTCATTTTCTTCCTTCACCCATAGCTTGCAAGATTTCTTGTTTTGATTTCTGTTCTGTTTAACTGACTTTCAACATACGCATCAACATTCAAATTTCAGTAGTTTCAAGGTGATTATCTTCTTGTTTGCTTGTTGTCCACCCCATACTGCCAGATAATGGTATACTCCCATGTAGTAATATACCTGTAATGATAATTAATTATTTATTTCAGCTTTAGGTACTTGAACCTATTTCTATTTTTAGCAGTTACGCAAGCTATTTTCATCGACTCGTATTTAAAAAGTCCAATTGGAATAATTTAATACACATAGTTCACAGGTAGTTCAAGATTTACTGTAATCGCATGTCTGTTTGTACCAAATCATCGTCTATCTACAAAATAATATAATAGCATTGTTCTCTAATCCGAAAATCTTCACCGATACCGACAAAGAACAGATGCACTTGTAGTCGCGAGGATTTCTCCAGTGTTGCCGCTGTTATTCACCACTTCTCAAGTGAAGTAAACATACTGTGGTACGGTACGTATTTGGCAACATTGTACTGGACTGCAGACAAGTGTGAATGCAACTAATTGCCTTTATATTCACTTATTGACAGGTCGGAAAGGATTAGGGTGGCAGCAGGTAAGTTCTTGGAAAAAAAGTCTTTAAGAAGTGGCACCCACAACACGGACGCACAAACTAACAATTTCGTAATTATATGACATTATGTAGCATTCCATTTAATATAATGGAACCTTGAAAGTTCCTATTATGGCGTCCTCGCAGAAATCTAAATTACAAAATCATTTTTATTAGTTGAATTCGAAAAATTCTGGTTTGCGTGAAAAGGAGATTAATTGTATGAGACTAAGTCGAGAAAAATAAAGCTAGAGAGACAAATTACAAAATACAGAGGTTGAAAGTCCTACATAGAAGAAATTATCTGTAAATTGTGCGAATTAAACAGTATTACAAGAATTCGAGCACATTCTTATAGGTCATAAAGTAGGAGTTATGAGTTCGGATAGTCAGGTGAATTAATGACCTTTTCTAACTACGAACGTGGTTTAAATGGTAACCCGGAAGAAATTCAGACATTAAACCATTACGATGCTAATGCCCGCTTGACAATAAGCTTTTAAGATTTTGATCCTATTTTATCCTCTAACAAATTTCCCTGGAGTTTCGGATATAAGTAGATGTGTTTTGCCTTGCAGCATTGCTACTTGACGAACTTGTGTATTGGATAGGGAAATGTTAAGCAAAGAATGGATATTACATCTGAATAGTAAAGTTTGCGCGGCCGACCTGGATGGAAGAGTTGGTAAGGCAATAAATAGCGTTCTCTTATCAAGTTCATGGGGTTTATCCCGTCCAGGGTAGATGGCATTTACATGTAGGCCTACTTAAATGCATCAGTGCCATGTTGTTGATTTGCAGGCGTCTAAAGAACTCGGGCGGGACAAAATTCCGGCACACTGATGATGGTAACAGGCCTAATTATTAGTGTACTACCGTTCTTAAATTATCATAACATCGAACTAACTAAAGCTGAAGACTGAGGGAGGCATGGAGACAGCACCATAGCCTCTATAAAACCTTTAACCATATCAGACATGTTCTGTGTTTTGGAAGATACGATATGAAAGCATGTGTCATGTAGACATGTCAAGTCCATTCAGATGTCCCTGGTCTGTATTTCTGAGGCCCCCCCCCCCCCAAGGACCGGTGATTGGCTGTCACAGCAGTTATTGCTGCACCGATCAGATTCCTGATCGATGGCTCAAGACCCAATAATGGAAGATGGGTGTTGGAAACGCTTGCTGCCTAGCCAGCAGGACGATAGTTTTAAAATATGAGTTTGATGAAAAAATGAAGAGAGAAAAGGGGAGGATGAAGAGTGAAAAGCGTAGAGCGTGGTTAGAATGAAATTTAGGAACGGGAGGAGAATCTTGAGAAACCCCCCCCCCCAAAAAGTCCCGGTTACGTCCATAATGATTTTTACCGTTCCGTTGAAATTCGAATTCAGGTCTTGAAATTTGCATTTGCCTTTACGACTGGGGAAACCATGAAAAACCCATGTCAAAATGGTCGACCACGGGATTTGAACCTGAGACCTCCCGGATGAAAGTCCAAGACGTTACCATCTTGGCCACCTTGCTCGGTAATGATGTTTTTGATAATTACAGTCAACACTCGATATAATGCCACCATTCGTTCTCTATCATTTAGTGGCACAAAGCGAGGCTAGCACTAAAATGAAATTTAATTTTTAAAATAAAAATGGCATACTACAGTGCTATATTAATTTACTGTACTGTATTATGAAAGAAAAATTAAATAAAAGGCAAATAGAGAAATATAGCACATACTGTACAGTAACTCTCAGACTAACAGTTTTCCTCCACAATAATGAAAAATGTGATGCAATAGCCTGCTTGCTAGACTTTGTGAGTATTCACAAACTTCTCGTTTCTTTTGAAGTGTAACAACAGCTCGATTTATTTTAACAATCTTACAAGTAACTGTAGTGTAGTGTTTAATACTGCACTGAAAGATGTGAAAGTTTGGAATGTCTTTCCACCTACTTCACCCTCAAGCAGGCTGTCTGTCCGACTTCTTAACATTCCGCCGCACTACATTAACATTCACTTCTTGGAAATACAGTACAGTATGTTTCTAAATAATCTTCCTAATATTCAAGCCAGTTTTAAAATAATTCTGCAATTGAAAAGAAATCACTGCAAGCTACATTTTGTAAAAATCTCATCTTATATTCAGTGGCACTAAATGAATTGGCACAGTAACGAGGTTTCTTATGTATTTTATATGGGAGAAGATCCGTTCACTTGCTTTTATTGGCGCAGTGCGAGGGTGGCAGTTTAAAGAGGGCCTTTATATCGAGGGTTGACTGTATTATTTTTGCCTGGCTCGAGTAAGGACCCGCTGATGCATCCACACTTCATCAAAATACGTAGTCATGCCGCTATTTTCTAAACCGAATCACTGTTGCAGTCAATTAAGAAGTTTATTTTGATCTTGAAAGATGCAGTTTCATTTGTGCAGTTGTGGAGGTGAATTTAATTACTGTGCGAGCTACTAATTATACTTTATTAGACGTGGCGTCGCCCGTGAACTGGGTCGCATAATAGGCTAGCTACTCCTCGTCATTATGTCTTCTCTCAACCGAGCTTCAGACTCAGCTGGATATTTTACTCTTCCTTTTGAATTTCCATTGTATCTGAGGCTCTGAATTATACACTAATTGGTTCTCTTTTATGTTAATGAGCTACTAGCTACTGGGAAGAT
This sequence comes from Ectobius pallidus, assembly GCA_964059195.1. Lineage (NCBI taxonomy): Eukaryota > Metazoa > Arthropoda > Insecta > Blattodea > Ectobiidae > Ectobius > Ectobius pallidus. Next base: position 92,005,421 of record CAXKWD010000002.1, read on the forward strand.
AATTATTCATACAGTGGGCATTCGGTTAGTGTGAACAATTTAGATGAATTTAATTACTTTTATTCATATTAAATATCGGCACCTACTATACTTGATGGATAAAGAATTTTTTTATAGGTAAAGAGCTGTCGATGTCGAATAGAAATTCATTGATCAGCCATTTCATAATTACAGGTGGGACATTCTAGCATATTATGAAAACTATTTTTGTTTATTACATATCATAAATAATGAACAAAAACTGGTTCTGCACATTCTGTAAAATTTACTATGTCTTTTCCTTCATACTAGATGGAAAGCATTATTTAAAATTGTTTTGAAATATTTAAAATATGTTTTTCAAACTCTATTACGGGTGGGACATAATTTGGACAATGATTTTAATGGTGCACTAAAAGAGTTCATTTGGTGTTCTGCTATTAGGCTACTGTTATAATATTAATTTTGTAATTAATGACAATATGAGGGATTCATTAAAGATTATAAACAGTTTCCAGATTGTCAGAACATTTATTTAACTCTTCAATAATAATTTAATAAAACTATCACCATTACGGGTGGGACGAAAAGTCACTGTTTGTTATTTTACATAGTAACTAACCACAGATACCTTCTGAAGTTAATCTTATACCAAATTGTACCTTAAGATGTATATTTTCTCAAATCAAAACAGACATAGCTGATTACTCTTGGCTACTTGGTATTAAAGGGTGTAAGAATCATGCTATAAATGAAAAAAATAAAATGAAAAAAATAAAAATAATAATAATAATAATAACTGCAACGCAATATAGCATATTGCGATACTAGTTCCGTAAGCGGTGCATACGGATCGAGGAAAGAGTTTTTTTCAATTTCCGAGATCCGTTGTGCGCTTGCGGAACGAGTATTGCATGCTATTTTTTGCACGATGATTATTTATATCAATTTAATTATATTAATTGAGATATTAGCTGAAAATATTATGTATATACATTATTGAAGATAGATGTTATATTTTAGAAAGTGATTCGCATGTGTTGGTTGTTATGGGGACGGAATATTTGTCCTGTTAAAGTCGCCACAAACTGGGGGTTCCAGCCTTCGATATAGGCTTGCATTGTGATGATTTTACTTACGGCACTAGTGCTTTTTTTATTTTTTCAGCATTGATATTTCTTTTGTTTTCGTAGCAACCAGATTGCGTGTGGAAATGTCAAGTTACGATCCACGGCAACAATATTCGTAAGTACCACTATTTAGTTACATCGTGCAAAAAATAAATAAATCGACATATTTTATGCATGAAACAACTTCAAATACGCCTAATTCCTTAATTTTCAGTGCATTTGAGGATTTAAACTTTTATTTGACCACCCAATTACACTAGTTTTATAACATCTCTCTTTAAGGAAAAAAATTCCCATATTTTATGAAATGGCTGTGATTATGTTTTGATGAAATTATACAAATTTGGGGTTAGAATTCTTTTTGTCAAGTCTTAAAACCTGAAGATATACACAGCAATTTCTTAATCCACTTCACTTCACTTTTATTTATCGACGTCATATCCGGGGATTTTGACGTCCGTACATGTGGTTGATATTTCTTAATCCTTTCAGAGCTAAATGTGTAAGCCATTATAAGCAATCGTCGAGTAAAATCATCAATGGGCTCTAAGCTTGAAGTCAATGAGGAAAATTTGAAAAAAAGTAACTGGTTTCTACAAAGGATAATCTTAACATTTGGATAAATCTCTTGGCATTTTAGCATAAAGAATTAATCTAGTAATCTTATATTTCTGCTTTTATACAATTTTTTGAGATGACCAATTTGACAGGAAAATAAGCAAGCCCTGACTACAATACGTCGTCTGTGATGGAAGCCATCCCGGGAGGCCCTTATGCTCCATGTGCCGAATTCAAGGATTGGCTATACTCATAGGCGTAGCGAGGGGGGGGTTTTGGGGGTTTGAACCCCCCCCATTGATTAAAAAAAGGAAAATTGTATGATTTTTTACAGTCTGCCCATAAATTACTTAATACAAGTATAAAGCGTGGGAAGCTTAAAACTCGTTATTTTGCGTCTTAATTTTTAAAATTTTCCGGGGGAGGACCCCCCAGATGCTTAAAACTCGTTATTTTGCGTCTTAATTTTTAAGATTTTCCGGGGGAGACATCCGGAAGCTTAAAACTCGTTATTTTGCATCTTAACTTTTAAAATTTTCCGGGGGAGGACCCCCGGACCCCCTCTCCCTGAATGTTATAACCCCCCCCTTATGGTCGGCCTGGCTACGCCTATGGCTATACTAGATTACCAAAAAAAGAATATAGGCCTAAGCTTACAATCCAAGAGAAAGCAGACAGGCTAAGCTTATTGTTGGGAAATGAACTTTTTTTCTTCCAATTCTTTATTAAATTACTAATAGTGTAATATTTGTGATATATTACCTACTTTGAAATAAATTGGTCTATGCAATGTATCACACCAACCACATTTTATAAATAAATGGATACTTTGAATTCCCAAAGTAAGTTTTTTATTTTTCTCGGTTAGATAGATAAGGGAAGATCATTAGGTTTGCGAGCCACCCCTGATGACCCCTTAAAGGAATTTTTAACACCGTATTTTTTGTAAGGCACACCATTCCTTTGCTAACACAATAATCTAGGTGAAACATAAATATCTAACTTTAATGTAAACCCCAAAGTGAAATCAGGAATTGAACCCAAGACTTTTCTCCCAAGTTAGACTAATAACTGTGATATTTTAACATAATTATCCATTTCATGTTCGTGGCAGTCGCATAATAGAATCTTAAAAGCTTATAAATTGCTAAATAAGATGTTAAATACAAAAAATGACTAAAACTGCTCTTAATTAAAAGGAGATAAAACACTTAAACTAATAATATGTAATTCGTCTAGTTTTGATCTTTCTGCTAAAAGTCATTTTTTAAATGACAAGGAACGATATTAGGACCAATCTTATACTTAATATATGTAAATGATTTGCTAAATTTAAACCTAGATCAAATAAATGGCTCCATATTTTCATACGCAGATGACACTGTTGTGATTTTCAGTGGTCATTCATGGGAAGTAGCATATAAATACGCTAATACAGGCATGAAAATAGTAAAACAATGGTTCGATTCTAACCTTCTGTCACTAAACGTGGATAAATCAACATTAGTTCCTTTCTCATTAACATCTACTGGTCAGATAGCGCGGAAAAAATGTACAAATTTAAATTTAATAATACATAATTGTAATTTTGATGTGAATTGTAAATGCTTACCACTGAAAGAAACAGCCGTTGTGAAATATTTGGGTATTTTTATTGATCAACACCTTAAATGGTCTCACCATGTTAACTACATCTGTAATAGACTACGCAGAACAATTCATAAATTTGTCATTTTACGCCACTGTATGCCCATTACTGTTTTACGTTCCGTTTATCTAGCACTTTTCCAGTCCATTATTCAATATGGCATTCTCGCCTGGGGAGGATTAGCGAAAACTACCCTTAAGCCCCTATGCCTTTTACAAAAAAGAATAATAAAAATCTCTCTAAGAAAGCACATTGATTACCCAACTAGCCTAATATTTTCGGAATTTAATGTTTTAAGTTTGGACCAAATTTACAAATTTTCTATATTAAAATATTTTCACAAGCATCGTATAAAATACTCTTCCAGTGATCATATCTACAAAACTAGACGAAATACTAATTTACTCCTATTAGAACCCAAATGTCTCACATCGGCAGGATTAAAGCATAGCATCAATTTTGGACCGCGCTTCTATAACTCAATTATCAGAAAATATCCTGATCTCTCAGCATACTCCACTGTTAAATTTAATAGATATGTAAAGAATTTTTTGTAATTTTTTAGCTTTTAAGTAATTTTTGTTTCACTCCTTTTATGTATTTATGTTTAATATTTCTTTACTTTCTTTTTTAGTTAAGCACATTATACACTATTTCTTTGTCTCTCCTCTTTCTTTCACTTTGATATTTTTGAAACGGCACCCGAGCACGAGCAGTCTTGCTCATTCGGGTGTATTACTAAATTTAATACTTCTTGTGAAGATATAGCCTATATTTCTTTTCCTCTTTTTAAATAGTACTTGTAGTTAATTTTGAATTTTGAAAATTGTTTTATTTTACTTGTATAAATATGTATTTGTCTTTTTATTTTCAATTCTATGTAATAATGTAATAATGATAATAAATAAATAAATAATTTTTGAAAAAAAAAAAATATCCGCTTTGCATCTTGCTAACTGTTGAAAATATTTTTCTATTTGAAAATATAGCATATAGATTCTTTTTTCATTTTGTAACCCCATTGTCCCGGTAAAGGAAATCGTTAGTGAACCGAAATCCTCGGTTTCATTAGAAGCAAATTAAAGCCTTCTTAAGAAGCTTTCACCTGCAGTTTATTCACAGTGTTTTCTCCTGCAAGGCGCCCGAAGTAAAAAAAAAAAAAAAAAAAAAAAAAATGCTAAAAGTTGATTGATAATTGAGAAACTATCTTGTAGAGTTTAAGTGGTGGAGTTGGAAATGCCAGGGGTAATTATAAAATGAATTGAGTTCTATAAACTGTTAAAAATAAAGCAAAAAAAATCCATTAGTTTAGAGGTTCAGAGCATTGGAAAGCGTAAGCAAAATGAATTAATATATTTGATTTGATCCAATGAGAAACTTTAAAAAAATCGTCTGGAAATGGTAAGAAAACTAAAATATAGCTATTTTAATATGCTTAAAAAAACTAATGCAGGGATTAAAAAAACCTAAAAATCCTGGCCATACTTATAAGTATTACTAACCACTCGCCAAAAGACAGGGCTTCTCTGGAGCAACTTGACAAATTAATATATCCATGACATTGTACGAGCTTGTTCTTAACAAAAAAATAATAATAATAATAACAATAATAATAACAATAATAATAATAACGTAAATATAATTTACATAAGATTTTCATGACATGACAATTGTCTGCACCGTCTCTATGTATGATAGAGTTTTCGTATTTATGATGTAGGCCTATGTATGTGTGATTGCGAAATGAGGTCAATTCGCGACTCAACAAATAAAATTGTGTTCTGGGAAAGCATACATTTCACTGTATCTGACTAACTTCAGCTTAAGTGCAATTTATTGTTCTCCGGCAAAGTTTTGTTGGGTGTGCGAAAATTATCACCCACATCTGCAGAAATTCAAGGCGAAGAAATTTCACGGGTTTAACTTTGTATAAAATTATATCTGGCGTGAGTATAATGAGCAAAGAGAGAAGTTTTGTAGTAAGTTATAACTTTGAAGACTGGAGAATGCGCAGTTATTATATTATGGAGTTTCCGGGGGAAAAAAATGAGTCAAATTTACTGTGAAGCTGTGGAAGTTCGTGCTTGTCCCCACTTTTTATGGATTAACTTTGCGACACCTTAGTGTTAGAAGATTTTGAGTGTATAAAGGTGACTTTTATACACTCTTTTCCTCTACCACAGGATAATGTTAGTCGTTGCAACTAATCCACACCTTGTAAGCTCTTGAAGACATGACTGTAAACTCTTACTTCAAGAAGTGTTACGTGTTTGGATTAATTAAAAGAATGTATAAGCCATGAGTGAAACTTTCGCATTGATAAGTTGCAATCTTAATATGCCTTTCTTATGCTTTTCTTTTGAAACAGCATGTAAGCCTACTGCAAGAAAGGAACGTGATTGTAAATTAAATGATCACTAATTTTTAGTTCCTAGAATTCATTTTGTTTCGCTGTCAATTATTGTCAGGTAATTAGCATTATTGTTTCTGGACCCTGAAGTTAGATAAATAGAATTTGGGTTTTAGGCATATGATACGAAGATTATTTTCAATCGGGAAGAAAGTACTGTGTTGTCTTGGTCCTGCTTATATACCGCGTAAAAATGAACCCCTCAACTAACTTAAGATGAATATGTGCTCTAAATCTGTGCTTAATGATAAATGATTCTAAAGGGTTATCATATTAGATCCGAGGTTCGTCACTATTCATCAAGAATTAATTATTACATTATGGAAACCCGGGTCATGCTGACTAAATCCATGAAATGGTTTGATGCATGACTGTTTCTATGTTCAGTAAGCTTCCATTAAATGTCCTGGATACTTGTTTTAGTATTTTTTAGAAAAGCATGCATGAGTGACTTACTGACAACCCTTTTTATGACATAAGGGAATATTTTAATAGTGTTGTAAGTGCATTGTATATTTTATATGATTATAAAGAATCATCAATCGCTAAAGGCGTCAATTGTTGTGTACGTTATTATATATATTATTATTATTATTATTATTATTATTATTATTATTATTATACGTATATTTGCTCCTTTCCTTTAGGATAGGCTAAATAAGATTATGAAGTTTTTAGGACCACGGAAGCTTATATGAGCTGGATTTTAGGCCCAGGCTATAGACATTTTCGTAGTCAGTCCTGCTGCGTTACATTTTAGATCAAGAGGATTTATTAAATTAATTGCTTAATTAATTCTTGGATATAACTGTATTGATTCTAAATTACCAAGTAATCACCAATAACTCAATTATTGTTCAGTTTGTTGAAAAGTCCCAATTGCCTTTCCTATGTTTCTTTAATGTTAACAATCACATGTAGGCCTACTTCATAATTTTTCGTTCACAATAATACGAGTCACAAAGATCAACTTCAACATCATTCCTATACATAATAGTATATTAAATACACGCAATAAACCATATCCACCTTTTTTTAATAACGCCTCCAAAATTATTGAACCAGAAGTTGAAATTGAAATCACTCAGTTGTCAAGATTTTAAGAAGAGAAAATCTTAAGTTTAACTAAAAAATAAAATAAAATCGCGTTACAGCGATAGATTTGCGAAGATAATGCTACTTTACTGTACATTGGAAATTGTTTCACCAGTTTTGTTAACTTACTTGTAGCTCAAGAAGTTTTACTCCATTATTCTTTTTCCCGGACTAAAACCTGTATATCATATGCCTACCACTGTGTAGCAATTGGTCACCACTTTTGAATTTCTGCACTTTTGGGCAACACTAATATATTCATCTGATTTGTGAACAAAACGCTTAATTTAACTAACGAATAAATGTGTAATCGTAAAATAAACTAAAATTAAAAGTTGGGCTAAGTTCTGACGATTTAATATGAAACTTATAAGCAGCAATAAGATGGGTATCACCTACGTCTTTCACTCTATATTCAGGAGTAAATTATTGGCTGATTTTATGAATTATCTTTAGGCTAGTCACTACCGTTCCTTAAAACCCATATAATTTGTCATAAAAGCTAACGATTTAAGTATATAATAAGCTCGTAATATATAATCTGCATACGTTAACATAAATTGGCAAGAAGGTCAATAAAGGCAGAGTTGTTTAGCAGGAAGACCCTGACCGACTTCGTGAGCATTGTGTGCAATGAGTAATTGTCAGATCACTGAACTAAATAAAATCTCTGCCGTTATGTGAAGTCGATAACTGCTTCAATCAACATTGATTTTCTGCGTGAAATTTCTTTCTACCAAACGGAAGATTGGCAGTGATATTTAGTTGCATTCACAGTTTAAGTTCAATCATGCTGCAAGAAATTTAAAGTATATCAATGTATACTCCATTCCCCTCTATTATTATATATGGGTCATTCTCCAAAAAAAAAGGGCAGATTTCAATGTTAGAATTTTTTTTTAAATTATTTTTTATTTTGGACCATGTAATTTTTTTATGTAATATTTCTTTCTGCAGAGTACTACTGAGGTACTTGCCCTACTTACCGAGTGGTATTTTGCATTAAATAACAAGGTTAGGAAATGGCGCATTCATGGAGGTGAGAAAATAGTAAGAAATAGTAATTATATAGAAGTTATGTGAGAATTAGGTTTAATTTACTGTATTAAATGTTGTCATGAAAAAGAACAATATTTAATACCATACAAATGGATTAATAAAGGCAGAGTTGTTTAGCAGGAAGACCCTGACCTACTTCGTGAGCATTGTGTGCAATGAGTAATTTATCTATGTTAAAATAGATTGTCACCTTAAAATCAAAGCATGATATATTGTCATAAACTATTAGGCTATACTAGTATCTTCTTTAAACAAAATTAATAAATGCAGACAGTTAAATATGTCATCAATAACAACATTAATTACACCTCCATGGATAGGACTCGAGAGTAACAGTAACGGAGGTGAGGGTAACGGAGGTGAGATTTTTCTGTAATTTGTCAAACAGCTTGGGAACATTTTAGGTTAGAAAATCTCAGTTCTAGAGTTTAACTTTGCTTTCCTTATTATTATAATTTATAGCAAAAGTTAATATAAAAACATACAACTCTACCGTTGGGTGTAGGTAACGGAGGTGAGGAAGTCCAATTACCAACTCTGCATTTAGCCCTTTTACACAAACAAAACAACACTTAAAAGCACACTGACAGCTTGGCTTTATATAAATGATAAGAAAACTGCCAAAAGTTGGAGTCCAAGGAAAATAGAAAGACTACAGTGCCATCTCTGTGGAAATAATTGAAATTTTATATTGTTTCACGGAGGCGAAGTCTCACTTTGGGACAGGCATGTTAAGTAAAAAAAAATTGCCTTTACAAAATGATATATTTTCTTTTCAGTTATTAATGACTCATTTTTTGAGCTGTTTGTTTTTGTTATAACACTAAAATGGAATAAAAATTAAAACCTGTTGAATTATGAAAGAATGAAAATGACAAGTCAGGCATTGGGACATGACATGGAGGTGAGATATCTCATACTGTGCCCTAAAATGCAGAAAATTGTAACTTTTGTTTAAAAAGTGGAATATGGGATCAAATGGACTAGACCTTATTTCAATCTAACTTGTCATAATAATTCATAATCCATAAATACTTATTTTACACCAGAAAATCAACTGCGACATGAATCTGCCCTTTTCTGGAGAATAACCCATATAGTTTATGTTTTAGGCACCGTTTAGTCTTGAAAAAATATGAAGATTCCACTTTTTAGTCTTTATTTTTAGAACATGTACGTACAGTAATTAATCCGTTAGTCATTCATTAATCACAAATTGCACAGTTTCGTTAAAAGTTATAACTCTCTTGTAAAATTGTGATTTTTTTCTGTGGACTCTTTGAGAACATGGTTAGAGCTGATAATAAAATATTTTATATCAACCTTTTAGAAAATATGAGAGTTTATTAAGAACCAGAATGGTTCTTTCCGTCTGCCCGTGTATCGGTACGCGCAATAACTCGAGTACGCCTTATCGGATTTTCCTGAAAATTAGTATACGCACATATAACGTCCATAGGACAAACTCTATTGGATCAAATCGGTTAACCGTTACCGGAGTAACGACCAATTAACGGTTTACAAATACCAAATAATTACTATACTACAAACCTAACTCACTGACATAATTGTATACCAACTTCCAGATGAGCCAGAAACTTGAAATTTGGCGTATTTATAGCTTATAGCTTGTAACCGACAGAAATATCCAAAGCGATCCTATTTTTATTTTGTACCCCCGAGAAACATTAAAAATGACGACGCAAGTTTAATTTCTATATAGACCTTCTTGGAGGCTTATATTTGCTATATGGTAAGCGGTATAATAAGAAACCGATTGCACCAGCACTAACAGATTTTGAGAGATCTAAAAGTTTGGTCCTATGACTTTCTGTCGTATCTCCTTCGGTTATAGCCTACCTTAGATTTTTTAATTTTAAATAAATTTTGTTTATACACACCTATAGGACAGATAGAACCGTAAAATTCGGCAGGAATATTGGCACGTACAACAGCCAATAAGCGTGCAAAATTTGGTGTTTTCTAGCTGTCCCATAAGTATGGAAAAACTGGCTGGATAGTTGTGACGTCATTCACATCTACGACAGCCTAAACAAGCACTTGATATTGGTCACTTTCAGATGAGCTAGAAACATGAAATTTTGAAGACTTAAAGCTTTTATCCTATAACCGATAGGAAACTTCAAAAAAATTGAAGTTTAATTTTTAGCTTCCAAAATAAACTTTGAAATTTTTCGACTGCGTATTTGTACGACTTCAGATGTTTTGACAAAAATAAAGGCATTGACCTATTGTTGACGTGAGAAATTTGTTGTAAATTCGTTTAGTTATCCCACTTATTCCTTCACATAAGCTTATCAATCTTTCTCAAGAAACCGTAGTCTAAAACTCAAGTTTCTGAAATATTGCGTATTATCTCCTTGTGGCACTTTGTTATATCAGTTTGCCTGATTTTATTTATTTAATATAATGGATATTAATTCATTGTCCTTTTAAATACTTCAATCAGAGTAAATTACAAGATGTTACTCCAGACCTGCAGTCAAATTTTAGCTTTCACTTACAACTTTCAGTTCTCTAGGATCCTGAGAGTCTTTATTAGGCATATTTCCCATTACTTTTTTTAAAAAATCAAGTATAATGTATTAACATAGATAAAGTATATTATCCGTGATAAATGTTTCCAGTATGGATATTCGACAGCGTACTAAAGCAAAGATTTCGCCATTCTGTTAGGGATTCCTCCTTTCATGGCTATTTCCTTGTTAGAGGGGTGAGGACTACCGTGACCCTTGGCCCCAGAGGGTTGGTTGTGCTGTGGTTGTGGAGTCACTGTCGCTATACCGGATATATTCCATCCCCTGTGCAACAACACAAGGTTAATAAAGTAAATAGCCCCCAATGTAGGGAGTTACATGAAAGAACTGCACTAACTGAATAATGAATCAATCCCATTAACTGTTTCTGGTTTAATACCTGTATAATGCCTATTGACTGTGAAGGTAGCATATTGTTCAGAATTAGGAATATCAATATTTCCGTTAATTCATATTGCTTCGATTTTACTTCGAATAAAGTGAAAAAAATCAAAATCGAGGTAGCATTGGAAAACACGTTTCATAATGAGAATGTTGGGCCTATAGGAGAAAGATTTCCTCTGACACCGGAATGTAAATGTCAACAAAAACAATCTGTGGGGACGTGAATGTAGCCTACATTGATGTATATATCACGATGCCTAAAAACCAAAAGGTTCTTCCATCCTATTGCGCTATTGCGGATAAACGGTGCTTCGGATTTAACAGATATTGGGTTATAAACTTTGTGATGCTCTTTTTTGCGCTCCCTCGATTTTTTCTATTACCCTATATAAAGTATAAATTTCACGAAAACATTTGTTTAAATCTAGTTTTAAGAAATGACTCTAACTAATTCCTCAAAGATGTAAATTTTGAACGGTCGAACTATGAGTAATAAAACATCATTAAGTTACTCCTTTAAAAAATTATAAAACTAAATTGAACCGTTTGTTAGAAACGTTTCTTTATAGGCTTCAGTTAATAGTTATCGAGGTAGAAAAGAAATTATGTAGTCTTAATGGCACTTTTTCCTTTAACAAGATAGTTACCATTTTAAGTTTGTTCTGAAAAATCGTAAAGGCTATACCGTAAAGCAAATAATGAGCCCGAATAAAGTAGTAAATTTAGAGTAATATTTCTGGAACAAGTTTGATTAGCCTATTCGGAAATTAAAAGTATTCAAATTCAGCACTCAGCTGAATTTGAACTCTGCTATTTCAAGTTACTTTGATATTCTGGCAGTTGATTGAAGGGATGTTGCTGTTTCTTGACAGTTATCAAACTTCATTTGAATTCACTATTGTTAAATACTCAATTTTCAAAATTTCTGGTTCTACACATATTTCCTGTTGCTTCTTGTGTTTTGCGGCTTCGATTCGCAAATATTTCTATTTCTTCTTTTGGAACTTGCCCAAATATGTGTGCATTGTTTGTTTCAAACAATGATGACATATGCCTATGTCACAGGAAAGTTATTTTTTCCGGACCTGATTAGAGCATAAAAAGGAGGTGTCTTTATCATTTTTGTAGGAGTGATAATGCAAAATTCGACAAAGATTGTCGTAAATCAGTTCTCTACTTGATTAATATCTATTACATTCTTACATTTGATTATCCTATATCAAATGTCTGACATATGAGTGGGATAGTCAACATAACTTGTTTTCTATTACAACAACTTCTTTAACAGAATAATGATGTAGACTTGGTTAACGCATTTCTTCCAAGATTACATGTCTTGATGCCAGAATTATCTCATCGCTTTGAAAAGGACTGCCAATCCACAGTAGAAGAATGTACTGCACCTACACCTTGGCTGAATCTTTTTCAATATGAGTCACTCTTATGTTACAGCAAGGACGTAAAACAATATACTAATCAGCCATTCATATTTATACAATGAAACTTTGAACAGTGCTTAATTTCCCTCCCTTACTAATATAGCTATATCTATCGTAATGTTTCTTTTTTAATAATGCGATGTTTATCTACTGGTCAAACCTACTTTTAATGACAATTACCTTGAATTTTCTGAAGGTTAAGTGGGAAGGTATTATGCAAATTACTATTCAAATATGAAATTCAGCGTCCTCTCCTGTTGGGTAAGATTTATTGAAACAGTATTGTAAATTCGCAGTAATTCTTCCAGCAAGTTTCCTTCCGGTGAGACAAAAAGTTAATGTACTCTAATTACTATCATACACGTTTTTATTTATCAATTTATGAATATTCAAAGTCATGTTCTTGATCTCTAGGCGTATACAAATGAAAATTAAAATTCTTTACACGACCTAGACATTGATTCGATTCTTGTCCAGTTTAACATGAAAGAATAATGTCACTCCATGGCTGTATTTGAAAACCCATCCAGCCGATGCTGACAAAGAATCATGAAGTCTTTCTGGGGTTCGCTTTTAACCATGTGTGCATGATTTCAAAGGATTGTTTGAAAAGTTGATATAATTCGTAATGAATGCGTTTTTATGTTGTAGACATCCATTCGTAAAACCGCAGAATAAAGTTTCTGTGAACATTACATGTGATTATTTTAGGAGAAAAATTCCTGACGCTGGGATTCGAATCCATAACCTTCGATTTTTCATGCCGATGCTCTACCAACTTACCTAGCAAGGGTTCGATTCACCGTGCCTGGTGGAATCTTTCAACTACGATTACTCATAATGATCGACCTGAATGAAAGACGTGTACGTCATGTATTGTGAGGCAAACTAATTGTAGTGATTTGTATCCGTGTTTCCTCGGTTATTGTACAAGACAGTATTTTATAAGATGTAGGTAGGCCTTTATGTCGTGAAACCACAAAATATTGTTTCTTAAAATATTGACATACTATGTTTCACAGCGTCTTTATCTATGATGGTAGGTTTTTTAATGTTTGTGATAACAGAATTCATTTCCATTTAACCATAAACTGTCCTTAACCTGGAATCTTACATAATTATATTTTCAGACAATTTAAAATGTAATGTTGAGTACATTGAACACCTTATGTGTTTCCGTCGCAAACCGTCCCTTAATGTGCTGAGAAAAACATTTGACTCTTAACCCTCTTTGTGCCGTATTGGACATTTCTTAATAAGCACATTTTGATCGCTGATTTGCATATACTGTATTTCTATTACCATTCTTTTCCTGAGAGATGATGTGGATAAATGAATTTATATAGCTTTCTCGAGATGAAAATGTTCCTTTCATAACTTACCTCCGAGAACATTAATTCTTTATGATTAGTTCTGTATGGGGAATAGACCCTCCTCTCCCTAAGGTTGCAGTCATAAGTTTGTGTAAGGGGTTGTGAAATCGTTATGAAAGGAGGGTCCCTCTTACTTCCTTGCCTGAAATCGAATAAACCGTCTTCCCTTAACTACTATTGAGTCTCAGTTTCTGTAAATAATTTTACTACATATCAGAGCCCAGGTGTATTCTTTTTATATTGAAATGAGAAGTGGGTATACGTCCGAATTTGTGTACTTAATTTCTTACATTTTTGCCTTGTAGGAATTTATAGTTCAATAATAAAATTGGTGTAAATCAAAATACGGTAACCTATTAGTTTAGCAAAGTGACATACATGTCTCTTAACTTGGACTAAAAGGAATTGAAAGATTATATATATATATATTTTTAAGTAAAGCCTGTTACCTTAATTAAAACAGAAATTTCATTTAGAAAATGCTCAAATCCTTTCTTTTATCAAACTGTTTTTATAATATAAGTGATCTCTATTTTTTGTAAGTGTGAATATACTGTATTCTTAAATTTATCATTCAATTTGTATAATTCATCTTCCATATACTGTAAAAATAGAGCTAGAAATAATATTAAAATGTATAATGTAGTAAAATGTAGCATGTTTAAATATTGTACATGTATTGAATATTTGTATGTAAATTATTAATTTGTAAATGTGTGTGTTAAACTTTAAGAAATTAGTTTATAAGTAGGCTATATGTAAACTTATAAGTATAGGATAATGAAAAGCACTGTACTGTGTAAGAAAATTAACTAACTAACTAACCTATTTGCATGATTTCTTATTTTCATATCCATAATGAGTTGTTTCTTTTATTTAAACATTGCTTTCTGTGAATCTCATCTCAGTTGCTTGTGATAGGCAAAGTGACAAAGCGATTAGAATCTCACGAGGGAAGGAGCTTGGATATGCCATTTTGGTGAATGGACCCGTTGCAGCAGATACCTTGGTTCAGACACATAACAAGACCTTCAATTCTTGCCAGGCAATTTAGTTAATATGCTTCTGATGTTATTGTAGCCTATTTGAGGATTTTATCAGTAATTTCTTCATTTCTTAATTATTGTCTAATGATCTACTAAGTACTTACCATTAGTCACATGTTTGTTAAGTAAATTAAGCTTTGTAAAACCAAGTTACTCTTTATACAGTTCTTAAGGGTAAAACGTATTTTGCACAGTTCTTATATTTACCCGAGCAACGCCGCGGGAAAGTGACCTTACTTGGTTTTCATTTTTAAATGCTTTTAAAACGCTTTTGTGAGTTTGTGTTTTTTGTGGGACAGTTTTGGAACATAATCTGAGGAATAGACTTGAATACATTATTTATAGCTTTTCTCTTTGGAGTGTAATAAGCACATTATTCTTCCGGCGTCTCTAGATCGCTGGACAACTTGTCTTCCACCATCTAACCTTAATCTCTGGAGCCGAGCTCGATCCGACTCATTTTCTCGTACAGACGACATTGTTCTGACTTTTTTAGAGTTTGTAGAACGATTACTCCGTCTATTTCTGGGAATTTTGTTTTGTTTGTGGAAAAACAATAAATATTCCATTTTACAGCAGTTTGGCCGCAGCATAGTAACAGAAAGAAACGGCCAAGAAGATACAAGTTGTTATGCAGAACATTACAGTAACCATCTTCTTGAAACGAAACATTTTGAAAATAATTTAGTCCTGTGTTCTTTGCAGGTATGAAAATTCATCCAAAATTTCCAGCTCTATTAGTTGTGTAGTTCTTGCATGAAAGAGTAACAAACAGATGCAAAGAAATAATTATATTTATACCATATGCATATGTATATACGTATATAATATTATACATATATAAGATGCTTGTAATTATTCTTTTCCTTGTATTTAAAATGGAAATTAGTAGTAAAACAGCGCAGTATGTAGATGACGTAAGCTGAAGGCCTACTCGTTTACTCTGTGTAGGGTTGTCATTAAATATTATCAATTTCACGCGAAGAATTATGCCATTAAATATAATTGGAAAATATTTTTTACCGTCTCTCTTGGAGTCGTAAAATAGAAATTGCTGTTATTGGATAGTAAAAATATAATGGCCACGGGATTTTTATATTTGGCCAGTGTAACGGATTGTTATAATTTAGTCAAGACCGCCATCCTACATGTCACTCCATGAATTTCGAGCCCCGTCCGTCAAAATCTTCTGTGCTATGGCTAGATTATTCTGCTGGATTTAATATGATCATCTTTTAATAATCTTCCGTGGACTAGCAGTTATATACAATCCAGAGAAACCACCAGTGTGCTCTAAGTTTGAAATCGATCAAAAAATAATTCAGGTGGTTTGCGTGAATAATAATCGTAACAAGTGAATAAAATTCCTCACATTTTACATAAAGCATTGCTGTATTAATATTAAATCTCAGCTTCAGTGTTTTGATGTAAAGCATTTATTCGCGTCAATAGCAGTGAAAAGGTTTAGCTACGCTTAATCAAAGAATTTCGAATGGTGACTGCAGTCTTCACCTCTGTTAATAAATTTAAAAGTAAAACTAACAATACATACCTCTCCGAGAATAAATTCTTATAAAATGAAGCATACGGGACGCCCAGAGTGGTTCGGATTCAATCTTAAGCTGTAGATCCCAGCTACAGGAATAACATTTCAGTATCATCAGTTCACAGTAGTGAGATCTTATCTTAAGCTGTAGGTCTCAGCTACAGGAATACCATTTCAGTGTCATCAGTCCACAGTAGTAAGATCTTCAAGGGTCGTCACTACCATTAGAGCATTCGTGAAATGACTATAAATTGGGTCTATAAATAAAAGGAAGAACCTGTGTAAGGGTAAACTATTACTAGTATAATAATTCCCAATCACCAGCATTGCTGTCAGAAATAATTTTCTGGTCGTTCAGATATTACCACCCTAGCTTCTTCAACATGGGAAACATTCTTTTTTGGTACGCGTATAGGCCTACCTTGTCATTACGAATTTGCATCCAAATTTGTTTCCTAATCAGGAAGTTGAGTTAGGTTTCGAAAGGTGTAAGATGTAATTAAACTGAATTCCAGATAGAATAGTCTTCGTGACGTCTATATAACCTGGAAGGGAGTGTCTTGCAGTCTAGCGGAGCCGTTCTTAATTCTTTTGTACTCATCTTCTTTGTCTCAACATGTCGGCAGTGTGCCTGAAGAGTTATTCTGCAGGGAATTGAACGTGACATCCGTAGCGAGGAATTTTATTAATTACTGGCTGGTACGGGCAACTTGTTGGATTTCATTTTGTATAATCCTCTGTCGGAACTCTTATATGCACGACACTTGTTACTTTTTTGGCACGATCGTTTTCGGGAATGAAATATTAACCGTTAATGGGATGTTTTTAAGACTGCTTGACCGTATCCTATATCTGTCTGATTTATATAAACCTTGAGAGGTGTTAAGTTACTGGTATTTTCTTTTTTAGGTATTTCCTGAACAAATGTAAACAACATTAATAATAATACCGTAATAATAATAATAATAATAATAATAATAATAATAATAATAATAATAATAATAATTACGATAGTGAAAATATTTATATATCTATCGTTTAGAACTCCCATTCATCTCGCTAACGTTTCATCTCACCTCTGTCATTTGCGGGAGGAAACCAGATATTCTTTTTTAGTTAAGACGAATATTTTAAAATGATATATGATATATCTTGTATTCATCCTAATTGATTGCAAGAAAAGGCCCTAGGGCTTAAACGCTGCCAGGCAAAATAAAACATTATTATTATTATTATTATTATTAACAAATGCAAGAAATTTCAATTTTACAGTATTCATCTGTTAAACTATTTCACTAATATATACATGTAACAAATAATAATAACAGCAATCTTGTGATAAAATTGACGTCTAAGCGCTGAAAATAGAATGATCTGAGTCCAGAAACAGATCCCGTGCATAAATGACTACAGAAAATAATAATCAGCGTGGAACTTGACGTTATTTTTAGTATATTAGAATTGGGTGAATAAAGATATTATAGAAATGCAAAAATGATTCATCTCCAAATTTACTAGAGTGATTAAAAGCATTGTTACTAGCACATTAGCCTACTTCATTATAAATGTTTAAAGGCTACACAACAGGAATAGGACATTCGGATCTATTTCTGTTTATCAATTCCAATTCGTGTACATTCAGAAGAAGATTCCTATTGGACTCTGAATGGTAACCCACTCGGTGCAACATACAGTATTTAGGTTCAAGGATGTGCCTTTTTATCCCTTCTATTGAAGGTATATTTGTGTTTGTGTGGATGAAAAAATGTAAAATACTGCTGTGTTAAATTCGTTTAATTTTGAAAAAAAAGTTTAATTTTTAAAACAGAAGTTTCATTTTTTTGGCAGGATTATAAATCAGTAAAACTGCACAATTTTATGAGCTTTGATGGGATTTTAAATTTGAAGGAAAATTAAAATATAAGTAGGAATTGATAGGCTAACTTGAAGTTGTTGGTAGGTTTCAGTAAATTATTTTATATAATCATACCATTTTAATTCCTATATATTGCAAGTAAATATTAATGTGACACAGTTCATCTCAAATAAGTTATGATACTATGCCCGCGGGCCGCATGTTATATTTAGGCAGGCTATTCTTTTAAATTAGTAGTTCAAAATGTTCAAATTGTAGAAAGGCTCTGATGTAAGATGCTTTGCACCTTGGGAAGAGCTTTGTAAGCCTTTCATTTTTCTGTATCTCTGTATCTGTACCCTATGATCCCCAGGTGGGGCGAAGGGGCCTCCAAGTGGAGGTTTCATTACCTATATTAATTTTGATATGCTTATTTTCCGAGAGAGGGTAGAGGGACAGGTGGTAAGCCCATCACCTCGCAGCCCCCTCTGGAAACTAAGTATTTCTTGGACGTGAAAGGGCCGAGAAATTTTGTCCAGAGGCTCTAATTTAGGCTTGGAGTTCTTTTACGTGCCGTAAATCTACGACACGGGACCCCCAGCTTAAAGTCCCTCCCGGAGGACTCCGTGCCCAGGATTTTTACGTCCTGAAAAATCCATCGACCGCGGCCGGGTTTGATCCCGCGCCCTGCGGATCTAGAGGCGGGCACGCTACCTCCAGACCACCGCGGCCGACCTTTCATTTATACTTTTAAATTTTACAACTAAAGTCAGAAGGCAGTGAAAAAAATTTAGCGAGTTCCTTGAAATTATAAATGATATTAAAGGAGAAGTTCCAGACAGGATTAAAAGATTTTGATGCCTTAAAGCTAAACTTTCAGCTTTAACAACCTCACGGAAACTGAAGTGAGCAATCAACCCTCTGACCTTCAAATGGAGATTTTTGACCTTCCAAGCCTAAAAAAAATGTGGGTGCATGCCATTTACGCAAAACTGCCCGTAGGATACTGTTAAATTACCGCAAAAATTCAGATTACAGTACCGCAAATGATTGTGACAAAGTAATCACACAGCGACTACATAATTTTTGGCAATCTACATCACTGATGATGCTAAATTTCCACCGGTGTTATGGGCTAGTTGTCCATCAAGCGATCCCCGAACGACAAATGGGACGAGTCTTTCCATAGACATTTAAAAAAAAAAATTCATCAATCACATCCATCTGTTCATGTACTGACTGCAATGCTTAAGGAATTCCAGAGCGAAATATACATCTCTATCACTTCATTGCAAAAGAGAAAAGTTAGGAAACACATCATACAGAAACACGCATACAACATGGATCTCTGGAAAAGTTATTCAGTTGGTACAATATCGTTACTACATTACACCAAAACTTTGAGACGCCGTTACCAGCCACAACAGCTCTGAAGAAAATGAGTGTTATGAGCAGTGATGGGAAAAGTACAAAAAGAAAGTAATTGGGCTGAATTACAATTACCTGAGAGACATTTTACTTAATTACAATTACAAATTACTTTTTCAAAAAGTAATCAGTAAAATTACAATTACATTTACAATTACTTTACAAAATGGCAGTACCTAAAAATTCCTTGTTATAGTTTGTGTTTGGCACAAACCCAAATTATTAATGGACAAACAAACAAAAAAAAAAAAACATATCAATGAGAATATTTTCGGAAACATTGAGTAACTTTTTATTAATATTAACTCTAATTTGGATATTAGTTGCAAAAACAGTAATGATGACGATATAGGAAGCAAGAATGATACTATTACTAACAACTACTAAATTGTAACAATTACAATTTTATTTCCAGAAGTAAATTACAAGTAGAAATTACATTTTTTAAAAAGTATTGATTACAAGTAAATGGGACCAAAAAAGGAATTGCTACTGTAATCCGATTACTTTTACTCAATTACTTCCCATCACTGGTTATGAGTTATGACGAATCCTTTGGAGAATGCAGTGGACGCCACACGTCTAGTGTAAGGTAATCCTTAATGCTCATTTGCGCAAATGATATGTTAACTTTTGCGGTACTGTAACCGTGACCATTTGCGTAAATGCAACGTACTTTTGCGTAAAAGTGCTGCACCGAAAAATGTGACATTCCCCAGGATTTCTGGAGACTCTTAACAAAAGAATGTTTTCCTAAACTACATAAATTTTCAATTGAAACACTGTCATTATTTGGTAATACATATAAGCTTATGTAAGTGCCTTTTCAGCTTTAAAAGTTATTAAATTAAAAAGCAAAAGTCGCGTAAAAGGGACATCACTAGAATCCTATCTGAGACTTTCGTTGACAGATCTTACAGAGGAGACTGAAAACTTGTTTCGGAAAACCAGTAACAATCCTCAATTTCGTTGGTGCATCACAAAGACTTGAAGTTTGGGTGAATGTATTCTATTTTTTCTTGTTTCTTTGCTACTCTTATTACAAGAGTCTTGGGTATTAAACTTGTATGTTTAATTGAAGTTTAATTGAATGCATCTGTATTTTCTTGTCTATTTGTTAATCTTATGTATTGCACATATATGCATTTTTTTTAAATTGTAATTTAAAAAAGATGGTACCGCCCTTTCTCAGAATATACAGTATATTCATATACAGCAATGAAAGGTTGGACCACACTGCACTAGATAATTGACACTGTGTAGGTAAGCAAATTTCTATCCTGAGGTACCAGAGAGAAAAAGTGTTGTTTGCTTATGCCATGGCCTTGTTTCTTGCATCTCATTCTTTCGCAATTCAAAGCGTCATTATATGATGCTGCGAAACTTAATGTTAGTCTAAAAAAAAGTAGAACAACAAGGAGTGGAATTAAGATAGTTACTGCTGTTTAAGAAAGTGATTTTTATATTTGCATATAGTATATTATTAATAATACTAAAATTATTATTATACTATTGTAATAATAGAATATTATTAATAATAATAATAGTAAAAATAATAATAATTTTATTCATATAATCTACATAAATAAAATCGTAAGGGCCCTTAACGTGATCTTCTGTTATTAAGTAATCGATTTCGTCAGTTTTCCGTTTGTATTATAAGTTTGTAAATTTCCTGTAAGGTTTCGTGCCGTAATTAGTTTGTTGTGATAATTATTTTAAATATATATTTTTGGAAAAGTTTTCTTTTTCCATTGTATGAATTTTAGCCTAGGCTTACGTATTTTTACCGTCAATTAGTGATTGGAAGGTATTGCTTCCATAGCATAGTGCATTATTATGTTTGTCCAATATCCTGATTGCTATGGAATTTTCAAACTGCCTCTGCCGTAAAAACCTTACAGTAATATTTCAAAGTTGTGCATCTGCTAATTCCTGTATAATGTGCAGCTTCTTAGTTATGAGGAAAAGTTCCGCCGAGCATCCTGATAATTAACACATAAGCTCCGATTAAAACTTCCCTTTCTGTAACATCACCAGCACCCGTGTGACGAACGGACTTTTGCTGCTGTCTGAATAATAACGATGGTAATAATAATAATAATGATGTTACTATGTCTACTAATAATAAAATCAGGTAAACTGATATAACAAAGTGCCAGAATGATTTTGTTTAATCAGTGATAATTGCAATTATGATATGCAGAAAATAAATTTTTGTAATGTAACTCCGAGTTAAGCTCAAGATCGATTCATTAAGCAGGGCTTGCGGAAGAACAAAGGTCTAAAGTTTTATACTTAACCTTAATTCACACTCGTCTACACTGATATAAGAAAATCTTAAAATATATCTACACATGTCACAAATTCCACTGGTAAAGAACTCCGCTTAATATACGTAGGCCTAATTATTACACAGTAATATACCTTCTGTATATAACGATATTCGTGTAGTACTCTTTTCAACTTGATCAACGAAATAAACATCTGACTAGTTTGATAATCATATGTGAAGGAATATGTGGGTGGTCTTATTTGTCATAGCTAACTTATTTCAACTTCCAAAGGCGTAGCCTATACGAATAGTGTAAAACAATATGTTGTCAGGAGAACTGAATTGCATTTGATAAATTCTTTCTAATATATTACCATAAAATAAGCACTAAATTGGGCATTACTCCGGTACAGGTTAACCGATTTGGTACAATGTCAACAGGCTTCTTCCCACGTACATTATAAATGCATATACAAAGTTTCATGAAAATCCGATAGAAGGTATTTGTGTTATATCGCCATTCTAATATAATACCATAAAACAGGCACTAAATTGGGCATTACTCCGGTACCGGTCAACCGATTTGGTCCAATTTCAATAGTCCTCTTCCCATGGACATTATAAATTTGTAGGCTACACCAAGTTTCATGAAAATCCGATAAAGCGTGTTTGAGTTATCGTGCCTTTCTAAATATTACCATAAAATACGCACTAAATTGGGCATTACTCCGGTACCGGTCAACCGATTTTGTCCAATATCAATAAGCTTCTTCCCATGAACATTATAAATGCGTATGCCGAGTTCCAGACACACAGGTTGACGGACAGACATTTTCCCGTCCCTCACACAATCTCATAAAGTACCATACTGGCGTAATAATATTTCCTTTGACAAACTACATTAGATGATTTAGCTCGGGTAGTTTATAGTGTTGTAGCCTATGTTACATCAAAGAATTTTCTATGTTGAATAAACTTTAATTTTAATTTTTGTTTGTTTTTGTTTTTACTTTATACACGGTTCATCTGCGAGGTCGTCACGTTAGGTTCTGTGGGATATCACTAGGTCGTGAAACTATTGATGTACATTTATTTTCTATTGTTGCTGTGTCAAGGCCTGTTAATTTATATTAACTGATATTAAATTTGTGTAATTCGTGGTGAGTCATGGTAAGTTAAATATCCAGCCCCATATTTCGCGTCAAATTTAACCTGCCACGGGGTTTGAATCGGGAACCTCTCAATTGTGTATGCAATTCGTTGAGGTCTCGGCCATCTCTTTCGGTTGAATAAATCTACGTCATAATTATTATAAGGGAAAGTGTCTGGGTTTACAAAGACACCGTGGAAATTATGGGCCCGCAAGAATTCAGAACAGCATTCTTTGCTAATCTAACAGGTGCCATTTTTCTTAAAATTATAACCCATGCTAATTGCAAGAGATTGTGATATAAGGAAAATTCAGTCCCATCTTCAATGCATATTACACGTTTTTCGGTTGCGAGTGGATGGGATACATAACAAACCAAATCAGTTATTTTTTCGCAGTGAAATAAGTATTAAGTTAAATTAAATTATTCTATTAAATGTGATATAATACCTATTGTACGAATACTCTGGGAGTTTCATTTTCACAGTTTTGTATACTATAGAATTTGATCACGTGATAGATAAAGGAAAAGTTATTTGTGGCAATTGATATTTCCAATCATATTCTTTATTAAGCTGAGAATAAAAACTTCGTACTATAATATTCACTTCGTAGTATGGTGTATACTGTAACTTTGGGAATATATAATTAAACCTCATACAAAATATATAATCTAATTTATGATGAATATGAGGGCATAACATTGTAATAAAATTAATTATATTGAGTTATAAATATTACACTTTGCTAAAATGGCTCAAGACTTTCGCAAACTTGACACTGGTGGCAGTGATTGCCCCTTTCAGTTCCAGTTAGTAGTAAGTAAATTATAGTTGAGAAAATGAGGCGTAATTTTTTCAAAGTTGGGTAAGCATTCGTCATAAGAGAAAATCTAATTCTTCAACAAATATATGAAATTTACAGGATAATGTGAAATTAATTGGCCAAAAATAATGAAGTTCGGTGAAAGACATAGAAAACTACTTCACACTGGCTAGAGATCGTAAATATCTTGGAGGTTTGCAGATGATTTTAACAACCTCCCGTATGTGAGTAATTTGACACGACGTATAGCGTAATAACATTAATAACATCTCACCAAGCGTAGGCCTTTTTTCCCCTTAAGCGCTCATAGGAGGGAGACTTGTTTTATTCGGGGTCAAATTTACAACATTTGATCGAAATTCTGTTTTTATTTTCCGTCCCCCTCTTTGGGTTTTATAGTAATCAAGTGATTGGCAATTGTTGTTTCCTTCTGATAAGGAATTAAGATAAAAAAGTGTCGGTGTTTTAGATTGTGGATTATTGTAGGTAGGCTATACAACAGATGTAAATAGTGTATAGATGGATAAATAAATAAATATTTTTGTTGTTGTTGTTCCAGGCTGAACGGGATGGATTAACTCACGCTCGTCAGGAGCTGGAACGAAAACTGGAAACTAAGGAGCTGGAACTCCACGAGAAGGAAGAGGAACTATTCTTGCAACTGGAGAAAGTGGTGCGGTTAGAAGAAGATTTCGAAAAAGTAAGTTCTGTACTTGTAATTATTCTTTTAGAGTAAAAAAAAATTATAGAAATGAAAATTATTGTAATAAGCATTAAGTTTCACAATATAAAACATAATACTTCACATCAGAGTTTAGTATTGAAATAATGCAACAGTCTATGAACACTTAGGTCATTAAGGCTCCTTTTTCTCTTGTGTTTTGTTTAAACTTCCTTTTAATTAAGCACCATGCAACACGATTAACTAATTAGCTCCGCCAAGGCAGAGCGCATCTAGCAATTACTATTAGCCTCTTCCTTCTGCGGATGACATGTTTGCCGCTGGCTTCCGGTCAGGGCCATTTCTTTTAATAGGCTATAGTAGGCTGCAGCCTAGGGCGGCAAATTTTTAAAGGGCGGTAGTTTTACAATTCCATAATGATAGGGGCTTATGAATGTATACTGACAACAGAACGCCCTCTTCTTCTTCATGCTGACATTGCATTAAGGCGTATTTACAGGCAACAAAATTTAAATAATGTTCATCAACCTTGGGAAATATGTAATTAATACTTCCCGGCAATATTGGCCAATAAAGATTGCGGAAACTTGCTTAGGAAGTGTAGAGCAAATAAATGGGTGGGCAACACACAGGCCTGTCGAACAGAACTCTCAAGGTGTGAAGTCCTTCCCCTCCCTTCGTGATCTCCAAAGCTTAGCGATTGGTTCAGTTGCGCAACTGTGATGTCATTCCGCTGCTTCCCCCCTTCGTGACTACCAAAGCGTAGCGATTGGTCCAGTTGCGCAACTGTAGGGGAAATAGGGGAATGACTTCACACCTTAGGAGTACAGTTCGACAGGCATTAGGTTATAAGATATAATTATTATTTTCGCTCATTGTCGTGCCTTTTGTTCATGCATTTACAGTTCAGTGTAACCGTGAGTTTACGGTACGGAGGTGCGTAAGTTATATATCTGCGAGCCGAACGGTTCACAAGCCGCTCGTATATCGTTCGTTGAAATTGTTTTCACAGCTATTTTCATTGCTACCTGCATAAAATTGGCCAAGCTTCCTCTGAGAAGTGCACCTATGTCATTGCTTTGTTATAAAAAATATCTAACTTGAATACATAATTTAGTACATTAGTTAGTCATATGATACAACAAAAACAGCTTACCTTATGTTAATAGTAATAATACATATGTTAGGTTATCTGTGAACTCCCCTTAGATAATACAATAGGGATAAATTACATTTTATTTGTTATTTACTTTTACCTCTTACTGAATAGTAGCCTACTGAATAGTAAGGTTTGGCTCTATGCCTTCGTTATTTATGATAAAGGTTATTTATGCAAACATTAACGTTTACTAGACCGAATTTATATGGTTATATAAGCAATCAAATAAAACCATCTGCGGGCTCTAAGTTTGACCTCAATTTAAAAAAAAAATGTAAGCAGAATAGATGGCTTCCACGAATAATAAAATTGTAATACCCGGATAAAAATCTCCCATTTTACATAAAGCCTTACTCTGTAAGTCTTACATCTCTGTTTTAATAAATTGTTCGCAGTAATGCAGAGGATCGAGCACTTTGATTTCAACCCACTGAAAATATTATTGGGGGGGGGGGGGACTAGTAATACGCTATCGATGTCAGTTCATCCCACAATTGAACTGAATGGAAACACTACATAATAGTAACCGTGGAATCCTGATGTGTTTTTACAGATGTAGTTGTGTATCCTCCCATGGGAATAGTGTCATCCCCCCTGGGGTGGCCTGGAGGTGGACCTTCGTGTTCGGGATTGTACGCCGCGTATCGATTGTATGAGTTCGTTGGGGGGATGCTGTGACCCAGAACAGAGATGCCTCTTCCACGTGTAGATCATCACGACCTTAAGACAATCTTAATCATGCATAACACCATGTCTTCTCATTCAGTTCCTCCGAAAGAATGATATTTTACTTCATATGTTGTGTGTTTCACATCATCATTTTGTTATTTGTAAGGCCCAGGGATGTATTTTTTGTTCTTGCGTTGAGTACCCTCTCCTGTAGTATGTTGCATAGGGACAGAAGAAACTCAGTACACCACACTGTTATGCAACTGAGACTATTGCCTGTAATAGGCTAGCAGTATTCACATATTGCATGTAACGTTACATCTGTCTGTAGGGGTTATTGCTAAAACCACACGAAACGTTACATCGGTCGGAAGGGGGTGGGGTTACTTGCTAAACCCAGGTGTATGTTACATATAACGAAGACTTTACGTTTTTAAAATCGGTAGTAGGGTTCCCTTGCTAAAACCGCATGTAACATTACATGCAACGAAAGCATTACATCGGTGTTAGTATTCGACACGTAGGGTTCAGAAATGTTGCGAAGAGACTCGGATTGCAAGACAGAGATATGCCAATTTTCGCCTCCCCCCCCCATTGACTTTAGCGGAACATGTCCGTCTCCACTGAAAATGCACTATGTTTAGGCAGTGCACACAAGACGTTACTCGTGCAATAAAATTCTTTCTTCCTGACACTATCGAAACACGAATGAGGGAAAGCTATTCAGATGTGGGTGTTGAATTGAAAGAGACAAACCAGCTTCCCCTCCTGCCAGTCATGACAGCCATAACCGTATACCTTAGTCAGCGCGATGTGACTCCCGTTAAGACTGGCGTACGAATGAAACATCACCCCTTCAAATGACAGTACTGTATTTCGTTATAGACTCGTCCGTGCTACTGCGCATTTCTCTGAGCCGGGCCAGATAGAAGAAAGTTTCTGTACCCTATTGGTGCGGTGCGTTCTGTCGTACTTTTTTTTTTTTAAATTGACTAACTTAAGGCAAATTTCTCCCATGTAGGGAAAATCCTCCACTTTAGGAATATTTGTTTAAAAATCTTCTAATTTGCTTGGTTGGGATCAATTATAATAAGTAACAAGAGACATGGATTAAAGGGGTAGTGGGGTACGCCGTGGCGCAGTTGGTTGGGGACAGGGTTACAAACCAGAAAGTCATGGGTTCGATTCCCCTTGAAGTTGCTGGGATTTTTCCATTGGCCTAATCCTTCTGGTGGCACTATGACCTTGGGGTGGACTCATCCTCTAACAGAAATGAATAGGCTACCAGGAGTATTCCTGGGGATAAATGGCGACCGGTCATAAGACTGTCAACCTTACCACCTTCAAGTATAGAATGTCCTAAAATCTTGGAGCCTCAACCTCCCGGAACCCTAAGGGCCTCCTCCACGGCCTGTAGAGACATCACTAAGTTTATTTAAACCCCACTCATTTAGTAAAGATTCTCGTAATTTGTTTTCAGTCAACAATTATTAACGAATAAAATTACTGGAATACAATTTTTTGTCATTGTCCTTCTAATGTTTTATTACTTTATTGAGCTAAGTTAACTTAAAAAAAAATATGAAGTAATGAAATGCATTGTAATCAATAAATATGTGAGAAATTTTACACAACCACCCTCTTCAATAAAGTCTCTTTTCGTGTTGTATAAAACGCATTCAAAGCTTTGCAGAACTGCTAAGTAGCGAAAGCACTTGAGAGGTGTGCCATTCTTTGTGCAGGTAACTGCTATCAATGCGCTATAAAAGCACCACTTTCCACCGGAACAAATCCTGTGTAAGGCACTGAAACACTTCGCCGTTCCATCTCAAGAGTTCCATTAGAAAACAAAGCATGAACTTCAAGAAAAGTGAAAATTGCTATAAATTTGCAAACGGAGTAGTTAGCTTGTGCCCTGAGAAAGAACATCATAACTTCGATATAGTTGCGATAGTTTATTATAAAATGAAATGAAAGAGAACAAGGTTTTGTTTTACTAGGCATCTAACGCTAGGGTTACCGTATTTTTAATATTAAAATTGGGGACACTTCATTTCTATTATTTTCTATTGGAAGATGTAGGATGGAATCAAATTGAGTTTTCAACTTAACTTACAAAACCATTTGGTTCCCCTTGAGCGTACCCATTTTTTTTTTACCACATACTCTTTCAGACCCTTACAGACCCTTACAGACCTAGGCATACATTAGCACATCTATATTATTGAAGGATGTATCCAATTCTGGGTCTAATTTTTAACACGTTCCTAAGGAGCGACATGGTCTTTGTGTCAGCATGCTAAACTAAAGAATTACTTCGATTCCATTCCAAATAATTTTCTGTACAGAATACGATAGTTGCGACCGAAAATGTGTGAATTAAATATTGATCTTGTTAGTAATACATGGAAATAGCAGTGTTATATTCTGGTTTGGATATCATGTAGTTCTTTCGGTAATGTAAATAAATATAGAAATACCAATACAGTAGCCTAGATTACTATGTAAATCACTTGTATTGCAATAGGTCTTGAGAAAAAGCCATTATTTTATTTTTATATTGAATCAATCGCGTTTTGAGTCTTTTTATCAGGATTCAAATCTCGAGATGAATTTTTGAATTTATAAAAGGAATCATGAAGTAAAATTATCAGTAAGCCCTAAGTTTGAAATCAATAAGGAAAATTTCAATTGGGTAGTTTTTTTATCTCTTTTTTTTTTCTCCATGAATGACTCGTGGATAATACTGTAAGTCTCACATCTGTTTTGTGCAAATTTTTTAAGGTGACTCATTTGTACACCAGTAGCAGTAAAAGTCAATATGTAATTTGTATTGAAAACTCACAGAGCACCGAATTTTCTACAGCTAACCCTTGAATACAGAAGTATTCTCTTGTTATAAAATCTATTCCTCAATGAGCGAATTTTTCGTATGGGATTTTTAAACCGTGGAATTCTTCCCTTAGGGACTGCTTTTCGTTATGTTTGTACGACAATATAATATCGTGTTATTACAAATTATCGTGTCATGCCTCATTGGACTGTTAGGGCATTGGTTGTGCTCATTAAAGCAATGAAGAGCTATTATTATAATCTGTAATGAGTAATCACACAGCTTAGTGCTAAACCAGTACCACGCCCTATTCATCAAATCATAATAATAGGAATGTTCCTTAATTTCACGCCACATAATTCTTACTATTACCTTGGGCTAACGTCTCGTCATTTGAGAATTGTACAATGATTATTGTAATTTGTAGCTAGTGAAATTTCAGGTTGTCACAAGATTTTTATCTGATCAGTGTATATTATTAAGTTGTTGTTACGACTTTCAGAACAACTGGGATCCCTGCCTTTACTGTAGAAATGATGGATGAATTTTATATTTAAGAAGCCTTTCCGCGATCTTTTTTCCTTTAAAATCAATTGAATATTGTGTTACGATAAGAGAACATTACCTAGTTTCTTTGAGGTATTTTTTTTTTAAGTTTTGGATAGGATATCTCTGTTCCGATATTTTAATAAACTACAGACATACTTAAACGAGGACCATTTGCGTGTTCTCGCTGGCTACTGATCTGCAGGTCCGGGTTCGAACCCGGTAGCGTGGATTTTTTAAATGTATAGAGGTCTAGAACATGCCTCCAATCCTGCCACATGCCTAAAAATGGTTTATATCCACTTATCATTCTCACGCCTTCAATTGTAAGGACATCAACCGATAGCAGCAAAAACCTAGCCGTTAAACAGTATTTAACCACAAAACGGAATCTACATTTATCGTACTTCATTACCTAATTAGTTAATTACAGAATATTTTTTTCTGGATTTATAAATAGTGTGTTCATAATTGTAGCCTATATTATATCATGTGAACGCTATAGCATAGCATAGACCTATTGATAGTCCTACAGTAATTTTCAAATGGGAAGCGTTTTCCTTCACCGCCAATCACGTGTACGAGCTAAAGAAGTACTTCTATCAGGAAGGGTCTTCCTTCCGTCTCGCCGTCTCTGATTGGACCGCGTATCTAAGCAAGAGGAAGAGCAAAACGCTTCCCATTTGAAAAATACTGTAGGCCTATTGATTATGGCTACAAAATGTCGGACGCTATCATGTAAATATGATTTAAATAAAACTATGTAGGCCTACTTGCTGTGTACAGTGTCACTTCTTTGTCAACTTCCAGTATGTTCGTGCAGTCATTAAATTGTTGTAAGGCTTGCTTTTTAATTTCCATACAAAAATGTCCTCAGTGGGAATCTTGATCGATAATTTAAATAACGTATGGATAAAAGACATAAAAGCATGGCGCCGGCTGTCTTTGCCTAAGTTCATGAGTTCAATCCCAGCCCAGATCTATGGCATTTTTATGTAGATTTACAGGTATGTAAAAGGAACTTTGCGGGACAGAATTCCGGCACAACGCTCCGGCGACGGCCACAGAACTAAGTAGCATTACACCCCCGCCGTTAATTAACGACCAAGGCACACTTTTACTTTTGCTTTCTTAGCTCTTATGACTTAGGCTTTCTCCTCGCTGCCTTCGAGTGTCCATCTGTATGTTTAATCGGCTTAGTATTGTCCAAATTAATTTAAAAATAATTTCGTAAAAGTTTTGTACCAACGGTTATAGTACTAGTTTATCTTCCTATTTTACAAAGTGCAAGCCTTTGGTTTTCGTATGCTGCCAAAATGCAAACCACAAATCATCGTGAAAGAAGAAAAGAATGAAATAGAATGTACAATGAGTCGTTTCATTCTGGCGCAATACCAAATGTAATGGAGCAAGTTTGAATTAAGTCTAACTCACTGAAGTCAGATACAGTGTAGTCAGATTCAAAAGTTACAATCTTATAAATTGTTTATAACTTAATTAAACCAATTTATGAAGATTGACAAATTTCATGATGGATCTGTGAGGGTAATTAATGTATAGAAATTTTATAATTAATGTCCACATTATTCCCTCATATTATTTAATATTACTTAATAAATATAGCGCATAGCTTAAAATGTCCGTTATTTTATGCACCAAATGTCTTCATAA
The DNA here is from genome assembly GCA_964059195.1 of Ectobius pallidus. Taxonomy (NCBI): domain Eukaryota; kingdom Metazoa; phylum Arthropoda; class Insecta; order Blattodea; family Ectobiidae; genus Ectobius; species Ectobius pallidus. Next base: position 92,036,739 of record CAXKWD010000002.1, read on the forward strand.
AATCACTTGACAACCTCAGCAATAGAAACAGTAGATATATATTGGTACCTTTCCTGAAGACTGTTGTAGTTTTTGTCTATATTTGTTTGATGCCCATTAACTTAAATTTATAGTTAAAATACACCTTAGCTGCACTCAGCCTCGTGATTCCTAATTGAGGAGCTACTTGATAGAGAAGTAGCGGCTCCGGTCAAGAAAACCACCATTAACGGCCGTGGGTGTCGGCATGCTGACCACATGCCCCCCAATCCTGCCATCTGCCTACGGGAGATGACGCAGCGGTCGGGTGGTAGGCCAAGTCCCTCCAGGGATGTAGCGCCACGGAGTTTAGTTTTTATACACCTTAGCAAAAAAATAATAAAAGTGTATTCGGTGCTAGTGGCTATCTTGACACTGTAAAATGTTTGTGTAAAAAACTTAACATACACAGTATTTCGTCACTAAATATAAAATTAAATTGTAGTTACTATTCCGTTGAATGATGGGTCTCTTTATAACCGTATGCGCTGGTTGGAAATTCCAGACTTGATCCGCAGCTCAGAGGTTCTGATTCCCAGACTTGAAAATCACGGCATCTTATTGTAAATCTCCAGTATGGTCGCATCGGGCAAGCTACTTGATAAAATGAATATTCAGAGTATTTATTTGTGAACAGAATGGAAAATTAGCTAAGAACACGGATAAATGGGTTAATAGTTTGCAGAGTTGTAATCTACACTTTTTCTTTAACCTAAAAGTGAACATGTACACATTCTACGTAGTGAAAACGGTAATAACAATAAACCTCAATACATATTAGAGGTGAAGTGTGTGGTCTGGGTTTCTCCTACTGTTTTCTCACTTGATTGTGGGTGCTGCTCGTTAACCCGGTGATTTATTCTCACAAGTGAAAGAGAAAATTCAGTGCTACTCATCTTTGCAGTAAAATGTGTTATACGACATCATTATACTTGAGGATATCAGGTGAGATGAGATTGAATGATTATTAGCCTATTAGTAGCATAATGGTAATTATTAGTTTCGTAATAAATGCGTAACCATTCTCTAGCACGATAAGATCTTTCTTCTTTGGTACATGTATATATGGAACCCCATGATGGGAAAGAGGAGGATTGTGAGTGACCCGAAGTACGTAGGCCACAAATCCGGGCCCATTGTGCCAACCCCTAGTAATAGGAAGATTGGCATGCCCAAAGCCCCCCTCCGGAGAAGATTCCGAGCCCCTACACCAGCTCTCAGACCAGTGTGGTCCCGGCACACCAGCGATACACTCAATGCGCACTCACCACCAGCAACCCACATGACCACAAGCCAAGGGGCAGGAAAGGAGAGGCCCGCAGCGAACGCTACAGCGGAAAATGGCCCGAAAGCTGGGAAAAGAAACGGGATAATAATGAGGGGAGATTGAAGGTGAAGTGGAGAGTGTTAGCGTTCTTCTATGGTATTGATAACCTGCTTGGAGAAGCCGTTAAGGTATTAGTGACTTTCGTTCCTGAGTTCAAAAGTTCGAAATGGCTTAGTTCAGTGACATTATTTTATGTATGCTTAAATGCAAAAGTCCCACGTCAGGAAACATGAATTTACATGTGTCATACGTATGTAAAAGAACTGCTCATTATTTGATAATTGTAGGAAAATAAAATATAAAAATAAAATACATTTTTGTCCCAAGTGAATACTTTCCTTAAAAAGAAAACTATCCCTGAACTTTTACCTGATAAGTTTTCAGCAATGTTCTAATTTTCTTTCACTGCAGAGGAAAAAATAAAGGGGGAAAATCCCATGCGGTTAACAATAAAGTTACTAGTATTCATACAACTTAAAATAAATAAAGATTATTATGTGGACCACATATTTCAGAAGTATAGCAGCATCCTCTCCTTAATGTGTATTTTTGTACGAGTAACAGACAAGTCATTGCCTCCGCATCGGCAATCTGGCAGAGCGCTGTTGCAATTCTGCTGAGACTAATAAATTAATAATTAATATAGTTATTCTTTTAACTATGGACTTAATCACAAAAAGCGAAGTAGGTTCTGTGTTTATCTTAATATTATCTACAGTCCTCTTTAGTCTGTTCATTTATACTTCTTTAACACTGACTTTTAATATTATAATCATTTTTAAAATAATTTATATTATGTATGATGTGTTTAATTATTACTCCTACTCAGCCGAGTGTAAACTTTATTCTTTCTTCATCTTTCTTTCTTTATCTTAGTTTTACCTCTCCCTTTTAGGATTCAAGCGACCCAAGCTGCCCGGGCCTTACAGGGCCGCGACCTGTCGAGAGAAGGATTATCTTTGGATCACATACATACTTTTTTGACCAGACAAGGACATGGAGGTCCTCCCCGGATGAGTGATCAGCCCATTGCCGGGGCCACCTTCGAGACAACACGAACACATAGGACAAGACACACCATTCACACACACACACACACTCACTCCGAACAAGGCGAGGATGAGGATGAAAATGATAATGACGGCCAGATGATATCCGGGGACCACAAGGGCCTTGAGTTACCTGACATTTGTCTCACAGGAATCGAACCCGGGCCCACTGCGTGAGAAGAGCGAATATTAACATTATAATTAAAGCCCGGAAGTTGATGCTCTATCATAAGTCGAAATATGCACTTAAATATGCCCTAAAATTTGTTGAACATGCTTCGGATCCAATGAAATATGCTCTATCATTTAAGAAATTTAAATACTTTACATTCTTTTGTTAAATGAATTACATTAGAAATTACAAAAATAGTGGAAGTGTTATAAATTATAATACAATAGATTTTAAAAACAAATTCAATGCAACAAATATTATTAAATTGAAAACTAATGAAGTGAAACGTCGCTTTAATGGGCCTATTGTGCAGTCAGTTCAGGAAACATTAGGCTATGTACTGTCAATTATTTTATTATTGTACCATCGATTCTCAAAATATTCATTTACTGTAGATATAGAAGCGATATGCACAATATTTAAAATCTGTCAGAAATATGCCGCTAAAATGTGATAAATTAATAAAATAAGAACAAATATTTAGTATAAAATATGAATTATCGCAAAACTAACAAAATATGCAGCAATGTGCAAAATGAAATACATTTTCTGTTATTTTTCATGTCTTGTAGGCCTACACATTTTAGCATTAGCGCATATTAGTGCATTATTAAAAATATTATTTTTCATAAACCTCCGGGTCCCAGTTATAATATATTAGCAAATAATTGTCAACAGATTTACAAAAATTAAGTCATCGCTGTTCCATAATCTAATCATGGCCGTCCGGAAAGGGGGGCAGGGTAGGGCCGTTGCCCCTCCCTGGAAACTGTTTACACATAAACCTCTAAATTAAATGACTATAAGCAACTAATGTGAAATGAGGTTTAAGTCTCCAAATACAGTTGTATGTTCGCGTTATTTGGATGAAAACAAGCTGTAACAGCTGACTAGATATTAGCTTGTAGGAATAATTATTTCCCCTAAACTTGAAACCATTTATGCCAAAACATTTTGTTATAATGAAGATAAGGCTAGAAAATGTCGCATTTTATATTTGATATGAATAGTACCTATGAAATTGTAAGGTGTATGAAAAGTCATGTGAGTGCATACGTCAGGTGTTTTACAGTAAATGAAGGCTGTTGATTATATAATAATAATAACAATAATAACAATAATAATAATAGCAATAATGTGAATAGTAATAAAATAGCAATAATAATAATAATAATAGCAATAATGTGAATAGTAATAAAATAGTAATAATAATATTAATAATATTAAAGTGGTCGTAGTAGCATAGTGATAGTGGTGGTGGCTGTAATTTGTTTGGCCCCCCTTGACAAAATTTCTGCGGACGCCCTTGACCATACTGGCACTTAATAATTAGAAAGAAACATGAATCATTGTTGATATATAATACTATTATTTTGTTCATATTAATTAATTAATTAAGCTTTATTTTTACCAATGAAATTGAATAATCCCGAACTAGAACTACGGCAGTGCTTTAGACCTGCAGTCGTATAAGTGTTTGATTTTGTAATGTTTTATTTTCTTATGTTTTATTTTGTTCTGTTTATCTTTGGTTCGTTTAGTTTACGCGTGGTTGTAATCTTGTTTATCTCTGGTTCATTTAGTTTTCGCGTGGTTATTACCTTGCAGGAGTAAGGCTTTTCTCTGTTCAAAGCTCCTACTGTTTTCTGATCGCTCCCACGAAAGTGACTGTTTTTTTCTTCTTCACTTTCGTTGATCGCTTTGTTTGTCGAGGGGAATATGTTGATAGATCTCGAAGGAGGAGCTCGTTAATTCTTTCTCGTACGAGTATGTGATTTAACAAGTTTTTAAGTGAGTGTGGCTGGTATCTTCCTGATGCTTTAACTACGATATTACAGGTACGTTTTGGAGCGCTGGAATGCTTATGGATTGTTGCTGTTTTCTCGTTAAGATAGATACTAAGTTTGAGTATCTTTTAACAGTGTACAGTCAAACTTCTGTATAACGTAGATCGACATAACGTTAAACCCGCATATAGCAATATTTTCGTTTGGTCTAGGCGAATTTCCTTTCTTAGTAATGTTAAATGTAACTTACTGGAACGATGAGGCTATCTTAAAAACGATATTTGGAGGTTGAATTGTTACTGCAAACCAATAGCTTAGTCCTGTGGATAGTAGCTGGTATCAGATCAGTATCCTTCCCAGCCACCAATATTGTTTTCTGGGTGTCTGATATCTGTTACGTTTCTTAGAAATTCCAGGAAAGAAAGGTTCATGAGTGGTGGAAAATAGAATCAGTGACGCTAAAATCATCCCTTACGTCTGCTAAAACATGCTCTAAGTAAGGTACATAATATGCAAGTGAAACACCTTTATTAAGAAGCAACCGTTTTAGTTTTGCCTTAGCGATGTCGTGAATTTGTTTATCTTTTTCTTCCAACCATCTACGAGTTTGAAATTTCTGACACTTGGCAAGGCTCAAAGCGTGCCATGATCCGTGATGTTAAACAAGTCTGAACTAATACTGTTTAGTGTACGGGTGTAAAGTAGCTTTGGTTACAATTCAACGGAAGTCAGTAAGTTGAGTAGCAAAATTAGCTGTTTTCTGATTCAATTTTGTCCACTTTTTCATATGATGGTTCCATGAATTATCCTGTAGATTATACAGTTTTCTGCACGCAGTCTTTCTAACGTGTGGCAAATTACAACCGCTCTATGTGTGGTAGGGCACACAAATATCATTATGCAGAGGTTTGACTGTATTAAATTTTACGCCTTTATTTCTCACTATTCCCAGCCATGCTCTAGTTCTTTTGTTTATAGTTTAGTTTTCTTTCTGGTTTCGTTTTGTGTTTTTTTTTTCTTAGCAACTTTACAACCATACATTCGTTCGTTTTGATTAGTGGGAATTTTGTGTTTTTTTTATTTTTAGCTGCCTTAAGTTCGACCATAGGCCTACAATACTATACTCCTCCTTCCATCCTGGTTTTAAGTGATATGCAGAGAGATACTTATTTGTAGCTCTTCTGCAGGGTGTATATTTCTAGAAGTATATCTACAAAGTCATAATAACCCAATTTTAGTTCTTTAAATTAAGAGCTGAAATTTTGTATGAACATGGTTTTTATACCCAGAAATCTTTTAGGACTATAGTCGTTGACTCACCTAATATCATAATCATTAAAAATCCATATCAGTTAAAATGAACACAAACCATGACAGATAACAGATGCAGAACAATATTTCACGGCCTAATGGTAACCCCAAGAGAAGTAGATAGGCCTTTCTTTATACACTGTATCGAAATAACGATAAGAAATATTTATTAAAAGTTATGCGGTTTTTTTCGCATAACTATCTAGGTAAATATATTGAATATAGGTCAATACAGAAGAGGAGGAAGGAGTTATTTTAGTATTGGTAAGAATATTTTAGTACTATTAGTATTACTATGGTCTCTAGTTAGAGGTATATCATGATAAATGTATTGGATTTAAGTCTGCGGTAAATATATTGGATTTAATTCTTGGGAGAAGAGGAGGAAGAAGTTATTTTACTACTGGTGAGAATATTTTTAGTATTATTGGTATTACTATGGTCTATAGTTAGAGGTTTCCGATGGTTAATATATTGGATATAAGCCTGTGGGTAAGAAGAAGAAGAAGAAGTTAATTTACTATTAATGAGAATATTTTCGTACAGTTTTTATCCTATGTTCTCTGGTTGGAAGTTTGTGGTGGTGGATGCATACAGTGGAATTGGCGTTGGGGTGTTAACCGGTCAGTGAATTGTAACAGACCGCCCAACCATCCGGGTCATACCGCGCTTATATAGCGAACTTCAACCTTACTTCAGCCAATCACAGCTCATCTTACATCAGCCAATCACCGCTCACCTTGCTTCATTCAGAGCTCACCTTACTTCAGCCAATCAGAGAGGAGATTTCATTTCCGTTTTGTAACCGATAAAATCTTATGTTGTACATGACATCAGTATTTCTATATCAGTACTATATTTCTACAGTATCATAATTAAATATCACAAGATAATTTAATAAAATGCCGAGAACAAAGATAATTAATTCAGGCTAATAACTAAACCAATAAATACACATAATAGGAATATAAGCCAGATAGCGGATGGTGTACTGAACGTTACAAGTGAGCTCCTATCAAGTGAATTGAATAAACTTAGTAAAAAAGCTATAGTTTAAATATTATTTTGTAGACTCGAGTGATATTGTGAGACATTATTTTCAAACTCTTTTCCAAAGTGACTGTGAAAATTCAAAATGTGGTCTGAAGTGAACTCACGCCTTTTGGAAGTGAGTGAGGTTAGGGATTCCGACAGTTCTTTCTTTGGTACATTATCATGAATCAATGACATTGAAAATATGGTTGATGTTCGCATATTTAAGTTTTATTTTCAAACTCTTTTCCAAATTGGTGGTGAAAATTCAAATCGTAGTCTGGAGTGAACTCACGCCTTTCGGAAGTGAGAGGTTTGGGACCAAGATAGTTCTTTCTTTGATGCATTATCATTAATTAGTGACACTGAAAATATCGTTGATGCTCGCATATTTAAGTATTATTACCAAACTCGTTTCCCAAATGATGGTGAAATTTGAAAATGTGATCTGAAGTGAACTCACGCGATTCGGAAGTGAGGTTAGGGACTCCGACAGTTATTTCTTTGAAGCATTATCATCAATCAGTGACACTGATAATATGGTTGATGTTCGGATATTTAAGTACATAGTTAAACAGTAGGATTTTATTATTAATGAGTTAAAGAAAGAATCATCAGTCAGGAACAACAAACTGTTCAAAATATTCTAAGTGAAAATGGACAGGCATCATCTAGCAAGACACAAATTAAATTCAAAGATTAGTTCTGGCGGTGATACACACTGAAGTGTACTGAATGATATTTCTCGTGTCAAGTTCAGTGACGTGGAGGATCATACTCCCAAAAACAGTGAAGTCGTTCAGTGGACAATAACTGTTATACGGTAACTTACAACAGTAATAAGAATGTTAAAGATAACAAGAACTCAAGAAATGAAAGTGCACCTAGACCCATTACAAATGAAAGAAGACATCGTAACTTTGGTCGTCGGAAATCGCTCTGAAAGTGAATGTGAATCGATCAGTATCAAAGGAGTAAAAAAATCAGAGTTTCTACATGTCTATCGTATTGTTCCTACTACTATTTCGGATGATCTGAAAAATTATCTTTCAAGAGGTTTTCCTGAAATAGAGTGTAAAGGATTAAACTGCAGTCATCCCGAAGAATATTCCTCTTTTAAGGTGAAAATTTTTCAAAACAATTTTGAAAGGGGCATGAACCCAATCATTTGTGGTCGAAGAAATATTTTTTACATCTCAAACCGAAAGTAACTCAGAAAGGTTTATATGTGAACCGGATATGTACCGGATGTACAACGTATAAGTAGTGAAAAAGTCAGGTAAACTGATATAACAAAGTGGCAGAATACTTTTGTTTCTTAAGTGATAATTGCAATTATGGTATGTAGAAAATAAGTTACTTTTTGTAATAGATCTCCGAGTTAAACTCCAGATCGACTCATTAAGCAGTGCTTGCGGAACAACAAAGGTCTAAAGTTTGATTCTTAACCTTTTATTCCTATTCGTATACACAGATATAACGAATTCTTAACATATGGCAACATTTCAAACAACGCACTGGCAATAATATTAATGACGTAAGCATAACCTTACGATTCGCTGACATGTTTCTTTCAAGTTTAAAGCAGCCGTATAGGTTATGAATGAATTAAAGTCAATCTGAAATCAATCTGTCAGGAATTACATTAGGTATATCGCTTGCACAGGAGGGAATAAGAAAAATACTCACATTAAAATGCAATGTAGATATCGGCAGTCATTCATATCGATAGAATGAACTATATTATTTCAACAACACCCACTTTTAATTATTCAACGGTTAGCTGAACGGTAACGGATTAGTTAGTTGTGTTTTAAATCTTTTATTTTACATTATTTACATTGACATCGTTATGAAGAATTGAATCAAGACGGGCTAACAATAACAATAAACGATTGGCAATTTGTTACGTTATGTTTACGTTATGCGTATTAGCACAATAAATAAATATATTGTGGGCCATACAATAATATTGTAGCGTCTTATATCCATTACAAATTTAATATTTACATTAAATTGGAAATAAGAGCATACCCTTTAATAAGTAATTTCGCATATTATTTCTACTTGAAGAAACTGATACATCTGAAAGTGGTTTGTTAAAATTAGTTACGGGAAATCGGCCGCTGATTGGGTGTCCGCGAGCCAACTTATTGCTTTGGATTGGCGGAGAACGAAGATTATATTATAGGCCTAATAGATGTGACCGTTAAATACTTGTTATTCCGGTAACGGTCAACCGATTATTTCCAATATCAATAGGCTTTTTCCCATGGACGTTATAAATGCCTATACCAAGTTTTACAAAAATCCGATAAAGCGTGTTTGAATTATCGCGCGTACAGGCACACGGACGGACAGACATTTTCCGTCCCCGCACACAGTCTCATAAAGTACCATACTCATGGCCGTCCGGAAAGGGGGGCAGGGTAGGGCCGTTGCCCCTCCCTGGAAACTGTTTACACATAAACCTCTAAATTAAATGACTATAAGCAACTAATGTGAAATGAGGTTTAAGTCTCCAAATACAGTTGTATGTTCGCGTTGTTTGGATGAAAACAAGTTGTAACAGCTGACTAGATATTAGCTTGTAGGAATAATTACTTCCCCTAAACTTGAAACCATTTATACCAAAACGTTTTGTTATAATGAAGATAAGGCAAGAAAATGTCGCATTTTATATTTGACTAGCTGAAAAGGCCCGGCGTCGCCCGGGCTTTGTATTTTGTAATTTGAAATTAACTTATGGAGGACTTTCGATTTTGAAACTCTAGGTCCTTATAGCCTATAATATGTATGTAAAACTTGAAATGAAGAAAAAGATTTATCAAACTATTCCATCAGAAAACGCTAGATATAGCTTTTTATGGCTCATAGAGGATGTCGAATGCTGCATTCCGTTGCTTCTACACATCATGCCTGGGAGGGGTTTAAATAAGAAGAAACATAAATTACAGAAGATTGTATTGACTTGACAGAAAATTTTATTTCTCATTCTCATGTTACAACCCTTTCGGGGCTGAAATAAAATAGAAATGCAGTATCACTTTCATACTTTCCTCCCCTAAAACCCGGGACATAATATACTGCGAGTATAGGACTCAAAATGTTCCATCCCATGCTTAGGGCCTATGATAAATCTCAACTAATACAAAGCCTACAGCTATGGATAACTGACTATTTACCGACTTCTGATATAGCATACTCACACACTTAAGTTGTACCTGCAATACGACCTCTTATTCTACATCAAAATGTGAAGTGAGAAAATATTTCTTATGTCTAGGGTAGAGAAAGTTGTGTGACTGCATCACACTTTGCTTTATTTTTGTGTAATTCATTTTTCAGTAATTATTTTCGCCAATATATTGCATCGATTCAATCATAATTCGTTAAAGTCCAGTTGCCAAGGCCCAATGTTATCAAAGTAAACAATACACGGTTGTCATGTGAACTGAACAGCATTTCTTTTTTTCAGTATAAAATTCTCAGAAATTATATAATTTTCAAGGGAAGGAGTATTTTGTTTGAATTTTAATGTTGACCGCTATACTTTCCTGGCTTAACTGGGTTTGTGTGCAAAATTCCGTGTAAATTGGTAAAGAAATGTAGATTTGTATAAGGAACAAACATACATACATACATACATACATACATACCCACAAACACACATTCCACTTTATATAATAGATATGAATAGTACCTATGAAATTGTAAGGTGTATGAAAAGTCATGTGAGTGCATACGTCAGGTGTTTTACAGTAAATGAAGGCTGTTGATTATATAATAATAATAACAATAATAATAATAATAATAGCAATAATGTGAATAGTAATAAAATAGCAATAATAATAATAATAATAATAGCAATAATGTGAATAGTAATAAAATAGTAATAATAATATTAATAATAATAAAGTGGTCGTAGTAGCATAGTGATAGTGGTGGTGGTTGTAATTTGTTTGGCCCCCCTTGACAAAATTTCTGCGGACGCCCTTGAATCTAATTCATATTATACTCAATGAAAATTGCTAAAATGGGATTTTCATGTATTTTTTCTAGGCCTCCACCTAGGCCCTGTTCCTTACATTGGAAAACGTAATATTCTTGAATGCAAGACAAGGGAAAGCGGAATTTAAATCGTGATTTCATGTCTTTACTTCTATTTGCTGTAGATTACTTTTATCGCGTGCGAATTTAGAATGACGCCAGCAAAATCTATCTGTACCGGGAACAGCATGTGTCGAAAAGCACTGGTAATAAGCTCATGCCGCTAGTTATTTCTATGCGAGCTGGTCGTGGATAATTTCAGACACGACATTTTAACTGGTAGAACTGGTATGGTGACAGTTCTTAGAGCCGCAAATAAGAATTATTCGAAACGCAGATTCTGCAGCATTTGTTAATATATATATATAAAGGGTCTAAATATATACTGTATAAGTATGTGTATGTACAGTGCACGCCGCTTATTGTGATCACTTCGGGACGCAGCTTATCTGATAATATTAACATATTGATAACAGTAGCCGAAGGAATTAAATGAAGGTTATTTATTCATATATAAGATAATACACTACAAAACAGAATTAAAAATATTTATTCATAAAATAATATGTAACTGTGAATCATTGAACCACTCATAGGCTAATACAGCAATAGACTGCAAGCAACTATTTTTTCAACCAGTAACAAAGTATTTAATTGTTTTTACATTCCTTTAGGAGTTCATTAACCAATACCCCATACTCAGTTAGGAGTATTTTTGGAAGTCTATTCTAATCTGTGGTGAACATCGCGTAGCAAAACATCTAACGTCTGTCTGTTCAAGTCTCTTCATTTTACAGTAGCCATCACTGCATGTCAACACTTTTATCTTCATAAATAAAAAACTGCAGCTTAACTGTGGGGTGAAATATATTCTATGCTTAAAGGAGAAAGTTAGGTAATGCTATCCCCTCGAACTGGTCATCCTTTGAGCTGGGAACAGAATTGCTACCTCCAGTACAACACAATGCAGTAGACTTAGAAACGAAACCCTTAAAAACGAAATTTTGAATGACGCACAGTATTTGGAAATACCAGAAAATGTGATAACATAAACCGAATCTTCGATCAAAATAAACAGCATTTTTTCAATGTATCAGTATTACCGGTAATTCGTACGGGACTTCATTAAAGTGATAACATGACCGGATTGATAACATTAACCCCGATTACATTAAGCGGAAGCGGCGTTCACTGTGTGTGTGTGTGTGTGTATGTGTATGTATATATATATGTGTAGGAATTCTCAAGCCAGGTGTGATTGTAAATGTATGACTTATTATCAAAAGTACAGCGAAAAGAGGGTTTCTTTTTTCGCCGACGGCAAATGGAATAGGTTTGTATAACGGTTCCAAAGGTTTGGGAATGAAAATGGGAGATGGGCCTAGTGTAAAACTGAGCTGCACTCAAGAAGAAACTAAGATCTTCCAAATCTTCGCGCAGGTTCCCTAAAACTAGAAATAAATATTTGTGTTAAGTACCTTGTGACACAAACCATGTCGGCTAGCTTGACTACTTGAACGAAGATTTATTTACGGTATCTTATATTAGAAGCATTTTTTCGGATAAATTTCCAGAAGAGTAGTTTTAGCCAGCTTCTGTTCTAGATACTAGGGCTTCTATGTCTAGCTAAGGTAGCTGAAAACTGGATGTGCACTCATAACGTTACAAAGTTTAACGTTGAGAATGAGGCTAAATGCAAGTTCATAAAGACAGATTGCCTCGTATAAAAGTACACTGCTTTTATTTAAAGTTTTGAGAGTATTAAATTGCTGAAGCAACTTTTCTATGCCGTACGTATTTTTCTTACTTACTTCCGTGGATCTACTTATTTACATGCTTTCTGACTTGTTTTTTTTTATCTTATTTACTCATTTGCTTTTGCTTACTTGTTACTTTGTAACAGGTAGGGCCAAGATTAGCAAAAAAATATAGGTTATTATTAGGGATGGGTCCTCGATACTTGCATGGTATCGGCATCGAACGTTACTTCAGAAAACTCGCTCGATACTTTTTCGATATTTTTGTAATTCTGCAATACTGCAGTTAAGTGAGAATGCTAGTATTTTTTAACAAAAACTTGTATGTGGACTGTTTAAAAAACTAATTTTAGTTTTAATGTAGAGTTTAAAAATAATTATGGGCTACTCATGATATTGTCGGCCGCGGTGGTCTAGAGGTAGCGTGCCCGCCTCTAGATCCGCAGGGCGCGGGATCAAACCCGGCCGCGGTCGATAGATTTTTCAGGACGTAAAAATCCTGGGCACGGAGTCCTCTGGGAGGGACTTTAAGCTGGGGGTCCCGTGTCGTAGATTTACGGCACGTAAAAGAACTCCAAGCCTAAATTAGAGCCTCTGGACAAAATTTCTCGGCCCTTTCACGTCCAAGAAATACTTAGTTTCCAGAGGTGGGTTGCGAGGCGATGGGCTTACCACCTGTCCCTCTACCCTCTCTCGGAAAATAAGCATATCAAAATTAGTATAGGTAATGAAACCTCCATTGGAGGCCCCTTCGCCCCACCTGGGGATCATAGGGTACCAGATACAGATACAGATACTGATGATATTAAATTTTGTCTCATTAAATATGCAGACTTAATTAATTTAGTTGGTATTACACAGTTCTCTCAAATTTTAATTTTTAATCTACCTATTTATTGAAACAGGAAATGTTGAAGGTATCGAGTATCGAGGAAAAAATCATGTCTCGGTATCGAGTATCGAGAAAATCTGGTATCGACCCATCCCTAGTTATTATGTAAGCATTGATAAGAAAGGTGGGGCAAGAGTTTTATAACATGCTTTATTAAACGACATTGCAAATAGTTTTCAAAACTTTATTGGGATAATTTCCAAGAGTGATGACAGCATTTTATTCCATCAGCTGCATTAATTTATCAGTGAGGTGTTGTTGAGCTTACTAAATGCATCCTGTAATTGAAGCAGATAGAATTGAATTTATTTAAACAAAGAGCCTGCGAGGGTGAGGACAAGCCCAATTGAATCCTCATTGTTTTATTATACATTTTCGATAAACCTATCCCATGTAAATTTAATGAAATCTATTAAACTATGCCCTATGGTCAGATTTCGTAGGCTATAACATTATGCTTCACCGACATAGGCTATATTGTGCATGACAGATGGTTTTGCAGTTTACTCGAATTTAATTTTAATGCATAGGCGTTCACCGGAATCAATACATGATTTGAAATTGATTTTATTGGTTAATGCTGCGAGAGATGGAACTTTCCACATTACAAACATTTCATGAAGATAAAACACCCGTTATTGTAAACGACTTAACTTTTGTTATGGCTTAGAGTTTGGTGTAGTTACTCATTTTTGTTTTACATTTTTAAGGTAGGTTTAAAGATATCTCTTTATCCTATGACCAATTTCTGCATGTGGTTCTTGGTAGTGCAATCTCTAGGCTTACCCATCAAACATTATTAGCCTGAAGGGTAATACGATATTTATGTATTCCGATATTTTACATTATTTGTTAATTCTAAACTTGTAGGGTGGAATTCATAATACCTTTACTGTTCTTCCAAATCGTTGCAGTTTATTATTACTAACTGCCATATAGACCTAACTGAAAGTCCATCTAATCTATCTACCTCGAAACTTCTGGAGATCTTTTAGTAAAATTATAAATTTCATTCTCCCGCACATTTTAAATATTCTTTTAAAATTGTTTCGATCTCTCTGATTATGTATGTACAAGGTGATTCAAGATCTCTGCAACAAACTTTGTGGAGTGAAATTCTCTCCATAAGGATCGTTTTTGTCATACAATTGATGTTGGCAGATGCGTATGCGTAGTTTAAAGCCGCATTATAGTGTAGTCAGCCCTTGCCCTTATGACGCTCCATTCCACGAGTAGTTCGTCTTTTGACTTCAGTACTGTAAACCGTTGCTCCCAACCATCTCAACAATACCTATAGGTAGAAGTGGATAGGGAGGGTTGGACCTGGTGTATGGCCAGCACGATCTCCCGACTAACGTCGCTAGACGTCTTTCTTTAAGGTCATGTGGAAAATGCCATTTATGACACCCCAGTTGCCTCATGGGAAGAATTGTTTGTGCGCATGCGACACTTTAAAGGCTTTATCTGGATTACTTCATTTAATTTGCAGTCTGATCATTCATGTGGCTCCTGATAATTGCATCTACCACCAACGGTTGTTTGACATCTTGGTAAGATGCATCATCCCACAAAGTTTTTTTTTTTGCAGAGTTTCTGAATCACTCTTTATATTAAACACTGAGAAGCATTTAAATAAAATAAATTGTAACATGCCTTCAGGATAGGGAGAAAATTATTTTTATTGGCATTTTTCTCTCCATTTTCAAGATAGAGTTATAAGTACCCTATCTAATATTAAAATCATAGTGTGGTAAAGAATATTTTATTATCAGTGTTAAAACTTTAGTCATCAAGATTGTCATTTTCTAGCATCATTGCAAATCTTTATGTTGTATCGACATTGTCCACTTCTATTTAACCTTTATTCAAATACTAGCAGATGACTGCATCTTCACTTGCGTTTATTAATTTCAAGTCATTTAACAGCAAAATAATCAAAACATTATATTTATGAACACTTACACCGAAATGTTCCATATACGTACAGTTAAAACTATTAATAGGATTAA
Source organism: Ectobius pallidus (assembly GCA_964059195.1). Taxonomy (NCBI): domain Eukaryota; kingdom Metazoa; phylum Arthropoda; class Insecta; order Blattodea; family Ectobiidae; genus Ectobius; species Ectobius pallidus. The sequence goes on from CAXKWD010000002.1 coordinate 92,052,143, forward strand.
AGAGCTAAAAATCCCGGTTTGATGTACATTTCATTCTTTTTCAGTGATCTCCAAGAGTAAAGGTAAATTTTACATTCCCTAAGTTAACAGTTTTAAGTTGAATAATTTAATGGAAAGCACGAAACGTTACTTTTAAAAAGACCGCAGTGAAGTGAAACGCTTTACGTTAGTCCGCTGCTTGTTAATTAATGTAAAGCCTCAACACATTTAATATTCATGTTCCTCAGACACTGCTTGTCCAGTAATTATTAGCGACCGCTTTTGTGTTTAATAAGATTTACAGCCTCATATAATCTAATTAAAAAGCTACTACTTCCGTGTATTACGCGAGTGACTAATATTATTCACACTCCTTGGATAACCATAACGTGCTTTTAATGTATTTTAGAGATAAATGCATATGGGTGTATGTATGTCAATTGGCAGTCAATTGGCGATCATTAGCAAAAGCGTTTTTTTAATAATTTGGAATCAGGAGATTGTAAAGAAAGGAAATGTTGCCGGAAGTTAATTATAGGCTACCTGTGAGAATTGTCGTCTGCACTACATCAGCCGAGTGAGAGGATCTCCATGTGGGCCTGATTGGATTTAGAATAACATGTACTCTAATTGAGTTTCTCTGGCCATTGAATCACTAGCTTTTTTCTCCCATGCTGTCTTCTTCGCGGAAGTAACAGAGCTGCTTGTTTAAACAGTCAAATACTTCCTTGTTTGGCGTGTAGTAAGTTGTGGAAGTTTTCGCCCTATTGTAAACCTACCTGACTGAAATCCCATTGCGATAAGACCAGAAAGTTAAAAATCCCTTTAGGCAGGCCTAAAGGCTGAGGTAGATTTCGAAGTGCTTTTGGTTTAATTTATTGTTGCTGCGCAGCACACTTCTTCTTTAGCCTTGGCATGACAAACTCGCAATGATAACTGCAAGAAAGAGGAAAGCGCACTGTAACGGGGCCTAAATATGCTAACGGTGGAATTAACCAAGAAACTACTGGTCTATACTTCTGGTTTTATTAAAACTCATAAGCTTACTATGTATATAAAAAAAAAAAAAAACTTCGTTTTACATAACCAGTAGATTTTTGTTTGATTAGGCCTAAGTCGGCCGTAAGAAGGGCTTAACCTTCGGAAGAAATTGATATAAGAAGAACTGGAATATTTATTTTTTATAAAAAGAGAGTAATTCTGTAATTATGTTTCAGCTACTTGATGGAGGAGTATCGGCTCCGGTCAAGGAAACCATCATCATTAACGGCCGTGACTGTCGGCATGCTGACCACATGCCCCCCAATCCTGCCCTCTGCCTTTGTTAGATGACGCAGATCCCTTGAATGATGTAGCGCCACGGAGTTTAGTATAGCTTTAGTTCATAAATACAAGCAAGAAACTGTACAATAACAGTGGGAGCCCGGTCACAAAAACCATTAATTAGTTTGCCTTACAGTACTGCATATGACATAACTTGTCTGTCTGTGAGGTAGACCATTAGGGCAATCAGTCATAGGAGAGAGGTTCTATCTGGCGCTGTGAAATGAACTCCGGCTTAGCTCAGTTGATAGAGCATTGGCGCGAATAGTCAAAGGTTCTGGGTTCAAATCCCAGTGTCGGAGTAATTTTTCTCCTATAATATTCTCGAGAAATAATGTTTTTATATCACAAGACTATAATACTAACCTGTAGTCCCATGTTCTTTGAGGACAATACTCTTTTTTCATTGAGCCGTAACTTTCATATTAAACTCCTTTTTACTGAGAATTATTTTATCACAGCAATATCAAAGTGTACAATGCACCTTAAGAAATGTAAATGAATCTGAAATCTTTTTGATAAAAAGAGAGTTGTTTATCATGTTTCAAATTGAAATTATATTTTATTATTTATTTTTTTTTATTTTGCCATGCATTATTGTTATAAAAGTGTGTAACTATTATCTTTAATATTTCAAACTCTATTACGTTGGTAATTTTATCCTTAGTCGGTCCTCACACATTTCTTTCGGCAGGCCTTCAGACTGAGATATATTTTTGAGTGTTATTGTTTTTCAAACATTCAAATCTCGCCTTATATGAGAACTATCGAGAAACTAGTTATTGATTTGTAGAGTACTCATCAAGAGTCCCGATACCCCACAAGACGTGGCTTCAAAAATTTCGAATTTCTATCCCCACCCCCACTCGTACCCCCACCCCCACAACCCCCGAATCGTTGGTGTCACTGTGAACTCCATAGGGAGTACTCTAATTTATTCAAACAAAGTTTCCCTCTATACTTCATAGGGGCCGAGATGTAAATTTTTCAAAATTTCAACCCCCTCCCCCGACCTTCCCCTTGGGCCAATTTTTCTCATTAACGAACTTTTCCGAACTATTGGGCCTAGAAATAACAGAATAAAATTTGGTTCAAATATCTTCAAATTTATGGCCGCTAGCATGTAAAGATATATATAGGCCTTTATATATATCACAAAAACTTTTTTTGAACGAGCGGTGGTTTCGTACTTAGGGAGGCATGAAACGTAAAGATATGAAAGAATTTTTCGAAAATCATGACATGGTTCCGTTCCCAATAGGTAGATTTTTGTTCGAAATCTACCTAAAAAATCTAAGTTACTAATTCCAAACCGTTGTGCTCCCCCTAAGACTGTTAATCGCCCCCAGATTGGGAAGAAGTTAAACAGATAATTAAGTACGCTCTCACGAATTCAAATAAAAAAAACATCAGCGTACAAGCGATTAAAGTAAACGATAGGCCGCGGTGATTAATTTAAATATAACACATCCTTCCACAGGATTGGTCACTGAATCATGAGCTAAATAGCCATTAACCAGAAAACATGCAATACAAGCCCGTTGCAAAAATATTGTTGAAGCCCCTGCAGTTATTGACTAGTCAACACGCAGTACACGTCTGTTGGAGAAATTGTCTAAGGTGCTAGGCGAGCGAGGAGCCCCTGCAGTTGATGACTAGTCAACACGCAGTACACCTCTGCTACAGAAGTTGCCTAACGTCTAGGCGGGCAATAAGCCCCTGCAGTTAATGACTAGAAAACACGCAGTACACGACTGCTGCAGAAGTTGTCTGACACTCTAGACGAGCAGTAAGATATTTAAGTATTTCCTTACTCTTTTTCATGGCGTCTACCATCAGAAAAAACATGTAGGATAGTTTCTAATGGAAGACATCTTGAACATGAGAAAGGAAAATATGCTAGGCCTACATGAAAATTCGGAAGAATAATTAAACGGGCAGAATACTAGAGTTAAGCTCCAATATGATGTGCACTACTTAAATCGCATACCGGTATGAAATTCCTTAAAATGTGCCGGTGTGTAATTAGCTGAAGTAGAGAAGTCCGGCATACCGGTGTGTACTATACTATACCACTCCAGCAATAATCACTATATAGTCTTATACTCTCGATCTAGTAAAAATTAATTATACAATACCTTTACATAAATTAATAAATTTCATTTTTACCAATGAGGGGATGTTACATAATAAGTAGGGCATTTGATGATTTTGCATCTTTTTATATGAAGGTTAAAAGATAGCTCATAAATGTGTTTCAGGAAATGATTAAATAAGGGCAATTTGTTTTTGCACTTTTTTGCTTTATTTTGCATTTTTCGTCATTTTCAAGAGATCGGTCATTTTATTGCAATTTTTTGGTCATTTTCGGCATTTTTAGGTATTTTTCGGCATTTTAGGTCATGTTTCAATGGAGGTAGGGAGGAGCTTTTCCATGTACAAATCGTTACTTTCAGACAACAGACAATCGTTTTTATTTGAGATTCTCCACGAATTCAGAGTACTTTAAAATTCTGAAATTACAATATAATTATTTACTTTTCTCTACTTTACACACGTAGTGTGTATTTTACATTAAAATTGTTTTATGACGTACGGGCATACACAGTTTACTATTAAAATGCTTGTATAAGTAGAGTATAACCCTAACATCAGAATATGTTGAAAATGGTATTTGTCTTTGCCTTCCTTGTGTACTTACAACATCTTTGGGTATTTCGTATTTAAAATCTTCTAGTCTTACTTTTTGAGAACCCCAAAACGTCGTAGGAAAGCTTGCAATTAATTGACATAAGGATAGACGTGCTTAATTTCGTAAATGCCATTGGGTTCTCCTCATCCCCTTGTTTTCTTCTTCCTAGGAAGAAGTCGATCCGTTCCTTGAGTGAGATTAGTTGCTCCTTGTAAAAGCAACTAAGTAATGTCGCGTGCATGTTGGAACAACGATAAACGAACCAAGAAGCATCTCTGTTCTACCAGAAGAATGGTAGCATTGATTAACACTGAGGTGTTCGTGTTGGAGCAAAGATAAAAAGTCAATGGAAGATAAGAGCGACGAGAATGAAATAATTCATTTTCTTCGCTCTTTCCACACATCGAAATGTAAGCATGTCGGTTATTGGTCGATTGGATGGTTATGATTAGGACAAGGCATTTAATGACCATAAAATAGTGAAAAAATGCCAAATAGAAAATGCATTTATGACCTAAAAATAGTGAAAAAATGACCCAAAATTGAAAAAAATCACCAATAACTTTACCATTATTACTTATAATTATTTTTTCCTTAAGTAACGAATTGCTAAAAACAGTTTATGACGGTGCGTTACATATTAATTTATATTATAAAGCACTTATTTTGTTACTTTCTTTCTCTTTTTTCTCTTTCGTAGTTTTACCTCTCCCTTGTAGGGACTATTTTGTTACTAATGTAGTAAATTTATACTACTTGGACACCCTTAGCGAACAAGAAATTCTCCTCTGAACTGGCATGCCCATAAAATTGCCCCTAGCAAATATGTGCCATTTAAAATAATAAAAAATTTAAAGAAATAAAAAAAAAAATGCTACAAAACAGACTACTTTTCGTGTTTACAATGAACTATGAACACTTCGCGGAGATTCTCAAATAGTCTGTAGTCTGAAAGTAATGATTTGTACAAGAAATGCTCCTCTCTATCTCCACTGAAACATGACCTAAAATGCCGAAAATGACCTAAACATTGCCAAAAAATTACCTATCTCTTGAAAATGACGAAAAATGCATAATAAAGCAAAATAATGCGAAAACAAATTGCCCTTATTTAATCAATTATTTCATGATACACATTTATATATATATATATATATATATATATATATATATATATATATATATATTCGAGCTATCTTTTAACCTTCATATAAAAAAAGATGCAAAATCATCAAATGCCTTGCCCTATTTATAATAAACGAAACCATAAAATATTTCGTAATATTCACAACAAATAAGAGAGTCATTATGAGTTAATTAATTTTGAATACACTCGGGACAATTCATTACACAAAGAAATAAGAATTTAGCGATAATTGCAGCAATAACAATACTAATAATTACATTGGCAATAATACTGGCATGTACTGATTATCCTCTTATAAAGGAATAAACTGAATGCAATGCGATTATGCCTCCCCAGTTAGAGACCACAATTCGCTACTGCTTCCAGTGCATTTTAGTGTGTTCTTGGCTTAGGCTATTGTAATTTTTAGTCATGCAGTTTTCCAATAACTTGATAGATATTTCACTAAATCGTAGTAGATTATTACAAACAACCTTGTGAAGGTTGTGTTCTATATGGTATCAGCCAACTTGTTTGCACGAACAGTGTCAATTATAACGGACACCAAGGTTATTGTATGAAAATAGCTCATACTCGTTCCTGTATTAAGGTAGAACTACATCGTGTACCAGGTAGAGCAAGCTGTTGCTCTATATTTAATTTTACTTTAGTCTGACATTTTTGATGGATTTCTCCCTTCATTATTTTTGCTATGCCCGAATCCAAGGGTTAATCTGAGGTGCTCCCTATCACTGTGACTTGATGTAGCCAGTATAGTGTGGCTAACAATTTAGCCAGTAATTTTATTAAATTTCGTAACAAATCGTGTTATAACTTCTAATAAACGATAGTCTTTTATTCTCTATAGTAATATGTATTTATTTTTACTTGTCTTTTTATACGTTGTCATTGACGTAAGTTTTTGCAGCTCCCCCCCAGAAAAATATTGGGCTCGCTATTACTTTTTAATGCATAGAAAATCATTAGTATATTCAATACGTGTTCCTATAAAGGTAACATTTAAGTACTAAACTAAAAACTAAAACTAAACTCCCTGAAGGGACAAGGCTTAACACCTGACCGCCGCGTCATCCACCATAGGTAGATGGCAGGATTGGGGGGCATATGGTCAGCATGCCGACACCCACGGCCGTTAATGGCGGTTTCCAAACCTTGGTCTCGTAACTTTGTGACCATATGCTGAGCCCTGCTTATAATTTTTCGGCTGTAAAAACTATGTTCATACAGAACTTCAGCTCTATCGTGTTAGCAGTTTTGCGTTTCGCCTGTTTGAATTGTTTAGACTACCTGCAAAACTTTGTCATGCAAATTTAAATCATATTTCGAGCGATTTAACATCAATGTCCCAGATGATTAGGCCTACTCATGCTTCTGTGGATGCTCTCAAACAGTGTATCACTTGTCCTTATTTTGGATGATCGAGATGTACCCTAGAATTAATTTTTGTGACAGTGAACTGGCAAAATCTCTATTTCATATACTGTATTTTAAAAACAATGTTATACTCATTTTCTAAAATTCATACACCGCATTTTCAATAAGCCTTCATGATAAAGTTCACTCTGCTGTAAATTGCATGTAATTGTTAAACTATAACAATGCACAACAGGGTTCTCTTTTTCTGGAAATTCTACAATAATAATAATATTTATTATTATTGTATGATATAGAAAATGCACTATGCTTCTTAATTTTCTTGTACTCGTCCAATACTCAGTCAATATAATATACCCTTTTTATGAAAAAGTATGGATCTCATATTGATCTTTGTTTTTTAAATCAATGAAGGGCGCTGTTGTAATACTGTACTCATTTTATATATTTTCTGACATTTTGGCTTACCTGTAACGAGTTTTTTTCTTGTCCTATTTTATTCTGTATTTCAATAATTGAAAAGGCTTGGAATTACTTTGAAATGAAGTTACAGTTTCAGTTACATAATACATTTTAACATACCATTTCCCATGGTCAGAATTTAATTAACCGGTGCTTGTATCTGTTAACATTTTCTCTGCTACTGGCGTACATACTCGTCACCGAAAATACTGTAAAAGTAGATAATAAAACTTATAGAGTAATGTTTCATGTTACAATATGAGGAATTTTGTCCACGTGTTAGTATTATCATTCATGAAAACCAACTATTGCATTAACATTTTCTTTGATTTGAATTTTGCTGCAATATAACTCTAGGGATACTTATATTAATATAAATTCTGCTCATGACCCTGTTTCATAGAATTTGCTAATAATATTAGATAATATTAGAACTCATAATATTATTTAGCAGTTAACATAATTTTGTTTCATAGAGATATGTACACTACTCATAAAATCTCTTCATTAATAGTATTAGTACATCAGTCAGCTGATTGATTTGTAGATTATAACTGGATTGTTGTTTCTGTTTTTTTCCCTCTTTAGTCTTTTTGTCAATACTATTTCAAAGTAGCACGGCCTAATGTATCTTCATAAATGTAACAAATAATAATTAGCTCTAAGAAATGAATAAATGCCCTAATTCAAGGCAGCATTAGGCTTATGTAATAAAATCTAACCTCAAATCCTAAAAACTTGTTGTAACAAAAATTATTTTGATAGCGTATGTAAGCTTTTTTTTTAAAATTGATAGTTAAATCAGAATGATTAATTTTCCACACATTTAAGATCACAAAATCAGAATTACGTGAGTTTGAGAATAAGTTATTGGTCCAAAAACACTTATAGAAAAACACCAAATATTATCAGTAAATTTTATTAGTTCTGCAGTCAATAAAATAGTTTACTAGTAATATTAGCAATATTTACTAATAATTTAGTGCCATGAATTCATAACTAATATTATTAGCTAATATTCTTATGAAACAGAAGACTAATAATAGTAATATTAATAATGATGATGATAATAATAATAATAATAATAATAATAATAATAATAATAATAATAATACCCGATATTATTATGTATTTGCTAATAATATGAGTGTAAAAGTTCTTTGAAACAGGGTTCTAAAAGGGTTAGAAGGAAAGTACAGACCGATACCTAATTTACTTTTATAGATCTGTAGGCTATCACTGTAATTTACTGTGATGTGTTTGTTTGTTACATTATTATAGTAGACTATATCCCAAGTAAGTTTGATCCTGTTCAAAACAAAGGGAAGGAGAACTCGCAGAGAGTTCGCGGAAAATTCGCATCATGTGACAAAACGTGATTGGTTAATGTCATTAGCATGCGCCATTACCAGGGTGTGGCTTGCTAGTGGGGAAGTAGTGTTCGTAAGTTCATGCAACAATAATATCAACATTTACACGTGAAATAACAAACTCTTACTGGCATCGTCATCATTATAATATATCAATCAGCAAACAAAACAAAGGATTCATTGTTCACGACAACCCTGCGGGTGAGTTGTACTGAGAATAAACAAACTACCAATATCACGGTGATGACATGCGTTCTCACGTGCGGACTATGACAGCTAAGCCTCTTTGTTTAGAACAGGATCATTCTTACTTGGGATATAATATACACGGTTTTTATATAAAGCACAAACTTGGGTCACGTGACTGTTGCTCTTCTAAAGAGTATTTATTCAACTATTCACTCATGACTTCATGAGTAATCTGCCATTGCGACTATACCATTGCAATTTTTACATGAGTTGCTGGCTATTGCTGTATCAGGCGGAAGAGCTTTGTGGTGGAATGAAAGGGACAGAATATAGTACCAAAAGTACTGCATGTAAAATAACCTTGGCCTCAAACCGTACTTCCCTCCCTGCCCTGCCTGTTGTGGGACAGTCTGCCCCTTCCCTATGTGTCACTCCGAAGTTTGAGAGGGCGTGGTGTGGGGGATTGAATTCGACTCTCCAGATTTAATTTCGCCACTCCGCGCACCTGTTATTAGCAACTTGTGGCAGCAGTGACGTTTTCACTTCCGCATAGCTTGCAATTTTAACGTGTCACAGTGCTGTCAAATACAGAATGTCAAAACTAGTGAAGGGTACGATTAGAGATTTTTTGATACCAGAGAAACAAAATGTTCTCTGTAATGCTAATATCGTTTGCAGGGACCGTTACGGACTCCACTTCACGGTCATTAGACAGATCGGTAGATAGATTTACAGTATATCGGAACGACATAGGAATAGTTTATCGCAGCGTTTCTCAACCTATGGTCCGCGGACAGATGGTCCGAAGACATAATTAAAAAAATATCATAAAGCAAGTGGAAAGTAAAGAAGTAAAATTTTTTCACATATTTCGTTGCAATGGCCTATAATTAATGCTCTAGATATTAAGAATATAGGCCTTCTTTTAAAAATTGGATGGCCTATAATTAATACTCCAAATATTAAGAATATAGGCCTTCTTTTAAAAATTGGATGTGAAATTAGGGGTCCGTAATTTTTTTTTAGACATTTTAGAGGTCCTCGGGGTCAAAAAGGTTGAGAAACGCTGGTTTATCGTCATTAAATACACGAACCCATGTTATAAAATAATTAATACAGAGGATTTGCTGTCAATGTTGAAGGAATTCTGGGATAAAGCCTCTCAAATATTAAAGATTGTTGTTGAAAAATTATATAGAAAGTGAAATAAAAGTTTCTTTGATTGAAGTGTAATGCCATTTTTGAATATATAATGTAAAAGTAAATTTTACACATTTCTAGCAAGGTATTTTGAGTTACGTAAAATTTAGGACATGCTATTCTTTTATTTCGGCAAGAGAGTTGATTTCTTTTGTAAATTACTGTATTGAAAATGAAATGAATATCGACCCTGTAAATTTAGTAGTAGTGTCTTTTTGCCTGTCACGCTTTGCTAATGACTGAACCGACTGCTGTTATACTAGACATCTAAAACATTAAAAATGTTAAGTTCAACATCACTCATCTCCCGTTAAATTTATAAAAAATCTTGGTAATTATTGAGTTGAAAGTCACGAAAAATCTTGCTTACACTCATAATAATTATTTCCGCCGTTTTTTCCTGTACAAAATCTTAATGTAGAATAATTTTTCTTACCATAACAGTAAAACGCGTGGCCAGTTATTCGTTATTCCGTCATTTGCCTTATATTATTGTTTTGGCCCTAGCTAGTAGGTAGAAGTAATATTAGGTTCACTGGAAATCTTCTTTTCTTATAATAAAATAACCTCCTGGAATTCACCGGGTCACTGAAGAAGACAACAGTCTGCGTTACCGAAAATTCGGTGCATGGCCATGGAAATATTTTATCAATGAAGTAATATTTCTCGAGAAAGTTTTAAATTTAATTTTCTTATATTTTGATCCCATAAATTTGTGTATTTTGTCTGACTGTTGACTACATTTCCAGGATATAATTGTATTTAACGCAGGCGTAATCCAAATTTTTTTTTTTCAGTCGGAGGAACTTTGAAAACTTTGAGTGATCTCTCTTGCCTATATTTACAGAATAATTCTTCTTTCGCTAGTAGACCTTTCTACGAGTAATTATTCGAGTTCAGAAACCAAACGGAATGATTTCTGTATCTTTCGTCTTTCGAATCTTTTGACGTTTAGAAAGGAAAGAAACAAGACATGTTTTACCAATTGATCGGAAGTTGTCACGCATCGGGGAACGCGATATTTTGAGGTTTCTTACGAACGCATCATCACGCCCTTCCGTTAGATAGTGCACGGTTCGATTCACTTCCTTGTTACCTCCGTGTAACCACTCCCTCTGTTCACTCACGGTGCGTATAAATGCGCACAGATTATGCATACAGAACTTCCGCTTCACTATTGCCTATGAAGAATTATTATTATTTTCAGAAGAGATTAATGCTAGAGATTGCTTAAATCAAGTCCTAAAATTACCATTAGGACTATATTAGGACTATATCAGTAATGTGTAGGCCTATATTGAGTATATATGTTATTAATTTACCAGTAAATGCCCGAGCAGATGTCTCTAGAACATACTAGGGAAGATAAAAACTAAGAATGCAAATGCTATTTTATTTTTTAAAGTGAAAATTAAAATAAAGCTGTCAATTTACAGCCTACACGTTTTACAGACGCATTCTTTCGTTATCTTCCCGTCTAATTTGTTTATTGCTCGCTTCATTTTTTTAGCATAGCAGGCCCACACCTCGATTTCCTAGGAAATAAATTCCATCCATAAAGTCCTTGTTTCTCCTGTTTCCCAATCAAGGGAGGGTGAGTTCCACTCTAACCTGGGGAATGTTGGAATTGTAACTTATTTAGTTTTTGAATGAATGTGTTACTTCGTGGGTAGTAGTCCTATCTTTGGTAGGCCTACTGTTACTAACACTAACTACTGTTTACTAATTTACTCAAATCTCTCCTATAAATTTTTCAGGCGTCCATGCTTTCTTTTTGTTCATTTCTAAAATAATGATGAGAAGTGTCCTGAATAGGTATAGCATTACCGTATGCTAAGTGTGGAATATTATGTGGAAATTGCACGAATTTTCTTACTCTATGGAAAAAGTGGGGTTCTGAAATTAATTCGTTTTAAATCTGCCACCTGCGTGTAAGGAAATTGAGGAATTGTGGCAACCTTTCACACATGCGGGGCAATTCAAGATGTTGCTTCCAATCCGTAACTCAGTTTCCCCGAAATATGGAGGTAGTGAGTTTTTATGCACCTGTTTCTAGGTTAAAGTACAATACAAGTAGGCTATAGTTATTCTTCTGTTAAAGGGAATTTCAATATTTTTGTTGTTATTAATAAGATTCATAAGCTTGAACCGGAAATGGAAGAAAAGAAGAAACAACAGTTTAGTTATTTCAGAGATGCTCCATATTCTGAAATTGAGCACCATGGCTGACTGATTTAAAACCAGTGTAAGAGCAGTCAAGACATTTAATTTTTAAGTTAATAGAAAATACTTTCCCAGTTTTTGTACCAAAATAACCTACAACAGAAGCCAACTTGATGAAACAAAACTCCTAAATACAGTGTCTCCATTCAGTAAAAAGTTCAGTATTTTACACACTAACAGATTTTTACTTTAAGTTACAGAATATTAAAAACATGCAATACAACACTACTTATACTCTCGTGCTTCACGTTTAATAGGTTATTAAATGTAAAAAGTTAAAAAATGTATAAGTTACTCCCTGTCAGTGAAATACACGCTTTCAAAATCTGGAAACTAATTTAAAGACGGGTTTGATCATTTGTGAGTTATCATTTATTTGATGTCAGAGAATAAATCTGTTGTGAATGAACGATAAGTTGAATCGCATTCTAATCTGTACTCACGTAGAATCTGAGGAACATTTGTGGCCTTGTAATTGTTTATTCATATCAGTAGAACTTAATAATGGGAAGTATTTACCGAGGCAATGCTATAGTTGTCCGGTTTTTCTTTTCCAGGGATCAGTTTAACGGATTTATACGTTTTCCATTTCTTGTTTACAAAAGCTTGACGTAGGAAACGGTAAAGTTATTCCTGCCTTTTGTCTCTATAGTGCCACGGAGTGTTTTGAAATAGTCAGTTAACATACTCGTTAATATTCCAGAGTTTGCCGTGGAGGGGAGCTGTAGACTGGTCGATGATTTATTTATGTCTTGTTAACCAGTTTGTGAACCTGGAAGATATTAACGACCAGGATCTTGTCTGCAGTGCAATAACTCAAGTGTCATGTTGATGTAAAGGAGGGTGAACTTCAACTATGGAGTGCAAAATCTCTCTCAACTTTCATTGGTGTAATCCAAATATGCGGCGATTTTGTTCGAAGATTTTAAATGCTACTAGCCAGTGGGAGTAAACTATTTATCCACTGGGAGTTTTCTAAGATGTATTGTTTAATTGTATTGCAACAAACGATTGTGCACGTACTGTTTTACTATTCGTTAGTGGTTAGTAAAATTAGTCGTGGGTGTTAAGGACTATGTTAGAGAACACATAATGTACTGGGAACCTGGTACATAACGGTATAAATAATAAAACACAGAACAGATTGAGAAAACTATTAAATTGTTAATGCTTAGGCTATGCTTAATTTGCAATTTCAAATTTAAAAACCTGTCAAGTGCTTTACATTACTTTATGTTATGACGTTGTGGTATTGGTATGATTACTCTAATTTAACCAGTTATCTTCTTTCTCTCAGTTTTACCTCTCTTATGGTCTGTGCTGTTTATGCAGCAGTTGCATAAAACGACATACCTTTTTTCCTTTATTATCCATTCGTTAAATATTACGGATCTTAGTTATTTTATAATATTTTTCTCTACCAAGCAACTTTTTTTAGACTGATTGATAATTTTACCTTTATTATTTAATTTGAGTTATATTTTATTGGTAAGGAATCGGGATTTACTCATAAAAATTACCCTGAAATGATGAGTAAGAATCTGGTTTTAAGGTGAGAATAAACCTAAGCGGGCGATTTCAATGATTGTTCATGTTTTGAAGGGATTTCGTTATGAAAACATGTACAAATCCTCATTGTAGCCTACAAAAATTATATAGCCTAGTACTATTTATGGTATCATTGAAGGAGTATACTCTTTCCGATTGCAACCCGTCAAACAGAAGATTATAATAGCGTTTTCCTATGATCAGTCATTTGACTGCCCTTTAGCTCTACTCTTTGTTTTGTGTGACGTCATGGCGAATATAATAACTTGTTCTCGCTGCTGTTCTTCGTAATTATTTTATTTGAAATACACACGCAACACTCACCTACTTTCTCTTGGAATCTCCTCGTATCAGATACACCTTAAGGGCACCCAGTCTAATCCGGTTTTCTATGAACTCTACATTTCGTAATAGATAACAGCACAGTGGTACGTTACCATTTTTATTAAAGGTCACGGAACTCCGTAGTAAGAGACTACTCTCCATATCTATGTACATTATATTTATAACCTGTTAGAACTTGACGAGAGGAGACAGGTTCTTTAGCCAGACTTCCAGATTTCTCCAGTCTAACCGAAGCCTGTGGGGATTTCTTATAGTAATGTCGTATGTCATAGTAGTTGTAATATTATTTGTGATTTATTTGCAGAAAACACAGAAGTGTGTTGCCGCATTATAGAAAATGTACAAAAAAATTACTGTGAATGACAAGGATTAAGAATGCATTAAGAAACGAGCATATTATGAAAATATTAATTGAAAACATAAATATACATTAGCTTACCCTAATTTGACAATTTATTTGAGATTCTATTGCAAAAAACAATAAATAAATAATCATTTAAATTGATACATTATTCAGATATGATAATGAATGGTAAAAAGGAGCTGTGATTTCAACGAGAAGAGGTGTGGTAAATAGCAATTTGCAACATAGGCTACAGAAGGTATAATTTAAGTAAAATCATTCAAAACTATAACTTACATGAATCTGACATAAGGCATCAATAATACAATACAAAATATATATGATAGAGGAGAAGTATAACTTATCGCTTATTCGGGTATTGATGCTTGTACACTTATCACTTATTCGAGTATCGCTTATTCGACTATTGATGCGTGCACACTTATTTGACTTTTGGTGTCTGCATACTCATTTGAAGTTGTCTGAAACATATAGTATGTTATTCTAGTTATTATTTGCTGTATTGTAATTCATATATTTGATATATATGAAATAAAAGTGACTTCATAGTAGGCAGTTGAGGGAAGATATGTAGCCGATATGGATTCAATATAGGCCTACAAAAATAGCTTGATATGATTTTTCATGATATGAAGCGTTAGTTATTACATTCATGCACTTACATATTGATTTCCTGTCGGGCGTGAAAGTGTGAAATGTTTTCATATCGACATGGCGTTCGATGAATTGGGTCATCACCTCTTAGCAATCTTGATAGAAACCATAGCGACTCCTGTAATGTCCCTTTCCCACTTTTCAAGCTTTCGTTGCAAAGTATTGATGACTGTTGCAGTAAAGATACACCCTTAGCCATCCACTCGTACACTCTTGTTATTTGAGACAAGTATGTATAGGACAGTTCTATTCTATAGAGGCTTCTCAAGAACGTACTCAGTCTCTTTCTCAATTACTGTCCTTGACGTAAGAAATCAAGCTGAAAGCCTAGTTTGTTTCTCGTTTAGACAAATTTTTTCTTTAAAAAAATTTAAAAAACCTCTTCAGTGGGATAGAATTGAACACATGTTAATAAGTTTTTATGTGTTTCAATAGGCCCTATGTTTTAAGCATAATTCATAACGTCTTCCCTTGCATTATGATAAAAAACATTAAATATGAATTACGATTTCCTTGTATGAAATTACTGTTTCAGGCTACTACCAGGATCAGATGGAGATCAGACGAGTTCTCTTCTTTGATTCCTTATCTGATTTGATTCCACGCTAGGTCTAATAGAATCAAGACTACTTGTATAAGTAAGTTTTGCCCCAAGTTCCTGTTAAGTTGGACAGACGCGATATAGACTATTGGTTTAATTACCTCTCAAATAAATTTTATAATCCTGCTGGCATTTCTATTCCCAAAGGGATTGTACGAGGATCATTCAATAATTAAAGAGAGAAATTGGTCTGGGGAAAAGACGGTTGGTAGTACAAGTTTGATACATTTAGGATTTTAAGTTGGCAGCACTGGGATAAGTTCTAATCAGCCGATGGATCAACATTGCTCTCTTTATAACCTCAAAATTAAGTTTAACGATGGGGTCTTCTTGAAAATTCCACATTGTTTGAACAACGTTCTGTGATTCGTGTTTTGATTGCTGAAGGTGAAAAACCAGCTAATATATACTCTAGAATGACTAAAGTGTATTGTGAAAGTTGTATGAACCGTGGAAATTTTTACAAGTGGGTAGAAAAATTCAAAAGTGGTCGAGAATCAGTGACTGACGAACACCGTTCTGGCCGGCCTGTTGAAGTTGCGATTTAGCACCCTCGGATTTCTATTTGTTTGGTCAACTGAAGGAGGCATTACGTGGGAAGAAGTTCCAAGATAACGAGGATGTCAAGAAATTTGTGGGAAATTGGCTCTGACACCAAGACAAAGAATTCTTTGCAGCCGGCATAAAAAAGCTAGTAACCCGTTGGGACAAGTGCATAAATGTTGATGGGGATTATGTTGAAAAGGAGGAAAAGTCTTGTTTTGTAAAAATAAACGATTTTTTCTCCAGGTCAGTTTGTCTCTTTCATTATTAAATGGCCCTCGTACTGACCATTGACAATTGATGTTCTCCTACATGCATTTCTATATACAGAAAATAAATAAATCACATAATAAATATGAAGCAACTTACTCAAGGATCTGAAGAACCATTTCATTATTAGAATGGTTATATTTTGGCGCTGAACGGCACTAGGCTATTTGAAATTATTAGTGATATCTCAAGCTCTGGCAGAGAACAACATAGGGTGTAACTCCCTTCGAGATGTAGACTATCTTACTTTGTAGAGAGAAAACTAGGTGTAATGAGCAGACCTAGCCTGTACTGGTACTTATTTACGTATTCAGTGTATGGTAGCTTTTTGGGCTGAAATATAAAAATTAAAACATCACCTCTAAATTGACCAACACTTTTCTGAAATAACTTAACACAAAACTAAACCAATTTTTTCGATATCCACCCACATAATATAGCAATAACAATAATAACCTATATCATATTTTTGATTCGTTAATAGATGAAACCTGAAAAATTAACCAATCCTATTTGTTAAATAAATTGTACAATTCAATAAAAAAATGATAACCATCTATCAATTCAAAGCATTTTTAGCAGTCTTAAGCCATGTTATAAAAAAAACTGAGACAAAACGAAAGCTATGTAGCCTACGATTTCTCGGATCTGATCCCGTAGGAGGAAGGACTTTCCTAAAAATTATAACCATTCTTATATACATTTACCTACAAATTTATAATCTCCAACTAAGCTTATGTATAGTTCAGAAATACCATATTCTCATAATTTGTATTTTCTTCTTCCTCTCATTTTAAAACGTGATTATCGCTCTATAATATTAAATATTCTCTTAGACATCTCTCATAAGGAACGTAAGTATTGAACACACTTGATATTAACAAAGACCCTTGTAGCACAGTCTACTGTTAAGTATAAATGAGAGGAGAGTGGTTACATCCAGACAGACACAAATGAGAACTAATTAAATTGTTCCTCGTATGTTTTATTCACAAAAAGAAACAGACGTGCTTTGAATGAAATATCCCTACTACAGTCGAATGAATAAGTATTCATATGGATGTTAATTTTATGACGAGGACCATGATGTAAACGACGTGTACAGCATGCTGAAATTTCTCAATAACAATAAATGCATTTCTAAATTATCGCTGTGATTTGTAATGTATAATTATTAGATACTATGAAAATAATATTTGGTGTAAGATATTTTAGAAGCTACCAGTTTTGAGTTGAGATATTTCCAATTTATGTTTTTCTCTGTAGAATGAACTATCCCAATTATTATAAAGAGAATTGTCCACCTGACCACAAAATAAATTTAACCAAAAGTTCAATGTATGCAATACATTCTACAATAGTGTATGTAATATTGTAATAGAGGCCACAAGTTCAATCGATGCAAGGATACTACCACAAGCCATCATCAATCCAGCGATTCTACATTTAACATACAACTACTTGATTCAGTGTACTAAAGTAAAATTTTATATTAATGACTATTTGCTGAGATATTCGGCAAATTTACTTATATTCAACTACTAGGAAACAGACAGTGTTTTACAATTAAACTACAATTACGTAGCCCCAGTGTACATAAGATTAGCTTTATATCATTGACTATTTGCTGAATAATTCGGCAAATTTACTTACGCTTAATCGTCAGGACACAAACAATGATTTGACAACACATTTTTAATTTTTTTTTTTAAGTTTATGCAACATTTAAGACAATATAATTTTAATGGTTTTATATTTTTAAATTGGATGCATTCAGCAATGTACTATTTACGGTGTAAATGTGTACTATATGAATAGCATATTATATACTACCATATATTTTAGGACAATAATTAAACATTTACAAGTCAGCTCCATCAGCTCCATAACATTATTGAAGAATATGTAACAGTATGTATGGAAATCGTATACATGAGTGCTATATATGTAAGTATTCAATTAATATTACACTATTGTAGAATGAAGGGCTAAGGAAACATTGCATACATTGAACTTTTGGTTAAATTTATTTTGTGGTCAGGTGGACAATTCTCTTTATAATAAACATCTACCACAAACGGAAAATGAAATTTATCAATACTATCCCAATTATGTCTCTGAATGAAATGCATAGAGATGTCATCTGGGACGGAGGTCGCGCTGATCTTTCGGGGGGGGGGGGAAGTTCGGGTCAGATCCTTGTCATGGTTTGTTAACTTCTAAAGAGACGTGCTTCTTGACTTCTATAGATCTCGATTCTTCTTTGTAAGTCAAAGTTAGAGAGGGCTCAGGTTAACGTTGATGGCTGCTCGAGATGTCTGGTTCGTTGAAATCAAATTTTAAAGGAAAAATCGCCGTAGAGTTCCTTTCATGCTGATATTAATAATCGGATGTTCAATCTGATATAATTATTCGCCGTTAGTGTTTTGCAATAACCAGTAACGTACAAATGAATTAAAGCTGTATTATATAATATGAATTGGTTCATAAAGAAAGGGCATCAGTAACTTTTTTTTTTGAAACATTGAATTTCCCATCTTCAATAATCACCTCATCATTTCATAAAGAAGGAAATAGGCCCAACGTTTCTTTCATTGTGATATTGTGATATGATTGTGAGAATTATGTAAAGGAAGGACATTGGTCCAGACTGAAGCCCTGCCAAATATCCATAGGGGCATTATACACTAAAATATTTCATTCTCTTTCGTTCTGCAGCAGCAATAAAACCAATCACAAAGAAAGGGCTTTAGTTCATTTTTGCTAAGTTTAGGAAATGAATAAAAACTCTATAAACTGGAATTGAGTGAAGTAGCCGAGGAATAATTAACAATACGGATTGTCATGTTTGGGAGAATTTTACTAAACTAAGTACCAATATAAGTTTGGGGGGGGGGGGATGGGGAGATTGTCCACTGGCAACACGAATGCTAGGTTTTAATATGCTTAAACTCGAACATCCAATGTCTTTATCTATGTATATTTCTGTTACATTTTATGAAAGCCTGCGTCGAGGTTACCAGGTAAATTAAGTTTCTCCGTGGCCTATCTAAACGTCCGTGATCCGTAGACTTATTCTTTCCCCTATGGACATTGTCCCATGTCCCATGCAAAGGTTAAATAAAAGAAGTCACAAAAATAAATGTAGGAGAAACGTTTCTGTAGGAACGTATTATGTGTTGGCGATCCCATAACTACACTACCAGTACTTCATTTTTAATAATTGACATTAAGTAATAATAATAATAAATATAGACTACTTATATAAATTTTCTTTAGGTTGTATTAATTTTTGTGATGGAAGGCCTGGTAGTCATTCTCGTTTTTATAACGTATTTTCGTTTTATTTTTGAATTGTTTGTCTCTTTGGATTATATATATAAATTTTCAAAGAATTATCATCAGCAGCATTATTATTGAAGTGATTTTTAAAGTAACTAATTATTCTAAAAATTCACAGGTCGCGGCTAACAATTCACTGCACAGAAAATGTTAAAAAGTCGAATAGGAAGAGAAAACTTAATACTTTAAATCAAATGTCATGCAACGCAGAAAAATTAACGAAGAATACACTCATAAGCTTTTAAAGGCGTGCAGTGTTATAGCCTCCTGGTGTCAGTGAAGTTGGTGGGCCCAAGATAAACAAACATTATTACGCTTCCTGAGCTTGTTGGCATTGTTATTTGGGATGAATGAAACGCTTGCATTGTGACATAATTTGCTTTTAAACCAACATGAGAGCACGAGACAATAGGTTCAATGTGTGCTGTGTTGGAAGATCATTATCTGTTTCTGCTGTTATTCACTTCCGTCTGCATTCCTGGGGAAATCTGCTTTATACTGACTGTTCACTAATCGAATTTGCTAATTTCCGAACTCGTAGCAACGTTATCTGTGGTTTTAATTGCTTAGCTCTATTCTCATGCTGCAAGAAAATCGATGTGCAAGAGAGAACAATAATGACCCTGCAAGGATTAGTGATGTATCTAAAAAAAAGTGTGGGTGGAACGCCACGCGACAGAAGTGAGACTTATTTTAATTTTTGGATTTTTTCAATTTTGGATTGTTGGACTTTTTATTGGGTTTTTGGACTTTTTAAATTTTGGATTTCTTAAATTTTTTATCTTTTGATTTTTTAATTTTGGAATTTTGGATTTTTTAAATTTTAGATCTTTGATATCTCTTATTTTTTGGGTTTTTAATTTTAGATTTTCGATTTTTAATTTTGGATTTTTTGATTTCTAAATTTTGGATTTTTAATTTTTAAAGTTTTGGATTTTGGATTTTTAATTTTGATTTCTTGGATTTTTTAGATTTTGGATATTTGGATTTTTTATTTTTTAATTTTTTTATTTTTGACTTTTTTTATTTTTGACTTTTGAATGTTGGATCTATAAATTTTTTAATTTTGGAATTTTGGATCTTATAATTTTGGATTTTTTAAATTTTGGATCTTTGAATTTGTTTAATTTTTTAATTTTGAATTTTTTAATTTTGGATTTTTTAAATTTTGGATTTCGACTTTTTAATTTTTATTTTTGGATTTTTTAACCTTTGGATAAGAATAATCATTGAGTTGATTGTATTCTGTGCAGTCCGTTCCGTCACACCTCACTAATTTCGTGACGATTTTTAGCGTTACATTAATGTCGTGACGATTTTTGAGCGTTACACAAGCTCTCGATTTACCCCTACAGCGGCTAAAGAAGTTTCACTTCAAAAAGTACCATAAAAAATATTTAAGCAGAAAATATTGAAAAAAAGCTTTTATGTAATAATTACAACACTATGACATGGGTCTGTTTTCTTAATTTCTTTTACATCCAATAACAAATTTTCCAATTTCCTGTTTTTAAAGTTTACTTTTTACATTAATAAACTCCGTGGAGCTACATCCCCAAAGGGGCAAGGCCTACCACCCGGCCGCTGCATCATCTACCATAGGCAGATGGCAGGAATGGGGGGCATGTGGTCAGCATGTCGACACCCACTTCGTTAATAGTGGTTTCAGTGACCGGAGCCGCTACTTCTCAATCAAGTAGCTCCTTAGTTTGAATCACGAGGTTGAGCGCACCCCGTTCCAGACCTCCCTACCTTAGAAAAATCCGAGGAGGTACCAGGGATCGCACCCGGGCCTACGAATCCACGCGATGCTAACCACGAGACCACGCAGGCGGCATTAGATTTAATGTTTAATGTTTAAT
Source organism: Ectobius pallidus (assembly GCA_964059195.1). NCBI lineage: Eukaryota > Metazoa > Arthropoda > Insecta > Blattodea > Ectobiidae > Ectobius > Ectobius pallidus. The sequence goes on from CAXKWD010000002.1 coordinate 92,073,631, forward strand.
GTAAATGTTAACACAAATTCCCAAGTTCGAGACTGGACTTGAACCCGCTACCTCTTTAACTATGGTTCTAAGGTAGTATACCCCAGGTACTATGGCTAAGAGAGCCACGAATTCTATGAAAATATGAGGTCCTTTCCAGGATTTGCACAGTAGGTACGAACCCCAGCGTTGTTACCTAATAGAAATATTTTTATTTTTTATTTTTGTATTTTTTTATTTTTTATTTTTGTATTTTTTTTATTTTATTTTTTTGAATTTTAAAATTTTTATTTTATTATTTTTATTTTTTAATTAAACAAAACTCGTAGCAAGTGGGCAAAAAGAGCAGGAGTCGAGGAACTGTGAATATGTTGTGAAACAGCGTTGTTTTGTAGGAAAGATACCGCATACCTGTGTGAAAAATGATCTCACGACGGAGATGAAAGCGAGCTTTAATCATTATAACGCCGCCGCCTTAGCTTGTATTCCCAGAGCTTATTTAGTTTTTGGGCTAGGCTGTTGCGGTGACTAACGTTCTGCAGTTTGTTGAGCAACCAGATGTATAAGCTGTTCCAAGCACGAGTAAACCTCTGTAAGCGGAGTGCGGTGAGAGGGGTTGGTTCACAAGCAGGTGGATACTAGCGTTCTGATTGGGCAGAGGAAAGACGAGCCTCTCTGTTGTAAGCGAGTTGTAAACATTAGCCTCCAGTGTGCAGTGTGTTCCAAGCTGCAAGGTGACAGTGCTTTCTTAGAGAATAGTAGCATGGTATGACGTCACGTACCGCTCCTCGTTCTGCTAAGAGTTTTTCTCGTGCTTGGCCGATAGTACTTCATTCTAACTTTCTAAGAAGGTTTTCTATTTTTATTATTTTCTCTACGCATTCCATCAGCACGAAATCCCCAACCTAGGCGAAATAATAATTTACTATTTATTTTTATTTTATTATTCAGTAGAAGATAATATATTTAAAATAAGGGAAACGTGTTCCTCAGGATCGGTTTTTCTAGCTTCACGGTCTTGCTTTAAGATTTGTTTGCAGATTCTATTGCACAAATATTATGAAGAAACATTTTCATCCATGGTTGTTATGGTTAATTAATTATTTATTAGCAGGGCCCGGATTCTGATGACCTAAAATTGTTTTTAAAATTACCTATAAAATGACCCTAAATTTTAAAGAAAATGACTTAATAATTATAATGAATGACCTAAAACTATTATTATTGTATACACATACATAATTGTAAAAATTGTAAATGCAGAAAGGATGTTGTAGGTCTAAAAGCTTTGTTCTTTGTTCTTCATGGGAGCATCCGAGAAGAAAAGGAAGAAAATTGTTTTTAAAGTAGATCCTACAAAAATGTTGCGTTATTTTAACCTAGTAATTTATTTAAATATATAAGAATATACTCACTGTAAATGCATGAAAATGACAAAATAGGGAAGAAAATGTCACGAAAATGACAAAATAATGACGTAAAATTGAAATAAATGGCATAAAATGACAAAAAATGACAAAAAATGACTCAATAAAAATGCATTTTTATAATACACAGGCCATGATTAGGATTTATCTACAAGTTGGCAATGTCTATGCAGCATCAATAAAAAGATGACATGTCATTAGAATCCGGGCCCTGTTTTTAGTACAATGGCTACCGTTTTGTCTAAAAGTATCTGCTAACCCTGGCGATGAAGTAGATCGCGGGATAGCTATGAAGTGGACACAATAAATATCCATCAATATGTTCTCTGCGACTTTTTTGTAGTATCACATAAATTGTGTAATATGGGGTGGCGCTTGCGAAGAGCAACTGTTCAGCGGGGGTCCAGTGCCCACTTGTCATTTGCATTCGGCTCTGTAGGCAATTAGAGTAACACATAGTAACTTGTACAAACTCTAGGAATGTAATTGCTTTGCCCATACTTTATTCTTTGCACGCTGTATAGCACAGTCGCAGAAATTTAAATGCTCGTGTCGTTTACACATTTTTCACAGGAGTGTTCGATTTAATTGCCTACCGGAACTAGCTTCAACTTCAGTTTAAATTTTTAACATGGTTATTAGTAATTATTAACAGAATATAGTGTTATTGTGTTTTAGGTTATATTATTTAATGTTTTTGTGTGTGTTAATTATATTTGTATCATTTAATGTATTTTATATCATATTTTTTGTGTTTAATGTATTATTAGTCCCTGGTGAAGAGGAAGAAAAGACCTTGTGATTTTAATTTTCACCAGGTTAAATAAAATATTATTATATTAACTAATTATTCTATTATTGGTAGTTCAACTTAGTTGTGTTCATAGCCCTTAACATTAATAATAATTGATCATATTTTAACAAACTCTTTTTTTCAATACTTGAGTTGGCGATCATCATAATATATTAAAAACTGTTAACACATACGAAGTTTAGAGTTAAAAATCTTTAAAGACTCTAACGGAATATTTAAATAATTATTATAATTCAAGTTCTTATTCATAACACAAATTAAGTTATTTAAAATTATCTGAAGTTTAGTTTAAAATTTCATATAGGCCTATGTAAGAGATGGCACCATATCTCATTTTGATATCCGCTATATCTCATCTTGATATCCTCCTTATCTTATCCATATCATTAATTCGTCTCGTGGAAGGAAATTGAAAATAACCTATAATCCTATGGTATGAGGATGTTCTTCAGTATCATAGGAATGATAATGTGATCCTTTCGTGTAAAGAAAAGGAATCCAATAATTTTAGAGAGATGTAGTGTTAATTAAAACACAAAATCAGCATTACACACACTTTACATTCTCACATACGATATGCTTCATATTTCCTCCAAGACTTATAGTGGCAACATTGTGCATTGCGGTATATATGCATTCATTGTCTCACACAAAGCTGTATTAATGGCAAGTGTCTGAGTTTGTGGAAGAGACGACTAGATTACAATTAATTTCATATAATTTATACAATAAAATATTTGAATAAAAGTTCCAGATTTTTGTATTTCCTGCTAGTATAAAAAATTAAACATAGTCGTTGGAATCTTTATACAGAAAAATGCGAAAGAATCGTTTTGATATGGCTTCCATTTTCGAGCTACGCTGTTTGCTGATGCACAGTCATACATAGGCCTACAGATATGTTTCCGCAATAATGGTTTTTTGAATGAGACCAATCCAAATACTTCCTTGTACTAACATAAATTTATACGGTGCCAAATATGCCATTTTTGGTGTGCTTAGATTGTCCGCATAGAGATATTGCACCCTAATACTAGTAATAATAATAATAGCAATAATAATAAAAATAATATAACAACACGAGGTGGGACTTTTCCGGGGATTTTCCTCACCTGTGAGACGGATGTCGGGAAACTTTAGGCCCTCCTGGTCCCCAGATATCATCTGGCCGTCATTATCATCTTCATCCATCCTTGCCTTCGGAATGAGTGAATGTGTAATTGGTGTCTACCGTCCTATGTATTCGTGTTTTCTGAGAGGTGGTCCCGATATTGAGCTGATCACCCTCCCGGGGAGGCCTTCCAAGTCCTTGTGTGGTCAAAAAAGTATGTATGTGATTCGTAGAAACTCCCTCCCACAGCGGGTCGCGGTTCTGTAAGGTCCGTGCGTCGTGGGCAGCATAAATGTGAAACAAGGGCGAAGTAAAACTCAGGAAAATAAGAAGAATAAAACCAGGCCTATTATTTAATTAGGATTTTGTCAAATATTAGGGTACAGTATTTAATTATTAAATCGCTACCTCACTTTCTACCGAAACATTTTTAAAGAAAATAGTCCTTTTGTTTGGAATTCTGAAAATATCGAGCCATAATTAAACTAATTGGGGAAAAAAGATTAGAAAATGCTTAGATCCTTGAATTGGAATTATGTTTGTGTGGGCATGCATGGCTGTTCGATTAATTATTGGTCTAAACTAATTAGGCCTAATTTCCACTTGCATTTCGTTCTCATTTAACTTCTTTTTATATATCTGAAACGCGCACAAATGTGCATTTTAGTTTGAGAAATTATTCTTGTCTTTTGCATAGTCACTTATTGATCTTATTCTCTTCTTGCATGTCTCTATATGATATCTCTCGCAAAGCTGTTCACAAAGTTCACACGTACACAGCACTTCTGGTTCATGATAGGTCTTGTTCCTACACAATAAGTGATGGAAGCCATGTATAGACAGTCTCGTGAACACATGACGCATTTCAAAGTTTGTAGATGTCCATGATCGGTCAATCATTGCCCCGGTAGCGAAGAACTCTGGCCATATTTGTGACCTTTTGGTCAGTAATGTATTTCTTAGACTTTCGTATGCTTTTGTGGATGGTAGCAGAAATTTAATTCTCATGTCTTCTATTAGGTAAGATTCTTTTGCTAGCACATAAACAAGTCTTGATTTTGTGGATTTAGCTACACCGATGACTCTTTTGATGTACAATGCTTTCACCTTCTCCATTGTAGCCAGATTAGATTCTGTAAGATGTTCCCAGATGACTTCGATACCATATGTCATAATTGGCAAAATTTTTGATTGGAATAACAACATGGCTGTGGCCAGACTTAGAGCCTGTATATGTTTAATGTCATTCATCGCCAGAACTGCCTGCGTAACTCTTTCAGCTATATGCTTAGAAAAACAAAGGCCGCTTGTCTGTAATGTCATACCTAGATATTTGTAGTCAGACACAATTTTTATGGATTTCCCATTTATATTAATTTTGGCTTCAGCCGGTACTTTTCCTCCATTCCTGAAGATCATCATCTCTGTCTTATCTACATTAATGTGGAAATCATTTTCTTTACACCATTTATCCATGTCTACTATTGCTTCCTGCAGTTTCTGCAGGTTTTCTGATGTTACTACTATGTCATCTGCATACGCGTAGCTGGACACTTCTTCTGTCTTCTCTGTGATTCTTAGTATCTTTTCTGCAGTTAGTATAAAGAGTACCGGACTCATCGGGTCGCCTTGTGGTACACCATTTGTTTGTAATACGGGCTTTGACAGTGACAAGTTATCTGATATTCTTATTATGTTAAATTTCAAAATTGCTCGTATGAGTCTTGTCCAGGCATTTTCATTTCCTAATGTTTCTTCTAGTTTCTTTACAACAAGATCCCTGTTCATGAGGTCAAAGGCCTTAGTGAAATCAACAAAGACTGCGTATACAATAACTTCTTTTTCTCTTTTTGTTTCAGTTACGGACGGAGAAAGAGAAGTTTGGACAATGGAAAGATCAATTGGAACGAGAGAAAAATGAAGCGTTTAGACAGGTGAGAATTGTAAGTGTGAGAAATTTTTATTTTTTTATTTTATACCGCGATCTCAACGGTCGAGCAGTATGATCTGTTGATAATGTAAGTCAAATCTGCGCACTACTAAAAGGCATGAGTAGTTAGTTGTTCAATATTTTTGTAGATGTGACATATAGTTGTATGCATGAATGCTTAGATTTTTTAGTTGAAAGTGCCTTTCATATGTCCTATTCCATTTAACACACACAAAATGTCTGACTTCTTGTCTACTACATGCCTGTATTGCTAATAAAATTATGTGAAATATTATATCCAGTGCATACAAATCTGGTAAAATTAATTTTGTTTGTGCTTTAAAAATGTTCTTTCATAGCATGCACAGCACGTCCACTCTTCTATTTAAAAACAGTTGATGTGGCATTTTTAGTGGCAGATTCTTCAACAGTTTACTTTTCAGTCAAACCGTTCATGTCTCTCTATTTGTCTGATAGCATATAAATTATTATTATTATTATTATTATTATTATTTTACTAATTCATTATGCATAAGAAATCCGTCACAGGGGTTTAAGTTTGGTGCTCATTTATTCAAATTAATAAGAAAAAAAATAGTTTTCTGGCCCGGGCGGCTTGGGTCGCTTAAATGTCCCTAAAAGGCAAAGATAAAGAGTTTCCTTATGACAATACCGGTATAGCCCTTATACGATCTTTATTTAATTCTCGTTACATTTTGATTCAATGGTGCTTTATTAAATAACTATCGAATTGCCTTCTTATCCAGTAAAAGAGCAAATTTATACCTTAGTAAATTTTGTGATTTTGGTTTATTTTAAAACATTATTTGCAGTAACGATTTTTATAGTTATTTTTGTCATTCACTTCATTACCATGATTGCAAGCGATTCATGTTACAGTAAATAATTCTTAGACGATTTAATTAACAAATCTCGGCAAGTAGCCATTATTATTCAACTGACCCTCCATAGATTATGTAACAATAATTTAGGTCTCTTGTCTAGTTCTAGTTGCCTGAGTTATTATGTCAAGGGTGTAATGGAATGTGCCGTGGGGGGTTTATCGATATGATAAATCGCTTGTTATATCACTTATTTAATTGGACCTCATAAATTCTCAACACAAGCATATTGTACTTGAAATTCATGAGTTCCTGGTGTCATTGTGATATCTCTTCTGATCGCTATCATCATCATCATCATCATCATCATCATTATCGTCATCGTCGATGTTTTTAGCATCGTCACCGTCATCGTCGTCATTGAGTTGGTCGCAATTGTCATCACATCATCACCATCGTCTTCATAATTAGTGTAGTGGATAATGTATGCGATAGGTTTTTTTATCGTTTTTTATCCTTTGGAATTTCAGGTCAGTTAGAATTTTCGAATTCACTGTGTTTAATAGAATGAATTAGAAATAATTTGTGTTTAATATTTTGTTTCTTATTGAATGTTGATATATAGTTGAAGGAACCGATCCAAAATGTACTGTATGTAACTTTTATACTACAGTGTGTTTGGCAGTTACAACAGTGTATTATTGCTTTGCAGGATCGGATTAATTTCTTAAGGTAAATCGGATTACTTGACTGAAGCTATTTCTTGTAAATAAAAATTACACCCAGGAATGAAAATTAAACTTTTTCTTTCATTTACATTTGTTCACAATTATGAGTGAAGGTTTCACTTCTACGCATTCATTTCATTCATGGTACTTCTGCCTTACGGCAGGTCTACACTCCCATGTAAAATTCCATTTTCCAGCTCCTTCTATTTTCTGCTGCATCCTTTAACTCTCCATAATTTCTTTTCTTCTTGATGCCATCCAGTATCTCAATTCTTCTTCTTCCTAGTCTTCTCTTTCCTTCTATTTTTCCTTCTATGGCATCTAGCAAGAGTCCTCTTCTTCTCAGAATGTGTCCCATCCAGTTGGCTTTTCCCACTCTCACATCTTGCAAGATGTGTCTCTTTTCTTCCACTCTTCTTAAAACTTCTTCATTTGTGATTCTATCCGTCCATCGAATCCTCTCCATCCTCCTCCAACACCACATCTCGAAGCTCTCCAGATATTTCTTTTCTCTTTTCCTGAGTGTCCATGTTTCGGCTCCATACAAAGCTACACTCCAAACGTAGCATCTCATCAGTTTTTTTCTTAGCTGCAAATTTAGTTTTCCTGTGACGCATATCCGAAATTATTAGTTCTTATTCCCATCAGGGACGTAGCCAGGATTTTGTTTCAAAAGGGACCCACTTTTTGTAAAATTTAGCTTTAACATTTTATTTTAACATCTTTTTTTCAGTTAGAAACAAAATAGCTTTTCTAAACACATACCATATTTTTTACTGTTCCAAAAAAATTACTTTATGAAAAAAAGTCATTAAAGTGAAATTTAAGAGCTTAGTTTTATAATTGTTAATAAGTAGCCTACTGTTAGTCTAATATAAAAAGCCACTTTCTTTAAGAATACTGAATGAGAAGTACACTTTAATTTAATATTAAATGCCACTGGGGTGATAAAACACTTGATTTAAGAGTAATAAGTAAGAAGTCCTTTTTTTAGTAAATTTTTCGTAAGTTTTTTCTTCAGGGTTGGAATGTTTAAAACAAAACGTTTAAAACAAGTGTTAAAAAACATGTTTACATCAAGTGCTTGTGTTTTTTTAAGTTCGTTTAAAACATTATATATATATATAAACAAACAACATTGTTGTAAACATAAAAAACGTTTTAAAAAACACGTTTAAAACAACCAACATTGTTGTTCACATAAAAAACGTTTTAAACAAAAATACTTTTTTTGTTCTTATTAAAAAAAGACATTTTTTAAAAAAAAGACATTTTTATTTCCAACCCTGTCGTTAATTCAGTGGATTCCGATCTTACAGCATTCGAACGCTCTTATTCAAGAAAAGACTGTCATTTCTGAAAAAAAGATGGCAAGCCACAGGCTCAGTATAGAATATGAATGCATATTTAGATGCAAATTCTTTATTCTACATTCTTTTCCCATTTCTCTGAATGAGCTCTAGATGAATATAAAAATGGTAATTCAGTAAGGTATTAAACTTGTTGCCACTTTTACAAGAGTGATTTTTATTTATATGTGGTACGGTATAAGAACTTCCATAAAAAGTGCAATACAAGATACAGTAAATTAAGAACGCTTATGATCATTCTTAAGACATTACCTGGATGAAACCTAAAAATATATTGTTATTCATTTATAACAGAAAAGTAATTATATGTATTCTCATGAAAAAGTATTTTCTTTCTAAAAAGAAAATTTAACTCAATTTATACTTTTTCCATTTTCAGTAATATAATCAACTTTCATTCAAAATATTCTAGGTTCCAATTATTATTATTATATAATCATGCTAAGTGCACTAGGCTCCAAATATTTTAGGATTTTTGTGAGGATTAAATTAAATAGAACATTAATTTAAATTGTAGAGGTGATAAACATATTTTTACAATGTGTAAATATATTATAATTAGTTAATACTGTAGTAATTAACAAAAAATACTTCATTTTATGTTTGTTATGTCCTGGTGATACAAACTGAAAATAATAAAAAATGTGTGCCTTGTTGTACGGGACTCGAACCCGTGAAGCCCTCGAGCTACATACATTTGCTCGGTGGACAGAGACTTCCCTCTTGATCTACAACGAAGCACGGAAAGTTAATGTATATTTTAGGCATTTATCTGATTTTAATCGTATCCTAGGAAACGAATTAAATATGATTTTACTTTTACTTCACAGATGGTGTTACTGTTGGTCTACGTCTCCGTGATTTTTATAAATGTTGTAGTCAGGGACGAAAGTCCGATATTACTGTCTTATGATTTTGAGTAATGTAAAAAATAAATTATAAATAACTTTCATATTTTGGTGATTCTAGACTTTCGGGGTTATTTTGACATTAAGTTCCTTTAATAATTTTTGCCTTGATGATTTTGTTGAGAATATGTGCATTACAATCATATACCAGAAGAGGTCGGTCATTCGCGGCGTACCTATACTGCATATAACGATCTTCACAGAATTTGCTGTCTGGATTAAAAAGAATCAAGTTTTGTAAGCTTACGTGCCTTCTTTGAAAGGGATTAAAATTATGTTAGAATATTCCAGCAGGTTTTATCAACTAGGCCTAATAGTTAAAATAAAAGACGCTTTAATAGTGTTTAAACAAAAGTGAAAATTAAAATGATATTCTAACTTGACAAACAATTTCGTTAATTCAGGGGATTCCGATCTTAAAGCATTCGAACGCCCTTATTCAAGAAAAAGTTGTGGTTTACGTTTCTTCTTTTTGCTGTACAGATTAAAAAAGAATAAACTTTTGTAAGCTTCTTTGAAAGGTATTAAAATTATGTTAGAATATTCCAGCAGGTTTTATCAACTAACCATTAAAATAAAAGATGCTCTTATAAAAATAAGAAGTGAAAAATAAAATGATATTCCAACTTGACAAACAATTTAATTAATTCAGTGGATTCCGATCGTACATCATTCGAACGCTCTTATTCAAGAAAAGAGTGTCATTTCTGAAAAAAGATGGTAAGGCATAGGCTCAGTATGGAATATGAAAGCATATTTAGATGCAAATTCTTTACACTATATTATTTTCCCATTTCTCTGAATGAGCTCTGGTCGGTTGGTATAGAAAAATGATAATTCAGTAAGGTATTAAACTTGTTGCCACTTTTACAGTAGTGATTTTAATTTATATGTGGTACGGTATAAGAACTTCCATAAAAAGTGCAATACAAGATACAGTAAATTAAGAACGCTTATGATCATTCTTAAAACATTACCTGGATGAAACCTAAAAATATATTGTTATTCATTTATATCAGAAAAGTAATTATATGTTTTCTCATGAAAAAGTATTTTCTATCTCAAAAGAAAATTTAATTTATACTTTTTCCATTTTCAGTAATATAAACAACTTTCATTCAAAATATTCTACATTATTTATTTTTATTTTTATATAATTATACTAAGTGTAGCCTACTATAAATACTTTAGGATATTTTGGGAGGATTAAATAAAATAGAAGCTTAACATTAATTTAAGTTGTAGGGGTGATAAACGTGTGTTTACAATGAGTAAATATATTATAATTATTTAATATTGTAGTAATAAACAAAAAATACTTCATTTGATGTTTGTTATGTCCTGGTGATACAAACTGAAAATAATAAAAAATGTGTGCCTTGTTGTACGGGACTCGAACCCGCGAAGCCCTCGAGCTACATGCATTTGCTCGGTAGACAGAGACTTCCCTCTTGATCCACAACGAAGCACGGTATGTTAATGTATATTTTAGGCATTTAACTGATTTTAATCGTATCCTAGGAAATGGATTAAATATTAATTCACTTTTGCTTCACAGATGGTGTTACTGACTGATTTTAATAGTCATTAAATTGGTTTACCACCTTTCTCAGGATAAAACCATTGTGCTGGCCATGTAATAAGCCTTATCAACAAAATTTCGAAAAAAAACACTCAGAAAATAAAGAATGTTTTCTTTTATTTTAAAATATAGCCTAAAACAGTAGATAACACTTCCGACGAATGTGTTTTCTTTTGAAAATACCATTAGTGATGGGACATTAACTCTGAAGTTTTTTTTATAATAACTTTTTAGAATTTTACTCTGAAACTAAATTTGAATTATGAAAACGAAATTAAATAGAAATCCTGTACTGCAGAATTTCTATTCTGCTGTAGACCAAGTCTACTTCATATAACTGAAAATTCGGAAAATTCTATTAATGTTTAGTCTATTTGTTTCATACAACTGAAATCAGTAGTAGTATGTCCAAAGAAAAAACAAATATGACTTATTATATTATCTACATTTTTGCATACTCTGTATTAATTAATCAGTCCTTATAGGTATGCTTGAATTTAAGTGTGTACAGTAAAATTTTAAGAGGTCCACAATAATTGCACTTTTGATACTTAGCACTTTAAACTTGCTGTACAAAGAGTTTTAAGATCTACAAAATTCAGTTATAGGCTATAATACTTGGATTTCACGAAATGTGTAAATAAGCGCGAAATACCCCCACCCCCAGGAAGAATATTGAGAAATATGTATGAAAATATTTGGTTAGGCCTATTTAAAATCGAATTTTAGTTTGAATTTCTTTTTCTTTATCTATATTTCATGGAATGGGGTTGACACTTCTGTGTCGAAATGACTATTCTTTAGTAAAAAATCTCTCATCAGAGACTGCCACATAGGCCCAGACAAAGTGATACAAATAATAGAACTTATGGAAAATGAAAATTGAATTATCACAGTTACAATGAACCAGACATTTTAAAAAAATCCTACGTAATTCGCACTGTAATAATTTATATTCTATCTTTCAATACTAAAAATAAAATTGATTTTCATTGCCAAATAATGTTTTATAAATTTGATTATATTTCTCACCGCTAGGCTATATTCAAGTAAATAAATTAAAAGCATTAAACTAAATAAAGAAGCAAAATTTATAATGTGTAGCATAAAATAAATTATTCCGCAAAATGTCCACCGAACTACCGCCGGTCTCCTTGCCGCGGTAGCTAAGCCAAGGAGCAGTGGTAAATGAGGCTGTGGGTTCGAGTCCCGCCTCCGGCGTGAGTGTTTGTGTTCAACAAGAAAAACAAAACGGTAAAACAAGATAAATAAATTAGGAAAATTGATCTATGGCCGGCCAAGTCTTGAGCACCGACAACAACCATTTCATTTCACGACAAAATCAGGCTGCTAATAATATGCCTTAGTCATGATTATTTGTCCATCAAAAATCCCACATGGATCATTCGGAGAAAGAATCTCGGTCTCCTGAATGAGAAGAGGAAGTACAAGTGAATTTAGAAAATGTTATTCGCGCAATTCTAATGATATCTGACTGGGTGGAGCAGTTGACTAGACACCGGCATTCTGTTCGCAACATTGCGAGTTCGATCCCGGCCAAAGTCGACAGCATAATTGTGCTTAAATGTCACAGTCTATTTAGGCGTGTAAAAGAACTCCTGCGGGACAAAATTCCACCACACCGGACACGGTTACAGGCATACGCAGTAGTATACAACCATCAATAAATAAACCATGAGAACCAAGCAATTCTAATGTTATGAAAGGGTGAGGCCTGGTGAGACAGATTAGATTTTCTTTTAATATAAAATTGCGAATGTAAGACAGCCCCTAAAGGTTCACATTTTAAATTTGGATCAAAAATATACGGCTTATTTCCGGGTCATTATAGTACAAGCATCTCTGCAACAAATCTCCTATACGTAGCATAAATGTCTTTTCTACACTAATCGCATAATATTAATAACCATACAAATTCTAGAACTTTTTTATACCAGAAGAGCACTAGGGTTATTTCTTTACGTAATTATTACCCCTCACCATCTCTCTGTTGTATCTGGGTCAGACATATGCATATAGAACACAGAGGATTATTAGCTTATTATCTGCAGTTGTCTACACCATTACACAAATCATAAGGCTAGCTTTGATATGAATTCGCGCAGGCTGTGCATATTAATATCCACAGATCTACTAATCTTTGTGCACATTTGTAAAAGCACACAGGTCTTGTACAGTAACCACTCTATTTCCATAACTAAGTTTTCCATCAAATTCCTCTTATTATAAGCCTTGGGCCCGTTCACTTCGACAATGGTGGCATATATGGTGGCCTTATTCATGGATGCTAGTGGGAGTAGACTAAGCAGTCCCCTAAAGGATTATAAAAAAGCTCATTGTGGTGGGTTATCGACATAGACTGGAATTATAGGAACTGGGATTTATTTTACACGTGGAATCTGAGTAACGGTAGGACCCAAGAATTCCCCGAAAATGGAGTGAAACATGAAAAATGGGCACCGGGAAACCCCTTGATTTGAGCACCGGCCTACCAGAATAGGAAATCCGTCGACAAAGGGGATTGGTTTGTTAATTCGATTTATTATGTATTTGTATTAAAGATAGTGCCCATTACCCATTAGACTATTAGAGTACCGGTACTTCCTAGGAGCTTAAATAATTATAATCTCATACGACAAGTCAAATTAAGTTCGTGGAGATTCCCGAACTCACATTAAGAAGTCGCAAATCCAAATCCTGCGGACAGCCAATGGTTTTTTCTTTCTAATAAGTAACTGATTGAATTGAGATTTAATCAAAATTAATTTGAGAAAACAGCAATATGTCTGCATAATTCTTACTTAAAGTATTGATCAAGGATCTCAACATCCAATCGATGGTAAATGATACTGATATAGAAACACATGGAAGGCTGGATGTGAGAAAGACTTCTCTTGTAAGTTACGTGTAACTGCGGATCCGTGAAGTCCTTAAATCGTAATATAGGCTAAACATTCTTATAGATCGAAGTGAAGAATGCTTGAACCAACGGAAATAATGGCTGGGGTTAAATAATTAGTTCACAGCCTACAAGACGCAGTAGCCTAAATTAACAATGTTTATAATACTGACCAGTCTTAAAACATAATTTATATATATCTTGACGTTATTTATTTATAACAGAAAAGTAATTCATGATTATATGCATTCTCATGAAAAAATATTCTCTTTCTCACAAGACAATTTAATTTATAGTTTTTCCATTTTCAGTAATATAATCAACTTTCATTCAAAATATTCTAGGTTCCAATTATTATTATTATATAATCATGCTAAGTGCACTAGGCTCCAAATATTTTAGGATTTTTGTGAGGATTAAATTAAATAGAACATTAATTTAAATTGTAGAGGTGATAAACATATTTTTACAATGTGTAAATATATTATAATTAGTTAATACTGTAGTAATTAACAAAAAATACTTCATTTTATGTTTGTTATGTCCTGGTGATACAAACTGAAAATAATAAAAAATGTGTGCCTTGTTGTACGGGACTCGAACCCGTGAAGCCCTCGAGCTACATACATTTGCTCGGTGGACAGAGACTTCCCTCTTGATCTACAACGAAGCACGGAAAGTTAATGTATATTTTAGGCATTTATCTGATTTTAATCGTATCCTAGGAAACGAATTAAATATGATTTTACTTTTACTTCACAGATGGTGTTACTGTTGGTCTACGTCTCCGGGATTTTTATAAATGTTGTAGTCAGGGCCGAAAGTCCGATATTACTGTCTTATGATTTTGAGTAATGTAAAAAATAAAAAATAAATTATAAATAACTTTCATATTTTGGTGATTCTAGACTTTCGGGGTTATTTTGACATTATGTTCCTTTAATAATTTTTGCCTTGATGATTTTGTTGAGACTATGTGCATTACAATCATATACCAGAAGAAGTCGGTCATTCGCGGCGTACCTATACTGCATATAACGATCTTCACAGAATTTGCTGTCTGGATTAAAGAGAATCAAGTTTTGTAAGCTTACGTGCCTTCTTTGAAAGGAATTAAAATTATGTTAGAATATTCCAGCAGGTTTTATCAACTAGGCCTAATCGTTAAAATAAAAGACGCTTTAATAGTTTTGAAACAAAAGTGAAAATTAAAATTCTAACTTGACAAACAATTTCGTTAATTCAGTGGATTCCGATCGTACAGCATTCGAACGCTCTTATTCAAGAAAAGACTGTCATTTCTGAAAAAAGATGGCAAGCCATAGGCTCAGTATAGAATATGAAAGCATATTTAGATGCAAATTCTTTACACTACATTATTTTCCCATTTCCCTGAATGAGCTCTGGATGAATATAAAAATGGTAATTCAGTAAGGTATTAAACTTGTTGCCACTTTTACAGTAGTGATTTTTATTTATATGTGGTACGGTATAAGAACTTCCATAAAAAGTGCAATACAAGATACAGTAAATTAAGAACGCTTATGATCATTCTTAAAACATTACCTGGATGAAACCTAAAATATATATTGTTATTCATTTATATCAGAAAAGTAATTATATGTTTTCTCATGAAAAAGTATTTTCTATCTCAAAAGAAAACTTAATTTATACTTTTTCCATTTTCAGTAATATAAACAACTTTCATTCAAAATATTCTACATTATTTATTTTTATTTTTATATAATTATACTAAGTGTAGCCTACTACAAATACTTTAGGAGATTTTGTGAGGATTAAATAAGATAGAAGCTTAACATTAATTTAAATTGTAGAGGTGATAAACGTATTTTTACAATGAGTAAATATATTATAATTAGTTAATACTGTAGCAATTGACATAAAATACTTCATTTTATATTTGTTATGTCTTGTTGATACAAACTGAAAATAATAAAAAATGTGTGCCTTGTTGTACGGGACTTGAACCCGTGAAGCCCTCGAGCTACATGCATTTGCTCGGTAGACAGAGACTTCTCTCTTGATCCACAACGAAGCACGGATTGTTAATGTATATTTTAGGCATTTAACTGATTTTAATCGTATCCTAGGAAATGGATTAAATATTAATTCACTTTTTCTTCCTAGATGGTGTTACTGTTGGTCTAGGTCTTTGGGATTTTTGCAAATAACTTTCATATTTCGGTGATTCTAGACTTTCGAGCTTATCCTGACATAAGTTTTGTCTTGGTGATTTTGTTCAGACTATGTGCATTACGATCATATACAAGAAAATGAAGGTCATTCGCGGCGTACCTATACTACATATAAGCTAACGATCTTCACAGAATTAGCTGTCAGATATAAAAAAGAAAAAGTTTTATAAGTTTACGTCTCTTCTATCACCGATTTAAGAAGAATCAAGTTATGTAAGCTTACGTGTCTTCTTTGAAAGCAATTAGAATTATGTTAGAATATTCCACCAGGTTTTATCAACTAATTATTAAAATAAAAGATGCTTTTATAGCCTTTAATCAAAAGTGAAAAATAAAATGATATTCTATCTTGACAAATAATTTCGTTAATTCAGTGGATTCCGATCTTACGGCATTCGAACGTTCTTATTCAAGAAAAGGCTGTTATTTCTGAAACCAAAAGATGGCAAATCATATATGAAAGCATGTATAGATGGAAATGCTTTACTCTACATTATTTTCCTATTTCTCTGAATGAGCTCTAGATGAAGATGAAAGTTGTAATTCAGTAAGGTACCGGTATTAAACTTATTGCCACTTTTATAGTAATTTTTATTTAAATACGGTATAAGAATTTCCATAAAGTGTGCTGAACAAGACACAGTAAATAACAATATTGATGGTCATTCTTAAAACATTTAACTGGATGAAACCTAAAAAATCTTATTATTTATTTATAACAGAAAAATATGCACTCTCGTGAAAAAGTATTTTCTTTCTCAAAAGGAAACTTAACTTAATTTACAGTTTATCATTTTCAGTAATATAATCAAGTTTAATTTAAAATATTCTGGGGTTTAAGTGTACCCTCTTTGAGGAGGCCATAGCCCTTAACGGGACATCTTAGACTAATCGTTTCATTTCATTTCACATATATTTTTAGGACATTTTGTGAGGATTAAATTAAGTGGAAACTATACATTAATTGTAAAGGCGATGAACATCTTTTGCAATGTCTACATATATTTTAATTAGTTAAATCTGCAGTAATGGACAAAAAATACTTCATTTTATATTTATTATGTCCTGGTGATACAAATGGAAAATAATAAAAAATGTGTGCCTTGTTGTACGGGACTCGAACCCGTGAAGCCCTCGAGCTACATGCATTTGCTCGGTAGACAGAGACTTCCCTCTTGATCTACAACGAAGCACGAAAGGTTAATGTATATCTTAGGCATTTATATGATTTTAATCGTATCCTAGGAAACGAATTAAATATGATTTTGCTTTTTCGTCATATATATGGTGTTAACTGAATTGCACTGCTGATCACAACCCGGTGATAATTTCAGTAAATCAAGCAAAACATGACATTTCTAACATCAAATTCAATTACCATGCAGCAAACTGGGCACTATTTAGAGATTTCCTCAACATTCCTTGTCAAGAAATCCAAATATTTCATATATAGACGAATTAAATGCGAAGACTGCTCAACTATGAATGTATCATATGCAATAAAGTCTTCAACCAATAGGCTTACATATAACGAACAAATAATTTCAATTTTTTTTTAAATGTCAGGTAACCTCTGCGGTGTCTGGCAAAACTTGACATGTTCGGAATAAATGCTGCACAAACTGGGACCAGGTTTTAATTTTTGAATTTTTGTTCAGCGGAGACAAATTTTTAGAGCCGAATTGTAACTTCTTTATGCACTCTTGTCTAATGCTGCTTCATGTATGTTACATTTGCCCAAGACAGATTAATCAGATGCCATACTGGCGAAGGCCGGCGAAACTGTATTTACCAATCACAGATTCTCGGGCAATCACCCAGGTGAGATAAACCGGAACGTAGGCCAAGATTTCACAACGCAGTATAAGATAATGTCTTGCCGAAAGTTTGGAGTGCAATTTTCGCACCCGGGTGATTACCTGAGTTTGATTTTAGTAATACAGGCCTACGTCAGATAAGTTTTAAGTCAAATGCTATGTCCCAACATGAACTAATCTGATGGCTGGAATTAATTAGATAAAGTCACAAAGGTGTGGGTAATTATCATGAAACTAATAGTACACTGAGATGAACCGTCAAAGGTATACGGTCAGCGCAAAAGTGGTCTAAGCTATATTTTTTTTTTTAAATATTAGAGAAAAAGCAAGTTTAAGTTCTACTTCTTTACAATTTGGTAAATCCAGTTTTTTTTGGGAGTGGGGTGTTCTATGGAGCTTGATCAACTTAACTACAAAGATAATATATACTCTTCAGCATGTCAACAGATATTCACTTTTATTATACCCTACAGCAGCGTTTCTCAACCTTTTTGAACCCGAGGACCTCTAAAATGTCTAAAAAAAAATTACGGACCCCTAATTTTACATCCCATTTTTAAAAGTAGGCTATATGTAGGCCTATATTATCAATATTTGAGGGTATTTATTATAGGTCATTGTAACGAAATAAATCTAAGTACATTTTTTTAATTCGACGGAAACATGGTTATTGAATTGGAAGTAAACTATTGACAGTAAAATTATATTTTGAACAGACTTTAATTACCAATTTGATAATGTAATTAGGAATTATAACACAGGTTTACCGGTATCAGACACTCGGGCACCTCCAACAATAAAACCCTTGTTAAGAGAGCGCCTCTAATAACAAATTCCGACAAAGTCTTATTTTTCAGGGTTTTGAATGAAAGAGGGATCCATAGACGTCAGTGCATCAGGGGTTTCAAACTGTGGTTCGTGACTGCAAAAGTAAGGAAACTTGCAATAGAACCTGTGTTTTCGAAGATTTTAAAAACTTTGACATCTAGTGTCCATTTTATGTGAACGATTTTTACTTTTTTACTTGCTTTATGATATTTTTTAATTATGTCTGCGGACCTTCTGCACCATCTTCGCGGACCACGGACCATAGGTTGAGAAACGCTGCCCTACAGCAGTGGTTCCCAAACGGCCTCCGGAGTGGTCCGCAGGACGGTCCGGAGGCAGATATAAGACGTTGGTAATAAATGGGATGTTGAAAACGATGTGCGTTACTCAATATGTAGTGGCTATACATTATAAAACAAAGTAATTTTTATTTATTAATTGATTTGTAATTAAGTTGTAAATAATGTGTTCTAAAAACTGTTTTACTTAATCGCCTTTGAATTTAGGCCTAATTATGGAAACAAAGGTGATGAAGGGTTACTACTTATGGCGAGGGTGGGAGTGGTTCCTACATTACTCAGTTTCAATCTGAGTGGTCCGCAGACCTACTGGTTGGGAACAACTGCCCTACAGCATCATTTTCTTGGTTATATTACTGTTGCACTTATTTTTATCTGTAGGCTATTTTAGAACAGGAAAAACAATTATTTAAACAAATTTCTGGGCTCTTTTAAATGTTATAAAATATTATTTAATAGGAACAACTGCATATTAGTTTTATTCATGAGTTCCAACGATTACTCAGTTCTACAAATAAGGCATAGGCGTACCGAGGGGGGGGGGGTTGGGGGTTTGAACCCCCCCATTGATTAAAAAAGGGAAAATTGTACTATTTATTTCATTATTGTGATATGTCACCTTTTTTAAAAATCTGCTTATAAATTACTTAATATGAGATTAAAGCATGGGAAGCTTAAAACTCGTTATTGTGCATCTTAATTTTTAAAATTTTCCGGGGGGAGGACCCCAGAACCCCCCCTCTCCAGATGTTATAACCCCCCCCCCCATATGGTCGGCCTGGTTACGCCTATGAAATAAGGTGATACCATCAGAAAGATCACTGTCATTCTCCATATTATCTGTCTCAGAAATCAGAGTGTCATAAAATTAACGATGAATGGGCGGTACATATTTGAGAAAATCACTGCTACTTTTAAGTTTCTTTGATTCTAATGATTATGATTTGCAAAATTTTGGTTACATTTGCACAAGAGGAATTTTCGTTCAGAGAATAGATTACCGACTTAAAAACTAGCTATACGAGGCACAATTCTTGCATAGAAAGATAACTCATCCTCAAATGCTACAGATGGCATCAATATCAAAATTTTATCTGCCAGGATCACTGTTGCACTGACTCCCTCAATGATAAATTATGTTATTTATAAGTACAGTCGGTCAAATAAAAAACGCCGGGACTCGTATGCAGTTAAAATTAAAGTTTTAGCGCATTAGTTCACAAGTTTCCTATAAAAAACATAAAATACAGGTCATTTTCGGAACATATGAGGCCATGCGACAGGAGGGAAAAAATGAACAACGAGGGAAAAAATGAACAACGCGGAAAGCTCAACACACG
The DNA here is from genome assembly GCA_964059195.1 of Ectobius pallidus. NCBI lineage: Eukaryota > Metazoa > Arthropoda > Insecta > Blattodea > Ectobiidae > Ectobius > Ectobius pallidus. The sequence goes on from CAXKWD010000002.1 coordinate 92,093,742, forward strand.
ATATTCAACTTAATGTATTGTCATAATTCATTTTGCTTTGTGTCATCGCCACATACAAATGCTAAAGTGAGAGAAAGTGTAGTTAGGGCTGTAATTGACCTGCATTTTTCGGCCTCTGAAGCAGCGAGAAGGTTCCATATTTATGAAAGAGCAGCTCAGTGCAGTGGTGCGAACTTTACTATAATGCGACCGGAAGTTTTCATAGGAAGCGTGGATCTGCGGAAGGCCGCGTTTTTCGATGCTAGACTGGTTGCAGAAGTTGAGCGTAAGTAATTGATTTTGCACTAGAAGTACCGGTATTATAAAATAAAATCTTTAAAAAATGCTCCTTGAATAAACATATTTCTCGCGAATCTATTAATTATTAATATTATAAAAATTTGCAACCAAGAATATGGCGGATTTGAGGCATATAGCCACAGCCTTCTATACATGTTTGTTTTGGAACAAAACTGACTAAATAATCAAGAAAATACATGGATAGACAAGAGGCGTGTGTGAACCTAACCTTAAGTCTTCCTGTACATGCGCATATGCTCGTTCGTGATACTTAATCAAATACCGCCCGACGTTTTTTTATTTGACCGACTGTACAAGCACAGAAGAAATGGCTTTGCACAGGCATACACTGGTACTAGTAGAGTCCTTTTAAAAATGTAACTAACTCAATAACTGTGATACCGGAAAATAAAAAAATACTACATTTCAGTATGCAACAGGTAGGGTCTAATATACAATAGTGCTAACCCTCTACTCTCTGAGCTGTAAGTAATACCAGAAGGTATTTCCTGTGGGGTTCCAGAACACTATACATAATATAATTATTGGGAAGTACAACTTTTACATTATCATTTCGCAGGGAATGATCACACTTGAGGGATTTTTCAGGTTTCGTGTATGATATTTACTCTCTCACGATTTCGGTCTCGCCGAATTTGCTGACTAAATTAACGGGGTTTGTATTCTAAAGGTTTTGGGCTATAATAATAACAATAATAATAATAATAATAATAATAATAATAATAAATTATTTTTCGTTCAGCCAGTTACAAACCAGCAATAGACATCGTCCTAAACATTAAACAGTGAACTACTATATAAAACATAAAAAATAATCCTATTGTACAAGATTTCTTGTGAAACATTCGTCTATCTTATAAAAAGGATTCCTGGAGAGCCATTCATGTAACGTATTTGCATATATATTAAAAGGCAAATGATGCCAGGCTAAAGGTAATCTATTATACAGTCTTAATCCTAGATAATGGTGGTACCTCATAGTTGTAGACAGGGTTGGCATGTTTAAAACAAAACGTTTAAAACAAGTGTTTAAAACATGTTTAAAACAAGTGCTTGTGTTTTTTTAAGTTTGTTTAAAACGTTTATATACAATAGGCCCTATACATTAAAATGGTTGTTTTAAACAAAATGAACAATTTAAACTTTTTTAAAACAAACAACATTGTTGTAAACATAAAAAAGTTTAAAAAAACATGTTTAAAACAACCAACATTATTGTTCACATAAAAAACGTTTTAAAAAATGTTTTAAACAAAAAAAACTTTTTTTTTGTTCTTAAAAAAAACATGTTTTTTTCCAACCCTGTTTTTCTTACATTTTGGAGGAGCCGGGCCCCTCGGGTCCCCTCCCTGGCAACGTCGTTAAATTTCCATATCCAAGATATTTTTTCCCGGGTATAATTAATGTTGATCAGTTTATATTGACCATTAGTACGTATAATTAATACGTTGCTATTCCTAATTTATATAAATGTACTAAAGAAAAGTTATAATTTATTTGCTTTTTCGTAGCTAAAGCGACAGGCAGCAGAATCCGAGGCGACGCGACGAGGTCTAGAGCGCGCTCGCCAGGAAGTGGTGCGACAGGTGACCGCCATAGCTGTTGAAAAGGATAATCTGGAGAAAGAAGTAAGTTGAAGCATACATTTCCTGCTTAATGTCGAAGCAACTTATTGTTATTGTCAACTTATTATCTTGACTTCGTGTATCAGCGTGTCCAGCGTGTACTTATATGCAGAATAAAATTTCCTCAGGAATCATCAGTAATAACTAATAACGAGGATCTCATATTCATGACCAGTTTCAATCGCATTACTAGATGGAGGTCAAAAATGTGGGGCCACTACTATAAAAATTATGTTTGCGTAGTAGATTTCAGCAATTAAATATCCTAATTAATATAGCTGACCTTTTCTTTTGCCGTATTGTTCACAACATATTTTTCGGTATTATTTGCATTTAGATGTAGCATGCCTTAGAGGCGGTGCAGGTACCATTTTTTCTCTCTGCTCTCTATTGTTCATCACTTTGACCAATTGTACTGTGCGCGTGAATGTTAACAGGGTGTGTGTGTGTGTGTGTTTTTTAATCTGGCAACTATTTTATTTCTCCATACATAGCATGGTTCTAAGTTTTATAGGCCTTTGATGTAATCACCACCAATGCGTGTTCCCAGCGATGTGGAAGTCTTTGGATCCCGTTGGCACTGGCTAATCTGTTGATGGTGCGAAGAGAGCGGTGCATAATTTGGTATGAAATCCATGTACCGCCATCCTGGTCACTATGAACTAGGCCTATTTGTGTATAATTTATCAATTTGTCACTTTTTTTATCGGCATATTTCTGACAGAAATTCAAACATTTCCAGCATATTTGGTTAAGTGAACTTTTATAGAGCCAACTGTACAACAATTGACAGTAAATAAAATAATATTTCGGAACTGATTATATAATATTACTTCATTTATTAGTTTTCAGTTTATTAAAAATTTGATTCTATTGACTTCCTTTTCATTAAGTTTTGTAATGTAATTTATACTACGTCTACGCTACTTTCCCTGCAGTGCTCGCGCGCTGTTTTATGACGTAGAAGCTCGCGCGGCGTCTGAGAGACGCCGTTCATTTTTTACGTTGTTTTTATTGTTTTATGTTGTTTTGAGTGTTCATTTTGTTTATTGAGGGTTGTCATAGTTTATTTAATATTATTGAACATGTTTTGCATACATTGCTTAGTTAAAAATATGTGTATTAAGTCAATTTACTGAAAATGAGCATTTAACTAATCATATTGGACACAATTCACTATTAGCACATTATGATTTTAATTAATTAACAACAAAACAATGTTGTTAGGCATGTAACCATTTCTAAATAATTTTCAAATATTATTGTCCTAAGACTGTGTAGGTATAACAACTTTTACTACTAGTTACTGATCTCTTCTTATTCCATTTAGAAACTTTGTCCCGGCCTACGAAATATTTAGGCCTAACACATTCACTATAATCATTATCATCATCTGCTTCTTGTTCATGTCCGTAAACTCACTTCTAGACTCCGCAATGTCTTCTTTAGGATCACTATCGCAATCAAGTTCAACATAATCATCTTCTTCTTCTAGCAACTTTGCACTATCTTCCAATCATTTGGATCAGAAAGATTACGATATTTCTTTTCCTTTCCACTTATTGCCAAGCCTAAAGATAAATAATTTCCATCAGAAAAGATTGGTATTGTAGGTTTATGATCACTAGTTTCTGCAAGAAATTTGTTTTAAACCAGTAACTTACCTTCTAACAGTAAAGCTCGCGCGGCGTCTCACAGACGCCATTCACATTTTCGCAACAATAACTTCACTCCACCATTGATAGGTGTAAACTAGAGGGTTGCCGGTTGGATATGTTATTTAAGAGTAGTTGACCGAAAGGTAGATGGCAGGTCAGCACAATGGCCTCATAGGTATTCTAGATATGGTGAAATAAATCTGATCTAGCGTCTATCAGACGCCACGCGAGCACTGCAGGGTTATAAAAATTTGTATAGAGCATATTTAATTGGTTCTGGAGCATATTTTACCAATTTTAGAGCATATTTCCATGCATATTTCGTCTTCTGATAGAGCTTCCGGGCTTGAATTATTACCCTTGCCAGTGGCTGCACAGTTCGGTCATTCTGTCATATTCATGAGCACACCAGTCACATAAGTATTCCATTTCTGTGGAACGTTTTGTTGTGAAAACATGATGTCCATAAGGGAACGCACGAACAATAAGCAGTAATCATGTCACATGCTGAAACTGAAATTAAATTGGGTGTGAAAGGTGTCTGCAGATACTTTATAACAATAGGAACTGATTGGGGATTCCACATATAGAAACAGATGGTTGGGAAGTATTTAAAACTGCCATAACGGTTTTATTGGTAGCTTTCTTTCTTGTTTTTTGTGCGTAGAATTTCAGAAGAGTCTGTTCGCCTGCTGCGTGTTTCGTAGCGATGAGTCAGCGCCATTTCACAATCCTTTCTCTTCCTGTGATATCCACCTGCGAGAGCCATACTGCGGCTTACAAGCAAACTCACTTACGGCTTTCTTTGCTATAAAATTGCGAACCTGGATTTAAAATTACACCAATTCCAGGGCGTTAATATTATAAGAAAGAAGGATAGGACAGTGCCGTATTTAAGCCTAGGCAGACTAGGTAGCTGCCTAGGGCGGCAGATTTGAAGGGGCTGCTTTTAAGCCGTTACTTTTTTTTAAATACATTAAACATTTTATTCATATCTCTACAAAATAGCAAACTAATGTAACGCACAATGAAATAGAAATGAATAACATTGACAACAAACTCAAATTTAATCGACGATCTAGTTCCATTGTTGTTGTCAATGAAATTGGAACTCTTTCCATAAACCGCCTTTGATTAAACTCTGATATTATTATTATTATTATTATTATTATTATTATTATTATTATTATTATTATTATTAATATTTGCCTACTATTTCAGTTACAAGAAAATCAGGTAAACTGATATAACAAAGTGCCAGTATGTTTTTGTTGAATCAATTATAATTGCAATTATGATATGCAGAAAATAAGTTTTTCTAATCAGATTAAAATCGACCAGCGTCAGCAGAACTACAGATTTGTGAAACCTTGACAATCGCGCACTCACATAAAAATAAAAAATAAAATATAAAAAATCCATGTCAAATCGGCCGGATCCGGGGACCTCCAGAATACGAGTCCAAAGCGTTACCATTTAGCCAACTCGTCAGTTTGATGGTGTCGTTTGATAAGCGTAAGTGAAGGAATAGTGTTAACTGTCAAATTACACCGGTAGACAAAAATTAAAAAACATGTGACCTTTAATTAGTCGTTACTCTGGTACCGGTCAACCGATTAGGTCCAAAATTAATATTCTTGCCATGGACGTTATAAATGCGTATACCAAGTTTCATGAAAATCCCACAAAGCATATTTGAGTTATGGGGCCTTTTGTTATATAATACCATAAAAATGCTCTAAATTGGGCATTATTCCGGTACCGGCCAACCGATTTGGTCCAATATCAACAGACGTCTTCACATGGACATTATAAATGTGTATACCAAGTTTCATGAAAATCTGATTAAGCGTATTTGAGTTATGGCGCTTTTAAATAAAAACACTAAATTGGGTTTGACGCCGGTACCGGTGAACCGATTTGGTTCAATAACAATAAGGTTCTTCCCATGGACATTATAAATGCGTATACCAAATTTTATGAAAATCCGATAAAGCGTATTTGAGTTATGGCGCGGACAGACAGATAGACGGACAGACATTTTTCGTCCCCCACACACAATCTCATAAAGTACCATACTGGCACTTAATAATGCTTATTGTAGGTTACTTTGCAAAATCATTCGTGTGGAAATAAGGGAACGAAAAAAATTGTCTCTGCCTAGGGGCGCTGAAGTAGCTAAATACGCCCCTGGGATAGGATTTAGGGGTTTTTCCTTACCTGTCGGGAAACTTAGGCCCTCATGGACCCCGGATATCTCTGGCCGTCATTATCACCTTCATGATCATCCCATTCGAGCTTTGCTCGGCATGCGTTTGTGTGCGACTGATCCACTGGCCTGTCCATCCATGTTCCTCCATGCATAGGCGTAACCAGGACAACCATATGGGGGGGGTTATAAAGGAATACCCCCAGGGAGAGGGGGGGTCCGGGGGTGCTCCCCCGGAAAATTTTAAAAATCAAGACGCAAAATAACGAGTTTTAAGCTTCCGGGGGTATGTTCCCGGAAAATTTTAAAAATTAAGACGCAAAATAACGAGTTTTAAGCTTCTGGGGGTATGTTCCCGGAAAATTTTAAAAATTAAGACGCAAAATAACGAGTTTTAAGCTTCCCACGCTTTATACTTGTATTAAGTAATTTATGGGCAGACTTAAAAAAATTATACAATTTTCCTTTTTTTTAATCAATGGGGGGGGTTCAAACCCCCAAAACCCCCCCCTCAATACGCCTATGCCTCCATGTTCCTCCATGTTCTTGTCTGGTCAAAAGGTATGTATGCGATCTCTAGAAACCCCCCTCCCCGACTACTCAAAAAGCTAAAAGTCAAATTGTTTATAACCACCCTTATGGAAAAGAGGATTATAATCATACTATACAGCGACTGATCGAACTGAGAAATGCCACTTTGCCTGAAACAGGCAGTATAGAACTTTCAAAAATATTTCTAAAGTTTTCGTTCTAGGAAGTGAAGAAATTGTTTTAAATGAAATGCCGATCGACTTCTACACTTTTTTATTTTTATATAGGCTATTAATAAAAGGACTTCATGAGCCAAGGCTCGTTAATAAAGCCCACACATGTACAGTTTGGCCAACTACATACAAACTGATGACAAAATAATTTAAAGTAATTAATGAACATTGCATAAATAAATACGTAAAATGGATTATACTAGTAGCCTATCTTACTTAATGACCTCTATATTTTGAGATGCTATTTTTGATCATAGAGCCAATGTACCACTTAATTCCAACCTTCTTCTTACAAAAATGAGCCCGTGGGAAATATCTTCGTGCTACTGTTGAGACTATGAATAATTAGTTAGGCCTAAATTAAAACAGAAACATCTTCTTAACAATTAACTGAGCGAAACTCGACCATTCTGCTATTCGTCTGTTTGTAAATTTGTGCGTTATACAGTTACGGCAAAACACGTTGTTCGATTTTCTTTCAATTTTGTATGAATGTTCCTTGAAGTAGGCCTAATTAAAAACACCGTTTGTGTGAGCATTTTAATTTTTTTATTCTGTTTCAAGATGGTGCCCGTTATAATGTGTAATGTGCTTTCAACGATTATAGTCAAACGGTTCATGATAAGAAAAAAAATTGAAGACTATGCTTACTTACACTCTCGAGTTCTTCCAGTACATGTTTGACATAACTGTAATAGTTTACAGGATTTTGTCTGTTTCTGTGTAAAATTGGTTGTTTAAGCAGTCACGAACAAACGTGTTGTTTGATTTCCTTCCACTTTTGCATGAATATTCCTAGAAGTCATTAAAAATGGCGTAGGCCTATGTGTTAGGATTTTAATTTTTTTATTATTTTCAAGATTGTGACCGTTTTAATTGATGAAGATCAGAGAGATCTTAGATCTTTTTGGATGCTATTTCTACTGTTCACAGAACTGCTAGTAAGAACAGTATTCATAACTGTTATTTTTATTTAAGGAAGGTTGTCGGTATTAATATGCTACATTTTATTTCAAACTGCACACTTCATTGAAATGCTAAATTGATTGCTAAATGTCCGTTACTATAAGTTGAATTTTGAAGTGTAACCAGTTACATTCCAGTCAAACATTATAGGAATAGTAAAAACTGCTCTCGGGTTTCCAGTCGGTAGGAAACCCGAGAGCAGTTTTTACAATGTATTCGTCGGGAGAACCTACAAAGCTTTATTATAGGAATAGTTGGCAGAGAGACACCTGCTAGTGTGAAACGTATAAAACTTCTTGCATACCAGGAATCTCTTAAATATACCTGGCGTGATAAGATTTTGTAACACTTGTGGGCCACGTACCATGACGAAGAGTGGACTCGGTGCATGCAAAACCACTTCCCATAGTGAATCACTGCATGAGGTACTTAATTGCATTCTGGATTCCAGAACCATGACGAGTTACAATGCCAACATCCAGGGCCGGATTTAAAGTTTGGACGCTCCTAGGCCCAACATCTTTTGGCGCCTTCTGTTCATACCGTCGATGGGGGGGGGGGGGGGGGGGGGTCAGTCGGACAATTTGCATCAAGAAAATAACCTTTATGATCACAATTTTAATTTTATCCCATAATAACATCACTTACGAAAATAATTTGAGAATCAGGTTTTTGTATTTTGGGTGTATTAAGTAAATTAAATAGCCCAACAAGGTATTGGAAATAAGTTTAATCTCTTCGATAGCTATCAAGACATAAATACATGTATGCATTATACATTATTGACATATTAAAATTAAACATTTAAGTTTCCTTCAAATGTGAATATCGTAGAGTTTGTAAAATTAGTTTAATAAGAAGTTTACTCACGTAACAAGATTGAAAAGGAAAATACTGTAGCCTACTTGATCAAACTAAAAAAAAATCAAGAAACACTTAATAAAAAATGAGTACAGTTTTTTTAAAAAGCAGGGCAATAATTGCATACACAAATAAGCTATATAAGAGAAAACTAAATGAAGACTTTTCTCAACTTAAGATAAACATTTTCTTTGTTGTTTAAAGAAATATATTTTACAGTGCGCCCCCTAGCGCGGGGCCTATTGGTAAATCCAGCCATCTCAAATGCCCAGCCCTTCAGATCAAATGGACATCAATTAGCAAGGCTTCATGAGAAGGTCCAGTAAAATAGAATTTTTTAACGATGTGTTAATTGAATATAGAAATAATTTGCCTTCGAATCCTCTTTATAAATAAAATATTGGCCTACTGTCTGCAGATGCTTTACATAAAATATATTCCCCTCGTTATGGATGGTTTTCTTGACAATACGATTTTGTTTGATTTAGGCCTGTACTGAAATATATTAGTTTTCTTGTCGAAATAATAAAACATTCAAAATACTTAAAAACCACTGATTCCACACCTTGAGGATTTAAAGTCTTTTTTTCAAGGCTGTTCACAGGAAATCCTGATGTAAGTTGTTAATTGTTACCGAGAATGGCATTGAAACCCTTGTGTTACGGTGACTTCATGCACTAACATCTTGTAATCTTTATGGTTTTGGTTTACCGGTGCGTAGTTCAGCACTGCACATAATGGCTTGCTTTGTGCTCAGTGACTCACCCAATTGCATTGCTAGGTAAATTGACTATGTAAACAGTAATGGAAGCAATGAGGCAGGCTCCATGCAAGCCTCTGAATGTAGACAGCACATTGAGCGAGTGATTTTACAATAATAACGTTATTAACGTAAGGGGGGGGGGGGGAACATACAGCTTTCGATGCTGGAAAATAGGTGAAGTTTCATTTTTTTTTTCTCAGCAATGAATTCTTCTGTAGCCTTGAAATCTAGCATGCTCTATATTGAATAGTTCTACAATTGCATACTATTTTCAGAATTAATTTAACTTAAACAGTTAATGGGTAATTATCATTACAAATGGCAGCCAAATTTTGTGAACTGAAGTGCCTTTTCTGTCATAACTCAAACATTTATTAACATTTTGCAGTGAAATTTTACATGCAAGTATATTTCATATTATTGAACAACAGTATCTAGAATCAGTGATGTAACTTAAATAGTTTATTTTTTAAAAACATATTTCTGATTAAAAATTTCTAAAAAAAATTAACAAGTGATGAATTATTTTAAAAAAATATTTACACTGCAGATAACCCAAAGATTCTAGATTATGTTGTTCATATGATATTTACAAATATATAGAAAAAGAATCACTCAGAAATATTAGTATTTATGAAAATTATCAGGGAAACGGTACTTCAATGCACAAAATTTGGCTGCCATTTTGTAATGATAATTACCCATTAACTGTAATAGTTCAATTAATTCTGAAAATAATATGCAATAACTAGTCAATATAGAGCATGCCAGTTCACAAGGCTACAGAACAATTTATTGCTGAGAAAAAAAATAGTGAAACTTCACCTATTTTTCAGCAATAAAAGCTGTAAGTCCCCCCTTAAAAGTACTAAGAATATTTAAGATTACTGATTGTTATGAATTGTTATTGTATTTTCCGTTTAAATAAACGTTCTTTTTTTTACATTCTTTCGATTTGTTGTTTATTTATATATCAGGCAATCTCTTTTACTCTTTACTGCATCAAACGCCAATAGGTTCCTCAGTATTTTAATATAGGCCTACACATTTTGAATTAAACGAATGGCTCAACAACAAAAATTTAGATACCATCGCAACATTGTGAGCAAGTTGTCACTTTAATCGCCTTACCCTTTTACTGTCATTCCGTTCTTTCATTGAAGCGTATTTTTATTTTTAAAATATAGTTTTTATTTTATTTTTATCATTTCTCCCAGTAGAGCTTTCTTTTCAATCTCAATATTTTGTTCATTATTTTTTAAATAAATTGTTTTATTTTTCTGTGTTTGTTTTTATTTAGTTTTCTTCCTCTTTTATTTCTATAATATGAATAATTCTAGAATAGACCGCTGCTTGGTCTTGGGGTTAGCATTGCTGCCTATGGATCCGCAGGCTCGGGTTCGATCCTCGGATTTTCATAAGCTAAGTTGGTCTGGAACGGAGTGCACTCAGCCTCGTGATACAAACTGAGGACCTATATTATTAACGGCCGTGGGTGTCGTAATGCTGACCACATGCTCCCAATCCTATCTGCCTATGGTAGACGATGCAGCTGTCGGATGGTAGGCCTGGACCCTCCAGGGATGTAGAGTCACGGATTTTATTTAGTTCTTTAATACATTTCAAGTTACTCATAGTTAAAGTGTACAGTGATTTAAAGAAGACTGGTTATCCATGAATAAAACAAATCAAAGAATTAAGAAAATATTCACTATAAAAAAAATATTTAAATAAAATTATTCAATAAAGAAAAACTCAAAACTCCATTACCATTATAAATGTAAAAAAAATACCTACCATTATAGGTAATGATGCTAAACAACTTTAAGAGCATTGCAATTGGCTAATTTCATTGCCTTGTTATTCACAGAATGAAAAGTTGAAAGAAACACTGAGTGAGGAACGGAAGGGAGTGGGTCATTATTTGGTAGACCTGACCCACCAGAAGAAGAGGATCAGCCAGAACATCATTGGCTTGGAAAAAGAGGTGAGTGACTCCTTGGAATTTTATTAATCTGTAGAAATGAAAACAGTGTGAGACATAGAACTTATCTCACTAGACCTTCTCTTAAATACATTGCAAAACTATATATTTCTTTATTCCACGTGATCATATCATTTTGTGAGGTTTGAGTCAAATCACATTTTGCATTTAATCAGTGTATTTGGTTTTGAATGTAGTTTACAGTAGTTATTTAATTATTTTTGTATTAGATGTGAACATAATTAATATTAGTAACCTCTGAATTCAGAATCTCTAATATTGTTTAAATTTTTAACCAAAGTCTTGAACATTAACATTTAAATAAGCACTTAAATAAATACATTTCATAATTATTCGATCAGTTGACTAATGGTTTGACTTGATGTAGGCTAACCGGTGGGGGGGGGGAGGAGGGGGGATGGATGGATGAATGACTGAAAGTGTTGTATGATGCGGATATGATCACTACATACAGACGTGTAGAAGAGAATTGAGTCTGTTATGGTTTATTTGGTAAACTACGAACTTCATTTACTTTGTCGTTCACAGACTATTTATTTAACTTTTTTCATTCTTATTGCATTTTGTTGTTGCAGGTAACAGAGTTGAAGTTCATCGCTCGCCAGAGTGCATCGCTAAACAATCAATTCAAGAAGGGCATGAAACATCTTGCAATGTGCAAGAGGAAGAAGTGTTCTGTATGCGCTTATACCAAGGCTACCTTTTGCGACTACACCGAGCGGACTAATGAGTAAGTTATTAGTGATTAGTTAATATTGTCATGTCATCATTATTACCTAGCTTTGAATGTTTATTCAAGGAATGGTTAGGTTCACTAAGCATGTTTTATTGCAGGGGCAGTCACTAACCTTAATTTTGGGAGCCGCAAATTTATGAGCTGTTAGAAACGAACCACATTGTTTTTACTGTACACTATATTTAGATTTAAGTGTTCGGCTAGACACCGGACATGATTGCTTGGCCCAACATCTCCACAGAATAGGAATCCTCAACTCAGACAGCTGCACGCTCTGCAATAGCATGGACCCCATGAATAGGCACCACCTCCTACTCTGCAACAAACTGGACAAGTCCAAACAAGAGAGACAACTAATCTCACATCTCTACTGGGACGCCAGATTCCAAATGGGCTAGATGACCCAATGGAAGACCATTGGAAGAAGAAGAAGACGATATTTAGATTTAATTAACTTAAGTGTTCAGTACACAGATTCACACACATAAGTAGTCCCAAATATCAAGATAAATCTCTTTGCACAATCTTTGGTAAGTATTTTTCTTCTGAAACCTCCTTAAAAAATTCTATGGCCGAATCACCACTTCATTTAAGTCCTTTTAGTCCTTCGTCCTCTTGCAGTTCTATAGCTCCAACTAGACTCCAACCGTATCTTTTGTAATTGGTGATGAAACAGGACAGCCATCGCCCACAACATCAACCGCAAAAGGATTTTCCAGAAATGAAAATGAAGGTTTAAGTGTTCTCAAATCATTAAATCTGCCTTTGATTTCCTTAGCAAGACCAGACATTTTACACAAATAATCTTCTGTTTCCACCTGAACGTCAGGAAGGCTTTCAGTAATTTTCTTCAAGCATTTGAAATGAGCGAATGTTTTAGTCTCAAGGTCTTTCTGAAAGAGTCTTAATTTGCTCTGAAAACTAAATACACTCTGCACTAATTCAGAAATAAGTTTTTCACTTCCTTGTAATATGTTTTCATTAAATGACATTAACTATATACTTTTTAAAATCTGCATCATATTTACTCTTAGCTTGGTTTCGAGAGCCATACGAGACTGGCTCAAGAACCGCATGCGGCTTGCGAGCCTTGTTGTGGCCACCCCTGTTCTATAGGAAGAAGTGGGGGATTGTATCTTGCCATGACAACAAGAATGCATTCTGGTATAATCACATAGAGATAAAATGTGAATAGGTTCCATGTTTCTTTTATAACAAAGGCGTGATCAAATAAATTATGTCCTCTTTATGTTCCACACATAACTGGTGACCATTGGTGTTTATGAATGTAAATTCAGTCCTCCTTTCATCTTTGTGAAGGCTTTAGTAGTTGCACTCGAAGTGCATGCTGCTTATGCTGTAGAGCAGGCATGTCGAGCAGTACTCCTAAGGTGTGAAGTCATACTCCCTTCGTGACCTCCAGAGCATAGCGATTGGTTCCCATCCCTTTGTGATGTCCAAAAAATGTAACAATTGCTTCAGTTCCGCTTTTAGGTCATGAAGGGAGGGGAAGTAGAGGTTGAGTCGACCCCAGGGCCATAGTGCCATCAGAAGAATTTTTAGGCCAATAGAGTAATCCCACTGACCTCATCGATGATCGAACCCGAGACCCTCTGGTTTGTACCACTGTGCCTCAACCAACTGAGGCACATCATACCTCTCAGTAATATGCCGATTTTAAATACAATAAAAGAAATAAGAATATTTTAATTTGGATTTTACTAACAAGTTGCCTCATCTTAAACAGAGATTGGCAAGAAAATAAAAGATTGATAAGTATGTTATGCAATGCGTTATTCTTGAAATTACAACATTGAAATCATTGAAAACATACAATATATAACATGATCAAATGTGGAATACAATATATAAAATTAAATAGATAAATATTTTGAAAAAAGAAAGTAATGGGCCGGGAATCGAAACTGCACAATTAATAATCTATTACTCAATTGTATGTAGGAATTAGCCAATCCAGTCCAGATCTTCCTCTATATTTCAACATTTCAGGGGAGGATCAATGTAAGTCTGATATTAGCTTATTTTTAGAGATTTAAGTTAGGCTATACCAAGACTTCTTCAGTTTTATCTCACAGTAGGGATTACTAATGTAATATATTATAATATTATAATCAATAGAATAAATACAGTCTAATTATGCAAAAAGAGGTTTTGTTTAAGACTTCTCATCAGTTCATTATATAGGCCGGGATGAAAGAAACCAATTACAAATGTACCTGCAGATGAAAAGCAATCTATTATGCTTAAAGTTTTAAAAGGAGGACCACAAGCCTTAATTATAGACATACGGCAATGCAAATAAGAGAGGATTATAAGACTTGAGAGGATTATGTTATTGCAAGTCATGATTCATTACTGCATAACTTGTAATTTTTGCTTCATTCAATTTAGCGAAGCTGCCAGATGTTTACTTGCCGCTCATTACCAGCTTTAATTACTGGCTGCAATAATTATTTCATTGCCGTTTTGCTTCGAAGGAGCCCACTTGTTCACATATTTGTTTTCTTCAATACAAAATAAAAATACATACACCTACCTACAGTAGATTGTATGCAGGCTTTGGAATAATGTTACCTTGCGTGCTCCCCATGCAAGTATTTTGTTCCTAAATAAGCGCTTCCATATATTCAGATATTCAGGACATAAAGGTTATCTGCCTCTTTATTTCAGATCTTCGTTAATACAAACTCCCATTGAGAGACTGAGTCGACCTCACAGATTAATGATCTCAGCAGAAGGATTAGGTCAATAATAAAATCCCAGTGACCTCATCAAGGTTCGAACTACTGACTTCTGTGCTACTAGGATAGTGCTTAAACTGTCTAAGGCCGTAGTCCTACTCCTGACTTACAACAGCTAGTGCTCTATCTCATTTTGCTTTTCTGGAAATATAACATCTCTATTAATCCAGTAATAAGACTGCTATTTGCGGAAGTAATTTTTCTTCCAAAATGTACATAGATGTGCAAGAATTTGGTTGCTTTTTAAAACGTGCAAATAATTATTTGCAAATAATATCAGTTTGTGTTTGATTTAAAATTTAGCATTATCCATTGTTTTAACCTTTTCACTGCTATTGGCATATAAAAGCATCATATCAAAACATTGTTTGAAGCAGAGATATGAGATTAATACAATATTCCTTACATAAAATATGAGGATTTTTATCCACATGTTATGATTATCATTTATGGAAACCAGCTATTACATGGAAATTTTTCTGATTGATTTTGAAGGTTTCATTTGATGACTGCATATATAAACATACAAATTCAGCTCTGAAAGAATTTAGCATTGTTCAATTCACTTTCATTTGAGTTTTAAATAATTCAAGTTCTTTGTTTTTCACTACATTAATATTCTACTTGATATGTTACAGAAAATTTAAAGTCATTCCAACATTCATGTTACATTGTTGGATTCTAATATCGCAAACAAAGTAGCTGTATCTATTTCTCATTTTCTATTATTTACACATTATAAGGTTTGGCACAGTTGTTACAGCCACTTATTTTAACAGCTTAAGTAAATGATAACACCCAAAAGAAGTGAGGGGTTTTAAGATCAAAGCTCTTGAGGATTTCTGTAAACGATTTCAGATAATGTCTTGAGTATACACACTAATTTCAGTAAATACTTCGTAGACAAGCGACATTTGTTCACTTTTTTGTTACACCCAACATAGACTATTAAAGTTTTACTTTGAACATTTCCACAAGTAGCCCAAATTTCTTCAAGAATCTGGTAAATAAGCAGCATAACTTCTTTCATGTCCCATTTAAGTCACTGTTAAATGGTAGAATTTAACTTGAGAACATGATTTGTAAACTCTCTTAACAACCGTTTGGAATTTGCTAACCTCAAAGCATTCTGAAACTGGAGTCTTATGGTGGGATTTTATTTAAACATTCCCCATTTGATTTTAAGTACCAGGATGTAGATCCTGTACAGTATACACAGTATAGTGCAATGAGATAAACCTTCCTCCTGGAGAATTAAAACAGGAAGTCTACAAGCTTCCTAAAAACATTAAACTGTCAATGTACAATATCACATTACAATATATTTCGCAGTAATTTACTTTACCTTAAAGAATTCTCCTTGATTACACATAGTAGAGAATGGAGTTTTAAAATCAAATTAAAATAATTTAAACGAAATTATTCAATAAACCTAGAAGATGCATGTATTCTGCTTGAGAATATTTTGAAAAATGGATGCATTATGTACTACAGCTATTACCTATATATATCATGCTACAAATAAGAAGATCGGGAATTCGGTTCCTGATGAGGCAAATAGGTTTTTCAACTGTTGGCCTATCCTTCAAATCAAATCAAATCAAATCTCTTTATTCCCATTAAACAATACATAACAGAAGTAATGATTGTATAGGCGTCGTCAATTGAAACTTAAAATTAAAAATATATACATATGACAGAAGAGAAATTATAAGTACACAAGAACAAATATTGTTAATACATAGAGTTAGATAATTAATTTTGCACAATACTAATATGGAAAATATTATTGAAATTCATAATTTAAAAATTCCTCTATGCTGTAAAAACAGGACATAGTTAAGAGATTCTTTAATGTAGATTTGAATCTGGATGTACTTAAAGATCTAATTGAAATGGGGAGTTTATTAAATAATTTTATAGAAACACATCGACAACTTTTTAAGGTTTTTTAATATTGACAATAAGGTTTGTTTATATCACTTTTATGCCTAGTGTTGTGATTGTGAACATCAGAGTAAGATTGATGACACCATCCTCATCCTCTAAAAAAATGAGTGTCTACATGACCTGATTAATATGGAGTCATTGCTGTAGAATTTTTATGGTATTTACTCATTAAATATTTCATTAAACTGTACTGTAGAGTATGTAGATTGTACATTAGGCCTATGTCAAAGCAAAACTTCAATTTAGATGCAAGCATCAATGAGTAGTCATGGCATCACCGGCAAGCATTAAGTCCTCAACTATCGCGAAAAAGCTATGCAGAGCTGCAAAATACGTTGATTAATCATAGGTAGCATGCTTCATCG
The DNA here is from genome assembly GCA_964059195.1 of Ectobius pallidus. NCBI lineage: Eukaryota > Metazoa > Arthropoda > Insecta > Blattodea > Ectobiidae > Ectobius > Ectobius pallidus. Next base: position 92,110,706 of record CAXKWD010000002.1, read on the forward strand.
CAGTACAATATTATACAATTATAATTTGCAAGCATTTGAATGATGCAGATTTAGCCTACAAAGAAAAATGTGTCTGTGGGGAAGAAGACTCTAACCTCGGCTAAGTAAAGAAAACCAATGCTTTCAATCATAATGAAACGGGTATAAGGGTAAAATACTCTCCTCTACTCTAATGTGAATTTATTTTCTCAAGGATAAAGATGAAATTTATCAATAATAATGAAACGAATATGAGATAGTAGATTATGGATCTGCTTGATTTAATAAAAGGGTAACATGTAGTCCTGTCATCAGTTATATCTTGAAACTTCGGGGAGTGTTTTTAAAGTAAGTATCATTTAAATATTTTGCCGCAGTGTTGCAGTTGCAATTTTGAGCATGCATGATCACTTCATTCATTAGGAAGCTAGACACAGTTGTAAGCGATCGTCACTTTGTGTTTTCCTATTGTTAGAGCGTTTTGAAATGTTCAAAACAATCATGAACAACTGTGAAGTCAGATCAGTGATTTGTTTTTTGAATGCGAGAAATGTTACACCAGCAAACACTTTTGTTCAGTAATAATTGCCTGAAACTTTCCTTTTTCCTTCCATAAAGTAGTCTAAGCAAGCAGTGCTTTTCTTTATTTCTCTCTATCTCTTCCTCTTTCTTTCTTCCTGAGTCTATCTCTGTCCCCTTCCCCTCCTTTCATTTATCTGGCAGATGTAGGTACTGTATTAAGAACACTGTGTTTACAATATACTTTCCCTTTTCTTGAACATGTGCTGACATAATAAACACTACCGGCTTGTTGAAATTTTGTGAATCCACTCTCCATATGCCGCTTTCTAAAATTGTGTCCATGTTTTGAATCTTCCCCTTCTACACTTCTTTTGTGTGTTTACTACAAGTTTAGTCCTTTCAAAGAAGATATTTAGTTTGCTACTTACACATTAGAAACAGCTGTAGGTTATAGAAGGGTTAGTGGCAGATGTGCGTGTGTATTGTGATTCAACAAGGGCTTTCCAGTCAGTTATATAATCCAAAAGCAGACAGAGAAATTTTATACTTACCTGTATGTTAGATTAATTCTTAGAATTATTGAAAAATTAGATAATATTGTAATAAAATGTTTAATTAACTGTTAATAAGACAGTGGATAATGTCAACACAAACTGTAGGCACCGACTCTGGGGGGAGGCATGGTTCATTCTGCCTTCCAATATTTTGAAGTAGGGACCTTGCCCCCAGTATATAGAAGTAGGGACCTCGACGGAATTATTCCCTATGAACCTTACATTAGCTCCTTGTGGTATTGTCTGGCATTTCTCCCTCGTATAGGAACTATTTTGATGTAAGAATGCTGTTCATGCCATTCTGAAGTGAAAGTCATCCCTTGCCCTTGCAATGCTGCTGCTTTGATATCATCATCCTCATTGAATCATGCTGATCAGCAAGCAAAGAACCACTGTAGATAAAGAATGAGTTGAAAATCACTTTGGACTGTAGGGGGGATGATCAAATGACAATTTCAAGTCAGGTTTTCTTGTAACTTGTTGGACCGCAAAGTCAGCACTTGTTTACCTTATAAATGAGAAGCTAAATGTTGTTCTGAAGTGAAATTATTCATATTGACCATCAACAAGAGAAAAACTGATGACTTACGGTACTTATCATTCATTAATAATCCAGGTGCACATAACTTACATTTCGAAGGCTACTAAAGTATAATGTTATAACATCATAAAATAAAATAAGCCTACACAAACACTTTTTATGCAAATTATTAAAATAATCTTCAAAACATCTCTGTGACTCCAACAAGCAAATCTGTTATAGAAGTAAGCTTACATGATTATAGACTATTGTTTGTTCATTTACTGTTGACCATATGCTGTTTTCATTTCCATATATGGAAGCTGAGTTTGCTTCTTGTTTGTTTACTTTTAAACTCACCTTAGAGCTTCTTTGTAATGCCATTCTTCATTTATTTAAAGCCCGACATATGTTTGTTGCAAAGTCATTTTTTAATTTGTTATTCCATTAAGAGATGCTGAAGAAATGTGGTTGAAAGTTGCAGTTAGTGAAAATTAAAGGATTTAGAAGAATTATTATTTGCAGTAAGTGTATTTATTATATTAATTACCGGTACTGTTTACATAACAAATTGAAAACATTTGCATGGTTCCACATGGACCAAATACTGTGCTTATTAAAAAAATAAAATAAAAAAGAGAGAGAGATTGAAACAAAATAAAAATAACAAACACAGACACACTAAACCTACCCCTTACAATCTAAAAGCATATATTAAGTTAATTATTTCCATTATACATCCTCACCCCCTACCCTTGCTTTCCAATTGTTATGAAATTGACGTCATAGAGCAGCCTAAAACAGACTATGTTAAGATGGAATTAAGCCTCTACTTGCCATTTTAATCTATTGAGTAGCCTAATGTATGAAAGCAACATGTGTGAAACAATTCTACCTATTCCCTCGAATTTTGGTTTTATAAATGTTCTTGTTTTATTATCAGCTTAATAACTGTGTCATTTCTAAAATCTATAAATGTCAATAATATAAAACATTAATTTTATAGGCTCAATATTCTGTGGGATGGACGATATATTTTGGCTTTTATTCTGCCATCTTCAGGTCATTTTTCTTTTTCCAGATGATCTTATTCTAATACAAGTAGAATAAGATATCATTTCAAGAAAAATCCCCTAAGTCATGGTTTCGTCCAGCATGAATGACATGGGATTTGAACCCAAGACCGCTTGTGTGCCAGGCTCATGTGCTAAGCAAGCAGTTCGTATTCAAAATGTAAACTTTTTTAGAAAATCACTAAAAGCAACATTTTTTTCATGTAAAGTGTAAGTTTGAATTACATCTTTGGAGGATATCTAGCTTAAATATAACATTTTGTTTCGATAAGATTTTTTTCATTTTTTATTTAAGTTGGAAGACCAATACATAGGCTACAAAGATAATTAACCTTCTGAAATTAATATTGTTGACTCTGAGACTTTAAAACCAGTACTGGAACTGAAACCCTAAATATAATTTCAGCATTGAATACAGGACAAACACCATGATAATGGAGTATGAAAGAAAGAAAAATCTCCAATTTCTCTTTCATTCCACCAACAATCTCCACTTCATCTTACATTTCCCCTTCATCATCATCCTGTTTCCTTTCCTGGCAGTGGGTTCACTCCTGCTGCAGAGTTTACTGCTGCCCTTCCCCATTCTGCTACATGGCCTGTGGTCAAGAGGTTGCTGGTGGTGTGCCATGAACCTGCAGGCTTCATGGAGGTACAATGGGTGTGGCACCCATGTGGAATGGTAAAGGCTTGCTGAATGTAGGGGAATTCTGTCGGGACTCATGGAGGAGTCTGTTGACGTGTGGGCATGCAACTCATCCCTGGAGGTTGGCACAATGGTCTGTAATGGTGAAGTGTTTAAGGTTATCCCCAGTCCACCTCCCGCCTTCAAGGGCACAAATCTTAATCCTAAATTTATTAGGTAACTGATGAGAATTTATATGATTTCAGCAAAAAACTGCTGGGCTGTTTCCAAGCACCTCTGCAAGACTTGCGAAATTGGATCCGGCCAGTGCCCCTGAACGCATCCACTTCTTCTGACAAGTATTCCACCGCTTCAGAGGAATGTGATGGCCCTAGCACTCGAGGGGAGAGGCGTCTGTCCACTATGTCTGGCTACTCTGCATTCCTAGGCCACTCATCCCCTTTCCCATCCACTCGCTCAGAATACTCATTCCGCAGAGCCTATTCCTCTGAAGAGACACAGACTTCCAACAGCTCACCATCTCCATCGCCATCTCTTCCTCTGGATCTCACTGCAGAAATGGCTCTGGGAGCTGGGGGAGGGCTCACCATTCCACCGTACATCTCCTACATTGATGAGGTAAGTACAATCTGTTTTACACTGGAAGGACGAGTCTTAATACAAATTACCTGGTAGAACAACTGCATATCATTTTGACTAATGATTTTTTTTCAGAATTATTTTAGTTGGTTTCAATAATTTACTGTCTTGTGGTTATGTTCACAATTTTATACAGTGATATTTTATTATTTTTTCTTTATGTCTTGAGAACATAAAGGCACATTTCCCAATTACAATGATTTCTCGTATTACAATATTCTTAAAATATTAATACTAAAGTAAAGTTTAGTTTAGTTTTATTTATCATCCTTGGATTATACAGTATGTAATATTGGATACATCAACATAACATTATTTCTTTTAAATAAAAAAATAAAAAATAAACCTAATCTTAACCTAATGTTAGTTTATATTACAGAGTTTGTTATTCTAGTCTGAAGTAATTTCTTATTTCTACAAACTAGTTTGCACAATATTGTTTATAACAGATCTATTAGGTTTTAATTCACAGAGTAGAAAGAACTGCAAAGGACTTTAATATTTGATTGAACATGTTATTATTATCTATAGATCTTTTCTTTTTAGATAGAACATTGAACAGTATAATCCCTGGATGATGTATGTTGTACTTTTTAATATTGTATTGAGGTATATAGAAATTTTCTTTCTGTCATGTATTGTAATGATGGATGTCTTCACTTAATACTGGTTTAGGGGGGCTGAATTTTATACTACATAGACCTATTGTTTCAAATATATACATACAAGGTAATGGAAGAATATCCAATCTCTTGAAAAGTTCTCTACATGAGTAATATCTTCCCACTCCACGTATTATTCTTACTATTTTCTTTTAAATTTTAAATATTCTATTGCTTTCTTCTGATGCAATTATTCATTAAATAACACTTACGAAGTATGGTGGCGGTAGGAACTTCTTTTTGTGTGTATATTTTTCTGAAAAAGCTTCAAAGTAAGTATTGTTTACTTTGTGAAATGGAATATTAGCTTTTATCTTCATCTCATACAGATCTTTATGAAGTTCAGATTACCTGTCTGACATCACTTGGTTGCTCTTTAGTGGACAGAAGATTAATATGTTGAATGTGGTTTTTACTATTGCTATGTTCTTGTATTACTCGTCTAAATTTACTATTTATATCTACTTTACATAACTTACACTCAATCCTGTCACCATTTACAGTAAGATATTCGCTCCCAAATTCTTCTACAAGTTCAGCAATTTGTAAATATTTTGATTTTCATGTTGGAGGCATTGTACTGTTTGTATGGAATTAGTCAGTGGAGTAGAGATACTTTGCACTGCAGGCATTGAGCCTAGTGCCTTGTTGTACTGTGACTATACTCATGCAATGACGTCATGCTATGTACACATCGCAGGTACCTTGCAGTTGCCGCATTCCGCAATTAGTGTATAAAGGTTTGTTCCCTACATATAATTATTCTATGTAACTTTTTTAAAATTGTCAGTGTGTATAATTTTGCCACCCATTTTTCAAATTATACCGGTATTCCAGTTTTGTTTACAGGGAGTTTTAAACCGTTTGTTATTCATATTAAATATATCTCTATTACCCACTTTGTGCAATTTATTATAATGTTGGAGCACATTGTAAAGAAGAGAATTATTATGGGAATTAGTATTTGGTTTTGGGATGAAAAGAAAGATTATGTAATTTATAATATCTATAAGGTGAAACCTAAAATTTATGTATATATATATATTTTTTTTCTTCAAGAATGTTAGCATCGTCTATTTTGTTTAAAAATAAAATATTTAGTGGAATTGTAAATCTTCCAGTTTAAGAGAAGCTCAACTGCAAATAATGTAAGTAGGCTACTGCTATGTACATTTTCTTGATCATCCATTGGAATTATGTTATTGTTATGTCACAGGCTATGCATCTCTCATTTCATCATTTTCTGACTCAGATTATTAACTCTCTTGTAACCAGGTATTTAAACAACTTGTCTGTAGAATACATGTTTCCGTTTGTACTTATATATTCTGCCCAAGAGGAAATATTCTCTATACATGTCTTCCAGGCTTTACATCTAGTAGTGATAAGACAGCCTTAGATTACCAAATTTTTCTTGGTACATCTTCCAGTTCAGGCCTGTCCAACTTGAGAGGGATTGGGGCCAAATTTATTTAGACAAGTCAACTTGAGGGCTGCCTCACAATTACTTAATTTTGTGTGACTTGAGGCTTTCCCGGTGTTGAGCTCACTTCTCCCAGAAGATGACAGTGGAGATAGCTGCCGAAAGCTTGGAGCCAATCCTCCAACTCACCCGGTTGGAAGCCCAAGAAACAATAATACATACTTAATTTTGTTTCATATTAACTTAACCACTTACAAAGTTCACCCACGAAGACTAGTATAGTTAGTTATAACTGTTTTATTGGTAGATGTTATAAACAATTTTAAAATACTGTAATATGACAGGTACAAGGAAAAGTTTTGTTTTCACAACATATAGTTTTTGTCATGTCAGTAATATTTCAATGAAAACAAAACAGTAGTAATGGTCTACAATTTATTGGGAGAAAAGTCATCTGACTCACTAATTAGAATTAAGGCTCAATGAGTGTACTGACTCTTTCACCAAGGCATATATATATATATATCCATTTCTATGTCAATAGTTCTTAATGTCAATAAGTATAACAAACCATCCTTTATGTTGTACGAATAAATCCATTTTCACAAAGGTATGTGAACAGGTGATCTGAGAAAACCTGTCATCTGAAAATTCTGTGTTCTAAAGAAATGGATCAGCTCGAAGATAAGACAGTTCATCAGAGTCCTCATGAAAGTCGTTAAACAATTTTCTTCTTTCGTTCGTCACGTGGGCCAAAATAACAACTTCCAATGCCTTTCAGTTAGACAGGCCTGATCTAGATATTTTATAAAGCCATTCTTATAATTTACTGATAATCAGATTGTATTTGTCCATAACTGTAGAAACCAGCCATTAATTGTGCATGATTTTGTAGGTCAGTACCAGTTCATCATCAGAGTCAAGTGAAGACTCGGGTCAAGGAGAGGAATCCTCTTCCTTCAACCTACTGGATGAAGCGGCTGGAGGACCACCTTGCCACTGCAACTTCGGAAATCCTTCCAACATGCCGCCAACGGACACCTCGCTTACCTCCACCTCAACTGCCATAGGGGCAGGCCCTTCCTTGCCAACCACTGCCACAAACAGGGCTTTCTCATCTGACTCTGGCTTCTCCTCAGAGCTGTACGATACCACAGGAGGGCATCGCAGCATATCCACCTCAAGGGGTGGCACCAAATTAGGGGTTACCAATGAAGATGATAAGCCTAGCCCAGGATTAAGTCGCTCAAAATGGACTTCATCCTTTAGAAAACTCATCCACAGAGTGTCAAAGAGGTAAAGATGTTGATCTAAGAATTAATATTTTGAAATTTTACTCCTTTTTGCTCACTGGTGGCACAGTGAGGTTGGTTTGGCATGCATGGTACAATGAGGGCCTTCAGATTAAATTTGTTTGACAGGATCGCTTGTTGAGAAGAAATCAGTATTTATTGAAGTAGTATTTCATGGTCGATTATGATGAAAAAATGCATGGTATTGCAATTTGACCGTATCTGAGACAGATCTTTTAGCAGTGTTGCTATGTATAACATCTATTATTTTGTAATATGTTGAAAATGTGGGAAGAAAATGTAACGAATGGTAAGAAATACACTATCTGTGAAGATATTCATTCAAATCAAGGTTAGGACTGAAGTTTTGAATCAGTTTTTCCATGCCAAGAAATTATATCCAAGCCTGTGAGCCACTGACCTTCGAAATGAATAATCATAATACAGTGTTATGTTAGTACTGTATTAATGCACCATTGTCTCATTTTTTTAAAATATGTAATTTACATATTTTCACCTTGTATTCGATTACCCATAGCTCGTTAAATATGACCTTAAAAAGTTCTAAAATATAAGGAAGCTTGGAATAATAGTTTATTAAACATCACTAGTTCTCACTGAAGAGACTAGGGTTTGATCCCGTGCTGTTCTGTGTGAAATTTGTGATGTACAAAGCAGTATCTGGCAGTTTTTTGTGTGTAATCTGATTATTTCTCTTTACAGTTGATGCATTTTCCATGTATCGCCAGCTTCTTATGTGAAAGATATTCCCACAGATGTCATGATTTTCCATCACTTTGGTTAAAATTTTGGTCTTCAATAAAGTCTCATTCCTGACTGGAAAAATTATAAAATGCAATACATTAAAAGAGAAATGACAGATCAGCATTTAAATATGTTTTATTTAAACACTTTGTATGCGTAATAATTATATTTTATATGCATATTACAAAATATTTTTCACACAAAAGTTCCCATATTTTTAATAAATAAATTAGACTATGATATATTCAGCTAATACAAAATTAATATCCGTGGCTTAAAATTTGTTAAAATGGACATGCAAAGGAAGACTCAGGAAGACTCAGGAAGACTATTATGAACATATAAATCATAAAGCTACCAATTGTATGAATGTATACATTGGAATAAACGATTAAAGGAGATTGACAAGGGCATTGCTAATTGTATTTAAGTAGGAAGGAAGAATACAAAAGTCTTTCTTCATGATCTTTACTCTCGAATCTGAAGGTCCCTCGTTTGCTATGCATGCTTGAGATTGTCACTGGAAGTTCTCTTCTAAGCAAGGTATACAAGCTACCGGTAGTACATGCACCGGCACTCTGATTTGTTTCAGGGCTATGAAATTTTATTTTTTTAAGAAATGGTAATGCTGTTTGGTCTTGATGTAGTACCTGTTTACGGAGGTATACAAGACAGATTCACTTCCTCACAATGTTGGGAGATAAAAATTTTCATCCTCTATTTTATTAGTTGATTACTTATTTCTGGATTAACACTTAATTGAAAACTATTAATATTTAAGAATTATATGAGTGTTTTGAAGGACTACGCATGAGAGAGTGAGGTATGCTAATGTCCTTGTATTTTGGCACCTTATACCATCAAAGTCACTAGTTGCTATTACCATGCACATTGTAATGCTAAGGCACAAGGGTGTTACACATTCATTCTGTTGTTCATAGACAGTGGATTAATTTACATTTATCATAGGCAGCATTGTGAGATCATAAGACTGCTTAATGTGATAAGCAATATTCCGTTCCTGTTTCAATTTATCTGATCAATTACTGTGATGGTTTGTCTGTGTGGCAGTGAGTTTGTATTTGATATGTTTCCACATTCCATGCTTGGCAGATCAGCATTTAGGAGATTTCCCATCCTGAAGAAGAAAATGGAATATATATAATCAAGAAGAACAATAATTAGTAATTCGACAGTAAAAGGCTTCTGTGGTCCGAGTTAGCACTAAAATCTTCTTTGCTTCTGGGTGCCTGCTATGTTATGAGAATATAAACAGAGACAATAATCTGTGGTTCATGAATGCTTATATATCTATCTGATATGTAATGTTCAAGAAGTCTGCTGACAATTCGACCATCTTTCCATGGTCTTGATCAAGACTGCTGCATCAAAACTTCTGCAGACTTCTTACACATGACTAAGCAGATATCCTGAAGCTAAGAAGATTTTAGTGTTAAGTTGTGCCGCAGAAGCCCACGGTCATAAAATTGAAATATTGAAAGAAAAAATAACGTATACAGTGAAACTATTTGTGTTATTTATATTAATTTAAATGTCCATGTTTAGTCAAGGAGAATCTTGCTTTGTATATTTTGTTTCTGAAATTCTGGTTCAATTAAAAAAAAAGTTAATCTCCATTCACGGTGATCAGTTCAAATATACGTAGACTAAAACTTTTGACAGGTGTGAGCAGTGTAGGCTTGCTTATGAGTCTTGATAATCAGAAATTGTGAGTTTCACAACTCACAAAGGAAAAAGCAAGTTTCTAAAGATTTCTTAATATAAATTACACAGCCCAACAAAAAAGAACTTTCTGTTTGGTGTCTTAGATGTTTTACTGGTTTTTGGCTGTACTTAGTGCACTGATTCCAAATACGTGAACAGTTTTCCTCTACCACCTCTACTTTTATATAGATTGCCATTAACTTATAACCTCTTTCACTTATTCTTTGTATAAAATCTTGCTTGATAATATATTTGGATATTTGGATATGTAGGACGAAAAGTGTACGAAGTACAGAAAAACTAAAAGCTGGATTATTTTTGGCCCTTAAATTGACAGCTCATAAATCATAAACAACCGTACAATATGTGATAATATCATTTTTTTGAAAGACCCCTTGTTATATTGTTATTGTAATGTTAATGTAATGTTAGTGTGTTGCTTTTTTTCTTCACATGATTTAGAAGCTAAAAATAGGCACTGTTTTTTATTTATATCAAACTTAAAATGAGATAATATGCATAATAGTAATACCATATTTCACAAAACTAAAGCTGATAGGGCAAAACTAATGGCACATTTGGCATCAGCTACCCAAGAATAGGTATAAATTCTAAGGCACCAAAATGGCTGTTGGTCTGTGTTATCAGTATTACAATGTATTCATTTTTTTTTATAACAAAAAATAGTTAAGATATCCAATGTTTTGCTTTATTTATGGAACGTAGTATTAATAGGTATTTATTTTACTACTCATATTCCCCCCAATACATTGTATCAACTCAGTCATCTCAGTTTTCTTACTCAAATTTGATTAATAAAAAAACTTTGATTGCTTATGCACGTTAGTGCACCAGAAAAATTCTCCAACATGATTAAATGCCATCTCATGACAACATGATGATTGAAACGCAAAATTAAAAAACAGCTAATTTCTTTTGCTCCACCTTATATAAGTAGCACATATATATACTGTATATGCTCACTGATTTTACTGTTATAAATTTATATGAAACAGATTTTATTTTATAAGGTACAGATTTTTAAAAAATGCCACACATTACATACATTTACTGTTAGGCTGTGAAATACTTCTGCTTGTTGAATCTGCTAATATGATTACAGGTTGGTCTGAAATGAATGTTATCTGTTGAATGCATATCATACTGGAAAGTCTTCATGGATGTACATCATGATTGAGATTTTCTCTATATCGTACTGGTAACTCATTTTCTCAATTCAGATTATATTTAAGATGAAATGGCTATGAAAGCCTATATAAATAAAATATTTATGACAAGATTTTGAAATGCATGGAAAACTAAATGAAAAGTGTTCATAATTGCAGGTAAATATTTGAATCAAATAAGACATATACAAAAATGGTTCTTGCCGTAAATTTTTGTTAAGGAGATCTTTGTTATTGTAGGATGTCTTATAGTTCAGTATTGATAGACACAACTAATACTAAAAGCACACATACTATGATGTACAAGAATTAACATCTATGGCATTAGATATCCATTTAATTTGAAATATATTTCTTCGGAACATATATTTAGATTGTATAGTTGCTGATGGTTAGAGGAACTCTAGGGAATTCTGATTCCATTTAATTACTCATGTTATGAACAGTAACATGGAAGATGAATACTATAGTGGGATTTTTATTTCTTTTATATGTAAGAACACAGTTGGTACTTAAAATGAATCATAAAATTTATAGGAAGTTTATATAGTGAAGTTGATAAATATATATTAATACTTGAGATGGAGATTTAACATACAAAACTTCACTTAATCCATTCTAACCTGAAAATGTTAAGTTTGAATTAAGTGAAGTTTTGTTGGTTAAATCTCCATCACAAGTATTAGTATATACTTAAAATGAAACTATGTTTCATCTTATTCTTAGGTGAATGTTTCTTCCTAGTTTGTCTGTAGCCTCAATTGCATTAGTGTTCATGTTTGTCCCCTTGTAGTTCAGTTTAGAATTACTGTCTAGGTCATGAGTAGGCTTATACCCAACATTCCGTATAATAACACAAACATTCTTCTTACCAGTGATAAGTCAGTCGTATTACAGTTCAGGTTTTGCATGATCTGTTCCCACAATATTTTTACGAGTATAGTAGAAGTCCAATATAAAGTGGTGCAATTCTTAGAGAAGACATTTCACTCCTGCCTTGTAGCATTGTAGCTATATTGAAATAAGACTTTGGGAATCATAAGATGGACATGGAAAAAAGTCAGTGACCTAATGCACTGCATATATCAGTTATTCGAATAATTTAAAACAGATGCTGTATGTAAATTATAGTATATCATGCTACTAGTGCATAATTCATTAAGATGAGAGTATGTTTATGAAACATGTGTAGCGACTTTCATAATTTTTATACAAGCATCTTAATTACCATTAAAGGCAAGTTGCCTGCAACTGTTGAGTTTTTTTAATACCTCATAATTGATCAAACAAAATGACTCTCTCTATCTTGGCAATCAGTTGTTAATAAGTTCTCGTCTTTTGTGAAATAAGGCATGCAAAGAACAGGTCTTCTCGATAGTTGAAGAAAAGTGATACTTCATTTTGCTGAACTATGTTTTACACTTTGACATTAGAAATAATTTCAAATTCTTCTTTCATCCACTTTATATGTGACTTTGTTTACCATTTTTTCATTCAATTGATAATTTTTTAGTTTATCAGTAAATCTTTATTACTATTCTCTCACTAATTATCACTTTAGTTTATGATATCACTCACTGAATACTCATTCCATTTCTTATCTTTACAACCTAACACTCAAAATAAAATTCAAGGCATAGAGCAAAATTTGGTTTTGGAAATTTCCATAATCTTGAAGGCTAAATGTCCCTGATAGTTACTGTATTGTATTTAGTACATGTTTTGACATTCTTTGATTCCTGCGGGATCAGAACGATATAATATATAATTTTAAAATAAAAGAACACTCTTCACTGAAAGTTGTGTTGTTTGCCTGATAATAAATTTTACTATGGAACTGCTCTTGCAAGTATCTTCAGTATATTGGTGAATTTTTAAAAATGTTAAAAGTCACTAAACTATTATTTTTTAGTGAGGGATTACTTTTCCCCCATACTAAATATGAATTGATGGTATATTGGACTGCATTAGATTGCTGTACTTCTTTCATAGAATTCTTCATTATCCATTTAATATACAATTGGTGTTGTTATTATGAGAAAAAGAAATGCGACCATAATATTACCTAGATAACAGTAATATCAGAAAGGATGTAACACAGAAAAATCACATAGGATGACTTGCTTCTCCTTTAATTTCTTGTGGTAATATTTCTTCATTTTTTACCTACACAGACCCCATCAGTCGAACTCAACTCAATTTATTTTCTGTGTTTTTTCATATAATTACATGTTACATATTACATGAACATCAAGTCCTTTCCTAACATGCCAGTGGGTATGCCTATTATTAAATTAGATACAGTAGGCCTATTTTACTTTAATAGCAAGTTTTCCACTTTTCAAAGCTCAATCTTTTTTTCAATGAAATTGAATCAAACATAAGATATCATCCAACATACATAATAGTCAAAGCTAAAAATGCAATTTTCTTATAGAACTAATAGACAGTACATAACATTGTTGATGATTGCCTTTTTTATGGCTACAATTTCAGTGTTGAAATATTTAATAAGAAGCACATTTAAGCACTTAAGGATGTCATCAGGCTGAGAATCTGAGGAATTTGTCTTAACTCAGGTGATTTGCAAATACCAAATTGTAGAAAACACACAAATGAAGGTCACAATACCAAAGGATACCTTTACTTTTATTTTCCTACCTTATATGGAATTTTCAGGTCTCTTATCATAGAGAAGTCAAATGATGAATAGTTCATTTTCCCCTATAGTATAAGATTATTTCAATATTCTGAGGAAAAATGTCAGTTTCTGTTATGTATAAAAAAGGTATTGCCTACATCTGGACTGACTTCTTAGGGCTGCTATAGTAATTAGGAATATTTTTTATTTTTTTGTTCTAATCTTGAAGATAATTATTATTATGGATTATTCATTTAAGAAATCTGATAGTGGAGCGTAATGCAAAATCGAAAGTGTATTAAAAGCCTTGATTATTCTTAGACTGTTGTCTAAGTGTGAACACCATATTGGCCTCAGATTGTGCAATTTGTGTTGTAGCCTTGAGTACAAAAAGATTTTGGGTATATAGAAGTAAATTGTTTCTGGTATGGTTTAACTTGGTTATAATGTCTTGCTAGTTCCCAATCTAGGCTTGTATTCCATATTAGTTTCCAGTATTTGTACTGTTTTTCACTTTCAGCAAGGATATGAAATATGAACGATAATGGGGGATATTCTAAAAAAAGGAGTATGAAGTTCTTACTGGCAGATTTCAAGTTTGCACTTGCATTCGTATGCATAAAAAGCATGGGGACTCCCCCACCCACTGCGCCCACGTGACATGACTCTCTTTGTGCTCTGTCGCTTAGTGCCCGCTTCAATTCCGCATGCAGTAAAGACCGAGTGGAGGGAGTATTAAGTAGGAATTTGTGAGCTACCAAAACAGCACACTCACTTCTCTCACAGCATGCTATTAGGATCATTCGCGTGGAATATATGGACATTCCAGAAGGAATGAAAACTACAAATTTTTAGTCTTAATCCATCTATCAGTACTAGGTACTAGGGATTTAAAAATTCTGTTTAAATTTTGTAATTGAGGTGCTTATGCTAAGAGCTAAACTTTTATTTGAAATATTTTTTTCGAAAAAAAAAAAATTCTGACGGGTAGTTACAAGGCAGGCATCGTTCACAGAAACTCAATCTTGTCTGGTGAACGGTAAAGCTTTGCATCAGGCTAATACAACTGAATACCTATTCTCTGCAACACGGCCTCTTATTCTATATTAGAATTTGAAGAAAGGTGTACTGCCACGCTTAGGTTATACAAAAGTATTCGAGTGCATTTATTAAGATTTTATTTGGATTGTGTATCCTTAAGGGATGCGGCACGAGGTACGGCAACGACTTTCTTTTCATTTTTACAAGCACTTTATTTGACGAAAATTTAATTTTTCTTAATTTTCTCGAAATAGTTTTAACAATTTTATAGGCTTATTATGTAGGCCTACTATAATATATTGTAATAAGTACTATTTGAAAAACTTCTCCCAAGAAATTCTCTGAAGGCTAGTTATAAGCCATTCATTTTATACAATATAGACTTGGATTTTTTGGTCTTGCCTCGCGAATAATACGACTTGGAAACGAGGCAGATACAAGTGAATGCGCACTACTGCAATACAGCCGTGTACTCTACACTAGAATAGGCTATATTAAGAGTAGAGGGAGTTATATGAATGTTTCATATCACATTTAAAAATACTAATTACATTAAATGTTGCAATTATGTTATGAATTTTCATTAAACTAATTTAATCCTAAAATATTATAGATTATGTGATCCTGTACTTCTTCCATTGCGGTATCTGATATGATGATGTAAATGACCATTCTATGCAGTCCCTTCAGAGAGAGCAGAAATAATTAATTGTCTTCCTCTTCATAATGCTGATCTGGCATCTCCCACTGCGAGAAGACCCTTGTTTATTTTCGTAAGTTTGTTTATGCAGGTGCATGTTTCGTGTGGGTTGGGTGAGCATAAAGTGATAGCCGGTGAGTCAGAACTTTCTGTCGTTGCGGTGTTATTTTGCATAGGACTTGTGAGTGACTACACTGCTCAGCAAGTAGTCGCTCATACTTTATGCTTACTTTTTTAGAATATCCCCCAATAAGTTATAAACTACTCAAGAAAAGTGTCTTACATAGAGGAGAAGATAATGACCTGATATGAATTTGGTTCAATCAACTCAAGAAACCAAATGTTTGAATAGATGGTCCCTTTTTTCGTAATGAATCAAGGAAGAAAAAAATAAAAGCCAAGGAATTTGCTGCATTGCTTGTCGTAAACAAATCTAAAGCATAGGACTATGTTTAAATTTTAGTAAAAGATTAACAAAAAGATTGTAATTGTGCTGATCTACTCTAAATGGATATATACTTTCCTGGACAACAATAATTATAGTTTCTTGTTCCTATATGAGCTATGATACTTGCTGTTTTTGAAAAAGTTTCTTCAAATTGCTAATATGTGTATGACATTATAACCGAGTTCCACAAATACATTGCATACTCTTTAAAATTCAGAAACATGCTCCTTACTATTTATTGTATTAAAAATACAGCTGACATACTAACTACTAATTATTATGTTTAATTTGACTGCCTGCATGATCTAGAGGTTAGCATCGCAGGTCTGTGTTCGATCCCTGGTACCTCCTTTGACTTTTCTGAGATAGAGTGGTCTGGAATGGGGTGCAATCAAGCCTCGTGACACCAACTGAGGAGCTACTTGATAAAGAAGTTGTGGCTCTGGTCTCAGAAGCCATCATTTAACATGGGAGTAAAAGCATGTACACCACATGTCCCCCAGTCCTGCCATTTGCCTATATATAGGTCAGATGGTTTATCTTGTCCCAGGATATAGTGCCACAGAGTGTTTTTTTTTTATTTAATTTATTTTCAAGAAGGAATGCAATATAAGGAATTTAAAAAAATTGAATTTTCTCAATTTTCTTTTTCAGGAAATATCAGATAAGTTAATTTAAAACTATTTATTGCTAGTAAATAATATGTAGTGGTTTCTGAATTTTTTAGAGTTTTTTGAAAAGTTGTGAAATTTGAGATTATCAGATGGTGTTGATGAATAGTACATTTGGTTTTGGATAAAAGAGGCCATTGTGTGTAGTAGTTGAAAGGATAAATAAAATGTAAATGGTAGTGAAATTTTGTTAGC
Organism: Ectobius pallidus; assembly: GCA_964059195.1. Taxonomy (NCBI): domain Eukaryota; kingdom Metazoa; phylum Arthropoda; class Insecta; order Blattodea; family Ectobiidae; genus Ectobius; species Ectobius pallidus. The sequence goes on from CAXKWD010000002.1 coordinate 92,127,389, forward strand.
GAGACAGCAATAGTTTCCTTCCCTAGTTGTTACTTGTTAGAAGTGACATGGACTGATATGAGATCTTTCCCTTATTTACCTCCCTCCTTTATTCTTGCTCATTTTCTACCTGAAAAGTGGAGAGCATAGAAACCTCCCTGTAGTAATTGTTGGAATCTGTTTTGTATGTAGTACAGTAATAGCAATTCCAGTAGGGAAATAACACCTTATCATGTCTAAAGACTGGGGACCCATCACATAAATTAATACTTTTTTTCATCGTCTAAATCTAGAAGTTTTAATGAAAGTTTAAAAAGCAGAATGGGTGTATGATGGGTATGGTATTTCTCCGTCCATCCATCCATCTCAACTTAGCTGTCGTGTATCCTGGTGCAGTGACAATGAGTCTGAGCTTGACAATTAAGTGCTATTGTTACGCTAGTCTTGACTCTTTAGGAGTTCACTAACAACAACAGGCAATACTGCTGTAGAAACTGGACAGTTTGAGTTTGAGCTGAAAGATTTAAAGATTTTCGTGTGGGATATATATATACACATACATATATAAAGATTGTGTACTGATCAGATGAAATCACCAATGGGTGATAAGTTTCAGATCGCTGAGGAAAATTTCAATGAAAGAGCTATTTCTATTAATGTTTTCATGTAAGTGCACATTCTGTTGCTCTAGCCTCCGAGTGGAGGTTTCAGTTTGTAGAACTAATTTAGTTATGCTTATTTTCTGAGAGATAGCAGAGGGACAGATGATAATCCCATTGCCTCAACAACCCTTCAGAGAAAACTAAGATATTACTTGCACATTAAAGAACCGAGGAATTTTGTTTAGAGGCTCTAAATTAGGTTTCTCCCTGGAAGAATCCTTGCCCAGGATTTTTACATCCTAAAAGATCCATTGACCACAGCCGGGTTTGAATCTTTTCAGGTCTAGAGGCAGTGTGCTACCTCTGCACCACCATGATCAACTGTTTAAAATTAAATAATGACATGGATTAGTTATTAATCTTGTACGTCTATCACTTATTCCCTCTGTAATATTATTTGTGGCACCACATATCATATACTTCAGTATCAATAAAAAAGGTTATTGAATGCATTATATTTCTTAAGAAAAATTATAAACATAAAGGGATAATGTAATCTTTGCCAAAAGAAACACTTTACTGTATATATTTATAAATAAAGTCGGAATATTGGAATTACAGTAAATGTGTAAATATTTCTCTGGCATCATACAATGAATTCAAGTCTTATTTTTAGCTAACACTGTTACCAAGTGCATACTCTCTCAGGGCATCATTACTGTTAGAATAAATAAGATCAAATAACGTTTATTATGTTTCGAAGAATGAAAATATTTGCCAGGAGTAGTGTATATAAATGCTAAATAAACCAAACTTTTAATTATATTATTAAAACTTCAAAATTTCATAGTAATGTACCAGTATATCCCAATTATGATACCGGTATCTTAAAGCAGGTGTACAAACGAAGTTTATTAACATCTTGCTTCATACAAATGAAAAGAACTGTTTAAGGAACTCCCTGCAATAAAAGCAAAGTGAGATCAGTTCATCCTTACTAGGACTCAATATGACATTTAAAGTATTTTATGTAATTGTCTTTGCATTTAAGAGTTTATGCCAGCAATATTTAAAAAACGTTAACTTTTTAAATGCTTAAGAACAGTATAAAGGTGATAAAAGATGTGTATTTAAACACTAATAGGTGCCTGCGGCTTCGACCGTGATGATTAATTCGAAGATAAAAATTTAGAGCAAAATAATTAAAACATTTTATTTATTAACCCTTACACGCAAATCATTAATAAACTAAATGATTAATAATTATAATGAAATAGCTAAAAATCTGGCTTTGGAGTGCATTCCACGATTAGAAAGCGCTGCTTGGGAAAAATTACCTCAGATTCGAGTTCCCTGGCCCAGAAAACCCATGCATAGCATGTTCCGTCCAAATCAATCAATGTTTGCCCATTTAGGACTACCTTCGTAATCCCTCTTCCGTCTATGTTGAAAATTTCAGATGTCTGCATGCCTTGACATTATAAACAAATGAATCGACTAGGATGAGCTCACAGAATCGAAGCGATCAATAATTCCATGCAGTATATTGGAAATATCGCGATGCTTTTATTTCCAAGTTATGACAAAAAAAGGCAAAGCCATCTGCAAGTGATTTAATAATTGAAATGTATTACTGAAAACTTATGCTTCGATAGCGCAAAAATTCACGTTTTCTGCCAGTTTTTCACTCATAACTTGCGAACAAAAGCGCAAATTTAAAATCTGGCTTCAAGGTGCATTCGTCTACCCTTCAGTCCATCTATGTTTAAAATTTCAGATCTCTGCTTGCAATAGATTTCACTGGGTATCGTGCATAGACAGACAAACACTTTCTCTTATTATATAGATTTCCATTTCATCCTTGTGAATGCAAATTGTAGCAGATAATACTATAATTATAGGAATCTAAATAATTTGGTAGAAAAATGTGATGGGTCTTTTGTCACAAGAATCACATAGTTCCATCCGCTACATCCTTCCAACCAAGAAGGTGGCATTAGGTAAGTGTCCTTAATGTCAGAGTGGTGTTGATTGGATCTCAGTGTTATGGGTGGAGGTATAAGCACATGTTTTGTGTTATTTGTGTCAATTTCTTGATACGGTGATTATTCAGCGGCTTGGGCACTTTGAAAATAATAGCTAGTAAATACCAATTTCTTTTCCTGTTATGTGACCTAACTTGTGTTTTTAACATGCTTATACTGTATGATGTATTATTTGTTCATAACGTTTATGTTATTTGATATTGACTTCAAGTTTTAATTTTTTGTCAGGAATATTAATCACTACCGGTATGTGATATATCTAGTGATACTTGTTCAAAAAGAAAATCTCTCAATTTTATTTTTTCATAACCTATTTCTATTTTAAAAGCAATTTTCTTTCATGGAGAATTATGTATAAAGACATGTTTAGATACTGGTACTATTTTTCTTTATGTGCATGTTTCATTTAAGTATCATTTATGGTGTTTATTTCAGTATTATTGAATGTTAGAAACAAGCATCAAATACATTAGTTTCACAGTATTAGAGCTGATGCAAGGAAACTTATAATGTAATAGATGAAGTATTAATTCCTTTATAAAATTCCATGAGAAAGTACTTTTTACTTTATGAAGGAGAAACATTTTCTTTTTACTTTAACCTTTGGCTTTGAAGGGGGGGGGGGGTGTTGAACCCACAACCTTTTATTTTACTCTTGTTTGTTTCATATAATTTTTGAAGAACTACCTCCTTTTGATTTATTGTCTTTCAAATACTCTACTGTATAAAATAATTGTGTCATAATTTTGTTTTTAATTATATTTATTTGACTGTAATAAATAAAAATATTAGTGTGAGTTTGACAGAACTAACATGAGAAAATAAAAAAACAAACAAGAAAAGTATAGCAATTTGAGGAACATGTTTCAAAGCTCAGAGTTCAAAATGAATAGCAAAATAATAAAATGTTCACTTTTCTCATTTAAAGTCATTTCCTGTAGGTGAGTTTGATGACCCCCTGGGAGTCTAGCAGGGGCATCACCAGGAATTTTATTAAAGGGGCAAACCCAATACAATTCCAAACACAACGATTCTTACTTATTAGGCTAAACTATGCAGTAGTCTGTAATATTAAGAATTAATTTACTATTGTGAACAATAATAGTGATATTACAACAGTAAATTTAATATCTGTACTGCAAGTTAAATTCTCATTGAGGTTCATCCATATTCAAGCAATAATTTATGAGGCAGGTATCAGTATTTTATTATTATCAATTGAAAATCAAATTCAAATAATTAAATATATAAATATTCACATAGTTTTCTGATCCCTAGTTTTGAATGCCAGCTGAGTTTGACGAGGCTGCAAAGTTTTTAAATTAACAGATTATGTGCTTCTGAGCAACAGCCTAGGTGAAAGATTATTACAAATATAATCATGCAGTTATAATTGTATACGTGCTAAATTCAGTATAAAAATGTTTCTATTTTTTACTCTCCCTGCAACAACTGCAGCTTGACAGAGGCAAAGTAGGCCTACCAAAATATTAATGAGGCCATACAGCATTCCAGAGGAGGGCATCTACCCCCCCCTTGCCCCCCCCCCCCCATGCGGTCTAGGGCTAATATGTGTATTTGCAACATGTTCCAGAGATCACAAAAAGAGTTTAAAATGAGTAACAAAGTAAAAAGTTCATTTTCCTCATTTAAAAAACACCTCATCTAGTGGAATCCGTGGCCCCCCCCCCCCCCACCATTTTCATAGTGTGTGAGACAGAGAAAATCTCAGAGTCATAGAGATAATATTTTACTTGAAATTTTTGGAGAAGTAAAATCTATCAATTTGATTTTCAAGTGTAACTTTTAATATAGGCATACTTACAGTTTTCACAAAGTGTGTAAATCAGTATAATACCCTACTTTTGTTTTATTCTCTTATAAGCCAAGCTCAACAGCATTACAACTAATTCAATTTAATGATTTTTTATTAGTTTAGGCAGAGAACCTGCATAATGAAGAACAAAAGAATAAGTACATTTATTGTTGTTTTAGGTCTTAACTCAAATTTAATGTAGCAATTAGCAATATTAGGAAACTAAATTTCATTAATGAGAATCAATATGGAAGTAATTCCAATAATAGGTAGCTACTAATTTTTTCAGATCGTACTTGAAATGCTTATCTTAGAATAATTATAGAATAGGCCTACATACATAATATAGTTTTAGTTTATGAAAATGCACAACTTGAGTTATAATGAGCTGCTAAACCTCAAAAAGACTTCCATGTCCTAATGACAGGTATTGAAGTGTCATTATGGATAATGAAAGTCATATGATGGAGGAAATCCAAGAGCATCAAAGGTTGTGATTATGTGTAAAAATCTTCTCTTGTAATTCTTACAAATAAAGCCTTTGCAAGCACTGACTTAATGCCTTCTTATACTCTCCATTCAGACATGGCCCACTAACATTCCACCAAACATGTAATTGAACATGCATACATTGACGCCATCCATTCAGACATGATTATTACTGTAATGACTAGGGGGCGGATTTCTATGACCTAAAAAATAGGATATATGCATGCATTTATGACCTAAAAAACATTAAAATATGACCCAAAAAAAATTTAAAATATGACTTTACCACATACACATTGTGTATATTTTTTTAAGTTTCATTACAATACATTTTATTAAAATATAGTGTTAATTAAATTCACTTGGAATGGGAAGACACAATGAAGTGAAATAATATTAAACACATTATCTTCAAGAACACTCTCTACTTCATTAAATTGACTACTTACTAGTTAGCCGGCTTTCAGGTGGACCTTCCACCCATCGTCAGACTATGTCTAGACTATGTCCCACTCATAGTCTGACATAGTGGGACATAGTCTGACGATGGGTGGAAGGTCCACCTGAAAGCCGGCTAACTAGTAAGTAGTCAATTTAATGAAGTAGAGAGTGTTCTTGAAGATAATGTGTTTAATAGTGTTAATTATTTAAAATATCTGTAAATTCTGAAAAGGTATCATTATAATGCAAAATTTACAAAATATGATACGAAACTTCAAAATTTCTTTAATATGCACACAAATATGCCAAAAATATGACATAAATATGCATATTCATACTAAATATGCTACAATAGCTGAAAATTTCCTAAATATGCAGTTATATGCACAATAAAAGCCGTTCCATTTTCACCGGGATGCTGGGTTTAAATTAGTCAGAAACCTGAAATAATGCAAAGGGGAAAATATGACATGTCATAGAAATCCGCCCCCTAGTAATGACTATTTATTTCAATCTTTGTTTTGGCGTTAGTTCTTGAGATCCATCTTAAATGAAGATTGCAAACCCTAAATTCTCTGAATATTACAGTGAAATATCCTGCCAGATTATTTCGGGCAGTCTGTGTCTGATACGCTACATTTCTGAATCTACACAATAATGTATAATTACTTGAATTTAAATTCATTCAATAATTTTTGTGTGATTGGAAATGTTACACTATTGGGACATGTTTGAACAGGTGGTATAAACAGGCCTTTACTCACCATCTTTAGGGGGTTTCTGTGTTTAGCTTATAATTTACATGTTCAAAATACCCGAAAGATAATTTGTTTCTCATAATGCCTTTTTCTTATATTACATTGTCAGTTTTTTATAACATTTTGCAGCTTTTAGAAACAGTTTTAGCTTGGTGCAGCTTTGGTCTTTGCTTTGTGTATAATTGGTATTTCTATTTTTCTATTTAATACACAGTCCTATGACCCTAGGAAGCTGGAGTAAATTTGCTTTCTTTCAGGATTAGTAAGATGTTCAAGTTAAGTAAGGGTCATGATTAAGTTTAAAATAAGCATGAAAGCTAAAGTTTGAATCTAGTTTACTGCATATTTTGACATTGCTCGTGATTCTTCCACATTTCTAATATAAAATTCTTCCATAACTTATAAAATTAACAGTGTCGTCAATAAAATATAATTGATATTTGTTATTCTTACTTGGTTGACCAAGGAAGTTACTTCAAGGACGCTTAAGTTTATGGAGTAAAATCCTAAGGCCAGCCGATATGATTGTGGGTTTCTTGGAAGTTTTTGCATTTGCCACTAACAAAACAAATTATTGCTTACTCTTTTCATTTTTAAATATAAATTTAGAACTTTCCTACAGGTTATTAGTATTCTAATACAAGACAGTTCCATTGGGTTTGCTAATTGTATTTAGATGGAAATTTAAATTTGGATTACGGAGATAAGGCATATTCTGGTGCTAATTACCTTCCAATTAAATCCTTTCAAAATATTAATTATGCTGCACCATACATTCTCTGTAAAAATCATTTTTGATTCAGACAACCGTTTGGTTAAATTAAATTAGAAGCTAACCTCAGAAGATTCTCTAGTTTCCTCCACTGTGTTAATGTAATCATCATCTCTGGATATCTCAACTGGTTGAGAAATTCAGAGCTTCACCATTATAACTTATCTGTTAACTTGTTGAGAATGTTTGTTGTGTGTTAGTGTATGTTGTTACTTGTGTGTGGTAGTGGCATCTAGCAGATTTTCTTACACTTTTCAGTATGCTTTGTATGGAGTGTTGGGTATTTCCTTGATACCAAGGAATTTAAGCCTTCAGTATTGAGACTTAGTAAATATTTCATGTTATAATATTTTTCGTTGGGTTTAGTAAGTGATATATAAAGATGAAAATGAGTTAGTAAATTATGGTACTTTATACTCAAAAGGTCAATACCAGCACATTATTTTCTATTTTAGTAGTTTTATGAAATAAATATTTAATAGAATAATTAATGGTCTATATTAAGGGTCAGTTTATTTTGTTAATTTACTAATTATAGGCATTGAATATACTGTAAACATTGTGAAACGCAGGGATGTAAGTACTTAATATGAATGTTGGAATTTTTTTTAGTCTTGTTAGTTAACTATTTTGAAAATAAAATAATACCGTAACTAATAATTCAGGATTAAGGATGTGTTAATCAGATTCAGTCTTCTAGGATATTGTAAGATAATAATAATAAGCCTGGTATTTTAGTTTAGATAGGCATACTAAATTTTTAGATTATTATTGACTCATTTTCGTTGACTTGATAACTGTTCTTAATGTTTGTCAAGACTTGGTTAATAATTATTGTGTGATGAAATAATTAGGTACCACAAACCTCTTTTCGTAATCAGATGAATTCTTATGTGACTAATCTATTGTTTCATTGATTTTTTCCGAAATTTAAAATTGAATGAAGTAGCATACCACCACCTTCTCCACAAAATTGGTAATTAACTCCCATTTCTTGCATAGATTTCCAATCTTTCCATTTGTTTGTCAGCTAAACTATTTTATGTTAAGTGGCTAATTTCCATTTGGCTAAATTACCAGCCATCTGAACAATAATCTAATTCACTAGAAGAACTGCTAGATGTAGAAATGGTGCAACTCTTTATCTGTGGTGGTTGAAATGGACTTGTCTGAACATATATTATTTAAACCTCAATGAACTGTTACTGGTTTTAATACTGTCTGTTTGTTGTATGCTCGTGGATGTTATTTTTGTGGTCACTGAGTAAAAAGTTATGAGAAACTGTGCCAGTGCTGAAATCAGTAAAATGGAGACTTACGAAGACTTCTTTATTGAGCACTGGATATTTTGTAGAGTACCAGTATGTTCTTTTTTTAATGTTGTGAATGAATACAAACTTCATGTTGCTGATTGTTTCTGTGGTAATTTAATTTTGCTCCCAAGTTTCCTATTTCCATTATCCCATTTCCTTCAAATAGATGTTTGTATTGAATAGAAAATAATTGTCTTCTGTTTATACTAACCCTTAATCTATGGGATGTAGACTAATAATAGTTACCTAATGAAGTCTTGATACTTGCTGGAACATAACAGTTCAATCAATTGCTTGTGTTTATAGATATATATATCTCGAATCCTATGCCTCCATGTTGGGGTGAAGGGCCTCCAAGTGGAGGTTTCTGTTTACCGATGTGAATTTTGTTTCGCTTATTTTCCTAGAGAGGGCAGAGGGACAGGTGGTAAGCCCATTGCCCCTTAACCCCCCTCCGGAAACTAAAGTATTACTTGGATGTGAAATGGCCGAGAAATTTTGTCCAGAGGCTCTAATTTAGGCTTGGAGTTCTACGACACGGGCCCCCCAGCGTAAAGTCCCTCCTGGAGGACTCCGTGCCCAGGATTTTTATGTCCTGAAAAACTCATCGACTGCGGCCGGATTTGATCCCGCGACCTTTGGATCTAGAGGTGGGACGCTACCCCTAGACCACCGCAGCCAACTGTGTTTATATAGGTGAAAGCAATTCATATGCTAAAATATTTATCATTTTTTGCTTGAGGTTGAGATACAGATTGAAAATCCTTTTTATTTATTTTATTTTTATATATTTTTTATAATTAATGAAAATTTTATGGCATAAAAATGCATGACAATTGTGATAATTCATGAAACAATACATAACATGAAACTTGTTCCAATGTTGCCTCTTGCGTTTTAGTCGCCTAAGATGTCTACATGCTGGCATGTGATCTAGAATTTGTCTCAGTAAGATATTACGTTGTGCAGTACTTTTTTTGCACATTGCGCTGTTGACTTCAGGTATAAGGAGATTCAAATTTGACATCAGTATGTCTAGATTGGTCTTATTATGGAAAGGAAGATTATTCATTTGCAATGTAAAGTGAGAGAAGATGATCCTTTAAGAAGAAAGTAAAATTGATGTATCTTTTGTCAAAGTCGGTTGACCAAATTGTTTAATTATTTTCAACAATAGTAATTTGTTGTCTAGGTTCATTCCTAAATATCTAACAATCATTTTGGGGCATTCCCATGTTATAGGGCACATCCAAATATTTACAATTCATTATATATAATACATATTTACACATAAAATTTAATACAAGATAAAGGTACAAAGTTAACATTAATGATGAATTGTATACAAATGTTACAATATTGGGCTTACAAATTAATTGAATTACTATCTTGCCTTATAGCTATGGGTGTAGTTGTCTTTGGTACTATTGAACATCCTATCACACTTGGTAGTACACGCCAATATCTTGAGAACAAGTTATGGGCAAGTCATTCACTCTCCAGGTACCTGAAACATAAAGAAAAGAGGGCATTATCTACATGGAAGAGATTTTTAGAAATCTATAATTTTTCTATCCGACAAGTATTTCATATCTTCCTTTTTTTTTTAACCATGATTGAAACTATTTTCTGAAATTTATTCTGTAGGTTAATAGATGTACCACTTCTTTATATGCTTTTCCTCTAAAGCAGCGGCCACCAACTCTTTGCACAATGAGTACAGCAGTAAATGCAAGCTTACCCTTTTCATGCTAGAACCATTTAGCGTGCGTGCACCGCGTGGTATACTGCCTCTCTTGAGCTCAGTGGGACCATACTCATTAGGCTTTTGAAACGTGGAATTCACAAATCATATTGGAATATCAAAAGATGATTGTTGCAGAAATGTTTTATTACATTATTATTTCATTATCATTTGCTTATGTTTTCTACAGAGGACATTCGTGGTCCTGATGTTTGTTTCAATGCAAATAATGTGCAATATATTTCTAGCAAAATAATACACACAAATTAATTCTGTAGTGTTGAACATAGTTGAAATGATCCGGATTTCATTTAATTCTATCATATCTTACTTAAATTGTAATGCCACAAGTTCTGTGAAATGAATACAAAATCTTGACTCATTCCTTTAAATGACAAACTTCTACATTTACATTATTGAATGTAAATATTAGTACTAAAGTTATATTTGAAACAAAATTCAGAGAAACTATAATCTCCATGTAGTACAGCAGCATTAAAGAACAGCTCAAATAAAGCATTTCACACAACAAAATCACTCACTAGTGGAATCTAGTTTTCTTGATTTTTGTTCTCTCTTTTGACACACTAGTTTTTCAACATCTGGAATCAATGTTTGTGTAGCGACCAGTCTGAGTTCACATTTTAAGTTTTCATCTGACAGTTTTCTTCTGCTGCTGGTTTTGTTTATTTTCATCAGTGAAAAAAAACTGTTTGCATATGTATGTAGATCCGAATATGGACAAAATGTAGGGGTCGATTGCCTACGTATTTGATTACATTCTACACCCGACATAATGCTTGGAAGCTGGCGAAAGAGATAACCACCTCTGGCAAAGAAACTGTCTCTCAGACTGACGTCACGTGGTGCACAGGGGTTGCACGGTGCAAGCCTGCTTGCACGCGCACAGAATACAGCGAGGTGAAGACCACTGCTCTAAAGAAAGAAATTCATGCACAAAGTAAAAGCAATGTGTCTGCAGGAAGGACCTTAGCCTTTTAAAAAATATTTTACTGTTTTCTATAGACTTCATAGTTGTAGGTAGTTTATTACATAACTTTGTACCAGAATTGTAAAATTTGACTTTGAAATATTTGATCTACTGTATCGGACATGCAGGTCATTCTGTTGTCTTGTTTGATAACTATGGATATTCATTACCATATTTTGTTAATTTAGTTTAATATAGTAAATTACTTCTAGTATATACATATATATGTACACACAAAAGCTAAGGGTAGATACCTATGTTTTGGATAGATCTCTTACAGGATTAATTAATCAGAAATTAAAGTAGCATTATTATAACTTCTCAGTTAATCAATACTGAAGTTTTATTAAATTTCAAGTTATAGTTTCAGAGAAAACTCATTAAATCTTTAGAGACCTCCACAGGGGTTGTACCAGTGTCAGTTACCGGTACCATTTGTTTATAATAAAGTTTTACATTGTGTTCTGAAATTAATTTGATTATTTATTCCATGATTGTGATCCTTCAGATGAGCAGAGTATGCTCAAATTATTTACAAACTTAAAAACGTATTATACTTTTTTTGAATTGTAGAAATAGGCCCTACTTTGAAAAATGCTACTAACAGTCAGTTACCTGTGGAATTGCCCTAATGTAAACTGCATTTCAGAAATTGTTGGTTTTTATAGTGTGTATTAATAATTTCTAGAAAAGACCCCATCAAAATGTTGGTTTGAGAAATAAAAAATATGGTAAATTGTATGCTACTCAAAGTCAAGATGAAGTTTTTAAATCAAACGTAGGCCTATATCTTCTATAAGGGAGATCGGCTTATTAAAAAAAAAAAGAATGTGGTAAATGGTACTGTACTTTCACTTTAAATTCAGTCTATAAAAATCTCAGAAATATTATAATGAAAAGTGAATAATTTTGTTTCAGAATTAGGCCTACGTGAATATAACAACAGAGACGTAACCGTTATTTCTACTGTTGCAAGTGGGTTAGGTTATGTTAATCTTTTACAATTTTTAATTGGAGGTTTGTAAATTACATTTTAATCCCAATGAAATGAGGCATACAGATTTTCAATATGCGCTAGATTTAGGCGGTATGCCCACGAGACATTTCATGTACCCTGTGGCTGCGTCCCTGATACAACCTACCCGACTTTTCTTTATGATTTTTCTTTAATTTCATTCATAACAGACTTGAAAATATTATTGGGGCATGAATTGTATTCTTAGTAGTTATACATAGGGCTTTTACGATAAGTTATGTTATTTTTGGGGGGGGGGGGGGGGGTCGGAGGGGGTCAGAAATGATCTGGCCCACAAAAGTACGCGCCTAAGCCTAACAACTATGCCAACAGAAATTACCATTATCATTATCATTCACGTTTGATAATGATTCGTTCAGATACTTAGTCGAGAATTCATTTACGATTTGTATTTTTCTAAAAATATTGACATTTTGGTAAATAAAAATGTCAATAGGTCTACTAAGTTATTCGGTAAAAGCTCTGGGATTATTAACTCATGTTGCAAGTGCTCATTACGCCCAGCAGAGGGTAGAAGCAGTCGATATTATCTCCTGCTGCCATCTTTTAGGGGTGGTGTGCACTTTCAGCGTGAGTGAATCCAGTCATTCTCTCTGAATATTAAGTCATTAGGACGGTTAGACCACTGTTGCACTGATCCTCTCGATTGCTAAACCCATGCAGCAAGTGCCTATTATGCCCAGCAGAGGGTAGAAGCAGTCGACATATCTCCTGCTGCCATCTGTTGCGGGTGGTGAGCACTTGCAGCGTGAGTGAATATCTCTGAATGTGGTGTGTCCAATGCCAACCCCCATGCACGGTTAGGCCACTGTTGCATTGAACCTCTCGATTGCTATTTACCCATGCACTGTATCTTGTACTTGCTAGGCTCCTGCTCTGCGTTGGCAACGGTCGCGTTGTCATGGCGACCCATTAGCTCCACCCACTGCTACATGACCGTATGATGTACACAAGTTGATAGGTCTGATTTCCTAGTGCTGGGGCAGCAAATGACGTCGTTTCTTATCTTTGAAACGAAAGGAGTACACTACATGCATAAAAGAGGGCGGGAGAGTGCAACATTGACTACAGCTGCCCTCTGCTGAGTAAAATGAGCACTTTTGCGTCAGTAAATGCTATTATTCGCTCGGGAAGTGTTAAAATATATATTATCATCTGCAAAATTTCATTAATTTACTTTGAAAATTGAATTTATGAGGAAACATGTTTAAAAAATGTAATTTTACAAGAAACTTACCTAAGAGGACTTAATTTAAATATATGTTTTAAATATCTAAAGAATTTTTTTTTATATTTTTTTTGTAGGCTATTGGAAGTATTTTGATTATTATTTTCACTGAATTGAAGAGCAGAGCCTACTGAATAAAATTAAAGCATTAAAAATAACATTTTTTACCCTCAATTTTTTACATGACCCCTTAGAAAAGATATAAAAGATATAAGATCTAGAACCCACTAAAAATTAAATTTTAATATATAAAAATTTGATAAAAACGTACCTTATGTAAAAAATTGCACAAATTGAAGGGTCTAATTCGACCTGCTGCTTTGCTCGATGTTGTTATGCAGCCTATTGGCAGACTACGACCATTTGTGTCATTGTTTGCTATAGGCCTATACAATGCTGTCAACAGCTTTACGTGCGGGAAGAATAAGCATGAAGTTATGAGATAGATGCATGAGGTTTATGACATGTAGCACAAAGTAAGTGACAGGTCAAATGTCAAGTGTATGCTGCTTAAACACTTGTTTTATAGCACAGAAGAATACTTGGTCACAACTCAATCGTGGAATTAAGCTTAGTTCTTTAATTTTCTCTCTTCTTAAAAATTTTTCTTATCTTTTTTCTTATTTGATGAAGCCAAAAAATTAGGTAGGCTACTAATTTTTTATATGGTAAATGAAGAACTGAATTTAATCAAATTGAGGTTAAGGTTAGTTCAGGTTATGTTAGTGACATAGTTCTAGCACTAACACCATCACCACCATCAAGCTTCCTGCTGTCCTTCATGATGAGACTGATTCTGTGCACCTCTTCCCTGCCTACCTAACCACATCGAATGTCATGACCAGCAGCCGGATTTCATGAATAACCAGCATAAATTACATAGATGAAATTTTAGGTTACTAGTAGGCCTACACCTAAACGATTTTCTGCGTACTCTGAGGAATAAACTGAGTTTATATGTGAATTCATGGGCGTCCGCAGAAATTTTGTCAAGGGGGGGCCAATGAACGAATTATTGCCACGACGCTACTACAACCACTTTATTATTATTATTATTATTATTATTATTATTACTACTATTCATATTTTTTGCTATTATTATTACTATTCACATTATTGCTATTATTATTATTATTATTATTATTATTATTATTATTATTATTATTATTATTATTATTATTATTATTATTATATAATCAACATCCTTCATTTGCTGTAGCTGGACTATGGCCATGGATACAAAGAAAATATCTTATGTATACGCTCACATGAGTTTTCTTATACCCTACAATTTCATAGGTTCTATTCATAAAAAATATAAAATGCGACATTTTCTTGCCTTATCTTCATTACAATAAAATGTTTGGGTATAAATAGTTTCAAGTTTAGGGGAAGTAATTATTCCTACACGCTAATATCTAGTCGGGTGTTACAGCTCGTTTTCATTCAAACAACGCGAACATACAATATTTGGAGACTTAAACCTCACTTCACGTTAGTTGCTTCTAGTCATTTAATTTAGAGGTTTATGTGTAAACAATTTCCAGGGAGGGGCAGCGGTCCTACCCTGCCCCCCCTTCCGGACGGCCATGTGTGAATTATATATACCGTATTCTAAACAACATTACAACTTCAATATAGCTTTTTTGTTTTTCCAGAAAACAACATTTGTCACTTTTCAGGAATTCGATATGGTCAGTCAATTCGATAGGCAATCAAATCATAGGCAATGTTCAATTGACATGTCCCCCTGTAATGATGTCCTTGGAGAGGAGGTAGAATAATCATCTAAACAAGTTTTTATCTACAGTATTCTTTGTATTTTTCACAGATTTGATGATTTTTGGATATGCTTACACATGGAACTAAATACTTTCTACAGTATCCTCAAAAGCTATTAATCATTTCATATCTGCATTTCAGTATCAAATATTCTAATTACAATACAGTAAACAAGTCAGTAATTCAATAATTTATACACATTCATACGTAAGCATACCATTCTCACACTATTAAATATGCTCAAATGAAGATGAATCTGAGTGTGTGTCATCATATTTAATATTGCTCCCAACGGTGAAGTGTAGGACCTCCAAGTAGAGATTGCTGTTACCTATTTGAATTTTGTTATGCTTATTTTCCATTAGAGGGCTGAGTAACAGCTGGTAAGTTTATCGGCCCCCCCCCCCCACCCGGAAACTAAGGTGTTACTTGGACGTGAAAGAGCCAAAGAATTTTGTCCAGAGGCTGAGTGTGTGTAAATGGTGAATAACTGGAATTTAGCCACCTAATATTCTATAATGGAGGTAACCTTTGGATGACTCGAGTAAGTGAAGAAAAAGCGATTTTGATAAATGTTCATATTTAACTAATTTATGATTGTTTAGTGGGATTGAAAAGTTGTTTCTGCAACATTAAGATTTACCTGTAAGGTTTAGCATAAATCAGGTCTGAAAAATGAAAGCATTAATCAACAAGTTGGTAGTTTATAACATTCCATTTGAGGAATGATCACATTATAACCATATTTCCATCACATAACGGTTTTACAACCATGTTTCAAGTAGGCCTACGGTAGTTTTTTTTATACTCGTATGTTTACTTTTTGGAATCGTAGTGGTTTCATCTTATTTCTGTATATTTATTTTGTGTGCTTGAGCTCATGATCGCTGGTATAATGAATCACTAGTAATATTCCTAAATCCCAGAAAATTCTCGAGCAAATAACCCTTGATTCCGAAGATAAAAATTATTCATTAATGTTTTTAACTATAGCTAATTTTGGAACAGATATTTTAAAAGTCTTATAGTACGGTAAAATATTATTAAATTAAACCACTATGTCATCATCATGGGCAGAAACTGCTACATCTTTATCGAGCAGTTCCTCAGTTGTCCTAAAGAGGCTGCGTGCACCCTATGTCAGACATCCCTACTCAGAAAAATCCAAGAAGGTACCAAGAATCGAATCCAGCACTGTGGATCCCTAGTCAGCAATGATAATCACTAGACCTCTAGCCTTATATTAATGCAACAGTCATTATTAAAGAGTGAAAATAGAGTAAAACTTGTATCTGGCATTATTGTCAAATATGCAAAATGATCAAAATGGGGAAGGGGGGGGGAAACATTCAGAAAAACTTCGTTCTAAGGCAGTTATTTAATGAAAATGAAACATGATGTCCAGATTATCAAACAAGTCTTGCAAATTTGTGAATAGAATTGAAAAAGTCATGAATGTAGCACATTAAAAAAATTCTGTGAGTGAATTCAGACAAAAAATAATAGAAAACATGTTTGAAACAGATTAGAAACATGTTAATCTATCTTTTTAATATTAAATTTTTTCAATATTTTGCAAATTTCCCTAGTATATAGTGAAATAAAAGGAGAGTAAATATTGCACGTACAATCTGATTCAACTTCAAACTCACAATAAAAATAATATGCATTCAGAAAATTAACATTCTATTTTAATCATCCATACCAATAAGTTATAAACATACACTCAGAACAACAGTATTAACAACATTCAAAACACATTTTAAGATATGTTTTAGAAAATATAATATCCTCCTAGATACTATTCTTGTTAGCATTGTTCACTTGTCCATAGCGTTTAATAAAAACTTATACTTGAATTTTAGAATGTATTGGAGCCTGTGGAATCTCTGGATGAAGTTGGAGGAAGATCATTTTCTTATTAACAAATTCATTTTCCCTAACATTTATTTATAACATAACTTCTTGTATTTATGTATCATGACTTTATTATTCAGCCTTAATAGTTTTGAGCCTCTAATAAATCCATTTAAATAATTAAGCATTAATTAGTACTTTGAAATACCAATCCAGTATTACTTACAGAAAGCTGTGTTCTCTTTTTTGGTTTAAGTACGGTATTCTGGTAGTATTACTTGAATGATATAGGATCATTTTTATATTTGTGAAATTGCAATTTGAATTAAATGCTAAGTTTTGTTATGTTAGCCCTATCTGGTCTATCTATCTGGCATCTATATGGGAAACCATATTATCTGACTCTTTATCTGCCAGTGGCGTAGCATGACATTGTGTTCTGGGTAAACTGGATTTTAAAATACAATTTTATAATTATTCAAATAATACACAAATTCTCATTGTATTGGTGTTTTAATAATAATAAAATAATGTTAATATTTTTCACCTTTTAGTTCACATTTTTGGTTCATACAATAGAGTAAAAAACTGTGTTATTTGTGGAATTGTCCATTTTTATTAAACAAAAACATGCAACATGGAAACACTCACAAATTTAAAATAAACTAACGCTGCACTCAATGCTGACTGAGAAATGTAATGTTTATGTTACCGTGCCCTTTCCTTATTCATTCTATTGTCAAGCTTAGTCACTCTTCAAGCGAGCAGGTATCTGAAGACACTAAATTTTCAGAACTCTCTCCAGTCTCTTTGGGGGTGACTTTATGCCACTCTTGTGAAACAAATTAGCCTGTCTTCGCAACGAGTAGGTTAACGTTTAGTGGGAGAAGTCATATAACTCGCACTTGATGAAACTCGACTGGCTGCACCATCACTCAGTCTCAGCTTGTCTTTACTGCTGCATCCGGAGATTTTGATACTGCCTAAGCACGTGGCACCACAAATTGACGCATAAAAGCAGGTGGGGTCGGTGTATGCAGCAGCGAAAAATTTTCTGATGACAGGACTAATGAATTTATAATTAATAATGACTTGGTTGATGCTGCCTTTATTTATTTGTTTATGAATCCCCTTATTTTCTTATGTTATTTAGGTAGATTCAGTCTCAAAGTCTACCCTATGCCACTGCTGTCTGCACTTCCTATATGTGAAAATAGGTTTTATGGATTATTTTTATTGTTGCAGGTTATGCTTAAGACATTATCTTTCAGGGTGATTAGTTCACTTTATAAATAAGCTATTCTTTAATTTTTGCATCATAATGTAACAAAATTTAAATTATGTTATCTTCAAAGCACAAAGGAAACTTATTTACATTCTTGATCCAAAACCTGGAGTGCTGTCTTGTAAACTGAATTGGTATTTCAAGTGTAGATATATTTGTGAAAAGAACAATATTGGCATGAAAAACCAAAGTATTCTATTATGCATTTGCAGTTATTTAAGATTAATATTAAGGAACATCATGGTACAATCTTACAATGGCTTACATGGGTGAGTGGTATTTTCAGATCATGTGGATGGACATTAATATCTACAGTAGCTCATTAAAGATTGGTGGATGGAATGAATAGGATTCTCATTACGATTCTTAATAATCCAAAAGTCATATCAATTACACTATGTGTAGTAAACTCTCAATTATGCACAGGCAGTTTAACTGCCTAACAGATTGACTGTGTTTATTTTAGTCATTATTTCTAATTTTAAAATTTAGTTACATATATTTTGTTAAGATTTTGTCCTGCACTATTGTAATTACCATACATGCATCATGGTTGCACTTTTTTCCCAGTGTTTGCAACAAGAATCTGTGATGAATGCAGGGAAAATACTTTCAATAAATAAAAAAAAGTCGGTGAAATAGGTTTTTAGAAGTGCTGGTAACTGACAACGTTGAATTGATGATCAGTCAATATATTGATCAATATACTTCATACTTATGTATCTATTGAATCTTTAATGCAATCAATATGTTATATCCTACCTATCGATAAAAGGTACTCCTACATAGTTCAATGTGTGTTTGACTTGCATAATAGTAGTGAGAGTTTTGTAACTCTGCCACTGGGAATGACAAAGATTTTCCAGTGCTGGTCCCAAGCTTGGGCAAAGGAGGAGAGTAAATGGCTGGTTGTTGAATCTTGAGGGTTGCACTGATGTTGAGTAAGTGCGAGTATTAAAACTCAAGAAATGTTCTAGTTAATAGTTCATCTGTCAATGTAGCCAGCAAATCCTACCCCCTAGGGGGATGGGTAAAGGCGAGTTCCTGGTGCCTTATAACTGGTCCTCCAGGTTGGGGGTTTGTTATGGGGCCAACAACCCTACACAGTAAAACAAACTTGTTACAAAACAAGGACAACTGACACGGAAAGACAGATATACTGGAATATGACATTAGCATAGATCACAGAAAAATTATTTGTACATTGTGACTTGAAATAACAGAACGATGCTAGGATCAGGAAAAATGACCAATGTGAGTTCCATCCAAATAGTACAACAGAGCAGATATTTGTAAATAGGCAAATGAAAGGACTTCCCAAAAGAAAATAAATAACTTGACTAAAGACCTTGATGTGATGGAAATAAGAGGATGGAAGAGTAAAGCAACTGACAGAGTAGAGTGAAGAGCTGTAGTACCAGGAAACAAGAAGATGGAGAAGAAGAAGAAGAAGAAGAAGAAGAAGAAGAAGAAGGAGGAGGAGGAGAAGAAGAAGAGAGTTTACTTGAAATAGATACAAAGAATATATGAGAAATTTTATATTAATTTTACAATTGAAATAAATAGCCAAAACAGATGTTTCGATACCACAAACAATAAAAAATCCAGCTTCGAGTGCATTTGGACCCTCTTCAGTCCATGTAAGTTAAAAATTTCAGATCTTTGCAGTCCCTAGAATCACAAATTTATTGCCTGGTTTAGCTGGGGATCCTAAACCTTAGAGAGGAAATTGGGGTGTGTCTATTACATGCCTTGTAAATACAATACTTTGCAGTGACTGAGATTTGCCATTGATTGTACCCTCATGGGCCATGGGAAAAACTGTTTTCTATATTACATCTTACTGTATATTCTTGATCATTGCAGTCTAGGTTTTAGTACCACTTTCTGGTTAATTGTGGTTTAAATTAATTTATGCAGTCACCATAAAGTGAGATCTAGTATTGCATAACTTTTTTGGAAAACCAGAATATTATGAAGTGTTTGAAGAGGTGGTATGCCAATAGACAGAAAAACACCATCAAAACATGCAGATGTTGTGATCATGAGAGTAAAGAACTGTGGATTGGTTAATGACCCAACAGTACCAGTACATTTTAAGGAGTACGGGAACAAAGGAGTTTACCGGTAATATAGAGAAAAAAGTCATTATCAGCCATGCTGACAATACTTGAAAGAAACATATGAAATCAGCACTTGGTAGGTGATTGGTTTGTTATTTGAAGCGAGAGGAACAATTTCAAAACTCTGTGTTAACTTTTTCAAGTGTTTCGATAAAATATCC
This sequence comes from Ectobius pallidus, assembly GCA_964059195.1. Taxonomy (NCBI): domain Eukaryota; kingdom Metazoa; phylum Arthropoda; class Insecta; order Blattodea; family Ectobiidae; genus Ectobius; species Ectobius pallidus. The sequence continues at coordinate 92,147,811 of CAXKWD010000002.1, forward strand.
GCAAACACATTTCAAGAAGTAGCAATAAGCATTCTACAGGACTGTGTCCAGATTTTACATAGCAATTTATATTCTCAAATTGTAAATAAATAAATAAAATAAAATCTTTCAAGAGAAATTTTCTTAAAATATATATAAAAATTGGATATGTGTAGGAAAACTAAGTAAAAAAATAATGTGAATCTAAAAAATAAATCTTTGAATGAATGACATTAGACTGTGTTCACTTAACATTCTTACAGAATTTTCTCTCTCCCGTGCTACAGCTAGAGATAGGCCAGTAACGCCATTTCTTATTCATTTCTGATTTTGTATTTTACTTTATTTTAATCAATATTTTATTTTATTTTTAATATTTGAAAACTTTACTATGTCTGCAAATTTTTTAGGATGGCACTACTATTTAATTGCTAACTCGTCAGAAGTATTATTCCTTCTGGAAGCTTCTACATTGAAGCTCTGACTATTCCTCTCCATTATCACAGATAATTGAGAATCTACTGTCTGATCTGAAGTTTAGGATTTAAGAAAATTGTTTAAAAAAACCTTCTTGTTTTATGCCAATGCTTATGGGCCCATTTTACCAATACCAAACAGGAGACTGAACTCTGGTTCAGAATTCTCAACTTGGTCATACAATGCTACCGTAAGCACATGCATCCTGTTGTAGTAATAATTTTATTTTACCTGCCGGTGTTAAAGTCATCTCTTCCAATCAACAGGGTCAAATATCAAATACAAAATGTATTTCTATCCATTTGTAGAGTTCTGAATTGTTGTGGAAAGAATCCATCACTTTCAGTACATCATATGTTATGTATATGATATGACTTAAGGACATATTTTACAATGAATATGAATGGAAGATGCATGTTGAAATGGCTTTTTACTATGTTGGTCAGTTATAGATTATTTATAATTATAATAATAATCTGTTAGGCCATAACAGGAATGGTAAAATATAATCTTTGGGAGGACATCCTGACTAGAAGTTTGGAAGTTTTATGGTACATTTGTGCGTGACTCCAACTACATAATTGTGTTTCATTTTTTTCTTGTAAATAGAAGAATTTAGGTTTGAAAATGTGCTATTTTTCGTTATAGTCATTCTGAATCTTCAAATCGGACTACTTTTCTCATTTTGATATTTTTAGTTCTTATGGAAAAACAGAGGAAATATCGAAGTAACCTTCAAATTCTTGTCTATATATAATTGAATATTCTGATATGAAGAACACATTAGAGATGTATGATATTTGAATAGTTAAACTTGAGAACCACTTATTCCCTTCTTATAATGTTAGACTTCGTATATATGCGGAGATTTGTCTTCTCTGTACACAATTTCATACGGGTACTTATTTTTGTCTTGGAAGTTACTACATGATGAAATATCAAATTTAAATAAAGTGCAATTTTTATCTTTCGTATTCTTGTAAGAATAAACTCTTAAATAAATTATGCATTCTTTTGAATAGAGAAATTTATATTATATTTATAAGTAGAGTACTGTAATGTAAATAAACTGGTAGAGAAATTTTAATTCAATTTAAAACTACAGAATAACGTATTAGTAAAACATTAAAAACCTGATGGTGATAATTATGGTTTCCTTTTTAGTTCATTATTACTTCATAAATTGTGTCAGAAATTAAGTCTCATAAATTTAAGGCTTAAAATGTCAACAAATATTCATATGAAACTTGGTGTTCAACGCCAGTTCAAAAAGCATTATTAGAAAAATTTTGATAGCTTTAATATTTACCTATTGCTTATTGTAGTTGACATTGATGTAGACAATTGGTTACTAAACACATGGATGTAAGTTTCAGTCTGCTGTTGCCATATTTTAAAATATTTATTTCTAAGACTTCAGTCCAACTTGGTTGAAATCAATTTTCCAGTAGTAGGCCTATGTAAAATGCACAATGTCATTCAGTGATTGTATGAGGAACAGATTTTTAATGTGACTGCATATTATGCATTTTAATGAGACTGTATTAGTAAAATGACTAATTGAGGGAATAAGTGGGTCATACGGTATTTTTTTTTAAATGGTAAGCTCTTCCTCACTGGATATTTAAAATTATTTCACATTGTGACATGAATTCCAAAAATATGACCTCCACATTGTTAAACATAACAGCATTGAAAAGTTTTCGCATATTTGTGAATAAAGAGATTATTAAATAACATTTATGAAAATGTTATTAGTTGGAAATTTAAACAACAATTGACACCCAGAAAATTGAATTGAATATAGAAAATTATTTCCCCTTTTACACAGATAAAACAAATAGCTTAACTCCAGTTGTTTATCTCACACTTTCAGAAACAAAGAAAATTTCTTTCTTTAAGATTGTGATTTAGTAAAATACTTAAATTGCAAGAACTATGATGTACTAAAAAAATCGCAGAATAATTTGGTGTTCTTATGCAAAGTCAAATTATCTTCTTCTTTTTTCCCCTACTTTTACCTTGCCTTTCAGGGACGTTTAAGAACTTTGACTGTCTTATACTTTTATATCCTTGAAGGATGAATGAAGGATGGTTCTCCAAATGACTGACTCCAGAAGGAGCCGGGACAATGTGAGATCATCTACTGCCCATAATGAGCTTGAATATTACAAACTTAAACACTGAGCAAATTTCAACAATAGGTTCTTTATAATAGGGTTGAAAGACTGAATTATAAAAAAGTTATGATGAGGGCTATTTTGTTATTTCATTCCTTCAAGATCCAGAAGGTACATCACAAAAGAAAGGCAACATTCCTACTGTTCCTCTGTAAAACAATTTTTTAAATGCCAGCTTATTCTCACATACTTAGTTTATAAAGAATTGTGAAGGCCAACTTTTGAAATTCATGGAACTTCAACAGAGTCACTTATCAACATGCTTCAAATCTCTGAAACACTATAACAACATTATAATACATACAAAAGAAAAGATCTTACATCTTCTTCCTGAATAATGCATGGCACCAACTTAGAATCAGTCCGTTGCCTTCGATTCAGACTTGTATATCTCTCTGTTGAATATTTTGTGCCAAGATTTTCTGTCAGGAAGGGGCAGAAACTGCCTGAACACGAATACTGTTGCAGTTGTTGATTTCTGCTCTTCAGTTTGGACCGCTTGGTTGGTTAGATGTGAAACCAGCACCTGGTGGCATCAAGTTGGGGTTCATTGGAGCTGAAGGAGCTGTGGGCAAGATGACTGTGGTCGCTGTAGGGTAACTGCTGAGGATGACTTTATGTTTGAGAGCTTCTTCATAAGGTGGAGGCGATGTGGCACTAGTGCTGGAGGCAGCAGCAGCTGCAGCCAGGGATCCGCTCGGCAGGAACAGTCCCATGCAAGGTGTAGGGTGCAGCGGAAATGAGGAACTTGGAGATAACACCGGTGAGGAGCGTGTGTCTATTCCATTTCCAAGCGAGCTGAACACTGCAACACACAAAGGTTCATTGCTATTACGGCTTCAGGAGAAAAATACCTACTCCAGAAAGGAGGGGGAAATCCAAAACAAAGCATAAAAGACAAACCAGATATTTCTCATATGTTCAGCTCATAATAGAATTTTAAACTTCCAGAAATTAATCATGATTCTTATCATTTGGCCAACAGAAATAATTGTCTGCTGAGAAGAAATGAAAGCATTCCTTACTTCCAAAGATTATTCAAATTATTTTCTACCTCATTCACTCTGTCTCAGATGATTGGGATTGTTTTCAGAATGAAATCAAGGCTTGTGCCCGTAATTCCTCATAAATAAGTCCTCAAAAATTTACAATTATCTAATTCTCTAAATGGAAAAGGAAAACATACTTAATTGACAGACAACTGTCTACAATTGTAAATGACCAAAATGGCCCAGCATATGAAAATAAAAATTAGATTTTAAAACAACATAAGTAATATAAAACTCAAGGTATTAACTCACCCCTATAGGAAGCGACCCATGTGGCTTGCTGTTGATGGGATGCTTCGTCTAGTTCACGTGTAAGTTGCCTTCGCCGACGTCTCCACAGCTTGCCACTACAAACACAATTACGTGCGTTATAATCTGGTTTTTGCTCTCTCTACATTGGAGCGTAGATTTCAGATATTTACATGAAGCTCCAGAAAAACAGAACAGAAACTTAATTCAGAGACGATTTTATCACTTCCTTAAAAAGTCTGAATTTAAGATTTCTGCATATTAACCCTTTCACTGCTACTGATGTATTAATTCTTTACTTTATAAATTGTACTAAACCAGAGAAATAAGAACAATACAGTTCTGCTTTATGTAAAATGTGAGGATTTTTTATCCGCCAGTTAGAATTGTCATTTACAGAAACCAACATTTCCACTAAAATTTTCATCGTTGCTTTCAAACTGATGCCACTCGATAAATACATACTCATACATAAATTTAGCATTGAAAGGGTCAATAAACTTTTATCTATAGAATTTAACTGAAATGTTCAGTTTTCAGATTTAAAAAATATTTGATACAACGTAAACATAGTAAGTACTTACACTTTCTAATCCTCTAAGTGGAAATTGACAGACAGCTGTCTACAAATGTAAATGACCAAAATGATCCAGCATATGAAAATAAAGTTAGATTTTAAAACAATTAAAGTGACAACTTTTAACAGGTTCACTAAAACGTCATTAAACTTAATACAAGTAGAATATAAACATTGAAGTTGAAAAGTAAAACTCTCATGAATACAAATGGTTTTTGTACAGTATGTACGGGAGTTTTTAATACTGATTGATAAATTGTTTTCGGGAGGAAGGCGATAAACTTTACTCCATAAAAAAACCATACCAACTTCGGAATTGCTCCAATCAGTATTATGTTACAGTCTTTTCTTGGTCAGCATCCTTAACCTATTCTAATGAACTTTTCATCCTGATGATCGACCAATAACTATTACAAATTTGATGTGTGGAGCTAGTGTTATTATGTCAACCCTTCATGTTGATCCTTCTTCAGAACTTCAGTTTAATATTATTCTAAAACTGTCATAGTATATAATTTATATTAGTTGAACATGTACGTTGTGATTTGTGGATGCTACTGTTGCTACTAAACTAAATATATCGCAAGTCCACTTAGTTGCTTTGATAATGTTTAGATGCTTTTCAACCAAATACTTATTTCCAATTACTGTAGATCTAAGTAATGACTAATACTTACTTACTAAATGGCAGTAGACAATTCCTCAGCAAGCAAGGAATATTATCTATTTAATGGAACCCGGAGGTTCATTGCCGCGCTTACATAAGCCCGCAATTCAACCATATTCTGTGTTAACTCCATCCAACCATCCCTCGCAAATCCTGCTTCCATTAAATCTATCCTAATATTGTCCTCCCACCTACGTCTAGGTCTTCCGAGTGGTCTTTTCCCTTGGGTCTCCCATTCAATACTTTTGGTATGTGTCTTTCCTCCCCCATGCGTGCAACATGTGCAGCCCATTTCATCCTCCGTGTTGAGTATTTAAATTCAAATCTGGCATATATCTCTGCGGGTGGGAAAGCCCTATCTATACTTAAATTTGCCGGCCATGAAATTTGAATTGGCAGTCTCTCGATCGTGACTAGAGGGACGACAAAATTCGTCCAAGTTACTCGGTCTAGCTAGCTGGTACATGTAACTTGACATTTTAAAAAAATTACTTTTCTTCCTAACCCGTGTTTACCCTGTCCTGTTGTAGGGCTCACACACCAATATCTATAGGAAAGGGAAAGCCAATGGGTCAACAGTAGACGGTGCATAGAGGGACTTGCTGGTGAAGGACCAAATCGACACAGGCCTTTCTCCTAGGACAATGGACAGGTTACAAAACACACACATAACATCCAATCCTGCATTTGAGATTGCTACTCCTATTTTCCGTGAATGTTAAAACGGTATTAGTTAACCCTCTGCTGAAAAAAAAATGGCAAAACATATGAGTCACAAAGAATACCTATTAAAATTTTAGCTCGAAGTTAACGAACCCGGGTTAGTATTAATGAAACCGGGCACTAGTTTTTTTCTGATACATAAACCATTCTTTAACAAAATTATATATTGGTTGTAGCCTATATTCTCTGACGCAGGCATTCATGATAATGTAATTTATTAGTAACTGGCCTTGGAAAGAAAGATGGGTGAAACTAGGCGTTCTCATACCTTTTAAACCATACATATTATCGTTTGGGACTGCTTATTATAATTTCTACAATATTGTGCCGTACTCTAATGTTTATGTAAACATCCGGTAAACGTGATATTATGTGCGTTACGCAACCAGAACCGCATATAAATGATCACAATTAACTTCGATTTTTTTTTGCTGCATTTTGTACACTGATAGAGTATAAAAACTTATTCTATAAAATTATAGCACTAAACTCCCTCAAATATTGTAGAACTTCCTGCTCATAAGAATTTGAAAAGTTCCTACCGCTTTAATGGTTTAGATGTCTTACATGTTGATGATTATATGTAAGAAACTTTATTGTATAGCCTAATGAAAAATACTGTACTGTGTTATGGAAATAAAACTATCTCCCGTGCCAGACTTCTTAGGTTCAAATCCCGACAATTGTAGTATTTTCAGGGTAGGAAAGCCCCCCTTCTCCTCTGAGAAGCATAACAAGCCCGTACATTGGTTTGGATTCTATATTATACTGTAGATTCCAGCTGCAGTGAGCTTCTGTAGCTGCTATAATGACAAAAATAATAAGATATACTAGTAAACCCATGCAAACTTCGCCCTTTTTGACAAGTTCCCAAGAAAACTGGACATATAGCAAAGTAATCTGGAACACTCTTATACAATTGTATACAGTCACGTAAGAAATGCATATACACATACAGCAATGTATTGAAAAATTGACCGAAAATCTTTGTCATCTATATATTATTTCTGATGTGAATACCGTAATATGTGAATACCGTTTGTATATCACTATGAGGCATCACTCAAAAGTATTTGTAGAAATATTGTTTCAGTGAACGTTTCAATGTCCATATGAACATTCCTATATACAGGATAGAAGCATTGAAAGGTACAATCCAACTATTATCTGATTATTAAAGTAAACCGATAGAAATAATTTTATCATTATCTACCTATCTTGAGGGTTTCCTCAATGCAGAGACTTTCCTCCAACCAAATAATACAAACCATAATTAATTAAACATTGTTTTGACATATCATATTTCAACATAATCAATTACTCTCTTCTGAGCTTGTCATTTTTTTAAAATAATTTGTTTCCATTTTTCTCTGTCCTGTGTATCTTCTTCCACTGCACCAGCTCTTCCCATTGATATCTGTACATTGTCGATCCAGGTAGTCGGAGGACGTCCTCTTTTTCCACGTATACACTTTGGTATCCTTCCTTCTTCCATCCTGCATACGTGACCATAAGTTACCACTGTAGTCTCTTCCGTTCGACAGTATCGTTGATGTCTTCCACTTCCATCCTTCGTCACTTCGTGAGTCTCTGGCTGATTTTCTCCAGAAGTCCTGAATTTTATCATTATGCCTTCTCTAATTTCGGTTTCCTTTGTCCTGTGGGTTTGTGTTGTCTTTGGAGGAGACCCTGCATCTGTTTCGTCCCTCACCAGGGAGTCCCATGTCCCGTCTATCCACATGACAGGAAAAGTTAAACACGAATTAAGAAAACAAATTGTTAAGTTACATGTAGCAGCTAGATGGACTGATTAGGTTAGTCTAGGTTTTATTCTCACAATCGAGAGGTTGCGTACTTTTTTCTTTTTTCATTTTCATTTAATTGTTTTCGCTGATTTCTTTGGTCCTTGTGGTTTTGTATTTCTGTTTCCTTGTTTTCCTAGTTACAGACAAATACCCATGCCCGAGGCGGGACTCGAACCCACAGTCTCCTTCACCACGGCTCCAAAGCAGCACGCCTTAGCTACCCGGCTAAGGAGAACGGTGTTGCCATTGTAGCTCAGTTGGTAAGAGCAGCACAAATTCCAGTTAGCTATACATGAAAAAAAATTGTGCCAATCTTTAGTGCACTTACTATTAACCACTCATGAAATACCAGAACCAAGTACCATGAACCAAGTAACGATTGTTTGTGTATTAATTAAGGAATCGCGCACAATGTGCATTATCTTAACCTACTGACGAACACCCAGTCCTGAACCCGGGAAAGGAATTTTTCACTGCTGAAAAATCCCCGACCCGGCCGGGAATCGAACCCGGGCCGCCGGAGTGGAAGGCAGGCGCGCTACCGACTCACCCACGGCGACGGACATTGCTTGTGTATTGAATTATTATTAATCGTTATACACTTACTGTCTGCTGCCGTGGGTGAGTCGATAGCGCACTTGTCTTCCACCCCGGCGGTCTGGGTTTGATTCCCGGCCGGGCTTGGGATAGGATAGTAGTGAACAATCCCTTTCCCGGGCTCAGGACTGGGCGTGTGTGTGTTGTCCTTACGTTTAAGTGTTAGGTAGGGGACTGGCGCACCCTGGAAACAAATCCGCCGAGAATATCCCCTTATGGGATCACCAGGGGTCGTTCACGACCAGATGGAACTTCCACTTCCACATACTTCTATTACTCTTTTCTACACGAAAGTAATGACTCTGTAACTTATGTTACTAACTTATAATTAATTGTATTCATTTGTTTCAAATATAAATACAGAAAATCTGATGAATTATTTATAATTAAATATTTTAGCCAAAATATTAAAACGCAAAAGTACGTAACTCAGTCAAACAGGAGTTATTTTTTAAAATTGATACCTCACTTGTAAGTAAAAAAATACCGGTATTCACTTTGAAAAGCGTAAAAATCCACAGAAATAATATTTAACATGCGAAGACCGCACTGTGCGAATTATAATAATTATTGGCAAAGTCGCAATGTAGGGTGGCCCACCTCGCGATATGCGCAGGTTTCTACGGACGGGTGATGTGTTTTGTTTTCCAGGGAGACAGGTTAACCAACATGACGCTTCTTGTACATTACTTATCAGTTATCAAAGAGTCTACATTAGTGGCAGGTTCTGTTAGGTTAGGAACAGTCATATTATTTTAGTAGGGCATTCTGAATTCTCCCGAAATTACTAATTAGTGACAGGTTCTGTTAGGTTAGGAACAGTCATATTAATTTAGTAGGGCATTCTGAATTCTCCCGAAATTACTAATTAGTGACAGGATCTGTTAGGTTAGGAACAGTCATATTAATTTAGTAAGGCGTTCTGATTTCTCCCGTTTCGTAAATGTGCTAAGTTGTATGTCCCGCGAGGTTCGTTGTATTGGTGCACCTGCTTCCCAGAGTTCTACGTGGTCTGCTGGTGAGACGTGAGACCTGTAACGTCCAATCACGAGTTTCTATATACAAATATGGCGTCATTCACGGCACTTTTCGCTAGATCGTGTTATAAAAGAAAGTGTAACGTTTAGGGTGGGTGGGCAACATCAGCTCTCCAGAGAACAATCTATAACAAAAAACGTGTGATATTAGGTGTTTTATGACAAGAAAATTGGTTTTGAAAGTGGGCCACCCTACAATGCGACTTTACCTAATTGGTTTTTGCAACCAATTGGTCGTACTATGAGGAATGGAGCAACAGTAGAATGATATATGGCAGGGGAAACAGGAGCACCCCCAGAAAACCTGCCCCGACCCCATTTAGTACACCACAAATTCCAGATGGCACCGAGATTCGCTCCCGGATCTCAACGATGGAAGGCCAGCGGTCTAACCACTCAGCCACTCAACGAATTTTAATCTCGCTGCATTTCTGTTCTCTGGGTTTCATAGGGCGTTGTTTTGCTGATCTCTGCGTCTGCGAAGCGAGCTTTCTTCCCAGCTGTTTTCAGGTTACGCGAGTTAGTTATTCTTCGGCCTGTGTTTTGATAAGTGCAATTGGAAAGCAAGATGGTCGGGATGTTCCGTAAGTACGAGATCATGTAACGAATTTATAAGTATTTGCCATAAGCAATTTTTCTATTTCAACTTTGCTTATGTTTATCACGCATCAACAAGCATTGATCACATCAAATCACCTTTGTAAATTCTGAAAATGTAGGGTGCCGGTTACCGTTTGTTAAGAGCTTGCATTTCATATTATGTTATTTATATCTTCTTAATACTAAATTGTGAGGAACCGTGTCGAGGGAAGTTATTTGGCACTGTTGATTATTTCATTACGATAGGGATTCATACATATAATATGATGCTGTGCATAAACCCTTGTTACGATACGTAACGGAAATCTTCTGCAAGTAGGCTTAGTTTCATATTGCGATATATTAGGCTAGGCAGCGTATTTATAAGTGTGCATAGCTTGCGCATATCTAAGGTAAATGCTGCTGTCGCTTTCCAAGTTTACTTAATTTGTTGATTAACTTGGCTGCCTCTTAATGTTAAACCTAGTTACGCAGTGCTTGGTATCTGGAAGTTTCTCTGCTAGTTCTTTCAACCTAAAAATGGCTTCATCCCTTTTTCTTTGCGTTGTCATGCTGTTTTGCTGTTTTGAGCAGTTCTTTGTTTCTCTAAGTAACTAGTTTATTCTTGTGAGTTTCCTAACCTTGTATTCAGTTCTTATATTAAATTCGTCGTCTTTCTGAGACGTGTTAAATTATAGTTTGTTTCTCTTTACTGATCTTTTGGTTTATTCATAGCTATATTAGTAGCCCCCTTGTAATTCTATTTGTTTATTTAAAAGCTTATTAATTTAGTATTTTGTTTAACTGTTAAAATTATTTAGGCCTATCTTGGGTCTTGGTTGATATTAAATATCACAGCTATTCAAGTGGAATATTTATATTCTAGTTTCAAGTACATTAAAACTTTCATGGTAATATAAATTAACTTCAAAATTATTTAGGCTTAGCTTGGGTCTTGCTTGATATTAAATAATACAGTTATTCAAGTAGAATATTTATATTCTAGTTTCAATTTTCACGCTAAGATAAATTAACTAAGCCTGCTCTCTTCAAAAATTATTTAAGTCTATCTCAGATCTTGGTTGAGATTAAATAACAGAACTATTTAATTGGAATAATTATATTCTAGTTTGATCGGCATTAAATTTTCTTGGTAATATAATTTAACAAACCCGGTTTAGTTTAAAAATTATTTAGGTTTATCTTCACTCTTTATACATATCTCGATCTTGGAATGCTTTACCTGAGAACTGTAGGAACTGTCAAACACAAATACAATTCTTACGTAAGCTGACCAATGATGCCATAGTTAGGGTCTTGGTTTCACATTAATAACAACAAATCATCACATATCTAAATACGGTAAGTGTTTCCAACTATCCACAACTTTTAATTTTTAACTTTTAATTTTGCTTTCACATTATATTTCTTAGTAATAGTTAATATTTTAGTAATAGTTTAAATCTTAGTAAGTAGCAAACTGTTTAACATATTGTTTTTTTGTGTATTGTATTATCTCTAGAGAACTAGTTATTAAGCCTTAAATAATAATAGTATAATCATGTTTCTGTGTATTTGTAACTTTGTATTGTACTTGTATCATACTTGTTCTATTGTAATATTGTAAAGTTCATTTGTATTAATCCTGGTTGATTGGAAGAGAAGGCCTGATGGCCTTAATTCCACCAGGTAAAATAAACCAATTCTAATTCTAATATTAAGGGTTATTAGCTCTTTTCTAAGGTGTTCAGACTTAGGCTGTTTAGGTTATTTGGAAACTATCCATTGCGCTGAGGGGTTGTCATTTTCCTACTACAGCGTATTACTATATAGTCAAGAAATAATTAAGATAGTTAGGTTATAAAAACCAAATGGTACATAATATTTAAATTATAAGAATGTTATATTCCATTTAAACGTTAATAAGTTAGATTATACGTATGCAATATTATATTTATCAAATAGCCTAATAGTATAGATATAGAACACCTGTTTGATATATTGAAGAGGCCTAAGTCAATGATAGTAAAAACAATTAAAATTGATTTGTTTATTTGATTATTAATTATTTCTTGACTATATAGTAATACGCTGTTTGATATTTCATACCAATTTTACTAATATAATATTTTAGTTTATCTAATACTACGTGGTCTCTCGCTTCATTAGTTGTTTAATCTTTTTATTGAGGGTTAAGGCTAAAAATTCCTTACAATTTTCTCATTCTAAATCACCCTCATATACAAGATGAAGTTTATTAATACTATTTCCTAGATTTCTACGTGTTCTGCTGGTGTGACGTCATATCTCTAACGTCCAATCAGGAATTTCTTCATCATAAGGGGATAAAAATATGGCGGAATTGACGCTACTTTTCACTAGATCGTGTTATAAAAGAAAGTGTGTCATTTAGGGCGGGTGGGTCGGACCAAATCATTAGTCGAGACATTTCCCCAGACGACTATCTATAACAAAATACGTGCGATATTAGGTGTTTCATGAAAATAAAGTTGTTTTTAAAAGTGGGTCCCCTTACTTTGCTATTTTACCTAGAAAAATATTATGCACATGACTTTAACTTTGTCAAAACATGTAGAGTGAATCAAGAGTAAAACTGCTACTTACCAATTACAGAATAGTTTAATGCCTAAGTACACCATGGCTCCTATCGTCATGACGATTATACCGGGAATGATGATTTCTCGAACTGGATCGAATCCTTTATTTCCTGAAACATTTCAGTAGCATTTAAACACTAGAAACGTAACACAAACTGTAGCAATGATAAAATTTCAATTCTATTTCCGAGAAAAGAATAAAGAAACTTAATATTTAAAGTAAACATCCCCAGTTCAGGAGAGAGGACCAAGTCGACCGTAGATGATTCAGGATTCAACACGAGAAAGAATAATCTGCTATTGCTTAGGATAGAATGTGAATTATCCAATCAGTAGTCAATTGTCTTATTGGTTCCATTATTATCAACTCTTTGCTAAACTGTTACATAATTCTCGTACACATATTTACTATGCGAGGGATGTGGCATATCTCATGACAACTAGTTTCTCTTTTGAAAATGTGAGACCATTTTTAAATTTTGAAGTATACAAATTAAAGGGTAGAGTAAAGAATGTAGGCCTATGTATATTGCACATTATGGTTACTAGATGTAGGATAATGAAGGAAGCAGACACCCAAAAACGATTGCATCATGCCACTCGAATGTATTGCGGAAGTTGCAAGCATGGAAGCACACATACCCACGGCATGATCCTTTAAGTTGGGTACGGATGGCCGGATGGGCATTATTTCCCAAAGCTTCCATCGGCTCCTTATGGCAGACTCTGGCATTTCTCCCTCGGATAGTTATTATTTTGGCGTAAGAATGCTGTTCTCATCTTGTCATATCCATGCTGCACGGCGGTGCATCACAACTAAATTACCATCGCATCTATATTGCATATTTGCTACCAAAATGAAGTGTTCATATCGTAGAGATGCCACAATCTCCCGTGACATATAGTAGGCCTATCTCATGGTACCATTACCTTACTTTGAAAAAAAAAAAGTTGCCATGACTTATGCTCCATCCTGCATGTCTGTTGTCTATATATAGATATTGTTTTCTTTCTTTCTTTTTTCTTTCTTCTCCTTTCTCTTTATTCTCCTTTCTTTCTTTCTTTCTTTCTTTTTCTTGTTTCTGTCAGATTTTTCGTTATCACACCCAAACACCCATGCCCGAGGGGGGGGGACTCGAACCCCCCAGACTCCTTCACCACGGCTCCAAGGCAACGCCTTAGCTACCGCGGCTACGGAGACCGGCTTATTTTCAATTAGTACAAAACCTGAGCAGTGAAAACGTATGATTGGATAAGACTTTTCACCGAAATTTGACATACATTACTCGGTTTATGTAAAACACACTGTTTATTTGAAATTTTCATTTAGGCCTACATAATTTCTGAACACACCACATGGAATTCACACTGCATGGTAATGAAGCCAGTGTGCAGTCTCCAACATTATTGTTTCCAGTGTACGTAGCTGGCTTCAGAAACTGCTTGATACTGGGATTTTAATGTATTCGATCAAAATGGAGAGGCTGCCGATAGAATTCATTCCTATAAAACAATAAAAGTGATGGAAATCCAAGCAAATAAAAATCTGATGTGATGCACTCACATAACTTTTTCTACCATGGAAACTAAAACTGAACTAAACTCCGTGGCGCTACAATCCTTCTAGGAATAGGCCTGTCATCAATCATCTACTATTGGCAGATGACCGATGCATCATCTATTAGTGGCAAATGAGCGTTATTGATCGCTTTCTTGACTGGTTTTCTGCCCTGGGCACACAGGACTTAAAGCCAGAGTTTGTGAAAATGTTGAGTACCTAGTGTGCTATGTCAGAAGTCGGTAAAAATCCTATTCAATGATGCCTTATTAATCAGAATCACTGAGGCTTTGGATTGGTTGAAAAAAAAAGATGTAGACAAAAAATGCTTATTTACTCCTCGAGAATTCTATGTTGCCATTTCAAGAGTCACTAAATGTAACAGTATTTTTGTATTGGTTACAGAAAATGAGAAAGATAATACATTCTGACATCAAACATTGTATACAAAGAGGTATCGTAAACTGTAAATGAATCACTAAACTCAGAAACTCCTCATGTCCAAAAATTATAAATTGTTCAGGAGAAGCAAAAAGTGATTTATCATAGAAACAAATGCCTGAAATTTGTTGAAGAGATCTATAAATCTGTACTATAGGTTATGTTATTCTAGATGAGAAAAATGTATCGTACACCTAATGAAGGGACCAATATATTAATATATATATAACTATTGGACATGAGGGGTTTCTGACTTTCGCGATTCCAATATCTTCATGTTAGAAAAACTCGCTTTGCTATTTTCTGAATACTCTTCACTGAGTATTTAATTTCAACTACCCTCCCCCAAATATTTTTTTCTGGCGGGGGGGGGGGGGGAGGGAAGGTAGTAAGTGCGAAATTTCCCCAGGGATTTACTGACATATATTTACATACATTCAGAGAGTCTTGGAGAGATTAACTTTGAGGTAAGCAGAAGTAGGATGTCGTAGTACCCATCTATTATTTTATTACACTGTTACTATTACCATTCGAGGAGGGTACTTTAAGAATATAACAGTACTTTGAAGTACAGCAGACAATTCCAAAAATTAAAAAATAGTGTTTTGTGACCATTTGTTCCAGTGGCGAAGTTTGATCTACAGTTTGAAAAGCATTGCTTTTGTTTTTGCTCTGAATTTTCATCAATACTTTGGTGTGCCAGTTTATTGATCGAAAATGAACACGATTAACTTCAGCATATAAATAATTGAAAAAGGGCAATATATGAACTGGATGTTTTTCTCTCAACCCCTCCAGTAATGCGATGTTAGATTTCTTACAGTCTCTTTCTGTGTGACGAAGCAATCTTTTTCTCATATGGTAACACTTCTAAGAAGGTTATGACTTATGAGGATGAAAAAAAAAAAAAAAAAGTTCTTAATATTTACAAACTGAAAAGAAATTTGAATGTGACATAATGGCCAGCAGTTTATTTTGCCATAAGGTTTACTTTAATATTTTTTCTTGTCAGTAATATGATAACAAAAGTAGGCAAAGAATTGCACAGAACATGCGTTAACAACAAACCAAAATACTTTGGCTTATGATGATGCAATTGACCGAGCGAAGTGAAGTCCTGTTTTAACTTTACCGTTCTGCATTTCGTCTGTTTGTCTGTAAATTTGTTTGCTGTAGCCATCACTGTAACGGAGAAGATCATGTTTAAATCAGAAAATTTTCAGACCGCCGGCGTGGTCTTGTGGTTAGCGTCGCTGAATACAGATCTGTCGGCCCGGGTTCGATCCCCGATACTTCCTCGGATTTCTCTGAGGTAGAGAGGTCTCGAACGGGGTGCACTCAGCCTCGCGATTCAAATTGAGGAGCTACTTGATAGAGAAGTAGCGTCTCCGGTCATGGAAACCACCATTAACGACTGTGGGTGTCGGCATGCTGACCACATGCCCCCAATCCCGCAGTGGTCGGGTGGTAGGCCTTGTCCCTTTAGGGATGTAGCGCCACGAAGTTTAGTCACCAAAACATTAGTTAAAAGGTTAAAAATGGCATATGTGTAAGGATTTTTATGTTTGATTCCATTTCAATTGAAAGGCAGATCTTCGATTTTTGAACACGAGGTCTTCTGTTCACATAAATATTAGTTGAAGTAATAATAATAATAAAATCAGGTAAACTGATATAACAAAGGACCGGAATACTTTTGTTTAATCAGTGATAAATGCAATTATGATAAGCAGAAAAGAAGCTATTTTGTAATCGATATCAGAGTTAAGCTCCAGATCGATTAAATAAGCAGGGCTTACGAAAATACAAAGGTCAACAGTTTGATAAGCATATGTAAAGGAATATGTGGGTAGTGTTATTTGTCAAAGCTAACTTAATTGCAACTTCCAAAGCCGCATATTATGAACACTGTAAAACAATATGCTGCCACGAGAACTGATTTGCATTTGATAAATTCATTCTAATATATTACCATAAAATAGGCACTAAATTGGGCATTACTCCGGTACCGGTCAACTGATATGGTCCAATATCAATGGGCTTCTTCCCATGGACGTTATAAATGCGTATACCAAGTTTCATGAAAATCCGACAGAGCATATTTGAGTTATCTCGCGTACAGACACACGGGCGGACAGACATTTTCCCGTCCCTGGCACAAACTGAATAGAATTATTATTTTATTCTCTCTACTAGATGACCTCCTGCGTGGTCTAGTGTTTAGCGCTGCTAACTGTGGACCTGTAGGTGTGGATTCGATCACCGGTACTTTTTCGGATTTTTCTGAGGTAGGGAGGCCTGGAAAGGGATGCCCTTAGCCTCGTGACACAAACTGAGGAGCTAATTGATAAAGAAGTAGCGGTCTCAGTTCAGTAAGCTAACAATAACGGCCGTGGGAGTCGGTATGCTAACCACATGCCCCCCCCCCCAATTCTGCCATCTGTATATGACGCAGCCGTCGGATGGCAGGCGTAGTCCCTCAAAGGGATGTAGCACCATGGAGTTTAGTTTTCTTGGACTACTAGATGCGAAGCATGGTATTATGGAACATACTGCAAGCAATATAAATGAGGTTTTCAAAGAGCGTCTTATCGACCAGGCAGTCATGCAGGGTAGAGGTTGTAGCGGATACATACCTCGTTCTCATGTACAGATTTCTTTATTTGGGTTGACTGTCATTACTTTATATTCAGGAGCTGTGCGTACAGGGGCTATTGTGAGGATCTGCGTGTGCTTCAAAGCACTCCAATCTTTACACGCGTTCGTTAACACCACCGAGGGCTCTTATTCGACTTCTGAGCTCCCCCCCCACCCCCACCCCACCCCTGCACTTGCATTATATACCAATGCCAATGTCACACTACTAAAAAATTCCACGCATAACGATCATGGAGGAATGTGTCTGCGAAAATGCCTGAAGCTTGGAATAAAGGAATGTATCTGCTGGGTAAAATTTCGTATTCGGAAGTGATTAGGCCTACCATTTAACTTATAATACCAATTGAAATTTGCAGACACGAGTAATAATAATAATAATAATAATAATAATAATAATAATAATAATAATAGTAATAATAATGGAAAAATTTATGTGTTAATTGATCGAGCGAAGCATTAATTCCAATTTGTCATGGGTGTTCTTCACTAAAACCGATATATTATATGTAAGGATTATTATTTTTTGATTCAGTTTAAATTGTTCCGTTCCATGTAATGTTCAACTTCTTAAAACTATTCTAGCTAAACGGTTCACGCTATAAAATGTGAAGACTACATCACCTCTTGAGTGTATTTTCTACAGCTTCGAGATATAGCCTATGGTTCAAGTAATCCGGGGGTGAAAGGCGGGACAAATAAAAAGTACTTCCAGTAAATGATTTTCAGAGATCTACAATTTGGTCCTATGGATTTTTGTCGTAGGCCTATCTCCATCGGTTATGCCTTACAAAGAGTTAGATTTTTAATTTTAAGTAAATTTCGGCACTTTTTCACACATTATGTAATTTTTAACACATTTATAGGAAAGATAAAATCGTAGAATTTGGGGGGAATATTGACACATTCAATTGCCATAAGTAAGCCAGATTTAGTGAATACATCTGCCTTATAAGTTCGGAAAAAGGGACTGGAAAGCCGTGACGTATACCATAGCCACGACAGTATAAATGATACTAACACTGACGTAATGTTTACCCAGTTCCAGATGAGCTAGAAATGTGAAATTTGGCAGACTTATAGCTTTTAGCCAGTAACCGATGAGAAGATTCCAAGTGGTTCATTTTTTTTTTAAATTTTTAACCCTCCCCCACTTTTTAAAAAGGTTTATTATAAATTAGCTAAACGATAATATACAGCAATTTAAATTCACGAAATCGTCTCTAATATTGGGTTCATTCATAAAAAAAAAGCTTTTCCCCGAGAACCTCATTAGAGGCCAAGAGGCAGTCCCCAACGAGCGAAGCGAGTTTGTATTATATATTGTGGGTGCCACTTCTTAAAGACTTTTTTCCCCCAAGAACTGTCTCTACCTGCTGCCACCCTAATCCTCTTCGACATGTCAATCAGTGAATAGAAAGATAATTAGGCGTATTCACACTTGTATGTTGCCAGATACGTAAAACAGCACGTTTACTTCACTTGAGAAGTGGTGAATGACAGTGGCATCACTGGATAAACCAACGCGACTACAAGAGCACCTGTCCTTTGTTGGTATCTGCATCTGTGCAGATTTTAGGATTAGGGAACAATGCTATTATATTCTTTTGTAGATAGACGATGGTTTGGGACGAGGTCTTCTGAAAATGGCACAAGCAGTAATTCATTATTCAATCTTTAGAAAAGTATCTTGAACGTACCATTGTCAAAGGAATGCTCATCGATCATATAGCACATTTTGGTCATGATGTTCCATACATATCCTCTTCTACATCTGCACGTCCTCATTTCATTGCGTGAGCAGATCAGATGCAGTTCCTGTGCGCACTCAAAGTCTGCTCCACACTTTTCCCCGAACAGCCGCCCTGCAAGAAAATACATCCATTTCCTATTAATAACACACTTCAAAATTCACATTGACTCTTGGAAACTGTTTCAAATAAAGTTCCCCAAATATATCTTCTAATGTAGGGGGTCCATATATATTTTTTAAATAAAAACATGACACTTTAAATATTTTTAACGAAACCTGGGACAAATTATGATTAGGAAAAAAAGGGAACAAAAATTTCATAAACAAAAATGAGTGAACATTTAAAATTTACCTTTGTCTCGTGGACAAAAATTATCCCAAATTACTTAAATTAGGCCTACTTGTTAAATTTCTTCTGCAGATTGATGTAGATAATTATTCTAAAGTAGATACCTCATTGTTGCGGTACTGCAAATTTTTATGTATTTTATCAAGAAGTGCATTTTCTTCTGATATTTTGTCCCCCCACATATTACCCCAATAAAATGGCTTTTGAAAATAAGCAAGTCTCTCACTGTTGCAACCTTCATTAATGTAGTGTAAAATATATTGGCCAATCAGAATCTAAAAAAAAAAAAAAAAAAAAATAAATAAATAAATAAATAAATAAATAAATATATATATATATATACCTTTGAGCGTCCCCAATAAAACTTTCTAGTCAGCGAAACTTTTTTTCAAAAAATCGGGAGTATCCCGGGAAAGCAGGACGAATGGAACCATCTCCTAATGCGATCAAGAAACATTTATTCAAACCGAATCAATCTGAAATCTCCTATCCACACAGAAAGTACCTTCAGTGAACATTATGGTTTCAAATTAATGCACTGAAACTACCTTAGGCTTTCTCATATCCATCTCATATATTTATTAATTTTATTTCTTTTTATTTTATTTTATACTTTAATACTTAGGCTACTGGCCCCTGTCCTGGATTCCTATCAGATGCGAATTTATACTAATTTATACATAGCTTATCCGAACTATTTATAACTTAATAAAGTAACAACACTCCATCTCATATAATTGAGTGTCATAATTTCAGTGTTTTGAATAATTTAAATAATATAGTGAAAACTCTCTCAATCAGTCCAAATGGGATAGGACGCCAGCCGGATAAAAGATTGGCCCTATGATCAGGTTTAAGTTATTTCAGTTGTTATTTAACTAACAGAAGGAGACAATTGCTGTAGGTATAAGAACCATATCTTCAGTGCCCGCGTTTAATTTGAGAACTGAACTGACGTATTCAAGTTAGTAATCTTCAACGTGCGGGGCGGGGCGGGGCTTAACTTTTGACGGTCGCGAAAAAAAAAAAAAACTAATTTTAACTACAATGCCGCCAGCATTGACAAAGAAAAGTCAGGTCTCACATTAAATTCAAGAAGGTTACTGTGCTTTGTTTTATTTATTAACATTGCAAAGTGGAAGATTAAAAAACACACATTTATAATGTTAAGAAATCCCTACAGATATTGTAACATAATGATGATAGCATACATTTGTGTCACATAAGCATCATGTTCTCAATAAATCAATGCTTCCTGCTAGTCCTTCACCAAACAGAAAATGGCCCTTTAGTTAAAAAAAAAAAAGTTAAAAACCACTACGCTAGGCACTCATAGTAACAAATCAGTCTACTCTTGCTTGTGTTACGTATCTCTGCGTAAAATTAGATAAAAATATAATTGAGTGTGTTCAGTTATGTTTGATACTTGAGATTTGATAGAATTTTTTATTATCTTGGCTATCTATAATAATCCTTTAATATTTATTCTTGTCTTCTTTCGGCTTTGGTGATATTTTATTCAATGCCAATTTCCTCACGGCCTCCTAGTAATTATTATTTTTATTGTCAAAAAACAATTGATCACTAGTTCTTTTCTCTATTAAACTCAAATCAACGTTTATTTTCAGTTTATTTTTATTATTTTAAGTACAGAATAATTATAAAACATATTTTATTTCATTCTCTTACTATTCTTTTTGATTGCTTCACAATCTACATTTTTCTTTAAATTTATAATTGCTCAATCGTTTAATCTTCGCCCAATGGGATTGATTTTCTAGTATTGTTATAAGTCATTGTTTTAATTCAAACCATTCATTCCTTCTTCTTCGTCCATTGTACAATCCTATTTAAGGATTATAGTTCATTCTGGACTTAACCAGCATTGGTTTTTATCATCATAGAGCTTTATATTTCGCTTCCTGCGAGTTAAAGTTTCTTCATACTTGGTATTAATTGCACAGAAGCAATTTTCCACGTTTTATTCACTGAAGATTGGCTGAATTTGTTTAGTGTCTCTACCAGGCATTTCTTCAAGGATTGATTATCTTAATTATGGCCTGATTTAGACTTCAGGATTACTTCTTGAGTGATATTAGCTACAAAGGAATCTTTATTACCAAGTGAGTGTTTTAAGACCTAGATTATTTCATACAGCTTGTAATATTGCATTGACTTCATCGCAACATAGCTGTATTTACATTGATACGCAATATAGTTCAGTAACATTATTTTTGCGTTTATAATTTGTGAATTCAAGCATCACATTGACTGTGAATGTTAAATGCAGCATATAATTGCTGCATATTTGTATTTATTATTATTCACATCATTTCTTGAATATTAATGTTCAATTGGTCCTCCGAAGTTGTCATTAAATTTATCTTTTAAACCAGCAAGTTTCATTTATTGGCGGTAACAATCATCTCTGCTCATAAGAAGACCTTCAAGACATCAATGAAAAATCTAGCGAGTGATTGTGATTTAAGAAGAGCTTAGTGTCAGCGTTACATTGCCTATGGTCTTTGTTTTTGTAAACTTATTATCTTGCTTTCTAAACGGAATGTATGGCGTGCATTTAATTCTTATCAGCCTTAATTAATTCTCATATGGTCTGCTGCTGATGCACGCGGTACATTTTTTGGATCCATAACCGGGCCGGATGGAACCTCTATTGTAAACACACCTATTGTAACCGACACTACTTTTCATTCCGCCCGGACTTATTGAATATAAGTTCATTTCTATCAAGCTGTTGGTGCTCCAGGTATTGCTGTTTGAGCACTATTTATAACAATATAATTGATATTTGAAGCACATTGTTCTTCTCCTGACTATTAAGGTCAGTTTGAGCGTAGTAAATAATACTACATTTTTCATATTCAAGCTAATTTGAGTGCTTCGCCTCCGTGTTTTTTACACGTGTGAGGCCATTTTCAACAGCTGATTTCAGTGTAATTTTTCAAGGGTATTTGTATTAACACGCTTGTACTCACCTTTGTTAAACCAGTTACACTTTTTCATGTGTTTTGTCCGATACGCGGGCAACCATTAATCTTTGTATTTGTCCCGAATGCGGGCAACAATTAAGTTAGACTTTGACTCAGATTCCTAACTTCAATAAGTGAAGTATTGTGATTTTCTAGGACAATTGATTGCGAATATCACAACATGGATAATCCTGAAGTCGTGTTAAAGTCCCTTAAAGCTAAGCGTACTCCCATTAAGGCGAAGATTACGCGTAAGGCTAATGATATCCTTAACTCAGTCATTGATGATGAGTCATCTTTTCAAGAATTCTTAGTTTTTAAAACCAAACTAGATCAGTTTGAGGATGATTATGACAATATCCAGTCTCAAATAGACGAGATAGATTACTCTGAGCATGAACAAGCTTATAGGTTAGAAGTCGAGGAAGTTATAAAGCGAGCTACTCGCTATTATATTAAATAAGATAGTGCTTTCAAAAAGGCTATTGCCGAACAGGAAATGGCTAAGGCTGAGCGCAAAGAGGCCGAAGCCGCAGCTAAGGCTGAGCGAAAAGAGGCCGAAGCCGCAGCTAAGGCTGAGCGAAAAGAGGCCGAAGCTAAAGCTATTGCCGAACAGGAAAGGGCTAAGGCTGAGCGCAAGGAGGCCGAGGCTAAAGCTATGGCTGAGCAAGAAAGGGCCGAGGCCAAAGCTAAAGCGCTTGCTAGTTTTGAACGGTTGAGGGTTCAACTTTTCAATATATTTCAAACCATACATGAATTTGAAATTCAAGATAAACTCTCCTACCGTAAAGCTTTGTTTCATCGTTCCGAACTTCAAAGGCTTATGGATAGATATAGGGATGAAAGTCCTCAATTTTTTGATGTTTCAGATCAGGAGGCTGAGCATCTAGAAGAGCATATTCAAACTGAATATGCTGCTGCTTTTTTATTTATTGAGTCACTCATTCTTGACAACAAGCTATTGTATGAGCCTGAACAGTCTCAATCGACTAGTCAGCGTTCATCGCTTGACTCTCATGCCCCTACGTTACCCAAGCTCCCGGAAATAAAATTGCCTCACTTTTCCGGCGATCCTAGGAATTGGATTGAATTTAGGGATACTTTTACATCCCTCATCATTAATCACAGTCACATTTCAGATATGGATAAATTCCAATATCTGAAATCACGTTTGTCTTCTGAAGTGATGACTGTCATACAAAACATTCCTGTTTCGTCCGCTACTTTCGAAGTAGCTTGGAAAACCTTGGCAGAAAGGTTTGATAATGATCGTTTGATTGCAAATACGCACTTAGATCATCTATTCTCTGCACCCTCCATAGTAGGGTCTTCCGCAGAGTCACTTCAACGCTACTTGGACCATTTTATAAGCACCGTGCATGCTCTGCACGCTTTGAATACTGAGGTTCCCTTGTCTGACCTCATCATTTCCCGTATAATTGTGGATAAGCTCCCTGTGAGTCTAATCAAGGATTGGGAGTCCTCAATTAAACTTGGTAGGCTTCCTAAACTGGAAGAATTGTTTAGCTTTTTGGAGTCGAGAGTCAGAGTGTTGCAGATGACGGAGGCAGCCCTGCGTAGTCAGTCTGCTAAATCTGCGCCTACTTCTGCTGTCACTACCAAGGCTAAAGTCAAACACCAGCCCACAAGAAACAATTGTATTTGTTGTCATAATGCGCAACATCCTCTCTTTCGCTGTGACAAGTTCAAGGCAATGAAATTTGCGCATCGTGATCAATTTGTGAAAGATCACAATTGTTGTCGTGTTTGCCTTGGCGCAAACGGCCACGAATCCAATTGTAGTAATTATCGTTGCAGTGTTTGCAACGCAAAACACAGTACTTATTTGCACAATTATGTTTCTAATAATTCGCAGGCAGAAAATACAGTCAATGTAATGTCCTCTGGAAAATCACAGCAGAAATGTCTGCTTCCCACGGCCACTGTGGTAATTCTCGACAAAAATAGTCGTGCTGTAGAGGCTACAGCGCTTCTAGATAGCGGTTCTGACTGTAACCTAATCAGTAATAGGTTATTTAAACAGTTAGGCTTGTCTCCTTTACCTCATCGCACTACGCTGGCTGGTGTACTGTCCACTAATGTAAGCACACTAAGGCTTGCATCGATATCACTTAGATCTCGTGCCACTCCTTGGTACTGTGATACTGAAGCTATTGTTGTCCCAGAAATCTCCACATCCAAGTTTCCGAAAAACTTAATTGACATTCAGGGATGGAATATTCCCCCCAATCTGCAATTAGCTGATCTGCAGTTTAATGAACCTAAATATGTTGACCTGCTCTTGGGAGTTGAAATCTTTTCCCAAATCATAGTTCCTGGTCAGATATCTGCCCCCAACTATCCCACCATTCAGAATTCCAAGCTAGGCTGGTATTTATCAGGCAAATTGCCTCCTTCTCCTTCTCCCCAACGTCGTCATACTCATTTGACTCATTGCGAGAAGCGATTCAATCAGAATAAGTCTCCCATATTCGAACCTGCTAATTCCAGGGAAACCTATGCCAATTATTCAGCCTTCCTAACTTCTAATGAAGATGTTAGTAATCAACTCACTAAATTTTGGGAGTTAGAGAAGGTTTCTAATTGCGCTCCTTTCCCTGACGAGTCCTTCTGTGAGAAGCATTTCTTAGACAGTACCCAGAGAGATTCTGATGGGAGGTATATTGTGAAGCTTCCCTTTCGGGTTGCCCCAGAGACTTTGGGCAGTACTAAAGCCCAAGCTTTAAAAAGGTTTCATTCTTTGGAGAAGCGATTATCTTCTAATCCCTCTCTCCATTTAGAGTATTGCAAGTTTATGTCTGAATATGAAGAGCTTGTTCATATGGAACCTGCTATTGAGGATTGTACTGCTAAGTACGAATATGTAATTCCTCATCACCCTGTATTTAAGCCATCCAGCACTACCACTAAGTTGAGGGTAGTGTTCGATGCTTCGGCGAAATCTTCATCTGGCAAGTCACTTAACGACATTCTTGCCGTAGGTCCAGTAGTGCAGCCAGATCTGTTTTCTATATTGCTCCGATTCCGTTTCAAGCCTATTGCTTTTACTTCTGACATTGCCAAAATGTATAGGCAAGTTTTGATTCACAAGGATCATCAGCCATTTCAACAAATATATTGGAGGAGTTCTCAAGCAGAACCCATACAGTTATACAATCTGAAGACTGTGACCTATGGCACAGCTTCAGCTGCTTTTCTAGCTACTAGAGCTTTGAAGCAGCTTATTACTGATGAAGGTATTGACTTCCCATTGGCATCCTCAGTCATTAGCAACTGTATCTATGTGGATGATATCGTGGCTGCTGCCGATACTGTTGAAGAGGCTAAGGCTACCATCTGTCAATTAAGACAGTTGCTTCCTTTAGGTGGTTTTCAACCACGTAAATGGAGTGCTAACGTGCCCGAGTTAATCCAAGATATTCCAGTTGAAGACAGGGAACTTCTTGACTCTCGCACATTTGGCGACTGTGACGCTAGTGCTTTAAAGGCCCTTGGATTGATTTGGCAACCCTCAAATGACGTATTAAGAATAGAAACTTCTATCGATTGTTCTAAACCCTTTACTCGTTGTACGAGGCGTAACTTGCTATCTTGTATAGCTTCTATATTTGATCCTTTGGGATTGATTTGCCCGGTGGTATCCCTTTGCAAAATGATATTTCAATCTTTATGGAAGCAAACCAATTCATGGGATGAGCTTATTCCAGACTCAGTTGCCACCAAATGGTGCAAGATTCATAGTCAGCTAAATGCTATTTCTAATATAGCCATTCCTCGTCTCGCATTGCTGCAGAATGCAGTTTCCATTCAAGTCCATGGTTTCTGCGATGCTAGTGAAACCGCATATGGAGCCTGCATCTACCTACGCTCTGCAGATCAATCTGGTAATTTTAAGAGCGCTTTGCTTTGTGGAAAATCACGCATTGCTCCAATAAAGGCAATGACTATTCCCAGATTGGAGCTTTTGGCAGCTCATCTTTTGTCTGTCTTATTAAGCAAGGTACTGCCCATGCTTCAATTGAATTTAGAATCAATTCATCTCTGGAGCGATTCTAAAGTAGTCTTGAGTTGGCTGACTCATTCACCTACCACACTGAAAACGTTTGTGGCGAATAGAGTTGCTGACATCCAAGAAACTACTTCTATTGATTCTTGGTCGCATGTTATTTCTAAAGACAATCCTGCTGATATCATTTCGAGAGGATCTACTCCCTCAGATCTCCTCAATAATCCATTATGGTGGTCTGGGCCTGCTTGGTTATCTGAGGATATTTCCAAATGGCCAGCTAAGTATTCTCCTTCTCATTCTACTCCGCCTCCAGAACTGAAGGTTGTAGCTCTTATTGAGTCTGATGTTTCTGACCTTAGCACTTGGTTAGCTAAGTTCAGCTATTTAAAGACTGTTCGCATTATGGCTTTCATTTTGAGATTTGCCAATAATTGCCGCAAGGCTCAGACTCGGTCTGAAGGTCCATTGTTGCCTATTGAAATCGAGAATTCAATCAATTGCTGTGTTAAAATAATTCAGCGTCAAGTTTATTCCAAAGAGATTCAATCTCTTTCCACTGGTCTTGAAGTATCGATTACAAGCAAGCTACATCAGTTTAGCCCTTTCATGCTTCAAGATGGTATCCTTCGAGTTGGTGGACGTCTCAAACACTCCAACTTAACGTTTGAACACAAGCATCAGATGTTATTGCCAGCTAAGCATGGATTTACTAGGCATCTTATTTATTATACTCATATTAAACTGTTGCATGCTGGACCTCAACTAATCATGTCACATTTAAGAGAGAAATTTTGGATATTTTCTCTTCGTAAGACTATCCGCAGTGTTTTGAGGACCTGTGTTAAGTGCTTACGTTTTAATCCTCAGCCATTTCAGCAAAAGATGGCTGACTTACCCTCTGAAAGAGTTAATTACACGTCCGCATTCAATGATGTTAGCGTTGATTACGCTGGGCCGTATTTCATCAAATATGGAGGTCCTCGCTCAAAGGTTCAAATCAAGGCTTACATAGCTATCTTTGTATGCATGTCTACGAAGGCAGTTCATATTGAGCTAGTCACCGCTCTCACTGCTCGTGCCTTTCTTTCTGCCTTCGCCAGATTTACTAGTCGTCGAGGCATACCTGCTTCCATTACGTCTGACAATGGTAGTAATTTCATAGGCGCTAAGGTTGACTTACAGAATCTCGTCAAGCTACTTCAATCTAATGATTATCAATCTATTATTCAGGATGCCACTTCTCACCTACGTATTAAATGGAATTTCCTACCTCCTCATTCGCCACATATGGGAGGTCTTCATGAGGCTGCCGTTCGTTCTATGAAGATTCACCTCAATAGGATGGCACCTTCCTTTAATTTTGACTACGAAGAGATGTCTACTCTTCTCATTCAGATAGAGTCTCTATTGAATTCACGCCCTCTTACCACCCTGTACGAGGACGTCAATGACTCTAATTTTATTACCCCTGGCCATTTCCTTATTGGAAAGGCTACTATATCTTTACCTAGTCCAGATCTTTCTGGCGGGTATACTCTCCGTTCCCGTTGGAACAATCTTAATCATTTAGTGACCTGCATTTGGAAAAGGTGGTCATCTGATTATCTCCATTCACTTCAAAGGAAGTCTAAATGGACTAGAACTATGCCTAATGTGTCAATAGGCACTCCAGTCTTAGTAATGGAAGACAACGTTCCTCCTTTGAGATGGATTATGGGTGTTATTGAGAAAGTTCATCCTGGTCCTGATTGTCTTGTCAGGGTGGTTACTGTTCGTACCCCCTCAGGTTCATTCAAGAGGCCAATTGTTAAATTGGCACCCCTACCTATTCATGACTCGGAAGACTAGATAGTTAGTCTTTGTCTTCTAGGTACTTAATGTACTCTTGTAGTTATTGTTATTTCATCAATATTTGTTTTGTGTTTTCGTCGTTCTTGTCTTATTTTCTCAAGGTCAAACATAACTTCGCATCCTATTTAGATTATTCCACAAGTGGAATAATCGCGGGCAATATGTTCAGTTATGTTTGATACTTGAGATTTGATAGAATTTTTTATTATCTTGGCTATCTATAATAATCCTTTAATATTTATTCTTGTCTTCTTTCGGCTTTGGTGATATTTTATTCAATGCCAATTTCCTCACGGCCTCCTAGTAATTATTATTTTTATTGTCAAAAAACAATTGATCACTAGTTCTTTTCTCTATTAAACTCAAATCAACGTTTATTTTCAGTTTATTTTTATTATTTTAAGTACAGAATAATTATAAAACATATTTTATTTCATTCTCTTACTATTCTTTTTGATTGCTTCACAATCTACATTTTTCTTTAAATTTATAATTGCTCAATCGTTTAATCTTCGCCCAATGGGATTGATTTTCTAGTATTGTTATAAGTCATTGTTTTAATTCAAACCAATCATTCCTTCTTCTTCGTCCATTGTACAATCCTCTTTAAGGATTATAGTTCATTCTGGACTTAACCAGCATTGGTTTTTATCATCATAGAGCTTTATATTTCGCTTCCTGCGAGTTAAAGTTTCTTCATACTTGGTATTAATTGCACAGAAGCAATTTTCCACGTTTTATTCACTGAAGATTGGCTGAATTTGTTTAGTGTCTCTACCAGGCATTTCTTCAAGGATTGATTATCTTAATTATGGCCTGATTTAGACTTCAGGATTACTTCTTGAGTGATATTAGCTACAAAGGAATCTTTATTACCAAGTGAGTGTTTTAAGACCTAGATTATTTCATACAGCTTGTAATATTGCATTGACTTCATCGCAACATAGCTGTGTTTACATTGATACGCAATATAGTTCAGTAACATTATTATTGCGTTCATAATTTGTGAATTCAAGCATCACATTGACTGTGAATGTTAAATGCAGCATATAATTGCTGCATATATGTATTTATTATTATTCACATCATTTCTTGAATATTAATGTTCAATTGGTCCTCCGAAGTTGTCATTAAATTTATCTTTTAAACCAGCAAGTTTCATTTATTGGCGGTAACAATCATCTCTGCTCATAAGAAGACCTTCAAGACATCAATGAAAAATCTAGCGAGTGATTGTGATTTAAGAAGAGCTTAGTGTCAGCGTTACATTGCCTATGGTCTTTGTTTTTGTAAACTTATTATCTTGCTTTCTAAACGGAATGTATGGCGTGCATTTAATTCTTATCAGCCTTAATTAATTCTCATATGGTCTGCTGCTGATGCACGCGGTACAGAGTGGACCAAAAATCAATACCCATTCTGAAAAGAAATTTATAATTTTGGTTGTGATCTTCCCATACATAATTGTGCGAATAAGTATGCATAAGCAACTCAGATGTCTGCAGAAATGCATCGACAGAAATGGAAACAATTTATTATTTATTTTTATATAAAATAATTTGTAGCTCCAATAAAGTGTTAATTAAAATATAGTCTACTGTAGTTTTAATTAAAATGGTTAATGACTTTGTCCCACCTGTATTGTGAATTAAAGCCGTATTGTATAATCCCACTTATGTTCTTCTTTCCCTGAGTTTTACCTCTCCCGTTGTAGGGGCTTTCATGGGCCCAAGCCGTCCGGGCCTTACAGGACCGCGACCTGTTCGGGGGAGGGAGTTTCTATGGAAATAACGGCATACATTTTTGACAAGACATGGACATGGGGGCCTCCCGGATGAGCGATCAGCTCAATGCCGTGGGCCACCTCCGAGGCAACATATACAAATAGGACGAAACACATCACTCATACACAAACTCATCCCGAACAAGGTGCGGATGGGATGAAGGTGATAATGCCAGCCTGATAATATCCGGGGACCATAAGGTCATAATATTTCCAGACATTCGTCTCACAGGTGAAGAAAACCTCTAGAAAACGCCCACCTCTCAGAAATCGAACCCCGACCCGCTGCATGATGAGAGCAAACGCATCCCCATGCGCCACAGCGGTGGGCTAGTTTATTATATAAAGTTTATAAAACTGTTTTTATATTACGTATTTACATGTGAGACCACCTGCGTGGTCTAGTGGTTAGCCTTGCTGACTGCGGATTCGCAGGTCTGGGCTCGATTCTCGGTACAATATCGGATTTTCCTGAAGTAGCGAGGTCTGGAATGGGGGACAAAAACTGAGGGGATACTTGATCAAGAAATAACGGCTTCGGAACAGTAAGCCATCAAAAATGGTTGTGGGAGTTGGCATGCTGACCACATGCCCACCCAAGGCTTGTAAACTACAGAGGTAGCGTATTCCGGCGAGTTTATAGAGCAGGCGAGTGTGTGACGTCACAAGATTCCAGATCTCGCAATTTTCAGTTTTTACTCAGTCTAGAAAATCTTACACCGCGTGATTAAACTCGTAACCTTTAATTAACCCGTGGTCGGATTCCTGTGAAATTTATACAGAAATAATCTACACACATCAGCCCTACTGATGGTTAAAACAGTGCCTTAAAAAAGCGGACACAAATGTTTTTATTTCATTTTATAAACATCACCCGTTACACAAAATTCATGGAGGGAGAAGCAAATTTCACTATGCGACAATTTTTTGTATTTTTGTGTCCCGAAAAAACTTCAAGCGAGAAAGTTTTAGTGAAATAATTGAATTTTAATACAAATGAAGTTCCAGCCCCATATCTCGAATGGTTTACGAGTAATTGAGTGGTAATTATTCCGGGCGCTTCAAGGTGTCAGAATGATTTGGCGCTTCAAGCACGACAGTAGAGAGCATGGTGCCGCTGACAAAGCTTCTACCTACTGATCTCGGCCGCTTGACCGCAGTCTTTTAGGATAGATATTACCAGTACATACTGTTTTTAATAATACAAATGGAAGGTGCTTTAGAAAGTGCAATTAACTGAACCATTATGCCGGGCCAGATATGTGCTGTGGCAGTGTGTAACAGTAATTTTGTAGATTGTAGAAAACAGCTAAGATGTGAACTGTTCTGTTATTCAAGTTACTTAAAATGTTCTTCTGATTCTACAGCATTTGTCTTTAAAATCTTGTAAAAAATCTCCCAAAGGATCTAGATTTGAATAGAAATTATATAATACAGGTAGGCCTATATAACAGCTAAAGGGTGATTTGTTCTAATATTTTGTTGCCTAGAAAATATTCCTCATTCTAGAGGTTATGTTAGTATAATTTGATGAAAATTTGTTAAAGAATGTATCCTATATTTGTATAGAAATTGTACCTTATAATAAGGGTAGAAAACAACTACGGGAATTTTTATGTATCAATATTAACATGTACAGTACTAATGTTATTATTACATTGCGTAGACTATTGTAGAGTATTAATTTGTGTTAATATTGTAATGAAAGCAATACATTTATATTAATAATAATTTTCTCCGGGTTATATGGGGTAAGTTATGTAGGTAATGATTGGTGAAACACGGCTAAAAGTGTACATCTGTATACAAATTATGTGACGACAGAGATAATATAGACCTAATAAACTAAGGGATGATTTGTGAATTGCAGGGCAGGGAAACTTTCATGAGCAGCACAACGAAAAGAGGCGCAGGATCTTTAAAATCGACGTCTCAACATAAAAAAAGGACACAAATTGCTTCGCAATGCATTCTACATAAATCACACAATATTTCAAAGGATTTTTCCATGAATTTTTCATTAAAAAGTATCATCGTCTTGCCCTAACTATAACCCGATATCATGCTCTTAAAGCCTCGGCAATTCAATTTTAACTGTAATACGTTTTCATGTTGATAAATTATATTAAAATATGAAAAGGGCGTAACAAGATATTAAACTAATAAGGCATTTGATAAGGTAATTAGAAATAAAAGTTACTAGCACAAAGGATCAAAAAATAAAATAAGTAATTCAACAAATATCTAAATAACAGTAGTGCAGATTTACAAGATTAGGAAAAAGTTTAATTCATTCTTTTTCCCCAGCGGGTCAATCTTTCAGTATGGGTAGAAGTAGCCAGTTAATATCCTTTATTATTGAGTCCACGATTAAAATATTTAAGGATTTTTACGTAATTGCTAGTAGGCCTATTTTATAGAATAAAAAAGACCTCTGTACCGTTCCGATAGCTTTATCGCCTTGAGTAATTACCACTCTATTACTCGTAAACCATTCAAAATATAAACGTGGTACTTGATGTATAATAAAATTCAAATATTTCCCTAAAGCTCACATGCTTGAATCATTTTCTGGTCACAGAAATAAAATAAGCTCACATGCTTGAATCATTTTCTGGTCACAGAAATAAAAAAATTGTCGCATAGTCAAATATGCTTCTTCCTGAACATTTCACGGTCGTCACAAGTCACTCCGACACTGAAGCGCCTGGAATAATTACCACTCAATTACTCGTAAACCATTCGAGATATGGGGCTGGAACTTCATTTGTATTAAAATTCAATTATTTCACTAAAACTTTCTCGCTTGAAGTTTTTTCGGGACACAAAAATACAAAAAATTGTCGCATAGTGAAATTTGCTTCTCCCTCCATGAATTTTGTGTAACGGGTGATGTTTATAAAATGAAATAAAAACATTTGTATCCGCTTTTTTAAGGCTCTGTTTTAACCATCAGTAGGGCTGATGTGTGTAGATTATTTCTGTATAAATTTCACAGGAATCCGACCACGGGTTAATTAAAGGTTACGAGTTTAATCACGCGGTGTAAGATTTTCTAGACTGAGTAAAATCTGAAAAGTGCGAGATCTGGAATCTTGTGACGTCACACACTCAAGTGCTGCGATTGGTCTATCCTGGAATACGCAACCTGTATAGTTTACTGATCTTGATGCCCACCAACCTGCCATCTGCCTACGGTAGATACGCAGCGATCGAATTTTTTATTTTTATTTATTTTTATTTATTACAAATTATTTATTTATTACAAAATTTATTATCACAACATTTTATAATAATTACAAAAAAATTCAAATTATTACAAAATTATTACAAATACAAATATAAATCATAAACACAATTATTACAATTACAAGAGAGTATTATTTACCCCGCATGAGCATAGCTCGTGTTCGGGGTCAGTTCAGTCATACTAAAATTATATTATTAGATTGGCCTATCTCTCAAAGGGAGGTAGTGTCATGGGGTTTATTTTGCTTATTTTACGTGAAAAAATATTTACATATGGCCTTAGAATTATAATCCTATTTTAGATTATTATGTACTGTTTCATATAAACTAGAAAACTATATCTACCATCAGCATCGTGAAAATAAATTATTTACGTATGAAACAGGCCATCATATATATTCTTCCACTTTTCTTACAGACAATAAACTTCTTAACATATGGCTGTAAGCCGTTTTATCATGGATTAATTGTAGCAAACTAGGACGTGCCCTAATGACGTCAAACGAACCTTGAAAGGTTGAGCGTCTTCAGGACATTTGGGTGTGAGTAGATGAAGGGGATGGAACACAGTGTGGTACTGCGGTCGGATGTCGAGGCTAATCTCTTGAGCTGAATCAGGATACGAACACAGAGAAGTACAAAGCTTTGTCTTTTGTGGAGCAGTAATTCAATTCCGTGTAGGATAGAATTACTGTACGTTACTACGTGTAAACGATATTTCTTTTTTTTTTGGGTGCATTAATTAGGTTACAGTTAACTTTCAAAGTGGACATGAATTCATTAGTAGTTCTGAATGGCACGATGCAGTATTTCATGTACGCTTTATGCTGCATATGTATGAGCTAGCTAAAGTGCGGTATAAAGAATAAAAAACACTCTGACAAGAAGAGTGATTCTATCTGTATGATTATAAGTAAGTGACTCAACATCCGTTTTAACTACCTGCTATAGTCCGTTCATCTATAATTCTATATTCCCATCAACTGATAGTGGCTTATTCGATTCAAGTATAGTGAATAAAAGTACAGGCAGTCAATCCTCAATCATGTGCATTTCCAATTTTTGTTCACATAGAATTTTGTGTTACTGAACAATCGTAGGAACAAAATACTGCTTTCCATTAAACTATAGATACTACCAGTCTGACGAGAACCATGCTAAATTTAAGAATATGGTTACTTGATTGTAAATAACTTAAGTCTGGTATGTCCACTTCACCTTTATATCATACAGAGCAAAGACTAATAATTTGCTCCTTTAAGTAACCGTTTCAGTTCAGATATATTAATTGTCATTTTACCTAGAACGTTAGGTTAGAACAAATACCATGTGGAGCCATTTTGACGATGCTTTGCTTTCATAACGTCTTTAAAAGAAATGCTTAGGCTATATTGAAATGATATATATATTTTGTTTTGAAACTTTTTAACTGGCGTATCAAGAAATATAAGAAAACTTTGTAGACGCATTCGACGTTGAAGTAACCATGTGTTAATTAAAATTCATGGGATTCCAGTAATATAATTATAGGAGTCAATAGAACTTATTTTTAATTGCCAAAATTGGTGTTGTTCTTTCACAGTTTGCTAGGGCATTGCTAGGAGTAAAGTAATTAGATTCCAATACCAACGTACCATATGGTTCATCTAACGTGAAGTTCAAATTTAGGCCTATAAATATTGTAATTTATATGTTTAATCACTACAATTCAGTGGAAATGTGGATTTAGTTCAGCTATCAAGAACAGTACATTATTTGAGGTTTCTATGTAAGGTTAAAAGGTTTGTAGTCAATAGTTTATTTATTTTCTTCACAGAAAGCTTTGTTGTCTAGCTTCAATTGTAGCCTACACCTTTTTCAGTTTTACAACTCGTATAGTTATTGCGTGTTCTAATATGAGCGAAGCTATAACGTTATAACCTGAAACCCCTTTTTATGTGTATTAAGCGGGGACTACATAACAGCACCCACGTTATACGGTCTATGCTTTGGTGGCTGGATTGTTTCTTTAATATTAAATGAAAGTACTAACAAGAGATATTCTTTCTTACTTCTTACAAATTAAATATAAATGACTATTGTCAATATATCCTAATACTTTCAACATTCCAGACTTCGATAGTCTCTATAGAGGGCAAACGATTAAAAAAAATATTTATCGGTATCATTTCAAAAACATCATTAATAATGGATAAACGTTAATTGCTCTTCTGGGTAACATACTTAATGTTATCACATGAAAAAGTCTGCCCTTTATCGAAGTTGGCCACAAGGATCCCGAATTCTGAACAACAGTATCTTTTCCCCCCCTAAATGTTGAAAATACAATAATTAATATTATTATAGAATGTGAATGGAATATTTTAGAATTCTATATAAAAAAAATTATTTCATAAAACTGAAAGACAGAGTTTCTTTTAAAACTTTGTACACGTAGATTTCGGCAACGTGCCCCGAATACCAAACAGTAGGCCGGAGATGTGGTCTCACATAAAGGAAAAATAGACTTTACGCACTCATAGTGAAAAATTATTACGGAATAAAAACGCCGTTTATTAATTAACTATATTTAACAACTTTACATACTAGAACATCGAAACTAAATACTCATTTACACAATTATAAAGTATGTTGTCTTAATCTTGTATTTATTATCTTTAAACCACTATATACGGAACTATTCCGAATGCTACTGAGTTGGAGGTTCCTTGAATATTTTTTTCATTTTCTCTGAGTTTCTTTTGAAATGTTTTCTATATCAGTTCTTACTGTATGTAATCTAATTTTTGGTTAATTGCTAATTACTGACTATTTTTAAGTTCCATTTTACTGACTATTTTTAAGTTAAAAAAAATAGTACCTACTATTTTTAAGTTAAAAAAACAGAAATATGTAGGACAATATAACCTTAAAAATAACTGAATATTACCCAAAAAAGAATATTATGACCAAATTATTAATTTTATTATTTTAACAGTTTTATAGCATTGCCGAATAGTAACTTACTGCAATTGTTGAATGATTTACTGCATCAAGGAGTCGTGAATCTAGTAAAAATATATTACCAGCAAAGAGCATGCCAATAAAACATTCACAATGGACACCCAAATCTTGTTTGCTCCTAAAATAATTTTAATTTGGTCCAATGCACCAAAAAGTCGATTTGGAAAACTGCGCACTCTTAGCTGTTATCTAGTAACTAGACCACATTCCATTGACAACTATTGACATTCCAAAATATCAACTATTTATAGGAATTAGTATTTTTCAGAATATAGACAAAAATATCTAAAAATAAATTATTTAACTCTTCTGAATATAAGATGATATCCACAAATGTAACTGAAATATGACCTTAGATCACGAAAAATTCACAATGTGACCAGAAACTGCAAAGCTAACCTAAATATGGAAATATATTACGTGTAAAATATATCTAAAAGTTTTATGAATAATTCAATTCTTGTTTAACTCAATGCTATGACTGAAATAAAAATCGAAAAGAAAATATGACCTCTCATAAATTCTGGCTCATTATTTTCGACGATCATGCTTACACAATTCGGGACGAGGATGCCTGATGTCATCTATCACTGGCTACTATAACGTATAAGGTTTTAGCGAAGTGTTATTAATGTGTTTTCCCCATGCATTAACTCGCAACGGAAAATCAGTTCTTATATATCAGGGACGCTGACGAATTCCAACTATTGTGTGCCACATTGCTTTATCTAATAAAGTGTTTTACAACGGTAATATTCAACCTGTGGGGACAAGTATACCCTCATCCAACAAGTTAAAACAAGAGTGGATGAAATGTACTGTACGAGAGGTTAGGTTCTTGACTGAAACAAGTGGTGAAATATTTTTTAGTCGGCTTGATTTAAAATAGAACATCTAACACAAGACACATGAAGTAAAAGTAGAGAGCCGTGTAACTGACACCGGTGAGGGGGAGAGTGAGCGGAAGGGAAATCTACCGTTGCATTGCACGGTACCAAGAGTGCATGCGCGCTCAAACGTCTTCCTAGCTGGGCAGCTTTCTAGCACATTAGGCCTATCACACTAGTGTTAAAATAGTTACGGTATTTATGATACACGGGTTAAAGGAAGGATTTTATTTTGCGAGTAGGTATGTTTACAGAACAAGCCCATAAGGGCGACCGAAACAATCCTAAGAGCAAAGTAGAATAATTTTACGACGCGTATCAAATACTGTGTTTTAGACAGCCGTTAACTTTGTGATATATTAATAAATATTATTGTAATGAATTACATACCGTGTAGCGTTCAGACAGTTGACAGCTGTTATTGATTTTCTCGTACACTGCTGCCAACATAATGGAAACACTCTTCACCAGCCATGTATGACGATTTTATACCACTCATGGCATAATTTTATGCTTTTTAATTTATATCATCTACCGTTAAAAGCGCTACTTTTACCTTCGACTGTCTAAAAAATCCAGTGTAATTCACTTTGGTTTTAATCAGATGAAAGGTACAGTTTTAATTAAGAATATTTGTTTTTGATTATTAAACAGACTGTTCGATAAAAATTGAAATGGTTAAAATTCATTATGCCTTTTAAATGTTAAATTTCTCACAGGGTCGTATAAATCGTCATACTTGGTGGCCGAAAAGCGTTATAAACTTCATCCATTATGTTGGCAGCCGTACACCAGAAACCCAATAGCCTAACCTCTATCTACGCTTGAGTATACTTATATGCGGATGAAAACGGCAGGACTGCTTTGACTCCAATATGACTCTGCGGTACGAAAGTCGTCAGACGAATATAGGCTAATATTATTATTTATTGATATTATTATTATTATTATTATTATTATTATTATTATTATTATTATTATTATTATTAATATTTCAGCAATGTTAAGAATTGTATAAAAATAGTGTAAGATACACATGATAAAATTATTTTATTATGCTTGTAGGATTGCTACACTCTCCCTTTTGCAAATATAGCCTACTTACTTGCAAAATAATAACTCTATTATTACTTGCCTCATAAATAACTACTGTGACACTGAGAATTTCCATGGTCGATAACTACAGGACATCTTTTTTCCCCTGATACATAATGCATTATGGTGTTTTTGTTCTGTTAGATTTCCTTGAAACATATTTCATTATAAGTTCATATTCAAAATGTATGTTAATTTTTCGCCAAATTATAAGCGAGGAAATGTAAATACGAGAGATTATATTGTAAATAGTGTTTGTGAAATGCAATTTGAAGAACCGTTTCTATGCATTGTAAATGAGTTTCACAAGAACACACACGCAAGTACACTTTTGTACTTATGCAAAGTATAGGTTAATATCGTAGACATAATTTTTCAACCAGGGTACAATTATTTGCGTAATACTGGATTTACCGAGTTGAGGCGATAAAATTGAGTTCGCCGTCGGGAAGTCGCAGGTTCAAACCCAGGGCCTGTCAATCTGGTATTTTCTTCTCTTTCATTTTCTCAATCTTCCGATGGATATGAAATGAGTTTACTTTCCACTTACAAAGAATACCCCTGACACCATGAACTATCGACAGTCCCAGGATGGGCGAGTGGGAAATCCACACATGTTCTTTCTTCTTTGTAGCAAATACAATGTTAGCCTATACCCTACAGGCCGATAGACCTACATACTCATTATGCATACAGGCCTACAGGCATGCATTATCCATATATATAGATTTCTAATATGGGCATTCTTTTATAAAAGATGACTAAAAACATAATCTGCAAAAGTTAATAATAACAATAATAATAATAATAATAATAATAATAATAATAATAATAATACTATAATATTGTAGTTAATTTGGTATACTAAAATTTAGAACTGATATGGTTAAAACTCGGGATGCAAGTTACACACCTACAATTCTACAATAGACTATAAATAGTCGT
Organism: Ectobius pallidus; assembly: GCA_964059195.1. Classification (NCBI taxonomy): domain Eukaryota; kingdom Metazoa; phylum Arthropoda; class Insecta; order Blattodea; family Ectobiidae; genus Ectobius; species Ectobius pallidus. The sequence continues at coordinate 92,186,937 of CAXKWD010000002.1, forward strand.
TGAATATATGTTACAGGGATTTTGTATAAATTGTATAAATTTTGTAGGCTATTCTATACATAAAGAAATGCACTTCACTTCACTGAAATATCACTGTAGTGATTACAAAAGTGCATAAATTCGAGTATATACCGGTAAATTTTTTCTTCTGATTTCAAGGTACAGATAGATGTTCACATCTATTCATAGGCACAAATAAAGTTAAGTTGGTCTGTCGCAATCACAACAAACTACTGTCATTCTATCACCATGCAGCATTTATATTACTCAGTTCAAACTATACTCCGATTTAAATTACGAACCAAGATTAGGCCCTCTCCTTTAGACTGAGCAGTAGACAAATTGAGTACTTACGATATTTTATAATTTCAGAAATTCAGTAATTAAGATATCCGTACAGTTCACTAAATGCAGTTAACACTTTAAAATCCTCAAAATTGTAATAATAACCTATGCTGTAAAATTCATTGAATGGAGGCTACTGTGATATTCTGTGTGATAAAAGTGAGAAAGGTGAACGGATAGCTCATAATGTGTGCATTATAAGATTCATAATTCTGAATCATTAGCCCATTTTACTATTAACAGTTTTTAAAGAATGTCAAAAATAGATCTTAAAGAAGCGTATTAGGGCTGCACATCTAACATGTACAAAAACAAATTTTATTATTTTGCCTCTTAATAATTATTTAACTGATTTTTTTGCACCATTTGTAATAATTTGCTTACAGCTAAGAAACTATATTTATGTTGAAAATAAACTCTTTTCTAATGGCCCTCCCAGGAACAGTTTTCTAACCGATAAGTCATACTTTCATAGTATACTTTCTGCATGCTAAGATTGGTTAGTGCCTTCGGTTATATTTGTTCTGTTTCTAGCATGTGAGAACACAACACTAATTCAAATAATTTTAATGTTTTTCGTTTCTTTATGTTCATATTGTTTGTCCTAAGCTACTTGAAAATCACAGCGTAACTTCTGTAGGCTCTATATTGCAAGTTTGAAATGGTTTTGTTGATGTCGGCAATATTCGTTTAAATTCTGCAAGTTAAAATCCAGCATACAGTTTTTTTCCAACCCGACTATGGTGAAACGCTAGTGAGGGGAAAGCCATTCAGAGTTAGGAAGTGAATCCTGCCAGTCTGTCTGGTAGGTACTGCACCAGAGTTGTGAGTCTCTTGAAGACTGGCCAGACGCGTCCAGTCAGTTTGACCAGAGTCAGATCGAAAACAAAAAATTGTGCCTTTCCATATTGGCGGAGGGCGTAGGGGAAATTGACACAGTGATCGCAGGAAAAGTTCTTCCCCATCGCTGTTCAATGCAATATTTTGGTCGGTATCTAAATTCTAGCCCTACATATCATGCTGCCATGTTCACCACTTCAAATTCATCAAAAACTGCTTCAAACGCTCGTTCTACAGTAGATATCTTTCGACCTTGATCAAACTAAAGTTCTTGAAGAAGATTCCATTCTAACATTACTTTATGTGTAGATATCAGAATTCATGAAAATCATACATGTTGCAAAGAACGTACGATATGGCAGGACAAAATTTACACACAAATCTAGCTGTCACGAAAGAAAATTGCATTTATCATCCAGGAACTGCATTAAACAATAAAACAATTGCGGACATGCAATTTTCATCGTAAAGCTTTTCCGTTTTGAAGTCTGACAGAGTACAATGCATTAATATGGAGAGGTATTATTGCCGGATATTGTATCACCAATGTAGTTATATAGGTTTTGCAGTGTTACGTAATATCTACATGGTTTTCGTTATATTGTCATACGATGCTTTTACTAATATATCAAGTGATGCTATTTAAACGGAATAATAACGTTCGGTGACTGCAAATATTACATGACGTCCTAATTCAGCCAAGCTTCATTCAAGTAGAGCTGCAGAGGTACAGTCTACTGAGAAATAATGTACAAGAATAATCAAACATTGTTTTCTTTCATTCCATAACTGTTCCAATATTTAGATACTGTATCGTATGTTATGTAGGTGGGGAGTACAGAGGGTATTTTTGTCTGAATCATGAACCCCATCTCCGCCACCTTCAAAATAGTATTAACTAGTGCAAGAAAACAACTCCCTCTCTATGGCGCTATATCCCTGAAGGGACAAGGCCTATCACCCGACCACTGTGTCATCTATCACAGACAGATGGCAGGATTGGGGAGCATGTGGTCAGCATGCCGACACCCACGGCCGTTAATGGTGGTTTCCATGACCGGAGCCGGTACTTCTCTATCAAGTAGCTCCTCAATTTGAATCACGAGGCTGAGTGCACCCTGTTCCAGACCTCCTTACCGGGGATCGAACCCGGGCCGGCGGATCTGTAGTCAGCGACGCTAACCCCAAAGACCACGCCGGCGGTCAGAAACTAACAACAGTTCATTAAATATTCCGAATTCATAAAATTAAAATACTCTCGATTGCCTTAGGCTTCTAGGATAAACTCAATTTGGATGTATTTTGATATAATTACCGGAGCTATTTGTGACTGTCAAATAATTGTGAGGTATCTTCTCTTTTTAAAAACAAGAGGGTATCCTCTTCTTTTCCTGAGTTTTACGTCCCCTTTGTGTAGGTACATTTACGCGGCCCACTCCGCCCGGGCTGAGAGGACCGCGACTCGTCGGGCGAGGAAGTTTCTATCAATCACATTTTTTTTTTACCAGACGAGGACATTGAGGGCCTCCCCGGATGAGTGATCAACCCAATCCCGGGGCCACCTCAGAGACAATATGGAACATAGGACGATAAACACCAGACACACACACTCATTCCGAACAATGCGAGACTGAACGAAGGTGTTAATGACGGCCAGATGATAGCCGGAGACAAAGAGGGCCTATGTATCCCGACATTCGTTTCACAGGTGAGGAAAAACCCTACCTAGGAAACTTGTCCCAACCAGGAATCGCACACGGGCCCACTGCGTGAGAGCGAACGCATCTCCTATGCTCAGCGGTGGGCAATAAGAGGGTTTACAGAATTAATTATTCCTAAGCTAAAACCATATTCATGTCATGAACATCGCGAATGATGTACAGACCAGAGATCACCAAATTGCTGAGACATTTGAAGCGTCAAGTCTCAATGGGGGCCGGACGAACAAACTTTATCAGAAATACAAAAAAGTATTTGTATTTGTAATGTATTATTATTAAAATATTGTACAGTTCACAGTGTAAATAAAACACTAGTACACTCTAGTGGAAGGTATGGATCTTGCTTTATGAATAAGAATTTTGATAAAACTATGCATCTAATTTGGTTTGTTGAATAAATAAAATCTCTCATAAACGTTGGCCATTGAAATTATATTTTGATTATGTGTATTCCAGCAGAGAAAATACTGTTTCACACTTATATGTAGTCCCAATAATACAGGTAAGAAACTGCGTGCTAAGTATTTGTTTTTGGGACACCTTTCTTCTGGAAGTTCTAAAACTGAGTACTTTGAACTTGTCCTTCATGAAATCCGTTTGGAGATACACAGTTTCCATTTGCAATTCTAGATGAACATCTTCAATTTCGCAAGAAAAAGGATTTTGGAAAATTCTAATATCCTTGGAATGTGCATCTAAATCTGTGAATCTGACCGAGAACTGAATCTTCAGAAAGAACACTGAGAATGTTCATCGCAAACATGTGTAGAAACTGGAATCATTTTCTTCTTCTTCTTCTTCTTCTTCTTCTTCTTCTTCCAAGTTATTTTACGACGCCCCTCTCACAATCTTGGAGTATCAGCGTCATAAGAAGTTTATTGTAAGAAGGGAAAGTATATGTGGGAGGTTGGTACTATTGTTTGTTTAAACTTTCATCTTGCAGTTAGTAAGTGACTGGCAGCTGACAAAAGTGTATCATTCTTCTGGGAAATGTTCCTTTCAAGAAGTACCAGTTTTTGCCTAAAAATTTTAACATGGGTTAAAACCATTTTGTTAGATTTTTCGTATGCCACATGCCACGGACCAGATTCGGCTCCTTGTCGGGCTGGATACGACTTATGAATGCATGTGTCGCTTTATTTTCATGATAAATGAATTATCGTTTCTATAAATATTAGTAAGCGAACTTCCATACTGCAATAAATTGAAAATGTCAGCGAGTGATTGCGGGCTTGTTGTTTCACCACGTCATAAACGAGATAAATGATCACCTGTCCTAGTCAGCCGGACACGTCAAGTGCCAGGAAAACTTCGTTCATTCTAAAAATCCATAACCCGCTCCTACTGGTGGTCATGCCTTGATTCGTGTGAGGTTATCGACAAGTGGTTTATAATTATAGTTTAAATGAGACAAAGGTGGATAATATATATTACAACTTAATTAACAAATAATTGTTTAAGCGATTCATAATTTACTGGGGGGATTTCTATGACATGTCATATTTTTCCCCTTTGCATTATTTCAGGTTTCAGACTAATTTGAACCCGATTCCAAGCAACCTGGTGAGAATGGAACGGCTTTTATTGTGCATATAACTGCATATTTAGGAAATTTTCAACTACTGTAGCATATTAAAGTATGAATATGCATATTTAGGTCATATTTTCGGCATATTTGTGTGCATATTAAAGAAATTTTGAAGTTTCATATAATATTTTGTAAATTCTGAAGTTTCATATAATACTTTGTAAATTTTGCATTAGGGTATACTGATACTTTTTGAGAATTTACAGATATTTTAAATAATTAACATAATATTTTAATAAAGTGAATTGTATGAAACTTTAAAAAAAATATACATAATGTGTAAGTGGTAAAGTCATATTTTAAATTTTATTAGTCATATTTTAATGTTTTTTAGGTCATAAATGCATGCATATATCCTATTTTTTAGGTCATAGAAATCCGCTCCCTATTTATTATATTAAATGTCCGCCGTGGCAAACCTGTTTTCCACCCTGACGGCCCAGGTTCGATTGAGGGAACAGGCAGATTTTTTTACTCTGATCCCGAGGGCTAGGTTTAGAAGAGGTGGTGGTACCGTTACAGGTCGCGAACATTTTGATAATCTGGCGTTCCTAATCAGAAACTCTGTCACTATACTGAAATTTATGAATCATTCAGACTGATTGGATAGTGTGTGCAACACATAATTTGGTTCTCTATCACAGAGATAGATGAATTACCGATAGTTTCATGCACGCAGAATTGTATAAAAGAAAGCATGGTCAGCCTATTCACGAAACATTTAGAATTACCAATTCCTCTTTCTCTCTCTCTCTCTCTCTCTCTCTCTCTCTCTCTCTCTCTTTCTCTCTCTCTTTCTCTCTCTCTTTCTCTCTCGTTCTTTCGTCATTCAATATTTTACATCACTTCAATGGAAATTACAAATATATTCTGTAGGGCAATATGAAATCAATGGATGAGGCAATGATCAGCTCACCAAATACCCTTCTCCTGAAATTCGAAGTGCATAGACAACCGGTTAAGAAATGTTCTAGTATAGTTTAAATATATTTAAACCTGGAATTCGTATTTTTGAACGGTGAAAACCCCGAAAGAAAACCGAACATACAAGGCAGATCTAGGAATTTGAACCCGATACTCTCAATGTGAGTCCCGGACGTCTCCTGATTGAAAAAAAAAGAATGTTTAGAAAATGGAAAGACGTCATTCTATATCTTATACCGTACATGCTATACTTTGTTAAATTTGTTTCAATTCCGAATCTTTGTGCTATTACTAACAAATGATTGGATTCTGGTCGAAGTGGTTTACTAAAACATAAGTAAGTTTAAGTAAAACATAAGTATTTCGATACGTTGCAGCCGACGAAAACTGAAAACTGAGTACAAAACTGCTTCACAATTAGTTCTTTAAGATTCGCATAAACTGCTTTTTCCTGTATAGTCAACATGTACGAATCCTTATTCTGTATTTGCGAAAAAAATGTTAGAAAATGCCCTAAAATTAATTGGAAACAATTTTTAGACATATGATTAGAAAATAAAGGTCACTGTGCTGTAGTAAATAAATAAGGGGCAATATATAAAATTGTTACCCTGGTTCATCACTGTTTTGTCCTGTTATGAGAAACGACATGAGAAAATCGTGCGATAACTACATTTTCCGTATGCATTTTCAATATCATTTTTACTTCCTCTGCCTTTGCTGTAGGTACTACAGATAGAAGAATTATTGTGCTCGATCCCGAAATTCTAAGTGGAGTTTTTAAACATAAATACACGTTTTTAGGTCCTCTGAATACAAAAATATTATTTTCAGAAACATGTCTTTGTGTGTGCCTGTGTGAGTCTTTGTATCTCTGAACGGCCTAACTGTAGAATGTAAAATCGTATGAAAACAAAATGTTGTATTTTGGTTAGGTACCTTCTGGGGATGTGACACAAAAATTGGCGACGGCTTTCTCTTACTCACCACTTTAAATGAAAAAAAAAGTTTTTCGCGATTTTTTTTAAAGTTGCTCTGGCGATTTTGATTAAATTTTCTACTTGAGGTGCTTAGGCCATATTAAGAGTTAAAACTTTTGTCTGAATCTTTTTTTTACAAAAGTTCTTTGAAGGGTAGTTATAAGCCAACCACTGTTCGTAGAAACTCATTCTTGTCTGGTGAGCAATTAACCTTTGCATTAAGTTGAAGCAACTGAATTGCCCTTCAGGAAGAGGCTACTTAACTTACACTATTATAGTCTTTCACATCCTTTTTATACTGAATCTCTGAGATGGGACATGCATGCAGGATTTTACAGATAAAGTGATTTATAAATGTTTTACATAACAGTTTTGTCTAAAATGTAACGTAAGATATGCATAGTGGTTTTAATACAATAAGTGTTTTAAAATCAAGCTATAGAATCAAAGATTCAAACCATTTTTGTGCTGACCTAATTAGTACACTAATTGGACAATGTTTGCCAACATATGAACCAACTTACATGAATCGAATTGACATAAAACTCTTGGTTGGGCTGAGGAAGTTCTGGCCTACGTTACATATAAGATTTTTTTTTTAATATTCTGTATGCACTTGTAGTGCAATAGTGCAGAACGATAATTGTCATGGAAGGCAGAAAGTGACCATCCTGATCATGTTTACAATGTCAGCTTTTTACCTGACACTGTCCGTCATGCTAATGCAAGGTCTAGGCCTTGAACAGGAAATGAACTGAATCAGGTGTAGCTCCGACTGACTTAATGAAATAAAAACCTACTTACATTACAACTTGACAGCCCTGCTCACTTAGTTGTCAGTGACATTTCTAGACTAGAGTTTAGATTAGATTATTTTAGTAGTTCATTTTAACTTGAACATGCTGTGGGATACTACAAACTATTACAAATTAAAAATTATATGAAACACATAACTTCCTCAACCCAAATAAAGTTTGGCCTCTTAGTATAATATAATTATTATCTAGGACATTCTCTTCATGTAAATTGATTGTAAAAATGATGAATGCCGTTACCACATTTTATACAGTATTGAGTTTACAGAATTTTTTTAAATTTTTATGTCATACCTTATATGCATAGGTATTATGTAATATTCTGGTGTATCAATACTAATAATGTATTGGAGCAAGAAAACTTTATTTCGACGATTTGGAATAAAATTTTCCACTACTCCAGTATTAATAATTCGCTATATATTAAAAACGATCTTTTCCCCGCAGATTCCTGACAGGTTTATTGACTTTTTATACTGTACTGAACTAAAATTTTGTTTAACTGATAAAATATAGTTTAATGATTTTATTGGCTCATGAATTTTTTTCAGAATAAAAATAGGTGGAAATATTCAATGCCTTTACAAGTATGGAATTTGTAAATTTAGTAGAGTTCTATTTATGAGATGATGATTATACACATGTTATTATCTTTTTTCTACGATAGGGAAAAATGCGTGAAAATACGCACATATTCTGTAATTAATTACGAACAACTGTTCTATAGTTGGACTGGGTGAAGTACCAACCTTATAAACTAGTAGGCCTATTATTTTATTCTGGTCGGTGATCGATACGTCGATTGAGTGATTTGCGCACAGGGCCGTCGCGTGGGCAGGGCGACCGGGGCGATCGCCCCGGGCGCCGCGACCAGGGGGGCGCTGTGGCAACGGCAAAAATAAAACAACAAAATTTGAAATAATATGTTAGATGTACCGTACATAACGTATTTTTTGAAGTAAAGTATAACTGGATTTTGACTATTACGTTGTTTGTATTTATTGAACAAATAAATATTTGACACCAATAACTTTATATTTTCTAAGTTACCCCAAAATAAATATTTGCTCAAAATTGAACAGCTGGATTTGCTTATATACTGTTAATAATAATAACCTAATAATAATGCGTGTTTAACCCCATTATGTTTATATGTATTTGATAGTGTCGCGTCACGTCGTTCGCTGTGTGTTTGAATCCTTACAGATAGGTGGAATGTCGGGTGGGTGCACGTGGGATTGAGTTTTTTTTGGGGGGGGGGGCGCCTGACGAAATCTTGCCCCGGGCGCCAAAAAATCACGCGACGGCCCTGATTGCGCAAGCAGTCTTATCACACAATAACAAGGTCTTGCATCATTAGCTGCCTGATAAATTACCGTACGTTAATGTTAAGGAATAAAAAGTAAAGACTGTGTACACTGAAAAATGCTGAACCTGAGCGAAAGACGTGCGATAAGCAAGCAAAAAGATACGGGTATGGTACATTATCAGCATTGGGTGTAAGAAGTTTGAGTTGCCACCATAATAGCATGAAAGGAAAAAGGGTATAAAACAGTATCGTAGTAAAAAATATCAAGACTTCGTACTCTTACATACAGGACTTTAAATGTTGCACAATGGGCAGAGTTTTATGAGAATTTCAAATAACATCTGACTCTTTAAGTTACTGAGTTATAAGTGATTGAATATTCCAAATGTAAGAATATTTGCTAACCTGCTACGGTTTTTATATCAGCTTACCTTTGCTAAAATCTTAACTATGATAATATTAATATTATTATCTGTTTGGAGGAATATGTACCAAAAAAAAACCTTTCTCAAATTCAATGACCACTTAATCCGATTTTTATTCCCGAAATTCCCCTTCATTTATGTTAATTGCCTTTTACACATGAGCATTTTAAGCAGGCCTGCATTAGTAATGGTAAGACTAATCTTTTGAAAGAAAAGCCAAGACTCGAAGTCTCCTCTATTCATTATGATTTAAGTATACTCAAATGTACAACTGATACGATTCTAAAATGTTTTACTTGTACATGGGCGTTGTTAAGTAAAAAACTGTAACAGTAGAGGAGTCCTAGAGAGTAATAGTTAATAAATGGTGGAGAAGTGTGAAAAAAAACTATCAGAACTGGGACCACATGTAAGCAAGATATGCACGTTAAAAATAATTACACCGAAATCTGGAAGAGAATCTCCTACATTTATCTTTGTGGATCCGTTGACCCTAAAACATTATTAATATTATTCAGATAGTAGAATTTGGTTACACTTATTTCGTAGAACAAATGCAGAGTGACGGGGACAGACCTGCTATATGGTAACGAACAAGCTCATTAAGATAAACTATTATTGCAATTTGGGCTTTTGTTCTTTAACGTACCTTAAATACCATACAAAGAACCCATGCACAATTGAAGACATGCCCGGAAAAACTTGTTAATCCTCTACATTTAAGTACTGCTATACGTCTTGTCTGGGCTTTAATAAATAAATAAAATGGCACAATATACCCCATGCTTGGACTTTATGTTCAAAGAAATTAACACAAATAACTTAATTTTTTCCAGCCTCATTCATTCATGAAACACTTTTTCTCCACTTTATAAAATTATGGATTAACCCGTTTTCCCAAACATCTCTTCAATTTTCCTTCTCGTACAACTCGTGTTGAAGATTATTTCGCCTCGAAGGATCTATGATCTTCGGCTGGTTTTGAACACGCGACACTCTGACTCGGAAACCATGACTCTACCAATTAAGCCACCAAGGGCAGCAAACTAATAATGGTGTAACAAAGTTTTCGAAATCTGATGGGGAAATTTCTGTTATCTAATTCGAAGTAAGCGAACCTGGAGTTTAAAATAGCTAATGTGTGCGAGACTGTAATTAATACAAGGTGCGGCAGAGGAAACGGATGTTTTTCAAATAACCATAACTCAGAAGATTTTCAAGTTAAACAAAATTTAATTACACAGAAATGAAGCTTGTATAATGCAGTTTCTGTTGACTATTTCAGAATTACCTCCTAAAAATAACGTCCGTCAAGTGACGGAACAATGAAATGATCTAACATGCAATCAGATTATTGGCAGAGAAAACGCATGTTTTTTCAAACAGTTTCAGAAGCCATGGTGCCATGGACCTTGGAGCATCGAGTTTTTGCCTTTGAAACTTATATCGAAACAAAGTCTATAACTGCAGTTCAGCGCCGTTTTCGTATACATTTTAACGTGGAGCTTCAACCCATCTCAATATTGTGTTACGACGAGGGATGATTCCACGACGCTCCACATTAAAATGTATACGAAAACGGCGCTGAAATGCAATTATAGACTTTGTTTCGATATAAGTTTCAAAGGCAAAATCTCCATGCTCCAAGGTACATGGTGCCATGGCTTCTGAAACTGCATGAATCAAGCTGTTTGAAAAACATGCGTTTCCTCTGCCAATAATGAGATTGAATGTTAGATAATTTAATTGTTGCGTCACTTGACGGCATGTATTTTAGGAGGTAATTCTGAAATAGTTAACAGAAACTGCATTATACAAGATTCATTTCTGTGTAATTAAATTTTGTTTAACTTGAAAATCCTCTGAGTTATGGTTATTTTAAAAAACATCCGTTTCCTCTGCCGCACCTTGTATTTTGTAGAATATTTGAAACATACATACGAGAAACGAGAAATAACATTAAACGGGCTCCTTGATATCGCTCACGAATTAGAAGCTAGAGAACTTGATACCGGAGGAAAAAACCAAGAGACTGTAATCGAATTACTTGAGCTAACGAAATCCAAAAGGAAGTGACGCAGACAACTTTTATGTCCCTCAAGAAAATAAAGTAATCCACGATCAGCAAGATCATGTTAACTCTCTAACGCTTTTAGAGCTGAATTTTGTACAAAGCAATCAAGTTTGCTTTAAGTTTGAAATCGGTTTGGAAAATTTTAGCAAATTAGATAGTTTCTTCGAATATCAATTCTAACATATGGATACAAATCCGTGGATTTTGAGTGAAACATTATGCTCTTAAACTATATATATGCTTATATACAATCTTTTGAGGCGATGAAAATATAAGTAACAGTGAAAAGGCTAATCTAATGATTTCAGTAACTCTATACATTTTATCCTTGTGGGATGGTTTAACAAAACATAGTAAGTTAAGTTGAAAATAGCAAGCTTATGAATTAAACAAACGAACTTATATTTGTAAAGTTTTGAAGCAATACACTTACCTCTGCATGGGAAGAGTCCAGTGTCTGTGTTGGGGTCACAAATGCAGCGCAGGTTCTGGCAGGTGTAACCGCCCAGGTTCATCCTGGCGCAGTCTAAGCTGTCCTGGCATGGCACTGCACCTGGAACAACATAGATGAAATGTATTATCTATGACCTTTATGCTTGTTTAAATGCGACAATCCCATGTCTTTAGATTTACAGGCATATAAAGGAACTCCTGAGTGAGAAAATTCCGGCACATCCGCAACGCCAAAAAGTACAAAGTGGCACACATCCGCAACGCCAAATAGTACAAAGTAGCAATACACAATGTTTGATAGATGAAATAACTGTACATCTAACAAGAAAATACTGTAGTGTACTGTTCTCCAGTTTGACCAGACCAGACCAAATAAGGTGAGGGCAAAGCCCGCAATGCGACGATCTCGACTCCGTTCCCTACCTGCATGCGAATAGAAATGAAAACTGGTTATGTTAACGGTTGTTCACATAATTTCGAACCTATGTAGGCCAAGTATAATGGGATTTAGGTGTCGGGCCGTGTACCTTCATATATAAACGCTACGTTTCCGGACATGGGTTCCTATTCGATATATTGTCTACTAAGTCCCCTATAAGTTTGTAATATGGATTTCCGAACACCCGGTATATAGTTCCAGTATTCACCTTTCAACCTTCAGTATGACATTTATTTTCACTTATTTCTCATGCAGATTGTAGTTCACCGAACTATCAGAGACCGACCAATCAGGAACCAGTCGGTCCCCAGCAATCATTCTGTTCAATCCGCATGCCCTAGCCGCATCAGCTATATAAAAAGAACACCCTGGTGGCAAATATGACAAGAGCAGTGATAACGCTAAGAATTATCATCCTGTTGAACACAGTTGAACTGCTTACAAAGACATCTAAAAGTAAAGTAAAGTAAAGTGTTCCCTATTACAGGCCATGGAGGCCCAGAGGGTTCCAGGAGGTTGAGGCTCCCAGATTTTTAGACATCGGCACATGAAGGTGGTAAGGTTGTCAGCCTTACGCACCGGCCGCCTTTACCCCATCCACGAGAAATTCATCTAGGAAATAATCAGAAACCCAAATAGGATATGAAATAATGAAGGAAATGAAGTAATGAAAAGTAAGAAGTATAATTCCTTGTTCACTCAATTCCATTGTACTTTATAAGCAATAGACCTACGGCACCATAGCATTAATATCTCTGAAACTTGGTATTAAATTACCTTCGCGGGTCAAGATACTGAGGAACAAAACCTTACGTGCACACGTCTTTACGGTAGCTAATTATGAAGGATCTGACTACCTGCCGTGTTCATACAGTTTACTTGCAATAAAGAAATTATTATATTAATTTGTAAATCTAAATTATTTTAAAAGGCCTCTTTTAAGTTATAAAATTGGATAGATTTTAGTTGGGGCCGAACTAAAAATTTACGCGGCTAAGACATTAGTTGCGGCCATACTTTTGAAAATTAAACTCATAGAATTTAACATTCTTAGCATCAATATGGTTAGTTCAGTTCTCTTCATGCCGAAGCTTATATTTTCAAATTATAGATACATTACGACCATTTCTAGATTAATAAATTAAAGAAGGTGTTAAGTGCTATGTCTGATGAATTCAATAGACCTCATATTAAGTTTTCTTTATTATAATACCTATTCAACCACTTAGAAATTAGTTAAATATCTTGTTATTTTTTGTTGTTCGACAGCATACATGCTAACATTCTGAATGATTTTATTTATAGTGCTAAACCTTATATCGAATTTAGTAATACCACAATATACGTATTAATACTTATACTGTGGTAATACCTACATTTATTAAGTACAGGTAGTATCCTAACCCTGCCATACCATCAATCCAACCGAAATTTGCAATTACTACATACAATTTGAGAGTTATTGTTAAGTATAATTAGTAACCCAACATTGAATATAGACAGTAAAAAACTTGAATTAATGGTTTTCAAGTAGGCCTACATAATTAATAAATAAATGGGTAATTTGAAATTCTACCATAATTTTGTACTCGCCGCCACAAAATCTTAGGACAGTGGTATTGTGTTGTATATAACTTTTTAGATTGACTACAAACACAGAGTTTTGGGAAACTACTCAAAGAACCTTATAACGGTGTCTCTTGGGTAACTGTAATAGGCTAATCAACGCCTAATTAAATGGCCGCAACTCAGACGTCTCTCTCAATATGCTGGACCGCAAATTGTAATTGCCGAAATTCTTATGGGGGCGCAATTCGCGCGTAAATTCCTGATCTCTTTAGGATTTTTATTAAAGTTGAAAAGCCCATATTTTTGCTGGTCGTCCTCGATTTCTATAACCTTGAAGATTATTATTTAGATACATAGGCCTATGAGGCTGACATTTTCAAATATTTTTTGTATCCTCCTATTTCACTGACTATTAGTAATTCTTTGTAAATATTTTGATTTTTCTTTGCTTATCTAAAAGAGTGGGCATATTTCCTGCCCCATGTTGTAGAAATATCTTCTTAATTGGCCTATATTTTTTTTAGCAAGAGTCCAATGTTCCGAGCCATACAATAGAACAGGAGCTCCAGTGAAGGATGATTTTTATCGTATAACTAGCTGAAAAGGCCCGGCGTCGCCCGGGCTTTGTATTTTGTAATTTGAAATTAACTTTTGGAGGACTTTCGATTTTGAAACTCTAGGTGCTTATATAATATGTATGTAAAACTTGAAATGAAGAAAAAGATTTATCACACTCAAACTATTCCATCAGAAAACGCTAGATATAGCTTTTATGGCTCTTAGAGGATGTCGAAAGCTGCATTCCGTTGCTTCTACACATCATGCTTGGGAGGATTTGAAATAAGAAGAAACATAAATTAAATAAGATTGTATTGACTTGACGGAAAATTTTATTTCTCATTCTCATGTTACCATACAACCGTTTCGGTTCTGAAATAAGAGAAATGCAGTATCACTTTCATACTTTCCTCCCCTAAAACCCGGGACATAAAATACTGCGAGCATAGGACTCAAAATGTTCCATCCCATGCTTAGGGCCTATGATAAACATCCTTATTTCTCAACTAATACAAAGCATACAGCTATGGATAACGTATAAGCGGAAAGGATTGTTTACCTACTTCTGATATAGCATACTCACACACTTAAGTTATCCCAGCAATACGACCTCTTATTCTACATCAAAATGTGAAGTGAGAAAATATTTCTTGTGTCGAGGGTAGAGAAAGTTATGTGACTGCATTACAATGTGCTTTATTCTCGTGGATTTTATTCAAGAATTATTTTCACAAAACGTTAGCATCAGAATTCGTTACAGTCCAATAAATTATTATGTAGTGTCCAGAGCCCCGTGTGAACTGTGTAAACAATACACTGTTGTCTTGACAACTGAATGGGATTTCATTTGTTTTGCATAATATTCTCAGAAATTATGTAATTTTCAAGGGAAGGAGTATTTTGTTTGAATTTTAATGTTGACCGCTATACTTCCCGGGCTTAACTGGGTATGTGTGCAAAATTCCGTGTAAATTGGTAAAGAAATGTAGATTTGTATAAGGAACAAACATACATACATACATACATACCCAGAAACACACATTCGACTTTATATATTAGATATTCTCACTTCATAATGTTATAAGGGATAGATTGCGTAATCTATACGACATGAGGATTATTTGCATGGGTTCAGCTGATTATTTAATTGAAGGGGCTAGTTCCATAAGGGCGTAAGGCACAAGAGTAGAGTTTTGAGAAATCTTGATGTTTTTAAACAATGTTACCACTCACAAGCACAGGTCTTTTCTTATGACTGAGCAGAGGTTTAAGGCACAATTTTAAATTGTTCACTGAATATTTAAGAGATATGAGGAGAAGGCATAAATAGCTCAAAATTAAAGATGTGCCTTACGCCCTTATGGAACTAGCCCCTTCAATTATTTTCAGAACATGAATAATATAGCCGTAATCGCGGATTTTTAAAACACAATTACGATTCAGCCTGTGTGTGTAATTGCAAAATACCTGTTCGAGATAATAGTAAAATGTTAAGAGCATCAAGAAACAAGGTATTTATGTAATGATATATTTATTAAAAATACAGTTTAAATTTTCATGTTTTGTGTTTCATAAGAGAATCACGGTCGACAGAATTTAATTTTTTTTCTCTGACATCAGTCCGTCAGCCCAGTGCGAGCGTTTAGTCCGGAAATCGAGATTCCTATTTACGTCAGCCTGACGCCATCTCTGCAGTATAGACTGGGTACAGGAAATAATTATATCGATTCGTCGTCTATGAGCTGAAGCCACAACGTGTAAGAGATAATATTCCAAACACACGAATTGTTAAGCCCTATCTCAAGCCAAATTTTATTTTAGGTCTTGTTAGTCGTGAAAGGGATAAGAACTTAATAAAAAAAAAATTAGTTACTAAATTCTAGCACATTAGCCAAAACAATGAAAGCAAAACCCACTCTTTTATATTCAACATTAAAATCAGGAACCAAACGTTTATATTCAACATTAAAATCAGGAACCAAACGTTTGCTTGTGCTTTGCAGACTTGAGGGAAACAAATGGCTGCCCACTGGAAGTTCGTAGCCACATTAATTTCAGAACTGATGCTGGAAGGTTAAACTTACACAATTTTTCCGTTTTAGGCTCACATTTAAATGATAGAACTTGCACAAATTGATTACTATACTTAGATAGATATGTCCTAACGTAATTTCATTGTACAAATAGGAAATAGGATAATATACTACAATAGAGTTGTCGCACCTAGCGGAGGCAGCTCGAATGAGAGAGAGAGAGGGAGGGAGAGAGAGAGAGAGGGAGGGAGAGAGAGAGAGAGAAAACATACGTGCTCACCGGTCTACTATCCGAGTTACTAAATTTTACTGCACTCTTTCCGATAGCAGATCGGCGGTGGTAGTATAAAAAATCTTCCAGTTAAGCTATCTCGAAGTTAGCCTACATATCGAGAGGATTTATCGGGAGGTGGTACTACAGGTTCTAAATGTGATATGGACTCTAATGTGATATCTTACTCTAATCTGCCAGTAGAAAGTATTAGGAAGCTCACATTGACTTAATCTGCTTTGCTTCGTCTGCTCTTGAAGTATAGATATCATATTGTTCCATTGGGTTTGTTATTCATCTTGAGGGTCTAAAAAGATCAATCGAAAACATGTTTTTCTTCTTTCTTCAAAACACTTTTTTTATATTATTTTTTTTTATTTGGTGAAAAATAAAGTGCATATAACGATTCCTAAGTTCTGGTCCTAATCGTAGGACCGTCAATTACTTACTGCTTTAAATAGGTCACTTGTTTTCCCTAAATGCAATTTTTCAAAACTATAAAATCATAACTCTATTCTAAATTTTTAATGAAATTTTGCATTCGTTTCTGGTTGAGTCATCTGGAAACGTACAGGCTTACTAGGAATTTTGTAGCCCATGTGGTATATTTAAAATAATTATCTCATAAAACTTTAATTCCTTCATGATCTTCTTTGTAAACACAATGAAATTTTTTTGGAAGAGATGTGATTAAGTTTCTAGTGTATCTTTTAAATGTAGGATTTACTAAATTCGATACAAGGCTTAGCACATATAAATAAAACCATTCAGAATGTCAGCATTTATGCCGTCGAACTACAAAAAATAACATGATATTTAATTTCTAAGTGGTTGAATAGGTATTGTAATATTATAATAAAGAAAACAGATTAAGCATGCCAAATTTTTACTTCAAGAGGATTGCATGATCTTTAAATGCGGAAGGGAATTAAAAGGAACAACAAGGGAAAAAGAGGAAATAGAAAGAAAAATGGGCGAGGGAGAAAAAAGAAAGCGAGAAAATGAAACAAACAAGAACGACTAGGCCTGTACGAATATACATAAAAAACGGAAGAATTAATGAGCTGGAAAGGAGAGGGGTTGTTATGAGATGTCATGAAGGATCACGGTTACTTATGAAACTTGGGTTGTTATAGAAACTGGTATAAGTCTTGCTTTGGAAGGAAAACATATAATTTCACGAGCATGGCTTGGAATTTTGCCTCATGTGTATTAAGAAGAACTATTAGTTTATTTTAAAAAGCTGAAAGGAAGTAAGAGTTTAAGTAACAGACCTCGTGTTTCGAAATTAGTAAAGGCTACTGATAAGAGTTGGCAGTGTCCATCCAGTTTCAGTGAGTTAAGTGTACACACACAAGCAATATAGGCCTCCTCAAATTGCAAGGGATCGGTATTACTTCACAGCAGCCCGTCTTTTTACGGACTTATGTACGGTACAGTCAAAAGTTGGGATAACCTGCACAAGAACAAGCAATTTCAAACCATTCTTTTACTTGCAGCTAGATGCGTAAATACGAGTATGTTTACTTCTTTATATGAACAGAAAATACGTGGGATGGAGCATAAGTCTTGGTAACTTTTTTATTTTCTATTTACAGCATGCTCCATTACTATAATGTGTAACACTACATGCACTAAAATTAATATACAATCTTTTTATACATAAATTACACACCGGCTGATGTTCACAGACACAGACATATATATTTATGAAAAATGTATTTTTGGATTTAGGGAATCTCAAAACGAGTATGTACGTCAAAAACTAAACTTCGAATTTGGGGTCGAAACATATTTCGTCTACCTATAGTACCAATGGTACGGGCAAAGGAAGTAATAAAATAATTACATAATAAGTACTATTATCAAGAATAATGAAAGAGAATAATAATAGTGGTTAGATTTAATTAACATAAAATGGTGACTTTAGTTTGAAAGTTTAGTTATTAAAACAAACAAAAATGAAATACCTGGATAAGAACTATTATATTACGTAGTTTTGCCCAGGTAATAAATGTTTTATTACCATTGGCTTGAAACCAATTGAGCCTTTGGCGGTCCCAGGTGTCATTAGTTAAGGAATTCCAACTGTGGACAACTGAGACTGTAAATTACTCAGAACACAGAAATGCCCTGAAGCGTCATACTGTTAACAGTGCATTTTGCTGGACTCTCCAAACTATGGCAAGAATATAGGCGAGTGATGGCAAAGTATGGCCCGCGGGATAGATGCGGCCCTCAGAGCGGTTCAATGCTGCCCACGGCAGGTAAAGAGGAGAAAACACACATACACACATATATAAATAATATTTATAATATACAATATATATAATAATATATTATAATATATATACATATACATATACACACCCCTTCTGGGGATGGCATGAAGATTGGCGACTACTTTTTCTTATTTCTAAGGGGACTTTACATGAAGAAATTTGGTTTGTCGCGATTTTCTCGAAAACTGTTCTGACGACATTGTTTAAATTTTATACATGGGGTGTTTATACTAAGAGCTAAAACTTTTATTTGAAACTTTTTTTCGATAAAATTCTCTGGAGGGTAGTTATAAGCCACCCATTCTGAATATGCACTTGTACTATATCAGAATGTGAAGTGAGAAAGATGTATTGTCCATGCTTCAAGTAAAGAGACTTAACTTACGTGAGTGCATTAATCAGATGTTATTTGAGCTATGTATCCTTCGGGGATCCTATGTGATGTGTTAACGACATTCTCTTAATTTTTACAACCAACTTACATGAAAAGAATGGCATACATTAATACACTATGCAAAAACACACTCGTATGACAATTATGAAACGAGCAAAGCGAATTTCACAAACATAGGCTACTCGCGTGTAAATAAATACCATTATAGGCAAATTGCATAAGACTGTTTTTGTTCGATCATAATTAAATGTTTTAGAATACCTCACAATTGATTAAGCAGACGACTCTCACCATAAGATGTTTCAGTTATTGTCTTTTCCGATAGATGGCAGGCTGCAAGGCATGCAGGGTTTCAGCGCTTCTCTTGAGCATTTTTTAAAATATAAGTTTAGCCACTATAGATAAATTTTCTTGAATTATTATTTATCTTGTTTTACTGTTTTGTTTTCCTTTTCCTTATTACACACAAACATCCATGCCCGTGGCGAGAATCGAACCCATAGCCTCCTTCACCACGACTCCAAGGCGCCGTGGCTAAGG
Source organism: Ectobius pallidus (assembly GCA_964059195.1). Classification (NCBI taxonomy): domain Eukaryota; kingdom Metazoa; phylum Arthropoda; class Insecta; order Blattodea; family Ectobiidae; genus Ectobius; species Ectobius pallidus. The sequence continues at coordinate 92,206,497 of CAXKWD010000002.1, forward strand.
ATACCGGACAGTGCATTAATGTCAAACAACGCGTATTAAAACAGAGGAAATATATTTAGTGTAGTATAATATTAAAATTAAGACTAACAGAATTTGTTTTATTTTAATACAGGTTGTATGATTACGCATTTTCATTTGCTGCTCTGAGGATTTCAAGATCATTCCCTGTTCGATAATAATCGATACCACACCAGTTTTGAAATGGAAACGAAATATCATTATGATACCGTTACGTCATACGTAATAATCGTATTATAGTATGGTCATAATGATCCTCTATTCATTATGGTATGGTCGAACAAAAAGTTTATTATACTAAGAGGCAACATTTTATTTGGGCAGAGGAAGTTATGTTCAACATCAGATATTTTATTTTTCATATTGTATAACTTTTCGTTATATTTTTCTACATTATCATAACCAATGTCGTTATTAATACCGTTGTTATTTTATTATTATTATCCAGCACAATTCCACAACTTTTGTTGCTATTGATACTACCAATGTTGTTATTTTATTATTATTAATCAACACAATTCCACAACTTTTGTTGCTATTGATACTACCAATGTTGCTATTATTACCGTTGTTATTTTATTATTATTATTATTATTATTATTATTATTATTATTATTATTATTATCCAGCACAATTCCACAACTTTTGTTGCTATTAATACCGAGAATAATTTCATCTAATTCAGCAGCTCAGAAACTTTCTCACAATGTGACTTGTTTAAAGTAATGTTGCTCGTTGTATATTGCTGATTATCTTCACTGGAATTTCGATGTCTTGAATGTTCTTTGATTGAGACCACACCTTCCACTGATGTAACTATCGGTACAGTTTTTACAGTGTGTAGTTTCCATATGTTTTTGATCTCTAATGACAGGTTCTGTATTTACTGAATTTGTGCATTTGTTTTCCTTAAGTTAATGAATAGATGGGATGCCGACATCAATTATAATTGCCATAGATCTCTTTTTTTCTATCAATAAAAGATCTGGTCGGTTGTAGTAAACTATTTTATCTGTTCTTATAACTCTTTCCCAATGTAGTAGGAATTCTTCAGACTCAAGAATGGGTTATGGAGTGTATATTTTGTAATAAGGTGGCGGATTCTGGATGAGTTTATGTTGGAAAACTATTTGTATGTGGAGAATTTTTGCTACCTGTATGTCTGGCATGAGTATGAGTAGCCTTTGAGGTATAAGTTATCTGCTAGATCTTGACATTCAGATGCTATGTGCTAAATGATTTCTCCTTGAATATTGTATTTTCGACATATGTATATTATATTTCCGGTCATGAAAACCACCGTTAACGGCCATGGGTGTCGGCATGCTGACCACATGACCCCAAATCCTGCTGTCTGCCTATGGTAGATGACGCAGCGGTCGGGTGGTAGGCCAAATCCCTCCAGGGATGTAGTGCCACGGAGTTTAGTAGTTTTATATTTTTTTTGTTCTCATTATATGTTTTTCATAATTGCAAATCCTTATTACTTTATCTTGGTTAGCCACAACTTTTCCTTATGTTGCTGTATAGAGTGAGCTCTTGTTGTTGTTATTATTATTATTATTATTATTATTATGATTATGATTAATATCTTGCGATCCTCTTGGGTAATTAACTGTACAAGTTCACTCCTTCTCCACTTGAGGTATGTTCCTCACATTAATACTGGAGGGATGAACATGTCATTAACACTCGCGACCTACGCGATCCATTATCTAGGAGAATAGAACAAGGAACGGAAACTGGTGCATGAATTCTCTCACTATCCCACTTCTTGCGATGTGAAATTCCCGTCACGTTAACAACAATCCGCCTCATTATGCACCTTTGTTCAATTCTCTAGTGGTACGGAAGTAATGAGTGTTTACAGTACTTTAAATGGATTAAAGTTGGGTGGCAATATTCTTGGCTGAAGAATAAACAGTCTACAGAAAAAAAATCTGTAGTGTATTTTTTAAATAGCGAAATAACCCGATTTTTGCATGGGTGCTACTGTGATATTTGAGGTAAGAATGTTTTGCAGGTTTGTGTCATTTATCAGAGAGATTAAAATACATTTTTGCACGACTTAACTAATTAGTGGTACTTACGAATATTGTTGCCGTGGATCGTAAGTTGACATTCCCGCACGCAATCTTGTTGCTATGGAAACAAACCAAATTTCCGTGCGGTAAGAATTTACTTACGGCACTCATCATAATAACTTACATGCCTTTATGGACAAGGCCCCCCAGGACAAATATTCAGTTCCCATAATAACAAACACATGCGAATTACTTTCTGAAATAGGCTATAACATCCATCTTCAATAGTGTATATACATAATATTTTCAGCTAATATCTCAATTAATATAAATAAATTGATATAAATAATCATCGTGCAAAAAATAGCATGCAATACTCGTGCCGTAAGTGAATAACGGATCTCTGAAATTGAAAAAACTCGGCGCAAGCGCCTCGTTTTTTCAAACTCTTTCCTCGATCCGTATGCACCGCTTAGGCCTACGGGACTTGTATCGCAATATAGGCTACTATTTTTACACAGCTTGAGTTAAAGGTGGAACTTGTAACACAAAACACACGAAGTAAAAGCTGCATATTATGGCACTATTGCTATGCCACTCCATTGGTACCAACTTTGATATCCTTCAGATTGAAAACGCCCATTTAGTTAAAAACATTGACATACGATTATTAAATAGACTCAGTTTGATAAAAATTGACAATTTTAAAATTCATTACTACTTTCTAAATGTGCAATTTCTCACGGTGATTGCAAAATTCGTTATATTTGGTGGGTTAAAGGAGTTTTCATGTTGCCAGCAGTGTACGAGAAAAATTAATAACAGCTATCAGCTGTCTGCGCGCTGCAACATGTCTGGCTCTACGGGTGCATAATTCATTACAATGATATTTATTATTACTTCAAAAATGTTAACGGCCGTCTAAAAATATATGTTACACATGGTAAAATGATTTTATTTTGGTCGTAGGATTGCTACAGTCTCCCTTACGGACTCGTTCCGCAAACATACCTACTCTAAAAATAAAATCCTTCTTTTAGCTCTTGTATCTTAATAAGTAATTCAAATTAGTAGGCCTAGTATTACGCAAGATACATTTTCTTTCCATGACCATTAAAACTACGTGTAATCTGCAGCCGTTCCAACCAATTGCAACCTAAAACCTTCACAGGAATGTACCTACATTTTTTGTTCTGAGGTAATGCCTGAGACAGCCTTCGTGATCACTTTATTAATACGGAAAGGAGAACAAGTAACTGAAAACGAGAGCTTATTGATCTAATCAGGGATATTTATTAGTTATTAAGTTATCATAAAATATAATGCATATACGTACAGTTTATCATCTTAAATGAGTTTCAGTTATTTACATTTATATAATACTCAGGATGTAGATAAAATATTGCGTAGGCAAAGAACATTTTAAATATTCCGATTTATATTATGCATGTTTTAATAGTAGTTTATCTATGATTTCTATAACCCTGATATAGTGAAGAATTGATATTACTCATATAGTGTCGAATTGCTTTTAGTTTATATCATGTCATGCATATGTAGGCCTACATGTAGGTTGAGTATCATGTTCTTGAAAACTAATGTTTACTTAAATGATTTAAAAATATTCAGTATTCAGCATTGCCTGAATTCAATTATTCCTGTGTTTTATTCTTTTCCTGTTTTTCTACAAGGGATTTTTCTTATAAATTCACGACTATTGTTGAACAGCGGCAATATTTGTTGTGGGATAATTATAAGTAATTTCCGACCAATAGTTACATAGGCTATTATACTTGACTTCTATTGTAATCAACAGCATTTCCAGGTTTTCCTGTTGGTCCCCACTCCACCTAGCATTTATTAGTCTCTCCTATATAACACAGATATTTTACAAATTAGCTCACTTCTCCCAGAAGATGGCAGAGGAGCAAGCTGCCGAAAGCTCTGAATCAAATCTCCTAGGCACTCGGCTGGAAGTTCGAGAAACCATTATCCATTTTCAACAAGGGGGAAGTCTCCAATAACACAACGGCAAAAAGTGTAACGAAATAATTTCATCTCTTCCTATAATTGTTTTAATGTTATTTCGAAAGAAACGAACGAAATTAAACTAGTTTTTCTTCACACACGAAGGGAATGTTGAGGAATATGAAGAGAGTATTGTCATTTTAAACATGGATCTAATCAGAAATTTTCAGAACTAAAATAATATAATAGTAATAGTTAATAATGTGATGAAATACAAATACATTTAAAATTATTATATAATTATTTTTCTGCACATTTACCATGTTTGATCTTGAGGAACTTTCCCCTACCTGAATTGTCGAAAGCACCATTGAGCCATGCCTGAACAACTACATTTTACCATATAATCAAAGCGCAATTAAGAAAACAAATTTGTCTTTCTGGAAACATCATTAAAATACAGTACAGTCCCGCTAATCCGGACTAGATGGGATCGGACCCTGTCCGGATCATCGAAAGTCCGGATTAAACAGACTATTCCATTCATACACCGCGTGCTTGATACTGACCAATTACGTTTAGCAATTCCTCGGATATAGACCAATCACGAACGTGCCTCCTGGGGCCGCAAGGATGCAATTTTATATGATAAAACGTCAGCTCGTTACTGGACACGTAAGGCATCAACGTGCCGTGATTAATACGTCACATACTGCCAGTGAAGAGAATGAAAACATTATTTTATACAATATAACTTGTTTAGAAATTGAAAGAATGTAAATCTCCATTGATTAAAAATACATTTTCGATTCGATGCAAGCCAGTTCGTGTGCTTTTATAGCGTTCTGATGCTGGCGCACTCCATCTTGTGGTTACGCATTATTGGTAGTACCTGGAACTCGACCCAATGAATGGACTATTCATTCATTTAGTATGCCGTGATCTCACAGCGGGCAGAATACTGACAACAAAGTAGGAAAATAATTGAAGAGCTTTTAGCAAAAACAACCTTAGTTCAAAAATTTGAAAATTGAGTTTTCTTTGTCATTGGGTGCTACAACCTACTGGTCATTGTTTAAACTACATGGTATGGCAAAATCTGCCGTAGTCCCTCAAATATAGGCTTACAAAGTTTACCAAGTTTAGCAAACACAACCATTGTCCATTCAGTTTTTTTGCAAATACCACCATTGTTCATTCAGTTTTTTGCAAATACCTAGTGACTTTGCTGATAGAAGTTGGCTATTATGCAGAAATCTGTTTCTTAGAATCAGCTGTTTCATTGTTGTGTTAAGCATTGTCTCCTCTGAGGATAACAACAGTGGAATCGAGGATCCATAAACATCCTAGCTCATACAATAGCTAATATTGATATTTTTCAGTAACATTAATAGTGTGACTTGTAAATAAGAATTAGAATAACATTTTTCTTGTTTATTATTTGATTTTATATTTTTTCTTTGCATTCTTAAAAATTTCTTGGATAGTAGATTAAAATTTGTTGCCAAAAACAGCCATGTCCATGTCTCTTCAGCTTTCTGGTCTGGTTTCAGGGCACTGAAGTTACATATGAAGGAAAATTATTTTATCAAAATATTTCTATATATGTTTACTTAAATATACAATAAATTTTAAATTCATGAAGTAGTAACTGCCAAATGGAGAAAGTTTTTTGCTTCTAGTGAAATATTTGGTTTTTTGACTATGGTTGTTTTTGCTAAAAGCTCTTCAATTATTATTTACAAAATCTGTTACATTTTATTCATGGAATAGTCTTAATAAATCCTACACGAGATTACGAGTTTCGAGATAAATTTGCTTGAACTTCGTTCTCCAAAATATATCTATGAACTCTTAATCTGTCGCTTAATTCCCTATGAATTTTTCTTAAAATGTACTTAATATACTGTAATATACTTTTCAGATGGGTAAAACTATAGGATTTTTTTTTCTCACAAATATAACTTTTCCTATTACTTAATTTTAGTTTTAATACTATCGTGTACTTAGACCTAAGCTTTTAATCTATGAACAGAACACTTTTGTGATTACAATTAGGATTTAAAAAAAATTCTTCTGTCCGGATTAACCGAACGTCCGGACGAGCAGAGCCCGGATTAGTGGGTCTCTACTGTAATACATTTTGCCATCTTTATTATCTTAAATATTTTAATTTCATTTCTAAATCGCCTATGCAAACGGCATTCAGAAAAACGTACACTTGTAGTTACAGAATTATTTGTTTGATTCTTGTTTAATGTGCATTGAGGTTTCAATTATGTCGGATTTGTGGCTAACATTCGAGGTCAGATTTATTGCCTTCGTTTATTGGCAACAGGAGTTTTATGACCTGTAATTGGGATCAGTTAATTGCATGGCTTTAGGCCGTTATCTGACTATACAGCTGCTGAGGTTTATCTGAAATTGGATTGCAATGAAATTGATAGGTAATTATGTCCCCAAGTCACAGCCTGACACAGAAAATTACACTTTAATACTATTACAATAGCATGCAAGATAGCAAGTGTACAATTACTCTGTACCAGATTAAAATAATGTGCACAGTGTAAATTGTCTTTCTGTACCCTAAAAATGGGTTTTAGATTTCCTAACTTAACATTCAGCAAAGAGTGCCTACCAGGAGAGCAAACTCTCTGCCTCTCTCCTAATCAGGATCTAGTTTCTCGGAAAGCGCTACTTTAGTTTTGACTGGAGCAGACTAGGTGTTATCTTGTAAGAATTATACTTCTGAAAATGTTTACGAAAAATTACAAATAAAAGTTGTGGTTGGACAAATTTCATGATGAATCTATGAGGGTAACTAGTATATAGCAAATTTATAATAAGTATCCACCTTATTCCCTCATAAAGTAAATAAATAAAATGCATAATTTAAAAGAGATCCTACATTATAAATGTTTATTTACAATGCTAATTAGTGTATAACTAAATAATTAGAGCTATTTTATACCAAATCGCAAAAACTTTGTCTTATTAAAGTTGTGAATAGGGTAAGAAGTCGAAATGCTTAGTCTAGGGCGCAAAATTTCCGGTCGCCCGATCGAAATTGGCGATCAAACTTTGAAGCTGTAAAAAAAATCAATTAAAAAAGACTATATCATTTAATTTTAGTATTTTATTACACTGTCTGCAACAGAACCCAAATAGTAGATATTGCCACTTTTGACATGAACAAAAACGGTTAAATTTACTCGGAAGTGTTTAAAAATATCATGGAGTTATCGATATAATCTTTAATTTCCTACGCGACTTGATCAATTTTGGTTCCCTGTGTTTTAGCCAATCGTTGCTCTAGGTCCTCTAGTAACAATCAATTTAGTTCGTGTGTTTGGTTGTTGTTTATTACAGCCATTAAAGCTTACAGTCAGTTTAAATACTTCCAAAATATTTAGTTTTTTTAAACATATTTTTACATAGTAGTAATAATGTTTTTTAAACGGGGAGAACATCAAGCTGCGGGGCCCGTGTCGTAGATTTACAGTACGTAAAAGAATTCCAAGCCTAAATTAGAGGCTCTGGACAAAATTTCAAGGCTCTTTCACGTCCAAGTAATACCATAGTCTCGGGGGGGGGGGGTTGAGAGGCGTTGGGCTTACCACCTGTCCCTCAAAAATGATGGTGAATAAATTATGTTAAAAACACACATGTTATTGTCATGACAGTCACAAATAGTCCAATCGTATAACACTTAAAAATGGTTAAATAAGTCGTTAACAAATAAAAATGGCTAAATAAGACGTTAAGAAATTAAAAATTGTTAAAACTGCTTTTAATTAAAATACGAGGAAATACTTAAACTAATAATACATAATTAATCTAATCATTATTGTTCTACTAAAACTTACTTTTATATGATTGCTTACATTTTGGATATTTTGGAGATTTTAGTAAAAATAAATTGAATTAATATATATTTTAATTAATTAAAATTAATTAACTTAATAAAAATAAAATGAATTAATGTATTTTTCAATGCGTTTATTGTACTTACTAAAGTGAATCTAAAAAAAATGCCAGAAGATACTATAGTAACAATTTAAAATAAAAGTATTTGAATATGATCAAAAACTAAAGCAGTGTTGATAAATTTCATTTTTTCTTTCCGTTTGTGGTAATATTTGTTATTATGAAAAGACTCGTCCACCTAACCACAAACCACAATGGACCAAAAGTTCAATGGATGCAACGTCACTAAGCCCTATAATATTGTAATATTAACTGGATTTATGCACATATACACTCCTATATAATGCCCTCCTACATGCCTTTATACATTCTTAGAAAGTGTTCAATATCTTGTTGGTTCTGATGTTTCACTATTGTCATAAAATATATGTTTGGATATAAAATTATGTAATCACATAATATACACTTACATTTTAGATAGCAATATGCTATATGTATCCAATTAAAAACCTAACCATTAAAAATATATACACTGATGCTGTGCACTGTAAATTAATTTTAGAAAACACACTTGTCATCTGTTGAAATACGTAAAATTATGCCGAAGAATTTCTCAGCAATAGTCATTAAAAAATATAATTATGCTTTAATACATGTAGATTAAATAAAAGGCAGTCTACTGTCTATCTGATGAACACAGTAAAAATTTTGCCGAAGTCTTCTCAGCAAAAGTCGTTAAAATAAAATTGTACTTGAGTGCACTGGAGTTGGTAGTTAAATATTAATTGTAAAAATAGTTGGATTGGAGGCGGCTTGTGAATGTATTCCGTTGCATCAATAGGGCTGTTGGCTTCTGTTTCATACGGATATGCGCATTTCGATCACTTGATCATCTTCAGTCCTGATAATAATTTCCGATGTGTGGAATGCTTGAGTACAGATGTCATACTGTGCATAAATCCAGTTAATATTACAATATTATAGGGCTTAGAGACGTTGCATCCATTGAACTTTTGGTCCATTGTGGTTTGTGGTTAGGTGGACGAGTCTTTTCATAATAATAAAGCAGTGTTTATAAAAAAATCCGGGCCCTACTTATGTATCACCTTCAGGACATTTTGATATTGCAAGCGTAGATGTTATAAATTAACCTTAACAATTGATGTGAGGTCTGTGTGTCCTAATACGAGTAAAAACATAAGCTGCTGCTTCTGCTACTGTTGCTGGATATCGTCTTTACAAAAGGATTATTTACAATGGTTTCCCTTCTCAAGCAAGATTCTTTATCGTCCCATATGTGTCACCATTCAGTGTTAGTAGAGTTGTTCTAGAAAGATGTTAATTCATGTATCGGTCTATGAGGCCTCAATCATTCCTATTGAAGTGTTTTTTTTCTGTTTACTATATTGTAAATAACAATTAATGAATAGCCGGGACTATAAAAAACTATTAGGCCAAGAGTTTTAAGGGGGACATACAGGTTTGGGCGAAATTCATAGGTGAGAAATATGTGAAATCCATTTTTTCTCAACAATAAATTGTTCTAAAATCTCTTAATTTGACATGCTCTTTATTGACTACTTGTACGATTGCGTACTATTTTCATAATTAATCAAATTATTAGGCCTACAATTACGAGTAATTATCGTTACAAAATGGCAGACATGTTTCGTGCACTGAAATGTCGTTTCCATAATAACTTCCACAGATATCAATATTTAAATATTGATTACCTGACTAATATTAATTAATCTGACTGATTTTTCGTTAACATCATACGAACAACGCTATTTACAATGATTGATTTAGCATCAATAGTTTATTTTAAAAAAATATTTTAGTGTAAAAGAAAATGTAATATAAGTTATATGTATATTCTTCATGTATTTATCTTTAAAAAAAAATACTTATACTGCTCATATTCCAAAGATTAAACATGATGTTGTTCATATAATGTCTACAAACAAATAAAAAAAGAATCACTCCAAAATATTGACATCTCTGTAAATTATCACTAAAACAGCATTTTAGTACACGAAATGTGGTTGCCATTTTGTATCGATAGTTACCCGTAACTGTAACATTTTAATTAATACTAAAAAATGAATGCCTATGTCATTGTAAAGGTAGTCAATAGAGAGGATACCAGATTACAAGGTTACAGAAAAATTCGTTGCTGGGGGGTGGGGGGGGGGGGGTGGAAACGAATTCCACCTATTTCTCACCTAATAATTTCACCCAAACCTGTATGTCCCCTTTAAGACTATGTGATGGCAGCTATGGTGAATTATTTCGGGGATATGTTGCAGTGAATGTTTTGAGAAAATGTCTATGTCCCATTTCTAAGGGGGGGGGGGAATTTTGTAAGTTAAGATACTGAAGTTTTGAACACATTCATTTATTATGGTGAAATGTGTTGAATATCTGGTTGGGTGTGATGTGAATGATACTAAATACGCTTTTGTGTATATTAGCTATAAAATATTAACATTTCTTCAGAAATGTGTATTTCAGATGTGCCCTGAAAACCCTATAAAATGTTGGTATATAATAATGCTTCCTTAATTAAACATTTAAGTGTAGATTTGCTTGAATAATAATTAAAATCACAATTTGTAAGATCTTTCCTTGTTAAAAGACCCTGCGATTGTGAGCGGTCACTCAGACCTCACAGCCATGTTAATAAACCAGAATAACCACTCCCATAGTTAGGATGAAAATGACATGGTATCAATTATCCTTTTATTTTATTTGAATTACACTTATTTACACAACTTTTACTCAGTGGTTCTCATGTCCAGGCTTAAGATTTAACGCGTAGTCTTCCAGAAAAATCCATCTTACTCGGGCTTATTAGGAGGCAACTGGCTAATATTTTAGAGTTCATTTTTATCTTCAGTAGGGGAATTTTGATCTAGGAATAATGGTTTAATAAGAGACAGTATTCATAAATTTCATTGAAATCATACATTCGCGGCGTACAATATTACAATAGCGTTGGTGTTTGTCAGACATACATTTTAGGAAATTAAAATAAATGATTGTGGTGTTATATTTTTTCCTAGTGTATAGCAGAGGAAGTACGATATAACTTTCTTTCTTTTCTGAGAAGAGAGAAAGAAAAAACTCTATGATCGAACTGCTGGAGGATATGGTGTTCAGAAAAGTAAACACGCTGCCGGATAAAACAAAAGAAAAGCAGATATCCACGGTGAACTTCGAACTTTATCGAATTTCTCGTTAGAAAGAGGGAAACTAGACTTTTCCCATACAGACTTTATTGACCTAATCGGGAAAAGAAAATCATTGTGAACTTACCTGTTTTATCTTTAAAAGTTAGCTTCTATAAGTGCGAGTGTGTAAATCATAAAGCTCTTATCTATCTACAAATAAACTGTAAGAAAGTATTTTAATTGCCATAAGGGACCGTCCTGACTGCGGCTATTTGATAGGACATCTTACAAAATACATGTTTCCAGAATTCTGGGGGCAAGATGTACCGATTTTCCAGATTCCAAGAATATGTACTTAGAATACCAAATTCTGGGTATAATTCTTCGTGTATTTCTGGATAAGTTTTTGTTTACGTAAAAGCACTCTTTTCAAATTGCAGAATATATAAACGATATAAAATTGCTATCAACTTCACAGCAAACGTCAACCGTACTAATATAAAAACAATGATTTTTTTTAGATTTAGGCCTATAGACGATTTATAGACGAGAGGATGAAAGTTTCTGACGGATAAAAAGTAATATTTGATTATATCATGGAACCCATATTCTGAAAATTTGAAACAGGTCTTAGCCAGCGATTGAATCCATCTCGGTGAAGTCAAAACACGTACGTATTGTTGGGTAACCAAATTATATTTTGAAGAATAGTTAGATTGGTATTCTACTAACATGAATTTGGAGCACAGCCAGTAGAAGATCCGTATACCATTACCGAAATAAACAAATTTAAAGGCAATCATTGCCTTCAGCTTAACTTTTGAATTGTTGATATTCTAGGCCTTTCAGAAACAGTGATACCATCTTCAAGGCATCTTGCTTTCTTACTCTAATCAATGTTTTTGGGAAAAATATCATATTTCAAATTACCTGAAGAACCAGTCCCCTTTGTCTTTAGCTAAATTATGTAGATGCTAGTCAGGGTGATCAATTTCAAGTCTGAAGTAAGTAACAAAACCAACATATTTAGCCGCCGTATGTATAATTATATAACGGTATAATTATATACCGATAGTTATGATAAGCAGTACAGCCTAACTTACTGTAGTTATATGATTTTGGGTCACTGAGTTATAATTTTCCTGTAGTTAGCGCTACAAAACAGCACCAAGGCTTATTCAGTACTGTCTCTACTGTTAAATATTATGCGATCTTTTCTGAGTTCTAAAGTTGGTGACTAAGGTTTGCGTCTCTGTTAAGGAAGTTAGGAACGTTGGAGGAGGAAAGTTTCTCGACTTCCTATATGGAAACTGATTCTTTTTAACTGGTTTCACACCATTTGAACGGTTCCTTGGGAGGTTCGCTACAACTTTCCTCTTCTTTACCTCCGCTTTCAAATTTTCCCAATTTCTGGAGTCTCAAAGCTGTGTCACTATCTACAATATTACTGTAGTTACGCGGTCTTAGCGATACACGCCGAGGGTATAGCAGTGTTTCGATCACAGTGTCACTAAACAGTAACAAAGCTCACTGAGTTTTAATTTTATTCTGCAATAATGAAAAAGTTGTTTGGTACATTAATTATGCTGTTACAAAAAGGTAGACAGAGGGGCTTCGACTAGCAATGATTGTTTTTCATCCAGATGATGAGCTTAGTCAAGAACTTTAATTAATTGTACTTTTCTAGCAGCTGTGACTATAACTCCATTACGAATTAGTTTTGCATAAATAATTATATAGATTTACTCTAATCATGTCTTTATTACTCTTGAATAAATATTATACCCTTGTTTTCTACCAAGGAAACAAAATTGGAATCAATATATTTGTATAACATAATTATATTTACGAGGGTTGGAAGTTGAATAGTGGCAACAAGTCTATAAAATCAAGGTGAATTACAGGAAGTTCAAATCGCTTTAGTTGTATGTTGGTTGGATATTCAGCATACTTCAGAACAAATAGGAGCCTACGAATCCTTCACAGTGATCAGAAAAAAATTAGCTGGCTCTATCAACCGGCCTAGAATTAATTACGAATCTTACAGAAAGCCAAATATTAAAACTAATTCAATCTTGATTCACAATAACTCCATACCGAAAAGGAGCAAGATGAGTTAAAGCCTGTCACTTGTTCTTCACTTCCTTCCGGCGGAGGTTCATTCATGATGAAATTCAATCATGCATCATAATGAGTAGCATTTTTTAAACAACATTGAATCAGTTCATTATGTTATTGCATATTATTGTGGATCAAGAATCATTTTCTGTCAGAGCCTAAATTCATTTTAGATTGGTTGATAGAGCCAGCAGAATTTCTTCTGGTAACTGTGAAGGCATTCGTAGTGATAGAAGGCTCCTATTTGCTCTGAAGTGTGCTGGATATTCAACCAACATCCAAAAAAAGCGATTTGAACTTCTGTAATTCTCCCTAATTTTATAGATGTGTTGCCACTATTAAACTTCCAAGCTATCTGGTTACATTTCCGAGGTTGAGAAAACAAATCATATAATAATCATAATAAAAAAACATATAATAATAAATAAAATTATTATTTATCACCTAACACGTGTCATGATGTAAAAAGAATTAATATCAATTATATCTACCATTAGTTGAGATCCATACATCTAACTAAACCTGCAGACTGGTTTATTATTTTTTTCTGCCCTTAACATAGATACTATAGATAGATAGTATAGACAGTATAGTATAGTATATAGTGACAGAAATGACAAAAAGGCATATTATTCATATTATAACATTAACTAAATTATTAATGAGTAAAGACGTTTATTGTTGGTTATCATGTACTGCCCTATTTAAAATGAACTTTACAATTATATATGAGTATATGACTCACGAAACCCCTTGGATTGGAGTAGCGCTACATTATTTTCTTCTTCTGAATACTGTAATCCTACATCCATTAAACAGTATTCGTTTCTTCACTGAGCTTAATATAATACAAATAAAAGCCCACGTGATATTAATTGTATGGTGAAGTAATAACATTATGTGGAAGTGTCTTCACGATATGACTCTGAGATAGCATCAGGTGGATCGCAATAGTGAATTCAGGATATGCGCTCTCGGATTTCTGTGTCCAAGGTTGCAGTTTCGATCCCAGTCCAATGTGTGTGTAGATTTAACAGGCATGGGGAAAAATCCTGCGGGACAAAATTCTGACACAGGAATACGTTGCAACACACCCGTTGTTAAATAACCATAAAACCAATCAGAGTGCGCGTTCATACGCCTGCACCTTTTACAGCCCACTTTACTAATGATTATATTCGTAAAAATAATGGCAATCGCAACAGTATTTTTTGAGCCAATTGAATTTTCTTAAGAGCGCAGGATAAGAATAATAAAGCTTCGTTCACTTAGTCTTGCAGTCCGGGATAGTGCTGTGAAATAGGAAGTTATTCAGGAGTGGAACGGTGCTCTTAATACCGAAAAAAAGTTCTCAGATGAAAATATGTCGTTTGAATTGCCTCTTCTTACCTTTGAATTTGCTCCAAAGGAAATTATAGTCGTGGTCAAATGGCCGAACAGACCTTTATCGCGGCTTTTCTTAGGCCTATAATTCATTTTCTACTACTTCAGGCATATCTTACCTCTTAAGTTTCTCACTTAAAATATCTGCTGAATTGTCTAATGCTACATATCCAACAACTTAATGCTACACATCCAACAACTTAATGCTACACATCCAACAACTTAATGCTACACATCCAACAACTTAATGCTACACATCCAACAACTTAATGCTACACATCCAACAACTTAATGCTACACATCCAACAACTTAATGCTACACATCCAACAACTTAATGCTACACATCCAACAACTTAATGCTACACATCCAACAACTTAATGCTACACATCCAACAACTTAAAGATGCAAAGGGCAAAAACTAAACTTTGAAAAAAATTATCTTACTACAAGGATCTTAATATAGTATATTGATTCAAATTTTGGTTCCTTGTTGGAAAGCAAGGGTATAATATTTATTCGAGAGTAATATCCATAGAATCATTTATGTAAAAATAACTCCTAATGGAGTTACAGTCTCAGTTACTGGACCAGTACAATGAATCAAAGCTCATGGCTATGTTCATCATCCTCTACTACCTGTTACAGATATGCCTTTAGAATTCCTTGTGCTCGTGATCAATTAAAAGTATAAAATTTGCACAATTAAAGCAGTACCGATTGTTTTAACGTTGTCAGTGAATTTCTTTCAAGGCCTATGTGGCGTTGCCGTCGTTCCTTATTAGGAAATTAATTATACAAGAATAGGCAAAAATAAGTTTCCATGAAAACAAAAAACCTCTTAATACGAAAAAGACCACATGCAAAAACTGAAAAAATGCATTGAGTTTGGATCCTTCATATTGGCGGGTTATAAATAAAGTCTTAATAATACAACGTTTATAATGTTGTAAATAATTCATAATTTTAATATTTTCATAGAGAAAACAATGCCAAGGCTAAACTGGGAGTACTTAATATCAAGTATAATCTGAACAACTCTTAAGGTTTTTCCATTATTTAATATGCATTGATAAAACGTGATGTGTTAACTTACTGTAACCGACAGAACCAGTTTTCTATTAATCACTACATAGCAATTAATCATTTTTAATGAACGACTGCAGTATTAATATCAATAACTAGCCTATTCAAAATATACCTTGAATAAACTTTAATGTAAGCAAAATTAACATATTTTATTTCAGTCAATGACCTTATCCTGTTCTCGAAATACATGACAATTACAACCTTAATCCCGTCAATATAATAATATATTTTTTATAGCAGATGCCGGTTGAGACATATACTACACGGTATCTACGTAAAATAATTACTACTGCAAATAATAATAATAAACAATTACTAGTAGCAAAGAAGCGATTATTCAAAACAAGCTATAAGCCTACGCACAGTGATAATGAAAAATTCAGGGCATGACAACTTACCAGACACATGCGTCAAGTTGATTATAAACATGACAGGCAAAATGTAGACACTGGACAAAAGGCTCATCGCCGCAGTCTCTGTTTTTTTTAGTAATACGTCACTGAATATTTATTTTTGGGGTGATTTTTAGACAGCTTTACTATCCCCTCCAGTCACAACTGCTACATGGTTGGTACAACCGGCGCAATATTGATCGTAGTATACGAACAGCCAAACGTGCGAGGAGGGAGCGAGAGAGTAAACCCAATGTTCCCTGTAAAATGAACGGAACCTGGTTCCCTCCCTAAAATTGTACACACACTTCACACATAACAGGTTGTAGTGAAATAGTATTACACCTGTCACTCCCGCTTCTGGGGGATAGTCATCATTCACACGTGACAACACTGATGAAACGAGACAATTTACTACCAAAGTAATATATTTACTCTTTTTTCCATAAATGACTTCATACACTAAATGATTAAAACATTTGCATTTTAGCAACGATTGTATTACGATCCTAACCTCACTTTCACTAACGTGGAATTTAGAAATTTAACAACATTTATTAAAGAAGATCAAAAGTATACTTGCACTAGAGTGTGTTAGCGTTATTAATATCCATCTTAGTGTAATTTTTAATTATGTTTAGCTCGTAGTACAGCTTCCAGTTAACAGATGACAGGCAGCGGTGACCGCGAAGACATTTTCACACTTCCCATCTAGTTCTGCAAGTCAACACGGTGGCGGTAGTGGAAAGGAGTCTGCTCCAAATCGATAGTTGACATCGAGTCTACAGCACGTGATGCGTTGAGATTTTGACAAATAGATGCATAAGTTATGTTCAGAGCCTGGAATACTACTCTATAATATTGTACTATAATTGTCTAGTATAAAATTAAAAAAATCTAAAGAAATTCAATTTTTTTCTCAATATTTTTAGGAATTTTACCCACGGTTACCACATTTGGATCACTTTCCAAATTATTCTATATTATAATAGAACCGATTTACTGATAAGACCAACATAATTTTTATCACAGTAATCCCATTTCAAAGAGAAGTAGTCTGCAAATGATTGATGTATTTCCGAGATAAAAAAAAAAAAAAAAAAAAAATTAATACGGTTGGAAGGAATATATACGTGAAAATGAAGATTTTTCGCAACAAAAGCAGAAATATTAGTTTCCCATAATTAGGAAAGTTATTTTTTAGCGTTTAGAAATATTTCAGCTTAATTAGAATATTATCCTTGTATTTTTTTCTCATCTGAATGAATATCAAATTGTTCTTTTTCATAATTTAACCGACTGTCATACATATCTTTGCATGAAAACCATATTAAATTAAATGTATTTATTTAGCCTGGTAGAGGTAATACCATAAGGAATTCTCTTCCCTTCTACCATGATTCTAAAAACTACAATTACAAAATTGCGAGCTGAATATTAAACAAGGCCTCTAGCGTACTTGGCACGTTAGTTTGAAGGATATTATTACACTTGAACTCGTTAATTCTTCTTTTCCAGGTTTGCAAGAATATAGGCCTACACAACTGACACACAGACTTAATTGTCGCAGCTCGTGATTATGAATTTGGCGACTGGTGGCAGGGAAACCCCAAGATGATGATGGTGATGATAATAATGATAATAATAATGATAATTTTAATGATTATAATGATGGCGACGACGACCACGATGACAATGATGATGATGACTGTCATGAGAAGTTGACATAATACTATTTCGATATTATTTTTTATTTATATCTGTTTTTATATAAGCTTTACTCTTTACCTGTGCAAGTATTTTGGTTTGCTACCTAATTTTTTTGCTTGTTTGATTTATCAATATGTACAAAACGGACACTTTTAAGCGACCTAATTGATTTCCTACCCTTCATCTCGACTGGCTACCAATTTTCTGCAAGTAATGTAAATGAAAGAAAATCGATCTTAGTACGACGATTCTACCGAAAAAGAATTTATGGATATATTCCTTAGGCTTAACTTCTAGGAACTTTAAATCATATTTTGTGAATAGATGAAACACTAAATTTTGCAGATTTCTGAAATATGTAAGATGTATTATTTTAAGGTGTTGGTTTTGCCTCTTACGGCATGTGACTAATGAAGTGATGCATAAGTAATCGTGTCAGAAAAAATATTCGTTTCCGAGTATGAAATGCAATTTGTCGGACTCCTTTTCTGGTTGTATATTATTCATATCTTCAAATGCACTCTATCCCATTCTTTATTACTCCTGTCTGTTTTCTTGCATGAAATATTTGTTGAGTTCTCAGGGATCCCGACCGTTGGAAGGGGCTTAAAACAAATCATGGACGTGAGGATGTTTTATTTATTAATACAAAACACTATTTTATCTTCATCCAGTAGAGACAGACACATAGCCTTTGTAAAACATATATAAAAACATGAGATCTGTGAGTGGAAAATGTGAATATGCAGAAATTCTGATGATACTATAAAAATCTATTTCGAAGAGCACTCTTGATAATTCATATTCAGATTTGTCAGATTGCCGTTACATAATAACAGAATGAGACGTCAAACATGAATTTACAATATTTACAAAAATAAAATGCTGATATATTTATACAAGTAGCCTATAGAAGTAAAAAAATAATAGTAACATCTAAGAAGTCGTACACCATACACAGTTCAAATTCGCACACAAAGTAGTTACACTTATTAAGTTATGATCTTTTTTTAACAGGCGATGGTGAATCTTGAATTTGTTTAGGCAATTTATTAAAAAGTTTCATTCGAACATGGCAGGGTGATTTCTCAAACTTTTTTAAATCTATGGTATCAGTCAAGTATAAATACTCGAAGCATGTGTTATGGGTGAGCACCTGCTGATGCTTACAGAAATCGTTTAAAATCTTTTTGAACAATAAGAGACATTTAAAAAATCTATACAAATGGAAAGGTGAGTATGTAATTACCCCTAAAAACTGTTTACATGTGTCTTGTCCTTGAAGTCCAAAGATTAATGATGGGTGAAGCGAATAACAAGGACATGCTCAGAAGTAACTTGAGCTTAAATTCGAAATTACTAAAGCAATGAACATATCGTGTGTTTTATAGGCCACAAATCTAAACCCATTGCAATTAGCAATTTAATATTTTTCGTAACCTCATGCCGCATGAGGATTTTAATCTGAAGTGATTACATAAAGAAGATTAAATTAATTCTATAAGAGTTCGTTTAGCGGTGACCAAGTTCTGATAAGCGTGTAACTGTCGCAACTTGTATGATACTAGAGCCTAAACAAAACCAGTTTCTGTTATCCTTTTTATTTCACCATGAACTCTGAACTCTGAACTCTGAACTCTGAACTCTGAACTCTGAACTCTTTGAAAAGTTTGAGCATAAGAACTTAAGGCCACACCATAATGCCGTCACATAGAAAATTAACCGTAAACGTAATGTAAACTTAAATGTTCGGGGGCTATGTTTCTCAATGGGACCATTCACAATGCATAACGTAAACTTTAAACATAAGGTAAAATTAAACGTTAACTTAGAACATACCTGAGCAACTGAGGGGAAACGTTTTAGTCCCCCATCCTGCTATGACGTATGAAACCTGCTCTTCATGTTCAGTGTCACGTCGAAACTGCTTTATGCTGACGTCAAGGGCGACTGTAGTGGGAGACATTTCCCCACAATGTGCCACAGATGCGCACCCGTGACTTAGAACCTTGAAAACTCCAAACTTTAGCGTTAAGTTTTTACGAAAAATAACAATACAACCAATCAGAGCTCTCAACTCCACAGAACAGGAGACGGAAGTGGAAGTAGCCAAGAGATGGCGTCTGTGAATGAGAAACTCGTAACGTTGTATCCTATCCCTCTGTATGATAGCCTACAGGCCATCCACTAGCCTATACAAATATGCGGCGTTGAAGGAAAATATATGGACATTAGTTTCCCAAAAAATGAACTACAGTAACTAGTAAATACAGTTTATATAACATACTGTTAATTTGTATATGTCTGCATACACTTGTATGATTTCAATTTTTAAAGGCCTTAACTTTTTAATAGAAACGTGAAAGTATTTTCGTCTGTGGCAGCCATTTTATCAGTTCTTCACGTTCTCATTTCTGATTGGTAGTTACCAACGTTAAATTTTCGTCTTGAATGCTCAATGCCGTGCTAAAGTTCGCGTTACGTTTTATGTTCTTAAGTTTACGGTTAATTTTCTATGTGAATGCGGCATTAAACTGTAACACTGAGCCACTTAGGTGTTCAAATGCACTAATTATAAAGATTAGTCGTATCTTACAGAATACGATGTTCACAAATATTCGTAACCAGATCTTGTAACATTTTATAATTTTATAATCTTCTAGACCAGCTATAATTTATTATTCTTCTAAGTTTCTTTTTATACGGTTTTGTTGAAGTTTCTAGAATGCTTTCAGTCTTCCTTTGTCTCGCATATGCTAGACTATATTAATGAATTTATTTCTAGAGGAACGTGGCTAACAAGTATATAGCCGATGAGGTGGCTTAGGGGGAACGTTTGTGGATTCACATTCGGGAGGTCGCGGATTCAAATCCCATGGCCTGTTACTGGATGGGGGATTTCGCAGTTATCACCCACACGCCAAGCCGAATGCCTGATTGGAACAAACATGCTCTTGATTTACGGTACAACTGCTGGAGTTAAGCACTGTTCAAGTTTCGGTCCACGACTATTCAATTCACTTATTAGGAATCATCCTAATGATTTAAATCTAAAATTAGAACATTTGTATAATTACTTCTACTTCTGTCGTTATTATAACGTTTTCTACATTACATTTTAAAATATACTTTAAAATTAAGCTTAAAATTCTATGTATTTTTATTGTATGATTGTATCATTAACTCGTACATTTCCATTTTGTAATTATAACTTGTTCTGTCCTTAGTGTAAATATTATTTACTCATACTCTTCTAGGCTGTGTTCTAAATCATTTTTTGTATTACCGGTACTCTAAATCAGCGTTTCTCAACATTTTTGAACCCGAGGACCTCTAAAATGTCTAAAAAAATTTACGGACCGCTAATTTTACATCCCATTTTTAAAAGAAGGCCTATATTCTTAATATTTGGGGTATTAATTATAGGTCATTATAACGAAATGTGTGAAATTTTTTTACTTTTTAACTTTACACTTGCTTTATGATGATTTTTTAATTATGTCTGCGGACCACCAGTGGTCCGCGGACCATAGGTTGAGAAACGCTGCTCTAAATAATGCTATTCTACGTATGTATGGAAGGGGGGAGAGGCGGGTTGTAAATATAATAGTTTTTTTCGCAAAGCTTTGCTTTTTAAAAGTTATATTGTAATTTGTAGTAATACATTTATTATCACTTAATATTATTACATGATACTGAATGGAAATAACCCTAATGACCTGTCGTTTATGGCTGATAGTAACAGCAAACAACATGTAGACATATATATCCATTACTGTATAAATTATAGTAAAATTACCATGGATATGAATTTGTACTGGATATCTTAGTAATTGTTCTACTTATTTGTACAAAATATAGTTCAAAATAATTTCCATTTTGTTCGTACTAAAAGAGAAGCTGTTTTCTTCTAATTCGCCTATCCATTCCTAATGTTGGCTTTCATTACTTTGGAATGTTTTACGGATATCCTTGCAAACTACTGTCTCATATTTTCCAGTCAATATATTCTTCTTCTACCGATACTCTGTTTTTCTTGTAAGTTATTTTTTATTTGTATTACATTTTGAAGTTGCTGAAGATCTTGATTATAAGAATTATACAGTTTCATTTGAATGGTTTGACAAAAATTACTGACATATTTTGTTTCATTGTGTCCTAAAATATTTGCACAATACTCTACTAAAAGCAATAAAAGTGATCACAAAATTTGGAGGTACAGTTAGGCATGGGCGTCCGCAGAAATTTTGTCAAGGGGGGGCCAATGAACGAATTTCTACCACCTCCACCATCACTATGCCAATACAACGGCTTTATTATTATTATTATTATTATTAATATTATTATTATTCACATTATTGCTATTATTATTATTATTATTATTATTATTATTATTATTATTATTATTAAGTAATCAACATTCTTCATTTACTGTAGCTTGGACTATGGCCATGGATACAAAGAAAACATCTTATGTAGGCCTACACACTCACATGACTTTTCTTACTCCTTACAATTTCTACTATTCATATAAAATATAAAATGCCTTATCTTCATTACAACGAAATGTTTGGGTATAAATGGTGTCAAGTTTAGGGGCAGTAATTATTCTTACAAGCTCATATCTAGTCAGCTGTTGCAACTCGTTTTCATCCAAACAACGAGAACATACAGCAGTATTTGGAGACTTAAACCTCACTTCACATTTAGTTGCTTATAGTCATTTAATTTAGAGGTTTATGTGTAAAACATTTCCAGGGAGGGGCAGCGGCCCTACCCTGCCCCCCTTTCCGGACGGCCATGCAGTTAGGGTATTCTCATGCTATTGAAAGGTATGCCGAAGGTTTCATTATAAATAAATGTATCATTAGTTTGTGAGCAGCATAACGAAATAGTTATGTGAAACAGCACTTTTTTCTCCTCTGTTTGTTTTATTTTAACAACTTTTCCATTTCTTTCTTCTTTTACAAATTGTTCCTAAAATGCTATCTGATTATAAGGCGCCGGTTATAGGTAACGAGCTTAAAACAAACTGGATTTATGGGTGGACATTATATCAGATTAAAAGGATTCAATACTGTAATTCCGAATCCCAAAATAACATGATACATTTCAATACCGTGTGTAAAATGAACAATATAAGAAATTTGTACTTAAATAACCTATTCTCTTCCCTTTACGAAAAAATTTGATTGTGGCAACTTTTGTTGATAGTGGTGTCTTTAATACTATCCACGTGGATCAAAAAAAAATATTTTCAGTGACATATATGTATGCCTCTGTGAACAGCCTAGCTCCAGAACGCAAAATCGTATGAAAACAAAATTTTGTATTTGGTTTAGGTACCTTCTGAGGATTTGACACGAAGATTAGTGATGACTTTATGTTTTAAGGGGACTGCACATGAAGAAAATTTAGTTTTTACGATTTTCTCGAAAACTGCTCTAACGATTTTGTTTATGGAGCGCTTATATTAAGAGCTAAAACTTTTATTTGAAACAATTATTTTTCGAAAAAAATCATTGTTTGTAGAAACCCAGACTTGCCTGGTGAACAATAAAGCTTTACATCAGGTTCAAACACATGGATGCCCGCTCTTTGCAATACGGCCTCTTATTCTATATCAAAATGTGAAGTGATAAAGATATATCGGCCATGCTTAGAGAAAAGAAAGTTACGTGAGTACATTATTCAGATTTTATTTGGATTCTGTATTTGGATTATGTATTCTGGATTCTGTATTTGGATTCGGGTATGCGATATTATGTGGTAACGACATTCTCTTCGTTTTTAAAACCAATTTACATTAAGAGATTTCATACATAATATGTTATATCAAGAGGCAAACTTTTATTTGGGCAGAGGAAGTTATGTCAGTTTCACACAAGATTTTTTGTTTGATTTTACATCTCATATTCTTACTTTCATGTAGGTGGAAGTTACTTAAATATTTTTGGTAAAAAAGTGAAATAATTGCATAATGTGTTCCAATAAGTGAATTCACGAACAAAGGAATACATTTTCATTGGATAATCACTTGTCTATACTCCCAACAAAGAATAATACATAACGATAAGATTATCTTGATGGAATTTCTCTTTGAGGACATGCGATATTCGTAGACATGCAAATAATCTTCAGTTGCATGAGTAATTTGATGTACAAAAGAGTGATAGGCTACATGTGTTAAAATTAATGAGTCAATTCCACCGCAGCATTATATCGGTATTCAAGGCAGTACTTATATATCATCTTTGTTGTGGTCCAAATTATCAAAGAAAGAAAACCCCAAGATGGACATAGGAAATCGTAAAAGTATCTACGCGGGTAGATAAACTGTCAGGACAAACATGTTTTCAATGGGCTATTAACTTGATCTTATCACATAATAAATGTGCCCTAAGATGTGTATTGCATAAACATACTCTAGTGGCGTTGTTGCTAAATTGTAGCGGTGCGAGCGCATCGATTATTCCTGTTTCGGAACCTCAGGGCTGTCATTATTTGCATTATTATTTTTATAATGAGTTTTTTAAAAATCTACTGCTATAACGGTAAAATTCACTTAAGGTTAAAATTAACTTAATGGTAAAATTATTTCCCAAGCCAATGTAACGTGCTTAATCATCTATATTAACAGAGCGATAGTGCCAATATATATATTTTCATTAGAGCAGAGCGGACCGCGAAGTCAGTTTGAAAATATATTAATTTAATCTATTTTTCATTAAAATAAATATTATTCCTAAAGGAACGGAAAGAATTGTGGAGAAAGAAATCACAATTGGATTAGATTTTGCAGTCAATAATAAAATCAGCGGAACATGTACTTGCAACTTGAAGCGGGCATTCGGCCTATAGTAAATACAGCAGATCGCCCCTATTTTCATATTACACATTGAAGACTGAGAATTTTTATTTGATGGTACATTCTTTTCCAGTGTTTTACTTTCTTGCATATACATAGTATAGAGAAAGTATTGTGATCGTGACAAAAACCGAAATTGAGATAACACCGGGAAAACATGTTTCACGATGCCTAGAAACAGCAAAAAGTGTTTTTGGAACGACGTATGTCTGTCTGTCTGTCTGTCCATCTGTGGACAAGCACAGCGGGTAAACGGTTAGTTGTATTTACTTTTTATTTTATTTTATTTTATTGAACCGCCAGGAATTTTATTTTAATAATTCAAATATTAAGAAGACTCTACATTTAAACTTTAAAACTATATAAAATTCAATACTTCTGTTTATGACTAACAAAATGACTATATCCGTTTTTTTTGTTTTTGTTTTTTGTTCTTTGTAAAAATTACTTAGGAGGTTCTTGACTCGTATTCATTTTCAATTTTTTTAGGTTATCTCCATTACAGTTGGCGAAAATTAGAAAATAAAAAATTAATAGGTATCAAGATAAAACTGAATAAATATGACTTAAATACAATTGTCAGAACAAACATTAATTAAAATATGAATGGTATCCTTTTGTTGCCCACAGTAAAAAGAAAACTATAATCTACTTATTGTTGTGAAATGCAGTCAGTACGGTATACCTCAGTCGTAATGATCACATCAAAACTAATCAGAACGAGGTAGTATTGGCTAATAGGCAAGCGGTACTGGGTTCAAATCGAACCCCGTGCTCAGCCAATTGACTTTGTTTTTTTTCTGGTTTCCTCATTCGCAAGGGCAAACACCGGATTTGTAGGACTTGGTTACTTGTCATGATTCATCGCCGCTATGTCACCGAATATTATAATTGTTTAAACTGAATATCATTCTAAACACGTGATATGACCTATATGCAGTTAAAGCATGCAAAATAAGCTAAGTAATATTTATAATAGTTATAATAATAACACCCATAGTAATGGTATTATTAATAAAGAAAATAGTAGGCATAAATGTAGGTTATTATATTTCCTTTAACAAGCTTGGGTTTAAAAACTAATTAAAAGTATTAAGATATTTTACTACAAAGGTCCATAAATACATTTTCACTTAAACATAGCGATAATTAAAGCAGACCTAAGTCATAATATAATAATGATTTTGTTTCATTTGCATTCTCTTTTAAAATTTATTTACTTGAGAAAGGAAATCTAATATTGAATAGTCGGAGCAATTATTTATTCAGTTATGTGTGATGCTACAAGGAAAATATATTAAAAATTCGGTAAGATTTTTGAAGAGATATTTAACCTGGAGGTTATACCAATCTGGCATGCTCTATATTGACTAGTTCTACAATTGCACGCTATTTTCAGAATTAATTTAGCTAGTACATTTAATGGGTAATTATCATTACAAAATGAACAACTTAGTAACGTTGAATATTAGTTATAGACAAGTTATTTCAGCAGGGGTGCCCCCCCCCAAAACTTCATGACTCACCCCCCAAACTTCATGACTAACCCCCCCCAAACTTCATTGCTCACCCCCAGGGGTTATACATTAATACAGGGGATGGGTTCACTCCTCTCTCGCAGTGAGTTCTGGTTCGGGTTCGGGTTCGGGTTCGAGTTCTGGTCCGAATCCTGGTAGGGACAAGTTCCCTAGGTGGGGTTCTTTTTCAGGGTTTTTCCTCACCTGTGAGACAAATGTCCGGTAACTTTAGGCCCTTGTGATGTATCATCTGGCCCTCATTATAATTTTCATCCCATCCTCGCCTTGTTCAGAATGAGTGTGTGTGTGTGTGTGTGTGGTGTGTCCGTGTTGTCTAGGAGGTGACCTTGGCATCGGGCTGATCACTCATCCAGGGAGGCCCTCCATGTCCTTGTCTGGTCAAAAAAGTATGTATGTCGCTGCCATGTAAGGTCCAGGTGATGTGGGTCACATAAATGTCCCTAAAAAGCAAAGGTAAAACTGAGGCAATCAAATAATTTATTGAAGAAAATAATTTACTTAAAAAATGAAAATAAATAATTTTAAATCTAAGTTTCCAAATGGGCTAGCGCCAAAAGCAACTTTTAGAGATACTGAAGAAAAACTGTTCGTGATAGCAAGTAGACATACCTGAAACGCCATCTTTTGGTGTACGTATGAATCACAGTTAAACTACGGCACGTCAAAATTTATTTAGTATAATAATTCTTACATGAATATTCCTTCCACAGACTGAATTAAATATTTTTTAAACGGATTTTTTAGCCCATTTGAAAAGACAGGACTACCTAGTTATTAAGTAGTATTTTCCAGTGAATTTCTTGAACATTTCTAAATGTGTAAATTTTAAAATATTATATTTATACAGATTATTATATTTTTAAATTATCTTCGTTATACCGTTTAGAGACTGCCATTTAATAGTTTTCCCCACTGCATGAGCGTAATAGATTCTTAGATGCTACATTTTATTCAGCAAAGGCTGGAAATAAGTTTATAAGTTCCCAAAATTTTACTTTCCAACTTATTTTATATAGGCCTACTGACAATTATGATGATATAATAAGTTATCCTTAAGAAAAGTAGTGGTGTTGGTGTTAGGAGAGAAATAAAAGAAAATGATAGTAATCACCAGGGTCCGGTTTCTGATGACCTAAAATTGTTTGAAAAATCACCTATAAAATGACCCTAAATTTTAAAGAAAAGACTTAATAATTATAAAAAAAGACCTACAACTTATATTTTATTTATTAAAAGAATTATTTTTGTACACACAAAGTTTTAGAGTAATTTTTACATAATTGTAAAAACTGTAAATAACTGTAATGGTGTGAATGTTCTTTTCTCACGGAAATGTATACTGGCACTAAGGCACTGGCGGGTCAAACTTCGGCATTTCCTTTTGCGGTCTGCCGGATTATATTACTGTTTATTGAGGGTAAACAGTAGTTTGCACTCTGAAATCCAAACAGGTGCCAAGTAAATCTAATAACAATAGTAATATAATACAAAATTTTTGCGTTTCTTTGATTCTCATTTCCGACTGAAAAATGACAACACTTTTCCTTCTTGTATTAAACAAACAACACTTCAAACCGCTAGCGACGAAAAAAAGTTAATACACTCATTGTAAATGCATGGAAATGACTAAATAAGGAAGCAAATAACACGAAAACGAGAAAATAATGACGTAAAATTGAAATAATTAATGCCCTAAAAATATAAAATTACATAAAATGACAAAAAATGACCTAATAAAAATGTATTCCTATAATATAGAGGCCATGATTAGGATTTATCTACAAGTTGGCAATGTCTATGCAGCATCAATAAAAAGATGGCATGTCATTAAAATCCGGGCCCTGGTAATCACCAACATTATCGTCGTTGTCTTTTACAAAGAGCATACTCATAATTATCTTTATCTATCTTCTTCTTCTATATTAATAAAAGGAAGTGTCTGTCTTCCTTCTGTCTGTCTGTCCGCGATGCCCAGCGAAATCTACTCAACGCAGAGATCTGAAACTTTAAACATGGGTAGACTGAACGGTCGGAAAAAGCACCTCGAAGCCGGAATTTTATTTTTCGCTTTCGTTCGTGAGTTATGAGTGAAAAACGGGCAAAAAAAAACGTGCATTTTTTGCGTTTTCGAAGCATCAGTTTTCAGTTATACATTTCAATGTCAAATCAATTACAGTTGGCTTTGGTTATTTTTGTCATACCTTGGAAATAAGACTTTCGCGATCGCTTGAATGTTGTAAGCTCTAAATATGGTCAAACATTGTTTTATTTGGACGAAACTCACTATACAGGGGTTTTCTGGGCCAAGGAACTCGAATCTGAGGTCACTTTTACCAGGCGACGCTATCTAATCGTGGTAAGTAGTCTACATGATTTAGATGTTAATAAATATAATGATTTAACTATTATGCTCTTAATTTTTAATTTTTGAAATAATTATCGCGGGCGAAGCCGCTGGCACATGCTACTTTATAATATAGGTATAATATTTGTTCGCTTAATATGCGTAATCTTACATAACAAACGGAATACCGTCAGTAAATGTAGGCCTACATATTGAGACCTTAACTACAGGTAAGTGAAAATCTTTCGTAAGCCAAAATACAGTAAGTTACTGTAGTACTTGCTGAAAAATATGAAATTGTGTTTCTGTGAAATGTTCAGTTTTAGTGAGAAATTTTCGTTTTCTGAACAAAATTTTATTTTTCACGGGAAATCTTGGGTTATAGAAAGGCGTTTTATTACAAGACTAAAATGAATGATGTAATCATAGGTTTCCGCGGCCCGAGTTACAATAAAATTTTCTTGGTGTCATTAATGCTAAGTGTTCGAAAATTTAAGGATATATTCCATTACATTACGCATTAGAAACACATGAAAAAGTCTATTAGATTGCAAAATATCAGCTTTAGCAATCTGCAATACAAAAGAAAATAACAACTACATTCCTTACATGCATCTACTTACATAATAGCCCGGATACGTGTAAACAATTTGCCCTCATTAGGTAGGAAGGATAGCATTTGTACCTGTCACATTAAATTCATGTCAAAAGTCATAATCTTTGCGTGTCAGTAAAATTGTTCTACCGGATGTACTAATAGTGACATTAAAGCTAAATATCTCTATTCATAACTCTATTCATTTTCTTTAGGAACGACAATGACTCATGTGATCACCGTAAGTTGACGGGGAAAACTATTATAAAGTACTGTAAATTATTTTGTTGGAAAACGATATCAAGGTATTTAAATATTCTCTAGTTGAATGCTTTAACAGGTTAGAAAATAACTCTTAACATGAAATTCCATAATCGTTATCAACCCTTCTCCCTCTCCAATCGTCCAATCTCTTTCTTCACTTAATTACCTACCATCCACTCTTAGGCCTAATTCAAACACACTTATCCAGGAGTTATTTGGCGGGCTCACAAATTGTTAGGGATAAAACAAGACAAATTATGAATAACAAGCTGAAAATAAAGACAATTTTATACGTAAATTTTCTTATTTTAAGATCTTTCAAAAAAGTCTTGAAGAAATCTTAATTGTTCAGTTTGCGTTGTGTCAAAACCTAAATACATAAAACAATATGCATGTATAGAGATACCATTAATTGCTTAACTAAAATATTATTAATAAGCTAATTGAAATGGGTTTGTTTATAAGCAAAGTTAAAGATTCTTTCTAACCTAACTTAATATTTTGTATTTGGTAAACTATTTTGAGTTCTTCGATAATTATTGAACTTGTAGTTTTTTGTTATACTTATTGAGTTAGGTTAAAAAAATTAAAAATTATAGCATTAAAATAATGTTCAAACTTATTCTAGTTTTATTTAAAATCCTTAATGAATATTTAAAATCCTATACTAGTTGAAATTCTTATATTTTAAGCTTCATAATAAAGTTTATTAATAATTCGTTTTTCAGTGCTAAAATAGCGTAAAATGTGATTTTCATTAGTTCAACATTTAAACATTTTCCGGGGTGGACACCCGACTTAGGTAACATTTTCTTGTTTACATTGACATGCCTTAGAGTATGGTAAACAAATTTCCTAACTAGTTTTTGAGTGCTAAAATAGTGTAAATTGTGATTTTCATTAGTTCAATATTTAAAAATTTTCTGGGGATGGACCCCCCACTTAGGTAATGATTTCTTATTTTGCATTGGCATGTCTTAGAGTATGGTAAACAAATTTCCTAACTAGTTTTTCAGTGCTAAAATAGCGTAAAATGTGATTTTCATTAGTTCAACATTTAATATTTTCCGGGGTGGACACCTGACTTAGGTAACATTTTCTTGTTTACATTGACATGCCTTAGAGTGTGGTAAACAAATTTCCTAAGTAGTTTTTGAGTGCTAAAATAGTGTAAAATGTGATTTTCATTAGTTCAATATTTAAAAATTTTCCGGAGGTGGACATCCGACTTAGGTAACATTTTCTTGTTTACATTGGCATGTCTTAGAGTATGGTAAACAAATTTCCTAGCTAGTTTTTGTGTGCTAAAATAGCGTAAAATAGCGTAAAATGTGATTTTCATTTGTTCAATATTTAAAAATTTTCTGGGGATGGACCCGTGACCCCCTTTTTGGGGGGTATTCCAAACCCCACGGCACTTTCGACCCTCCCCGCAATTATTTTCTGGCTACGTCATTGTTGCACTTATTATATTATTAATATAATGTTACAAAGTGACCCAAGAAGTTAAAGCGAAAAAAAATTAATTAATTTAAAAATTGCCCCCCCCCTAGAAAATATCATATGGGTGCCCTTGTCGACAGCCAATTAGGTTGGGGGTGAGCAATGAAGTTTGGGGGGGGGTTAGTCATGAAGTTTGGGGGGTGAGTCATGAAGTTTTGGGGGGGGGGCACCCCTGCTGAAATAACTTGTCTATAACTAATATTCAACGTTACTAAGTTGTTCATTTTGTAATGATAATTACCCATTAAATGTACTAGCTAAATTAATTCTGAAAATAGCGTGCAATTGTAGAACTAGTCAATATAGAGCATGCCAGATTGCAAGGCTACAAAGCGATTCATTGCTGAGAAAAAAAAAATGAAACTTTTCCTTTTTTCCAGCATCGAAAGCTGTATGTCCCCCCCTTAAAGTTTGGCCTGGACATGCCTGCAGAAATTATTTTAAGAAATATAGTATTTTAACAATATAGCCTATGGTTTATATATTTTTTAAATGTTAGTGTATTTATGTAAAAATAAATGGTTTTAATACCAATGAAGTCATTCATACTTACAGCACTCGGAATAGAGACGCCTTGAACATACCTTCTCATCGAATAAGTAAATTTAATAAATAATTTATGGTGCTTTGTCTTAAACTGTATAATCGCCTGCCTGCTAGGATTAAACATTTAAATAATGTCAAGGGTTTTAGAAAAAATGTTAAGATTATTTTAAGTGTTGTCTGGCCATTTTTTTTTTTTATTGACTTGCACATATGTACAACTTCCTGCGTTGGCAGGTTGCCGCTGTGGCCAAAGTAAACAAATAAATTTATGAGAAGTTAATACATAGATAAAATTTGACACAGATTACATATAGGCTTAATACATAGATAAAATTTGACATAGATTACATAAAGGTTATCTTAATGTAGTTTAAAAATAAAAATATTAAAACACTTCTCTCTACAAGGTTTGGATTACTGTAGGTTATATAGATGACTAGCTGAAAAGGCCCGGCGTCGCCCGGGCTTTGTATTTTGTAATTTGAAATTAACTTATGGAGGACTTTCGATTTTGAAACTCTAGGTCCTTATATAATATGTATGTAAAACTTGAAATGTAGAAAAAGATTTATCAAACTATTCCATCAGAAAACGCTAGATATAGCTTTTTATGGCTCATAGAGGATGTCGAATGCTGCATTCCGTTGCTTCTACACATCATGCCTGGGAGGGGTTGAAATAAGAAGAAACATAAATTACATAAGATTGTATTGACTTGACGGAAAATTTTATTTCTCATTCTCATGTTACAACCGTTTCGGGGCTGAAATAAAATAGAAATGCAGTATCACTTTCATACTTTCCTCCCCTAAAACCCGGGACATAATATACTGCGAGTATAGGACTCAAAATGTTCCATCCCATGCTCAGGGCCTATGATAAATCTCAACTAATACGAAGCCTATACAGCTATGGATAACTGACTATTTACCGACTTCTGATATAGCATACTCACACACTTAAGTTGTACCTGCAATACGACCTCTTATTCTACATCAAAATGTGAAGTGAGAAAATATTTCTTATGTCGAGGGTAGAGAAAGTTGTGTGACTGCATCACACTATTATTATTATTATTATTATTATTATTATTATTATTATTTATTTATTACAAGAGATATTACAAGAGGTATTACATTTAGTAATACACCCGAATGAGCAAGACTGCTCGTGCTCGGGTGCCGTTTCAAAAATATCAAAGTGAAGAAAGAGGAGAGACAAAGAAATAGAGTGTATAATGTGCTTAACTAAAAAAGAAAGTAAAACAAAAACATTAAACATAAAAACATAAATACATAAAAGGAGTGAAACAAAAATTACTTAAAAGCTAAAAAATTACAAAAAATTCTTTACATATCTATTAAATTTAACAGTGGAGTATGCTGAGAGATCAGGATTTTTTCTGATAATTGAGTTATAGAAGCGCGGTCCAAAATTAATGCTATGCTTTAATCCTGCCGATGTGAGACATTTGGGTTCTAATAGGAGTAAATTAGTATTTCGTCTAGTTTTGTAGATATGATCACTGGAAGAGTATTTTATACGATGTTTGTGAAAATATTTTAATATAGAAAATTTGTAAATTTGGTCCAAACTTAAAACATTAAATTCCGAAAATATTAGGCTAGTTGGGTAATCAATGTGTTTTCTTAGACAGATTTTTATTATTCTTTTTTGTAAAAGGCAGAGGGGCTTAAGGGTAGTTTTCGCTAATCCTCCCCAGACGAGAATGCCATATTGAATAATGGACTGGAAAAGTGCTAGATAAACGGAACGTAAAACAGTAATGGGCATACAGTGGGCATACACTGTGCTTTATTTTCGTGTAATTCATTTTTCAGTAATTATTTTCGCCAATATATTGCATCGATTCAATCATAATTCGTTAAAGTCCAGTTGTCAAGGCCCTATGTGATCAGAGTAAACAATTCACTGTTGTCATGTGAACTGAACAGCATTTCATTTTTTTTCAGTATAATATTCTCAGAAATTATATAATTTTCAAGGGAAGGAGTATTTTGTTTGAATTTTAATGTTGACCGCGTTACTTCCCGGGCTTAACAGGGTATGTGTGCAAAATTTCGTGTAAATTGGTAAAGAAATGTAGATTTGTATAAGGAACAAACATACATACCCACATATCCACAAACACACATTCGACTTTATATATTAGACTAGCTGAAAAGGCCCGGCGTCGCCCGGGCTTTGTATTTTGTAATTTGAAATTAACTTATGGAGGACTTTCGATTTTGAAACTCTAGGTCCTTATAGCCTATAATATGTATGTAAAACTTGAAATGAAGAAAAAGATTTATCAATCTATTCCATCAGAAAACGCTAGATATAGCTTTTTATGGCTCATAGAGGATGTCGAATGCTGCATTCCGTTGCTTCTACACATCATGCCTGGGAGGGGTTTAAATAAGAAGAAACATAAATTACAGAAGATTGTATTGACTTGACAGAAAATTTTATTTCTCATTCTCATGTTACAACCCTTTCGGGGCTGAAATAAAATAGAAATGCAGTATCACTTTCATACTTTCCTCCCCTAAAACCCGGGACATAATATACTGCGAGTATAGGACTCAAAATGTTCCATCCCATGCTTAGGGCCTATGATAAATCTCAACTAATACAAAGCCTACAGCTATGGATAACTGACTATTTACCGACTTCTGATATAGCATACTCACACACTTAAGTTTTACCTGCAATACGACCTCTTATTCTACATCAAAATGTGAAGTGAGAAAATATTTCTTATGTCTAGGGTAGAGAAAGTTGTGTGACTGCATCACACTTTGCTTTATTTTCGTGTAATTCATTTTTCAGTAATTATTTTCGCCAATATATTGCATCGATTCAATCATAATTCGTTAAAGTCCAGTTGCCAAGGCCCAATGTTATCAAAGTAAACAATACACGGTTGTCATGTGAACTGATCAGCATTTCTTTTTTTCAGTATAAAATTCTCAGAAATTATATAATTTTCAAGGGAAGGACTGATTTGTTTCAATTTTAATGTTGACCGCTATACTTTCCGGGCTTAACTTGGTATGTGTGCAAAATTCCGTGTAAATTGGTAAAGAAATGTAGATTTGTATAAGGAACAAACATACATACATACATACATACCCACAAACACACATTCGACTTTATATATTAGATAACTAGACTTCGGACTTTTAGGTCGCTAAAAATGCTGTTTTAGGTACCTAAAATATGCTCTAAAAACTGGAAAATAGGTTCTAAAAATCGTAAAATAGTCTCTTATAAAATCGTTAAGTTGCCAAATTTCTGAAATATCTCAATTGCAATGCAGAATATTATATTTATTGAAGTCACCAATAATCAATAATCGTGATAAAATACAGATATAGGCCTATGGTAGGCCTACACAGAATTATATAGACCTTAGTACTAGGGCCTGTATTACTACCATAACAGTGAAAACCTAATCCCTGCGCCCAGAAGCTACGCTTATCATACTAGCATATGCAACCCCCTTGTATCCCTCAGTGATTCAGAGAACTAAGTTTTTTTTTTGTGGGAGTCGGGGGGAAAACACTACAATTTCTTGGGAATTCCAAGGAATTTTTCTACTGAAGACGGAACATTTCTTACTATTTAACCACGTCACAAGTGTGTCATATACTGCACATTCCGAACTAAAAATTTAGTATGAACTGAAAATAAATGTTATAATTTATAACAAAAAATAACTTATTTTGAACTTTATAGAAGAAAAATAAGCAAAAAGGCAATGTTAGGCTCTAACGAAAAAATAGTCTGGTTTAGGTCCTATAAAAGTATCAGTTTTAGGCACAGTCACTTATGAAACATGCATATACAAGTTTTCGTCCATATATCACTTAAGGATTAAAATAGGTTTTTACCTAAAATCCGAAGTCAATGATAACTCAAGATGTTTAACGAACCAGCGATTCGATTTTGGCAGGTCAAATTCATTCCAAAATTTCATAAAGAATGAGGGTATATTTCCACGAGACCAATCTATACAGTCGAGATGATGGCGTATCTTTAGCAATGGATAATTATGTGTGATCTTATTTTGTGTGATGAATTTTATAGCCTTGTGCTCTATAAGATTATTTTATAACTAAAACATAAACAAAAATAAACAAGTAATACATTAGAACTAGAATTAGAGTTAGCCCGTGTGCATCCCTATTGAGCAAGGGCCTCTTGCGTTTGAATGGCGGCTGAGCCCTGCAGTCCCGGTGCCAAAAAATAAAAAAAAATCGATTTTTTGCTTGGAATGTGTTGTAAGCGACATCGCCAATAACCTATAGAAGGTTGAAAGTGCCAGAAAAATTCCTACTAGTTCCTAGAGCAGTCGCAAGGAGCTGCACCGTGAAAGCGCCCGCTGACCGTCAGTGGAAAAGGCTGAAAGTGCCACCCGCCATTCATCCTTAACGTGTAATGAGCGCTGGACTTCCAGCCTTTTAACTAACAAGGTATGGCACTTACAGCGTTTCCCAAAAAAAGATATGATGGCACTTTCAGCTTTTCACATGAAAAATCAAGTTATATATGTACAATAAAAAAAAACTCTTGAAAAACAAATAAAAATATATTTTGTATTTTTAATGAATTTTATAGATTTTTAAAGGATACAGTATAAGTTTTATGAAGTTTTTATTGAATACTGAAAATTTTACTTTGTGGCACTTTCAACCTTTTCCATTTCCATTACACAATTGTCGTCACAGATGTTTTAAATAGTTGGTACAAATTTGTCTGTATTTAGCCACTACAGTCCATCCGCTAGAGTATATCCCAAGTAAGTTTGATCCTATTCAAAACAAAGGGGAGGAGAACGCACAGAGAGTTCGCGGAAAATTCGCATCGTGTGACAAAATGTGATTGGTTAATATCATTAACATGCGCCATTACCAGGGTGTGGCTTGCTAGTGAAGTAGTGTTCGTAAATTCATGGAACAATTATATCAACATTTACACGTGAAATGACAAACTCACTGGCATCGTCATCATTATGGTATATCAATTAGCAAACAAAACATAAAGGATTCTTTGTTCACGACGACCCTGCGGGTGAGTTGTAATGAGAATAAACAAGCTGCCATTATCACGGTGATGACATGCGTTCTCACGTTCGGACAAGGACAGCCACGCCTCTTGGTTTTGAACAGGATCATTCTTACTTGGGATATAATATAGCCCAGGTCCTTCTTAGTTCGTCTTCCCAACGGGTTCTCTGCCAACGTTCCTCTGGCCGTTCCTCTGGCCGTCAACGTTCCACACCGTCAATCTATGCGCAAGCCATGATTTCAGGTACTTTACACCCTGGCCAAAGCTTTGTATAACTGCCCTTTTGTGTTTTACTTTTACCCTCCACCCACACTTCCCCATCCCAAAGTTATTATTTTAGTGTTAAGTTTGAGTTTTACCGAAGTATCAACCAATAATATTTCGATAGCATTATTGGATGTAATCCAATCACTACCTAGGCTGTAAGGTTACAACATGTCCGTATATTTCAAAGTTCTCCTGGCGCCCTTATTTATTTTTCAAAACCTGCAATTGGCCCGTATTTTTGTATAAGCAATGGTTTTTTAATAACTGAAAAAAGGATGCTTTTGTTTCCAGATTTTACCAAACATATCTCTGAGCGTCGTATCACAATCTAAATAAAACTGAAATTGTAGTCTCTTTGCACACGTGTGTTCACTTCACTTTTATTAAGTGCCAGTATGGTACTTTATGAGATTGTGTGGGGAACGTCTGTCTGTCTGTCCGTCCGTGTGTCTGTACGCGCGATAACTCAAACACGTTAAATCGTATTTTCATGAAACATAGTATACGCATTTATAATGTCCGTGGGAAGAACCTTATTGATACTGGACCAAATCGGTTGTCCGGTATCAGAGTAATGCCCAATTTAGTGCCTATTTTAATGGTAATATATCAGAAAGGTGCGATAACTCAAATACGCTTTATCGGAGTTTCATGAAACTTGGTATAGGCCTACTCATTTATGACGTCCATGGAAAGAAGCCTATTGAATTTGGACGAAATCGGTTGACCGTTGCCGAAGTAACGAGTAATTAACAGTCACATCTATTATATCTTCGTTCTCCGACAATTCCAAGCATTATGATTGGCTCGCGGCCAACCAATCAGCGGCCGAGCTTCTGTAACTAATGTCCTAATATAAACAGTTCTGTAAATAGAAATGATAGGCGAAATTACTATTAAAGAGCATGCTTTCATTTCCAGTTTAATGTAAGTATTAATTTTGTAAAGGATATAACACGCTAGAATATTTAGCATGGCCCACAATATACTAAACATAACGTAACAAATTGCCAATCGTTTATGAATATTGTTAGCCCGCCTTGGTCGATTCATTTCTTTATAACGATGTCAGTGTAAATAAATGTAAATAAAATGTTTACAACACAGCTAGCCGTTGAATAATTAAATGCAGGTGCTGATGCTGTAATATTGTGCATTCTTTCGATATGTATAATTACCGATATCTACATTATATTTTAATGTGAGTATTTTTCTTATTCTCTCCTGTGAAAGTAATATACCTAATGTAATTCCTGACATATTGATTTCAGATTGATTTAATTCATTCATAACCTATACGGCTACTTTAAACCTGAAAGAAACATGTCAGCGAATCTTAGGCCTATGCTTACAATCATTAATATTATTGCCAGTGCATTTTGTAAAATGTGGACATATTTTAAGAATTTCTTATATAAGTGTATACGAATCTGAATTAAGGTTAAGAATCAAACTTGAGACCTTGGGTCAACCGCAAGTCCTGCCTAATGAATCGATCTGGAGTTTAACTAGGATATCTATTACAAAAATAACTTTTTTTCTGCATGGACCTATCATAATTGCAATTATCACTGTTTAAAAAAGCATTCTCGCACTTTATTATATCAGTTTACCTGATTTTATTATTACCGGTATCAATTTTTCTTACAATCTCTTTAGAGGAAATTTCTAATTTCGATTCTGCTGTTGGTATTAATGACCAGGATGTTACGGAATATTAAGTACCGTATTATGCTGTGTGTTTCATTTTATACATTCAGTTTATAATGGGGGGAAAAACGCAAGTTGACTGCTGAGTTGGAGGTGAGATTCAAAAAATGCCTCAAAATGTGCCTTTCTGATTAGGAAGCCGAACGTTTAGTTTGCAAAACAGGGACGTAGGTCTCTGTTTCTAACAGTGGAGCACTTGTCTGTGAAATCCAGTTTTATAAGAAATAACATGTCCTCAATTTTATGATTACCAGAAAGCCAACAAACGCCAATGGAATGAATTTACGTAAACGGATAAATACGTATCTCAAGCTAGGGCATGATTAAGAATAGGCCACAGAAGTAGAGCCGTTTAATAATTTTAATATGTCCTGCTTTTGTCCTTTTTTTAAGTATCAAATGTCCTCCTTTCCATCCATAACCATCTGGTAAACCTAACCTAGGCTACACAAATAATTGTTATTAAAAAAGTATAAGTAATTATGTTTTGTCGAAAAAATACATGATTGCCTTTGTAATGTTTCATTTAAAAAAGAAATTGCTTAATACTCTAAAAATATTTGAAATATGTAATATTTTATAGGCCTAGTCAATCTTTGAAATATACAATATTTAGTATGTCTGGTAATTTTAAAACAATGTGATAAATTATATTGAAATATGTTCATAAAAAAATGTACCCTATTACATGTATATTAAAACCAATACCTTTAGAACAAAAACTAAATTAACCTTATTTTTTACTTTACAATGCGAAACTAGAAGTCAATCTAACATTTTAAAAAAGCTAATTTTTTAAAATTCAATTGACATAAATGTTACTTCAATT
Source organism: Ectobius pallidus (assembly GCA_964059195.1). Lineage (NCBI taxonomy): Eukaryota > Metazoa > Arthropoda > Insecta > Blattodea > Ectobiidae > Ectobius > Ectobius pallidus. The sequence continues at coordinate 92,245,838 of CAXKWD010000002.1, forward strand.
GTTTCCTGGATTTTCTCTTTGCAAACTTATTTATATTATTTTATTATATTATACAATTTTTTAATATTGCAAAAGAATTGCCCTTCAAACATTTTCCGCCCTTTCTAGCTTTGTCACTCTGGGCAAATGCCCAGTCTGCCCATTTATAAATCAGGGCCTGTTGAATGCGCCCATCTGCTGGGGTGCTGTGGCATGACGTGTCCTGTCATCTCTATTTTAAACTGCTTCCTGTAGTCACTTCTGTTTTTATTTTTATTTCTTGATTGTGTATTCTGTCTTTTAATGTTACGCCTAAGATTTTCATTTCCATTAAGAAAAAAAACTAATAGATGAAGTCAACGTAATTTAGCGAAACGTGTTCTTAATTAATTATACTAGTTTCACGAGTTCTTTCATGAAAAAAATACATACGTCAACACTCAACAGTTAAACTGACTCTACCATTAAGCTAAGTGGTATTCTTTCTGAAATATGTGATTAGCGCTATGAAAATGTGACGAGATCTGCTTCCTGCTTTCAAACAGGATCACAATCTTTATAGGCTATCCAATGCACAGACCATTTGCATGGTAATTTTCAAAGAATGAGTTGAATGACCTTGTGAATGATTTTTAGGATTATGTAGCTTAGAAAATTGCAAAATTTTTGCCATTTTACCTTGCCCTTGGGAGAGATAGCGTGTCATGACTCATGAGAGAGTTACATAAGTGGAAGGATGACAAATGAATGGAGATAAAAAAACTGACAGTGTCTGTTGTAACAATGTATACACAAACCAGACACATTTTGTCTTCATAAGATTATTATATTTTTTCTTTGTTTACGACTGCTGATTGATGAAAACTGGCGCTGTCTGTGACAGAGAATATAAACTAAGAGTTACAACAGAGAAACTTCATTGTAAACAAAAAGTATGATAAATTACATTCCTACTGCCATGTTATCTTTATTGCACTGAGTACCACTGGGGTCATAAAGACCCCAAGTAATTTACATATATTGGTAGTGTTGAAATTTGTTTTAATTAAATGGCGTAAAACGTACGTTTTTTACCTTGCAAACTGGACAAGTATATAGCAAACATGCCTAATTTCGCAGTACCCCTTATTTCGCAGTACCTTTTTATTTTATTTATTGCAAAATTGAGAATAGTAGTGGAAATATTTCATCTTATTCATCAAAGAGGGCATCTTCTCTTCTGTTTTATAAATTTTTAAAAATTTTCCATTACTGTTCCTGATTTTGCAGTAAATAAAATAAAAAGGTACTGCGAAAATAGGGGTACTGCGAAATTAGGGGTACTGCGAAATTAGGCATTTTTGCATATATATCTTATGTAACTATATATATATATATAGTTACATCAGATTGTATTGTCTTGACGGAAAATTTTATATCTCACTCTCATATTACCATACAACTGTTTCGGGGCTGAAATAAAAAATACATTCAATATCAATTTCATACTCTCCTTCCCAGAAACCTGGGACATAATATACTGCGGGCATAGGACTGAATATGTTCCATCCCATTTTTTCTTCTTTTAGATGCTTTGGGCCTAAGATAAACATCCCTATTTCTCAACTAATACAAAGCCTACAGCCATGAATAACGTATCTGTGGATAGGATTTTTTTACCACCATCGGATATAGCATTCTCATTGGTACACACTTAATCTGTCCCTGCAATACGGCTTCTTATTCTACATCAAAATGTGAAGTGAGAAAATTATATTTTTCCTTGTCGAGGGTAGAGAAAGTTATGTGTCTGCATCACACTGTGCTTTATTTTCGTGGATTTCATTTTTCAGTAATTATTTTCGCCAATATAATTATAACATCGATGATATCATAATTTGTTAAAGTCCAATATTATGTAGTTACCAATGCCCTATGTGATCACTGTAAACAATACACTGATGTCATGACAACTGAATGGGATTTCATTTTTTCAGTATAATATTCTCAGAAATTATATAATTTTCAAGGGAAGTAGTAGTTTGTTTGAATTTTAATGTTGACCGCGTTACTTCCCGGGCTTAACTGGGGACGTGTGCAAAATTTCGTACAAATTGGTCAAGAAATGTAGATTTGTATAGGGAACATACATACCCACATATCCACAAAAACACATTCGATTTAGTATATTAGATTTTTTGGATGACGAGTTTATAAGTCAATGGCAGTGAAAAGGCATTTTCTTTGTGACAAAATGTGCAGTTGCATTATGATAGCCAATTATGATAAAGAGGTCTTATATGGAAAGTCTAAAATCAAACTACATTTCCCAAATAGAGAAACGGATTTAAAATACTACGAACTGGAAGATGGTGAACAGTCAAATAAATGAAAGGCATGTAGATCTATGCTTAAACTGTTATTACTAGTACTTCCCAGATATTGAAGCTCTACCACAGAATTATGACAGCAGCCTCTTTCCCCATTGTAATTGACTGTATGTTCAGCATATTCAATTCAGTTCAGTTCCCTGTAAGAGCTTATAGCAATAAGATTTGACCTCGAAGTCTTATCTTCCATGTCAGGTCCTTTTTTGTAATAGGGGTATATTCTAATGGTCCTTCATACAAGTGTTTTTAGTCAAGTAAACCTTCGTGATTAAGTATCAACCATGACTGATAGTTTTTGGGGTCCACAAGTAACAGAGTTTAATGAGTTAAACACTCAATCGACGCACTTTGAACAAAAACCTCTCTGGAGGTCGCTTCATTTGTTGCGCAAGAATCCAGAGGAGCCGACTTGAAAATATTGATGAGGGGGGAGCAAGAATTTGATTTTTAGTAGTTATACATAGGCCATGTATGATTAAAAGTTAAATGTTGGGGGGAGGGGGGCAGAAAGTACCTTGCCCCAAAGTCTGCGCCTAATAAATGTTTGATAAAACAATACAAACGCGATTTTTGCGCACTGTTCCTCGTTTCGAGAGAAAACAATCATACAAGTTTTTAAAATTATTTGTTGAATAAATAGAAACGAATTTCTCACACCGTATGCAAAAGTCGTAAGTTTTTAGGTTTGGCAAAATCAACGCATTCGTGTATTATTCTGTAATAAAATAAGTCTAGAAGTCTTAGAAGCGCTATCGACCTGGTTTCAGGATTGTATCATAGGTGGCACGAAGAGCTGCTTTTTCCAATGCAATTTGTAATGGTGGACTCTCAAAGGGTTTTTGTCACGTAGACTGTGAGGGGTGCAGAAAGCTGTTTTGTGCACAATAACTGGTGATGATTATACAACAACTAATAAATTCTTTCAATAATTATTGGATATTAACCAATTCAAAAACTCGCTAATAATCTAGCTCAACACTTCAGGCAGATCATACATATGTAGGCTTCTTATTAATATACCAGGGGTGCCCACAAGGGGGGGGTTAAGACGCAAAATGCGTCATTGAAATTTCTGGGGAGTTTGAAAATTGTTGAAAAATTAGCATTTTGTGTGTTAGGAATAAATAAAAACAGTCAAGTTGTACAACCTCAAAAGGTAAAAAGAACCTCTTCTAATTCTTTAGAATATATTATGTAATTATTTGTTATTAGTTATGTTGAATTATATTTTGTAAAAGCATCCTCATTCAACATACTTTTTCAATCGAAACTATTTTTTATTACAAACTAGCAGGTTCGCCCACGATAATTAAATGGATGATTAAAAATTAAGAGCAAAATAATTAAAACATGTAACTTATTAAGACTTACACGCGAATCATTCATAAACTAAACGATTAATAATTATAACGACACAGCTAAAAATCCGAACTCGGAGTAGATCTCACGATTAGAAAGCGCCTCTAATCTATTTGACATTATAAATAAACAATCGACCAGGATGAGCTCACAGAATCGAAACGATCGATAATCCCATGCGATATATTGAAAAAATCGGGATGCATTTATCTCCAACTTATGACAAAAAAGGCAAAGTCACCTGCAATTGATTTGACATTTGAAATGTATTACCAAAAACTGATGTTTCGATAGCGCAAAAAATTCACGTTTGCTATCAGTTTTCACTCATAACTCGCGAACGAAAACTAAAATTAAAAATTCGGCTTCGAGGTGCATTGGGCCACCCTTCAGTCCTTCTATGTTTAAAATTTCAGGTCTCTACGTGCAGTAGAATTCGCTGGGCATCGCGCAGGCAGGCTGACAGAGAGGATGACAGGCTGACAGAGAGGATGACAGGCTGACTGACAGGATGACAGGCTGACTGACAAGATGAGAGGCTGACTGACAGGATGACAGGCTGACTGACAGACTGGCTGACAGGATGACAGGATGACAGGCTGACTGACAGGATGACAGGCTGACTGACAGACAGGCTGACAGGATGACAGGATGACAGGCTGACTGACAGACAGGCTGACAGGATGACAGGCTGACAGGATGACTGACTGACAGGCTGACAGGCTGACTGACTGACAGGCTGACAGGATGACAGGCTGACTGACTGACTGAAAAACAGACAAACACTTCCTATTATTATTATTATTATTATTATTATTATTATTATTATTATTATTATTGATTTAGCAATACCTTTTCTTTGGGGAGAAGTTTCGGAGTAGGCCTACTGTTATTCTACTATTTGTGAGGGGGTTACTTTTCATGAGGTTGGAGTGATACGAAGTTGGTGTAGTTACTTTTATTAAACCGGGGGGGGGGGGGGTGAGTCATGACGTTGAGATGACTCAGGGAAATTTCACCGGTAGAAATCGTCTGCAGGATACTCGGGTTTGACAACCTTCGAACCCCAACCACACCATACTCGATAACGCCTAAATACAATAAATTTGTAAAGTGAATATGGGTTTCAATACCGCCAATCTGACAATCTAACGTCATGAAATTCCCTTTGTGGTTGCAAATAGATGATTTTTTGTGAGATGAAATTATGAATGATAATGAATGGGAGGACTAAAGACTGTTGTTAGATTCATGTAAGAGGGACGGGAGACCTTTGGCCCTCAGACTTATATCCGCTCTCTCAACCACCTGGGGGGGGGGGCCCTTGGGGGGCAATTTAATATAGATTTTTACGTAGGGGCAGGTTTCTGCAGCAATGTGGCGATTGCGTCAATACATGGCTTCAGGCTCTGATTGATTCATCATAGTGATTAATACTGTAGGGGAAAAACCTTGATAATTATTGGAACTCGTTTGCTGTTTTATTAGCAATTATTATGTGTTGTTTTCTCTTATTTATGAGCTGTTTCTTTTACATAAAATAACGTTATTAAATATACATTTCGTCTTTTATTGTAGGCTACTACACCAAAGAAAATTCATTCAAAATAGAAGTTAGCATAAGTACGTTGGGGGAGGGGGTACAGTTTTCTAGTTGCAAGGACCGTGAGAAACAATTGAACCGTCTAGTTTTATAAGGGTCTAAATGCCAAAATCATGATTTTTCAGCTGATAATTTTAAATGGATCTATTTACCCAGGCCAATGAATTTCTGAAGGGTCCAAGACCCAGGGAAGTCACGTTAGTAGCAATAAATTCTAAGATATAGCGCTGGGTATATCTCCAGCATGTCTTTCTGTTAGTCTATGCTATGTCTTGCTTTCTACACAATCACGATTTCGGCACTTAGACACTTTTAAAACTAAACGCTTCAATAATCTACCACGTGTTCAGACAACAGGCAGAGTTCGGAAGTGAGCTGCTTCTGCTTTAGTTGGCAGTCGAAGTGTGGCCTGTAGGGCTGAAAATCGATTAAAATTTCTAATTGAGTTAACGCTTGACTTTAATCGATTAATCGACTGTTTAATCGACACACAGGTCGGTATTTTAAACGAAACCAAAATATACATTTCATATTGTTTTACACGTTTCATAACTACTACACTACAGATAATCAGAAGAAATCCTGAATTAATGAATACCATTATTAGTTAACTAGTAAAAAAATATATATATGTATAACTTACATTTCCGGTTACTTTTTCATCCAAGACTTGAGACGCACGAGTTTGTTGATATTTGAATGTTCAAGAGACGATCGTAGCTTGTTTACATAATACCAGGAGCACTAAAACCTCTCTCAGTCGGTACTGAGAAAGGAGTTTGGTCATTTGACCCATTTCTCGAAAAAGTTTTTCAGAAATCGACTAAACCGATTAATCGGAAAATGTAATTGATCGACGATTAAATATTTAATCGATTAATCGAGCCGATTAATCGGTACAGCCCTAGTGGCCTGGGGATCGTAAATGTGGATAACCTCTTCAGATCATTTTCTAAGAAGCTAGAATAGCATAATCTCTTAGGTAATGATTATAAATTCGACGGTGAAAACCCCCGACTTGTCTACTAGTCACATTATAGTGATTAGAGTTATTCCGTACGCTGATATGGAGCTGCCTTAATGACTGTAATGATTAAAGTGATTAAGTAATACTTGTTATGTTACAAAAGACCTCTAAGGTCATGAACAGGAAAAAAGGAAGATACTGTAAGAGACGAGCTCCCTGTCTCTTTCAAAGGCAATTCATCACAATCGTCAGGTTGCTTGTTGCGTTGATAATTATGCAGTATAATTATACAGAGTGTCTCAAAAAAATGTACTAACACTTTGAATGAGTATAAAAACATTATTTATGAACATAGAGACAAGTTTAAAGGCTTGGATTACAGAAGAAACATGTAATTAAAGAATCATGTTCGCAATGTTCAAATTGATGACTGTCATTGTCCAGACAAAGCTGGTGTCTCAAAAACACTTTGAATGAGTATAAAAACATTATTTATCAACATAGAGACAAGTTTGAAGGCTTGAATTACAGATGTACAGATAACAGATAACAGATAACAGATTACACTACCATCGAGACGTAAGAGCTCACCTCCATGCAGCTTATCCAAACACACGGATTGGACAAAGGGGTAGCATTAAATACCTTGCGAGTTCCCCAGACCTCCCGCCAATGGACTTCTCTTTATGGGGATACCTCAAGGACAGAGTTTATCGCACAAAACCAAGAACAATCGATGCATTGAAATTGGAAATTGAAAGACAATGTCGCGAAATTCCAAATGATCTGTGTCGGGACGTTTGCGTTTTCAGCTTTGTCTGGATAATGACGGTCATCAATTTGAACATTGCAAACATGATTCTTTAATTACATGTTTCTTCTGTAATTAAAGCCTTTAAACTTGTCTCTATGTTCATAAATAATGTTTTTATACTCATTAAAAGTGTTAGTACATTTTTTTGAGACACCCTGTACAATGCAATCTAAGATAACACCGAGAAAACATAATATAAAATCGCTATTAACATAGCTAGTCTAAAATGCCTATTGGAAAGAAACTGACAGGGTAATAAACATCCTAAGGAATCATGGCATAGATACATTTTTCTTCACTACAAGAAAATAGAACACGTTACGGAAAGAAAATAACATCAGACATAGAAAAACCTGACGCTACGTTATTCCATGCTCCTGTGAAATGTTATATAGGTGAAACTGGATGTTCCCTCGCTGTCAGAAAAAAATGAACACATCAGGCACTATAAACAAAAGAACATTGAAATACAGTGGGCAATAGCCTACCATTTAGAAGAAACCGGCCACGTGATACAGTTCAACGATATCAAAATAGCCTAATAAATAATGAAAACAAAGTTTCTTAGAGTAAGGGGAAACGCTGCTGAGTTTTGGTAATTTTTTCCATATTTCAAATTTAGTTTCATGAGGAATGCATTAGTGAAGATTACATCTCAATATCTTTATTGTATGTTTATTTATTATTATTATTTTTAATTTTCTTATTTTTTTAATTAAACAGTATTTATACTCCGTTTAGCTGCGAGGTCATATCAGGAATTCGGGATGTGTGTCTATACAGTAGGGTAGGCCATGGAACTATTGTCAATTGTTTCTATTATTGGTGTATTTTTCTAAATTGTTAGGAGACCATGTAACTAGGATTAAATGTATTTCTTATATCTTACTGAGTTTACCAGTATTTTAAATAACAAAACCGGTACAAGTTATACTGCTATGTGCTTATTTTAAAGTTAAAAAAAAAAGCAATGCGAGCAGCTGTGAACTTCAAATCGGTTTACATTTTGTGTATTTATTGAAAGTTTTATTTTGGTAGTTCTTACGTAAATCATGTTTCAATTTGCCCACAACAAAATGCTAACAATCCTAGGACTGGCCCTTACCACTTCAAAACTAAGTCGACTTTTATTTCTCTCATTTTGTCGATAAATAAAAATTTCTTGGCAAGCCTTATAAGGATTTATAATTTATTATGGTAATGACTTTTGAGTTCAAATTTTGCGTCTTTTCACGCCGAAAAAATAGCTTAGCATCCCTCGTTTTAATCTATCCACCACTACCCCAGGCGAGTGAGCAGCTGTCTCCGGGATTTTAGAAATGGAGATTTTAGGCTTCGACTATGACTAGCAATTCGTTAAGGTCATTTCCGAGTGGGTTTATGCTGTATTTTATTTCAATAATTTTAGAACAAATAGGACTGTTGTATCTGTCTTGTTTTCAATGGCGTTAGTGGACTTAAGAAGGGAAATGAAATTGTCGAAAAACATTATTAACACTAATTTTAACTTTTTATATTCAGCTATACTTTTACTGTTTGGAACATCGATGTCTTATCAGGAGTTCAGGTTCTGTAAGAATACCAGTTGGCCATGCAGCAATTGAAGTGAAACTGTTTACTATTCTTGTGTTTATGACATCTGTTAATGTCAACTGATATGATTTTAATGAGAACGATACGAGATGACATAGCGGAGATGAGTCATGGTAAATAAATATCCAATTCGCTATTTGCCTTTACGACTGGAGAAACCATGAAAAACCCAAATCAAATTGGCCGGCCACGGTGTTTGAACTCGGTACCTCCCGAATGAGAGTCCAAGAGGCTTACCACCTCTGCCACCTCGTTCGTTAAAGCCGGTTGTCGACAAAGAGCTTAGCTTAGCTTAGCTCATATGCAGTGAGGGATTTCATTTATAGTTGTCCCGCACTGTATGTGAGCTAAGCTAAACTAACTTAGCTTAGCTCTTGGTCGACAACCGGCATAATGATAACTTGTTAGTCTAGAATCTAGATCATACCTGAGCAACTGAGGGGAAACGTTTTAGTACCCCACCCATGCTGTGACGTATAAAACCTGCTCTTCATGTTCAGTGTCACGTCGGAACTGCTTTATTCTGACGTCAAGGGCGACTGTAGTGGGAGACATTACCCCTCCGCACAGTGGCACAATGTGAACCAGTTGCGCACCCGTGATCTAGATAATGCAGGATACCATCAATATTGGCCATATGATACTGTAACATTTATTGATTACTATCAATAAATAATAAATTATACGCTATTTTAACTGTGAATTCGGAACAGGAAATTGTAATTTCATTTCCTCAGAGATAAACAATTTTATTGTGAAGTACTTACCATTATTCATGTTATAATTTAAGTTTTCAACAGCCATTCTTATGAAAGATCTTTCCATGTTTCGTAACAATTTCGAGATAAAAATCGAGGAAGATATAACAAAAGAACATAAGTAGTAGAAAGTACATTATACAAAGAGCTTACAATGGTATTTATTAAGACATGAGCATGTTCCATGTAACGATCATAGCGAGTTTCATAATTTTCTTACTAGTTTCTTAATTACTATTGTAGGCAAGTTACATAAGACTGTTTTTGTTCGACAACAATTAAACGTTTGAATTTTGGGTTTTAAGAATACCTCGTAATTCACGAAGCAAACGACTCTTAAGACAACAGCTCTTAGTCGTTCTCGTTTTTTCCTAAATATAGCAGGCTATAAGGCATACAGGCCGCAGAGCGTATCTTCACGCTTTAACGTCAAACAACGCACATTAAAAACACACGAAATGAACTCATTGTAGTATAAGGTTAAAATTAACACGAACAGACTTGATTTTATTTTAAATACAGTTTTTTATACGCAGCTTGATTTGATGCTTTCAAGGATTCAAGATCGTTCAGTGTTCGATAATAAACGATATGAAACCTGTGTTATGAAAATCATATCGAAATGGATGTCATTACGATACCGTTTCGTCACAGTAATAAGTTTATTCCAGTATGGTCCAACAAAAATACTCTTGTCGGTTTCTTGTAATATTGATTATACCTTTGGAATTAATTTAATTTATTCATTCTTTGTCTGAGAAGTTCACATGGAATTGTCACAATGAGATACAGCCAATATCATTTTAATCGCAATCACATACATATTTGCAATTTCAACGTGAGTATACAGTTTATATTTTATTCTTAAAGGTAGAATGTACGAAGATTGCTCTATCGGAAGGACAGTCTAGAAGACTGAAAAAGTGTTATTGCCCTTCCGTCAAGACGCGGAAGTTCGAAAATTTACTTTGTCAAAACTATTCAAACTCCACGCATAATAATGCGAGTAATAACTTTTTGGTGGATTGACATAGGTAATGAAAGCATATGAGGTCCTCTTTATTAAACACAGTCTTCACCTTTAAATGGTTAAGGACATTATTTCTTAATACGTCTACTTTGACAGTGCTACTAAGAAATTTAAGGACAAAAAGTCTTGACGTAATAACATTTATATGGTAGAGCTCTTTCGCCAGAAGTAGACCTATGTCTTTGTTGGTCGCTCAATGCTTAGAATTTAGTGTCTTTTTAGTTTCGTTGCATAGAGAAGGTATTGTGACTGTAACAAAAAACGAAATCGCGAAAAACACTAGGAAAACGTATTTCACAATGGCTAGAAGTAGAAAAAAGTGTTTTCAGAATTAGGTTTGTCAGTATGTATGTTGCGGATAAATGGTGCATTGTATTTAATTCTATTTCTGAACTATGGACTCTGTTTTACTCTCATCGCCATCTTTCGAATTTCGCCTCTATAACTAAAATATTAATAATTTCATGAAGATTTTTTAAACTTTCGATGTTTGGAAAAAAGGCTCTAACGATTTTGATTGAATGCAAATTTCAAAAATTCTATTCATAATTATTAAAATGGCTATAACTTACTCCTTATCCTATAAAAATTACTTAGGGGATAGTTCACTCGTGTCCATTTTCGATTTTTCTAGGCTGTCTCAACTTTTGTTTTGGTGTGATTTTTTTCCTTAATTTCTTATAGTATGCTTTCTTTTCTGCTATTTTTGGCTTACGAGAAGTTATCGATACTTGTGATCGATTGCAGCGAAGACTCAGGAATGCACACTATTCAATGATCACGATACACTCCTTTTCTGCTACCTCTGTTTGAGATGCCTACTTTAGATCGCAAAAAAAGATTGTAGATTCAACAGATATCGTATTTTATCCACAATAGTTGGCACTTTTGTTTGTAGCCGAATCTTGTGATCAGTATAAATTACGCAATTTTAAGTTAAGTGCCCATTTCTTCACGATTTTCTTTCATTTCGCACATTTTTTTTAGCAACAAATCGAGATTATATATATATATATATATATATATATATATATATATATATATATATATTTTCTACAGATTCTAAAGAACATTATAATCTCAATGATGGCCATTTTTCGTGGTTCTAGAAAAGAACACAGTATGCAGAGTGTCGCAGCATTCCCATAAAATGTATCGGTGAGCAATCCAGTATAATTATATAGAATATTTAATTTCCCAAAATGCTCACGAAATAGAAAGACCGGCGGTCTGTACCCCCCAAAATACGAGATTTTTAAAGAATTAGTTAAAGAAATCAATATTTTGTGTCACTTAAGAAATGAAGACGTGAGTAATTTAAGGTTAATCAGTTTAGGACCTCCAGAAACTGATGTTTTGTGTCACTTAGGAAGTAAGATGTCAGTAATTTACGATTATACAGTTTAGGACCACCCCCCGGAAACTGATTTCTAAATACGTGCTTGGACGTAGATAGGCTACTTACTAAGCCGTTCATTACTCTATTATTTGTTATGGACAGGGCCCGGACTCTAATGACATGCCATCTTTTTATTGATGCTGCATAGACATTGCCAACTTGTAGATAAATCCTAATCATGGCCTCTAGATTATAGAAATACATTTTTATTAGGTATTTTTTGTCATTTTATGCAATTTTATATTTTTAGGGCATATATTTCAATTTTAGGTCATTACTTTGTCATTTTCGTGTCATTTGCTTCCTTATTTAGTCATTTACATGTATTTACGTACATTGAGTGTATTAACTTTTTTCGTCGCTAGCGGTGCTGTCTTTGATGTTGTTTTATAATTATGCAGAAACTAGTCTATAACTTTATGTGTACAATAATAGTTTTTTAGAAATAAAATATCTGTTTTTAGGTAATTTTTTAGAATTAAGTCATTTTCTTTAAAATTTAGGGTCATTTTAAAGGTCATTCTTCAAACAATTTTAGGTCATCAGAATCCGGGCCCTGGTTATGGAGTTGTTTCCTTGTGGTACTATACCTGTAAAAGATTACTGGCCACTCCAGTGGCGTACCAAGAGGGGTGCGAACGGGGCGGCCTCACCGGGCGCCGTAAAGGGGGGCGCCAAAATTGAAAAACATCTTTTTTTAGTTTAAGAAAAAATAATTTCTTTCAGGCAAAATATACGGTTTAATTGGTCAAATATTCTTTATTAATTTGTTAAATACTGCAGTAATATTATTTAGAAATGAAATAAACGTTTCATTTTAAACTATATATAGACAATACGAAATAGGTCGTGTGCGTCGAAAACACAGGAAAACGGTGTACGGGCGAAAGAAAGGCTAAATAATTTATCAATTTTATAAATTGGACGTGAAGTGGCTGCTACTATAGGCTTCAACTCTATTATAAATAAGTTTGCATCCATCAAGGCTAGGAAGGCACATTTTAAAATTTTTGTTATGACTCTGAAACTTTTTTTCCCTTTATTTATTTATTTTTTTTAAAAATAAACTAACCTTACAATACAGATTTATTTCATTCATATTTTTCTCTTTATAATGTGTTAAGTAACATACTACTTTCAAAAAATGAATAATTGTGAATATTAAACTGTGTTTAAATTAAACTCATTGAACCTTCAACCTTTTAGTGTTAGGGGGGCGACTAATTAGCCCCGGGCGCCAAGCATCCTTGGTACGCCACTGGTGGCCACCCATTTATTTAGTCAGGCATCCGTGAGACCTGATACAGTGTCTAGTTGTAAAAGTACAGAATCAGTGATAACTTGCTGATCACGCTGTGCTAGCGAGATAATTTATACGTTACAGGTAGGCCCAATAAAAAGAGAGTAATTATTTTATTTTGACTGTAATTTCTTGAGCATGAACGCCATTGTTATTACGGCAAGTATACGAAGATTTTGCATTATTTATATAAAATCCTTAAAGAATGTCCACATATATTTAAGTAAAATCAAATAAACTGATGTAACAAATTATCAGATGGAGTTAATATGCCAATTATCTGAAAACTAACTCCTAGATTAAGTCTTGTGTTCTTTACTTTATAGGTCATGCTTTTGTTTAATCAATGACAGACGCCACCATGATATGCAGAAAGGAAGTTATTTTTGTAATCGTTCTCCGAGTTAAGCTCCAAGTCGATTCATTAAGCAGGGCTTACGGAAAAAATGAAGGTCTAAAGATTGATAAGCAATGTGAAGGAATATATGTCAAAGCCTAGTGTATTGCAGCTTCCAAAGCCGTATCTATGAACACTGCAAACATTATTGTCATGAGAATTGAATTGCATTTGATGAATATTTTCACAAATTAGGCCCCCTAATTTTGAATTATTCGGTGCCGGTCAACCGATTTGATCCATAATCAATAAACTTCGTCCCTTGGACGTCGTGAGTGCGTATACCAAGTTTCATGAAAATCCGATTAAGCGTATTCGAGTTATCACGCGTATAGGCACTCAGACGGACGGACAGACAGACATTTCCCGCCCCGACAGACAATCTCATCAAGTACCATACTGACATTCAGAATCAAAGTTTGCTTAACATCGTACGCAGCCAGTGTACATACAGACATTCTTATCATAATTATTAAGAGTCACGCTGTTTGAAGACTGAATTGAGTGTTTTTTTTACGGAAATTAGCATACTGTTCTTCCTCTTCATCGTGACAACATCGAGTGAATTGTGAATTTTGTATTGAGGCAATAGTTACAATTCAGGTAAGACTATTAATAATAACAGGATTTGAAATATCTTTATCAAATGAATATTGTTACAATAGACGTAAGATATCTTAACGGCTAAGTTTAATACACTAAACATGAAGGGTAAGAATTTTGGTGACTACTGTAACTTTGTAAGTGTATGTGGAATAATATTAATGACAATGATGATAATAGCAATAATTGTAATAATAATAATAATAATAATAATAATAATAATAAGTTGTAGAGTTAGAGCTACTAAATGAATAGGAATAAGAAATGAATATATAAAGTTAAAGACTTAATACTTTAGCACAATAGAAAAAATTTACTCTGCCTGTTTTTCATTTTATCAATACTTTAGATTAGGACACTTTAATTTGTCATAAACGCTGGAGATAAACTGTGAATGAAATATGTGCTGACAACACATTTACAGGTCTAAGAAAATATAAGAGATCGTTGCAATGTTTTGTTGTTGTTTGTTTTTTGTTTTTTTGTTTTTTAATTTAAAGAATTAATATTAAACAGGAGTTCAATTATTGGATAATTAATTTTTAAACGCCGAATTATAATAATATTCTTTTTGTTTCATGCAACCAGTGGCGCCAACTTATATGGGCTGGTGGAGCTCAAGCCCACCCAATGATTTGTCGTGTATTATTATAATGATTATTTATTATTACTCAAAATCGTCTTTCTTTGTTGTATCAGTGTAAAGCTTAATAGTTACCTAAAACCAAAATTTAAAAAAGCATTACAAAACATAAAGATAAAGAATTTCCATTAACCAGGCTACACAACACCTGCAAATGTGATTGCTATTAGTTACTGTAAACGATTAAACGTTCCTTACAGCCTACAGTTCTATATTTATATGTAGTCATATCAACATTATGTAAGTCCATTACATGAACCCAATAAGGGGCGGAAGTAAAACAATTTTAAAATCTTCGAGCCCATCCAATGTTTTTCAAAAGTTGGCGCCACTGCAGGCAACAAAGTATGAGAAAATTTAACAGCAGATCCACATACTAATGCTAAAATATCAGGAAATACGTAAATTCTAAATACAATTATTTATAAATAGAATAATGAATCTCGTAGTAATTTCTTCGTATGAAGAGTAAATTAAGAGAGATTGGGAATGCAAATAGGCGTGATAAGAGATTCAGAATAAATTTAAATATATGAACTTTCCAACAAGTTATTTATACACAGCAATGTGGATAACAGAGTATTGTAATTAGCTTCTCATATGATTTAATAATCTTAAATATTACTGTAGTTTAATTATAACAATGTAGTAGTAAGAAGTAAAGGTATTTCTTCCTGAAAATTGCATACATGAAAATTAAAACTTAATTTAAGCATATAAATATGCTAATACAAATTCTTGTTAAAGGTAGCATTTACAGTCTGATTTAAACAATCTGCAACTTATGCCAGTTGCTGGAGAAGTATGTTTCCATAGCTGTACTAAAGATTTGTGAAAGGTTTGCAATTTGGAGCACTGCGAAACAGCTGACAGAAGCCTAAGTACAACTAATACAACATAATACAGCGAAGTTTTCCCGCTTCTCCGCATAGAGCAGCGTTTCTCAACCTTTTTGAACCCGAGGACCTCTAAAATGTCTAAAATTTGTTACGGACCCCTAATTTTACATCCCAGTTTTAAAAGTAGGCTATATGTAGGCCTATATTCTTAGTATTTGGGGGATTAATTATAGATCATTATAACGAAATAAATCTAAATACATTTTTCTTTTAATTCGACGGAAACACAGTTATACTCTGAAAGAGTACTGCCGAGCCATAGCAACTCCACTTAGCATAACACAGGTTTACCGGTACCAGACACTCGGGCATCTCCAACAATAAAACCCTTGTTGAGAGCGCCTCTAATAACAAATTCCGACAAAGTCTTATTTTTCAGGGTTTTGAATAAAAAAGGGAATCATAGACGTCATGTGCGTCAGGGTGTTCAAACTGTGGTTCGTAACTGCAAGAGTAAGGAAACTTGCAATAGGGCCTGTATTTTCGAAGATTTTAAAAACATTGACATCTAGTGTCCATTTTATGTGAAAAATGTATACTTATTTACTTATTTACTTGATTTTTTAAATAATGTCTGCGGACCATCTGCACCATCTTCTCGGACCACCAGTGGTCCGCGGACCATAGGTTGAGAAACGCTGGCATAGAGTGATCTGTCTCAAGTCGCAGGTTGTTTAAGTCAGACTGTAACAAATGATACATCGTAAGCTGACAGTTAAAAATTTATTAAAAACATTTCTTCAATTAAAGTAAGTTTATTTAAGGGCAAGAAAATTGTAGTAAATTAATTAGACGAACAATGTAGCTTATTTAAGAAAAACATAGTCTATGGAATGATAGAAAAACAAAACAGAACAATTCAGAAACCTTTAGTGCTCATTCAGTGGCTAAGGTAATAAAAATAATCCCTCGTCTTCTTTAGTATAATAATTGTCATAATAATGCTAGAATAATATATATAATTAATCATTTTAAAAAATTCATCACAATACTTTTTTATCCTGTTTTGTAAGGAAAGACTATTCAACTAATACGCCGCGTGTTTGATATTGACCAATAACGTTTAGCAATTCATCGGATATAGACCAATCACGGCCGTTTATGTTGCAATTATTCTGCTTTTATTCTGTTCTGCTGTTAGCTTACCTGAATGAAGTTAACTGTGTCTTATTTGCACCATTGGTAGCACTGATTCCACATGGTAGCTCGAATCGATTCATGGATGGTTGATTCACAGTATGCCGTGATCTCAAAACTGTTAGTTTTGTTTTTATACAACAAAGCACGAAAGTAATTATTATTTATATAATCCGTTACATTTTTTTCATGGAATAGTCTTAATAAATCCAACTCGAGTTGACAAGTTGCATCAGATAAATTCGATCCTGCTGCGTAGTCGCGAATATATCGATAAACTCGTCAACTCTCGTGGGATTACCTATGATAATTAATTATACCGATTTAATAGTGTTAAGTTATTTATGATTGTCAATGTTATATTTTAGAGACATGGAGCTGATGACGACACTGTCAGTTTTGGCATTAGCGATATTACTCTATTTCGCTCCATCTTTGGTGAATTACTGGAACTTTATGAAGAAAGCAGAGAGCCTGCCTACTTCTAAATATTATCCCATACTAAGACATATTTGGCATATTATTGTTGTTCCACCTAATCGTAAGTAGTATGTAACTTTAAGATAAATCCGTCTCTATAGATTATTTTTTCGACGATACTATGAGCATAAGTCAGTAAGTATCCGCACTTTTTGTTTAATATTTTGTAGATTGGCTGTACCGCTTTGTGCTCGCGCACGTCGACATGTTGTTCATTTATCTCCACTTGTGGAATATTTGACCGTTATGACTCCACTGGGTGTTGCACTGTTGCACTGTTGCACATAAAACATAACTGCACCGCTCAGCGTTTGCACCAAAGAAGAGCAGCGTGCAGTGATCCGTTTTTTGTCATCTGAAGGTGTACCAGGAGCCGAAATCCATAGAGGATTTTAAGCACAATATGGAGGCAATGTTTCACCATAACGAAGCGTGTACGAGTGGATTGAAAAGTTCAAAAATGGGCGGACGAGTGTGAAGGACGAGGAAAGAACAGGACGCCCATCCGCATCAACATCCACATCCACTAGTGACGCCAACAATGAGCAAGTGCGTATAATGATTAGGGACCGGATTTTTAGGTTTTTAAAAACACTGTTTCAGGTTTTCCATTAGGTGAAATAGATTTTTTTAGGTTTTTGTCCAAAATATCGTTTTCGAGTAGAATAATTGGTTTAATGAATTTGAATGTGCTACATAGGATTCAATACATTATACTTGTAAAGTTTAACTTAACAAAATTGACTTAAATTTGTGTAAACTTGCTTTAGGACAATATTATACAATTGAAAAAAGAAAGCATAAACAATCAAAAGAAGCAGTGAAAATAAGATTGTCTCACATTTCCTGGTTACAGTATATCAATAAATATCTTTCAAGATTCTCAACTGTGAAGTTCTTCCTGTTATCTCTTAGAATACATTTGAAGGCAGAAAATGTACTTTCAACCTCACATGACGTCATCAATGGTTGTTCGTACGAATATTTTAAAAGGAATACGCCGGTACTCTTACACTTCCTCTCTTGATACTGTCATCCTAGACGACATTGGATTGAACGAAACGCTGGTGCTATTAATTTCAACTCGACAAAAATCGTCTCTCCGCAAAATATCGATTTATCAACTGACAAACAAAAAAAGACAAATAAGTAGCCTAAATTAGATATTTTAGGTTTTATATCCCGTTTAGGTACATTTAGGTTTTTATACCCCATTTAGGTATTTTTAGGTGCCACATAATTAATGTGGGTGAATCCTATGGACATGATTCGAAAAAGTGTATAATCGTTTTTTGTTTTGGAAGTAAGGAAAAAAAAAGGTAAAAACCTAAGAATCCGGTCCCTAATAATGATTTAGACAAACCGAAGAGGTGAAGTGGAAAACCATATGCAAATTAACCACGGTTCTGCATATGACATTATTCATAACAGGCATTGGTTTTCATAAAGTCTGTGTAAGCTGCTGGGTACAAAAACAGCTCACTGAACGGAACAAGCACATTCGTATGTCCATTTGCCAACATTTACTGGACCGCTAAGGAAAGTTAAGCTTTTTTGAAACGAATAGTCGCTGGAGACTAAACGTGGATCCATATCACTGAGCCTGAAAGCAAACGCCAAAGCATGGAATGGAAACACCCTGCATCTCCAGTCAAAAAGGATTTCAAGAGTCAATCCTCCGCAGGAAAAGTGATATTCACACTTTTCTGGGTCTCACGAGGGCCAATACTGCAACATTACTTGGAGAAGGGCTCAACAATAAACAGTGCACGTTACAGTGAGATGTTGAGCAACGAGCTGAAGCCTGCAATCCGAACCAAACGTCGAGGCCTATGGTCGAAAGGAGTTGTTTTGCATGGCAATGCGGGCCTACCTACTGCCACTCACACTGCTTAACCTATTGCGAAACTGGGTTTTGAAGTGTTAGAGCATCTTGCATACAGTCCCGATCTCGCCCCGTGAGATTTCCATTTTTTGGGCCCACTTAAAGATGCCTTAAGGAGCCGTCGATTCACCACAGACCAAGAACTGAAGGAAGCGGTGCATACGTGGCTTGCTACTCAGACAAACAACTTTTCATCTGAGAACATCAGGAAGCTTGTGCAACGATGGATCAAGTGCATTGAGGAGAAAGGGAACTGTGCTGAAAAATGAGGTAATTGAAAGTTTCGTATTGTTGCAATAAATTTTTAAAATATAGTCTGGATACTTATTGACTTACCCTCTTATAATAATATACGCTCATTACATCATAGCACTGTTATTATAGTTCTTAATGAAACAATCAATATTAATATCGTACACGGAACAATCAAACACAAAATGTTGTTTAGTATGTTCATTGTGTTTATGTTCAATACATTTGCTGTAAAACAACATGTAATAGCTTCGCTTTTTCTTACAGTTAACAAATTAATAAACTACATTTTGTGTTCAACAATGTGAAACACTTTTTATGTTTACACCCATAACAACGCATTTCCGTCACAAGGTCCATTGTAAGATTATTAAAATACTCTTATGGATGTTCGCTACTGCCACACGAAAAATCTGCACCCATTCCATGGATGACCCCTGTATGTATGTGTGTCTCTGTGTGTGTGTATATATATATAAGTTATATATATATATATATATATATATATATATATATATATATAAATTTGATCGATCCTGGCAAGATATGCTGAGGACACAGCATGTCACCTTGTAAAAAATATATTTTTTTTGCACTCCTTAGCTAGTAAGTGTTTCTTACGAAAGTTGTTTACATGGCTCGTAACTTGACATTACCACACGCAATCTTGTTGCTAGGGGCGACGGGCGGAAAGTGAATTGTTGCTAGGGGCGACGGGCGGAAAGTTACTTTACCGCCCGCAAATGCTTATTTGCGAGCAGAAATGACCAAGGCCTCCCCGCTTTATAAATATTCGGTTGCCATAAACAATAACAAATGCGAATCCCTTTCTGAAATAAGCACCATTCTTCAAGTCTGTATTTACATAATATTTTCAGGTAATATCACAATTAATATAATTAAATTGATATAAGTAACCGTCGTGCAAAAAATAGCATGCAACACACGGACCGTAAAGGCATTTACGGGTCTCGAAAACTTAAAAACCCTCGGCTGCGCCTCGGGTTTTCAATCTGTTTCCTCGACCCGTAAACGTGCCTTTCCGCCCTTGTGTCGCAATATACTATTTCCTCTTGTGACTTAATATTAAATTCCTTCTTTTTACATTGAATTCTCTTGTATATCGCAGAATGAACAGCAGAGATTTATAATTAGTAACTGAAATCATGTACCCTCTTACGACTTATTTCAGAGTTTTTACTTATAAGTTGTTTAGATTGTATTCTCTTATTGCAGGATGGATAGAACAGGTTCAGAAATTATTCGACAGAAGTCCAAGTCCCTTTATATTCTGGTTGGGACCAGTTCCAGTTTTGGTTGTGTTGAAAGCAAGACACGTAGAGGTAATGCTATTTTTGAAGTTCGAACAGAAATTAAAAAGAGTTATACATTTAAATGTATCTTATTTAATTAATTATTATGTATTACCTATTCTTTTAGATTAATTTTTATTTTAAATCTCCAAGAACGAGAGCCCTATTTTACCTGGATATGCTAGGGGTATAGTTACAATATAAGTATTTTATGAGATACAGAGAATTTCAAAACATGGTAATAAACAAGAAAACAAAGATGAAAATAAACACAAACATTACACAGTTACATTAGGTAAAGCTCATACATAGGAAGTACTGAGATAATTCTAGAGTAATAAGGAAAAAGCGAATAAGTCAAAATACCAAAGTTTTAGGAGAGACAAGTAATAATTGATGTCCACAGAATTGTTACACTATTTAGATCAGCCCACCCAGATTTTTTTACATAGTCTAAGACACTGTGTAAAAATATCTGGTGGACTGAACGAAATATTGTAACAATACTGTGGAAATCAATTGTTGTTTGTCTCTCCTAAATCTTTGGTAATTTGACTTATTCGCGTTTTCCCTATCACTTTCATTTTTTTAAAAAGAAGTCAAGCATTGGATAACTCAAAACCTTCATTAGTTTGTGTCGCTTGTAACGGTCTAAAATCTGCACCCATTCCATGGACGCATGTGGGTGTGTTTCTAATGTGACTGTCTAGTGGACAGTCTAAAATAAGATGCTCGGCAATGTGTTCATCATGTCCACAAGAACAGATGTACTCGTCCATAGAAGGGGTATGAAATCTATGCAAATAAGATTTACATTTACCATGTATCGTCATAAATTGAGTTAATATGAACAATGGTTCTTTTAGATTGGTCGCTATATTGTACAAACTGTTCCATTCATAAGCTGGGTTTTCGATATTGACCAATATCGTTTAGCAATTCTTCGGATCTCGACCAATCACGATCGTTTATATTATAATATGCTTCCTAGGGTCCCAAGGATGCAATTTTACCTGATAAACGTCAGATCGTTACAGGGAATGTAAGACATCAAGTGCAGAGATTAATACTTCACATGCTGCCAGTGAACAGAATAAAAACACATTACTTTATGCAACATAACTTGTTTGGAAATTGATATAATATAAATGCCCATTGATAAAAAAACAGAATTTCGATTCGGTGCAAGCCAGTTCCTTTGCTTTCACATCGTTCTGATGTAAGCAACTACAATGACGCTGTCTTTCTTGTGGTACGTACTATTCGGAACTCGATTCGATTCATGGACTTTTCCTTAATTTAGTATGCCGTGATCTAACAGCTGACAGAATATTGACAAAAAAATAGGCTAAGAAAATAATTATTATTTACAAAATTTGTTATTTAAATCGTATCCGAGATTATGAGTTCCATCAGATAAATTTGCTCGAACTTCGTTCTTGCAAATATATCGATAAACTCGTAATCTCTCATGGGATTACCTATGATAGATACCTAAAGTTTTAAAAGTAATAAATTCTAAAAGTCCGTAAGGAAAAAAAGTGTTACAAAACAAAGGCAGGCTTAATTCATAAATCTACAAGTCCAAAAATTTACAGATAACTTTCATACTTGCACCTAAATGAAAATTTATGTTCCATAGAACACTTGTTCTATGGAGGTAGGAGGGGGGGGGGGAAAGCGGACCGACTAGAATATTTATGTTGCCGATATGAGCCAATGCGCATGCCTAGCGGCATTCACAGGATAGCAGAGAAGGTATTGAAATGAACATTGCTTGAATTGATAAATAATTTCACGTAATGTGCATTGCTTGTGAAAACAAACGTTTCCGTTACATCTCTTACATTTATTTACGTATCACAAGGCTCTGAATTCAGCTACACGAGTCGGTCCGATTTTTTTCCCTACCTGTACATGTACAATTCATAAATTACATGTGTCGGCCTGGGTGGCGCAGTTAGTATCGCGCTGGCTTTGTATGCCGAAGGTTGCGGGTTCGATTCCGGCCCAGGACGATGGCATTTCTATGGGCATAAATGTGACAGGTCCATGCCAGTAGATTTACTGTCATTTAAAAACTCCTGAATGAAAGAATGAAAGATGAACTTCAACAGATTACTATAAGAAATTTATTATTCTCTAGAATTACTCATAAAATTTATAAAAGGAACTTAAACAGGCTACTATCAGAAACTGTTCTCTTCTCCAAAACTACAAAGACAGCTATACATATAGCCTTTTACTATTGGGATTTGGTGAAAAAAAGCATGCTTTTGGTGATGTGCATATGTCATGTCATATGTTTCATTCAGATCTGAATGCGGTGAATATCCTAAGTTTCAGATTATTGAAGATGAGCCACAGAACGCTGAAAAAATAGTTCAAGAGTTCCATGCTCGTATGCCTCGATTCTGTGGATAGGACATTAATAAACATAGTTGTTCCAGTGAATATCAGAATGATTTTAGCCTATAGACGGTCAAGGAAGATTTTGTACTATTTATTTTTCCGCAAAATATAATTAATTCGGCATAAACGTTTATGCAGAGAGGAGAATAACTTCACAACAACTCCATGTTTGATTTCAGAAAAAAAAGACAATCTTGCAAAGTTCTAAACAGCAATATGTGAAACATAACATGTTTAAATTCATATTTTTGCCGTTTATTTGACTGTATTACGTTTATGTAAAAATAGTCTATAGCCTAATAGTTGACTCTTCTTTGTGATAAAGAATAGGCCTATACATGGGAATGTTGTAATATAGATGAGGAACTTCATATTGCGGATAATAATAAAATAGTTGAAAAAGATACATTTTAAAAACATATTATTTTGAACTTTATCAAGTAAAGTTCTATGCTTGTTTGTTAATGAAATTAGACTATATGCTTAGTAATTTAATGACGAAAAATAATAATGTAATAAACATAATAAAACTAACATTACTGAATCTGAACTTTAATAAGTGTATGTATAACATGAAAAATCTTCCTTCTTTCAGATTATTCTAAGCAGCATGAAGTATATTGACAAACCATTTCATTATGGATTTCTGGAACCTTGGCTTGGTACAGGGCTTTTAACCAGTACAGGTAGACTATGTTTTTCTGCATGCTTTTTTCAAGAAAGTTAAGAAAAACTGTTCTTGCTCCTCTCATACTTTAATGTATTTATTTTATTTGAGCGTTTTTTTTTTTAATTTTTTGTCTGAAAATAAAGTATAATTGATGTGTATGATGGCTTTACTGAAGGATAGCACACTGTGATTCTGACACCCTAAAAACCATCGCGCTATGCAGTTCTAATTTGTTCTACGCAAATACTGTATTATAATGTGAGATCGCCTAAGACAGTGGTTCCCAACCTTTTCAGCTGGTGTCCCACCTTTCTTTATCGGAATACCTCCACGGTCCATCGGTCCATGGACAATTTGTGTTCTGATTTGAAAACGGTTGACAAAATATAAGCACTTTGTAGCAAAACAGTTATTTATTTAACAATAGACATATGTTTGCAATATATGCAACAAGTGGTTTCATACTCACTAACAAGTGTTCATAGGTGAAGATAAAAACTACAATTATAAAAGTACACATAGCCCATTTTAATTTTTCAGGCAAAATTGCTATATTAATGAGATTTTTGGGACTGTTTCGATTGAACTAACACGTCAATGCCAGGATTGAATGAAGATATTTTTAATATTAAGTCGCTTTCAACATTGAGTTGATTTCTGTATTTGTTTTTCGATGGTTTCTGATAGTTTTAGGTTCGAATAACGACCCACCAGTAACCCACTGGTTGGGAACCGCTGGCCTAAGACATTTTAATGACCTTAATTCGGTATTTTTGGTCAAACGTTAAGTTAAGACCGCTGCATTCACGAATCATGAGCCAGAAAACTTCTTCCGCCATCAGCCTTATTACATTTCAAAATGTCTATCAGAATTTACTGCACACAAAGCTCATGTTGAGCACATTATAGAAATGATAAAACACCGTCGTTAAAAGTCATGAGTGTATCATTCTATTCTGGGACATATTCCATCAAAATAATATTAAAGAATAAACTTTGGACACAGATATGAAGTTGAACTCCTAGCAGAGGACCATGTTTGTTGATAAAGTACAAGATTATTTTTATGGATGCAGTCCAAGATATAAAAATATCGAGTGATTAAATAATAATTAATAAAGCCATCAGACTTACAAAACGTGATTGGAAAAAATTGAATTTTAGTTTACTGTGTTGTACGAGGGTGAGTCAATAAATAAGTTGCAAACGCCAGTTGTGCATTTTTTGTGTGCTAAGATTTCACTGGGAATCCTTGGAACTTCCACCTTACACCCCGATTTAGCTCCCAGTGGTTTTAATCTGTTTGGGCCCCTTAAAAATCGTCTGGGCAGGAAGCACTTTGAAGAAAATGATCCGTATTCCGAGAGGTCACACGTTAGGCCGGTATTCCACTATCAAAGTTCTTGGACAAGAACTTCTGCAAGAATTTGGTACAAGATTCAAAGCCAATATTTGAATCATAGATTACACTACATCAAATACCTTTGACCAAAACCAGTTTCCTGTAATATGAAAGGCTTATATAAATGTTTTTATAGGAGTATTGGAGAAATATCTAAATGAGAAGGAAATTAAATCGAATCGTTACTTTCTTTTCACTGAAGATTATATTGATGATGATACGAGTTTGAGCTTTCAAAAGCCTTTTTATAACAATATGCTATACAATTCTATTAAGAGCTTTACTCTAACAGTGTGCCACTGCATTTTCTCCGGCATTTCAACTGTAGGCTTTTCAATATATCCAACTGTTTTCTCAAAACCCTGTTCAAAAACGTTGATGTTGAGCTACTATTTTAGATCCAGTGCTATGAATGCTGGGAAATCTTTGATCCAATGTAACAACTTGCAGAAAGCCTTGAAAGAATCGTCTAATACGGTTTGTTTCTTAACTCCTTGAAGCGAAGGCGACCATTTGTTTTCTTTTCTTAAAGCGTTTGACCAAAGAACATCGATATCGGCCTTAGATGCGACATCAGCCACAAGAATTGTTTTGCTGCAGGCTTTCAATGGCCGCGTCAAGCAATGGGATAAGTATTTAAGTGCACAGGGGGATTATGGTGGATGTTTCAAGCATTCCCAATGAAATCTTGGTCCACAAACCTGCACATATTTCTAGTCAGATACACCCCTGTAGCGCACCTACCACTTGCACTCGCTGCAGTTGACTATTTGTTCACTGTGGAATACTGTTTTTGGATACATTTCAGCCGACATGTGCTGCTACCTTCTATAAACACACGGGCACGAAATTTAAAACGGTATGCAGTATTCTGGAATTAATGATTTGTTTATTGACTCACCCTCATACACTGCTGGAAAACAGAAGAACTTTCCACATTCGTTGCAGTGTACCCAGTATAATTCTAAAATTTCTCTGGTTACTCAAGCCTGTATAATGCGAAGTGAATACTCTTCTAATGTTTTAATCCAGCCCTTTTGTACAGTTTCACTTATTAACTAAATGTTGTTGAATTTATTTGAGCAGATTTCTCGAGACTAACATTTTCAACTTTATAAAATTGTAGGATAACATCGGTCCTCTCACGCAGCGGGCCCTGGTTCGAATCCTGGTTGGGACAAGTTACCTAGGTGGGGTTTCTGGGGTTTTTCCTCACCTGTGAGACAAATGTCGATTAACTTTAGGTCCTTGTGGTCCCTGGATATCATCTGGCCGTCATTATCATCTTCATCCCATCATCGCCTTGTTTGGAGTGAGTGTGTGTGTTTTTTTTTGGGAATGGTGTGTCTCGCCCTATGTGTTTGTGTTGTCTCGGAGGTGGCCCCGGCATTGGGCTGATCACTCATCCGGGGAGGCCCTCCATGTCCTTATCTGGTCAAAAAAGTATGTATGTGATCTAAAGCTAATCCCTCTCCCGAGTGGTCGCTTAAATGTACCTAAAAGGAGAGGTAAAACTAATATAAAGAAAGAAAGAAAGAAAGAAAGAAACACCCTAATTTCTGGATAGGTTGATTAGGCTCATTTCATGTCGGGTGATTATTTTTTTTAAATCAAATAAATAAGTTCTTCTTACTCAAAACAATATTCATACCTAGTTTGATAATTGTTTGTTTCCACGGCCGAGTTACTACTGAAATTTAATTAATCTACTTCAGTAGAGAATTCATGAAGACCACATCAAGATGGTCGAAACGTCGGCGGATTTTTTAAACTGAACGCGGCAGATACCCAGAAGTCAAGATACAATTGTATTTGTTTCAAACATGCTGTTCACTTTACCGGCTATGTTGAGTCGAATGTTACTCATTTAAAATTATGGTAGTATAATGTTGTCGGGTTTCCAATCAGATGAGAATTCCTGAGGATGGAAGCGCGATCAGCCTCTGAAACTTCTCAGTTGACTGGAAACCCGAGAATAATATATCCATAGTGTCCTCCAGAAAAACGTTAAGTCATATACATTTAAAATTAATTTAATTACATTGTAATCTATTCTAAAGAATATTTTCTGTATAACATTTTATTTAGACATAGTCATATTGCTCAAATTTCTACTACAAGTTATGAATAATAATGACGTGATTGACAATGTTTACAGGAAAAAAATGGCAAAGTCACAGGAAAATGATTACTCCAACATTTCACTTCAAGATTTTGGAGAATTTCGCTGAAGTTTTTGCAGACAAAAGCAGAATTTTAGTGGAGAAGTTGGAAAAAGAAGTTGGATCAAAAGAATTCGAGATGTCTCATTACATCACTCTGTGCGCACTAGATATCATCTGTGGTGAGTTATGTGCTCCTATTAAATATTTCTGTAACAATATGATGTTTTCCATTATCTTCTTAAAATATTTTGTAGTTTTGGAGGAAAATCTGTCCTTAGCAGGAATGTAATAAGAAACAAGCTGTAATATGCAGATGCTCTGCAACTGAAACATAAGCAGGTATTTTTCGTAAATGTAACTAAACTATTCTTAAACTTAATTACAAAATAATCGCTTACTCTGGTATTCATGATTACTTCCAATCATTCAACATGATAACCCAGGTAATCAATTGTATAAGCGTTCAAAATGAATAAAAGTAATTCAGATAATTTAATCCATAAAAACTATACGTGTGATTAAATAAATAATCAATAAATGATAATTAATAATATATAAATATGTAAATAACTAATTAATAATTACATATTTATATTTTTCTGCTATGCCTTTATCATCAGAATAACATCTCTCTTATTATATGATTTATTTTTATATGCAGCATTAATATGTATAAGTGATGAAAAGTGTTGTAAAATTATGAAGTGTGAAGAGGTTTTTACTCCAACTCGTAATTAATTTAACGCTTTTGCAGAAACCGCCATGGGAATAGATATGAAAGCTCAGTCAGATGAGCAAAATTCGGATTATGTGGATGCAGTAATGAAGTAAGTAGTAAAATCACTCCGCTTTCATAGTCTATAGGGCATTTCTGATCGTGGTTTTTCCTGTAAATGATACTATTATACTCTTGCTTCATACAGTAGGTTTGGTACCTATTTTGTCTATTCTTTTTCAGCTCTTCTGTTGATATTTCTTTATTCTATAGTTCAGGTTAAATATGTGTAATTCTTCTCTTGTATCTACACTTTTCTGGTCTGTAAATTTGTAACCAGCTACAAACTTTATTAACAGTATAAAATTTCAGGGCCTAGTACTTTAAAGTCGTCATGGCAATCTATAAACAAAACTCAGATGGCGTTGACCAGTCACACCAACTTTAACATGGATTTATGCATACAGATATACTTGGTCATAAAACAACAAATTTAAGCCAACATGTTTCTTTATGATAATCAGAAACTTTACCAGGGTTTTTCGCAAAACAGGGTAGCCTTCTTCATCATATAACAAAAAATATAGGCTAAGCCAACAACTTTTCACATCTTCGTTCACAAGAGATCATCGCTTACTATGGATGAACCAGCATTTAATTGCAATATATTCCTTTTCATAGTCTACTATTGCCGTCATGTTGCTGGCATTCAATGTTTCTAGCTTGTATTACACAAATAACTTTTTTGTCTCTTATTAGAACTTGTAAATAATTAAAATTTCTTATTTTGGCCAGAATTGTTACATCTAAAACAATTTTTTCTCTAGTCATCTCTTTTAATTTCAACGACATAATTTTGTTTTGTCAGTGGATATTAGCATATTGTAAATCTCAGTTATCTTATAGGCCTATTATATTATATAAATTGCTTTTGTTATTTGTCCTCTGCGTAAAGAAGAGTTGTCGTGAGTTTGACTTTTTTCATGACCTGTTCCCAATTATTATGTACCTGGTTCATATGTATAGTAGACAGGATTGGAGACAGAGGGCATCCTTGACTGACACCTTGATTTATTATTTCAGGCAGACTTTGTATTCCCGTTTCTACAATAAAGAGGCGTTGAATGCCCTAACTAAATGTGTGTTTACAATTTATTGAAACAGTAAAATTGCATTTCAAGCCAGCAAGGATTACAATAAGTTTATGAAATGGTTAGACCAGCTTCCATCATAATTAATATAATTTATCTGCATTATTAAAGCTTCATTTGGTTAAAATACCTTATGCTGATTGATTATTAATAATAAACTTTCAAAAGTGTATGTTTAAGCTTACATGTTAGTTCAGTGGATATTCTGAAGAACAAAAGAGTTAATGAGATCATGAAGAGTGCTAATATATCATTCTCCTCGCTAGTTTCAGAGGTATTAGGCCTGCTTTAATATATATACGGTATATACAGTAGTTATATAATATATACTATATTTTAGCATTTTATATTATTTATGTAGCACGAGCGCTTGCTCATCCGGTTAAATATTTATATGTAAGTTTGTGTATTTTTGTGTATTAAAAAATAGAATTTATAGGCCTACAACCTTTATTAGAAGGAAGGGAGGAAAGCAGTTTAAACAGCAAGTTTTAAAGAAATATAACCTCTATTTAATTAACTTTGCCAATGGGGGAATATCTTAATAAGTATTTTTAAAAAATGGAAAATTGGACAGTTCACTGTAAGCTAGAAACAGTTGTTTTATTTTTATTCCAGAGTAATATAACATTTCTGACAACCATATACCTGATTTTATACAGGTGTTAATGTAATGAGTGTAGATTTTTCGTGTGGTGGTAGGGAATATCCAAACGAGTATTTTAATACAATTAACCTTTTGACGGAAATGCGTTGTTATGGGTGTACAGAGACAATGTTGCACAGTGTTAAAATGTTGTTTGTGTTAACTGAAAGACAAAAACAGAGTTATTACATTTTGTTTTAGAGCAACATTGTTGAACACAAATGTTGTTTAGCTTGTTCACTGTGAGATAGAGCATAGTTATTACATGTTTTACAATAAAACAATTGTTGGAATCGTCGGCCATTGCCTTGGTTGCACTGCGCTTCCCATCATGGACTGATGAACCTCAAGTGTTTGTGTTCAACAATTTTGCTTTAAAACGTGTAATAGTTTTGCTATTTCTTACAATTAACATAATAAGAATATTATAGGAGAAAAATTCCTCCGACACTTGACTTGAACCCAGGACCTTTGGCTATTCAGTGCTCTACCAATGCTCTACAGATGGGACCTCTCTCCTACGACTGAATGCCCTAATGGTCTACCTCACAGACAGACAAGTTATGTCATATGCAGTACTGTGAGGAACACTAATTAGTGATTTTTGTGACCGGGCTCCCACTGTTATTGTACAGTTAACATTCAAGATAGATATATAAGCATTCATGAACCACAGATTATTGTCTCTGTTGGACTTACATGAGAATATTATAGGAGAAAAATTCCTCAGACATTGGGACTTGAACCTAGGACCTTTGGTTGGTTCCATCTGGCGCTGAGAGTTGAACTCCGGCTTAGCTCAGTTGGTAGAGCATTGGTGCGAATAGCCAAAGGTCCTGGCTTCAAGTCCCAGTCTCGGAGGAATTCTTCTCCTATAATATTCTCATGTAATGTCCAACAGACACAATAATCTGTTCATGAATGGTTATATATCTATAATAAAATAAATTATGTGTTCAGCAATATGCAACACGTTTTTCTGTATACACCAATAACGCATTTCCGTCCCAACGTTCATTGCATTAATATAGTCGTACGGATGATCCCTAACAGTGCACGAAAAATCTGCACTCATTTCACGAACACCCATATATAATTAGGCGTAAGGTATTTCTCCTACCTCCTTTGTAAGCCAGTTAGTTCCTAGATTACGCTAACAATTTGCTTTATAGCTTTGTATTATCTAAAATGTGAAGGTCTCACTAATTCGCCTATTACTCTGATTTTAGGTAATGTGATGTTATCTAATGCTTACAATGATTCATGGCGGTAAAGCTCACAGTAGTGCTTACGTTCTCCTTTCGTTCTTTTAAAGCATATATGGGCAACGCCCGGCCCGCGGGCCGGATGTGGCCCGCCCCGACTTTTGATCCGGCCCGCGGAACATTTTAAAATCGCGCTCGAAAAAGTAAATATTATCTGTTCTCGCCAACAAGAGAGTGAGAGGGGGGAACAAAAGCCTGAACTACGAGGGTGTTCCTTCCGGTCAGCGCTAGAAAAATGTTGCAATAGACCTAAATCAAAGTATCGAACCAGACTTACAGATGAACATTTTGAAAACACTCTGCGCTTGTATATATTAGTGGGATTGATGCCAACATTGATTATCTTGTTTCTCAAGTTCAAGCTCAAGCTTCTCATTAATTTCTGCTGATTGGAAGTAAATACCTAATCAGTTCGATATTGTTCTCATTCATGTAACTTTATAATTATACTTTATAAATACAAAAAACCATATCATGATTAATTTTTCACAACTACCTATTATCTACGGCCCGCGACTTCATAAATATCATAAAGTTTAGCCCGCATCTTTCCAAAGGTTGCCCATACCTGTTTTAAAGTATGGACCATGATCATTGATGGAAGATGTACGCTTCATTTGTATTACAATTATTTTTTCACGGAAAACATTTCCTGTTGTCGGTTGCAGAATCACCGATGATGTTATGAATCGCATCTTTGCTCCCTGGTTGTATCCAGACATTTTGCACAACCTATCTTCAAGTGGAAGGCGCTTGAAGAAGCACGTAAGGGTACTGCACAGGTATTCGAACAAGGTGAGATCGTTAGACTCGATGAGGTAATTGAATGGTAAAAAATCGCTGAATTAAAAAAGTGTGCGTGGAACGCCACGCGACAGAATTGAAACTTGTTTTAATCTTTGGGTATTTCAATTTTGGATTTTTGGATTTTTTGAATTTTGGATTGTTGGACTTTTTAAAATTGGGTTTTTTTACTTCTTAAATTTTGGATTTTGGATTTTTTAATATTGGATTTTTTATTATTAATGTTTTTATTTTAATTTTTTAATATTGGATTTTTTTATTTTTTAAATTTTTGAATTTTTGAGTTTTGAATTTTTTATTTTTAAAATTTGGAATTTGGATTTTTTAATTTTGGAGATTTTATTTTTTAAATTTTGGATTTTTGGACTTTCGAATTTTGGATCTTTGATTTTTTTTATTTTGGAATTTTGGATCTTTTAATTTTGGATTTTTAAAATTTTGGATCTTTTAATTTTTATTTTTTAATTTTGGATTTTCGATTTTTTTAATTTTTAATTTTTGGATTTTTTAAACTTTGGATAAGCCTAATCGTTGAGTTGGTTGTTTTCTGTGCAGTCCGTTCCGTCACACCTCACTAATTTCGTGACGATTTTGAGCGTGACATTAATTTCGTGACGATTTTTGAGCGTTACACAAGCTCTCGATTTACCCCTACCGTGGCTAAAGAAGTTTCACTTCAAAAAATAGATTTCAAGCACTCTGCTATTTACCTCGGCAAACTTCTGGACGACGGTTTCGCAGGTGGTGTCCCTGCATCTTCAGCAGAGTTGCAACACTGAGATCTTCGGGAAAAGATATTGCCGAGGGAGAGTATTGGTGAGGGTGTAGGGTTAGATTTGAATGTCTGTGTGTATTATTGTATAAAATAATATGAATCTGAATTGGTTGTTTAAAACCAGTGTTGGATGTTATCTTATGTGTTTGTAGAATCACATTTGACTTCTATAAAGTTTCATTTTATCTATATGTCTGTTCCAGAGGTTTAGTTGGGGAGACGTTAGGGACGGCGTCCCCAAAAATATTTAAAGCCTTAATTTCCATTAACTTACGAAAACTTGTATTTTGTTTTCTACATTTCCTTCTGTCTTTGAAGTTTCCATTAGGTATTGTGTCATTTGGTACTGGTTCTAATCTATACTGTCGCCTTGCATTAAATATGTTTTAAATACTCCATTTTATCTTTATTATATTTCTATATGTTGAGACATTTTCCAATATAATTATCTGTAATTAGTAGAAATGGTAACTTTATTTTATTAGAATGATTATTGTTGCTATTATTTGCTTTTTTAATACACGGTTATTCAAAAGTAATGAGCAGACTTAATAAATTTACTTCTCGCGAACCACACAATATAGAAACCCAATTCCAATTTCATTGGACTCGGAGCGTTTCAAGTTTTGAATAGACCACCCTGAAGTTCCATGGATCGCCGCAGAAACGCTGGGTGCAGCTCTGCCGAAAAATGGCGCCGACACCACAGGAACGAGCGTTTTGTGTCCTGCAATTTGCGAAATGTGAGACCATTGTGTAGGTGCAACGTGCATTCCGCCATCACTTCCGAAAGCAGCCACCACGTCATAAGCAAATTTATGAGTGGCATCGAAAATTCGTAGAGGATGGGTGCATATGCACACGGCAACGCACGGGTCGTCCCCCCAAATCGCGTAACATGTGGAGCCTATTGGAGCAACGTTCGAACGAAGTCCTAGGGTCTCCAAAACACATGCAAGCCATGAATTGGGCATTCCTCAACCGACCTCAACACACTGCGGTCCGACGGTACCTGAACAACACCCTTCCAGGACACTGGATTGGCCGAGGTGGACGACAAGATCATGTTTTTCTTCCGTGGCCGCCTAGGTCACCGGACCTTACCCCCTGTGATTTATATCTGTGGGGGTACGTGAAAGACCGAGTGTTTGTCCCACCACTGCCTGCTTCTCTTCAGGAACTGCATCAGCGAATTGTTGAGGCGGTGAACTCCATAACGAGGAACCAGCTGATTCGTGTGTGGCAAGAACTGAGCTGCCCGTTGTGACATTGATCATGCCACTCATGGTGCTCATATTGATGCGCCAAACTTTGAAACGTCCTAACTCCAGTGATGTTGGAATTGTGCTTCTATCTTGTGTGGTTCGCGAGAAATAAATTGGTGAAAACGCTCTTTACTTTTTAATAACACTGTACTTATGGAGTCACAGGTTTAGTTGCCCTGAAACTGAGCTTGGAATACACAAAACATAGAAATGAAGATTAAGTTGCTGTGTTGACGTTGATGATGATGATGATGCTTATGATAATTATGACAGCGACGATTACGATGTCAACAAATAATTATATTAATGAACTGCGAGACTCGTCATTCATGAATACGTCACTTCTGATTAAATAAATTTGATGTTATAAAGTTTTCTTTTTCAGGTTATCCGTGAGAGAAAGCTGCAGTATAGTCGTATTAAATCTTCTGGAACAAAGGAGGAGGATGAATTGATTGGTATGTTTTTATTATAATTTTGCTTATGAAATTGCTTCGTTCATCGGATCACTATTTTTTGTATAAGTGCACGCATGGTTTCATACGTTATTATAATGTTAGAGCCCGGAAGTACAGACATTTATTTTGGTTAAAATTGACAGGCAAAAAGGCACTTAAAATACGGAAAATAGGTGGCAACATAATTAAAATAGGCATTTATTAAAAGACAAAACAAAGAGTAATCCCACTCTTTATTAATACAAATTGCTCTCTAAGCATATGAGGACTCCTAGGAGCACATAGGTCCTGACTTACTTTTCTCTTTTCTATTTTTTAATTCTTTTTTAGCTTTTTTTATCTTTTTTCTCTTTTTCCTCTTTTCCCTATTTTCCTCTTTTTCCTCTTTTTCCTCTTTTTTCCTCTTCTTTTTTCTCTCTTTTCTCTATTTTATCTCTTTTATCTCTTTTATCTCATTTCTCTCTTTTCTCTCTTTCCTCTTTCCTCCTCTTTCCTCCTCTTTCCTCTTTCCTCTTTCCTCTTTCCTCTTTCCTCTTTCCTCTTTCCTCTTTCCTCTTTCCTCTTTCCTCTTTCCTCTTTCCTCTTTCCTCTTTCCTCTTTCCTCTTTCCTCTTTCCTCTTTCCTCTTTCCTCTTTCCTTTTTCCTCTTTCCTCTTCCTGGTATTCATTACGTCCGGTGTACTTTACATTACTTTCATAGTATAGGTTCTGCTATTTAAAGAGCTAATTGAATTTTTTGAGGAGTAAGTTTTCGATTGCTTGAAAGCAAATAAATGCTTTTAAAAGGAACAAGATCCTCAATGTGACGTGAATATATAATTTGATTATTTGTGTAACTTTTTTTTCACTTTCATACATTGAAATTATGTGCTTTTTAAAATGTAATATAATCACAGTAAAAGGCCACACAAATCCAAAACATGTAAAATAGGCATCATCATCATCATCA
The DNA here is from genome assembly GCA_964059195.1 of Ectobius pallidus. Classification (NCBI taxonomy): domain Eukaryota; kingdom Metazoa; phylum Arthropoda; class Insecta; order Blattodea; family Ectobiidae; genus Ectobius; species Ectobius pallidus. Next base: position 92,281,294 of record CAXKWD010000002.1, read on the forward strand.
TCATCAACCATCAAGATAGGCCAGATTGACCTGTTTCGTCTCAGAAGAAGTCTTCCCAGCGACGCCTGGGTCTTCCTATATCTCTTTTTCCTTTCGGCTGGTAGCGAAGAGCTTGCTTTGCCAATCTCTCCTCTGGCATACGGAGTATATGATTCAACCAGTTTTGTTTGTTTTCCTGTATTTTATTATTTATGTTGGACATATTCAGAGTTTGTCTTATACTTTCGTTTGTGATGTGATCTTTAAGCGAACAACCAGCAACATATCTTAAAAATCTCATCTCCGCTGTTTCTATCATTCTTTTGTTGCTTCTATTCATGGTCCAATTCTCCGATCCGTAAGTTAAAACAGGCATTGCTAAAGTTTTATATAATTTTAAAATAGTGTCTTTCCTTGTTTTGTTTTTTAATGTGCGTTTTATAGTTCCGCAGATATGTTGATATCTGCAGACCTTTTGTTTGAGGTCAAAGTCATAATCAAAAGATATGTCACATCCTAAATAGTTGAAGTGTCGAACTTGTTCTATCATTTCATTCTTAAATATAATTTTGGATCGTTTCTGATATTTTCCAATAAAGGCCATGACTTTTGACTTTTCAGATGATATTTTAAAATTATATTCAGACATTATTCTGCTGAGCTGAAATGAAGCTAGTTGTAGCTTATCTTCGCTATCTGCAAACACCACCTGATCGTCAGCAAATAAAATTGTATTTAAAATAGTTGAGTCAATTTTAAAATCAAATCTTAGCTGTGCTTGCCATTCGGCAATTGCTGCGTCCAAATATATATTAAAGAGTGTGGGCGACATTGGGCAGCCCTGTCTTACTCCTAAGTTAATAGTTTCTATTTTAGAACTTTTATAACATCCTTTGTCGATGCTGATGACCGTTCTTTCATACATTTCCTTTATCATTGAAATTAAATGTTTGGGATATCCTTTGTCTTGCATAATTTCCCATAACTTGTCTCGTACTAATTTATCAAACGCTTTCATATAATCCACAAATAGGAAGTGTGTCTGGAGATTATATTCTCTTCTCTTCTGTATTATTTGTTTTACAGTGAATACGCAATCTGCACAGGATCTGCCTCTTCTAAATCCATGTTGTTCATTATTTAATAAAACCTCAGATATTGTATTAAGTCTTCTTGTTATAATTTTAGCAAAAATTTTATAACTTGTATTCAGAAGGCTAATACCTCTATAATTTTTGCATTCATCTCTCTTACTCTTTTTAAATATTGGTTTTATGATAGCTTTTTCCATTCATCTGGAACTTGTGTAGTGAACCAACATATATTGAAGAAATTTAATAATCGTAAGAATATTATAGGCACTGGGACTTGAACCCAGGACCTTTGGCTATTCGCGCCAATGCTCTACCAACTGAGCTAAGCCGGAGCTCAATTCACAGCGCCAGATGGAACTTCTCTCCTATGACTGATTGCCCTAATGGTCTACCTCACAGACAGACAAGTTATGTCATATGCAGTACTGTGAGGCACACTAAGTAGTGATTTTTGTGACCGGGCTCCCACTGTTATTGTACAGTTAACATTCAAGATAGATGTCAACAACATAAGTAAAAAAAGTCAAAGAAAAAAGGCAAAGTAAAAACTGGCCTTACCGTCCCAAAATATTTGGAAACATGTTTATCTGTATTTAACTCTTTAATATATCCATCCCAAAGGCATTTTGCGTAACTTCCGGGTCATATATATTATGTTTGCGTTGATTGTGTCTACAGTGTTAGATGAAATATAAATTTACTTTTATAAAAAAACCCAAGCTTTACATAGGTATGCTTAAAACACGGAATTAATTTTAAATTTCGCTTTCATAGTTCTGCAATCAAATTGCATTTTATATTCATTTTATATTCCCAAAATTTGACAAAACATTAATTAAGTTGCCTGTAATTTAAAATATTTTATTTTATTCCCAGTTTTTAAATTTTGTGAGATTTTAAATCTCGCTGCATCTATTCTATTCTATTTCTAACTGATATTTATTGGAACTTTGCCCAAATATGAGCTTTTTGCTTTTTCGGTTGTATCTTTTCATCATCTTAATCGTAGCATGTTTGGTATCATTTTTCCCATCTGATATAAAATATTTTGTGATTGATAGAAATTATTACTACTTTTAACTCGTACAGTCCCCTTGAAATTATTTACCTTTGTACTGATGGTCATATGAAAACACCTTTTAAGATACATTCGTAAGCAAGGTAAGATTCTTCTGTTTCTATGCTCAAAGTTAATTTTTTTTATTTCATTACATAGGGAGCAGAAAGAAAATGGCTTTCTTAGATCTTCTATTGAAAGAAGAAGTGCTGACAGACGAGGAGATTCGAGAAGAAGTAGACACGTTTATGTTTGAGGTGTGTTGAACGTAGAACAATAACATATCCCTTAAGGGAGAAGTTATAGAATTGCTATGATTAGCCAATGATTCTGTCAGGTTAGTAGGACAGTATACAAAATAAGAGCCTACCCTAAGGAGGGCTTCCCTTTCTAATGCAAAATCTATGCCCATCATCTGGTTGGCGACAGGGACTACTAAAAACTATAATAAAATGTTCAGTGCCATTAGTATCACATACGGCTGTAAGAAATTTGCCAGTCTTTTATATTGGCTGCTGTATTTCAGCTGATCGTAGGAGTGTTTAATTTGTGGTGCATTTTCACTTCAGTCCCTTGTAAGCAGATTTAATTATTCTACCTTAGCCTACATTGTCTTTCTATGGAAAGAAACCCCATTCTAATTTTTAAATTATCTCAACTATATTTCAGAAATAATTAATAGTATAAAAATTTTGAAGAGAGTAAAAATAATCTGTTCTAATAAGATCCGGCTGTTCCTTGTTTCTTCAATTAATAGAAGCTTGTCAAAATATGTTAGAACTAAACATATCCATGGATAATAACAACAAATTTGTTCACCCGGTGGGTTATAAGGAGATAACCTAACCAGTTGGCAATGGGCAACATCAGAAAAAATACTTCTTATATAAGGACTTAAAAGCCAAAGCATTTACCATGATAAATATCCACAATCCACAACGCGGCTTCCACGGCCGCTGTCATACATAAACTGATTGTATAGGCTATCCGGGTTGGGCCGCGTCGTGTTTTTAGTGTCTAACGTTTCGGACATACGAGATGCCTGAATATCATTCAACAATAAACCAAGGAAAGAAGCAGACTAACAAAAGATTCTTTAAAATTATATACCAAGCTTTTTCAGTCGCCATGGTATCTGAGATCTCAAATGTTTTGTTTCTATTCAGCTGCATCATGATTAGGGTCCGGATATTTAGGTTTTAAACTATTTTGTTCCTTGCTAGCTAACTGTGATATTTTAACATAATTATATAATTATAATATTTTTTTCAATGTGTTTATTGTAGGCCTACTTATTAGAGTGAAACTTAAATAATTCGTCTGAAAATGGTAAAACTAACATGAAACTATTTTAAGATTTTAAAAACTAAAACAGGGTGTATAAATACCTAAACATCTGGGCCCTAATCATTACGTTATTGATGTTCACGTCAGGTGATAATAGCAATACGTCTTGTCATGAGCAGGGAGTTCAGCGCAGTGCCAAAGTGACACAGCATTAATTATTTCAGGATTTTCTGATTTATTTATCAACTCAGAAGACTCAACTTTCAGGAGCCCTTTAGTATAATCCAACATATAAAAATATAAAAGTTTAATATGTATTAAAATATCAATAAGAACCTTCATCCTACTAGCTTATAAACAATTATTAATGTTAATATTCAATTTCATATTTTCAGGGTCATGATACGACCACATCTGCAATCAGCTGGACACTTCAATTGCTGGCATCGCATCCAGATGTGCAGGTACGCAGTATTACAATAATGTCAAGTAAAAATATATCAGTTATATCTGTTATATCTGCTTTTGAAGTAAAAGTAAATGACATAAAACTGCAAAAACACTCATGGTAGAGCATAAAATAATAATGGAAGCTGAATATTCTAGAATAATCCCAGCTAATGAAATGTTAACCATCTAGGTTTCCCGAGATTAAAACTGTTTCTTTCCAATCAAATTACCGTTTTTTTTTAATATTTATAGCAAGGAAACTAAATATTTACCGTAGTAAAATTTAAAATTAAAAACAAATAATATAGGAAAACTCATTCAGTGAGACGATATGTTGGTCGTAAGATATACATTGTTTCTGATTTCCGTTTCAGGAGAAGGTTTTCAAGGAGATAGAACGTGTTTTTCAAGGTTCGGACCGCACACCAAGTACAAAGGACTTAAATGAATTGAAATATTTGGAAAGAGTTATCAAAGAATCTCTTCGTCTATATCCGAGTGTACCTGCCTTTGGAAGAGATCTTAAAGAAGATGTTGAAATAGGTATGTATACTGTACTTCAGAATCTACTACCATTCCATATGTTATTAATAGTATTGGCTATTCTAAGTGACAGTCTGTTTGTTTCAGACGGCATAATTTATCCTGCTGGGGTGAAAGTAGTACTCGTCCCATATTTTATTCATCGGATGGCCGATAATTTTCCAGATCCAGAAACATTTAATCCAGATAACTTCTTACCACAGAAAATTATGAACAGAAATCCTTACGCTTATATACCTTTCAGCGCTGGTCCAAGAAACTGCATAGGACAAAAATTCGCTATGCTGGAGGAGAAGATGATGTTAACTTACATAATTCGCAAATTCAAACTGGAAGCTACAAGAGACATCCCAGTTGCAATACCTCTTCTTATTCTGAGACCTAACAACGGAATTTATGTAAAAATAACGCACAGAAGTTGAAAATGAGAGAACAGGAGAATTGTATATGTCAAACTTACTGTTTTATACGACAGTGTTTCCCCCCCCCCCATTTCTCGTTCAATACCCAGTGCCGGAAACCTAACTTACTGCACAGGTGCAGGTTATTATATCAAACCCAAGATCAGTGTATAGGAGCTAAGCATTTGTAATTTTAGTAACAAATTGAAGTAAGAACACGCTTAACAATAAGCTTTAACAATTTTTTAGAACTGACTGCAAAAATTAATCGAATTAGTTTATTTGCTTAAACAGTACTGTGTTTTTCATTATACGTAAACATACAATTATAAACATTACTTAAAATTTAATACATTTAGGAAAAAGTTTATGCGATACTCGTGTGGGAAATGTATATATTTGATTAACGCACTTGTTTCACGATGTACATACAAAATATACAGTTTATATACAAGATAATTATTATCCGTAAATAAAGAGAAAGTGTGATGTACGGTTTTCTTTCGAAATCTTGAAATTTGTCCGAAAATTAAAATTGTCATACCTTTTGAACATTTGAAGACAAAATAACAAATGACTACTCGTTTTAAAAGTAATTTATTTCCCTACAACTTCTTTTATGAGAGTATTGCTGTACATTTAAGGGATGAAGCGCTAGAAGACAAAGTGTGTCGGAAAGTGTGAGACAAAAGAGCGTTTTTCGAAAATTTTCTATTCAAATCTCAAAAGCTATTGGGAAGAGAAAAAAATTGTAGGATCAAACTTGAATTTTGTATGTAGTAACTTTTCCTTTACGGTGCACCGTTGTTTAGATATAAGCGGAAACCCTATAAAAGGGACCTTTTACGTACCCTTCTGCCCCCCCCGCTCACCCCCACCCGCGGTGACTTATAGTATGTGATTCAGGACACTTCCCCCGACAACGCTGCCAAATTTCAAAAGACACGATTTTTTGTTCTTATTCAGTGTTTTTCGACATTTATTGACTGGACCATGAAAGTTACAGTGCACTAGACCTTACAGAGATCGCCTGGAATCTGAAAGCTTCGCGACCGTTAAATTTAAACTTGTCGTTGGCAGTGCGCATGCGTGGAGTGCTAAAGTTCACCATGAAAATATAGTCCACGGCTCCACGCGCCTTACTTAACCATGTGAATACTAGCGTGATACCGTCAATGTTTTCATCTCAGCACGTTTCGCTTGCATTCGAATTCCCGCGGCCTCTGTCTGTGACGTCGTCCATGCTTTCAGTTTGAGGGCGAGTACTGTACTTGTAGGCCTCGTGTTGCTTATATTGCCTTTCCTTCCCTCTCCTCTTCTCGCCTCCTAGGCTTGACTTTTCAATGCTTCTCTTTCAATCAGTTTTTTTTACCATGAATCAAAGAACACTGGAGGCGAGGGCTGGAGCATTCATAACATTACTCTAAATTGCTATTATATTAGTGGTGGTTTTATTGATTGCCAATAGACAGGCTTGTAAGTATATTGCAACAACAATTAATTTAAATATTCGTAATTTCTTAGCAATTGCATACAATTAAATTCATAAAATCAATTGAAAACAATCAGCTTAATGATAATTAAAAACTACTGAGTGAAATCATTATGGTTTCTGGAAATAATTATACAGCTCGTTCCCAAAGAAAAATCGTCCAACATTCTGCGAGTGATTTCTATAAAAAAAATTCTAGGTATTTAGGTTACACATCTCTAGAAAGTAATGATAATAAACTTAACTAGAGCTGGGAAGAAATTATTTAAAACTTTCCTATGTTCAAAATAATAGAAACTTAGGCCTATTTTTATACAATTCCGACAAGACATTTCCTATGTAAAGCCGTATTTATGATTTTATTAAAATTGTACACAAATTGTCCAACATTTTATAATCCTTACGATATAGACCATTCAGTAAATATGAATATGGCGTTCTTAATGTAAGAGTACAAATTTTGCATTGTAAGAGAGGTTTTGTGTTTATTTTTTATTTTATTTTATTTTTCCATGTATGTTTATTTTTCTTGTATGTTGTGAAAGCACGTGTGCTTCGTCCGAATCCCTGCGAATGTTTAAAATGTGCATTATAAGCAGTAACAGTTAATATAATAAATACCCCTACATACGTACACTTTTACTTATTATATATATATACATACACACATACTCAGGCACATCACTTCCATTTCATTTAATGTGTCGTTTATAAAATGAGTTTATTATATGGTTTAATATTGATTTATTTGAAAAGGATATATATATATATATATATATATATATATATATACCTACATACACACACACACACTCAGGCACATCACTTCATTTTCATTTAATGTGTCGATTAAAGGGATTCGTTTATAAAATGAGTTTATTATATGGTTTAATATTGATTTATCTGAAAAGGACACACACATATACAATTGTTGGTACACCGCTAAGATAAATACCTCAATAACGATGCAGACTATGTAGGGCAGTACTAATGAATCTCTGTAAATATTGCAATAAATATTTCTTACTTATTAATGTTTTTGTTTTCTTTATTGGCGATCAGACCTTACTTTCCGAATAACCCTCGTGTGTGTGTATATATATATATATATATATATATATATATATATATATATATATATATATATTGTCGTTGGCAGTGCGCATGCGTGGAGTGCTAAGTTCACCATGAAAATATAGTCCACGGCTCCACGCGCCTTACTTAACCATGCGAATACTAGCGTGAAAAGTTTATGCGATACTCGTGTGGGAAATGTATATATTTGATTAACGCACTTGTTTCACGATGTACATACAAAATATACAGTTTATATACAAGATAATTATTATCCGTAAATAAAGAGAAAGTGTGATGTACGGTTTTCTTTCGAAATCTTGAAATTTGTCCGAAAATTAAAATTGTCATACCTTTTGAACATTTGAAGACAAAATAACAAATGACTACTCGTTTTAAAAGTAATTTATTTCCCTACAACTTCTTTTATGAGAGTATTGCTGTACATTTAAGGGATGAAGCGCTAGAAGACAAAGTGTGTCGGAAAGTGTGAGACAAAAGAGCGTTTTTCGAAAATTTTCTATTCAAATCTCAAAAGCTATTGGGAAGAGAAAAAAATTGTAGGATCAAACTTGAATTTTGTATGTAGTAACTTTTCCTTTACGGTGCACCGTTGTTTAGATATAAGCGGAAACCCTATAAAAGGGACCTTTTACGTACCCTTCTGCCCCCCCCGCTCACCCCCACCCGCGGTGACTTATAGTATGTGATTCAGGACACTTCCCCCGACAACGCTGCCAAATTTCAAAAGACACGATTTTTTGTTCTTATTCAGTGTTTTTCGACATTTATTGACTGGACCATGAAAGTTACAGTGCACTAGACCTTACAGAGATCGCCTGGAATCTGAAAGCTTCGCGACCGTTAAATTTAAACTTGTCGTTGGCAGTGCGCATGCGTGGAGTGCTAAAGTTCACCATGAAAATATAGTCCACGGCTCCACGCGCCTTACTTAACCATGTGAATACTAGCGTGATACCGTCAATGTTTTCATCTCAGCACGTTTCGCTTGCATTCGAATTCCCGCGGCCTCTGTCTGTGACGTCGTCCATGCTTTCAGTTTGAGGGCGAGTACTGTACTTGTAGGCCTCGTGTTGCTTATATTGCCTTTCCTTCCCTCTCCTCTTCTCGCCTCCTAGGCTTGACTTTTCAATGCTTCTCTTTCAATCAGTTTTTTTTACCATGAATCAAAGAACACTGGAGGCGAGGGCTGGAGCATTCATAACATTACTCTAAATTGCTATTATATTAGTGGTGGTTTTATTGATTGCCAATAGACAGGCTTGTAAGTATATTGCAACAACAATTAATTTAAATATTCGTAATTTCTTAGCAATTGCATACAATTAAATTCATAAAATCAATTGAAAACAATCAGCTTAATGATAATTAAAAACTACTGAGTGAAATCATTATGGTTTCTGGAAATAATTATACAGCTCGTTCCCAAAGAAAAATCGTCCAACATTCTGCGAGTGATTTCTATAAAAAAAATTCTAGGTATTTAGGTTACACATCTCTAGAAAGTAATGATAATAAACTTAACTAGAGCTGGGAAGAAATTATTTAAAACTTTCCTATGTTCAAAATAATAGAAACTTAGGCCTATTTTTATACAATTCCGACAAGACATTTCCTATGTAAAGCCGTATTTATGATTTTATTAAAATTGTACACAAATTGTCCAACATTTTATAATCCTTACGATATAGACCATTCAGTAAATATGAATATGGCGTTCTTAATGTAAGAGTACAAATTTTGCATTGTAAGAGAGGTTTTGTGTTTATTTTTTATTTTATTTTATTTTTCCATGTATGTTTATTTTTCTTGTATGTTGTGAAAGCACGTGTGCTTCGTCCGAATCCCTGCGAATGTTTAAAATGTGCATTATAAGCAGTAACAGTTAATATAATAAATACCCCTACATACGTACACTTTTACTTATTATATATATATACATACACACATACTCAGGCACATCACTTCCATTTCATTTAATGTGTCGTTTATAAAATGAGTTTATTATATGGTTTAATATTGATTTATTTGAAAAGGATATATATATATATATATATATATATACCTACATACACACACACACACTCAGGCACATCACTTCATTTTCATTTAATGTGTCGATTAAAGGGATTCGTTTATAAAATGAGTTTATTATATGGTTTAATATTGATTTATCTGAAAAGGACACACACATATACAATTGTTGGTACACCGCTAAGATAAATACCTCAATAACGATGCAGACTATGTAGGGCAGTACTAATGAATCTCTGTAAATATTGCAATAAATATTTCTTACTTATTAATGTTTTTGTTTTCTTTATTGGCGATCAGACCTTACTTTCCGAATAACCCTCGTGTGTGTGTATATATATATATATATATATATATATATATATATATATATATTGTCGTTGGCAGTGCGCATGCGTGGAGTGCTAAAGTTCACCATGAAAATATAGTCCACGGCTCCACGCGCCTTACTTAACCATGCGAATACTAGCGTGAAAAGTTTATGCGATACTCGTGTGGGAAATGTATATATTTGATTAACGCACTTGTTTCACGATGTACATACAAAATATACAGTTTATATACAAGATAATTATTATCCGTAAATAAAGAGAAAGTGTGATGTACGGTTTTCTTTCGAAATCTTGAAATTTGTCCGAAAATTAAAATTGTCATACCTTTTGAACATTTGAAGACAAAATAACAAATGACTACTCGTTTTAAAAGTAATTTATTTCCCTACAACTTCTTTTATGAGAGTATTGCTGTACATTTAAGGGATGAAGCGCTAGAAGACAAAGTGTGTCGGAAAGTGTGAGACAAAAGAGCGTTTTTCGAAAATTTTCTATTCAAATCTCAAAAGCTATTGGGAAGAGAAAAAAATTGTAGGATCAAACTTGAATTTTGTATGTAGTAACTTTTCCTTTACGGTGCACCGTTGTTTAGATATAAGCGGAAACCCTATAAAAGGGACCTTTTACGTACCCTTCTGCCCCCCCCGCTCACCCCCACCCGCGGTGACTTATAGTATGTGATTCAGGACACTTCCCCCGACAACGCTGCCAAATTTCAAAAGACACGATTTTTTGTTCTTATTCAGTGTTTTTCGACATTTATTGACTGGACCATGAAAGTTACAGTGCACTAGACCTTACAGAGATCGCCTGGAATCTGAAAGCTTCGCGACCGTTAAATTTAAACTTGTCGTTGGCAGTGCGCATGCGTGGAGTGCTAAAGTTCACCATGAAAATATAGTCCACGGCTCCACGCGCCTTACTTAACCATGTGAATACTAGCGTGATACCGTCAATGTTTTCATCTCAGCACGTTTCGCTTGCATTCGAATTCCCGCGGCCTCTGTCTGTGACGTCGTCCATGCTTTCAGTTTGAGGGCGAGTACTGTACTTGTAGGCCTCGTGTTGCTTATATTGCCTTTCCTTCCCTCTCCTCTTCTCGCCTCCTAGGCTTGACTTTTCAATGCTTCTCTTTCAATCAGTTTTTTTTACCATGAATCAAAGAACACTGGAGGCGAGGGCTGGAGCATTCATAACATTACTCTAAATTGCTATTATATTAGTGGTGGTTTTATTGATTGCCAATAGACAGGCTTGTAAGTATATTGCAACAACAATTAATTTAAATATTCGTAATTTCTTAGCAATTGCATACAATTAAATTCATAAAATCAATTGAAAACAATCAGCTTAATGATAATTAAAAACTACTGAGTGAAATCATTATGGTTTCTGGAAATAATTATACAGCTCGTTCCCAAAGAAAAATCGTCCAACATTCTGCGAGTGATTTCTATAAAAAAAATTCTAGGTATTTAGGTTACACATCTCTAGAAAGTAATGATAATAAACTTAACTAGAGCTGGGAAGAAATTATTTAAAACTTTCCTATGTTCAAAATAATAGAAACTTAGGCCTATTTTTATACAATTCCGACAAGACATTTCCTATGTAAAGCCGTATTTATGATTTTATTAAAATTGTACACAAATTGTCCAACATTTTATAATCCTTACGATATAGACCATTCAGTAAATATGAATATGGCGTTCTTAATGTAAGAGTACAAATTTTGCATTGTAAGAGAGGTTTTGTGTTTATTTTTTATTTTATTTTATTTTTCCATGTATGTTTATTTTTCTTGTATGTTGTGAAAGCACGTGTGCTTCGTCCGAATCCCTGCGAATGTTTAAAATGTGCATTATAAGCAGTAACAGTTAATATAATAAATACCCCTACATACGTACACTTTTACTTATTATATATATATACATACACACATACTCAGGCACATCACTTCCATTTCATTTAATGTGTCGTTTATAAAATGAGTTTATTATATGGTTTAATATTGATTTATTTGAAAAGGATATATATATATATATATATATATATATATATATATACCTACATACACACACACACACTCAGGCACATCACTTCATTTTCATTTAATGTGTCGATTAAAGGGATTCGTTTATAAAATGAGTTTATTATATGGTTTAATATTGATTTATCTGAAAAGGACACACACATATACAATTGTTGGTACACCGCTAAGATAAATACCTCAATAACGATGCAGACTATGTAGGGCAGTACTAATGAATCTCTGTAAATATTGCAATAAATATTTCTTACTTATTAATGTTTTTGTTTTCTTTATTGGCGATCAGACCTTACTTTCCGAATAACCCTCGTGTGTGTGTATATATATATATATATATATATATATATATATATATTGTCGTTGGCAGTGCGCATGCGTGGAGTGCTAAGTTCACCATGAAAATATAGTCCACGGCTCCACGCGCCTTACTTAACCATGCGAATACTAGCGTGAAAAGTTTATGCGATACTCGTGTGGGAAATGTATATATTTGATTAACGCACTTGTTTCACGATGTACATACAAAATATACAGTTTATATACAAGATAATTATTATCCGTAAATAAAGAGAAAGTGTGATGTACGGTTTTCTTTCGAAATCTTGAAATTTGTCCGAAAATTAAAATTGTCATACCTTTTGAACATTTGAAGACAAAATAACAAATGACTACTCGTTTTAAAAGTAATTTATTTCCCTACAACTTCTTTTATGAGAGTATTGCTGTACATTTAAGGGATGAAGCGCTAGAAGACAAAGTGTGTCGGAAAGTGTGAGACAAAAGAGCGTTTTTCGAAAATTTTCTATTCAAATCTCAAAAGCTATTGGGAAGAGAAAAAAATTGTAGGATCAAACTTGAATTTTGTATGTAGTAACTTTTCCTTTACGGTGCACCGTTGTTTAGATATAAGCGGAAACCCTATAAAAGGGACCTTTTACGTACCCTTCTGCCCCCCCCGCTCACCCCCACCCGCGGTGACTTATAGTATGTGATTCAGGACACTTCCCCCGACAACGCTGCCAAATTTCAAAAGACACGATTTTTTGTTCTTATTCAGTGTTTTTCGACATTTATTGACTGGACCATGAAAGTTACAGTGCACTAGACCTTACAGAGATCGCCTGGAATCTGAAAGCTTCGCGACCGTTAAATTTAAACTTGTCGTTGGCAGTGCGCATGCGTGGAGTGCTAAAGTTCACCATGAAAATATAGTCCACGGCTCCACGCGCCTTACTTAACCATGTGAATACTAGCGTGATACCGTCAATGTTTTCATCTCAGCACGTTTCGCTTGCATTCGAATTCCCGCGGCCTCTGTCTGTGACGTCGTCCATGCTTTCAGTTTGAGGGCGAGTACTGTACTTGTAGGCCTCGTGTTGCTTATATTGCCTTTCCTTCCCTCTCCTCTTCTCGCCTCCTAGGCTTGACTTTTCAATGCTTCTCTTTCAATCAGTTTTTTTTACCATGAATCAAAGAACACTGGAGGCGAGGGCTGGAGCATTCATAACATTACTCTAAATTGCTATTATATTAGTGGTGGTTTTATTGATTGCCAATAGACAGGCTTGTAAGTATATTGCAACAACAATTAATTTAAATATTCGTAATTTCTTAGCAATTGCATACAATTAAATTCATAAAATCAATTGAAAACAATCAGCTTAATGATAATTAAAAACTACTGAGTGAAATCATTATGGTTTCTGGAAATAATTATACAGCTCGTTCCCAAAGAAAAATCGTCCAACATTCTGCGAGTGATTTCTATAAAAAAAATTCTAGGTATTTAGGTTACACATCTCTAGAAAGTAATGATAATAAACTTAACTAGAGCTGGGAAGAAATTATTTAAAACTTTCCTATGTTCAAAATAATAGAAACTTAGGCCTATTTTTATACAATTCCGACAAGACATTTCCTATGTAAAGCCGTATTTATGATTTTATTAAAATTGTACACAAATTGTCCAACATTTTATAATCCTTACGATATAGACCATTCAGTAAATATGAATATGGCGTTCTTAATGTAAGAGTACAAATTTTGCATTGTAAGAGAGGTTTTGTGTTTATTTTTTATTTTATTTTATTTTTCCATGTATGTTTATTTTTCTTGTATGTTGTGAAAGCACGTGTGCTTCGTCCGAATCCCTGCGAATGTTTAAAATGTGCATTATAAGCAGTAACAGTTAATATAATAAATACCCCTACATACGTACACTTTTACTTATTATATATATATACATACACACATACTCAGGCACATCACTTCCATTTCATTTAATGTGTCGTTTATAAAATGAGTTTATTATATGGTTTAATATTGATTTATTTGAAAAGGATATATATATATATATATATATATATATATACCTACATACACACACACACACTCAGGCACATCACTTCATTTTCATTTAATGTGTCGATTAAAGGGATTCGTTTATAAAATGAGTTTATTATATGGTTTAATATTGATTTATCTGAAAAGGACACACACATATACAATTGTTGGTACACCGCTAAGATAAATACCTCAATAACGATGCAGACTATGTAGGGCAGTACTAATGAATCTCTGTAAATATTGCAATAAATATTTCTTACTTATTAATGTTTTTGTTTTCTTTATTGGCGATCAGACCTTACTTTCCGAATAACCCTCGTGTGTGTGTATATATATATATATATATATATATATATATATATATATATATATATATATTGTCGTTGGCAGTGCGCATGCGTGGAGTGCTAAAGTTCACCATGAAAATATAGTCCACGGCTCCACGCGCCTTACTTAACCATGCGAATACTAGCGTGATACCGTCAATGTTTTCATCTCAGCACGTTTCGCTTGCATGAGAATTCCCGCGGCCTCTGTCTGTGACGTCGTCCATGCTTTCAGTTTGAGGGCGAGTACTGTACTTGTAGGCCTTGTATATATATTCATTTCAAGTATATTCATTTCACGTATAAAGGTAATCGTGAGAACGATGTGCTGTCTGTGGGATATAGTAGTGATTTAGGTTATGAAACATTCCCCTTTACTAGTTAATTGGAAAGCTACTCGTGTCATAATCACTTAATCTTGCAGTGATGGTTGTTCTTCAATAATGTATTTACATTACTTTAGACATAATTATTTTTATCGTTAATGCCCTATGTGAGAAACCAACTATTCGTTAAGAATGGAGCGGTAGTTTGATAGATAATTAAATTCTCATAACATTTAATGTTTCAATTCAGTTCATCAGGAAATTAGTCGTTCGTATAATCCTAAGAGTCTTCTTCTGGCCACATCGCAAAGATGATGTCTTCATTTCAAAATCTCTGCACAATATTTGGCATGAAATATTTATTTGGTGGTTCTTTTAGCAATCTGTCGTAAATTTAGCAATCTTTACTAACTCAATTTTTGGAATGAAATACGTACGAAAAAAGGTAATTTAGCTAACAAGAAATATAATGTGGTATTATGTCTGTTTTGCCCGGTAAGGAACGCAAGAAGAATGACCTTTAAAGTACTAATAATGTACTTTGGTCACAGAAAGGAGTTGTAATTAAATTAAACTGATAACCATGGACAAAACATAAGATTCTCACAGAGCCGTGAAGCAATATTTACAAATAAGATGAAAGACTAGGCATTGCTCCCAGTTCAAGTTCACAACCCACGCCTGGTTCAGATGCATTTAAAACTTTTACATTCTTCATTTGAATTATTATGTCACTGCCTAATGCACCAATGGGAAGAACTTCCTTTGCGGGCATTGTTTCGCCTATTCTCGCCCACCCTTACTTTTGGGCGATGCGAGTATAAACCTAAAGTTATTACTTAATACAATTTATTGTCGACGTCGATGGTGGTGTACAAAATTTTCATTCTGTAAGATTCCAAAGTTATACTTTAATTTTCAGTAAACTTGGGTAGCATACATACCATTTTCTTCCGTCAACCTAAAAGCTTCATTAATTTAAATCTTAACATGTAGACTATACATTACTCAGGTAAAATTATTCAGGCTTGGAAAATACCTTGTAATGTTTATGAAAGAGAATTTATGAGAATTTGTATATTTAATTCTCGTTGAAAGTTATACTGTATTATGTAGAAGTATTCGTTTCCGCCCTACATCTTAATATATTTTTCTTAAAGGTACAAAGTAGACCTAATTATAATTATCACACTAGGTCTACATTGTCAAATATTTATGTCATATTACCTTTTTCAAAATATTGAATAATAATGTTAATCAACTTATTTTCTTGGGAAAATAGTAGATGCATTGACTCACACTTACATGTATAGCCTACCACATACGGGTATATTCGTGCACTATTTTCTCCTACGCTCAAAATAATGACACTCCACATCATTTTGCAAACCCCTGGCTAAAGAGCCACAAGCGTTTCAGTCATCAAAGAAGATAAGTCTTGTGGAAAGATTAAATTTGTCATCTCTTCCCCATCCCTGGTCTAATGCCTACGTTTTAAGTAAAATAAAAAATGAAGACAATCAAGCTAGATTCCTTTCGGTGATGCGGCCTACCGTAGTCGCTCAAATGTTTCATTTACCACAATATTATATCATTAGCACGTGCCCGCGGCTTCGCACGCGTTATTAATTAAATAGCTAGATTTAAAAAAAAATAATTTATTTAAAGGAAAATAATTAAAACATTAT
This sequence comes from Ectobius pallidus, assembly GCA_964059195.1. Classification (NCBI taxonomy): domain Eukaryota; kingdom Metazoa; phylum Arthropoda; class Insecta; order Blattodea; family Ectobiidae; genus Ectobius; species Ectobius pallidus. Next base: position 92,297,794 of record CAXKWD010000002.1, read on the forward strand.
ATTGTATCTAATAACACCTACACGAAAATCATTCATAAAATTAAAGCATTAATAATTAAAAAGTTAAAAGTCCAACTTCGAGGAGTATTTCACGATTAATGTGCGCCGGTCGTAAAAAAAGACTACAGATTAGGATTCCCTAGGCCCCAAAAAAAATATCGCTTAGTGAGAATATTATAGGAGAAAATTTCCTCCGGCACTGGGACTTGAACCCAGGACCTTTGGCTATTCGCGCCAATGCTCTACCAACTGAGCTAAGCCGGAGCTCAATTCACAGCGCCAGATGGAACCTCTCTCCTATGACTAAATGCCCTAATGGTCTACCTCACAGACAGACAAGTTAGGCCTATGTCATATGCAGTACTATATCCCACAGACAATTGGACCATTAGGGCATTTAGTCATAGGAGAGAGGTTCCATCTGGCGCTGTGAATTGAGCTCCGGCTTAGCTCAGTTGGTAGAGCATTGGCGCGAATAGCCAAAGGTCCTGGATTCAAGTCCCAGTGCCGGAGGAAATTTTCTCCTATAATATTCTCATGTGGTGTCCAACAGAGACAATAATCTGTGGCTCATGGGTGCTTATGTAACCGCTTAGTGAGTTTCGTCCAAATCGTTCAGTGTTTTCCCATTTAGGCCTAAATTCATGATCCCTCTTCCTGGGGGGTGTGTATATATATATATATATATATATATATATATAGAGAGAGAGAGAGAGAGAGAGAGAGTTAAAATTGAAAGTCCTTCATAAGTTAATTTCGAATTACAAAATACAAAACCCAGGCGACGCCGGGTCTTTCAAGATAGTATAGCCTATATATATATATATTTCAGCAATGTTCTCTTTCCCGGTTGCTATTGCAGAAGAGTAAGGTCACCTGCAATTAATTTTACAATTGGAAACGTAATCAATTGGTGCTTCGACAAAGCAAAAATATCACGGTTTTGCCATTTTTTGCTCATGACTCTCGACGAAAGGGAAAATAACAAAAATCTGGCATCGTGGTGCATTCGGACTCCCTTCAGTCCATCTATGTTAAAAATTTAATATCTCTGCATGCCCTAGATTTGGTTGGGCATCGCTTACAAACATACAGACAGATACTTCCGCTTATTTTATTACTATACTTTAAAGCCGCAATGCTAACTCACTCACTCACTCATTATTGTTTACCCACTCCCATATGAGCTATAAAATTTAAATTTGGTATACTTATAACTTTTAAGCTATAACTGACGGTAAAATTCCAATAGGTTAACAGAAAAACATTCAAAATGGCGAAAGCAACTTTAAAGTTTGTGCAGTTTTTTATTTTTTTATAAGAATTATAGTAGCTCAGGGGCGGCCGGTGTTAATGTGCTACTGTGCTATAGCACACTGATCATTTTGTTAAACAAATTATTATTGATTATTTAAACAAAAATTACAGATATTCTGTTAAAAAATACTTTTTAAAAATGTAGCTTAGATTTCCAACGGTTATACAATTTGCGGTATCCCTCACAGCGTGGAGCGGTCAGCTTGAGTTGCTAAGCATTATACTGCAGTGTGCTCAGTCCCGAATAGCGCTGCTCTGCTTGATGACCGAGGCCTGGAAAGTGCCCTGAGACGGAGTGTGTACTCACCGCTGTTTAGCAGAAAACCGCCTCGTTGGAGCTATCAGTCGAATAGAACCCAGCCCCTATAGGTAGGCTCCAAGCCATACAAGAAACTGGCTGGTTGGGAGTGGAGGGTTGACGACCTCTTGTTTGGTATGATCGGGGTGGATATTTTGAAGGTTGTTTTGCAAGTCTGTAGAAACAGTCCTTGGTAACACATCTTATTGATGACTGACGTGCAGTTTTAATATACTGTAGTTCCAGTCGATGTAAGCCAGGTTGGTTTCTATCTACAATTTAATTATTTTAGTACGAAATTAGTAGTAGGCCCTATTTCAGAGTACCATGGCTTGCCATTAAATCTTACGAAAATATGAAATAGCTTAGCTTTAAGAGCTAAATCTATACTTAATAGGACAATTTATACTAATAGCCTCAAAGACTTGTTTCCTTAATTCAGTGTGTACATATAAATATATAATAATAATAATAATGCAAGTACATAAATACGTACAAAGCTAAAACCCTGGTTCCATTCTCGCTCAGGATAAATTTTCCTCTGTAGATTACCCAGTGGAGTTAAATTACCTAAGGAAAGAAGAAACTGAATACTGAAAAACCACTTATAAATATTGTAATGGATTAATTTTTATCGAAGAGGGAAGTGAATTTAACGCGCACTCCTGCTCAGCTTCTGACGGAGGGTAAGTTAGTATAATCTTAGGTCTGGGGGAAGGGACATACTGACCAGACACTCTGTAAATTCTCAAACTGAGTTCTATAATAGTTTCTGTGCGAAGTGTGAACTGTAAACAAGACAGAACCGAATAGTGGTATATTTCATAGTGCGTGTGTGTAGATGTTCAGTGTTATTGCTGTGACTGTGCAGAAAGAATTCAGCAGATAGTTTAATAACTTATCCATTCTCTAGGAGTATGGAAGAAAAAATCGAAATAAAACAAGTGGGAAGGCCACACCCGATTTGTTTATGAACCAAAAAGCGAAAGGCAGAAAAAAACTGCGTTTACAACAGAAAATTTCACAGGACAGTGTATGAAAACAGTTATGTGGTTGTGAAATTAGAAATGCTCTCTTCTGTTTCCTTGTCTTCTATTTGGTGTTTCCAATTCATGGAGATAAGCGGGAGCAACGGACTTAGGACACCTTATCAAGTTAACAAAACAGCATAAAGGCAACTTTAAGCACATTCAGAACGTATTAAATCTCTCAGTTGTGTGAAATTTGGACCACAGTTAAGTCAGGCATTTGAACACAACCAACAAGTAAAGTAAAGTTAAAAACAAAACAGAAAAAGTGGCCTTTGTAATTTAAAAAATCATTGATTGTAGGCTATTAAGTTCTGTGGGGAGTTTGAACTTACTTTGAGAGGTTAGGACGAAACCGGATATTCTGAAAATCATGGTATCTTCTTAGGACTGATAGATTTCGTTTCTAATTTGGATACTACTGTGCGGGAACACATGGAATTGCAGGACTTCATTTTTTGACATAGGTGAATGGCGTGTTACGTTTTATTTTTTTGCATGTTCATACTGTAGCACACACAACATTTTTGTCACCGGCAGCCACTGTAAGTAGCTAAACAATAAGTCGTATCAAAAACGGATTGCACCAGCAGCAACGGAATTTCAGAGATCTACAAGTTTGGTTCTCTGACTTTTTGTCTTTTCTCCATTGGTTTTACCTTAGAGAGAGATTTTTTAAATTTTATTTAGAGTAAATTTTTTACAATTTCCATATACTTGTATTATGTAATTTTGACACATTTACAGGATAGATAGAATCATAAAATTATGCATAAATTGGCATACCCAACTGCCAGACGCATGCCAAATTTGGTGGTTCTATCTGCCCTATAAAACTGGAAGCTTAATGGATATTCGTGACGTCAACTACATCTACGAACATCAGTCGAAATTAAAATTTAAAAGGGATATGCTAAGCAAAACAGGTAAATGGACTTTTACAAAAACTAAACTAATGATAGAACATACGAAAAGCTTCATGGACTTCTTAAATGCCATAAACTTAGAGACAATACAAGGAAACACAGAAGTCAATTAGTTGTCACATAATAGTAAAACTAAACCACCTAGATTAAAAAAAAAAAAAAAAAAAAATTAGTCAAAAAGCCATAGTATGAAAGTGAACAAGAAAATAATAATAGTTAGATTATAGAAAGACTTATAATAGAGGGAAAGGCATGTAGTATTACATCATTGTAATGGGACGTGCCGTCTGTATATATCTTAAAAAAAAAAAAAAATCAGTCGAAATTACCTAGTCACATTAATAGTTACCCGTTTCGACATGAGCTATACATTTGAAAATTGGCAGACACGTAGCTTTTGCCCTTTAAAAGACTGGAGAATTAAAAAAAAAATTAAAAAGCCTTAAAGCCGTTCGACACCTTTATTGTGGTTAAACGGTCATCTACGCCAAATTAATTAAACGGACTCTATCTCGAATGCAATGCTAGTACATTAAAAAGAAAGAAAAAAAACTTTATCGAGAACTTCACGGGAGGTTTTGGGGCAAAGTCCCCAACGAACGAACCGAGTAGATTATCTACAATCTCACTCTACATGACACCAGACTTTTTTTTTTAATAAGAGAGCGCTGAATGAAATATAATGCCACAATGCCATTGCAATAATCGCCAGCCATATACTTAACGTTCTACGCAGTTTTAGGGATTATCTTAATTCTGTGATTTTAAGTAACTGCCTACAAAACCTCTGTGTTCTTGACGCTAATACTTTAGGAGAGGTAATATTCCAAGAAATCCTTGCAATTAAAATAGACTTGCATGTCTCATACACGCAAAAATTGCAAAAGAAGCTTCTTAATTTTAGCTTATTACGTACATACTAATAATACTCTACAAGAAGTGGGAAAACATTTCTTTTTGTGACTTACAGCTGAGAAGAATTTCTTGAAGTGTACTCTAGCTGATAACATTTGCACGTTATTCCAATAGGCTACTATTAGTCTATTTATATCTTTATAGGCTTATATTCTACCTTCTTCAAGTAGGTCTGCAATCAATTCTGAATCTATTACAGGTAATATAGCTATATTAATCTTATTTTTAATTTAGTTCCTGCTAGCATTTAATTATTAGTAGAAGGTAATATTAATTAATAATATGAAAAACAGATAAGGGAAATATTTATTTAAACACCATCAATTTAAATGGGCATTTTAAATGGTACGTCACTATGGTACATCACTATGTACATGGTACATCACTATGAACTGTGACTGAGGTAAGTACTTATTTCCTTGATATAACTATAGTATAGCATTTACTTATTATTCTGTTGTTTTGAATGTTTATGCCTAATTTTTAACCATAAATGAGTTCATATTATTAGATAGCCTATATAATTTTATTTGTAACTTTATTACAACTTGTTACTACTTACAATTTGTATAATCTTTCGTTCACCTTTCTCATATCGGATTTTTTCAAACTTTTTCGTCTCGGTCTCTATTATTATAAGTGGAACTACTTTTGAAATTGACTGTACTTTTTAGTTAAGCAGACTTGAGATCTATGTCGAAAATTGAAAAGTATAAGTTACGTGTATAATGCCAAACAAAATCTGAATTAAAACACAAAGAACAATATTATAGAAATTGTCTGATTTATTTAAGGTCATTTTATAGTTGAATTATGTGTCATATTACATATTATGCATTATATATCATACGTCAGGCAAATTTTAGAAACGAGAATTTAGAAACGAGATCTATATACGAACCCTGTTTCCCCTACTTGAGTAATCCCTATAACATACCCGAAGAGAACTGTCAAGTATAATACAGGTTTGCTAATACAGGAGATGTTTTGTCCTAGTTAATCGCCCATATTAGTATATTATGATAGGAGAAAACACCTGCCTAAAATAAAACAGATGGGATTTCTGAGAAGGTGACAGTTTATTATAAAAATTCATAGAATTGTACATTTAAAATTGACACACAAACCGCACGTACACCCTACAGCGTAAGTATATTAAGGTCATTAATAGTATATTGCTATACTAGTTCCGTAAGCGGTGCTTACGAGGAGCTTGTGCCGAGTTTTTTCAATTTCCGAGATCCGTTATGCGCTTACAGAACGAGTATTGCATGCTATTTTTTGCACGATGATTATTTATATCAATTTAATTCTAATAATTGAGATATTAGCTGAAAATATTATGTACACAATTGAAGACGGATGTTTTATTTAAGAAAGTGATTCGCATGTGTTGGTTGTTATGGGGGCCGAATATTTGTCCTGTAAAAGTCTCCACAAACTGGGCGACCTTGGTTCCGGCTTTCGATAAAGGCTTGTATTATGATGGGTTTACTTACGGCACGTGTGCTGTTTGTAATTTTTACAGCACTGAAATTTCTTTTGTTTTCAAAGCGTGTGGGAATATCAACAATATTTGCAACACTAATTAGTTACGTCGTGCAAAAAATACTTGACGTTTATTAACATAAGCTATATAATGTGAAACATCGAGTAGGAAAATCTTAGAGATATACAATATTATTATCGGCACATAAAAATAAGTATAAACAATGCTTCCGGAACTCTGTTACATAAGTTGTTGCATTCAATATGTGAAATATATTAATAGATACGAATTAAGCCAATATTTTTTAAAGATATATATAATTTAACGAAAACGAAAATTTCAAGAAAATTGATTGAAAAAAATACTTATACTGAAGATGTTTCAAAGATCCTAGATTATGTTGTTCACATGATATTAACAAGCACACAGAAAAATAATAACTCAGATATATCTATATTTGTGGAAGTTATCAGGGAAACGGCTGTTCAGTGCATGAAACGTGGCAGCCATTTTGAAACGATAATTACCCGTAACTTTAACAGTTTGATTAATTTTGAAAATAGTATCCAATTGTAGAAATAGTCAAAAAAGGGTATGTCAGATTGCAAGACTCTAGAGCAATTCATTGCTGAGAAAAAAAAATGAAATTAACATATTTCTCAGTTTGTCCCCCTTAAAGAAAATTTCTTTTAAATATCAACAAACTTCATGTTATGTGCAATGAACTATACTCATTTTCTATAATCTCCAGGTTTCTGTAGTGTTTCAGTGCAAGTTTGTATGTTAAATGTAGTAAGGAATATGGTAATTCGAATAAACGAGCTGAATATTAATTACACCTCAAAGTGATTTGCATGCTATAACTTGTTTTTGTATCTCGCTTACATAACCATCCTACAGCATGGATAAAGTAGGCGACCATGGGTAAGCAACTATAGTATTGTTGCACTTAGTTACAGAAAGGTGTAAGTTGTAATAATATATTAATTGTGCTTCTTTTGTAATAGAACAATGGAGCTGTCAACTGGTTTAGCAATACTGGTAGTTGTGATTCTCCTCTATTTTTCACCTATATTGGTGAATTACTGGAACTTCATGAAGAAAGCTGACAAGCTGCCTACTTCTAAATATTATCCCATATTAAGACATATTTGGCATATGCTAGTACCAGCTAAACGTAAGTATCTGAAATTTTAACTTATTAATAAGGTTTTATAGTAAATCAATGTATGTTTAATATGATTAAATTTAGGCACATAGTTGTTCACAAATGTGTCAGTTTTGTACTGTCGATAGGTACAAGTCGAGAAAATATCTATGATTAGACAAATACGAAATCCGTGATAAGATAGTATTCGGTTATACCATTTTACAGTCTATAGCTTATTCTTTATAACCTATTATAGCGTATATTACTTTATAACATGGCCAAAACTGTTAAAAACGCATAAAATGTTGCAGAATTTTGATGTTTTATTTGATTAATGTAAGTTAATAAATTACAAATAAATGTTTAAGTCTACTGACTTCCAGACCTTTTTAATAACTTACAGAGAGATATTGCAGATGAATAGATTGTTTTTATGTCTCCTTGTGAGCCAATGACATCATTAGACCTGACGTTTGATATGACGTTTGAAACGATTTGTGTCTTGTTAAGACTGCTATGAAATGTTCTGCAGTATATAATTACAACAAATAATTTAGGATGTAATAATAATAACAATAATAATGTCATATTTTATATTTTTTTCTGACCGACTTAAGGCCACAAGGCCTTTCCTTCTACTCAAAAAGACAAAAATGTGTATCCAGTTATCAGTAACTTAAAATTAGAAGAGAATATGTTAAATAAAAAGTGGATTAAAAATACAATTAGGTATTTGTCTATGTATATGTGTTAGTGTTCGTGTGTGTGCATGTGTATGAGTGTGCGGAATGTCTAATTTGTGCATTGCATATACAATTACAATTAGGCCTGAGTGAAAATTAATTGAAAAAACTATTTGGAGAATCGATGTTATAAACTATAATTATGTGATATCCCTGTAATCCTATTACAAAATGAAATTTGAAATAACTTAACAAATTTAGCTAACAAAGAAGTGTAAATTTTCTAATAAAGTAACAGTTTAGTGATAATGTTAAAAATATTGAACACTTTAGCTCACAGAAAACGATTGTATTCTTGTGAAGATAAAACAGATATTTTACATACGGTGGGTAACAAATTTTATTGAGTATTGTAGGAGGTTTTCTCAGACAAAGGTCTTTAAGTGTATTACTGTAAATAAATCGTTCACAACCCCATGTATCCGGGTGAAAATTACTTCTCCCAACTATCTTCAGGAAGTCCGAAGTCACTACGTCAGTAGTGTTCAGTCACTTAGATTTCCGAAGTGACTGAACACTACTGACGTAAAATAACATTTTAGCAATGCTAATATAACCTTTGCAATACAGGTAAAAAACATTTAATTCTTCCTAATAGATTCTAATTATTACACTTGATTTAGAAGAATTAAAGTTTCTGAAAAAGATAGTTATACAATCAATGAACTATATAACATTTAAAAAAAAATTGTATAAGACGGAAGTTGTTAGGTAGTTTGTTGACAATGTACTAATGATACCTTTATTTCTGCTAATTACTTATGAAATTACTCTCTGAATATGGTTATAATCCGGGATGGAAGCATTTAACTGTGCAGATTTTAACGGCTTGTTTTTTCGACAGATAGGAACAGAAATTCAAATACCACGTAAATATGTTTCTCAGAAAGAAAAGCACGTTTTCCCTACTCTGCAACCCTACATTACATCAAAATTAATAATTTTTACGTTCTATTTTTTTCACATCAGCAGAGTAAAGAATAAAGAATACATTTTCCCTTTTAGAGTTTTCAATAAAGATGCCAGTTTTAGTGCAAATTAAATACAAAGATTAAAATGTAGACGACATAGGACGGACGATCTGGACGTGCGCTGTTGCTAATGTGAGGAGGATATTAACATAATTATTTCATTAACCAAAGACTTCACGTTGGAGAGAACTTATTCATATCCAGCGTTCTTTTTGCTGTCGATCAAGTAATTTTTGCTCAAGATGGTGAAGATGTTGATTATATGTGCAGAAAATTGCAAGAGGATTAAAAATAAATTTGAAGTTGACAGAGTACATGACATCAAACACAGATGACATAGAAATAGAAGAACTCAAAATCCAAGTTGATCATTTCAAGTATTTGGGATAGGTCGTACAACAGGATGGATCTTCAAAATCTGAAATAGATCAACGTAAATGTCCAGGAAGAAGGGCAATTGGAATATTAAACTCATTGTAATGGAGCAGTAATAACATGATAAAACAAAAGTACTTATTTACAAATCAATAGGGGAAAATATAATGCTATATGCAGCGGAAACGTGGCAGTAAAATAAGCAAAACTACGAGCCACAGAAATGTAATATTGAGGAGACCAGCAAGAAATTCAATGTATATTTACTATGTATTGTTTGGTTGGGGAAACCACACGGAAAAAAGGAAACCCTAAGGAAAAACCCATAGACTTGCCATAAAACGCTAAATAGGCTTAATTTTTATTTTAATGTTATATACTATCCCCTTCAATCTGAACTGCTATGTCTTCCACCTGTATGTTTTGTTTTATGCAATATAGTTTCTAATACATTTGGAATCTCATATGAAAACTTTAGTTCTCATTTTCATAAACATTTTAATTAGAATAAATATATCTTTCAAAGCAAAGAAGTTATCGATAACAGCTTACAATAAAGTCTTATATTCTTGCTATGTTATTATAATACTGTACTAGTGTCCATTCCAGATGTCTTGAGAGGAAAAGGTGTGATTGATAACGAATCGAAAGCTCCCGTCCTATTATTTTGGCAGCGGCCAACCTTGTTAAGACACAGCCCCTGCAACTCTTAGCCCAATTAACATTTTTTTCGCTTCACAGGTCGACAGTTCCCTTGTGATTTGTGAAAAATGTGAAAGTCTAAGATCGATGTCAGGTGAACGTAAGTTTTGGAAGTATTGTGTGTATTTGATGTTCAAAGAGATACGTTTAGTACTACCATAATTAATTTCGAAAGTATCACTTTAGTGTTATTTATTTCTATACATTTTAACGCGAGTATTGCTAGCTGGTGTACCGCGATTTTCTCCCATTACTATCACTGTTTACTTTTCTTAACTCATCTGGAGTGGATAATAATATCTTTAAACTATTGTACTAACTGATATCTCCTGAATTATTTCAGTATGGATTCCACGCTTTAAGGAAATATTGGACAGAAGTCCATCTCCTTTTATATTCTGGATGGGCCCAGTTCCAGTTTTAACCGTCTTGAAAGCAAGTCACGTCGAGGTAATTTCTGTTTTCATATAACTATAAGGACGATTGTAGAATGAAGTAGTTCTATCTTGTTTACCCACTGGATTCCTTGTTTTATTTGTTTATTTGTTACGTGATCACTTTGTTTTAAAATAACAAATTTCGCACCACGTAACGTTTCAGCTTATCCTTGTGGAAACCATAGGAAATTGTTTGAATCTATATAGAAATAAATTAAATCAGAAGAAGACGTGCGTTTATTGTATGAGACTCACCTTAACAGCCGTGAAAGGAATGCGGGTTGGGTTTGTCTGAAGAGTAACTAACGGAAGGAGAACATTTTAGGGAACGACCTAACATGCATTACAAAAACATTGACTTACCTACCGTATGCGACATTATAGTCTGCGCTCGAGAAAAGAGAAATGTGTTTGGAAGGAACATAAGCGAAGAGTGTATTAACCCCTAGCCTTCCCCCAACCACCAACACGTCTCCATACTTTTGCCCCTTCCAGAGCTGTTAAACTGAGTCCCATACAATATAACTAAGTCATGTTTGAAAACTTGTTAAATAATTATCCATTTGCAAGGGAATTGTATTTTCTCAGCTTTATAACTTTCGTCTCTGTGTGTATGTCTGTCTGTCACGATTATCTTTCCCTAAAGGCTGCAAATATATTAAAGGAAATTCACTTCCTCAATTTGTATACAGTAGAGTCCCGATAATCCGGATTAGATGAGACCGTACCTGTCCGGATCACCTCAGGTCCGGATTAAACGGAATTTGCCTTAAAATGCACATACTGCACTGTTTTAGATGGGTAAAAGCTATTTTCTTCGTAATTGTAACTTTTACTACAACTTAACTTTAGATTTAATACTGCTGTATACGCAGACCTAAGCATTAACCTACAAACTGATGAAGAATTAACAAAAAACAAAAAACAAAAAAATCTTGGTCATTAAGATAAAAATTATTTTTTTAATCCCGTCCGGTTGAAAAAGATTCTAACCTCCTTACATGTTACACTTTATATCCCTTTTTCAACTTAAAGAAACACGTAAAGACCACACTATTATAGAGTGGAACAACCAATGGCAGCACAGCGAGAACAGATACTTTTCCCGCCAGTATATTACAAAATAAAACGTAAACAATTGGTACCAAGTGATATTATGACTTTATTAGGATATTAGGATTAGGATTTTAAGGTGCGCACCTTTCTTAACGCAAATTAGAGCTCTTGTGAAAGTAACCATAGTCTCTAGTTGAGAATAGAGGAAATTTTCAAGCACCTTTTCCCCCTTTTTAGGGTCTTTATCCCCTATATCTCCACTATGCCCATAATCTGTTTTCCCCCTCCGTTTTCATTCGTAGTGTACTGCAGCTTTATAAAAAATCTTTTAAAGTGTATTTCATTCTATTATTGTCTATGGCTTTTGAGTTTAATTGATTTTTAAAATCTTATAATTATCTTTTTTCGTTTCAATATCTGAGAGCTTTAAGTAACTTTCAGTTAAGTTTTGATCAACTTGCAGTGGTAATGAGAATAATAAATCTGTCTGCTTTCAGCATACGTGGTACTAAAGGCACACCTGCCATAAAGAAAAATAATGATTAAATATTCCATTTTCTTTTTAATTTCACTGGAATTAGTCAGTGAGTGAATGTAAGTTTGTTTTAAAAAGTTTAGTAGCACCTTTTTGTCTCCTATTTTGCCTTATTTTCAGCACCTTTCTCTTTTTCCTTATAGAAATTGCACCTAAAAGTCCTAATCCTGAATTGAAGATACAGTTTTGTATAGGACGTGGACAATCTCAACAGTGCTGCGTAAATATTGAGAAAGTTAAGGATCAGTTAACCACATTATGTTTTCGTGTTCCATATACACACAAGAAAGATATAAACTCTATCCTATTGGCATCATCAGAACATTCAATACACAATTCCCCTCCATAACACGGTCTCTAATAATGTAGGGCTTCAGAAATCAGCTGTAGAAATTTAATGGTCATAAACTTTTTGAGGTAAGTTACTCGTGGTCTGTGGGGGTCTCATTTAAAATTATGGATAATTTTTTTTTTAATTGACAAACTTAGTGCCCAATATTTTACAAGGAGTGTTTGCAAGAAAATGTAGATTTAATTCTAGTCAATTCGTTGTTTAGGAAGGAATATTTACACTTTTTCAGGTAAGTATAACTCGTGGTCTAGGGGGTCTTATTTAAAAATTTGACTAATCTTTTTTTTTTTTTTATTTATTGACAAACTTAGTGCCCAATATTTTACAAGGAGTGTTTGCAAGAAAATGTAGATCTAATTCTGGTCAATTCGTTGTTTAGGAAGGAATCTTTACACTTTTTGAGGTAAGTAACTTGTGGTGTGGGGTCTCAATTAAAATTATGGATATTTTTTTGTTTTTAATTGACAAACTTAGTGCCCAATATTTTACAAGGAGCGTTTGCAAGAAAATATAGTTCTAATTCTGGTCAATTCGTTGTTTAGGCAGGAATCTTTACACTTCAGTTCAGATCATATTCAGTCAAAGCCTATTAATTATTGTAGGGGTTCAAGTCGTGCTATAATTTCATAGCTGAAAAGTCTACAAGTACCAGCAACAAAAAATTACCGTAAGTACTAAGAAAGATAGACACTCATTAACGTAAGTTTTTCTGATGTTGTATTGTACCCTATTTACAGATGCTTCTTATAGTCGCTATTATTCCTAAATATGGTTATACTTTTCTTTTCGTTTGGATAGCTAGCACAGTCTGCAGATACCAGTATGCATTTAATTTATGGCAATGCTAAAGTATATGTAGCTGGGCTCTATAGGGAAATATTACTTGGAAGGCAATAACCTCTTCTTCCCACGTCAGCGTATTTAAAAAGTGATAATTCCTTTTTTATGCGAAGTAAAATTTAAAATAACGTGACACGAATTAACAATAATTTATCTGACACGGACTCTTCATACATTTTGTGCAACTACATGAAATGTTTATCCTTTAGAAGCATAATTTTTCTCTCAAAATGTTTTTATATGGACCCTCCAAAACACATTAAATTTCATTGCTGAATTCTGAAACATTTTACATTATGTAACTAAGTTTTTATTTTTATTTCAGGTTATTCTAAGCAGCATGAAATATATTGACAAACCTTTTCATTATGAATTTCTGGAACCCTGGCTTGGGACCGGACTGCTAACCAGTACAGGTGGGTTTCTTGATAATACCTACAAATTGAAATAAAGTTAGTTGTCTTTCAATACTTCGTTATTAGTATAGGCTACATATTATTTCATTTCAGTATGTTTACAATCTTGGAAGATGACTTAAGAAATATCAGTAAATTTTATAATGCAGGCCTACAATGGAAAACAGTGAAGTCATACTAACAATCACCAGGCATTAATTATGTCAGGTTGCATGATTTCAAGTCACGACTGTAAGGTATGCGCTGGTTCCAATTGGGAAAATGAAATTTTTCATAGAAAATTCCTAGTAATATTGCAAGATATCTATATCTTAAGTAGATCTCACAATCATATCTTATAAATGGCTTCGTCTCACATCTTTCAAACTTATTTTTGTTAGTTACAACATTATAAAATCATCGTTTCTGTATTTCTCTTACTTTTTTAAATTTTTTTGTTCTGTTCCGTGCTTTTTTTCTGTGACTTACAAATCTGTTTCACATAGATGCAATTTTGAACTACAATTATGACAGTATTGGTACTCGTATAAAATGACTTACAGTCACCATTATTAAGCAGGTAGTTACATAGTTAGTTAGTTAGTTAGTTAGTTTATTTCCTTGCACAGTGTTTTTAATTACGCATATACATAAATATTTCTTAAAATTTAATGAATTTAAATGAATTAAGCACAAAATATATTATATACAATATTTTAAACGTGCTATATTTTCGACGGGATATATTCTGAACCATTCAGTTATGTGAATTTAGTTCCTCTTACTTTACAACTTCGAGAATGGCGTTGGAGATAAGCTTATTGCCATTGAATCATCTGTATTAATAAGGCAAAAAACACAATCTATTTTAACCTACGACCTTAGATTAAAGACCAAATAAACTTTTGGAGATGTCATAATAATGTAATAATAATAATACTATAATAATACAGATGCTGATGATAATAATAGTAATAATAACACAAACAACAATTTAGCTCACAGTCATTATGTCATTAACACCGTTTCTGTCTTCTACACGCTAGTCTCGGGTTCGATACTCGTAAGAAATTTAATTCATTCATAGGAATTGAATGTCCGTCCATTGTCTTATGTATGTTCCTTCTACGAAGGCTCTGTATAGTGGTAGCATGCGATACTTTATCCGAGATAACGGGCAGGAATTTTTCGGAGTAAGATATACAGGAATGGAAGAGGTATAACCGTTCAGACTTAAAGGGACAGTAGATAACATAAAACCACTTTTTGTTTTGTGACTAAGTTTATGATAGTTGAGATGCTGTAATTAGGTTGAAAGTTTCGAGGAATAGCAAAAGCACATTGCCGAAAGGCTTCTTCCGGGTGACAATGACCTCTGTCAGGCTTCAAAGTTAACCACACCGTGCATAAAACATTCTCGTCTCGACGTTTGTCTTCTGTCGACCTGTGTAGGTGTTTATTATTAAGCTAGTATTTCTTATTTAAAAGAATTATGAAGACTGCAACCTGCAGCCTATGCATACCGATTCATGCATTTTTTTAAAAATTTTATTTTATTTTTTTTAATTTCCAGTCTAATAAAGTCAAGGACAACTCTTATGCAAAATGTGGTTAGCGAAGTAATTTTGAGTCGGTAAGTTAAAACTTAAATTAAGATCTGATTACAAGTTTGCGGTCATAATGATATGATAAACGGACAAGTATCTGAGTTACTTGTACAGGTGACATTATAATGCACAATATACGTTAAACATACTACACTTTTATGAGCATATAAATAACCATCCACAGTTGGATGCAATGATTAAATCGTAAATAAGTAGCACGTTTAATGATGGCCACTTTTATAGCTTCATAAACTGGCCGCGGCGTTTTGTTACAGACGTGAATTCTAACAGTGCTCATTAAATTGAAAATTTCAGTTCATATTTAGAGACAATAAATAACTACAGTATGAATCATATTCAAACAGATTTTTTTGTTAATCTGTCAGAAAAATTACTGTATCATCTGTCTGTACTGTCATGGAGAAATCTATTAAGGTTTATTTACATTATGACATTCTTGGTCATAATCATGCCTAATTTGTATTTTAACCTAGATAAAACTGTTGAATAAATAGTTTTGTGATAAATTATCTAGAAACTTTTAAGGCCCGGGACGCAACCACACAGTGGGCTATCCCTGTGGTAGAGTGTAATGTATTACCCATATATATTTTTAATTGCTTCTTCGAACAACAAATCTTTTTTTTATCTATCAGTGTCACACTTCGCTACCTGTGCTTTCTAAACAGGGTGATTTAGGATGTCTGCAATATACTTCCTTTGGAGTTCCTGATCTAACTAAAAGGATCATTTCTTGCTGTACACAACAGTTGTTGGCTGGAGCTTTGTTTAGGAGCCTCATGAATGAGCAGACAAGTTCCAGAGGTTACATAAGCTCATTTATGGTATAAGAACAACTGAATACTAAAGGAAAAAGTAATTCAAAGAAGGCCTTCAAAGTGTCCCCCTTCGGTCCCAACGTATTCACGACACCGTCTAAACGGTAGATAATCTCCAATCAATAATAATTAATCTACCAAGATGGAACGAAATAGAGTCCTATCCAGGCCGGTAGACAAGGTCAAGTTTTCGAGGGGCAGATCAAATTCAAGAGGGGGCCGTCAGGTTTAACATGTTTATATATATATATATATATATATATATATATATATATATATATATATATATATCTCAGACTATACTCTCGAAACGTGTTTACTTTCATTAAATTTCACTTAACATCCACAATAATATTTTACAGAAATAAATATTTTAGAGTAAAAAAATTGACTGCTTTCATAATCACAGGAAAGGACGCGTTTTCATCAATAATTTACTTAACAAAATGAAAAAATGTTAACTTTAAGAATGATAAAAAAAAGTCTCCTATTCCAACTAAGTACAGTATAAACAGACGCTGTCACGTAGGCTAACCTTAAAAGACCAAATAATTTTAAAGGCAATTGGTGCAATTTACATGGAGGATCACTGAGTTACAGAGTATTTTATATATAATTCTTTCCTATAATGTTGTGTCAAGATTAAAACTGACATGAAATTCATTGTTTTCAGGAAAGAAGTGGCACAGTCACAGGAAAATGATCACCCCGACATTTCACTTCAAAATTTTGGAGAATTTTGTGGAAGTGTTTGCAGATAAAAGCAGAGTTTTAGTGGAGAAATTGGAAAAGGAAGTTGGGACAAAAGAATTCGACATTTCCCATTACATCACACTGTGCGCTCTAGACATCATATGTGGTGAGAAAACAGCTTATACCTCTTCTACCTAACGAATTCTCATAAAAAGAAAAAAAAAGTTTTATTTAGATATGGTACCCTAATTTTATTCTTCCCGTACATTTTTATGTTCGTTTATAAGTAAGTAAGTAAGTAAGTTTCACTAAACTTGAGAATAAGGTGACTGCCGTCATAACCGGGCCGTACCGAGTGGGACCAAGTCTACAATGTCGCCAATATTATGAACATGATTACAATGCGGATTGAATTCGGTAGATAAACGACTGTTGTAGCGATGTTTTATGTAAGATGTGGAGGTAAAAAAAGCTTCTGCATTAAGAATTCTAGGTCCGTGACAGGTTATGTTAGGTTAGGAACAGTCATGTTAGTTTAGCAGCAGTATTCTGCATAGCGCGGGGTTCGTGCCATGTAACGATGTTTTACAAAAGACGTGGAAAGGTAGGCCTAATAAGACTTCTAGAAGTAGTGACAGTCAAATTCTAGGTCAGTGACAGGTTATGTTAGGTTAGGAAAATTTGTATTAGTTTAGGAACAATATACTGAATAGCGCTGGGTTTATTATGTCTCACATTGAATATGACGGGAAAGTTTACCCTTGCGCCGATCGTTTCTCTTTTGTTGCCTGCGGCTCGGAGGGGCACGGTCGCTAATGGCAGTTCATGGCTGGCTACGCTATTCTGAAGGAGTTCCTTAAGTTTAAATTGTAAGGGACCGTAAAATACAAATTCAATTTCACTCTCGAAAAATAAAAAAAAAAGAAAGTTTGAGTTCGATAATGTTCTAAAGTATTCAGAAAGTTGCAAAACAAATTATACTTGCATTCGGGAGGTCTTGGGTTCAAATTCTGTGGCCGGCCTTCTTAATTTGGGTCTTTTAAAGTTTTCCCCAGTTGTAGAGGAAATGCCGAATTATATATTTACTTACAAAATTCATTCCCGCCATTTCATTCTGTATCATTAATAATTAATATCAGTTGAAAACTAACAGAAGCTATAAACACATCAACAATAAAAAACAGTTGCACATCCAATCTTGCATGGCCTACTGGTATACGCACAGAACTCCTGGAAGCTCAAAGGAGTATAAGTAAAGCTGAATAAAAAAGAATAGATCTAAGTTATTATTACTTTACATTACGATATGCAAGTTTCCAACTGAGATAAGTGTAGAAATTAAAATGAGACAAAGAAAATTATCACAAAAACAATGAATTTAACATGATGCAGACATTATTATAGGATACAATATGCTTTAAGGAGCTTACAAGATACAGAAGTAAACAAAATAATAATAATAATAATAATAATAATAATAATAATAATAAAAGGCTTAAAAGACTTATGCCAAATTTGACAGTAAATAGAAAACATCCAGTAGGCCTAGCTACAAAAACTGAGATTTCCTCACATTGGGTAAAAGTACGCAAAATCATCATGCCTTACCATATATTTTGTTATTTTGCAGGATTTATCGAGTAAGTTATACTGCTTAGGCCGAGAGCCATCAATTGATGATCACTTTGGACAACAACGATTGCCACAAAAGTGGCAAATTTATAATTAAAAAAAAAACGTTGAAATATCGAAAAGTGTCTATCACTATATGAAAAAAAAAAGCTAATGACATGTTCGCGTTCTGCTTGTTGCTTTTATATAAAACATTAATAATTTCATTAACAACGTTGTGTTATCCTTGTTCTCTTAAACATAAACAGTTGGGTAAGAAATAATTCAAAAATTATTTTCAGCTTTAATGTGGTACGATTTATAAAATAAAATAGATTTAATACCAGTTAGGGCCTACTCAACAATGTTTTATTTATAGTTCGCTTATGCCTTTCCGCTTATTTCCGCCATCTTCAGGGCATCTTCTTTTGATTCTTGGCATCCAAACCAGCCAAAGAAGATACCTGAACATGTCGGAAATACGCCGAAAGGCATAGGAGAATTGTAAAAAAAATAATAATAATAAAATAATTTGAGTTACTGGTAACAAGTATATTTTATTTTATTGATCGATTTCAGCGGTATATAACATGTATTTTAATAACGTGGTACGATTTGTTAACATTTTCGCGCTTCGTAAGTAATTACCTAGGTATAAAAACCCATAACAAGATTAACAGTTAAATAATATAAGTAACATTTAATGACAAAACATAAAAAATACATAGTAGGCGAGAGACCTAAAGATAGTTTTATTGTTATAAACAGAGCTTATTTGTTACATAAGGGAGTTATATTATAGTGATTTTTATATAGAATGTTCTTGCATCATATAGAACAAGAACATAGGTCTTAGTCCAATTTTGTTCATCAATGAATCCGACCGAGATTTTCCATCTCTACATTTTATGTACAAATATAGAAGTAATTCTTTAAAAAAATAACTGCAGTGATCGTGTCTATAAAAAGATAATGACATAGGCCTATATAAACTTTTTAGTTGACGATGGTTTAAGGGTCTAGAGACCGTGAAACGAAAAGCTATGTAAAATCTTCCCGAAACTCGCACCATAGTAACGACTATAATATATGAATCTACGTAAAATATACCGAGGCAGCTTAATTGAAAAAAATTATCAGCAGATACCACATTTATGAGGGTTGGTTTTGTCGGATGCTTAAATAAGTGACAAAACTTAGTTTCAGCCCAAGATAATTAAAATACAATATCATCTTAAAATTAGAACACACATTATGATAGGCCTATTGATGGACAATTTAATCTATTTGCAGAAACTGCTATGGGAGTAGAAATGAATGCTCAATCACAAAAGCAAAATTCGAAGTATGTGGAAGCAATACTCCAGTAAGTATTATCTGCAGTAATTTTTGGCATAATAAACAATACTTTTTGTTGCATTCAGGTACTGTTTGATAAGCTATTTTCAGTGATTTTGTTGCTCAACTTTAAACCATGCATGGTTCAAAATGTATGCCAGAGATAACATTTCAGCTTATTAGAACTAGTACAGTATGCTTCAAAGAGCTTCTAATAAAATTATTCGAGAAAAGGATAAAATAATTTCTTACAGAGAAGTTTTACTGCTCTGTAAAGGAGTAGGGCTATTACGAGTAGGATGAATATTCCATTCATACGTCGTGTGTTTGATATTGGCCAATAACGTTTAGCAATTCCTCGGATAAAGACCAATCCTGTTGGTTTATCTCATAAAATGCTTGCTATTAATACGGTTTATCTGATAAAATGTCAGCTCGTTACTGGAAATGTAGTTATCAATGTGCAGCGACTAATACGTCACATTCTGCCAGTGAACACAATAAAAACACATTATTTTATATTTATATAACTTGTTTGGAAATTGAAATAATATAAAAGTACATTGATTAAAAACACAATTTCAATCCGGTTCAAGCCAGTTCGTGTCCTTTTATTCACTAGATTCACTTTGTTTTAATGCACCATTGGTTACAACATGGTATTTCGAATCGATTCATGGATGGTTGATTCATAGTTTGCCGTGTTCTCGCAGCTATTAATTTTGTTCATATAACAAAGTAGGAAAGTAATTATTATTTGTACAACCTGTTACTTTTTATTCATGGAATAGTCTAATAAAACCAACTCGAGTTTATGAGATAAAGTCACTCCTGCTGCGCAGTCGCGAATCTATCCATATACGCGTAGGATTACCTACAATAATCTCACCTGAGTTACCAAAATTACTAATTTGACAATTGGTGTGAACTATGTGTATTAACTAGTAATAATTGTCTTTGTTAGATTTAATGAATATTATACATTTATTGTATTAACTGTATTCCTGTAACAATATTAGATTATGTCCATAGCATTATAATATGCTCTCTGACAAAATGAAACATTCATTCATTCATGCTTTCATCAATGTTGTTGGTAAAATTTTTAACTCATTTATTACACAATTTATTTTATTCAGGTCATGTTTATAGATAAGACTATCTCCCTGACTTTCAACAACAATTAATATATTGCATTCTACATTTATCGTACATTGCAGGTAGAAACATTCTCTTCATAATTTTAAGGTTTCTAAATGCTACATTTTTTTTAACAATTGCAAGAATGAACAGTGTTCTTTATTCTAGATTTCACGATAGATCTATCGTACTTACTCAATGAACATAGAAAAATAGCACAATATTTAAAATGTATAATAATGTGATTTATATTCAAATTATGATATTTTATAGCCTAATAACTCTTTTTAAAAGGTATTTTGCCGGCCTGGGTGGCGCAGCCATTGACTTTCTGTGTCTAAAGTTACAGGTTTGATTCCGTCCTTGTCGATGGCATTATGTGTGCATGAATGTGCCAGTCCCATGTCTATAGATTTAATTATTATGAAAGAACTCTTGCAAGACAAATTCCACACACCGGCGACAAACACAGAACCCCGTCGTTATATAACAATTTATACATGCAACCATATTCCCTTCTCAGAAACTTTCTCCAAACAGACCTAAAATGTTGCTTTCGTCGGTTTCAGGTTTAGTGATGTTATCATGAAACGTGTATTTTCTCCCTGGCTGTATCCAGACTTCTTGTACAACTATTCCCCAAGTGGAAGGCGTTTAATAAATTATGTCAAAGTCCTACACAAATTTTCAAACAAGGCAAGTATTATTATTATTATTATTATTATTATTATTATTATTATTATTATTATTATTATTATTATTATTATTATTATTATTATTATTATTATTATTATTATTATTATTATTATCATAATTATCATTATCATTGTCATCATCATCAGAATCATCATCATAGCTATTATTATCATCATTATTAATAGGACTCATATATTTGTTTACAGTTCATTTTGTGTAAGGTTTTTCTTTACTGTTGTAGCACTGAAATTCGATAGGCTTACCGAGTTTTCGCCAAAAATCTAGACCAGAGGTGGCCAGACTGTCGATCGTGAACTATCGGTACTGGCAGGGAATTTTTGAGTGGCTCGCGGAAAGTAGTCTCGTTTATTGTCAAATTTGGCTTCGTGAGGTTGGCTGCACTGCACTGTTGTGTAATGGTGGTTATAATTTCTTCATTAACATCTTGTTATTATTAAGTCTTAATGAAATCAATTTCCAAAGACAAGGACTTGGAAGAAATGATACATATTTTTTATGTTCAGGCATTTTTTCAAGAAAGCGTGAGTTGTGGGAAAAGAACGTTATCAGAGTTGAAGTCAAACACATTCCCTGCTTGAAAGACAGATTTGAAAAATAGGATTCTTGACAATCCTATTGTAGCAAAAAGGATGTAGAAATTATAGCAAGCTTGAAATGCTTTCAGAATTAAAAAAAAAAATTACTTCTGGCACAGTTCATCACAGTACCTGCTGTGGGCACTGACGATGAAGAATTTTCGACGTGCATTATGCAATACTTCGAAGGTGGTCTGGCAGTAGAAAAGGAAATTATCACTTTTCAAAATGATCTGCCTTTGAACTCTTATCTCAAACCCAGAATCTGTTTCACCAAATTTATTTCAAGGAAAAGCATCTTGTTTTGTTTCGTATTGCTCTTCGAGTGATGACGTTGTTCAGCTCTATCTATCTGTGAATTCTCATTTTCGAACATGAATTTTTTTTTAAATGTTCAGAAACAGACGTACACCTATTGGACAACTGCATTCAAATGGCTGTGACTAACTATTTATTCAATACTGAAAAAATTGTATATTCATTTTCTAAATGGTAAGTCAACTGGTTAAGTTAATATGAATCAAAATTAAGTAAATCTGGTGCGGCCCTGAAGGCAACCCTGTCTAAATAAATTTGGCTCCCAGTTCACCTAAATTTGGACAAGCTTGGTGTAGACTATTTCGTTTTGTAACTTATTTCGGCAGAGATAGCATCGAGGATTCACTTGTGATGGTGATATATTTTTTCATTCATTCATTCATTCATAAATGGCACAATTTTGTCAAAGTCTAGTACACTAATTTTAGATATATTCTCCACTGTTCCACTGATTTATTATTTTAAATTAGTTTTTAAAGTTATATCAATGAACCTAATAATAATTTATTTTCGTTTTAGGTTATTCAGGAGAAAAAGCAGCAACATAATAGAAATAAGGCTTCTACAGTGAATGAAAAGGATGAAATACTTGGTACGTTCATTATCTCATTAGACCTGTATTAAACTATAAGGAGGGCACTGCCGATGTTTATGCATATTTTAAGAGAAACTAACCAGAATAAGAAGTTCAACATAAAAGAGTTGATTGAAAAGTTTCAAGACAGATTTTTATTTTAATTCCCAGTATGCACATTCACTAGGGATAGAGTACTATCACTAGTTACTGGATGCCTTCACCACCCCAGTCATTTTTTAGAAAGTCAATTTAATTTTAAAATATCAACAAGCCATATTTGAATTTAGAAAATAAAAGAACAAAGTAGAACATTCATTTATTTCATTGCACAAGCGTGCTTCATGGTATTAGGAGTTGCAAAATACACTTTTCTGTTTGCAAAAGCATCTCAAAGTCTGACACTTTTGTTGGCGGTTACATTTCAAGAATCCCTGATCACTTCCCGTCGACTGAGTCGTCGCAATTGTCCTCAAGGCAACAATTTTCTCTGTTGATAAATCAATCGCATTTTTCTGTTTATGACGGTACAATATAATTATACAGTGTGTTTCATGTACGAGTTGGCCAATCATGCGGGTTTCTGCGTCGCGGCGGCTACAGCTCTAACTCTCGAGCGGTCGGGTGAAATATCTACGCAAATAAAGCCGCTAACGGTGTAATGATTCCGGTTGTCACGATTACAGTTAAAATTACAATGAAAATAACCACGTACTTTATCATAATATATGTTGGAAATGCCCTTCTCTTGCATCCACACAACACTGGCACCATTTTAAGAAATTTTCTTCCACGCGTTTAAGTTCAGCTTCCGAGATGGAGTTAATTTCCCTTTCAGTTATGTAGATATTTCACCCGAACATGAACTTGGAAAATAGTGTATAGGTGAAACCTCCATAGTACATTAGAAGAACTTAAAGATAATATCACGACCCAGAAACCAGCATGATTGACCAACTCGTACGTGAAACACACTGTATTATGTCTGTTCCTAAACCTAAGCCATGTACTATCAAATACCACGACGCCTGCGCACATGTCAATAGGCTGAAAAATTGTATTGTGCGCATACGTCGCGCAGCGAAACTGAAAACGGGCGCATTCGTTGCGGTAAATGACAGTAGGCTACATAAATTGACTTTGGGAAGAAACCTATAACTGGGGCTTCTCCGTTCCAGTCTCAGATGTAAATAGAACTTAACTGTTTCAACTATAGCTGCTCTGCTATATTCACTCACATTCATTCTTGCTGCTAGTTTGCACTGCAATTCTACTTCAATTCGATTAAATTATCGAATCTACTGCAGTGAGAAAAATAGCCAAATGACGACAATAATATAATTCATGTCGAAGCCGGAAGTCCACTTTAATCTACAATTTTAATTCATATTATTCTTAGTGCTGAAGTTGGGCCTTAATGGGCAGGAACACCTCTCCGGCAAAGTAAAAATATACTCTTTATCATTCCAGCATAAATGCAGGGAGGAAAAGAGTACAAATGAAATCGGCATATATTCTGACAACACTTTTAAAATAAAAAAAAATCCATTATTAAGGTCATGATCTCCTGTTCTTGAGCGACAGTTGCCTTGCTTGGGTGGTTGCTGTAGATTCAATGCGTACGTGATGAAGTTGGTTGCATTTGTTGATGTTATGTAATTTCTATGCGATTAATTTAAAAAGGCAATTTGACTATAAAGTTTAGTATCATAAAATGAAAAATAAATAAATAGCTGCCATTAAATTTATGGGTTCCCCTATAATAAAATTTCAAACTTCAGCACTGATAATTCTTTAATCATAATTATATGTATGACGCAGGCAAATTGTGAATTCAGTCCATTTTACAAAATGCCCAGGGTTTCTACAAAATGCCGGCATATTATTATTGAAATATCCATTCTGTAATTTGACTGGTTACCCTTTAGACCCTTCCCGTGGTGGACCCTTTCAGAGGGCGGTGGATCTACGATTCAAAAAGGTACCTCTGGGTGATATGTGACCCACTCCCTAGTATGGTGGGGATAATGTTTTTATATAATCCTGCTCAATAATATATATTAATTTTATACCGAAAATATGGAATGTTTAGTAAGCAAAGAAATAAAACTAAGCAATTTATTTTTAAATTAAACTTATATTGTCCGAGTTACCTGACTTGTTTATATTAGAGATGGGTCGAAACCTGAATCTTAAGACAGATATATAAGCATTCATGAGCCACAGATTATTGTCTCTGTTGGACACTACATTATAATATTATAGGAGAAAAATTTCTCCGGCACTGGGACTTGAACCCAGGACCTTTGGCTATTCGCGCCAATGCTCTACCAACTGAGCTAAGCCGGAGCTCAATTCGCAGAAGAGAAGTTCCATCTGGCGCTGCGAATTGAGCTCCGGCTTAGCTCAGTTGGTAGAGCATTGGCGCGAATAGCCAAAGGTCCTGGGTTCAAGTCCCAGTGGCGGAGGAATTTTTCTCCTATAATATTATCTGAATCTTAAGACCTCGAAGCTTGAGTTCGAAACGTTTATTAAATGCTCAAAAGGTTCGGAACTTTCGAAATCCGGATCTCCCGAAACCCTATGAGTATGACTAATATGATTGTAGGCTAGCCTTATACCGAATTTCGATGTCCCAGAACTAATGTGAAAACAAAACAGGCTAAATCATTTGGAAAATAAATTTTACAGTGGGGTTTATAACCCATTTGCAATAAAGTTTGTAGTTTGAAAGACTTGTAAGTGTCCACTGTACTGTAGTGTATTGAATGGACTGTATTAATTATTTATGCATTCATTTATTATTATTAAATTATTGTTGTTGTTTGATTGTTGTGTTTGTCGAAGGGTTGCTTTTTAAATAGTTTCCGGGACACTTTTTATCTCCATCCCTGCAATATATATTTAAATACAGATTATTTGCGGAGGATCTCAGCATTCTATAGGCTACAAATTACTTGAGAGGTCCATTCCATTTCTGTAGTAAGGATAAATTTAATTTAATTTTGGTAATGAGATTCATGTAAATAGAAAGGAGATTTTAATAACGCATGCAGTGTGAGATTTGACCCTGCACAAGTACCTGATTGCTGTTTGGGATAGGCCCATTTAACGATTGGCTGTCAATCATTTGCCGTCATAAGCTAGCTATCGGTGGGCTATATTACAGCAGTTGAAATGTATTTTCGGTAAGGAACATCAGTGATACAGGCACATATAGTCCATTCCACCACTGATTCTTCGGATGACATGGAAAGGATTTCCCATTTTCCATCAAGTCCCTAAACAAGAGAGAAGGTGAGTGAATCTGCCCTTCTCTCTCAAAAATCCTTGCCAAGTAAAATCTCACAGACTTCAGTAATACAAACTGTATAGACACTCCCATTTAAGATTAATTCTAACAACTCCACCAGCCAATAATCCCTTCAGATAAATGTGAATTTGAGGTTTTTGTATGAATTTATCTGTTTAATAATCCACATGTATAAAAGCTGCAACTTTAATTTCTGATATTAAGCTCACCCGTTTCTTATGTAGGCAGTAGAAAGAAAATGGCCTTCTTGGACCTTCTGTTGGAAGAGGAATCACTGACAGACGAAGAGATTCGGGAAGAAGTGGACACATTTATGTTTGAGGTATGTTACGAAAATACTGTTTACACTAGGTTTTGTATCAGTAAAACCTTCAGACTTATTATAAAAAAATCTGA
The DNA here is from genome assembly GCA_964059195.1 of Ectobius pallidus. Lineage (NCBI taxonomy): Eukaryota > Metazoa > Arthropoda > Insecta > Blattodea > Ectobiidae > Ectobius > Ectobius pallidus. The sequence continues at coordinate 92,324,444 of CAXKWD010000002.1, forward strand.
TGTGAAACTCACATAATTTCCTCTGCCCAAATAAAAGTTTGCCTCTTTGTATATTATGTATGACATTCTCTTCATGTAAGTTTGATGTGACAATGAAGAGAATACCGTTACCACATCGTATCACATCCCCGAAGGATTCAAAACCCAAACAAAACCTGATTAATGCACTTGCGTAACTTTCTTTACTCTAAATGTGGCCAGTACATCTTTCTTTCTTCATATTCCGATATAGATTAAGAGGCCATTTTGCAAACAGCTGTTCGTCATATTCAGCTGTTTGAACCTGATGCTAAACTTTGTTTACCAATAGAGATTGAGTTTCTGCAAACAGTGGATGGCTTATAACTACCCTTCAAAGAATTTTTTCGATGTTTATTTTGAATAAAAGTTTTAGCTCTTGGTTTAAACATCCCATGTACAAAATTTAAACAAAAGCTATTTTGTTTTCGAGAAAATCGCGAAAAACGAATTTTAAAACAACGTGAAGTCCCCTTAAAAATAAGTAGTGTCACATCCTCAAACAGTACCTAACCCAAATACAATATTTTGTTTTCATACGATTTTCCCTTCTGGAGCTAGGCTGTTCACAGGCACACACATACGACACACACACATACATGTTTCTGAAAATAAAATTTTTGGATTCACAGGACCTCAAATCGTGTAAGTTTACATATGTAAAAAAACTCGACATATTTTTTCGAATTTGGGGGTCGAACACAATAGGCCTACTTACTCTACCTATAGTAGCCTACCTATGGTAAGGGTCGAGGAAATAAAAATGTGAATGTAAAATAATTTCTTTCCAATAGAAGACAAAACCAATTAATATTTTGTTAAGAACGCAATACTTTGACACTATAAATAGTTTTCATGCATTTTAGAGGAATCTATTCCATTTTCCTTTCAATAATTACCAGGCCCTGTCTGGTTATGGGCCTGTTTGAAAATCCGGGGACGAAAACGACTGTGTACCAAGCAAGATGATACCATGGTGGATTACCATTGCTTTCCATGGGCCTTGACTGGAAACTTGTAAAAATGATCTCATTTTATTGTTTTAAAAAAGTGTTGCAATTAGTACAAATAAAGCATAAACAAACATAATTTGTAATTTTTGTATTTTATTCATTTCTACAAGGTTTTACTCGTTATTAAAGAAAATTTTATTATAATTTAAAAATAAAACAATATCTCTATATCTTAAGGGATGACATCTTTGGATTTTAATTAGAAAAACGCCAGCAAAGCGTAATTCTGTAAAATTTTATGACATTTTGGTGCAGGGAATGGTGTTGCTAACGCCATATTTTCAGTTTCGAGCCCTTTAAACCGCCAGTTCATACAAACTTGGATCGATATATATTTTTTTTTTTCCAGTTTCAATTGTCATGTTATATAGTCAATTAGTCAAATTAAATCTACCATCTCCTTACAAAAATAGAGATATTTCTTCACATGTACTTCACAATAGACTATATGAAAACAAAATTGAAAATAATATTTGTTGTATAGATTTTAATTACATTTTTAGTATTTAGTATCATTTTTTTCCGAACTATTTCATGTGTAAAACATTTTTAAAACAAGAAGTACAATAGGATAAAAATATGTACAATTGTAATGCAAGTTTCGAAGAAACATAAATTCTGGTTCATATTTTAATATTTCTCGATGGAGATAGATTTAAATTTTTATTAAAAATCAGTTAAATTATTTTATATCTTGAAAAAATAAAGATATTATACTGAAATTTGAAACTATAATCTGTGTGAAGGCTTTAGTTAAGTAAGTAAAATGTCAATATTATTGAACAAATAATTTAGAAAATTATTCTAAACTTTTCGATCATCCCACAAATTATTTTGCACAAGAAGACTGTGATCACGAGATTTTAAGAAAAAAATCGTTAACTAATTCTCATGACTGCCTTCGTATTTTCAGGGCCACGATACTACCACGGCTGGAATCAGCTGGGCACTCCAAATGTTAGCATCGCGTCCGGATGTTCAGGTACTGCAAGGATTCCAATGCAAGATGAAATTATGATTATATTAGTGATCAGCAGGCTTTAAAACTTAGTGCCCGATCGAATATGTTAACAGCAACCGTACCGTACAGACTTTGCTCGGCGTATGCCCTAGCTACCATATGCTAGTTCACGTGATAGTAAACAAACCGAAATACAGATATAGGAAGACCACAAAATAACTTCTCATTATCTAAACTCACATTACAAGCATGCAAAACGATACTTTCTCCTGTTTGTGTATAATAGTCCCTCCCAAATGTTTCAATATATGTTTGCGTTTTAGAACACTTTACTTTCGGCATGCCGAACACGTATAAACACGCACAATGACAAGGTACACTGTTGACCAATTTGAGAGGCACCGTACCACAAGCGCATTCACTTCTCAGTACTGCTATCAGCTACTGTCTTATCAGCCTACGCAATCAACCCCCACCCCCTATACTCAGGTTGTTGGTAACCGGAATCAACTCCCTCTGTGTGTTCGGGCACTAAGTTTTAAAGCCTGGTGATCAGCAGATCTATATTTGACAATATCTGATGAAGTTTACACATTAAAGAAATTAGTGCTGGCTATCTGTCAGTGCGACCGGGAACTGGGACTAGACCATTTCATGTGGAATATGCTTTTAAACAAAATAGGGTAAGGTTAGGTTTTATCGGGTACTTACGTTTCCCTTACCATGTACTGCTCCATCGCTTGCTCCATAAGCTTTGTCAAATGCGGTCATTGATTTCAGTTCCTGGTATTACAAATCGTAGGCAATGAGTATTGTGGCTACTATTAAATGATAAAATAATGCTATATTGACTGTTTCTCAGTTATATATACTTAATGTGATAATCAGTCTTCATTTCACTCATTTAACATAAAGGAACAAGTCACCATACACCCAATTAGGCTAAATCAGCTATTAATTTATGAATTACTGTTTGTTTTTCAGGAAAAGGTTTACGAAGAAATTGAAAGTGTTTTTGAAGGATCGGACCGAATACCAAGCACAAAGGATTTGAATGAGTTGAAGTATCTAGAAAGAGTTATTAAAGAAACTCTCCGGCTATATCCCAGTGTACCTGTATTTGGGAGAGAACTTAAGGAAGATGTTGTTATAGGTGGGCATCCTCTTTTTATAATCTACAATCCGTCTAACTAATCGAAATTATATTTGTACTAAATAATCTGCCTGTTTATTTCAGATGGCGTAAAATACTCTGCGGGTGTGAAGGTAGCACTCATTCCATTTTTTATTCATCGTATGGCTGATAATTTTCCAGATCCCGAAACATTTAACCCAGATAATTTCTTACCAGAAAGAGTTTTGAACAGACATCCTTATGCTTATGTACCTTTCAGCGCTGGTCCAAGAAACTGCATAGGACAGAAATTCGCTCTTCTGGAGGAGAAAATGGTGGTAACTTACATAATTCGCAACTACAAACTGGAGGCTACAAGAGACATCCCAGCTCCAGTACCTCTTCTTGTACTGAGACCAGACACTGGTATTTATGTAAAAATAACACCAAGAAATCCTTTAAAATAAGAGGAAATCTATAAAATCTGCTGCTGTTAGGCAATATGTTGTTGAGGAAGGAAATCCGGTTAAACCTACAGGCCTATTTCATAAATGACTTTTTAAAAGTAAACATGTTGTATATAAAATGGTATGAATGTCCTTATTTAGGATCAGTGAATCTGAATTTTGACTTTCTGACTAACGGTGATAAATAATTCGCTGAAGCCTATTGCGTGGCCTTCGTAGGGCAGCCATCAGCATACTATGTTCCATTTCGTAAGTGATCTGTTTTACTGGCTGACTGATTTTGGAACAATCAATGAATGCTGATTTTAGACCGACATGATAAGAGATGGAATAGCAATTAATGTGTATTCACGCCTTTGTGCAGCCCTTATGAAAGAAAGTGTTTTCCCATCCTTATCACTGGCCAGTCGTGCGTAATAATGGTAGACCCATTAAAATACACTACTTGATTGGAATGCGTTACGACAGAACTGACGATGCAGCCAACTGATGACACAGTAAGATACAAATACTGAAATAAAAGAGCAGTTCAAATTTAGGAATTTAATTGACTCGACTATAATTCTATTTGCATCTGTATAAATACAAAATAAATTAAATCAATTTTGTATCCCTTTATATAACAAGGTACTGGAAAACCGGACTTTCGACATCCGACCGAACACCATGGTTTTTATTTATAAGCCGAACTGTTCGGTCCAAAACCGGACAGTAACCCTACCCGTTAGATACGGTTAACCTTTAATACAATGATCAGCTGCTTTCATACATACAGCAGTGGCGTAGGGAATGGGGGGGGGGGGAGTCCGGACCCCCCCCCCCGAAATCAAAACCTAAAATTATATTTTTGTATTAAATTAGTGCTGTAGTTTTTTAAGCTCCATTTTGTGTAATATTTGGTTATTTCATTTAATAATAAAATACTGAACTTGTAAAAGTAGGCCTATTATTTCCACTGTTCCAAGTGCTATTTAACTTTTCTTATAAATGGTAATAAGTAGTATAACTTAGGTAACGATTGCTTGTTTAATTTGGCACATCTTAGAACTCCCGGACCCCCCTTTCTTAGAGGTATTCCACACCCCCCGGCACTTTCGACCCTCCAAGAAATTAGGCTATTTTCTGGAGACGCCACTGACATACAGTACGTATTAAATGTGCGTTTATATGGGTGTATGAGTGTATACATAGATGGATTATGCGAACTTTTTAAATTTTCAATCTCTGGACAGAAGGTGTGCACATTCTACAGATTTGTAGGCTTAATCAGAGACAACACACTGCCTAATACTGAGATTTAAAAGAAAAAAACCCTATCAGAAAACGTTCCAATGTTCATCACAAAGTATTGTATGACTCTTTCTAAGCATAACTGTATCTTGTCTGTACGTGATACATCTTAATTTATTAACACGGCCATAGTACACAATCAATTACGTTTTTCTGGCAACTTAGCCTATTGCTACGGGTAGTTATCCACATGTATGTGACCGCTATATTAATTGTAAGAGACTGCAACTCCCTTGGAATATGAGATCAATATGAGAATATATGACGAACAAGCTCGCAAATTGTTAGGACTGGAGACTAAGTATGGTTGTGATGAATACTTATTTTGCTTTCTTAACTTCTATATCCTTCTCGTATTAGGCATATAACGGAAGCGTTGTTTTCTTAATGGAAAATTGAGTTAGTTCAATGAGAATTAAACAGTACTTGAATCTGTCCTCTCTATTATTTCCAAATGCATCTCTTCGACTATTACATCTAATTCTATGAGACTTGGATACTATGATAGTAACATTATGAAAAATGAAGCGATGAGATTAAAAAAGGTAGAGAATAATATTTATCGAAGAAAACCTGATTTATTGGACTCTTGTATTCGGATCATATGAATGTACCAGGTGGCCGTTTTGAATGAATTAGAACACAGATGTAGGAAATGATACAAAATCTTATTTATGTAATAGATAACGTATGTATAAATAACATAGAAAACTAAATGAAGTTTAATATATTAATATATTATTTCTGTAATAGATAATGTATGTATAAAATCACATAGAAAACTAAATGAAGTTTAATATAGTAATATATTATTTATGTAGTAGATAATGCATGTATAAAATCACATAGAAAACTAAATGAAGTTTAATATATTATTTATGTAATAGATAATGTATGTATAAATTCACATAGAAAACTAAATAAAGTTTAATATTAGGCCTATCTGTATACAAACATAAACTGAATGAAATGAGATTCTCCTGATTAGCAATCCATTACCCTTTACCATATAATGTACGACTGATTTAATTAATTAGGAAGTAAGACACGTGATATGCTGCCCAACTTGTAGAAGTTCCTTGGCTCTGACTGTACGTCATATTACTCCATAATCCTAGTTCCACAGGCCTTCCCAGTTTCCTCATTCGGAATCAAACTGAGTAATATTCAGACTCCCAGTAAAGCGAGCAATGCTAGCGGTTCGTACACCATCCTCAGTACCAACAAGGAAACGCAGGTCTGCTACAGTGTGTCCCACGCAAGAGTTGGCCAATGACGCGGGTTCCAGCGGCGGGGCGGGCACAGCTCCAACTCCCGAGCGATCGGGTGAAATGTCTACGCTAATGAAGCCGCGATCGGTGTTATGATTCAGGTTCTCACATTTACAGTTAAAATTACAATGAAAATAAACACGTACCTCATCACAAGAGTTGTTGGAAATGTTCTCCTCTCGCATCCACACAACACTGACACCATTTTAGGAAATTTTCTTTCACGCGCATAAGTTCAGCTTCCGAGACAGAGTTTATTTCTCTTGTGATAGGCCTATGTGATATTGTCTTTAAGTTCTTCTAACAGTATGTGAATATTATTTATGGAGAAACTTGAAAAATGAAGTGTATAGGTCAACTCCCGTACATTACAAAGGAAACTGCTGAAATATCTGGCAATACTGGACGTGTGTCGTTGAACTGCCACGACCTTGACTGTGTCAACAAAGCAGGTCAGTATTCCTTCTGCTTGTGTCTGTGTAGATTTGTTGTTACAATGCCACGAGATAGGCATACGTATACAATAGAACAGAGGATATTTATGTACGATTCGTATGTGATTGCATCATCTTGCAAGGCCGCAAGACGTCGGTTTTTAGAAAAATTCCCAGGTGTACGTCCTCCAAGCAGAGAAGCCGTGCGAAAACTTGTAAGTAAACTTCGGGAAACGGGTTCGATTCTCGATAGGAAACGAGAGACCAAGCGGCGCGTACTTACTGAAGAGAAATTAATTCTATCTCGGAAGCTGAACTTATGCGCGTGAAAGAAAATTTCTTAAAAAGGTTCCAGTGTTGTGTGGATGCAAGAGGAGAACATCTCCAACATCTCTTGTGATGAGGTACGTGGTTATTTTCATTGTAATTCCAACTGTAAATGTGAAAACCTGAATCATAATGCCATTAGCGGCTTTATTAGCGTAGATATTTCACCCGCTCGCTCGGGAGTTGGAGCTGTGCCCGCCGCGCCGCAGGAACCCGCGTCATTGGCCAACTCTTGCGTGGGACACACTGTACAAACTATCTGTGTTCGCCGGGAAGAGACCAGACGACTTTGAGTTGATGTACGCAGTGCAACCTACAGCGATATCCAGAGCTTTCATGTTATGTGTGGAGGACAGCCTGATAAAACAACTGCCTGGTCAGAACAATCTCCTGGTAATCATATTGTGCCTACCGTTGCTTGCATTGTTATTCTGCTATATGGCTAGTATAAATAATATTAAGAGAGGTCGAAAGATCCCCAATATTGTCTCCAATGTACGACTACAAACACCGGTACATCGGTGTTTAGTCGGCCATCCAGCACATTATAACACCAGTTTCATGCAATTGTGTTCTGAACTTGTAGACCAACATTCTTAACTACATTTATACAGATGGGTCACGTTACATTGATTGTGAAACTTAATAAGTTATGGTGGGATGTGCTTTTGTGGTTTATGATAATAGTGTTTCTGAGATTTATTCTGTTTTATATAAACTATCATCACACTGAACTGTGTTTCAAGCGGAATTGTTCACCATAAAAGAAGCTGTTAAATGGTGCATTGATAGCAGCAGTAGTGCTTGCATAAACAGTGACTCACAATCTGCTTTAGAAGCCGTAGATGCACTAGCCACTGACATTAGACATGTATAAATACAAGCACAGTTGATATTTGTTTAACCTGGGTCCGAGGTCACATGGGAAATATAGGAAATGAGAAAGCAGATGAATTAACTAAGTTAGGTGCTTCTTCAAATGTCAAAATTTACTATAGTTATGCCCTCTATCCTTAATTGAGAAAACATTAAGAGAACATTTGCACGGCCAATGGGATCGGATTTTTCAAGAAACTAATAACGGCAGCACAGCGAAAGATTTGTTTTTTTTTCCAAGAGTGCAAGATAGAATAGCTTGTATACTTTTGATTCCAAACTGTATTATGACTCAATTCTTAACAGGGCATGGGAAATTTGGTGAATACTTACTTAGATTTACAATTTCTAGATCTGCGAATTGTAAATGTAAAGAGGAAAACCATTCTGTTATGCATCTCTATTTCACTGTCCATTAATTACGCATTATCGTTATCAGTTAATATTATAAGGGGGAGTCCGAAAATAAGTTTCCCCTGGCGACTTTGTTCAGAGGTGTGGATGAAAGACAAAAAATTTAATGAGACAATAAAGATAAGATGTACCTTTATTTTTCCACATAATTACCATGTACATTGAGACATTTGCCATACCACTATAGAAGCTTGAAATAGCCCTCAAGAAAAAATCAGTGCTTTGCATACGGAAGAAGCGTCGAAATTGAAGGAGGCGATTCGGAAAAAGCGGTCTGGCCTTCTCCAATATGGCGTTCTGTTGTTGGATGACAATGCGAGACCACACTCGGCGACGGCAACGCAAAACCATATTGCAACTCTTGGTTGGGAGCGCCTAGCCCAGGGTCGGGACGCAAGGCACTGAAGGCGCGAAATTACCCTCCCTCTCGTCCCCACTACTCTATTTCAGCAGCGAGGTAATGACAACTAAACCGGTTGACTCAGGGACTAGTCGCGTAGTAGCAATCCTTTTCAGTGCTGGCTTGTGTGCAACATGAGTGAACGACGAGTATTTAATCGGGACTGGGAGAACAAGTTTTGTTTTTGTTCTTCAAGATGATAAAGCACAGTGTTTGGTATGTCCTACAATTATTGGCTGCATTACAAGTGTTACCATAAGGAGGCATTTCAATGCGGCTCATGCTGGAACCTATGGCGAAGACAAATTGTCAGGTGAAGCACGTGAGAAATCTTTAGAAGAGTTGAAAGAAAAACATGCAGGTAAGAGTGACTCAATTTTACCTCAGTCACATAGTGCAACAAATGCTTTGCGTGCTAATTACAGAATCGCACACCATATTGCATCGAAATCATTTTCTGATGGAGAGTATATTAAAACATGTTTGCTTATAGCAGTAGAAGATCTTTCTCCAAAATTAATAGAAGCTTTTAAAGCTATCAGTTTGTCACGAGGTACTATTACCAACATAATTCTTGATCTAGACAAATGCTTGGAGAAATGATTGATAGACAAAATAAGGAACATTGTTCATTTTCCCTTGCCATGGACGAAACTACTGATAATAAAGATACTGCTCAACTTGCTTTGTTTATAAGACGTGCACATACAGAATTAACCTGTGATCGACACTGGACACTTATCCAATGAAAGGTCACACACGCGATGAAGATATTTTTGAGTCAGTGATGAAGGTATTTTTGAGTCAGTGATGAAGATAGCGTCAAAGTTTAAGCTTGAATTTGACAAGTTGAACTGCGTAACTACAGATGGGGCTCCAGCAATGATGGGAACAGGAATGGGTCTAATAAAGAGACTGCAAACATTCCTTTGTAAAAATGGATTTTCCTCTAAAAGCTTTGAAGCCATTCACTGCATTATTCACAGAGAAGCACTGTGTGCAAAATCAGCAACTTCGAATAATGTAATGTATACCTGTGTTAAGATTGTAAATCTAATCAGAGCGCATGCACTGCGGCATAGTTTCAAGAATTTGTTATACTCTCAGATTCCGAATACTTGGATTTGCCATACTTCTGCCAGATAAAATGGCTAAGCAGAGCCAAAATGTTGCAAAGAATGTTTGATCTACGGCAGGGTCGGGAACGAAGGCACTGAAGGCGCGAAGTTACCCTCCCTCTCGTCCCCACTACTCTATTTCAGCAGCGAGGTAATGACAACTAAACCGGTTGACTCAGTGACTAGTCGCGTGCCAGTAATCCTGTTCAGTGCTGGCTTGTGTGCAACATGAATGAACGCAGAGTATCTAATCGGGACTGGGAGAACAAGTGTTTTTTCTTCAAGATGATAAAGCACAGGGTTCGATATGTCCTACTATTATTGACTACATTACAAGCTTTACCATCAGGAGGAATTTCAATTCGGCTCATGTTGGAACCTAAGGCGAGGTTCTATTACCAACAGAATTGTTGATCTGGCAAAAGTTTGGAGAAACGGTTGATAGACATTGTTCATTTTCCCTTGCCATGTACGAAACTACTGAAAATAAAGATACTGCTCAACTTGCTGTGTTTATAAGACGTGTAGGTACAGAATTAGCTGTGATCGAGGAGCTGCTGGACATTTATTCAATGAAAGATCACGCACGCGGTGAAGATATTTCTGAGGCAGTGATGATGATAGCGTGAAAGTTGAAGCTTGAATGGGACAAGTTGTCTGCATAGCTACAGATGGGGCTCCAGCAATGGTGGGAACAGAAATGGGTCTAATAGTGAGACTGCGAAAATTCCTTTGTAAAAATGGATTTTCCTCAAATAGCTTTGTAGCCATTCACTGCATTATTCACAGGGAAGCACTGTGTGCAAAATCAACTACTTTGAATAACGAAATGGATGTCTGTGTTAAGATTGTGAATATAATTAGAACGCATGCTCTGCGGCATAGACAATTTCAGGAAATGATGATACTCACAGATTCCAAATACTTAGATTTACCATACTTCTGCCAGGTAAGATGGCTAACCAGAGGCAAAATGTTGCAAAGAATGTTTGATCTACGGAAATACATACTTTCCTAGCAACCAAAAGGATTGCATTTCCAGAACTTAAAGATATTTTTTGTTTGTGATTTAGCGTTCTTAAGCAATTAAACGGTTCACGTAAATGAACTTAACTTTTGTTTACAAGTTAAACACAACAAGATTGTACATTTAGGTTTTAACAGACTGTGTGAAAACATTCAATCAGAAATTAAATATGTGGCGAGCCAAATAGAAGAGAATAAATTGCACCATTTCCCATCCTTAAAATCGGTTATGAAAGATGAATTGCTTGATATGAAAGAAAAATATATGGCACTATTACAGGATTTATCAGGAGCATTCTCAGATAAATTTGTAGTCGTGCAAGCGATAGACAATGACTGCAGGCTTTTCGAAAATCCATTTACATTATGATCCTTTGGTGGGCCATGACGAACTGTAATTGGAATCAATTAACCTTCAAAGCAGCACACCATTGCGCAGTTCAGGAAAACTTGGTTTGGATTTACACACTTCACTGCCGAAAACATTTCCCAAGCTGCGCCTTTTTGCAAGTAAATTATTGGCCATGTTTGGTACTAATTATCAATTTGAACAACTTTTCAGCCTATTGACCTTGAACAAGAGCTTGCTGGGCAGTCACATTTCTGATGGATATCTACGATGTGTTCTATGTTTAAGTTCATTGAGTTTGTAGTAGGATATTAAAAAGATAATATCTGCAAAGAGACTAAAAAGATGCCAACTGTCTAAATTAACACAGTGCCATTAAGAATACGCCAATAATGTACGTTTAAATAATTTCACTACACTATTCAGCTAAATTGTGACGTTTATTTTGAGAATTGCGGTGTAGAAATCACTTAAATACAACTAGTAACATACGGGAAATAAGTAGAATTAATTAATAAATAATGTTAATTATATAGACCTGCTTTTCTAAGCTCAAGGCTTGGTTAGAATATTAGAACTGTGCTTCAACGTTGCCATTGCGTCTTTCCTCATGGTACCTAGTTGTCCCATTACCTTTCTTTGTGCCTTCCTAGCCAACTCTTCAGCAGTTCAAGAAATATTCATTTCATTACTTAAAAGATATCTCATCCAATATCCGAGGTACCGCCACTGTAGCATGCGTCACGAGTCTGCCTACCTCTCAGGTAGAAGGAATGGGGATGGGGCGAGTGTAGGGGTAGAGCACTTCTCACTCTCAGTGCATTGCTTGCCAAGCCTGATCTACGGAAATAAATTCATACTTTCCTAGCAACGGAAGGGAGTGCAGTTCCAGAACTTAAAGATGATCTTTTCGTTAGCGATTTAGCGTTCCTAAGCGATTTAGCGGTTCACGTTAATGAACTTAGCCTTTGTTTACAAGATAGCTATATAGGCTACATATGCATCCATGTACCACAAATTGTCTCTGTTGGATATTACCTGCTTTTGTGAACTGAAGGCTTGGCTAGATTATGAGAACTGTGCTTCAACGTTGTCATTGCGTCTTTCCTCGTGGTCCCTAGTTGTCCCACTACCTCTCATTTCATTACTTAAAAGATCTCTCATCCAAGACTTGAGGTACCGCCACTGTGGCATGTGTCACAAGTCTGCCTATCTCTCAGGTGGAAGGAATAGGGATGGGGGGAATGTAGGGGTAGAGCACTTCGCGCTGTCAGTGCATTGCTTGCCAAGTCTGAGTCCTAGCCCATCCGCCATACAGTCCTGATCTCGCACCCAGTGACTTCCTTCTGTTTCTGGCTTTGAAGAAGACTCTCGGCGGAAGGGGCTTTGGAAGCACTGCTGACGTTGCACAAGCCGTTCGACGCTTCTTCTGTACGCAGAGCCCTGATTTTTTCCTGGAGGCTTTTTGAAGCTTCTAAAGTGGTATGACAAATGTCTCAATGTACGTGGTAATTATGTGTAAAAATAAAGGTACGTCTTATCTTTAATGTCTCAATATGCGTATGTAAAGTTTCATGAAAATCCGACAAAGAGTGAGAATATTATAGGAGAAAAATTCCTCCGGCGCTGGGACTTGAACCCAGGACCTTTGGCTATTCGCGCCAATGCTCTACCAACTGAGCTAAGCCGGAGCTCAATTCACAGCACCAGATAGAACCTCTCTCCTAATTGAGCTCCGGCTTAGCTCAGTTGGTAGAGCATTGGCGCGATTAGCCAAAGGTCCTGGGTTCAAGTCCCAGCGCCGGAGGAATTTTTCTCCTATAATATTCTCATGTAGTGTCCAACAGAGACAATAATCTTTGGTTCATGATTGCTTATATATCTACCGACAAAGAGTATTTGAGTTATCGCGCGTATAGACGGACGGACGGACGGACAGACAGACAGACAGACATTTTCCCATCCCCCACACAATCTTATAAAGCACCATTCTGGCACTAAATAATTTGAACATAAAGGATTTAAAAACATGTAGGTCCTATTGATGCGTAGTGAAATTTCCAAAATGTACAATTTAAAAAAAAAATCCTTATTGGCTAAAAGTAAATTTTCTTGCATTTGCAGTGTTTTGAGTATTCCATTCTATTGCATGGCTAGGCTATATAAAATATTGCGCCTAAAAGTTATTCTGATGACAATCACCCACACACACAGAATTTTGGTTTCATAGTTAATCTTTTTAATTAGCCCGTGTGTCTTTTGTTATTCTATTTAAATTGTACATATTTTACCTATCCTGAAACTATGATAAAAATTGGAATCATTTTATGGAAGTTGAATTACTGAACGAAAACTGAGAAATTACGAGATGATTTTTTTTTGTGATAGAATATAATTCGTATTTTGTTTTCATATCCCAGCGATCCTAATACCGCTCTCCTTACTTGAATGTATATAGGCCTATGACTGGAAAAATTCTTGATGATTAGGATATGAACTATAATATTAGAAGGTAATAGTGAAGACGGGATAAATATACATTTCGAACAGTCATACGACCATGCCGCCATTTAAACTTCATAAAACTCCATTTAAAATATATATGTTTTAATGAAAAAATTCAATCGGATAATGGAAATTAAATTTTTCAGCATCAGAAAAATTTTCTATTTCTGCATGCAAAAAATGAGATAATGTTTATTTCGAACTATTGGTTTAGGTACACATCTTATTCATATATTGCGAAAATAATTTTCTACTTCTAAACACGGAATTTATATATCGTGTCTTACAGCACATTAAATTTAATAGGAACACTTTGAGTATTCGCCTCTTCTTCCTTTATTTTCTCAACCTTACTTTTATGGACATACTGCACTCCAGTACTAAGGTGACAATAGGTCTGTCTGCTTGTGATTTAATGTTCCCAAATTATTTTTAACGTACATTTCATATTTTATGAAGTTAAGTTAAGGTAACCATTTATTCCGATTTTGTTGGGAGTCCTTTCTTTTTAAACAGCTGTCCCAGAATTGTATGTATCTTTGTCGAGACGCAAAATGTTCTTTTTAATTTAAAAAGTATCGATTTTGTCCCGATTTATTAAGATGGCCTATGTTTAGCAATTCTTCGGATACAGACCAGTCACGATCGTTTATCTTATTATATTCTTGCACGGATCGCAAGGATGCAGTTTTATCTGACAACACGTCAGCTCGTCACTGGACACATAAGGCATCAACGTGCGGTGATTAATACTTTACATTCTGCCATGAGCAGCATGAAAACATTATTTAATACAACATAAATTGTTTGTAAATTGTGATAACATAAATGTCCATTGATTAAAATCACAATTTCGTGTGCTTTTATAGCTTTTTGATGTAAGTAACTACCACGACGTCCTCCATCTTATGATGCGCACTATTGGTAGCATTGGGGACTCTGATCGATTTATCGAATCGATTCGTGGACTGTTCATTCATCTAGTATACCGTGATCTTATGGCTGACAGAATATTGAGAACAAAGCAAGAAAATAACCATTATTTACAAAATCCGTTACTGTCTATTCATGGAATAGTCTTAATAAATCCTACCCGAGATTACGAGTTTCATCAGATAAATTAGCTCGAACTCCGTTCTCGCAAATATATCGATAAACTCGTACTCTCTCGTGGGATTACCCATGATAAAACTGTGCTTCAGTTAAATAAAATGCTGTGATTATACGATGATTGCACTGTAAGAGGAATTTCCTATGGATGTAACTATATAAATTATGTAGGCATACGTATTAGTTCAGTTATACAGTGAGTCCATTTTATGAGGAAACCTCGCATCACTGCCGCATTGCCGCACTAGCATCGCATTGCATCGCAGTTGTACAAAGCATACAAGCGGTTAGTTGCTTTTGTGTGTGGTAGTGAGACGCTTGTCTATTGTTGTCGTGTGTTACATAAGACAATAATCGAAAATGTATACGGTTGAACAGCGAATTTATTTGGTGGAATGTAACTTATTAAAAAATAACCATAGAAGGCGCGTTCGGAGATTTTCTCGTAAATATCCTGACTGTACCATCTCAGTATCTCAAATAAATGGTGAGTAATAAGCCTGCACATGTAGGCCTATTTTGATAATAAAATGGTTGAGTTATTATTTTGTATTATTTCTAAAGTCTTGATTTGCCGGTAGTAACGGAACACGGTCCCCACCGGTGCAAGCACAACAGCGGGGAAAGTGTGAGCAGGGGCAACGCTGTTAAAAAGTTTCCGCATAAAATGGCCTCCGTGTATAACATTGCTAAGAATAATGTAACTAAGAGTAGTTAATTGTTATAATAGCAAACGAACGACGCTCATATTTCTCTTTCTGATTTTTTCTTTCTTTCTCTGTTTCTCTATTCCTTCCTTCCTTTCTTCTTTATTAAGTGCCAGTATGGTACTTTATGAGATTGTGTGGTGGACGAAAAAATGTCTGTCCGTCTGTCCGTCTGTCTGTCCGTCTGTCCGTCTGTCCGTGTGTCTGTACGCACCATAACTCAAATATGCTTTTTTGGATTTTCATGAAACTTGGAAAACACATTTATAATGTCCATGGGAAGAACCCTATTGATATTGAACCAAATCGGTTCACCGGTACCGGAGTAATGCCCAATTTAGTGCCTATTTTAATAGATTATATTAGAAAGACGCAATAGCTCAAATACGCTGTATCCGATTGCCACGAAACTTGGTATACCTTTATGACGCCTATGAAAAGTGCCCTATTGAATTTGAACCTAATCTGTTGACCGGTACCGGAGTAAAACCCAATTTAGTGTATATTTTAAAGGCGCAATAATTCGAATACGCTTTTTCGGATTTTTATGAAACTTCGTACACGCATTTATAATATCCATGGAAAGACGTCTATTGATATTCGACCAAATCGGTTGGTCAGTACCAGGATAATGCCCAATTTAGTGCATTTTATGTTAATATATAAGAAGTCGCGATAACTCAGATATGCTTTATTGGATTTTCTTGGAACTTTGTATACCCATTTATAATGTACATGGGAAGACGTCTACTGATATTGAACCAAATCGGTAGACCGGTACAGTAGTAAAACCTAATTTAGTGTCTATTTTAAAGACGCGGTAACTCAAATACGCTTTGCCGGATTTTTATGAAACTTGGTATACACATTTATAATGTCCATGGGAAGACGTCTATTGATACTGGATAAAATCGGTTGACCTGTTTCGGAGTTATGCTCAATTTAGTGCCTATTTTATGGTAATATACGTATTCGAAAGAATTTATTTAAAAAAAATGAAAATCAGTTATCTTGACAACATAACCTTTTGTTTTACTGTGATTTCTAAGGCTTTGGCAATTAAAATACAGTTAGCTATGACAACACTATTGCTTTAAATGCGCTTATCCCATAACTGACCCAGGTGGCTGAGATGGTAACGTCTTGGCGTCACATTCTGGAGTTCCATAGCTCAAATCCCGAAACCGGCCAATTTGACTTTTTCTTTGTATTCTGCATATCATAACTGCAATCATAACTGATTAAACAAAACATACTGGCACTTTGTTATATCAGTTTACCTGATTTTATTTTTATTATTTGTTGATTTCCTCCCAAAATTTCTGATATTCTTTGAGTTTGTTGAACACATACGTCAAAACATACACATTAAGAATGGTTTCTAAGATGAAGATACGTATTCATGAAACCACAGATTATTTTTGGTTTCTAAGAGTTTTTCCCAGCAAAAAAGCAAATTACTCAGGATAAATACAATAAAATTACTGGAAGTAGAAACATCTAATTAAAAATGCATAGGATGTATTTCAACTTAAACTGAAATTATGAAGATGTATAGGCATACAGTAGTACTTATTAAAAAACCAGCACTTGAATTTTGCAGGAGACTGGGTGTCCTTGGCATTGCTATATGTCTCCTGGGGTGTTCTGTTGCGTTTTATCCTTGACCTTCTCCACTTTTGGGTCTGTGCCTAAACAGCAAAAACAAAAAAACAAAAAACAAAACAAAAAAAACAAAAACTTCATGACTCGTGAGTAAATAAACAAATGAATTTGTGCATTGTAATAATATGTATACTATCTACAGATCACTGCCTTCTAGACTGTATCACTCGTGTTTACTCGTGTATACACTGCCTGTCCAATACGGCTAATTTTGCGTACTCGGCGACATTACAGATAGCAGCACCATTCACACCCAGACTGCTTCTTGTTTTTTGCTACGACATTGTTGCTGTCACCGCCGTCTCATAATCACTGCCTTCTAAACTGTATTACTCCTCGAGACGGCGGTGCTCATAATATAGTCTATCAATGCGTCTAATTAATTTACATTTATTTTAATTATTGCTCCAAAATTCCATTTCAAGGTAAGTGTCATATACTGGAATAATATTACGTTCTAAACAAATAACACAAGTATCTGTGTCTGTTTAATGCTTATTTTGATTAGTGATTGCTGCATTCTGGGTGTGAACTGTGTCGCCTCTACTGGATAAATTAGGCAATTTAACAATACTCTGAACTCCATGTTAAAATAAAGCATAGGACAGGCAGTGTAATTCTCGAGACGGCGGTGCTACAGATACATACTGAATCTTTGTAACGTGTTGAATATTATGTACACGTTCCTGAAAAAAAGAATATATATATATATATATATATATATATATATATATATACAGTGGACTCTTAGTAATTCGAACCCCAAGGGGAATTAGAAAAAATCGAATTATCCAAATTTCGAATTAACTAAAACTGTGACTTTTAAACGAAAATGCCGTAAAAATGTAAAAAATAAACTCTTTGCAATAAATAATAATTATTGTACAGTGAAACTTAATGACTGTCATCCTGTTGTTATGATGTTAATTGAAACCGTTTTTTTTTCCACACAAAAATTGTAACCCTAAATTTAATAAAGGAACACAATGGCCCATTTAAGGGATGTTACGATCACGCGACTGCTTAAACCATTTTAGAGTGCACTCGTCAACACTGGGAAATTCCCCGCCTCTAATACGTTTCATATTTCCCCCATTTTGTGTAATCTAACTATCCAAGATTTTGTCCTTATTTTTTATGAAGGTGGACAAAGTGTTCGGTAAAATTCCATATTCCTTTGCAATGCCACACTTCTTTCTTTCCCCTCTCTTCATCTCTCGTAACACTTCCACTTTTTTTGCAAGCGTTAAACTGGTGTATGCTTCACGCTTTGACATTTTCAAACGCAGTCACACTTTGAGGATAGAATGTACACTAAAATTTTCACAGATGTGTTGAATCCCTCCAAGACTGTAGCGGAGGGTGCGAACTTCGCATTCCATTGAACATCTATTCAGCAGAAGGAAGATAACGGTAGTTAAAAATACACTTAAGTACGGTACCTGCTGGCTTCGAGCGACTAGGGTTCTTCAGCGAATTAAAGAATTCTTGTGGAATTCGTGGAAGCAATGAACTCTTGGAATCCGTACAACATTAACATGAGACAAATTTTGGATTCGATTTATCCAAATTAAGCTTAAAAACTTTGAATTAATTGCAATTTTTTAACATACATTTATATAGGAATTTCAAGGGGAATGAGTATTTATTCGAATTATACAATATTTCGAATTATCCAACGTCGAATTAACCAAATTCGACTGTATATATATATATATATATATATATATATACATATTTTAAGGAAAAATCGTTTTAAAAATTTCAATATTTAGGTGTTAGTAATATAATTTGGCTTTGTTATATAATACAATTTATATTATGTATAATATATGAAAACATATAATATATGTGTGTATATATGTATAATGAAAATTTTATGATTCAACAGTTAACATTATTATGAACAACTGTTGTCACTCTCAGTTTAATTCGAACTTCCGCCTCCTATACTTTAGTTTATTGTGGGACATTTTAAGTTTGATTTTTTGTAAGATCATAATGTCTGCAAAAAATTAGGGAACAAATATTTTTTTAGTTTGAATGTTGTTGTGGGTTTTGTTAATAGACAATCTTGATGAATTAAAACATTCAATAGAATATATAATTTTTCAACTTAAAAAAGTGGCACTGGAAAAGAGCTTAGAATGAACAGGCTATGATAGTGCCAGTGTGCACCTAGTGTGCTTAGCACCTTACGCTGATCCTAAATTTCTTCCTCTTCGACTTTAGCAATTAGCAATTAGCTTTCGAGAGGAGGCCTAGAGTTAATTTCTCTTGTGATACTGTCTTAAGTTCTTCTAACAGTAGCCTATGTGACTATTATTTATTGGGGGAGCTTGTGTATAGGTCAATTCCCACACATTAGAAGAACTTAGACACTATCACAAGAGGAATGAACTCTATTTCGGAACTAGGAAGCTGAACTTACGCGTGTGAAAGAAAATTCCCAAAAAAGGTGCCAGTGTTGTATGGATGCAAGAGGAGGACAGTTCCAACATATCTTGTGATGAGGTACGAGGTTATTTTCATTGTAATTTTAACTGTAACTGTGAGAACCTGAATCATTACACCGTTAGCGGCTTTAGATTTTCTCCCGATCGCTCGGGAGTTAGAGCTGTGGCCGCCGCAACGCAGAAACCCGCACTATTGGCCAACTCTTACGTGAAACGCATTGTATAATTCCTACCCCAATTCAAGAAAAATAGTAACTTCAAAAAGGGTGTCATTAAGACACCTGCTTTGAAATTGTCACTATGTAGAGAATAACGTGGAATAAAATATATTGTTATGAGTATAAAATTGTAAAATACAATGTACGAGTTGTATAGACCTACATACAGCCTAACCATATAGTTATTTAAATTTTAACATATCTACACTATATTGTGGAACAACATGAGAGATCCGTTTCTATACCATATTACGGAACAGAGGGAATAGTAAATTCTTCATAAATATTACCAAATGCACTTTATATCCCCCCGTGTGGTGTCCGGGCTACTGAGTAGAATAGCACCATGGGACCTCCCCCTGTCGTAATAGGCGACTAACAGGAGTAGCTGCCCACTATCCATACCTAAATCCTATCTTTCCAACCCAAAGCTTGGGGGTATAACTGGGCCACCCGGGCTCCCGAGGGGACATAAATATTGGGAGTCCAGTAGCCCGAGGTAACGGGCCTTCAGCGTTGGGATAATCCCCCACCTGAAGTAAGAAGCGGATTCAAAGGGACATAGCTAGCCTCGGAATTGGACGGATTCAACGGAAACGACTTGGTAAAGACAAGGATATACGATTGGCAACTTGGAATATAACATCAATAACGGGAAAGGAGACAGAATTGGTGGAGGAAATGACAAAATATAAAGTAGACCTACTGGGAATAAGTGAAGTAAAGAAGAAAGGGAGTGGAGTTAAGAACTTACCTAAAGGATATACACTAATATACTCGGGAGTTAATATTGGAACTAGAGCAAAAGAGGGAGTGGGAATACTGATGAGGGAAGAGATATTTAGAAAACTAGAGGACTGGGAACCAATAAATTCAAGAATAATTTTAGCAAATATACAGTTATCTATAGGGAAAACATCAATTATCCAGGTCTATGCACCAACGGAAGATTCAGAAATATTAGATAAAGAGAAATTCTATAATGACCTACAAAGGGTAGTAAATAACTGCAAAGTTAAAAACAGAAAACTTATAATATGTGGAGATTTCAATGCCAGAACCGGGAACAGCCATAAAAGTTCGCACGGAGTGATGAGACCATTCGGAGGGGAAACAAATGAAAATACAAATGGGAAAAGACTCATAGAATTCTGCATAGAAAATGATATGTTGCTTGGTAATTCTTATTTTAATCATAAGACAATACACAAGATAACATTTAAAGCAGAAGGACGAGAAGCGAGTAGCATCATAGATTATTTTATATACGATAAGTATATAAGAAGTTATCTTACAGATGTTAAAGTCATAAGGGGGGCAGAGCTCTCTACATACCATCGACTGTTAATAGCAGATACCAAAGTTATTATATGTAAAAAACCAAAGACAAAGAGATATGAAAGAATTGCTGTAGAGAAATTGAAGGAAACCAAAATAAGAGAAGAATATGAAGAAAGAAATCAAACAACACTACGAACGGTGAATACCCAATTAGATATTGATCAACTATGGATGGCAATTAAAAATACTGTCTTGAGAAATGCAGAGGAGACATGAGGAACTAAGAAAATAAGACCAAATACAAAACAAACTAACTGGTGGAATGAAGAAGTCAAGAACAGGATACAAGAGAAGAAAGCATCCTGGAAGAAATACCTGAGGACTAAGGATGCTAGAGATTGGGAAGAATATGTTAATTTTAGAAATAGAGCTAAACAGAGTATAAAAGAAGCCAAAAACAAATCATGGGAAGAATTTGGACTAAACGTGCAGGAGAATTATAATGAGAATAAGAGAAAATTCTGGCAAACTCTTAAAGCCTTACGAGGAAAGATGAGAAAACAAGTAAGAAACGTCAAGAATAAACATGGCAAGGTGGTGACTGAACACAAAGAAATATTGAGTACATGGAGAGATTACTATGAAGAGAAATTTAAAAACATCGCTACTGAGATATATACAAAAGAAAACACAGAGAATAAAGGCTCAAGAAGGAGAAAGATCAATATACGTGAGGAAGATAATGAAAATGAAGAAGCAGAAGAAGAAGAAAAGGAAATTGATGAAGCTGAAGTAGAAATGGCAATACAAGAAATCAAGCTAGGTAAGGCTGCTGGAAAAGATGGAATAGCACCTGAACTTATTAAATATGGAGGCAAAGAACTAATTAAAATATTGAAGAGCCTATTTCAGAAAATACTGATAGAAAAGAAAATACCAAGAGAATGGGAAGTTAATATAATTGTCCCAATTCATAAGAAAGGTAATCAAAGTGAATGCTCAAACTACAGACCTATTTGCCTATCCCCAGTTGTATATAAAGTGTATACTAGAATCCTGGAACAAAGACTGAGAGGATTAGTTGAACAAGATTTAGAAGAAGAACAGGCTGCCTTTCGAACAGGCAGACAAACACAAGACCATATATTCTCAATTAGAATGATAATGGAGAAAGCCATAGATAGAGGGAAGGGTATATATCTGGGCTTTCTAGACCTGAAAGCAGCTTTCGACTCAATACCCAGAGAAGAAATCTGGAAAGCTCTAGAAAACAAAAAAGTTCCTAAGAATTTTATCAAAGCAATACAATCAGTATATCTGGAACCAAAAGGGATAATAAGATTAGATGGACAGGAATCAGAACCATTTTTGATGAACAGAGGGGTCAAGCAGGGAGATAGTCTTAGCCCACTTCTATTTATTATAGTAATGGATGAAATTTGGAAAATTTGTAAGAGAAGACCTGCTAGAACTATAGTGGGATACAGAAATTTAAGACCGGTCTGGACACAATCACTGATATATGCCGATGATATCATTCTGATAGCAAATAGTAAAAATAATCTACAAATGGCGATTAATGAATGGAAGGAGGAATTAACTAGAAAAGGATTGGAATTGAATATTTCTAAAAGCAAAACCATGTATATAGGAAGGAAAGACGAAGAGGTTGTAATATCGTGTAATGATGAAACGCTGGAACAAGTAGATAGCTATGAATATCTGGGAACATTAGTAAATAAAGATGGCAAAATAGAGCAAGAAATTTTAAATAGAATAAGGAAAGCCAACTCTGTCTATTACCAGATTAATAATTCTATAGTGGGAAAAAAGGAAATAACCAATAATACAAAAATCATAGTGTTTAAAACAATAATATTACCAATTTTGTTATACGGAGCAGAGAGCTGGACTCTACTGCAGAAACAAGAAAGTAAAATAACAGCCATGGAAATGAGATACTTAAGACGAGTTGTGGGAAAGACAAGAAGGGATATGATTAGAAATGTAACAATAAGAGAGGAGTTAGGTACCCACTCCGTTAAAAGAATATTGGAAAAAAGACAGCTTAAATGGTATGGACATGTATCCCGCATGCCAGAAGAAAGGAAACCGAAACAGTATTTAGAAGCAAGACCAGTAGGCAAAAGAGCAAGGGGAAGGCCACGTATGCTATACCAGGAATACATTGAGGAGTTGGGAAAAGCAAAGGGAAAGACATGGACAGAAATGAAGAGAATGGTAATGGACCGAGATGAATGGAGGAAATGGGTAGAGGCTGGTACTCCACGCTTAACAGCACAAAGGAGTTAGAGAAAGAAGAAGAAGCACTTTATATCTTCAAACTATACTGTATTTATTATTCATCCATTTTTTTCTAGCCGATCTCCTGACTAATATTGAGAATTTTCTTCATTTTTCCTTCTTGTGAATAAAATCTACTATTATTAGCTTTTTAACTCAAATTGTCCGTAATGTTATTTCTTATTTTGCTGGCTCAGTGTTTTTTTTCAGGAAACATGAGACTAGACAAATTTTATAAAAATAATTACAATAAAAAGTATAAATAAATTTATTTTTTATTATTTTTTCTAGCAATTATCAAGTTTTTTGACATAAGAAGATTTTTTAATATAATAATTATTTAAAATACGCATACTGTTTTAAAATATCAAGCTTAAATAAATGGAGTACATCTATAAGTGCTGCAAATTTTGTATCAACAGGTACGCTAAAACAAATTCTGAGAAAAATAAGACTTCAATCCCTTGTTTTTATATCTTCAAGCAGTGGCAGATCGTGGGTGTAGGAACAAGGGTGTTGCACTATTTTACAGGAATTAAAGTCACCTAATTTAGCATTGCTTCAATGCAGTCTAAAACATACCATTTGTGGAAAGTTCATAAGTTTATAATCTAAGGAGGCCATGGAATGAAAGATTCCAATGTTCTATGGGATCCAGACATTTCTATTATTTTCATTACATCTGAAGTTAAAAACCTGGAAATTAATATTGATGTATTGGTTCTTAATAGTGTTTGTCATGTGGAAGAGTTGGTATATGTTTTAGTAACACTATTATGGCTGAAAATGTTGTTTAATATGAGCTTGTAGATTTGTTTATTATCCTTAGCAACATGACTGTGACTTAAGATATTCAGTGTTATAATTGATATTTCTGATGAGTTCTGACCTTGGTGAACCGTCTACATAATTAGATAAACCTTCCGTTCTTTTAACATGGACTCTGTGTGATAGGAAATTCTCTAAAAGAGGATTGAACATACATATAGCCAGAAGTCATGGCTCTTCCCAGGAAGAATTAAGAAGTGATAACTCTCAGAAAATCAGTGAACAGTGTTCTCAATGTAGAAAAAATTACCAAAACACTAAAGCTCTTCATATCCACATAAGTAAAGCTCATCCCGCTCACCATTGAAGCCAATTAGTGAACAACCATTACAGTGGATATAAACTGGCAACTCAGAGCACTTCTAGTGTCGGAATAGCGCCTGATGATACCAAACAACAGAAATCACAAAAACCCACGGAAATTACATTGGAATACAAAGATACATTGAGAAAATTCAATGAGCAGCTGTCCACTGAACTCTCTGATACAGAGTTTGATGTTTTAATCGACGAGTTTCTAACCATTTTAGCATCAGCTATATATGCTTCCTGGGCCTAAACACCCCGCGAAAAAAATATTATGAAGCCCGTCAGAAACATAAAGAATTACGCAACCAGAAGAACTACAAGAATTCTTCTAATCCAGAAAGAGCTTCGAAAAGGGATCGTGATAGAAGGAAAAGTAAGTACTTATATGAACTGACACAGTTTCAGTATTACAACCAGAGGAGGAAAGCTCTCCGTACTGTTTTGGGATCTGAAAATATTTCATGTAATATAAAGCTCTCATATTTACATAAACACTTTTCTGCCTAGTTTTCATCCTATAATACTTGTGACAGACCTGAATATCCAAATAAGCTTACTGAAGCTCAGCAAGTAGAAGTAGATGAACTGTTTGATTCTACAGTCAGTAAGGATGAAGTAGCCAATGCAATACGTAGTATTGCTGTTGATACCTCTCTTGCACGGATGGTGTTTTCTTTCGTGTAATCAAAGATGAAATAGCACACGAAGTAATAGCCAAAATAGCTACGAGAATGGTTGTTACCTCTGTTGTACCAGGAGCATTTCAAAAGGCTAAAACATTTCTGATATATAAGAAGGGAGATCCAAAAGATCCTATGAACTACTGGCCAATTACTGTCAGCTCAGTTATAAGGAGAGTAATAGAAAAAATAATCAATAAGCGCCTCCAACAATATATCTCTCTAAACCCTTATCATACCGGATTCACTTTCCAGCCTGGTGCACAGATTAACACTGCCATAGTAGGATCCATTTTATCAAAAGCAAAAGATTCAAAGGAGGATGTGTGTTTGGTTTTCCTTGATATTCAAAAAGCTTTCGATAATATAGGGCACGATCACTTGCAGAAATCCCTTCTATCTCATGGCATTCCATCCAAGCTACTGAACTTAATAATGAATCTGCAGACCAGCAATGTAACTCATATAACAACTCACGAAGGAAAATCAAGTCCCATTTCACTTAAAAGGGGCGTTTTACAAGGATCACCATTATCTCCCCTGCTCTTCAATTTGGCTATTGATCATATACTTGAAGAACTTTCAGAAACCCCTGTATCTGACCAATATGGATATCCCTTGGTATCTGAACTTGCCAAATTGACAGTTCTTTGCTTTGCAGATGACACCGTTATTATTGGGAAAAATGAGACTGCTGCTATAGAACTAACAAACTTAGCATTTGGAAGATTTTCAGAAATAGGACTTGCCATCAATCCTGGAAAATCGATATGCATTAATGTTGTTAATGGAGATATAGTAGCAAAAAATTTAAGCATTACTCATGACTGTACCATCCAGTCTCTTAATAAAGGCGAAGAAATCAGTTACCTAGGGACAACATTCAGAAATATCCAAACATTCAACCCTAGTATTATTATTAAAAAGCTGAATTTCAAGCTAGAGAAATTGGTATCATCACCATTACTGCAATGTGATAAAAAAATATCAATATTGAATGCGTCCATTACTCCTAGTTTGATATACCCTTTCCAGACATCAAAAGTAGAAGATGTTTCATCGAAATTTCTTCATGATGTTGACAAATTACTAAGAAGTGCTACTAATGAAATCCTACAACTGCCATCTGACACACCTGATTCAATGTTGTACAGCGCACCTAAGGTGAAAGGATTGGGACTTTTTCGTGCTACATGGGAGATAAGATTGCAGCATATTAACTCCTGCAGAACTTTATTTCTTGCCAATAATCCGTACATTTCATCATTACGGAATCTCATTGAAGAAAGCAAGATCAGTACCACTAAACTCAACGTTGAAGTTAATAACGACGTTTTGGATGTCCGGAGTAACACCATCTCCGCACGGAAAGTCAGACAGCAATTACGGCAAATAGAATTTAAAAAGTGGACAGAATTGCCAACAAAAGGGAAGGGTGTCGAGTTATATGATGAATATACCCCAGCCAATAGTTGGATAAAAAAATCATAAGGGCCTTTCTGTAAACGAATGGCGAGAGGCCTTGAAGATGACAGCAAACGTCTCTGCAGTGCGATCAATACCGGGAAGATCTTTGGACAATAACCTCTGTCGGCGATGCCGTAGAGAGACTGAAACATTGACACATGTCCTGGGATCCTGCCCGTATGGTGAGCTACTGAGAAACGCCAGGCATCATCAGATCCGAACTGAAATTGCAGACCTCCTACGTAAGAAAGGTTTCAAAGTCTTCGAGGAGGTCCATGGTGTGGCCACAAACGGAAGCCACCGCCGTATTGACATGCTTGTATACGCTGAAGATTCGTCAAAGGGAAACATTCTTGACCCAACTATAAGATTTGAAAAACACAGAGGTCAACCAGAAGAGGTCAATAAAGAGAAACAACTAATATATGAACCTACAATTCCATACTACCTGGAAAAGTACCACCTGAAAGAAATAAAAATATACGGCATGTTAATAGGAGCTCGAGGCACAATTCCACGTCATGTAGTTAACATCTGGAAACAATTTCAACTAGACGTACAGAAGCTGAAGAATCTAGTTCTTCTTGCTTTGAAGGGATCACTGCATATTTATAGGGATCATTGCTATAATTTGACATAGTGTTTTATAATTCTGTAGATTTCTGTTATATATATTAATGCTTAATGTTTAACAATTCATTTATAGATAAGATTACGTTGTATATTATACTTTGTCACCTGGCAGCCTACAGTGGTAGGAAGTGTTGAAAATAAAATAAAAGTAAATATAATATTACTTCCAGTTCAATTAAAATCAAATGACATTTCAGTTACAGACACGAGTGAATGTCATAATTAGGGGGCGGATTTCTATGACCTAAAAAATAGGATAAATGCATGCATTTATGACCTAAAAAACCTAAAAATATGACCAATAAAATTAAAAATATGACTTTACCACTTACACATTGTGTATATTTTTTAAAGTTTAATTAAAATACGTGTTATTAAAATACGGCGTTAATTATTTAAAATATCCGTAAATTCTCAAAAAAGTATCATTATAATGCAAAATTTAAAAAAATTGATATGAAACTTCAAAATTTCTTTAATATGCACACAAATATGCCAAAAATATGACCTAAATATGCATAGGGTAAGGTGGTACATTTTCGAACACTTAACAAATATTCTTATTTTATGAGCAAAGTAAACTTACGACAAGTTCAACTGTATCGTAATCACAAAGTTGGCAATGTAGTTGACCCTTCAAAAAAATATGGAAGTCAAACAGCTGTAAAATTGGTCATGGCAATCAATCTTTCATTTCCAGAATATCGTTCGAAAATGTACCACAGTAGGTAAACACCAGTGGGTACTATTTCGAACAGTGGCATTTTCAACGAACGAATTGCTTTCTTCCAAATATTATATTTTATTATTATTATTATTTATCAATAATATGAGCGTAATAATCAACTGTCACGTTTTGAATAGGCAGATGACAGGTTTGGGGCATGTGGTCATCATGCCGACTCCTACGTCAGTTATTGATGGCTTACTGAACCGGAGTCGATACTTCTTTATGAATTAGCTCTTCGGTTGGTGTCAGGAGGCTGAATGCCCTACCTCATTTGCCCTACCTCAGAAAAATTCGAGGAGGTAACGGGGATCGAACCCAGACTTGCGGGTCCGTAGTCGGCAACCACTAGACCATGCAGACGGGTCTGTCATAACATCAAGAGCAATAATAAAAAATACTTAACAACTCCAGAACGATTTCTGTTTGCTATTCTGTATTGCATAATTGCTGAGATGTAATAGCAATCCGGAGGAAGTGCAGTTCATAAATCTTCGTTGAAATAATACCACTGTTGAAAGCTGTGTGATGCCATCCTTTAAATATTTGACTGGCACAGTTAATAATAATAAACATAC
The DNA here is from genome assembly GCA_964059195.1 of Ectobius pallidus. Lineage (NCBI taxonomy): Eukaryota > Metazoa > Arthropoda > Insecta > Blattodea > Ectobiidae > Ectobius > Ectobius pallidus. Next base: position 92,352,990 of record CAXKWD010000002.1, read on the forward strand.
AGAATGCTGTGATGGCAAAACAGCTTTTCCATGCAAGCGATCGCGGGTTAAAGTACTGTTCGAAATTGTACCTAAAATCCGTTCGTATTTGTACCTCGAGCTAGTTTTTGTAAATTATACATAGTTGCGAATTCCGCTCACGAATGACCATTGTCATTCCAGTTACAATGTATTCCAGTAACACAACGTGGGATTATAAGCAATTTTATAACGTGCCATTTTTCCAGCATGGAGTTCTTACCTTGGATTGGAAAATAATATTTTATGGCCGAATGAGTCAACTTAAAACATCATTCTCGCGGAAACAGATCAACAAAACAATCAGTATGGACTCTATATTTTAAAAAGAGGTTGGCTAACATTTGAAACCCCAAAATGGATAAAAATCTTAGTCCGTTCAGAATTGTACCATGTTCGAAAATGTACCACCTTACCCTATTCGTACTAAATATGCTACAATAGTTGAACATTTTCTAAATATGCAGTTATATGCACAGTAAAAGCCGTTCCATTTTCACCAGGATGCTTGGAAACCGGTTTAAATTAGTCGGAAACCTGATGTTACGTCATGTAATACCTTCTTTCTTGCTTGCCATAAATTTACTTTAGATGGCTTTGATTTTTTCATTTGTCTTTATAGGCTTACAGTTCAATCAATTCAATGTATGTCTTGGCAATTGTTATTTTAATCTCAACTCCAAAATGATTTATTTATTTTTTAAATAACTACTAATTTATCAATTCTGTTTTTATTTTATTTATTATTATATTTAGCATAGTGCGTTTTAATGTATTGATTAATTAATCGTATTTTTAAGTCAAGCTATTATCATTGGGTTAGCGATTTTTTATTGTTTTCAACCTTCAGTTGTCCTTATTATTCACTTCAACTTCCTTCTTCAAAATGGACAACGATTTGAATGTTCCATTCTCTTTCTCAAGGGCAATCTGCTCTATTCAACAAATCATTTAGCACGTCATACAATGCTAAATTTCGGGCGAAAGGCCTTTTATCTTCATTTTGTGTTGGATTAAGAAATCCAATTATCTTGCATCGTTCAACATAATTTCAACATCACAAGGATTCATCTAGACGTCGCTAAAAGTGCTTCGTTTTATCTCTGGACATTGTACCATCAAAAGGAGATATCAATCATTTCAATTCTGTGAGTAATATAATTCACATACCAAAGGTACGTTCTTCCAAGGACTACGATTAGTCTTTTAATTCGGTGAGATTTAATAGTCATAAAGATATTTTATGCAACTACGAATTGTTAAATAAATACAGACATTTATGCTTGGAAATAAAGTGTTGATAGCTTATTTATACAATCTTGCTTTTGAACTAGTGCTCTGAATAGTTTTAAAATTCAGCATTCAATACAATCTTCTAGCTTCGAAATAACAATTTCTACAAGCTATATTTATCACGACAACAAATGGTCCTCCGAATAATATAGTCTACCAGTGCATATATATGTGTACATGGATACAACTAGAACTGCAGAATTCAAGAATTGCATCTATTCCAGACCATCAAGTTTATGTTAATCGAGCAACGTCATCGCCCACGTGTGCATAATTCTTGTATGTTAATTTACCCATTTGAAGATTGGAAATGCAACCCAATTCTTCTCCTCAATTTTTTCTCTCCCCCGCATGTTATCGCCGGGAATCGAACCCACAAATAGTTTTCAATACGGTCCACTACCAGAGGAAGGGCCGCCTGGCGGTAACATGTTGTTGGTCCACCGGGCCGTTGATATTACTAACATGTTGTTGGTCCTCCGGGCCGTTGATATTACTAACATGTTGAAGGTCCATCGGGCCGTTGATATTACTAACATGTTTAGATATTACTGGCTGCTCCGAACCTGAATTATAATCAGTGCATTTGCTTGATTATCATAAATAATTCATCTTATACTGTATAATACATTAAGTCTCTCCAGGCATTTGCAAGCCTGTTTGAATTCATGCAAAGTATTGCATTTAGCAACAATATAAGTGTTGTTTCATAAACATTAGCATCACTATTATTATCAAGTTTTGATAATATCAAGCATATCTCCGTGTCCTCAACACGTTTGAGATCTAGGTACGGAGCTACCTGACTATCATTGTAATACTTGTCAATTTGTAAAATATTGTACAATCTCACAGACAACAATACAAACACCTGATACAGATTCTACACAATTTCAAGTGTATTTAACTGTTTTGTCTGTTTATCTCAATCATGACCATTGTAAACGTCTATGCGTAATTCCCGAAACGCGGGCAATTGATTTAACACTGAACAATTATTTATTGTAAAAGACTTTGCAAATCTCATCAAATATGACTAATCCGGGTCCTGAATTCGCGGCCCTTAAGGCTAAACGAACCCCTGTTAAGATTCGTATTACCCGCCAAGCCAATATAATAGCTGATATCGCTAGCTCTAGTGAAATTTCTATTCAAGACCTGCTTAGGCGCAAAGATACCATGACAAAACTTAGTAATGATTTTCAAGACATACAATCTCAGATCGAGGAGATAGAATTTTCTGATGCCGAAATGGCTTATAGGGAGGAAGTCCAAGAAACCGTTTTCCAAGCCCTCTCTCACCTAGATAATTTAATTTTCCACAGGCAAGCCTAGCAGGAAGCTGAGGCTAAGTCAGTTGCGGCCCAGCAGGAAGCTGAGGCTAAGTTAGTTGCGACCCAGCAGGAAGCTGAGGCTAAGTTAGTTGCGGCCCAGCAGGAAGCTGAGGCTAAGTTAGTTGCGGCCCGAGAGGAAGCTCAGGCTAAATCAATTGCAGGCCAAGAAGAATTTCAGGCTAGGCTAGCTAGTGTCGATTTTATAAAGACACGATTCCTCAATTATGTTCAGGCTGGTATAGCATATTGAACGTACAGTGAATGCCGTTGAGTACGGACGTGCAGTCTGGGAGCTCTACTAGCATGACTGAAAACGAAACAAGCCGATCCTGCAAACGGTGTAAGTCTAAGTTGGTCAATGGTTTAAAGTGTATTGATTGTGATAATTACTTCCATGCAAGCTGTGCCAAATTGTTGAACAAGGTAACAATTATTGACGACAATTCAGTGAAATGTTGTACGGGTGACAAAGACATTGTAGACGACTGCGAAACTGATTACGATGTTCTCTTCGACATGGCGGACAGTGATGGAAGAATAGACATCCGTGTAGTTAAGTTAATTTTGAAACAAAAGGACTGTCTTATCTTCGAACTAAAGGAAAAGGCTAAAATTACTTACGACCAATTGAATGTTATGAATACGATAATTGAGCATTTGAAGTATAGCATGCAAGTGAACAGTGTTAGTGAACAGATGTCGCAAGCGGAGAAAAACACAGTGACAAAACGCAAGAATATAGTGAATGATTCTACTACGCAAATACACAAAGAAAGATTTAAAACTAACTTCACTGATTTGGCTACAGAAAAGAATACATATGGCAAATCAAACGGTTTAAATAACCCTGTCATCACAGATAATGACAACATCAGTACCTCTAAGACTGGTGCAAGGTTAGCTAGTAGCTCGAAGATCAATGACGATTGTGAATTACCAAATTCTGACAAAAACAATGAATGGACTGGAGCTGGGAAGGATCCTGGCAAAAACAATGAATGGACTGAAGTTGTGAAGAGAAGGGGTAAACGTCAAACGGTGATAGGGACTAATGTAAGTGTTTGCAATGATGTTAATTCGCCTTTGTCTTTATTAAAAGGCATCCCAAAAATGACTGATCTCCATGTTTATCGTCTTGCTCCTTCGACTACTGAAGATGAAGTTAAATCATACATAAAAGTGAGTTGTCCAGAAGCTAAATGTGAAAAGTTAGAATCCAGAAACGCTGAAATTTACGCTTCATTCAAATTAAGTGTTTATGAGGAGAATGTTCAGCATGTGTTAAATCCAGAAAAGTGGCCCAAAAACGTTTGTATTCGTCGTTTTTTTCGGGTTCAACCTCAAAAGCTTCTTTCGACATGAATCAAGATCACATCAACCTAACAGTAAAACATGGGTTAAATTTTCTGTATTGGAACGTTCAAAGCCTTTTGAACAAGTTAGACTATTTAACATTGCTACTCGAAGAGCAAAAGATTGATGTTTTATGCATCGTAGAACATTGGTTAAGTGCTGACCAACTTGCCCTAATCAATATCCCTGGTTACTCTTTGTCAGACTACTATTGTAGACCTAATAGTAAAATGCATGGTGGATCAGCTATATACATTAAAAGCAATATCCAAACTGCTCATTTTAATACTACAAATTTATGTTCTTTATATTCTTTTGAAATTTGCTCTAGTTTTATTATTGACTTTAATCTCATTTGTGTGGCCTTTTATCGCAAGCCTGATAGTAGTAATGCATCTTTTGAAATGTTTTTATCCAAATTGAATGACCTTCTTAGCACTGTTTTTAAAAACAATGCAAACAGAAAAGTTGTTCTAGCAGGGGACTTTAATATTGATTTCAGAGCTAAAAATAACCAGGTTGTTGACCTTCTTAATTTGTTTGACAGTTATGGCGTAAGGCACATGATCTACGAACCAACGCGCCCTGGATACGATAATTCTGACGGATCTTGTATCGACAATATTGTGACCAATATACATAAGGAAAGTTGTAATGCGTTTGTTGTACCCACATTGGTTTCTGATCATGATGCGATAGCTTTTAATACTAATACTTTAATTAAGGATAAGTCAGTGGAAATGGCTAATCCTAAAATGACTTCCAAACGATTTCTTAATACTTTTAGTATTTATTACTTTGTGTTTCTTTTAAGTCAATTAAGTTGGATACCGTTGTATAGCATAGCTGATGTTAACGATAAGGCTAATTTTTTTCTTTCAGTCTTTATTGATATTGCTGATAGAGCCTTTCCCGTAACTCTTCATAACTCTAGGAATAGAGGTAAACCTGCTGATAAAAAGTGGTACTCTGATGATCTCCGCATTTTAAAGGACACGTGCCTTTGTTATTATCAATTGTATACCAAATATGGTTTTACTGAATTAAAGGCTTCGTACAAAGATCTGAACTATAAATATAAAAAACTACTAAAGAGTACAAAAATTAATTACTTTTCAACCATTATCAATAATTCGAATAACAAATCCAAATCTGTGTGGTCTGTAATATCAACAGTTCTTAACAATACTTCTAAAAAGGGCAATCCTCCAGATATTTTGAGTGCTGAGCAATTCAATAATTTTTTTATTAATCAAGTTGAGAATACCGTAAATAATATACGAGAGAGACAAAATGTTGGTCCAATGGACTTAATGAAACACTTACTGAAGCCAAATTGCAACTTCAAATTTGAGCAAGTCACTGTTCAGCATGTTTATTCTGTAATTATGTCTCTTAGCAACAGCACTTGTTTTGATGTTTATTTTCTTAATTCCAAAATTTTAAAGTACGCTGCTTCATTTATATGCGAACCTCTAACTCATCTATACAATGAATGTATTGATAGCTGTATCTTTCCTGATGCGTTTAAATTTGCTAAAGTGATTCCAGTTTTTAAAAAGGGCTGCTCCACAGAATATTCTAATTATAGGCCTATAAGCATTATTCCTATTGTGTCCAAGGTCTTTGAGATTTTATTAAATAAACAAGTATTAAATTATTTTGAAAGTAACAAACTCTTTTTCTCATCTCAGTTTGGTTTTAGAACTGGCCATAGTACTGTTGATGCAGTAATTAATTTTATTAAGAGGACGTTTGATTCAATTGAAAATGGTGATGTCGTTCAAGCATGTTTTTATGATTTTTCTAAAGCGTTTGATACAATTTCTCACGATATTCTTAAACAAAAATTGAATTTTTATGGTTTTGTAGATTCCAGTGTACAAATGTTGAGTTCCTATCTGAATAATAGACATCAATCTGTGTGGCTTAATGAGACAGTATCTGAATTCAAGTGTGTCAAGTTTGGTGTTCCCCAGGGCTCCGTTCTTGGACCTGTCTTATTTTTAATTTATATTAATGATTTGCCTGATGTAATTCGTGATGAATGCCTGAATTCATATCTTTATGCGGATGATTTAGCTGTTAATATTTGTAGCAAGACTCATGAATCCACTGCCAATAAAGTAGATGGTATCTCGATAAAAATACAAGAATGGTGTGATGTGAATAAACTTAAACTTAATAATGATAAAACAGTATATATTGTGTTCTCTCTCAGCCATATTTCTGATTCAGCGTCAACCAAATTTTTAGGCATTCATCTCGAATCTGGGTTAGGCTGGAAGTCACATATTGACTATATAGCTAATAATTTGAGTAAAGGTATTTTTATGCTGAGAATTTTAAGTTTTAACATTGATAAACAGTCACTTTTAAATGTTTATTACAGTCATATTTATAGTCATTTGAATTACGGAGTTCTTTTATGGGGAAACCACCATGACTTTAATAAACTTTTAATCCTACAAAAAAGAGCAATTAGATTAATTTGTGGAGTCTCTTCTAAAGAGCATTGTAAACCACTTTTTATACAGCTTGACATTCTTACATTACCGTGCATTTACATTTTTAATTGCCTTTGTTATGTTAAAAAGAATTTAGATAGTTATACCAGATGTACTTCAGTTCACAATTATCCCACAAGGAAGAATAATAATATCTATTTCAATAAATGTAAATACAGTAAAACCCAAAAAAGTTTTGAAGTGACTTCTTTAAGTATGTTTAATAGTTTACCCGATACTATTAAGAACCTTACAGTTACCAATTTTAAAAGACGAGTCAGAACGGTTCTATCAGCAAACCCTCTTTACAATGTACACAATTACCTTGATGTTCAATGGTAATTTTACTTATTTTTGACGTTGCTATACATGTAAAATGTCCACAGCAATAAAGGTATCTATCTATCTATCTATCTATCTATCTATCTATCTATCTATCTATCTATCTATCTATCTATCTATCTATCTATCTATCTATCTATCTATCTATCTATCTATCTATCTATCTATCTATCTATCTATCTATCTATCTATCTATCTATCTATCTATCTATCTATCTATCTATCTATCTATCTATCTATCTATCTATCTATCTATCTATCTATCTATCTATCTATCTATCTATCTATCTATCTATCTATCTATCTATCTATCTATCTATCCAAGCACTTGTTATAGAAGACAGACAGTCTTATTGCAAGGCTCTGAGTCTGCGCACATCCTTTGAGAAAATATTCAGTGAATACGAGACTGAATATTCACGTATTCGCGTACTGGAGCTTAATGAATCTATCAAACTTCAAAGGCTTCAAGTCGAATCTGCCTTTCATGAAACCATTGGTATTCTTCGAAGTTCAATTGATGAAACCAAGGATCATTATGAGCCCAACCAAGCTATCCTTGCTAATCAATCATCGCCTCAATTTGTCCCCTCTCTCCCTAAACTTCCAGAAATTAGGCTTCCCCATTTCACTGGCGACCCAGCAACCTGGATTGAGTTTAGGGGCACTTTCAATTCACTAATCATAGAGCATAAACACATATCTAACATGGACAAATTTCAATATTTGAAGTCCTGTCTAGCACCAGAAGTTATGAAAGTGATTCAAAACATTCCTGTCTCTGCTGCTACGTTTGATGTAGCATGGAGCACGCTGTCGGCTAGGTTTGATAATGACCGACTTATCGCTAATACCCACTTAGATAAGGTATTTTCACCTCCTGTCTTAGAAAGGAATTCCGCTGAATCTCTTCAGAAGTTCGTTGACCATTTTATAAGCACTGTCCATGCTTTGAACTCGCTTAATGTTGGTGTAGAACTGTCTGACTTGATTATAGCAAAGATTGTACTCGACAAGCTTCCTCCATTCTTGATAAAGGAATGGGAATCCTCTCTCGCTCCAGGTAAAATGCCTAGTCTCAAAGACTTATTCATATTTTTAGAATCCAGGATACGGGTTTTTCAAATGACTGACTCAGCTTTAAGGAGTCAGCCAGCAAAGCCTATTGTATCTAACACAACCATTCCTAAAGGCAAGGTTGCCTCCTCAAGCCTAAATGCCTCTGTTGTAACAATGGATTCCATGAGCTGCAACATTGTGAAGTTTTCAAAGCCATGGATTTCTCTAATAGAGACAATTTTGTCAAAACACAACGATTATGTCAAGTGTGCTATTACTCTAAGGGTCACGCTCCCTATTGTAGCACTTATACTTGCAAGATTTGTAAGGGTAAACATGGCACTTACCTTCATAATCCAGCACATATTAACGGCAACCAACCAAGCTGCCAATACTGCTGGGGTAATGTCAGTCTTCCAACCTCAACCAAGCTGTTTGCTCCCTACCGCCACTGTTCTAGTCATGCACAGGGATGGTCATTCTGTTGAAGTCACCGCATTGCTTGACAGTGGTTCTGATTGTAACCTCATGTCTAATAGGTTATTCAACCACTTAAAATTATCGCCTCATCACCAGCGCACTACTTTAGCTGGTATATTGTCTTCTAAGGCAGACAGTCTTAAGATGACGTCGATTTCAATTAAGTCTGTCACTACTTCATGGCATTGCAACACCAACGTCATAATCGTACCGGAAATTTCAACTTCGAAATTTCCACGCAAGCCTGTCAATACTACAAATTGGAATATTCCACCAAATCTTTCATTGGCTGACGCCAGTTTCAATATTCCTAAGTACGTAGACTTGTTATTAGGTGTTGAAATATATTCACAGATTGTCTGTGCAGGCCAGATATCTGCTCCTAATATGCCTGTAATTCAGAACTCGCATTTGGGTTGGTATTTTGCTGGTAAATTACCACAACCCGCCAGGTCTGAACATAACATGGTTCTAATAAGGTTTCTAAGGAACCCGACCATTCTAGCGGGTCTCCCACACATTATTCTGCCTTCCTCACTGTTGATCAAGACATTAGCAGGCAACTTTCTCAGTTTTGGGAATTAGAAAAAATTTCTAATTCTGATTCCATTCTCGACGACTCTATATGCGAAAAGCATTTCGTAGATAACACTCAACGGGACTCAGAAGGAAGATATGTGGTAAAACTTCCTTTCTTGTCTGATCCTCAGACCCTGGGCAGCACAAACCTCCAGACTTATAAAGGATCCTCCTCATTGGAGAAACGTTTCACTTCTAATCCCACTCTCAGTGAAGATAATTGTAAGTTCAAGGATGAATATATCGCTCTAGATCATATGGAGCCCGACTTGCTTCCAGAAACTAGAGTATTGTCCCTAATGGAGGCCACTACCTCTAACTTAAACTCTTGTCTTTTCAAATTCGAATATTTGAAAACTATTCGTGTTATGTCTTACGTATTGAGATTCATACATAACTCTCGTAAGATTCATAACCCTATAAAAGGCCCCTTAATGCCTCCTGAACTCAACAAGGCGCTTCAATGCTGTGTTAGGCTAATACAGCAAGAAGTTTATGCGTCAGAGATCCGTGACTTATTGTCAAATCATGACGTCACTTCTTCAAGCAAATTGAAGCAATTAGACCCGTTTCTTGACAAGGATTCTGTAATTCGGGTAGGCGGACGTCTTGAACGATCCAGCATACCTTTCGAAGCCAAACATCAGATGTTGTTACCAGCTGATCATGCCTTCACTAAGCAGCTTATTTATTTCAATCATATCAAGTTGAATCATGCTGGATCCCAACTTGTTATTTCTCACTTAAGAGAAAGATTTTGGATACCATCTATTAGGAAGGTGGTACGTAGTGTTCTAAGAAAATGCACTACAAGTTTTCGCTTCAATATTCAAACCTTTCAGCATAAAATGGCTGATTTGCCTGTTTATAGAGTAAATCCCATTTCTCCTTTCACCAACGTAAGCATTGTTTTTTGTCTGTTATTAAAGCCCGTCTGGATATGATCAGTTAATCGGGCAAGTTGAAGTGTAGTACTGAGCTGGTCTTGGAAACCGAACTGTGCCGGTGGAATGAGATTTAGTACTGTAATTTCATCAACAAGTTGAGTGAGGATTAAGCGCTCTAGGATTTTTCCTAGGGAAGGTAGTAAACTGATGGGACGGAGGTTTTGGGGGAAAGCGGGATTTTTGCCAGCTTTAGGAATTGCGATTATTTTTGCAATTTTCCAGCTCATTGGAAAATATCCAAGTCTGATGCAATTTTTGTAAATATGCAGCAGGTGAATCAGCGCCTTCCTAGGAAGGTTCTTTATCACTTCATTGTTAATGCCGTCATTTCCGGGAGCTTTTCTGTCTTTGAGTTGTAATATTTTTTGTCTGAGTGTTTTTATTTGTATGTTTGGCATCTGAGCCTCCGGTGTGAAGGTACGTACCGTGTTTCTTACAGATCGCTTAACGGCTCTTTCTTCTTCCTCCTCACATAGCAAGTTCCTTTGGAAACTGTTTTCTAGGTGGTCTGCAATGGCGTCAGCCTTTTCCTGTGGTCCATATTTGAGTCCAGTGGTTGCATGTATAACTGATGGTTTGATGTTAGTTTGCGATCTGCGTATATTATGGGTTATCTTCCATATTTCAAGAGGTGAATCATTACATTCTCCAAGTGTAGTTTCCCATTTTTCTGTGGTGGCTTCTGTTACTAGTTGTTTGATTTCTCTACTAATTTTATTTAGAGCGATTTTGCATGCTGGATATCTGGTGTTCATCCATTCGTTTTTGATCCTTCTTTTTTTGATTATTACGTTTTCTATTTCAGGAAATCGATGTTGGCCATACTGCATGAGTGTTACTTTTGTATTGTTTTTATATGCAGTATTTATAGTGTTGGTCAATTGCTGCACAGCTTCCTCTACTTCATCAATGGTGCTTAGATTCGCTTTTGGCCTAATATTGTTATTAATATTTGCCACTTATTGTTTCCAGTCAGTGGTTTTTTGTTTGTATGGAATTTCTTTGCTTTTCCTCTTAGTTTCAATATAAAAAGTTATCGGCAAGTGATCCGAGTCTAGAGCATTGTGTGTGCTGATGTCTGAACTTATTGCAGTGTTTGTTGTAACCACAATGTCTAGAACATCACCAAAGCTGTGTCTGAAGTCGTTGTACTGGGTTGGCGTATCAGGTGCCAATACGTGCAGGCCAAGGGCTTGGAAGGATTTTTCCAATGTTATTCCTGCAGTGTTGTTTACTTTACTATGCCATGTTATATGTTTAGCATTTAAGTCTCCTGCGAGAATGACGTCATTGTTTAGATTGAATAATGTTTGAACATCAGATTGTTCTATAGGTTTTTTGGGTGCCTTGTAGGCAGCAATTATTAATATTTCCTTCGAGCCGATGTGCAGGAAGATCCCTGTTGTTTCAATTTGTTGCAGAACTGGGATATATGCGCGTCTGTGTGCTAAGTTTTTCTTTATTAATATAGCAGTGCCTCCTTTTATTCCATCTCTGTCATTCCTGTAAATTGTGAAGTTGGGGACGACGAATCTATGCCATGTTTTTAGATGAGTTTCATTGATTAGCATGATGTCTATTTTTTCCTCATGGATGAATTTCGTGAGCTCATACTTTTGATTAATTACGCCGTTGATCTCATACCCTGCCACATGTCAGTCGGTGACGTGTTACGATCAACAAGTTTGTTGATATATCCAAATTTAGCATTTCTAATCATCTGTGTAGTTTTATTTCTAAGACGTTTGTAATGTTGGAAATTTTAGTAATTTTTATTTTGTCTGAATTTCCTATATGCCTGATCTCTTAAAGCCATCATCTCTCGAATATCGGGTGTCATCCACGGAGCAGGCGGTCTTCTTGTGTGTTTAGTCTTAACAGGTGCATGTTTGTTATACAATTTAATTACTAAGTCATTAAATATATCTACTTTTTCGGCAACAGAATGTGCATGCCGGACTCTGTGCCAAGGTAGCTCTTTTGCGTCTTCTAAGAATGTTGTCTCTTCTATTTGTGTCAGTTCTCTGTAAGTAATTACCCTTGCTTTTCTTTTAGGGCACTGTAAAGAATAAATTACGTAAATAATGTCGTGTGCAGAGATGCCCGGAGCGGGAACCTGTCCTTGAGTCATTACTTTGTCAATATTGTTTGTTACAATTAAGTCTAGAGAAGTTTCTGAAGTACATGTGTGGTGGGTAGGATTTAGAGGAAGGATATTTAGATCGAAAGACTGGAACATTTCACACATTTCTTTCGTGTCTTTGTGGCTTGTTTTTAGTAAATTAGTATTCATGTCTCCGAGAATAAGTACATGTTCATAAAGCGGCAAAATATTAAGGAGTGTAGTTTCCAAGTCGTTTTGGAAGTTGGTTTTTGGAGGTCTGTATATTACACCGCCTCTGTGGGTGAGTCGGTAGCGCGCCTGCCTTCCACTCCGGCGGCCCGGGTTCTATTCCCGGCCGGGTCGGGAATTTTTCAGTGAAAAATTCCTTTCCCGGGTTCAGGACTGGGTGTGTGTGTGTGTCCTTAGGTTTAAGTAGGTAGGGGACTGGCGCACCCCGGTAACAAATACGCTGAGAATATCTCCTTACGGGATCACCAGGGGTCGCTCGCGAACCTGAGGAATAACTTTTTTTATATTACACCAACAATGCATTTCTGAGTCGATACAAGAATTTCAATAAACATTATTTCTGGATGGGCCGCATATTCACTTGGTGACTGATAAACTATTTTGGGGCTTAAATCTGACCTCACATAAGCTCCGACACCTCCCCCCTCTTAAGAGTGCGGTCATTGCGAAGTAATGAGTAACCTGGCAGATGAACTAATGTAGAAGGCAAAGAAGGCTTTAACCATGTTTCAGAGATTAGAATAACGTGAAATTGCAGCTGGGAAAATATGGAGTGAAATTCGTGGAAATGTGACAAAAGGCTTTGGGCGTTGACATGGGCCACCTGAAGAGAAGAAGTAGGGCTATAGAGAGAGAGAGAGAGTGATCTTTGAATTTTTAATTTTGGATTTTTAAAATTTTTGATCTTTGAATTGTTTATTTTTTAAATCTTAAATTTTTTTATTTTTAAATTTTTTATTTTATTATTTATTAATTTTTTATTTTTGGATGTTATAACTTTTAATTTTTTTTTTTAATTTTGGAAATTTGTATTTTTTAATTTTGGATGTTTAATTTTGGATTTGCGCGGTAATGAACTCCGGGTTCCATAAAATAGATAATATACCTTTAGATTGCTTAGGAATCGTCTATTGCCATTGAGGAAGTAAGGTCTGAAAAATTTCCTTTGATTACTCCTAATCATTGAGTTGATTGTTTTCTGTGCAGTCCGCACCGAAACAAGTAAGAGTGTGACTGATTTCGTGACTGATTGTGACTGATTTCGTGACGGTTTTAGTGTGACTGATTTTCCAGATTTACCCTCTACCGCCACTAAAGAAGTTTTACTTCAATAATAATAAAATCAGGTAAACTGATGTAATAAAGTGCCAGTATGCTTTTGTTTAATCAGTTATAGCCTAATTGCAATTATGATATGCAGAATTTTTTTATTGATTTCCGAGGTAAGCTCCAGATTCATTCATTAAGTAGAGCTTCAGGGAGAACAAAGGTCTAGTTTTTTTAATCAGCTTTAAATCGTCCAGCATCAGCAGAACTATACCGATTTGTGATATCTTGTCAATCGCACACTCACATAAAAATACGAAAAAGATATGTCAAATTGGCCGGCTACGGGAATTGAACCAGGAACAACCAAAATGTGAGTCCAAGACGTTACCATCTCAACTACCTCGCTCAATTTAACGATCTACTTTCATAAGCGTAGGTGAAGGAATAATGTTATTTGTCAAAGCTAACTGTATTGCTATTTCCAAAGCCGTATTATATGAATACTGTAAAACAATATGTTGTCATGATAACTAATTTGCATTTGATAAATGCTTTCTAATATATTACCATAAAATAGGCACTAAATTGGGCTTTACCCCGGTACCGGTCAACCGAATTTGTCCATTATCAATAGAGTTCTTGCCATGGCCGTTATAAATGCGTATACCAAGTTTCATAAAAATCAAATAAAGCTTATTTGAGTTATCGCGCGTAAAGACACACGGACAGACATTTCCCCTTCCCCACACATTCTCATAAAGTACCATACTGGCACTTAATAACTCGGAGTTTGCATGCTTTCCTCATTCTCGAAGGCAAAAATGCAGGATGCGTTGAGATTTAGCCGAACAATAGAAGCAAATGCTTCATGAATGCGTTATTACAAGAGCCTACGGTAAATTTGGGTGGCCACGAAATTTGATTTGAACCCAGGACCTCTTCCCTATTAGCCTGCCCTATACCATGTCGCTGTAATGCTGACTGCTGACTGCTGACTGCTGACTGCATTTAACAGCAATAAGTAGATTATAGTTTTCATGTTACTATGGGCAAGAAAATGTCGTTAATATTTTAATTGATATGTATGTTCTGAAATTCGCGTTTAAGCTGTATTTATTTCGTGTTTTTGGACGTAAGGCACAAATCTTTAATTTTGAGTTTTTAACATTTATTTATGCCTTCTCCTCACATCTATTAAATACTCAATGAACTATAATAGTGACTTAAACCTCTGCTCAGTTATAAGAAAAGACCTGTGAGACTGCACATTCATTCTACTTCATAACAGTACCATAAAGGCATAAGGCACACTTCCTATCTTTTATTGAGGTGTGTTTATCAATTATTTTTATTTTCTGCAGTGCTACCATCCAAGCAAATGTTTATAAAAATTGAACTTGCATTTCTGAAGTATAACTTCATTCAAAATCAGTGGCGTAATTACGGGGTGGCAAGGAGTGGCAGTTGCCACCCCAGAATTCCCAAACCCCTCTTTTTGCCACCTCAAAAATCGTCAGTAAAAATATCAGTTATTTGCGAACAAGTGAAAAATTACAGTTTATAAACGTGGCACAATCTTCATTCTGTATTAAACTTTATTAAATTTAATATTTATGCTGGTATGACATGTAAAAAAGTTTAAAAAATGCTTAAACTACATCATTTTAATGCCAAATTTTAAAAAATTTCCATATCCCCCAGACCCCCCGGCAGACCTTGCCACCCCAGTTAAAAAGCTGAAATTACGCCCATGTTCAAAATAGATTGTTTTGCTTACCATCTATTGTATTAATGACTATACTGGTATTCATTGGCAAACATGCAATTGTCACTGTATAATACAGGTTTTTACTAAAATAAAATAAAATAAAATAAAATAAAATAAAAACAAATAATATGATACAAAGTAAAATGATTTTGCTACTGTAAAACTACTTCAGTTTCTGTTTAACATGTTTAGGTACCTCTAGTTGTAAAAGATCCCAATACACTCTACCTTGTAAATTTGCAGAACACTAATTTAGCCTGTCCTTCAAAAATATATGTTATAAAATTAGACTTTAAACCACCTATTTGTGAGTGGTAACACTGTTTAAAAACATCAAGGTTTCTCGAAAATATGTCCTTGTGCCTTACGCCCTTATGAAACTATGCCCTTCATATGTATGTTATGAGATTCGCGTTTAAGCTGAATTTATTTCGTGTTTATCTTAATATCTATTAGATGTATAAAAATGTTTTAAACAAAAAATGTTCATTTTAATTTTTTCTACAACTTTACTGTGGAAGGTTTTTATGTGTCGCATACTGTAATGGAGATAATCTAGAAAAATTGAAAATGGAAATGAGTAAAGTACCCCCTACGTAATTTTTGCGGAAAAAAGGATATAGTCATTTTATTAGCCATAGACAAGAGTTTCAAATTTTAAATTTTTATTAAAATCGTTAGAGCCAATTTTTCAAAAATCAAGGTTCAACCCAACTGTTCACGAAGCAACAGACGTGGCAGTGGAGTGACAGTGAATGACCACCTGGTTTTGGATGTCGTCCTGTGGACAACATCCAAGTGGATGACGATCATTTGGAGCGATAGTGAACGGCCGCCTTAAGGTGGCTTCCCAACCTTTCTCCGTTACTCCACTCGTTTACCTTTAAGTCAGTTTTCAGGTAAGCATGTTTTATACGGTGCTTGTTAAAATTTTTTAAATCTAGTAGTGAGCCTTTTAGGCATCCCCCTTCTGATAAAATCACAAATCGCACACTGCGTTTACAGTAAATGGCTATATTGTTTTGCAGTTTATCAATTTTAGCATTTTTAACATTTTAACATTTATTAACATTACTTACTTACATTTATTATTATTATTATTATTATTATTATTATTATTATTATTATTATTATTATTATTATTATTATTATTATTATCATTATTATTATTATTACACGAATTTCATTCCTCTAGTGTTGAATTATATCCATCCAAAACCGCCTATATCCATCCAAAACCGCCTAGTCTAAAAGTCCAAATTAAATTACACAAAATAGGTGAACCAATTAGACCAATAGTTAACTTTATAAATGCGCCTTCAAATAAAACTTCCAAAAAGCTAGCAAAAATATTACAGCAGAAACTAGAACTAAAAAATAGTAAACAGAATAAAAGATATAAAAATTAACGACGATGAAACTATCATATCTTTAGACATCAAAAACCTATATACAAACGTACCCATCAAGGAAACACTCAAATTATACATAAACGTTTAGTTAATAATGGAGACAGTACAAGTTATGCAGACCAATTAATAAATTTTCTTAACATAATTCTAAGTCAAAATTATTTCGAGTTTAATGGTAAACTATATGAACACCAGATGGGCTTGCTATGGGTTCACCCCTATCGAGTATATTATCAGAAACCTTTTTACAAGAAATTGAAGAAACACTCGTACATAACATAACCCAAAATAACGTAACTTTCTATGGAATATTATAGGAGAGAGGTTCCATCTGGCTCTGTGAAATGAGCTCCGGCTTAGCTCAGTTGGTAGAGCATTGGCGCGAATAGCTAAAGGTCTTGGGTTCAAGTCCCAGTGCCGGAGGAATTTTTATCCTATGATATTCTCATGTAATGTCCAACAGAGAAAATAACATGTGGTTCATGAATGCTTATATATCTATCTTTCAATGGAAGATTTGTAGACGACCTGCTTCTTTGCTGCAAAACCCAAAATGTTAATTATAGCAAACATGCCTAATTTTGCAGTACCCCTAATTTCGCAGAATCTTTTTTGTTTTATTTATTGGGAACAGTAGTGGAAATATTTCATCTTATTCATCAAAGAGGGCATCTTCTCTTCTATTTTATACATTTTTTATTTTTCCATTACTGTTCCTGATTTTGCAGTATATAAAATAAAAAGGTATTGCGAAATTAGGGGTACTGCGAAATTAGGTATGTTTGCCCTATATTTTACAACAATTCAATAACATGCATAGTAACTTACACTTCACTCTTAAAACAGCGAAGAATAAAGAGCTACACTACCTTGATATTAATATTAAATTCACGAACAAACGTCTTAATTTTAATATTTATAGAATATTTATAGAAAACAAACATTCACAGACAATATTATTGACAACAAATCTAACCACCTCCAAAATAAAAAACTAGCTGCAATAAGAAATATGATTCACAGATTGCTGAATATTCCCATGAACAAAAAAGATTATAATAAAGAATTACAAACTATAATTCAAATAGCGACTAATAATGGTTACAAAAAATCTACTGTTTTCAATATTTTGAATAAGAATAAAAAACAAATCCTAAGAAATAAAAACCCAATTTCACTTTTAGAACCAGACACTCAGGATAAAGACAGCTCTAAAAATATATATCACCTTTAATTACACAGATCAGAAAATTCACAAAATTATCAAACCATTAAAATCCAATAACATTCAAATCAGTTTTAGAACCAACCAATACTCAAAATTTACTACGTAATAAATTCAACAACAATAAATATCCGCTTGAACAATATGGTGTATATAAGCTGAAATGTTCAGACTGTAACTTAGTATATATTGGTCAAACCGGCCGAACATTTAAGAAAAGGTTCGCTGAACACATAAACTATTTCAAATATAATAGAGACAAATCTGCCTACGCAAAACACTTAATTTCCAACAACCATTACTTAAATACAATAAACTCTTCTTTAGAAATACTACATCTTCAAAACAAAAGTTTAAAATTAATCACACTGGAAATGTACGAGACATATAAACATAGACATAATCTAATGAACGAAAAGACTGTCAACCATAACAAACTTTTTACTTCCTCTGCCCGTACTAGTAGAGGAAGTATTGTTTTCGACCCTAAAATTCGAAGTTGAGTTTTTAGCATATGTACACGTTTCAAGGCCCCCTGAATCCAAAAATACTATTTTTGGAAACATGTCTGTGTGTGTGTCTGTGTGTGTGTCTGTCTGTGTGGAAGTTTGTGAACAGGCTAGCTCCGAAACGGAGAATCGTATGAAAACAAAATTTCGTATTTGGGTCAGGTACCTTCTGAAGATGTGATTCGAAGATTGGCGACAAATTTCACTTATTTTTAAGGGGACTTTACATGAAGAAATTTTCGTTTTTTGCGATTTTCTCGAAAACGGCTCTAACGATTTTCTTTAAAATTTGTACATGTATTCCTTTTACTGAGAGCTAAAACTTTTATTTGAAACTTTTTTTCGAAAAAATTCTCTGAGGGTAGTTACAAGCCACCCACTGTTCACCCACTGTTTGTAGAAAATTTGTCTTGCGTGATGAACAACTGAATACGCGCTCTTTCACGGCCTCTTATTCTATATAAGAATGTGAAGTGAGAAAGATGTATTGTTGGCCAGGTATAGAGTAAAGAAGTATCTGAGGGAAATATTCGATAAATTTCGGAAATTATTCTTTACGGCGGAAAGTTCAATAAACGTCTGCAGTCACCTGTTCTTTTTTTTAAAGTTTGTTATATAGCCTGCGCTTTTAGTCGCATCATTGAAAGAAGAGGTATTTATAGGATAATTAGCGTAAAATTGTGTCTTGCGATTCTGTAAAAGGATATGTGAATACTGCTAACTTTTTTTTGGGCAGAGGAAGTTATGTGACTTTCACATCAGATTTTTTGAAACCTGTTTACAAATGACTTCAGCCACATACTCAAATACATTCGTTAGTAGCTAACCTGCTCGCGCACCGGACACACACACAGCAGTTCCATAAAATGTAAGTAATATTTATAAATGGTTAAGAATAAAAATAACAAATTAAAATCTAGACATCAATACCTTTTCTAATAACTTCACTTTTACAGTAATTATTACTACGTAGAATATCTCCATAACTACAATTACCATTGCTCAAGTTTATAACCGTTTTAAAAGTAAATCCAATAAGATATACCAGTCTACTACTTTTTAAACTATTAATAATTCTATTCTATATTATTTTTTAGTGTTGGATACCCTGACTGAAGATGGCATAGCTTATGCCGAAATGCATCTCGAAAATTAAAATTAAAAAAAGAATCAACAGAATTTATTGGGCTGAAAGCGAAGAAAAAGATAAAATACACTTTAACAACGATTCAGGTCAATATAGTTAATACAGCTTATGCTTATTAACATACTAATAAAATTAATCTTCGAACTTTTGATGTCACCTTCCTACTGTGTTTTAACCGGCAAATGTGAATTTATTTACTAAATGCATTTCTATAATCGTCGTAATTAATGAAATGTGACGTCATACATATAAATAGAATACTAATGATATTATTTTTCGAACAATTGATGTGATCTTTATTATTGTATAACAAACTTTTAAATGTGAACATAAATACTGAATGTATTACTATAGTCGTCATAATTTAATGAAATTTGACGTCATGCAAAACTTGTAATAATTGATTTGGTATCTTATGACCAGTTGATAATCAACTACATTTTAACTAATTGTATATAAAAGATTCTAATAATTGTAATTATTTTATCACATGACTTGTTGATTAAACTACTAATTTATTGTATCCAAATGCTAGTTTCTTTGACAAGTTGATATTCAACGTTTAATTAATTTTATGATACAATTTTACATGTGACTATCCTGGTTATTAGTTAAACTAAAGGGTAAATTCTAGTATGAAATAAGCCTATAAATTATATAACCTGTAATTATTCTACGTCTTCAGCCTCAATATCCTGTTAGATTCTAATAAAATCACATTCTAGTGCTTAAGGATGAATATATAATTCTAATTATCACATTATTATTACACATTTAATACAAGTAAAAACAAATAAAACCAAGCATGCCCCTTTATGAGCAAAGCTCGTGTTTAGGGGGTATAGTAGATTAATATAAATATAATTACATATCACTGCACAGAATACTATACACGAAAAACTCTAAATTTATAAGTACAATGTAAATAAAAATATTTTTCAGCATTAACCAGTGGTTAAAATAGCATTTACAAAAAAAATAAAAAATAAAAAAAATAAAAAAAAAATAAATAAAAAAATAAAAAAAAATAGGATTGAAACATTGAAAGACCAAACAAAATTAAAGTTGTGCTATTAATATTATATAATATTTTTTATTTTTATTTTCCTCTTAAAATGTTTAAGACTGTAATTTACATATTCAGGACACTCGGCAATAAAACTGTTATACAATTTCAAACCATAGTTTTGACCATGTAATTGCCCCTTTGTCGTCTTACATTTTGATTCAGCGAAACGAAAGATGGAGTTTCTTATTGTATTTTGACAATGACAATAGGAAGTAAATTTAGATCTGTTTTTATGGTAATATATTAACAATTTTAACTTATAAAGTTGTTCGATTTTCATAGCATTGAACTTATAACTATCACTTTTTTTTTTTTTTTTTTAAGAAAGGTGAGTGAACTGTTGGGTCACTGACTGCGAGATTCTTGTCTCAAGGTTGTAGAATGCGGTTGTAAAATGCTTCCCTTTCGTATTACATTGTGCATAAAATGTCACGCATGCATTAATGCAGGCCTTTCCAACTCGAGCACTCTGCGCTGGTGCGCACCATCGCAGCACCCAACGGCAGCCCGGTGCTCTCCTTCCCCATGTCACTACTGCATGTGCGTGCGTCAGACAGCACAATGGATAGCTGACCTAGCTTTCTTGGTGGATGTAACGTCTTATTTAAATGATTTAAATATTTAGTTGGAAGAGAGAAATTAGTTAATTAGCACCATGTGTGACAGAATTAAGGCTTTCAAAATGTATAATTTATTATTTAAATAATTTTCCTTCATTAAAATCATTAAATTTGTCTATTTACGGAAAATTCTGATAACATCAGACGTTGTTACAGAAATTGTACGATGAATGCAATGCCCATTCAAAGAAATTGATTATATGGCACCTCAACTTGAATATTTATGACGCCATATTTTGTCCTGAAAATCACCATCATGTTTCCAAACAGAGGTGATAAAAGTACAGGTACTACTACTACACCGGCGATTTGCTTTCATTTTACAATTTCATTCATCCACAGAAATTTCCCAGACTTCACGCACTTGCTTAAAACTTAGGCCAGTGTTCGAGACAACTTATGCATGCGAACAGATGTTTTCAATTACGAATTTAAATACAAGTAAAACCAGGACTTCTCTGTCTGATGTTGCCTTAGAGGCTGTACTTTGAATTTCTATTGCCAAATCGATTGTACGAAATATTGGTAAATTAGTTGCGGCAAAACGATGTTGACAATCTACTTAAATTCTAAATGTTCACAAACACAATATAAGTAGAGAATAAATGTTGTGATTATGTGTTCACAAAATTGTTATCGATTGTACGAAATATTGGTAAATTAGTTGCGGCAAAACGATGTTGACAATCTACTTAAATTCTAAATGCTCACAAACACAATATAAGTAGAGAATAAATGTTGTGATTATGTGTTCACAAAATTGTTATCAATAATGTTTTCATAAGCTGAACGCTGGCTAGATCTGTGGAGCTGCCTCTGGTGCTACACCGGTGCTCGCCTGCGCCGTGGAAGCACCTCAGTTGGAAAGGCCTGCATTAATGCGATGTCAAACCATTAGTATAGCGAGAGCAAAAAATCCAAGGACAGCTATTCTGTGTTATTTCTTGAATGTTTTATACGAATTCATACCGTTGTCTCTTAATATTATTATGTTCTCTCCATTCAGTGCGAGGCAGAGCTGAATGAAAGGAAGGATAGGTATGTACATTGCTTTCGTATTTTAACCAGCAGATGCATCAAGAAATGCTACTATTTAAGACATAAGTACTTTCCATACCTCTCGCTTCATCGAAATGTTTAGGCAGATGTTTTTTAAAGGTTTTACTTAAATTATTTACTCATTTATTATAATCTATTAATTTGTCGCTGGAGCAAAGTGTTTTAGAACCAGTCAATTTTCTTTGCAAGTGGAAAAAGGTACGTTCATTCGAACCCAATTATATGCGGTAGGCCTATGTTCATATGTCTTACATGTGTGAGTTCATAATGACAAGGTTGTTCTGCATGAAGATGACATAATCTAGGTTATTTTTGGTAAGTTTTATGATTGTTTAACGACGCGGGTAAAAGGCAAGTTAGGTCAGTGACCGTGATCAGTATGCCGGAATGTTGTCCCGCAGGAGTTCTTTTATATGCCTGTAAAATATACATACACCTGTTATATTTACACAAACACAAATGCCATTGACCTACGCCGGTATGGAACCGCGACTTTGAGCGCTGAAAGCCAATGCTATAAGTTGTTGTAGTATTCTGATTTTATTTCCATGCGATACCCGGATATATTATATATATAATATATATATACATATATAATCAGGAAAACTGATGTGACCAAGTGCCAGAATGCTTTTGTTTAATCAGTGATAATTTACATTATATGTAGAAAATAAGTTATTTTTGTAATCGATTTTCGAGTTAAGCTCCAGTTCGATAAATCTTTCATATTTGAAGGATTTAAAATATGTTTCTATGGCCACACTTTCCACACTTCTGATTATTAATTAATCCTATACAGTTAAGGAAATGGTTTAATAACGATTAATTATTTTACGTCTTCCGATATAGGCGTGATTATAGTATTAACTATAATATAAAGATTATTAGTATACAAGTGGTGCACTGTTTAAAATTGTATGTAGTTAAAAACCTATTTGATTAAACTTGAATTCGTTTGTTCAACTTAGGCATCATTCCATTGATTTCAGAAAACATAATAAATTTCCACTTCAAAATGTACGTTTTTGTTCATCTTTATGTTATTTGTTACGGTCATTTAACGATTGTTGTGTACTGTCCCTCAGGACTAAGCCGAAATTTTGTTCTGCAGGAGTTCCCCCCCCCCATAAATTCCGTGACTTTTTTCTCATACACATCATTTGATCCGAGCCTGATGGCCGTGAACTTCGGAACAAATGACCAGTTTCTTACCCGTCTGTTCCATCCAAACTTTATTTATTTAATTTATTAATTTATTTATTTATTTAACCTTGCGGAGTTAAGGCCATAAGGCCTTCTCTCCCACTCAGCCAGGGCAAAAACATGAAATACATAATGATAATAATAATAATGATTAATAATAAATTAAAGAAGAACTGATATACATGAATACAAGAAACGTACATTAAATACAAAGAAAAAATTCGAACATAAGTACTTGAATAATATGAATATGTAATACAAATGACTAAAATAAAAAGATGAAAGAAATAGAATAAAAGAAATAAAAAAGATGAAAGTATAAACAAATACATTCTTAGTTATTACAAAATATAATGAAAATTAAAATATATATTAGGCTACTAATTAGCATCAATTCCTAAATGCTATTGTATACTAAATTTATTAAATGGCGCTTGAACTGTGAAGTCGTTTGGCAGCTCCTGAGATGGCTAGGCAGTGAATTCCAGTGACGAATAGCTGTTGTTGTAAACGAATTCGAATAATGTGTAGTTCTGTAAAGAGGCATGGATAGTAAGGGGTCAAGCTGAGAGCGCGTGCCCAAGTTATGGTAGGAAGAAAGGTAATGAAAGCGACTGGAAAGATAGCTAGGTGTTGAGGTATGAAGGATTCTATAGAGCAGTATGAGATAGTGAAAGTATCTTCGCTCACGCAGGCGTACTCATCGAAGTGATTCCAGTGACGGTGTTATGTGGTCATATTTACGAATGTTACATATATATCTGACGCACGCATTATGAACACGTTGTAGTCTTTGAGTCAAATTGCTGTGTAGTTCGATAAGTATGACGTCACAATAATAAAAATGAGGCAAAATGAGTGTTTGAACAAGTGTTTTTCTTAATTGAAACGGGAGACAGTCTTTTATACTATACAGAGTATGCAGCGTTGCAAATGCTGTTTTGCAGATATTAGCGACT
The DNA here is from genome assembly GCA_964059195.1 of Ectobius pallidus. NCBI lineage: Eukaryota > Metazoa > Arthropoda > Insecta > Blattodea > Ectobiidae > Ectobius > Ectobius pallidus. Next base: position 92,377,276 of record CAXKWD010000002.1, read on the forward strand.
TGCATATCCCACGTTAAAGTATGGTCAATGTGTATGCCAAGGTATTTAACGGTATTACTATATGGAATTATAGAATCATTTAATTTCACTTGGTTTAGAAAATTGGCGTCTATTTGAGACAATTGCCGCGTGAGCCCTATTATGATAGCTTGTGAGTTCCTAGGATTTAGCTTTAAGTCGTGTCTTTCTGCCCATTTAGAAATCGAGTCTAAGTCACAGTTGATTTCTTCGATAGCGTCATTTACACGGCCGACTCGTGAGTGTGTATAGAGTACAATATCGTCAGCATAAATAATGTATTTACTGTGAGTCAAATTATTTTATATGGCGTTTATATATATTGCAAAAAGTAGAGGTCCCAGGAAAGATCCCTGGGGAACTCCTGCCTTAACAGCCCGCCAAGAAGAGCTCATATTCCTTAAAACACATTGTTGACGGCCGTTAGGGTAAGAGCAGAACCAGTTCACGACATTATTTGAAAGATGTAGGCGTCTAAGTATGCTTAAAAGCAGATCTATGTTCACAGAGTCAAATGCTTTGGAAAAGTCTAGTAAGTCATCACTGAAACTTTGCTCACGTCCATTGCAGTGCGGATGTCCTCAATGACATTTATGACTGCAGTTGTAGTACTATGTCCTGTGCGGAAGCCAGATTGTAAAGAGTCAAGAAGATTATTTTCATTCAGGTAGTTAGTCAGTTGTTTGTGTATAATGCTTTCCTGTGCTTTCGAGAGGGCAGGAAGAATGTTAATGGGACGATAATCATTGGGATTTTCAGGGATTTTAACCTTAGGAAGGGGATGTACGTAGGTTTTCTTTCATTTACTAGGAAACTTTGCTGTCATGATCGAAGCATTAAAAATGTGTGCTATTGTTGGTAATATTAAATGTGCTATTTTATTTATAAGAGTAATACTGATTTTGTCAACACCTGTCGCCTTAGACTTTATACGTTTCAACGCTGATATTACGTCATCAACCATTATGTAAGAAAAGCAAAAATTGTCTCCTATAAAGTTTGTGTCCGTCTGCATGTCAGTCGTGTCATTTTGAAAATGTGTAGTAACATTCTGAGATGTGGGCATGACATTCGTGAAATATTCGTTCAAACGGTCAAGAGGTATAGAAGTATGTTCTATTTGCTCTTTTGTGTCCTATTCCCATTGATCTCATACCTTGCCACAGGTCAGTCGGTGATGTGTTACGATCAACAAGTTTGTTGATATATCCAACTTTAGCATTTCTAATCATCTGTGTAGTTTTATTTCTAAGACGTTTGTAATGTTGAAAATTTTCGTCATTTTTATTCTGTCTGAATTTCCTATTATGCCTGATCTCTTAAAGCCAACATCTCTCGAATGTCGGGTGTCATCCACGGAGCAGGCGGTCTTTTTGTGTGTTTAGTCTTTACAGGTGCATGTTTGTTATACAATTTAATTACTAAGTCATTAAATATATCTACTTTTTCGTCAACAGAATGTGCATGCCGGACTCTGTGCCAAGGTAGCTCTTTTGCGTCTTCTAAGAATGTTGTCTCTTCTATTTGTGTCAGTTCTCTGTAAGTAATTACCCTTGCTTTTCTTTTAGGGCACTGTAAAGAATAAATTACGTAAATAATGTCGTGTGCAGAGATGCCCGGAGCGGGAACCTGTCCTTGAGTCATTACTTTGTCAATATTGTTTGTTACAATTAAGTCTAGAGAAGTTTCTGAAGTACATGTGTGGTGGGTAGGATTTAGAGGAAGGATATTTAGATCGAAAGACTGGAACATTTCACACATTTCTTTCGTGTCTTTGTGGCTTGTTTTTAGTAATGATGAATATAATAGTTTAAGTTTCAGCCTTAAGCACTAGTATATAATAAGAAACCTAACACGATATTGGAGCTGAAGACGTAGAAAGTATATAGATTTATATTTTACTGTTATTTATTGTTTCTTAACTGTTTTTGATATACAATATAGTCATAAGGATAAAATTACATTATATCATTGCATATAAAGCTTAGTAGCTTATTTATAACTAATTTTTGTTATGTAATATAGTCGTAAACACGTTACATTTACATTAATACATTACATTAATAATAAATAATATTGTTATACAAGTCTATTGTATTGATATAATATATGAACATAATTATATCAATATGACATATGACATATTGATATAATTATGTTCATATATTATATCAATACAATAGACTTGTATAACAATATTATTTATTATTAATGTAATGTATTAATGTAAATGTAACGTGTTTACGACTATATTGCATAACAAAAATTAGTTATAAATAAGCTACTAAGCTTTATATGCAATGATATAATGTAATTTTATCCTTATGACTATATTGTATATCAAAAACAGTTAAGAAACAATAAATAACAGTAAAATATAAATCTATATACTTTCTACGTCTTCAGCTCCAATATCGTGTTAGGTTTCTTATTATATACTAGTGCTTAAGGCTGAAACTTAAACTATTATATTCATCATATTTATCAGCACTAGAGGAAATGAAATTCATTAATTGTTTTTAGTAAATTAGTATTCATGTCTCCGAGAATAAGTACATGTTCATAAAGCGGCAAAATATTAAGGAGTGTAGTTTCCAAGTCGTTTAGGAAGTTGGTTTTTGGAGGTCTGTATATTACACCAACAATGCATTTCTGAGTCGAGACAAGAATTTCAATAAACGTTTAAAGATTTTATAAACAGTTTAATACAAACTTCCTTGCAAACATGTAATTGTATTTTATCGAACTTAGTAATCTATAGCGTACTTATACATTAGCCTACTAACAGTAGTGAACGTTTCCTTCAACGTTTTCTTGGGTACGTTAGTTCAGAAGGCAGTAATAACAGATTCGGAATTTAAATTCATTTTAGTGAAGCGGAAATGAAAATTATAGGATGCCTTATTATGTAAAGTGCAGCACTTTTTTCATAATTTATCCATGTATTATAATTTTGTTATCTAAGGAGAAGGCCTTGCATCTTACTGATCACACTTCAGGGATTTCCTCCACCTCTTATGTTTGTAAGTCCCAAGAAAAGAGAAAGAAAAGTAGAAAGGGTTAAAGAGCAAAATATATATTGTTTGTGAGATATTAAATGAGGTAGAGAGGGAGAGAGAGGGAAATTGGCAAAGCACAAAATGGCTATTACCTTCTCCGAACACAGCTGTACTGTGCCCTGACCTTCAGGAAAGAATTTTTCTGATAATAGTATTCGTTTACGTTTTGAAATAGCATATTCTTCTAGTCGAAGAAAATGGGTTATTTGGATTATGAATGTTTCCATCTAATAAAAACGGAAACTTTCCTTGTAAATCAGCGGTTTAGGCAAGGTTAGTATGTTACTCATCAGAACTTGGATGTATCACTGCTTCCGTGACGTCCAACAAACCCTGATAATCTAAGTGGTTCGGAATCCACGTTATTTTTTACTTCAGTTATCAAGATGAACTGAAATAGCTGAGCTTATTTTTCTGGGCGCGAATACTACTACTAGTAATAACAATAAGAGGAAGAAGAAGAAGACATGTTTTGGCCTAAGAGGATAAACTGTTAAACGAATCGGTACCATTACATTGATTATACAAATCTCAAGTACTCGGTTCGAGTTTTAATAACATATATGTGATATTTAATTGACCTAAATCTATATTATTTGCAACTAACTATAATATAGTACACAAAGAATATAAATACGTTTCTCTCGATAAATATAACATAGCCTAAATTTTTTTGACCGGAATAATCTTTCGGATGAGTGCATTGGATCTCTATAGGCTACTTATTAATGTTGGACTGTAGATTTTAATTAAAGTTTACATGAAAGTTTATTACAGAACTTATACTGTTACGCACAATTAGGTTAGGAATAAGTATATACTTTTGGTATTCGTAAACGTAACATATTTATCTTGCGAGATTATCTTATGTTTCTGTATAATTCCCATATGATTAATTTTGAACCAATGGTAATATTAGGAGACGAGGTCTATTACTACAGTTTATAGGAACAACGCTACTTGGGACGAAAGCAAGTATAATTCTTAAACAAACACAGACTATAACATTGTACTGTACAATAAATGTACAATATATTATTTTAATCGAAAACAAAACCTTGTGAATAAAATATGATCAGAATCAATTATCCTGATTGAAACTATCCTTTACATCAGGGGCGTATTCAGAGGGGGGGGGGGCTGAGGGGCTACAGAAGAAAAGGATATGTAGAAAATAAGAGGATATGTAGAATATATGTATATATATGTAGATATATGTAGAGGATATGTAGGCTGAGGGGGCTACAGCCCCCCGAAACGTAAAGTAATGCTAATAACATCAAATTTTTACCTGACGTTTGTGAAATATGCTCCGGAAAAATGAGGTATGCTCTATTATTTAAGTAAATTTAATACTGTACTAGACGTTCTGTTGTTGGCTGAATTACATCACGAATTTTAAAAGATAGTATAAGTCTTATGAATTACATAATAAAAATTAAAATAAAACAAGGTTAAGTTATTGCAATAAATTTTATTAAATTGAAAAATAATGAAATAACGTTGCTTTAATATTATATAATCGGTTACAAAAAAATATAGTCTATTTACTATCAACAAATTTTATTGTCGGTTTCCAAAACATTCACTTAGCCAAATGGTTTTTTTTAAATTAACAGAGATATGCACAATATTTGACATCTATCATAATATGCTGTTATAAATGTGACAAATTGGTTAAATATGCACAAATATTTTAATATTGAGCAAATATGATGCATCATTGCAAAACTAATAAAATATGCAAAATTAAACCATCAATTTCTTAATATTTCTTTGACACCTTGTAATAATTTGCATTATTAAAAATATGATTTTCATAAATTTCCGGGCCCTAGTGATAACAGTGTTAGACTTATATAGCCCCTCCCGAAAAAATATCTTGGATACGTCCCTGCTTTACATAATAATTATAACTTTGATACATTTTCATTAATTATAAGTAACTTTGTTATGTATGATATTAGCTTTCTACTATGTCTCCAAAATAGAAATGTAGCTGGATAGTTAATAGTTTTTATAATCTCAATTTTATATGAGGAATTTATATTTTACTAGCTGAAAAGGCCCGGCGTCGCCCGGGCTTTGTATTTTGTAATTTGAAATTAACTTATGGAGGACTTTCGATGTTGAAACTCTAGGTCCTGATATAATAATGTATGTAGAATTCGAAATGAGGAAGAACAACATATGGCACTCAGACTATTCCCTCAGAAAACGCTAGATATAGCTTTTTATGGTTCATAGAGGATGTCGAATGCTGCATTCCGTTGCTTCTACTCATCATGTCTGGGAGGGGTTGAAATAAGAAGAAACATAAATTACATAAGATTGTATTTACTTGACGGAAAATTTTATTTCTCATTCTCATGTTACCATACAAACGTTTCGGAGCTGAAATAAAATAGAAATGCAGTATCACTTTCATACTTTCCTCCCCTAAAACCCGGGACATAATATACTGCGAGCATAGGACTCAAAATGTTCCATCCCATGCTTAGGGCCTATGATAAATCTCAACTAATAAAAAGCCTACAGCTATGGATAACTGACTATTTACCGACTTCTGATATAGCATACTCACACACTTAAGTTGCTCCTGCAATACGACCTCTTATTCTACATCAAAATGTAAAGTGAGAAAATATTTCTTATGTCGAGGGTAGAGAAAGTTATGTGACTGCATCACACTGTGCTTTATTTTCGTGTAATTCATTTTTCAGTAATTATTTTCGGCAATATATTACATGGAATCATAATTCGTTAAAGTCCAGCATTAGGCTATATATTTGCCAAGGCCCTATGTAATCACAGTAAACAATTCACTGTTGCCATGTGAACTGAACAACATTTCATTTTTTTCAGTAGAATATTCACAGAAATTATATAATTTTCAAGGGAAGGACTGATTTGTTTCAATTTTAATGTCGACAGCTATACTTCCCGGGCTTAACTGGGTATGTGTGCAAAATGTCGCGTTAATTGGTAAAGAATTGTAGATTTGTATAAGGAACAAACATACATACATACATACATACATACATACATACATACATACATACATACATACATACATACATACATACATACATACATACATACACACTTTCGATTATATTAGATGTATAAAATTTTTATTATTATTGTATATTACACTTAGTTAATGTTATACCAAGTGGATATGTATCCTAATGTGTATTATCTAATTTAAAATAGGTAATTTGTACCTATCTTTATTTTGTTTATATCTTTATTCTTACTACTTAAAGCATAATTATGTTGAGAGCCTACAGTGATGCCTAAAAATGAATCACAGGCATACGTGGGAAGGTTTGAGAAACATGTTTTGCACTATTTAAATGAGTAAGATAACCTTCCATTTAAATTACTATATATATATATATATGTTTGTGACTATATATATAGGCCTATATTGTCACAAACACATCAAGTTAATATTTTTTTTTTACATAATTATTTCTTTTAGGTAACATTAACTGTTCAGTGTCATTGTTTTGATTCTTCGACACCGCTGTTAGTTTGTACCTGTATCTTATATTCACTATGCTAACTTTTAAGGCCACAAACCGAATTATTGTTTCATTGTTACATGCTAAAGAAAGTTAATTGTTTCAAAACTACCTGTAATGCATTGTTGTGATTCTTTCTTTCTTTCTTTTTCAGACTCTACGTCAGAAATATGGCAGTAGCGGCAATATGTTCGATAATCTTTGCACTGTTGGCGATATTTATTTTAGTGCCTCGGATATACAACTATTGGAAATATTTGGGAATTATGAAAAAACTACCCAGTACAAAAACTATTTTCCTATTTGGAAACCTGGATAAATTTTTTTTTATAAAGAGAGAAGGTAAACAACTATCATTTTTTGTAAAATAATAATTTCTGAATTTTCGTAAATGCCAAAAATAAATAATTCCTTCTTCGGATAATTGAAAAATCAAACAGTCAAGCTTAAAATAATAAAATATTGCCTTTAGTTTGAGTAAAATTCTTTATATTCAAGTCGGAATCTAATATTCAGAAATTTATATGTATTAATTTATTATAAATAAATTGGAACGTCAATTCATAATATTATATCGATCTTGTATTCATTACCAATAAATTTTATAAAATCAAATGTTATTTACTACCCTACTATTATTACTTCTAAAACGATTAGTTATGCAGACTACTTATAATTACTATTTACTACTAGTACTACCGCTGAAATCACAATCACACCCACTATTAAAGCTACTTCTATAACACAACTACTCGTATTACTACGACTATTTTTAATTACTTAGCTTCTTTTTCATTCCTTTCCATTTTATCTCATTTTCCCCTTCATTCCGACCCGCCATCAGAGCACAGTATTTCAGGATTCTTCAGATTTTCACACCTTCTGAGAAAATAAGTCAGCACTTATTATTCAGACACATTTTCTTGTCATTTCATGATCTCGTCATAATGCTACTTCATACGAGGGAGAATAAAATGTAAATCTCAATTAATTTTTTTCCCACTAGTTTACTGCAGGAAGAATGTTTGCTTGTATATTATTTTTCTACTTAGTCCCCTCCTAGTACAACGCACGCCATCGGATAGGAATTGCTTCTATACCGCCTGAGAAAAATTATTTTGGTTGATGCTGTATCCACTCGTGCACCGCCGATCGGACGTCTTCATCAGACTTGAACTTCTGCCCTCCAACGTGCTCCTGTAACGGGCCAAAGATGTGGAAATCCGAAGGAGATTTCTGAGTGCAAGTGTTTTGCTTCAACATGATAACGCCCGTCCTCATGCTCTTCGTGCAACAATGAAAACCGTCGACGACATCCGCCATAATCGCCAGATTTGGTACTATCAGATTTCGTGGCTACAGCGTCAGCCAAAATAATTTTTCTCAGGCGGTATCGAAGCACTTCCTATCCGATGGCTTAAGTGCGTTGAACTAGGAGGGGACTAAGTAGAAACGTAATGTACAAGCAAACATTCTTCCTACAGTGAAATAGTGGAGAAAAATTAATTGCGGATTTCATTTGTTTCTCTCTCGTACAGTCTTCGTTTCTTTTTCTCCGGTATTAGTGCAGAACAGCTTATTTTCCACGCCGCTTCTATATAATTGCATTTTATCGCATCAGGACAATAATTTTTGCATACATTCTATGATCAAAATAAAAACTTCCAAAAAGTTGCAACTTAGGTAGAAAGACAAAAGACAACAATGAAATAAATTGTATGTACATAATAACCACTATTTCTAGACCACGAGGTCGGACAAAACTTGTGAAATGTTTGCAGACGCATCCCTTCATAAAAATGAGAATGGTTGAGAGTTGCTTGAATTACATGTTATTAGCTAACCATTATTGTATTGAACTTTTTTCCAGATTATTTCTACGAGTTGGTGAATGTTCTGGGTCAAGGAGGATCATGCTTTGTATTTTGGTTAGGGAATTTTTTCCCAGCGCTCTCCATATACAAAGCAGAGCACATACAGGTTAATGATTATAATTTTTGTTATTAATGTAATAGCTTTCACGTTTTGATACTGAATAATATTTTCGGGGATTCTTTGCCACTACTTCACTTATGTAGTTTAGGGGACCTATAAAAATTCTATGTTCTTAGGCCTACTGCTTTTGCATAGTAGTTTGTGTAATGCATGGTGATGATCAGGTAGCGAATAAGGGCCAATGCACTTAACTTCTACAATTATCCACTTATACCGCGGCCTGGGGTTTAATTTTTGATGGCCCGCAAACAAATACTAATTTTAACTACAATGCCAGTATTGACAATTTAGTGTTAAATAAATAGTTTCAGGTCTCACATTAAATTCATGAATGTTACTGTGTTTTCTGATATTCATTAATACTGTAAAGGGGAAGATAGAGTGTAAAACACATACATATATTATTAAATAAACCCTCCAGATATTGTAATATAATTGATACAGCTTATTTGTGTTACGTTATCATGTTAATAGTAATCAATAAATCATTGCAGCCCGCTAGTCTTTCACCAAAATGAAAATGACCCTTTCGTTTTTAATTCCTGCATGTCCCATTACATTCGTAATACTACATGCAATTTCTAAACATATTTACATTCAATATTATATGAAATCTAGAGTTATAACATCTGAATCATTTAACAAATTAAGGCATTACTGTGGTTTCATGCGTATATGTACATTTATACTTATAGTTTGTCAAATGGTATGGAGTTCGTGAATTTTAAGAAGTTCTTAAGGTATTTGTTTATAAGCTCATGTTTCTCTATCGGCCAGTTTTCATTTTTTAACACTGCAGTGGAAGAAAAGGCCTTATGGTCTTAACTGCGCCAGTATAAATAAATAAATAAATAATAATAATAATAATAAGTTAATTTCAAATTACAAAATACAAAACCGGGCGACACTGGGCCTTTTAAGTTAGTAACAGCATATTATCCACATTAAGAAAACAAAAAATGAGTTGCAGATGCAAAATAAATTAGTGCAATATCCTTTCGAAGAATAAAATAAAATAGATAATTATTGATTCCATCAGTTCGACAAACAATATTGTGCCTACTAGTAATTTCGACTCTTTTGTATCATGCTAAGCCAGAATCTGCGAGCTGGTACTCATTGGGTACCTAAAGCATTCCCCTTGCATTACCCCCTCCACGACCCTTCATGATACAGCGCACCTCTTGCGTAACATACGGAGCGTGGACGCAGTCAGTGGTGTACGCTATCTTTTGCTAACTGCTAAGGAGTATGGCGCAGAAAAGGAAAAACTATTCTTTCCGTCAGGACTGGGGATTAGTAGATACAACAAAACAAAAATGAAATTAAACAAAATGAAATCTCGTTTTGTTTGATATTTTGTGTACCAATTCGCTTTATTGTAGGCTACATTTCAACATCAGACGAAACTTCAATACGAAGCATGCCAACTAGTATGAAGGTATTGTTTACTTATACACTGTAATAAATTACGAAATTAACTTGTCATTAATGTTTAGCTGCGACAAATAATTGCTTACTAATAAATGTAACGATCAGCTTAATGTGACTTAGAACATTAAACATTAAACATTAACATTAGAACGTTTTATGACAAAATTGGATATTATTTATTGTAGAAGACAGGAAATAGTAGTTAGAAAGTCTAAAAAGACAAAATAGACAAATTCAAACAAGATAGCAAGATCACAGCAAAACAATTGCTTCGTATCAGCTACCGCATTTCTAAATCTATTGCGGAAAAAATGTAACCATCACAATGCGGGAGAACGTTAAAGACCGTTTAACTTAGTAAGTAGACTACTACCACTTATAGGCCCTACTAGAACCCGTGGCAGTGACATTCAATTTATAAGATCATATAAAGTTTTTAGTTTTTGTTAATTCATTCACGAAGTTTTAATACGTTTGATCGTTATAGCTTATAGTGTATAACTTTCCATGCTCGCAGATGCCACTGCAACGCCACTGATGCGGAATTGAAACCTATTGAATGTGTCTTGTAGTCTACTGCAGAGAACTGACGTCATGTTGTTTACATGAACAATAAGTGGAAAGAGGCTGAAGTCTCGTTTCTCCTACAAGTTCAGCTCGCGGTACCTGTGCTAAGCAGACAGATGAATTGATAATTAGTAGGCCCAATTAAAACGATATTGTCTTCTAGTTCTGTCGTTGTGATAAAACAAAAGCATCACAAGTTTTATTAAACACTAAAACTAACACATCTCACAGCTTTATTTTTCTTCTCTTTTTCTTCTTGTGTGTTCAACGTTGTGTATCTGTTGAGCGGTTATGAACATGCACTAATCAGTTTAATTGGTGTGTTACAGTTAAACAAACGGTCATTTTACCGGCATAATAATAATAATAATAATAATAATAATAATAATAATAATAATAATAATAATAACAACAACAACAACTTTAATTGCGATTTTCTTTCCTTGTCATCTTGCGCATCAGGAGATTCGCTCCTCTCATGTAGCAGGCCCGGGTTCGATTCCTGTTTGGGAGATGTTACTTTGGTATTTTTCCGGGATATTTCCTCACCTATAAGACGAATTTCGGGTAACTTTACACCCTTGTGGTCCTCGGAAACCATCTGGCAGTCATTATCATCTTCACCCCATCCGTGCCTTGTTCAAAGTTATGAATGTGACTGGTGTGTATTGTCCTATGTGTTCGTGTTGTCTTGGAGATGGCCCCGGCATTGGTCTGATCACTCATCCGGGGAGGCCTCCATGTCCTTGTCTGGTCAAAAAAGGATGTATTTGATCCATAGATAATCCCTCTCCTGGTAGGTCGCGATCTTGTAAGACCCGGGCGGGGGCCCACGAAAGAAGAAGATTATGTGATTGGCTACCGTACTGCGTTTTACACAAACGTGACACAAAAGCTTGGAGTTACAACATTCCAAATTAACATTTTATTTACGCTATATTAAATGCTTACATGATGCATTGTGAATGGTTGCATGGTCACATAACCATGAACTATTAATTTAATATTGCGTTTACGGTTAATTTTCATTGGGAATGGGTCTACTGCATGCGTGCCTGTGGATGTGCCTCTTGCATCCGTGCATGTAGAAGAGTTTAAAAATACAGTAGAGTCCCGCTAATCCGGACCCCGTTCGTCCGGACAGGATTTTAAAAAAAGGTTTGTTCTGTATTGTTGAACCTACATCAGTTCGTAGGATAAAATCTTAGGTCTACGTATACAGTAGTATTAAAACTAAAATTAAGTTGTAGTGAAAGTTATATTCATGAAGGAAAGAAACATAGATTGTTTTATAGAATTATGCATATAACAAGTGTATTACAGTAATGCATTTTAAAAGAAATCCCGTTTAATCTGGACTTTCGGTGGTCCGGACAGGGCCCGGTCCTTTCTAGTCCGTATTAACGGGACACTACTGTACTTTAAACTAGATATTCTATATGTTACTTTTGAAAAGGTAGAGTCAGAGTGAAATGTTCAATTCCATAGCCGGGATTTGAAGCAGGATTTTTTACTCTCTGTGCCGCTGTTCTACTATTTGAACTATCACGGCAACGTGCCGGTACAACATTAAATTCTCTGCCTGGCACGATGCCATGGTAGCTCAATTGGTAGAGTAGTGGCACGAGGAGCCGAAGATATTGGTTCAAATCCCGGTTATGGTATTACATTTTCAGTCTGACTCTACATTCCCACCTTGGCCTACACACGGACAGTGTGAAAGAGTTGTCAGTGTGTAATATATGTTACCTTTATTTTTCAGAAATTACTTACATCTCCAACAAACATCAAGAAACCTATACAGTACTCATTCTTCCGTCACTGGATTGGCAATGGACTTCTATTAAGCTCAGGTTGTTTTCTATTACGCTTAACGTTGTTTAACCCTTAACCATGAACGTAAGGTCTATGTGACCGCAGTAAAAACATCAACCGCTGCTATTGTCTGGATATCGCGAGGTGTACATATCCTGATTTTAGCTTGCTTGCCCCTTTGAAATTCTGCAACAAGCCACAGCTTTTAACTTGCATGACAAGACAGCAAGCTTCGTTGGAACGATGAAATGAAATACTGTCGCTATGAGTCACAAGCTCTTCATAACTTGGTGGGCTTCACGGGGCCTAAGAAACTGCAATGCCTGGCGGAAAGAATATGAAACTGGGTATATCAGTGCACTGGTAAGTCGTGCAGTTACGTGGTTGAGGAACTTTAGATGTCTTTAGAGTGCAAGAAAAAGGAGAATGGAGAATTTTACCCTGAAGGAAGCCGAGGAGAAACTAAAATGTGGAGAGTTTGAATTATCAATGAACAAGTCCGGCATCTAACATTGTAGATACTTGTATATACTTAACTTTTTTAATGAGACATAGCATGTAGTATTGCAGCACTTAAGCAATGGAACATGCTGTATTAATTCCATAAAAAAAATAAAAAAAATGTCCGGCATGGGAAAAATGTTCAAACATTTTCGAGAAAACATCATAAAATCAATAACAACAATAACAATAATAAAAATAATAAATGTGTTAAGACGCTAAAACGATTTTTAATACTTTATCCACCTTTTATTTATCTGCATGATGAATTTCTTCTACCAGCATGTAGGAAAGCAAGAAAGTATTACCTACACTTAGCAACTACAGTTGTTTAGCTGATAGGAATGTCGCAAGCTTATTCTGGCTTGCATAGTTTGGGTTTAACCTGACCCATGCAAGCCTAAAGAAACCTGCCTGCTTGCTAGCTGTGACGCTGGCAACTTGCTTGCCTGGCGTTCAAGCGGGTATGGGCAAGCTAAAATCGAGATTTGTACACCTCTAAATTATCAACTTCACAGGTTTTTTTTTATTTTTTATTTTTTTTATTTCATTTTTTTAAATTTCTTTTTTAACACTATACCTTATACTTTCCCTTCTCAAGACCCTTTATAACCTTGTATGTTTCACGTGTTACTTCAGCCATGCTAGAAAACAGTTTGTTTTGTAGCGGTCTGTGAGACCCCACGTTCATGGTTACGGAAGTTTTTTAGTTTACAATTTTTTAAAATTTAAAATCATGCTGGATGGTACTGTTGATCGATGGTACGCTCGATCAATTAAATAATAACAAAATACCTTTCTTCTTCATCTCTTTTATTTCTTTTGCCTAGGCCTTTCGGTGACATTCGACCATCTTCAGGGAATTTTGTTTGTAGATTGTAACTTGACATGTTCTTAAACAGTAAGTAAAATTAACTTCCTGATGCTTATTATTCAACGTGCATTTTTATTCTTATTGAATGTAAACATACAAGAAAGATTCCCTGATGATGTGACCGAAAGGCCTAGGAAAATAAAACGAAAGAGGTTGTGGAGAAAGATATTTTGTTATTAATTTACTATTTTTAAAAAATAACAATGAGTGAATGGCCGGGACCATGAAAAATTGTTAGGCTGAATGTTTTAAGACTATGTGTTGATATTTATGATGAAATATTTCGGTGAAATTTTACAGTGAATGTTTTGAGAGAATGATTGCATGTCTCATTTCTACGGGGAAAACGTTGTAACTTAAGCTATTGCAATTTTGAACAACATCACTTAATATGGTGAACTGTGATCAATATCTGGTTCTGAGTGATGTGAATAAGGATACTAAATAAGCTTTTTGTATAGGCCTATTAGCTATTCATTTGAAAAATATTAGCATTTCTTCGAAACTGTGCATTTCATTGGATTTGTGGTGCAGTGACTCAGATGTGTGCCCTGAAAACCTCATAAAATGATGGTGTAGGAAGAATGCTTCGTTAATTATTAAACATTTAGGCATCATTTTGCTTGAATAATAATTAAAATTCACATTTTTAAAGGTTTTTCGTTGTTAAAAACCGCTTAACTCTGAGCGGTCACTCAGATCTCACGTTCATGGTTAAAGACATTCCCAAAATCGCAGAATATAAGACGAAGTTCATAAGTGGGCCTGTTAAGCTGTACCATATGAAAGAGTCTAATTGTTCTTGCCTATACTTCATTTATAAATTAATCTTTCCTTCATTCTTTAGTATATAATTTCAAAAATTCTTATTTGATCGTCTTCCTTTACTCAGGATTAAGAAAATTAGGTTCCGTAAAGATTACAAGAGCATTAATATAATATTAATAATAAAAATAAATTATTTCCTTAGAAATTAAAACCGGAATTAATTGCCTTTAAATAAAGCTGTACAATTTAATTTGATGTAAGCGTTAATTCGATTTTAAAATGTGGTAACACTAGTTTGTTTGGAAGTTTTTGTTCTGTGATAAAATCATAACGATCTGATCTGTTAACAGGGAAGAAATGGCAATCTCGAAGAAAACTGACTATTCCAGCATTTCATTTTGCGATTCTGGAAAAGTTTCTGGAAGTTTTTGACGAGAAAACGCAGATCCTGGTGAAGATATTGGAACGAGAACTCAAGTCTGAATTTTTTAACATCATACCTTACATCAGTGCTTGTACCTTGGACATCATATGTGGTAAGATTTTACAGGGCATCGTGAAATTAAATATTTGAAGGTTAATTTTATTGAAATGTTATGTGTCAGAAAATTTTCATAAAGCATCTCATAGCTTGATAATAGGCCTATGTTACATTTATAAAGCATCTCACGGTTTATTAATGCGTTACATTTATAAAGCATCTCACTGTTTCATAATTGACTGATGTATTGTCACTCAGACCTTTGTTAAAGCGACGAACCAAAAAAGTGATAAAAATGCAAAAATTACGTCTACTGTCCGTACGGTTCTTGTATTAATTTAATGTTGTTTTCATGCATTTGGATAAAGTACTTACCTCAATGTTATTAGCACTTTCCTTGATATAATACACATTTAATTTTATTTTTTATTTATTTCGGCGCTTTTAGATATTCAAATTTAATGATTAATTACGCTAAAATTAGGCTAGGCCGAAATTGATTTAACAATTGCAGCTGAATCACTTGAATGTACGGTACTATAAACGAGGGATTTTTTATGTGAATGTACTATGCATCTTGGTGAAGAAATTCTTAAATGATAATTAAATTGAAATCTATGATTTCTGTATTTTTTTAATGTGGGGACTATAGGAAGGAGAATATCTATTATTGATAGGCCTACCTTAACAATTTATTTTCTCAGTAGAATTGATAAACTTCATTTTTCCAATGAGGGGATATATATATTAATAATTTGCTATCCACCTTATACCCTCATTAATATAGATGTAGAATAGCCCGGAGAAATTTGCCAGAAACGTTCAATTTAAGTTAACAGTATTTTATTTCCATTGTAGGTTTGTAAATTGCTTAAAAGTAATGAAACATAAATGATCTAAAAATTTAAAGTTGCATATATGTTTTTCTTCATACTCCACTTCTTGTAGCACTTGTTCAATATAAATGTATGAATTATTGTGGTCGCTGGTGACCCTGGCAGTTAAAAAGCGACCTGAAATAAATAAATAAATAATAAATAAATGATCTAAACGTTAGATAAAATTTAAAAAAAACAGTTATGTCAGTAATATTATTGTACAACTTAAATTAAGTTGTGTCTTGTAAGTTACAGTATTGGATGAAAGTCTTGAGTTTTTAAAAAAAAAACAGGTTAAAAATTCTTGTGAGTTTGGTCACACGTATATAATGTCATAAAAAATAACTGTGTACTCACAATGTTCGACCACTGTGTTTTTCATTAGCAGTTTTTATTTTCTTTCTTCTTTTTTCGTGGTATTCTTGTAGTACTGTAGCTTGTGGAAATTCCGTTGTCTTCTGTCTTCTTTGTAGTTAGATGTGTTATTATGTTGGTGGCAAATTTCAATAGTATCCTATCATAATTTTATTTGGGATGCATTTCGATTCACACATGAATCATCTTCAGCCTGCTGAATAAGTAAACGAAACGAGGAGGGTTAAAAATAGTTGTATATAAAGTTAAGAATAGATACTGTTTTATAATGGTAGCTTACCTCTTAAGCGATGTTACGTGCAGTGTAGATGTAGGATATAACTCGTGGGCAATGTAGAGTGGCATATATTAATATGAGCTGGGTGTGTTCATAAGATTAAATCAAAAAGTGGGTTTCTACCAATTGCGTCTTCGTTTAGTATAATTTGTTTGTGTTTATATATTTCTAAGTTTTCTAACGTGTTTAGTTTGTTACTTTTCTCTTGCTTGTGTAGAATTTCCATAGTTTGTTCTATATTGTTGTGTTTGTGGTTCTCGTCTAATAAATGTTTGGCGTAGGGGGATTTCCTTCCTTTTTGTTTGTAATCTATTGTATGCTCTTTGTATCTTTGTTTAATTTCCGTCCCGTTTGCCCAATATAAACTTCTTTACAATCTGTGCATGTTAATTTGTATACTCCATTTGCTGGGTACTGATCTGTGTTATCATTCTTTTTGTTATATAGTTTGTTTTTGATATTGTTGTTTGTTTGAAATGCAATTTTGAAATCCTTTTCGAAAAGTTTTGTAATTCCGTGTATTTTTTTGTCTGTGTATGTAAACGTTATGTATTTCTACTCTTTCTTTTTTCTTCTACCGGTAATAGATTTGTCCTATTTGTTTTGTTTTTGTTTTTCTGTAGTCTTTGTCTTTTAAGTATCTTAAAAACTGTGTTTTCTCTGAAACCGTTGTTTTTAGCTATTGTTAGTATTGTATTTAGTTCTTCTTTGTAGTGTTTTTTGCTCATAGGAATATTCAGTAGTCTGTGTATCATATTGTTCAGTGCTGCTGTTTTTTGATTAAATGGATGATTCGACTTGTTATGTATGATGGTGTCTGTAAATGTAGGTTTCCTGTATACGTTAAAATTTATTTTGTTGTTCTTCCTGTTGATTTTAAGGTCTAAGTAGTTCAATGTTTGTTGTTCTTTTTCATATGTAAAAGAAAGGTTTTTGTGTATGTTATTGAATTCTGTAATTATTCCATCGATGGATTTTTCTTTACATCTCTCTCTCTCTTTCGTAGTTTTACCTCTCCCTTGTAGGGACCTTTATGCGGCCCGCGCCGCCCGGGCCTTACCGGGCCGCGACCTGTCGGGAGAGGAATGAACTATGGATCAGAACACAGACAGACATACTTTTTTGACCAGACAAGGACATGGAGGGCCTCCCCGGATGAGTGATCAGCCCAATGCCGGGGCCACCTCCGAGACAACACGAACACATAGGACGATACACACCATTCACGCACACACTCACTCAGAACAAGGCGAGGATGGGGATGAAGATGATAATGACGGCCAGATGATATCCGGGGACCACAAGGGCCTAAAGTTACCTGACATTTGTCTCACAGGTAAGGGAAACCCCGGAAAAAACCTCACCTAGGTAACTTGTCCCGATCAGGAATCGAACCCGGGCCCGCTGCGTGAGAGGATTGGACGCATCCCCTGAGCCACAGCGGTGGACTTTTTCTTTACATATTAGAATGATATCGTCAACGTATCGTAAATATACTTTTATGTTGTAATTCTTAATTAATTTTTCTATTTGGTGTTCTTCAAGACTTTGGAGAAATATCTCAGCTATTGTACCTGAAAGGGGTGATCCCATTGCTAGCCCGTATTTTGTATATATATAATTATTATATCTGAAATAGTTTTGCTGGAGGATTGTGGATGTTAATTTAATTATTTGCTCTATGACTAGTGGGTTTTCTTTGTTCTGGCGTAAGTTATTTTCTATTATATGTAGGTATAGTTTCTTGTATTGGTATGTTAGTGTATAGATTCTTTATGTCTAATGACATGAGTATTTCATCTTTATTTAGTGTTATGTGCTTAATTTTATTAACTAGATCAATT
The DNA here is from genome assembly GCA_964059195.1 of Ectobius pallidus. Taxonomy (NCBI): domain Eukaryota; kingdom Metazoa; phylum Arthropoda; class Insecta; order Blattodea; family Ectobiidae; genus Ectobius; species Ectobius pallidus. The sequence goes on from CAXKWD010000002.1 coordinate 92,395,692, forward strand.
GAATTTTGTATGGTATATTTGTTTTTAATCTTCAGTTTTTGTTTAAGTATTTTGTTTACTGTTTTTGATATTTTGTATGATGGAGCGTTTCTGAAATTCAGAAAGAAAATACAAGCACAAAAACTGCTAATGAAAAACACAGTGATCGAACATTGTGAGTATACAGTTATTTTTTATGACATTATGTACGTGTGACCAAACTCACAAGAATGTTTAACCTGTTTTTTAAAAAACTCAAGATTTTCATCCAATACTGTAACTTACAAGACACACCTTAATTTAAGTTGTACAATAATTACTGACATAACTGTTTTTTTTTTTTTTTTAATTTTATCTAACGTTTAGATCATTTATGTTTCATTGCTTTTAAGCAATTTACAAACCTACAATGGAAATAAAACACTGTTAACTTAAAGTGAATGTTTTTGGCAAATTTCTCCGGGCTATCCTACATCCATATTAATGAAGAGTATAAGGTGGATAGCAAATTATTAATATATATTTTCTCAGTATTTTTCCTTAATGTAGGCCTATAACGGTACGCATTCTAAGTCAATTATTTTTATTATTTACTATTTAATTTTCTAAATCTGTTGTAGTTATCTCGGTTTATGATTATTTACATTATATCTCACTTTTTCTACTTCCCAAATAATTAATTCATTTTGAAATATCTGTTTTCGGGAAAATGGACACACTGTATACAAAAATATTTATTTATCCTCAGAAACTGCCATGGGATTGGAAATGAATCTGCAGGAAGATGACAAAAATCTGGAATATCTGAAAGCTGTGAAGAGGTAAGGAGATGGTTTTTCGTTTTAATATAGTTAATACTGTATCTGAATCTTTATCTCACAAGTCAGAAACAGGTTTGTTTTGACCATTCTGTGATTAGTGTAAATTCAGTTTCTACTTTGGTAGTCATAACAGCATTAACACCGTTATCTTCGTTAACATTGTATTGCGCATGACCGGTTCATTAACGTAGCCGTGATTTTGCACTTTGGGGATGGTTAGAAGCATGTGGAATCGATAGTTTCTACTTTCAATCGATATGATATGTCGGTCTATATTTACAAATACTGTAAGCAAGAAGATGAAATAAATTTATAGGTTAATAATTTTCAAATAAAGAGCACACGTTATTTAAAAACCACTAATTTGAAGCTATTACAAGATACGTAGAGATTGCAACGTTGTAGCCGGCATTGGTGGTAGGGGTGGAGTTCACCTTGCCCCCACAAACCTGAGTTAGGGCCTGTATTACCACCTGACGACAATTCCTCCCGATACGTGACTTCCAGATAGCTTAACTGGAAGATGCCTTGTAATACCACCGCTGAACTGCTATCGGGAAGAACATAGTAAAATTTTGTAAAATGGTCTTTAGCTCATTGAGCTAAGAGGTGTGTTTGTTGTAGTTCGGTAGGTGTCCGCTAGGTGCGGTAGCTCGGACTTGTATTTGTACAATTAAATTACACAAGAACATATCGTTTTAAGTGCATTAATCGATTTGTTCAATTCTATTTCATTCATATGTGAGCATAAAATGACATTTTTGTGTAAATTAGATCTTCCGGCATCTGTTCTAAAATTCAGGTGGCCAGAAAGGTTCGCCGTACTGCCATCTTGTTTCAACCAAGATTCCCTAACTAGCAGTTGGAAGCTTGTCAGCCACTCCATCCTCCTGCTAGCTTATCTGGAAGTTGTCTTACCAGACAGATTTTGTCAGGAGATCATAATACGCAATTCTTGGCCAACTTCCAGATAGGTTCTCTATCTGGCAGATAAATATATCAGCACGTCGTCGTACAGGCCCTTAGTCTTCTTGTTACTTGGAGAACCGATGGAGCATGTTTGTGTGAGTATTATGTAAGACTGTTTATATTCAATACCGTTGTGTTTCGGGAAATGCAATGCCAAAATTTACTAACACGGAATATCTTGATGTGGTATTAGTTTATGGAGAAACAAGCTGTAGTTTCCTGGCAGTTAATACACTTTGTGCAGAGCAATATCTAGAGAGGAATGTTTCGAATCCAGATTCATTCATTGCAGTCTTCTCAGTGGGTCCATGATACCGGCACTGTAATACCAGTCTGTCGTAATCGTGCGGGACAACGCCCTGACGCAATGATAAACGCAGTGAACACCTTCAATTTGGTAGACGAATACCCTGGACCCAGATGGAGTGAAATTGCCCGAGAAGATTGGCATTTTCAGAATGGCTACTCGACCAATGTGCCTCGAATACATATTTCGCTACAAGTTTTTGGTGATAGACGAGATCTGTTTCACACGCAGCGACATCACAGTTTTCCAGAACACTCACACGTGGACTACGGAAATCCTTCAAACCACCCACAATGGAATTTGCAGTACATGTTCTTCCTCCATAACTGTTCACACCCCATTTCACTCCTGGAATGACCAATTCTCAAGAAAGACATAATTACTGGTTAAGGAGGTCCCATCACGGGGTATGCAGTTTCACACGGACGCTGCGATGTTTTTGTTTTCTGCCAAAAGCAGTATGACCAACTTATGATTCGTTGTCAGTACAATGACACTAAGGTAAGTAGTAGCAGCTAGATTCTAGGTTAGTGGTAGTTAGGTTAGGAATAATGACATTAATGTGAGTGACGCTAGGTTAGGAACTGTGGTATTTAGTTTAACAGGGGCATACTGAATTGCGTTCCGTAAAGTGCCATATTTAATCTCACGCGTAATTTCTTCTGTTTTGTCACTCGTTACCCAGCATTGTCGCAATGTAATGCCTCGCCATCATTGTCCAAACACGAATTTCTTGTTACTTCTGCGAAGTAATTATGGCGGAAATTTCGCCCCTTTCTGCCAGATCGTGATATAAAAGAAAGTGTAGCATAGAATGAAGTAGCTTATGTGTGATTTAAGATGTTTTATCCAGTATTAAAGCATGGGGCCCTTTTAGTTAGAAATGGACGTTTTGGACCTTTGGCATGGCAGGCCAGATCCAAAGTATTTAACCCCATAGATTATTATATACGTGGCTTCAGGATTTTTCCTTTTTAATGTTGGTTTCTTAGATAGATACGCAGGAAGTCCCTCGAAAATAGTTGGCAAAGAACCAGATTTTAATTTTAGTCTATCATACACGAACACCCTTTTCTACACCTTTGGAATCAGTATATGAAACCTCATGTTGGATGCATTCAGATGCGCACTACACTCCCGGCTGAGGGAATCCAGCCCTTTCTATAATATTTTTCACCAACTGTTTGTGTAATTCCTGTTATTTTAAAAAAACTGAAACATGTTATATAATCACTTTTAATACCCCTTATTGTGTAATTACTCGTGCACCCCGGAACACATTATTTTAAGGCATTTTAACTAACGCGATTTAAATACAACACTGCTAGAACCCACAGCCCATGCAGTACATGGAGTAAGAAGGGAAGGCCCAGTGACGTCACACCCCCTTCCACCAACCTTCCCGCCTGAGTCAAGTGCGCCGTGCCCCATGTCACGGACGCGTCAGAATTGGTTCAAAATGTGTCAAGCATGACTTCAAACGAATGGTGACCATTTTGAGCATCTAATTCGAAATGTTCTTCTAATGCTTTCTCCAGCAGGTCACTTGACCAGCTTCCTATTGTGGTACGTATTGATTATATTGTTTTTCATGTATAATTAAATTATCGGTAAGCCAAGGTAAAGTGAACAAGTACAGTGTAGGTACATAATGGTAATTGAAGGTCGAAGATCACTGCTGCCGCAAGAGGTTAAGCATACAGTAGGGAGTTTCGATAATGGTTTCTTTACATTGAAGGTCAGACACGTACAGATCACTGCCACCTCGCGTGCGGTTAAGGGAATACGATGTTGTTACACTACTGTAACATTTAACTTAATCCAAATTAACTGCATTTAATAACCAAGTTTGTTACTATAATAGGCTGCTTTGTTATGTACAACGTGAGATATTTTCACTAAAAATTTCCACGCTGTACATATATCATGTACAATATAAAGCTACTATGCAACTTAAATATTAAAAAATAATGGCATTAATATGATGCGCGATGGTACCGTTAACACAAAAACAAGAAGAAAATTGAGAAGAATATAAAAGACGATGGCGAAGAAGAAGAAGAAGAAAAGAAAAATCAGAATACCTGTGCTATGTTCACACTGAGGAATTTGTTGCAGACATAAATCCTCCATACAAATCCCAGACACATGTCCGTGATACAATACTTGCAACTGGATACTTATCCCATGCGCAAGTTCCTTGCACAAGTATCTCATGTGAGTGTTTACACTGAGGGATTTGATATCAGGCACAAGTATGACTTTATATGCAGAACGTTTTCTTCTTTCTGCTTTAAAATTATTGATGATTTACCCAGAAAAAGCTTTTAACCGATAATCGCTCAATTTGCAGAACAAAATGGTAAAATTATATTGTGCTAATGCTGATTAATTTTTCCGAACTGTAGGGTCATGGTTTTGTGTTAGTCGGCCGTTAAAAAGCGGCACAGCCAATCTTTCTAATTCCCAATTTTACGTAAGAATGTTTGGTTAAACATTCATATTTTAGTTTTACAGTTTTATTCGATTTTATACTTTTTTGTAAATTCAACTTGCAAACTTTCTTGCGCGGAGCTTTTTGTTTTAGGAGCCCGGAGCCTCGGAGTTAAGCTGCCCAGCGATGGGTAAGGAGAGGCCAGTGTAGTCGGTAGTAGAAAGGAATGGGTTTGCTTAATCTCGCAAAAAGAGATTATTATCTATATAAAAATAGTAAATTATTTTTGTGCTTAAATTGATTCTAAAAGGTGTTAAAAGTGCTAACCCTTCATTACCACACATTTCTGACACCTTCGTAGAAAATTTGCATTAAGACCTACACGCACACGTTCGTCTTCCAAAACTCCTGCCAAGATCTAATTCAATTCTGATGCTGTTCTAATATCTCTCCTATTTCATTAGTTTTCTCAGTAAGCACACGTGAATGTTTTCTTGGTTATTTGGTATTAGACACAGAACCTATTCAAGGGAGAAGAAAGTGTGCCTTTAGGCCTAAATGCAAATTTTCTACCAAAGTATTATGAATGTGAGGGACAAAATTTCTAGATCCTCTTAAGTTCTGTATAGAGCACTCTATAGCAAAATATACACAATTTCATGAAATAAAACACCGTGAACATAGCAATATATCTCATGGGATTGATCGTAACCACAAACAGCTGATAGTCGTCAGTCAGTTGTCACAAGAAACGTCACTACAGTCCATGTGCATAGAGCATTCTCGCTGGGATCTGTTCCATGTTATCGCTCTCGGAACAGAACAAGAACTTGTGGTGGAACCTTGTTCCTGGTACATTTTATTCAACTGTTTGGGTCCGGGGACTAGTAATATGTTCAATAGGATTGCAACATGTGACACATATCCCTGCAACAAATTCCTCAGTGTGAACATAGCATAGAATAAAGAAGGATTTTGCTGATGAAGATATTGTAGTAATATAAATTCTGCTGATAATAACAAAAAATGGTAATATTGTGGCACTATTGGTTAATAAACACCTGAATATGAATAATAAAATTACAATAATTTTGTTAAAATGCAGTTATACTTGGGTATTACAATATTATTATACTTTCTGGAAACATTAATTTATTTAAAAAAAATGGCCTTTTCTGTCACATTAAATATCAATAATGTTTTGAAAGTAAGAAACTATCAAAATAAAAAGTTGTGCCCCTAGACTAGCAATTATTTACTACCTTTTTATGCAGAATTCATATCGATCTGAATATGCTTACAGTATTGAAATAGTAATTAAAACGGGAATTATCATCGAATTGAGGTCAATCCACCTAAAAAGTAGGATCAGATCGGATTGATCATATCCAACACCATGAAAACACTACCATATATTCAATTCGATCTCAGTACGCTAAGCAGACATTTCATTGGTCCTCAATGTCCTTGTTGTATTCTCATGTGGTGAGAAGCGTTTCAATGGTCATGGAGCATGGGTTTAGTGGACTCTCTCCGAATGTTTCTTTCAATATCATATTGAAAACTTTGCATGAAGACGGGATCTTATTGGAAAGGTATCATATTCAGACCGATCTGAATTCTGTATGAAAACGTAGTAACTGCCTTAGGTGAGAAGGACTATTCATTATTATAAGATCTTTTTTGCAGAATGACTGATGATGTGGCAGACAGGACATTGCTTCCCTGGCTTTATCCAGATTTTATCTACCTTTTGACATCTAGAGGGAGACGTCATATGAGAGATGTAAAAACAGTACAGAGTTTAACGAAGAAGGTATGACAATATACCTTAAACTGTAGAGATAAGTTATCAGGAGCGAGCAATAGTCATCTTAGTAAAAACAATTATTTAATGCGTAGAATGTAAATAAGTTTAGATTCAATGCAAATACAGATATTAATAGTAATAACAATATTAAAAAATATTTTTAATCAAGAAAGTAACATTAGAGAAGCATTTATTAACATATTTTATTGTTAGTGCTTTTGTTATTAGTTATTAGTAGACTTCGGATTTTAGATAAAAACCTATTTTAATCCTTAAATGATATATGGAGGAAAACTTGTAGGCCTATATGCATGTTTCATAAGTGACTATGCCTAAAACTGATACTTTTATAGAACCTAAAACAGCCTATTTTTACGTTAGAGCCTAATATTGCCTTTTTGCTTGTTTTTCGTCTAAAGTTCAAAATAAGTAATTTTTTTATGAATTCTAGCATTTATTTTCAGTTCGTACTAAATTTTTAGCCCGGAATGTGCAGTAGATGACATATTTGTGACGTGGTTCAATAGTAAGGAATGTTTCGTCTTCAGTAAAAAAATTCCTTGAAATTCCCAAGAAAATGTGTTTTTCTCCCGACTCCCACATCCAGTAAAAAAAAAGTAGTAGGCCCTACTCTGAATTACTGAGGGATACAAGGGGTTGAATATACTAGCGTGCGTAGCTTCTGGGCGCAGGGATTAGGTTTTCACTGTTATGGTAGTAATACAGGCCCTGGTAATAGGTCTATATAATTCTGTGCACCATAGGCCTATATCTGGGATTTATCATGATTAATGATTAATGGTGACTTCAATAAATATAATATTCTGCTTTGCAATTGAGATATTTCAGAAAATTGGCAACTTAACGATTTTATAAGAGACTATTTTACGATTTTTAGAACCTATTTTCCAATTTTTAGAGCCTATTTTAGGCACCTAAAACAGCATTTTTAGCTACCTAAAAGTCCGAAGTCTAGTTATTAGTGTTTATTTTCAATTTATTTCTTCCCGCACCAGGCTCATCATGGACATGAACAACCAGCATAACTTGTTACAATAACCAATAAAAACAGGGCTATAAAGTACAAAATATTAATTAATAAAAACAAAATTATAGGCCTATGTATTTTACACTAAACAAATTGTTCGATTTTATGAATTACAATAACATGCCTGTTCAACATATCTTAACAAATATGAAACCTGAACAAACTCTTTATTTCCCCCTAGGTTATCCAGGAAAAGCAACAATCAAGGATGAACAACAGAAGAATGTCTACAAATAAAGATGCAGATTTAGGTAGGTGAAATGTTTTGAAATTGTTATTATATTTATGTTCTTTTCATTGATGCATGTATTCGAGAGATCATTAAATAAAAGTTAAGCATTCATCATGTTCCTCAGGATCATTTCCTATATGAAGAGAAAACAAGAAAAAGTAATTTTATTCGTCAATTTCTCAAACTGCATAATGTTTAAATTACAATTTTCTTTATCTGTCGCAGCTGTGGTTGGCTAGAAGTATTTAATGTCCAGCTCTGAATAACTGTTTATTAATATTATTATCTAGAAAGTTTGTGATCAAATGGTATGATGGTTCTAAAACATCTGAATAACTAAAGGATATACTATAACTTTCTCTGGACATATGATAATATGGATGTAAAAATCTGGATAACCAGTGGCGGCTAGTGTATAGGCACTGTGGAACTGCAGCACCTCCTATTTCCACTTGTTATTATCAATCACATTTAATAAAATGAGTCCTTTTTCTTTATTCTTGTGTAATATATAATCCTTAAGCTTAATGTCAGTAGTCATCCCCAGTTTATGAAAAAGATACCAAAACTTTATATGGAATTGTGCGCTTCACAGTTCCACCAGCGTGGTGTTCAACTGTTGTGCACATTTCCACATGTGCACATGGGAAGCTGCACGCGTGCCTGCGAGGGAGAGAGAGAGCACTGTCGCTCTTGCAGTGCCGGCCCTGGCTTGCTGGTAGAACATACTGTTTCTTTGTACTCCGCATGTGTTGTGCTTAAAAACCGTATACCACGTTCTTGAATGTGATAAGTGTAGAATTAAATTATTATCCTGCTTCCAGTTATTCTATTTAATTCATTTTTTTGTTCATTTATTTAATAGAAAACTTTAACCATGGCTTTGCATCCCTAATAAATAAGTTCTGTGAGTGTAAGTGAACTTCAACAGCTTTAGTTTACACAGCTGTCTCTCCATGAGAATGTTAAGTTAAGGAAAGAGGTTGTTCAACACCTAATATTCTAATAACTCAGCCAGGCATAAGCAACAACAAGAAATATATTTGTGAAATTACGAAACGGAACAAAATACTCTTGACAATTCCCATGACTACATCAGAGGCAGAATGCTGCTTTTCAGCATTGAAAAGAATAAAAACTTTTCTAAGAGGCACTATGAATTCGAAAAGACTAAATGCGCTTGAAGTGCTTTCAATGGAGAAAATTTTTTCTCACTTGTCATCTAGGAATGAGGAGAAAATTATTGATCTTTACACGCTAATTGAAACAAGAATGGATTTCATCTTTAAGTAAATAGATCAAGCTTGAACTTTAACAATTTAGGTAAAAGTAAGTAAAGAATGTCTGATTGTGTTCTTTAAGGTTTTTATCAAGTTTCTGAATAAATTTTCTTTTCATAAATGTTTGTTTCTTTTTACACAATTTTAAAGCAAGGACTAAAAAATGTATGGAGCAACATTACACTAATTATAGCTATGAGCCGCCACTGTGAATAACAAAAAGATATACCATACTTTTCTCTAAAATATTGTTTAAAAAAAATACATTCCCTCCACATTATATACATTATAATCAATACACAAGTTTCCATGACCTTTTCTTTGCATTTTACGTTTAAATACAAAAAAATTGTAATGTTTTGAAACGTAATGCTGCACATAAAAATACTCTTGTCTCTTAAATGAAAATGCAATATCAGTAATGTTCATTCTTGTACGGCTATTGCCAAGTTTTGTCTTCTGTCTAACTTTTCTGGATAATCTTCTGTATCATCAGCAGTGGTTGGTATACTCCTAAAATAATGAAAATACTCATCTGGAACTCATTTCAGAAGCAAGCAGAGGCTGTCAAATTTCTCAAGCTGCTAGACTCGTTGGTTTTGCTATTTCTCTCACCACAAGGATTGATTATGGAAGAAAAGATATAGTTTAAGAATTCGTTTTAGTTTTACTACTTAGAAAGGTTTAGTTTTGTGTAATTTTGTAAACGTCAAATCTTAGATTTTCTCGTTTGACTTGCAAAAAAACTGCATTAGAGATATGGACATCATCTCCTTTGCTATGCTTTTTATGAAGTACTAATGGACCTCTTTCTTGAGCTAGGGAATTGAAGTTTTGGAAGCCTGATAAATTCATTTTTACAGCTCTGAACTTCTGCCCTCTGTTTTCTGCTACATTATTCCAATCATTGCAGACGAAAATTTACATGGTTCCAGATTTTCTTTTTGCTTCTTCTCAATCGTACTATGAATGGTGTCTACCTTCATATGAGTGTGGTCATGTAATAGATACTTGTGATTGATTTCTTGCAGATTTTCAAAACAGCACAATATTATTTGACCATACAGTTGGTTATCCAGTAGTGTCAGGCAAAGAAATACCATCCATCATAAAAATTAAAGAGGAACCCTTTTGATTTCCACCATGTCTCGCATAAGTTTCGTCGTACATAATGAAAAAGGCAGATTTATACCTGTATCAGAGACTATATCATTTCAAGTCCTCAACTTACTTAAATAGAATTTCTCTGAATTTGACAGATAAGAGTGAGAAAACGGTTATGATTACTTCTGCATTTTCTCTACAATATTCTTGTCTTTCGCTTTTAGCTCATATCTTCTGTTTGCTTCATAGAAATGTTCTTTCTCTTTAGAAAATATTTGTTTGTCTTACTGATAAGATTTCTTAATTTTACACTCAAGTCCATTACTTTTATCAAGTGTATCATTATCAGGAAACTTGAAGGAAAGATTGTATTCTTCATTAGAATTCTGACACTGTTGCACCTTTTCTTTTCCACCTTTCACACACTTTTCCAAATACTGTTTATTCATAACAGAGAGATTTAAATGATTCTCTATATATCATCTCTTGATTCATTCCCTGGTGTAATGACTCTCATATGAAGGGTATTTGTCTATAGGAGCTTTTATACCAGAATTGAATCTAAAGAGCTTTGTTGGCCGAGCATGTTTACCTCATACACAGGCTAGAGTATTATTTTGGGCTCTTTGAATAAATTGTTCACTTATTGCGAGTGTGTTCAGAAACCTTGTTTAGCAGACTATCTATAACTTTTTGTTTTGATATAATGAAGGAGTACACATTACTGAAGTTTTTCTTGCTTTCCTCAGAAAAGTTTGAGTGTTTTCATTTAATATTAATTTCTGGTTTCTATAATAGCTGTTACATTCTTTTTAATTCCCACCTCTGCTTTTATCCCAAATTTCTTGAAAAATTTATTGTCTGTTCTTGAAATTCACTTTTTCTGCGTACCTTACTTCATTCTGCAATAAGGTGATTTCAGTATTCTTCCTTTCACAGACAAGCACGTATTTAGAAAACAGTTTCGGGCCTCCTATACTGATTAACCATAAATTACTGACATCTTCCCTTCCTAAGTGACTCAAAACATCTGTTTCTGGAGATCCTAAACTGATCAACCGTATATTACTGACATCTTTCCTTCATAAGTGACACAAGGGACTCGTACTATCATTTGTCTTTGGTTATTTCTTAACTTTTATTATTAGGATCACAATGCAATCATTCGGCACTAAACTGTAGTCAGAGAGGTACAAGAGTTTAATTTACATACGATAGTATGGTTCTGACGTACAGCGCTATTCCAGCATGCCACACTTAATAGATGAGAGTGAAAAGTAAAGCAAAGAGTTCTCATCTAATCACAAAACCCCAGAGGAATCAGATGAATGTCATTCTCCCAGTAATATAATAAGTGATTTCTGCAAGTTATGGACAACTTCTTTTATTCCTACCTTCATATGATTATTATTAATATAATAATGTTCAGGCACTCATATAATAAATAATTACTTTCTTTGTTTTCTTACTACTACTTTAATTAATGTATGACATGATTATGAAAGTACATATATTATTAAATGAATAAATAAGTCTGCGTGTCATCCAGAAGAATAGTTTAGAAGGATATATACGCAGTGGAATATACAGTCCAACAATTATTGATTTTGGTATTATTCATTCGAAACACCCACACTCTCAAAAACTTTGAACAGAAATATTTAACTTAAGTTAGTAATTATTATTAGCCTATATAATATTATTATGAACTTGAAGTACATTGCTTCAAATTTCATAATACCCTAATGTTACGCTGTTGAATGATCTGTAACAAACTATATTTTACAGGTTTGAAGAAAAAGCAAGTATTCTTGGACCTTATTCTGGAGGCTGCAGAAAATGGCTATAATTTAACAGCAGAAGATATAAGGGAAGAAGTAGATACCTTCCTGTTTGGGGTAGGATCTTCGATACTATACATCTTAATCCTTTTGCAGAAAATAGATTACATCCTATTTAGAATATACAAACAACTGACATAACTTGTACTTGTTGTCCCATGGTGTAGATGCACTTTTAATTTAAAGAAAGTTTGCTGTTTGAGGGCAAGGAACAGCTTTTATGCTCAGATATTATCCCACTGTTAAAACAAGTATCTGTCTCGTGCTGGAACCTTGTGAGTTCACGGTTACAGAATACATCCACTTCCATGAGGTATTTAACGCCAAAATAATTTACTTAATGATGACGTGTGTAAATTAATAAGCATAAATTGCATATTATAAAATTAATTAGAGTAGTTTTATACTTTGGACGAAAAGTTGATAGATCTATATACCTATATATACCAGTAAGAGACCTGTGGCTTTCCTGGCATTAGTTACTTATGATGGCTTCTTGGGATTCCAACCGAGTGAAGGAGTTTATTTTAGGTTTATTGTTACTAAGGTAAAGCTGTACAAACCTATGTTTCTTTACAGGGACATGACACTATAGCAACATCACTAAGTTTTGCATTACGTGAACTGGCTTCTCATCCTGAAGTACAGGTAAGTATACTGTAGTTGTGTACCGTACAGTATGTTGATTGCAATTTCACTGTTTCGTTGCCAGAAATGTGCAATTCTGGTGATCTGATTATAAGCATCAAATATTCAGTATCAGTAGCCTGTAACAAAGTTATGCGTCATGTTTAAAAATGTGTGATGTATGCCCACATAACCTGTCTATTTATGTCTATTTCTGAACTGCCCTGTCCACAATCATGTGTTTATTTGAGTGCCATCTTAATGGGAAAAAAATCCTTAACAATTTTTAATTGCAATTATTGTAAATTACAAAAGTTAATTACATTAAAATCATAAGTGAAAAATTTGTAAAATGATCTCGATTTTATGCATAGGACAACATGATTTTATAAAAGTTTACTTCATTTTTACTTTTATACAATTTAACTTGTGTCATGACCCTCTCTATAAAATGCTGGAAAGTAGCAGGTTGAGAATGTATTAATTGGGCCTAAATATAATAAGAAAAATACATGTGACAAAAACATAAAATTAGAAATTAATATGAGTAACAATAATAAATTTAATTTTGGAAAACTTGAAATTCAATAATTTAATAAACAATAATAATTAAAATAATAAACTACTATTTCTGAAACTTTCTTTAAATCTGTTTGTAAAAGTTACCAAACTTTTATCTTTTAAATCAGGAAATAGAGAAATAGAATTATTGTATATTTTAAGACAATAATTTAAACAATGTTTCATTGCAGCATGATCGATGATCTCATAATTTTATGAATGTATGTTAAAAGTATATATTGGGAGTATTTGTCAAAGATTGAAAACACTAAATTCCAGGGAAGGAAGTTTAGAAAAATAGTCAATAGTGTTTCTAAGGAAATTTTGATTATTTTTTCATGCAATTCCAGTGGCTTTCTTAAAGAATTGGAAATGTTGTCTCAATCAACAATATCACAACTACGTGCAGATTAAACCGAAAACAAATAAATTAATCACAATTCATATAAACGTATGTATCAAGTCTTCAATAATCTCTTATAATTACTTATCTTTTCCTTAAATCCACTAGTGAAAAATCTTACATGTATGTTAAGTATATATATAATGGTCATGCATAATAAATAACTACTGCAATATTGGCTTAGCAGAATAAACTAAACCCACCTTATTGAGAATTATATACTTTTCAATATATTCACATTATATCTAGGCTATTTATTAGGGTAAAATATAAGTGAAATGTGGACATTACATTATTACATTGGATTTTATCATTTAAGCTTGATATGGGTTCTGTTGTGGATAACTCTTGAGGATTTGCACAATGCCTATTATTCACCCCATATTTGTTCAAGAAAGTAATTGAGAAACATTTGTATACGAATACTTTTGGGGAAATCCCTTATATCTAGTGGATGAAAATACTGTATGTAATGTGAAAATGGATCCAGAAACCGATGGACTCATTACTGCCGTTTGTGAAGTTAATCCCTACTTCACGGAGTTTATCTCAAGGGCTGCCTTCGTCGAACAGCAGCCATGTACTGTCTGACTGTGAGCTGAAGGCCGAGCTGGTGGCATAGTGGGGGAAAGACATAGACAGTAAATGCAAGCACATGGTAAGGTAGTGGGGGAACGCTAGCTCGGCCTTCAGCTCGCCGCCAGACAGTACCATTGCACCAGTTCTCTTACAATGGAGTATTTTTGTCTACTGATGGAAGATGTTTTGAACACTTGAATGAGAAACATTTAAACATTATTTGTCATAACTTAGGTTTTTCTCCAGCTAAGAGTAGTACCAAAGTATTTCCTACCAAAATAATAGATCACGCCCGAACCTGTGTTCTTCAAACAATTATCACTATTTTTCTATGAAAATGTTTCTTTGATCTTTTCCCATTCATGTGGGAACTCAAATTTCCTGCTTCCAATGGCAGTAGCCAAATCTACTTGCGTCTTTTTCTATCTTTGCAGCCCACATGTGCCATAAAATCAAGCCTTTTAACTATTGATATATCTATCATTGCATATGTGAAATAGGCATATAATTGTATTTGCTGGTTGAATCTTACCACTTCAACTTATCTGTGTCTGTACTTCCTTTCTGTGTCTCAATACTAGCTTAGACTTAATTCATCAATCAGCTAAGTGTGTTGTGGCTAGTGGTCCTGCAGTGAAGTAATAGATGTATCAATCACAATTATGATTAATTTAGTCACTAATTTTTAATGTTGATAGCCCTTGCAACTTTAAGGCCAAATTGAACAGCTGCTACTGGTTATTTTCACATAAGTAATATTTTTATTTTCCCTTTTGTAGAACAAATAGTACTGGTATGCAATACTCGTGTATTAAGTACAGAATCTTGGAAATTTAAAAAGACTGTCCTTTGACTCGTCTTGCAAACTTTTCTTCGATTCTCCAGCACTCGTGATTCACATTTGACTATTAATGACTAAATGTGAAGAATGATTCTCCAGAGTGTTGTATAATTTTTAAGTTAGGCCTATTATACTTTATGTATAGAACAGAAACATTGCAAACTTAAGGATAAGAATAGCAAATTATAAACGGATCCAACATTGAAACCTGGCTTTTATTTGGCCCTTTTGGTATGCTGAAGTTTCAAAGAACTTATTATTATTAGGGTGTGTTGAAGAACATTTTTAATCAGTTTAAGGAATGACCAATGGAAGAGATGGGTTATATATATTAACCTGTTAGTTTATCTTCTCTGTGCATTGAATTCATCTCTTATACAATCACTTAAACCTGGTTGAAAGGAAGAGAACGCCCTAGGCCTTAACTACGAGGGTTGGTCAATAAGTAAGGTCTCCAACACTCTAGCCCAAGCTCATAACGTCAGACGAGAGATTTGGCGCCACTGTGATGCTCCGCAATCTCCCCTCTTTCAAACGAGCCATTGCTGAAGCCGCTGAACCTTTTAGTGTCCGAGATAGAGCTGTTTGAAATGGATCTCCCGATTTCCGTCTCCGCCAAGTGCGACTACGCTAAGTCATATGGTTTCTTCCTGCAAAAAAAAGTTCCGCTGATTTAAATTCACAGACAGCTTTGCGAAGTTTATGGAGAGGGATGTATGGACATAAAAATGTGCGTAAATGGGTTCGTGAGTTTAAACAGGGCCGGACAAATATTCATGATGAAGAACGAAGTGGGAGACCAACAAGAGCCGTCACAGATGAGATGGTGACCAAAGTCGATGAATTGGTGCTACAAGATCGACGTGTCACTACTCGTGAACTTTGTTTATTGCTTCCTGACATTTCTAAAGGTTCAATACAGACCATTTTGAGTGACAAATTGATGTTCCATAAGGTTTGTGCGAGGTGGGTTCGCGGAGGCCGCACTTTGCGGGAACGGATATAGGGAGATCCATTTTAAACAGCTCTATCTCGGACACTAAAAGGTTCAGCGGCTGCAGCAATGGCTCGTTTGAAAGAGGGGAGATAGCGGGACATGGCAGTGGCACCAAATCTCTCGTCCGACATTTTGAGCTTAGGCTAGTGTGTTGGAGACCTTACTCATTGACCAGCCCTCGTAAAACAGGAAAATAAAACTATTATTATTGTTGCTATTGTTGTTGTTATTGTTATTGTTATTCATCTACATATTCAAGTAGGTCTACTCTGTCAAGTTATGATGCCGTGTTCCTACACTGTTCTTTTGAAATTCCTGAGTGAAAAATTTTGTGACTTTCACGACTATGGGCTCTCTTCAGACAATCAATAACAAACAACGACACAATTTGACATCCTAAACTTTGCCATTGTTTGTATCAGAAAGCAGATGATTACTTCAGTCTATATAATGAAGAGGGTTAACAGGAAGCCATTTAACAATATTTCATTTCTGATATATCATTCCTTTGGAAAAGATTCTCATGATATCTTTTAAATAATGAGAAATGTGAATCTAAGTCATATGTGACTTTGTTCTCAGGAGAAAATTGTTCAAGAACAAGAGGGAATTTTTCATGGATCCTACCGAACTCCCACTACTAAGGATTTAAGTGAAATGAAATATTTGGAAATGGTACTCAAGGAGTGTCTCAGGTTGCATCCTGCTGCACCGCTAATTGGGAGGTACACCAGCGAGGACATAGAGATAGGTAAATAATACTTTACAGATTTAGGAAAAGCATGTTCTTATACTTTGCAATAATGCTGTTTTTACTACCCAAATCTTTGAAAGAGCAAAATGCTAACTACATTAAAACTTTATGGCAATTAGAGGTTTCAGTACCCATACCAATTTTGTTACTAATTATTTTCTGAGAGACAAGATAGAGGGACATGTGGTGAGCCCTTTGCCTCACAAACCTCCTCCGGAAACAAAGGTAATACTTGGACACAAAAGGGATGAGGAGTTTTGTCCAGATGCTCTAATTTAGACTTGGAGTTTTTTATGTGACTGCCGGCGTGGTCTTGTGGTTAGCGTCGCTGACTACAGATCCGTCGGCCCGGGTTAAATCCCCGGTACCTCGTCGGATTTTTCTGAGGTAGGGAGGTCTGGAATGGGGTGCACTCAGCCTCGTGATTCATATTGAGGTGCTACTTGATAGAGAAATAGTGGCTCCGGTCGTGGACCCGTGGGTGTCGGCATGCTGACCACATGACCCCCAATCCTCCCGTCAGCCTATGATAGATGACGCAGCGGTCAGGTGGTAGGCCTTGTCCCTTCTGGGATGTTCGCGCCAAGGAGTTAGTTAGTTACAAGTGCCCACATCTCCACGGCCAAGTTTGATCCCATGACCTTCCGATCTAGAGGCTGGCATGCTACCTCTACACCACAGCCAACACATGAAAACTGTGTGACCTAGACTTATGAAATAATTAAATATGAAATCGCTGTAGCTTCCCAACGAATGTAAACAATTTGGACACAGAGACAAGGGTTATAAGTTAGGGGAGTATTGCATTAGTGAGATTTAAGATACTAGTGGAACCGTTACTTAAAATTGATTACAACGTTGAATAATAATTTTACCTAGAGTTCAATTACCATGCCCAACTTGTAAATTTTCAAATGATAATTTTTAATTTGCTAAGAAAAAGGAGCAAATGTCATCGTGATAGTGAAATAATCTCAAAGGTGGGGCAAAATGAATGAATGAATTAATTAATTCAGAAGTGAAAGCTATTCCCTCCATAAGAATTCTTTTGTTATAAGTTTATATGAATGCAATAACTTAAGTTTCTTTGCAATTATTTTAAAGCAAGACTGACTTTGCTTGTTAATATAAGTTAATAAGAATGTTACTGTAATAACATTATTAATTTGGTAAAGTATTTTACTTCATAAGGATTCGTATCAATGTGGATGAAAACTTTACTTACCACATTCGTTGTTTAAATATAATTCTTTATATAAGCCTACTGCTTGTGTTATAATGCATGTATAAAAGATATTCATTTTTTTTTCACCAAAAAATCTTGCCTGTATGTAACAAGAATCTTTAGAACACCTCCAACATAGCTAAGAAAAAGGAAAGAAAACTATGGTCAGAACTAATAAAGGAAATTTATATACAGTGCTTGTTCAATCTTACATACCAATGCAGTGAGTGTTAGTTTCATACATGCCATAGAGGGCAAGAACGCAAGGAGTAAACACTAAATTTTCATCGGTCTTTCTTCAAACCAAGCTTATGTCAACAGAAAAAAAGCAAATCCCAGTATGTGGAGATTTTATTTCAAACTTAGAAACTCGCATAAGAGGCATGAATACTAACACTGCTAAAACTGCCAAACAAGAGCAGCTTAATGTAGCAGTTCTTATGTTGGAATACAAAGAAAATAAGTAATATGATAATAATATATTCTTAAAAGAAAAATTAAACTTCCAGACGTTAATTCATATAAATTCTTTACACACGAGAAATACTGTATTTGTTTTTTTAATTCTCTCTGTGCGCAATTTATCCAATCTCATAATGGGTATGTACACAAGCAAAAAGTAATGACAATTTAGTCATCTTCCTTGTCATGCCATCTTGCCAGAAATATTGATTTTTGCACATCAGCAAACTGGAATATGAAAAGAATTTGAAGTCATCTGCACTGCCTAGTCAGGTAATTTTTTTCTTTCTTTGTGTCGAAAATCCCTGACATATACATCAAGGTGCTATATTATGATTGTGTATTCATAAATATACTATTTTACAGGAGGATACATTGTACCAGCTGGAACAACAATAGCAATACCTATATACTTAACACACAGAGATCCAGAACAATTTCCAAATCCAGATACTTTCAACCCGGAAAACTTTTTACCTGAGAAGGTAGCTGCTAGACATCCAATGGCTTTCATCCCTTTCAGCGCTGGACCCAGAAACTGTGTCGGCCAAAAGTATGCCATCATGGAAATGAAAGTGATGATGTCATACATTTTGCGAAATTATGTATTGGAATTGGCTGGACCAAATCCTATTATAGAACTAAACATTATAATGAATTCTATAAATGGAGTTCAGTTGAAAATAAAGAGACGCACTTCTTAGAATCCTATCATTTGGAGACTGGTTATTTGTTATTATAATTAAAGGCTAGTTTACACGACGAAATTAGGTTTCGTAACTGAGTTTCGCAACTGTCTTTTTACTTGAATGAGCAAGCGCTAGATGTACTGTACTGGCGACAATGAGTTACGACACTACGCAGATTCGGCCGATTCCAACTTTTCACGAAACTATAATAGTAATTTTGAGATTATACGCTTATTTAGCTTGTTCGCATTTCGTAAAATGAAATGGGGAAGTGAGGAAAATGTGAAATGCCTGTATTCATACGTGTTTCAAACGTTTATATGGGATTTTAACAACTTGAACTTCAGAAATAACATGGAATGTGCGGGTGCATTGGAAAGAAAATGTGTGTAATTATTAGATTCACGAAATCACTTTCATGAAAGTGGTTACGAAACGTAGTGTCATCGTGTAAACTAGCCTTAACTTACATGAAATATGTATTATTTACCGGTATTAGGTATTTCTGCTTTACCCATGTGAAATTCCAATCTTCAACTCCTGCTGTCTTCTGCTGCATCTTTCATCTTTCCATACATAGTTTTCTTCCTGACGTCATTTTGGTATCTCAAATCTTCTACCAAGTATTCTTGTTCCATTAATTTTTTTCAACGATATCTACCAGAAGTCCTCTTCTCATGATATGACCTAACCAGCTGAATCCAAGCAATCCCAGAGACCAGTTCTTGTAGAGAACCTGTTCTTGCTTAACCGACCATATTACAATGCAATATATTTAACATAGTGATACAAATTTAATTTAATTTATCTATTTAGAGACATAAAATTGATCCACATACATACACTCATGGCCTACCCTTAAATTCTTTTGGCCCAATGGCGTAGGGAAGGGGCGGGAGTCCAGGGGGACCGGACCTCCCCCGAAATCAAAACCTAAAACCCTATTTAAGTTATTTAAGCTCTAGTTTGTCAAATATTAAATTATTTTATTTAATAATAAAATACTGAACTTGTAAATGTAGGCCTAATATTTCTACTGTTCCATGTGTTATTTAACTTTTCTTATAAATAGTAATAAGTAACGTTTCTTCTTGTATGTTTTAGATTATAGTAAACAAATTTTCTAATTAATTTTTCAGTAGTAAAATAGCGTAAAATATTATTTTCTTTAGTTTAGTAACTTATTTATAAATTTTTCGAGGGAGAGCTCTCAAACCCCCCGGCACTTTCGACCCTTTCCAAAATTATTTTCTGGGTACGCCACTGTTTTCGCCTATCGGAAAAAAAAATCTGCCGAAGCCACTGTTGTAGTATTAGTAGTAGGCCTAGAAGTAGGCCTAACACAGTAGTTGTAGTAGAATAGATTAGTAGTCGGAATAGAAAACGTGAAAGTATTCCCTTAGTAATAACCATGTTAGTAGTAGCAGTAGTGATAGTAGCCTAGCAGTAGTAGATGAAGTAGTATATTTGCATTTCCATTAGATGGTTGGTTTGTATATGGTTATTTAACGACGGGGATGTACTGTTACTGCTACTTAGGCCGGTATACCGGAATTTTCTCCCGCAGAAGTTCTTTTAATGCCCTCAAATCTACTGACATGGGCATGTCACATTTATGCACATATAAATGCCATCGATCTGGGCCGGGATCGAGCTTGCAACCTTGGGCACAGAAAGCCAGCGCGATACTAACAACAGTAGTGGTTGTAAATACTAATAGCAGTAATGAAAATAGTAGTTGCAATACAAGTAGTAGTAGCAGTAGTAGACCTTGAAGTAACCTACAGTAGATCAACAGTAATGGTAGTAGTAAGTTTGTGATAGTAACAATAGCATATGGTGATCGCAGTAATACACGAGGGTCGCCCAGAAAGTAATGCGCCACATTTTTTCTTCAACAATTATTTATTGAACGCAATGAAACTTACATACAAGAAAGAATGATGTTTCTTCTACACTACCTATTTTTTCCACGTAATCTCCGTCCCGTTTTATGGCCTTCCTCCAGCGAGACACAAGGGCATGTATGCCCTATAGTACCACTCTTTGTTCTGATCATCCTCAAAATGTCTTGTTTTGTTTCGGCTCAAAATGGTGAACCCAGGTTTCATCACCTGTCGCAATCCTGGACAAGAACGCTTCCCCCTCAGCTTCAAAACGTTTCAGCAGCTCGGAAGAAATATTTTTTCTAAGAGATTTGTGGTCCACCGTAACAAAAATGAGTTCTTACTTAATATTTCGTGACCTTGAAAGATAAATATGCCCTCAAAGTATTATATAGGCCTATCAGTTGAATGATAATTCTTACACACTGGCCGTGTGTAGGCTAAGGTGGAAAGATGAAGTCAGAGTGAAAAATGGAATGCCATAGCTAGGGTTTGAACCAGGATCTTCGGCTCTCCGTGCCACTATTCTTTATTGATTGAGCTAGCATGGTAACATGCCGGTACAACATTAAATTCTCCAACTGACTCACATGTCAGTTGGACATTTATTATTTTCCATCAGTTGTTTAACAGATGGTCGAGTTAAGGCAAATGTACATTTTGATGTAGAAAATCTTCTCGGGTTTGCAGCCAGGTGAGAAGTTTGTTGTGGTCCAACGTTTCCGAGGCTGACGCTGCCTCCATCCTCAGGGAATCTGAAGTATCGAGTTTTGACATGTAAGGGATATATATACCAACCCGTGTTGGGCGGAGTCGACCAATCAGGGAGCAGCTGTTCTGTTTTCGGTCCTTTTCCGGGCCAAAATGTTCCTTTTATCTTTCAGATCCTGAATGCATTTGTTCCAGGCCTGGTTGATTGTGAAACCTTCATCCCTGTTGAAGTTTGTGTCTTCCAGTCTAATTTCAATTGCCTCTCTGATGATCTGGTCCCAATACCGTGTTGTCTTGGCGAGTACTGTTGTGTTTTTAAATTCTATTCTGTGGCCCGGTCCAGAATTAATGGTGTGGTCTGCAACTGCTGATTTGTCCGGGTAGGAGAGTCTAATGCATCTCTCGTGTTCTTTGCAGCGCTGTTCAATTGTGCGTGAAGTCTGTCCGATGTAGGCTTTACCGCATGCACACGGGATGCGATAAACTTCTCACCTGGCTGCAAACCCGAGAAGATTTTCTACATAAGATTCGCCAGGAAAGCCTCAAATCTTACGTCATTTTGATATCTGCTTTGGTTTCGTGAATGCAATGGTAACTTGGAGAAGATAATAACAAATAGATAATAACAAACAGTCGTGTATATAAAATAGACCTACATACAATTATTTCGATTATCCGTACATTTGAGCCAACTTATACCAAATATTACATTAAGCATGCTTATTACGATTTTTTAAACATCATTCACCTTTATGGTAAAAATTTATGGGAAAATGGAAATGACATTTCTAAAATATTGAATCTACAAAAGAAAGCTTTCCGTATTCTTTCTAGTGTTTGTTATAATTAGGGTGACCAGGATTTTAGACACACAGAGCAAGACCCAATCAGAGAAGCAGTTGTGACGCATTAGACCATTTTTTCTATCCTACTAACGTAATGAACAAGTCTTATAGCAACCACAATACTAATATACTATCTTTATTGGAATTCAACAAATTAAATAATCTGCTTTTAATTTAAAAGACGTTGCATGTGAAACTATTTTACTACAACCGGTAATTCTTTTGAACCTATTTATACTGTACGTATTATTACTGATGCTAGTGTTTTTTACATTAAGACACACGCCGGATTATTGATCTTTTAAGGAGTGTACGATGTAGTTACCGGTTATGGACGTTGTTTTAAGTATTTTTCAATCATGAGTTATATTACATTCAAAATATCTCTATAGGAATAGTAAAATAGTATATTTCTCATAAAATTTCATGTCGCAGGATTCCTTGTAGGAATTTTTTAAAGCAGGATACTTATAAGATTTTCAAGCATATTTTCGGGTCTCAGGATAAGATGTACAAAAAGGAGCACCGCTAAGTACGACAAGCAGGACATCTGGTTATAGGTAATCAAAACGCCAAGTTATATACGACGTTGTTTGTGTGCAGCCTATCTGTTACGTAATACTTGATCCCTCATTTGAAAAATAATGAAGTTTATCAATAATTAAATATTTTTTAATTTAAAAATTATTAGGGTAGTAAAAGGAAGATAGGAGGAAACATAAAGAATTTTCTAAAAAAAAGTATATCATTTATGAGAAAAAAGAGAGGGGAGAGAAAAGAGCGGAGAGATGAGAGAAACGAGAGAGAAGAGACGAGAATAACAAACAGAGGAAGAGGATAGATAGAAATGCGCAAAGTTCAAGTTTAATATAACTTTTAACACATATTATCAGTAAAGGTCACTGTTATCTTTCAAGTAGTGCAATATCTTAATCGTATGAAATAGATACAATAGATACAAGATCATGTTTATTCGTGCAATGTACTTCTAACTTGAAGTCCTACGTTTCACAGATAATCTTACCGTACATTTTTTCAGTTCTGTGGTTTAGGATGCATGTTGGGGCTGTATATTTGGCCTTATTATATTTAGCCTTACTGTACATTCTTCTACGCATTCTGGCATTATGGAAATTCTTGAAGAAAGTTAAGAAGCTGCCAACAGTAACATGTCCGCCGATCATCGGCCACCCAGGATTACTTCTGGGCGTCCCACAAAATAGTAAGTAGAGTACATTATACTGTTATATATAAGCATATGTTGAACTTATATTGTGACATAGGCTTAAGAAATTTGCTGTTTATGTTACAGAGATTGTAGACTTCATCATTGAACTTTTTAATGAAGCTCCTCCACTATGCTTAATCTGGATGGGACCAATACCAATGCTAGTAATTACAAGAGCAGAACACATAGAGGTACGTACATTTACATTTTAATACTGCTAGTAATTTCTACTATTTTGCCCTAAAAAGACCCTTGTGGTCCCTGGAAGTCATCTATCCGCAATTATCACTTTCATCCCTTCTAAACCTTGTTTGGTGTGAGTGTATACGAGTGTGTCTCGTCCTACGTGTTCGTATCGTCTCGGAGGTGGCAGCATTGAACTGATAACTTTACGGGAGAGGCCCTCCATTAACTTGTGTGGTCAAAAAAGGATATGTGCAATGGTTTATTCGAGGGTATACGCAAGTATACGCAATATACTTTCAGCGTAGCCTTACTCGTTGATATTTTGTTTTATTGCGTATACATTCTGCTTTGACTGTGTTTTATTTATTTATATATTTGCTTATTTGTTTGCGTATTTGACAATTGAACATTCCACCATTGACCCCAGAGACCAATGCGAGAGTAGCCTGTGTAGGAAGATTCTAGTTACAAATTAAAAGAAGTTCAGCACATTTTTAAAATTAGGCCCTAAATAGCCGGAACCAAATCACGACGATTTTATCTCCGAATCGAAATACTGTAGTTTTCGAACTAATTTCTATTATAGGCCCTTGTACATGTAATTAAGTTGTATTCTTCTTGCATTTGGCCTTATTTTTAGCACCCTTTCCTTTCCTTTCTCCATGTGAAAACTGCACCTAAAATCCTAATCCTGTTCATTATAGCTTAAATAGATTCGTTAAGAAATATATTTTTCTACATAATGAATTTTCAAAATGTTCTTACTAAATATGTAACTTTCAATCCTATTGTTTGTATTGTATAATAATTAATAAA
Organism: Ectobius pallidus; assembly: GCA_964059195.1. Taxonomy (NCBI): domain Eukaryota; kingdom Metazoa; phylum Arthropoda; class Insecta; order Blattodea; family Ectobiidae; genus Ectobius; species Ectobius pallidus. Next base: position 92,420,327 of record CAXKWD010000002.1, read on the forward strand.
AGCCGATTTGTAAAATCTAAATATTGAATTTAAGATTCTATACATGCATTTTTTAAATTTTGTTTTCAGACAGTGCTGAGCAGCGTGAAGCATATAAAAAAACCATTCTTCTATAGCTTCATTGAACCTTGGTTAGGAACGGGACTTCTTCTAAGCAAAGGTTAGATTGTTAGTCTGTAAAGCGAAAGTGCCCTTATTGTTTAAAAAGGGGAAAATGACAATATAATAACACAACTTTATTAGTTATTAATTATCCATAATTTAGCAATTATGAAACACAGATTTACTTTGCTCAAGGAGACGCGTTATCGCCTTTACTCTTTGTTTTCGTTCTGGAATATGCCATTAGGAAAGTTTAGGAAAACAAAGTAACTATGCCTAGAAATAAATGGCAATCACCAGATATTATATACATTATAAACTAATTACTTTTTTTTAATGGCACACGTTTTAAAATAGGCTCCTTCATTGAATTAAGTAAAATGAACTATTTTCCGATTTAAAATAATAGGAAATATTAACAAATCAAATTTACTCATACAAAATGCGAATTATTCCAATTAGTTTTTACAATACCGTATTCTAGTATAAATTTAATGTTATTTATGATGATTTCTAGGTGCTAAGTGGCATTCTAGAAGGAAATTACTTACACCAGCTTTTCACTTCAAAATATTGGAAAGTTTTGTGGATGTGTTTGCAGAGAAGAGCCAAATTCTCGTGAAAAAACTGGAAAAGGAAGTAGGATCTGAGAGTTTTGATATAACTCCTTACATCTCTCTATGTGCACTAGATTTAATATGTGGTGAGTAAAAGAATATGTTGTCAATTTCACGCAAATAATATGCGGATGTGTATTAGTTATCAGGTGAAATTTCATTTTTTGGTAACTAATTTGATCTATTAGCTATTTTTAGGGATGGGTCCTCGATACTTTCGATACCTCGATACTCTCGATACTTGCATGGTATCGGCATCGAACGAAACTTCAGAAAACTAGCTCGATACTTTTTCGATACTTTTGTAATTCTGCAATTCTGCAATTAAGTGAGAATGCTAGTATTTTTTAACAAAAACTTGTAAGTGGACTGTTTAAAAAACTAATTTTAGTTTTAATGTAGAGTTTAAAAATAATTACAGGCTACTGATGATATTAAATTTTGTCTCATTAAATCTGCAGGCTTAATTAATTTAGTTGGTATTACACAGTTCTCTCAAATTTTAATTTTTAATGTACCTATTTATTGAAACTGGAAATGTTGAAGGTATCTAGTATCAAAGTATCGAGTATTGAGGAAAAAATCATGTATCGGTATCGAGTATCGAGAAAATCTGGTATCGACCCATCCCTAGTTATTTTATTAAATTATTTAACATGACTTTTAACACTCTGCCACCATTAAATTACAATATGACTGCTCATTTTGGGCCTTGTGATGATCGGAAGCCGCGTCTACACTCAGTTCAAGTTAAAATTGCACACAATTCTTCTTGTCAAGTACCCATTTTCCATTTAACTTTATCACCATGTGAATGATAAAGTTTGAGGGGTATGGAGTGGACATATTCATTATTCCCATAAGCCCACCACTAGCAGAGGTGAAATTTATCAATCATATAGTCCAGGGTTTGCGAACTGGCATCGAGTGCCTGAAGCATTCCCCTCATTAGGCCTACCCATTCTACCGTCGTCTCTAACTCAACCAGATTAGCGCCCCTCTAAGGAGCGTGGTAGCAGTCAGTAGTGTAGCCTATGTTACCTTTAGCTAACTGCTAGGTATTACTTGGGAATTACATTCATATTTAATTCAGAATTACATGAGCACAACACAAGGAGCAAAGACGTTATACATATTTTTAAATATCGAACTTTTAGATACACTAAATCGCCAGTTTAAATTGTTAGTCAATATAAATAACTTACCAGCTAGTATTTTAAATGTGAAAAATCTCAGGTGTTTTAAATTTAAACTGAAAGAGTATTTGTATGAGAAGACATTTTATTCTTTTAGGCTAAGGATTTTTTACGTAAATGATTTTGCAGTTACTGTAACCTTTATTTGTTCTAAATAAAATTGACAATTTCTACCTATACAATGTATAGCTACAGGTAAAGGTAAAGTGATCCCTATACAGGCCATGAAGGCCCAGAGGGTTCCAGGAGGTTGAGGCTCCCAGATTTTGGACATTCGGCACATGAAGGTGGTAAGGTTGTCAGCCTTACGCACCGGCCGCCTTTACCCCCAGGATTGCTCCTGGTACTCATTTCTGTTAGAGGCTGAGTCGACCCCCAGGGCCATAGTGCCACCAGAAGGATTAGGCCAATTGAAAAATCTCAACGACCTCATCGGGAATCGAACCCGCGACCTTCCGGTTTGTAGCGCAGCGCCTCAACCACTACGCTACGGCGTACCCCGTATAGCTACAGATGAAATAAATTATTATTATTATTATTATTATTCAACAAGATGAAAATGCGTTTTCTTTTATATGTTGTGCAACAATTCGCTTTATCTTGCATTTCAACCTTAGAGGACACTACAATACGAAACATGGAAAAAGTATAGTTTCAGATATTGTTTTCTTACAAGCTGTATGTAATAAATTACGAAATGAACTTATGCATTAACGTTTAGCTGTGACAAATGATTTTTTATCAAGAAATGTAACGATCAGCGTGATATAAGTCATTTGCATTAACATAATTTAGCTATTATAGGGGACGAGAGGAAGTAGTTGTTGGAAATCCTAAAAAGGCAAAACATAGAATAGAACAAAATAATAAAAAAAGGCACAGCAAAACAATTGGTGCGTGTCAGCTACCACATTTCTAAATATATTGCGGACAAATGAAACCACATTGGGAAGAATGTTAAGACTCTTTAGTTTTAGCAGCAGAAGATGTTTTCCCTAACATAGTCGAACAATTTAAATGTATCAGTCTGTCACCTCACACAGTTGCTAACAGAATAGTGGAACTGAGTGCTGATGTAGAGTCACAATTAATTAATTAATTAAGTACAAACTATGAAATGGTATTCCTTAGCACTGGATAATGAAGATAGCCTACTGCTCAATTAGCTATGTTTTTCGGAGGCCCTGATGAATACATGAATGTGACAGAAGAGTTTCTAGATATGGTACCACTTAAAGATCACACACGTGGCATTGATATATTTGAGGCAGTTTTCCATGTTACAAAAAAAAATTGAACTGTCATGTGGTAAATTAGTTTTAGTAGCCACTAATGGAGCACCTGCAATGATAGGAAATGTGAACGATTTTGCTGGAGGATTGAAAGATTTTTGTAAATAAAACAGGCGTGGATAAAGGACTTTAAAGTAAAAAAAAATTATGATCGAGCGAATCTTATGTGCAGCGTCTGCAAATACGAAATATGTTATGTACATTGTAAAGACGGTCAATTCCATTAAACAGTTATTTTCCAAGACGAATCAAATTAAAATAAACACACGATGCAACATAAGTGATTACCATTAAGTTTTAACTTTACGTTTGGTGAACACTACTTTAGAACCAGATTACTGGAAAACAAAGTGGTGCCAAAGATCTATAGGTACTAATCGTGCCAACACCCAGTGAAAATTCCCTTCAATCTCAAGGTATGATTTAGTATGGAGAAGGATTATTATACTGATATCACTAAATGTTACCAATTTCATTTTCTTTACTAAAATAATACTTTAAATCATCAAATACCTGACTTCGTGTTGTGTACATGAACGGAATGTGGAGTGAGATGATACGACGAATCTCCCTCATCGTGAGCTCGCGGCCCCTGATATAGGCCTTCAATGAAATGAGCCTGTAATGCCCAAAAATGATCCAAAACAGTTATCGCACTTGAAATAATTTATTATGTATTTATATTCGTATAAGATGGATAAGTTTAGGAACGGCATAAGTCGTGGAAACTATTTTTTTATGTGGGACTACTATAACATTTTGAAATATTCAAATGAAAGAGAAAGGTATCACAGTGGTGATATTCAGCCGGTTCGCACCGGTTCGCGAGAACCGGTTGTTAATTATCTTGTAGGTTCTCCGAACCGGTAGCTTCACAATGAGTGATTGCCTTTTTCCAAGATCAGATTCACCCCAGATTCAGATATATGAATTTGCTAGAATCATAACACGCCATTTATGTTCGCTAGCGGTGGACTACCACCATAGGGGGCGTGCGGTTAAGTTGGCAGACTCTCTTATTTGCGCACGGCCGATCGTCTCGACCAAAGACGTGTCTCGACACTCGCTCCCTTTGCTTTCGATGTTCGATATAAAACGGACTGTGGTCTTCTTTTGTTGTGTAAGGTTATGTTTTAAGGAAGCTGGGTAAGTTTACTATGAGTATGAAAAGACAAAAATAACAAAATAGCACATTGGGCTATTTTGAATCAACATCAAAGACCCTGAAGAGAACCGGTTGCTAAACTGTTTGAATATCACCACTGCAGGGTATGGGATGTGTGTATAATGCAGATTATGGGTACTAGATGAAAGACAGTGACAGAAACAGACACCCATACACAGCCATACACGACTGCATCGTGCCACTCAAATGTATTGCTGTGGTTGGAACATAAAAGCACACATATCCATTCCATGGTCCCTTAAAGTTCGATACGGACTGGCGGTATTCCCCATAGCTTCCATCATCTCCTTGTGGCAATATCTTGCAGTAATAGTAACTATTTTGCGGAATAGTAACTATTTTGACGTAAGAATGCTGTTCTCACCTTGCCATATCCAACCTGCAAAGGTTTCATGACTCAAAACTGAATTATCATCGCCTCTATTCGTATAACCGTACATCACAATGCTACCAAATGATGTTTCCATATACTAGATATGCCACACTCTCCCGTGACATACAACATCTCATGGTACCATCGCCTTACTTTGAGGAAAAAATATTGCATGACATATGCACCATCCCTCATAAGTGTACCTATAAATATGTAAATAAACGTGTTTGCACGCATGATGTGATTTTTTTTCATCGAAGCAGGATGACCAGCTATGCTTCTTGTATACTGCTGGCAGTTAGTTTAGGAACGGTGATATTAATGTTAATGACAGGTTCTGTTATATTATGAACAGTGATATTAGTCTAGATGGCATACTGAATTCTCTCATTTCGTGAATGTCCCATGTATCTTCCGCTTGCTTTGTTGTGTTTGTGAACCTGTTTACCCAAGATTTTAGCCGTCCTGGCGGTGTGACGTCACACCACTAACGTCCAATCACGATTTTCTTCATGATTCGGCAAGGTAAATATAGGCCTAACGGAAATATCGACACTTTTCGCTAGATCGTGGAATAAAAGATGGTGTTTCATTTAGGGTGGATGGGATGGACCGAACCATTCGTCATGACATATTTTCTCCTCTCCACAGGACGATGTGTAACAAAACATGTGTTATAGGCCTATTAGGTGTTTTATGAAGCGAATCTCTGTTTTAAAATAATGCCCCCTACAATTGCTCTTAACTGTATTATGTTCAACCCTAAAATATATCGAGTTTCAGAAAAGGTAATGTAGCCTATAGCCTACTACCACTACACCGGCGATTTGCTTTCATTTTACAAAGGAATTCATCCACAGAAATTTCCCAAACTTCACGCATTTGCTTTAAAATTTACACCACTGCCCGAGATAACCTATGCATGCGAACATACGTTTTCAATTATTATGAATTTAATTTATTTAAATAAAAGTAAAACCAGGACTTCTCTGTCTGATGTTGCCATAGAGGCTGTACTTTGAATTTCCATTGCCAAATCGATTGTACGCAATAATGGTAAATTAGTTGCGGCAAAACGATGTTAACAATCAACTTAAATTCTAAATGTTCACAAACACAAATTAAGTAGAGAATAAATGGTGTATTTAAGTGTTTAAAAAATTGTTATTAATAATTGTTTTCGTAAGCTGAGCGCTGCCTAGATCTGTGGAGCTGCCTAGATCTGTGGAGCTGCCTAGATCTGTGGAGCTGCCTCTGGTGCTACACTAGTGCTGGCCTGCGCCGTGGAAGCATCTCAGTTGGAAAGGGCTGGATTATACGATGATTGGATGTAAGATGAATTTCGTATATAGGCCTACACGTACTAATTCAGTTATATAACATTACTAAGAATAAAGTAAATAATAGTAGTTAATTGTTCAAATACCAAACCAACGAGGCTCATATTTCTCTTTCTTATTTTCTTTTTTTCTCTCTTTCTCTATTCCTTCCTTTCTTCTTGATTAATTATTTATTTATTATTCCACTTCTTGCTGATTTTCACCCAAAATTTCTGATCTTCTTTGAATTTGTTGAACACATAGGCTACGCCAAAACATACAAATAAAGAATGGAAATTGATTTAGTTTCTAAGATGAATTATGTATTCATGAAACCACAGATTATTTTTGGTTTCTAAGAGTTTTTCCCAGCAAAAAGCGAATTCCTAAGGATAAATACAATAAAATTACTGGTAGTAGAAACATCTAATTAAAAATGCATAGGATGTAGATTGTTTCAACTTAATCCGAAATTACGAATATGTAGCCTATAGGCCTACTATAGCTTCTTAAAAAGAGATACTTGATTTTTTGCAGGAGACTGGGTGCCCTTGGCATTGCTATATATATCTCCTGGGGTGTTCTGTTACGTTTTATCCTTGACCTTCTCTGCGTGAAGGTCTGTGCCAAAATCGCAAAAACCTTTATCTTCATGCCTCGTGAGAAAATTAGAAATTACGCAATAATCTTAATCAATGAATGTTTACATTCTAGTAATATGTATAGTATCTACAGGTACATACTGAATCTTTGTAAAGTGTTGAAAATTATGTACAAGTCCCTGAAAATATAAATATTTTAAGGCAAAATCGTTTTAAAAATTTCAATATTTTGGTGTTAGTAATATAATTTGGCTTTGTTATATAAACCCATTTATATTATGTATAATATATAAAAATATATAATATGTACGTATATATATATATTTATAATGAAAATTTTATGATTCAACAGTTAACATTATTATGAACAATTATTGTCACTCTCAGCTTAATTCGAACTTCCGCCCCTTATACTTTAGTTTATTGTGGGACATTTTAAGTTTGATTTTTTGTAAGTAACGTCTGCAAAAATTTAGGGAACAAATATTATTATATTATATAAAATATTATATTATATTATAATATTATTGAATTATTGTTTTTGTGGGTTTTGTTAATAGACAATCTTGATGAAGTAAAACATTCAAGTGAATATATAATTTTCAACTTAAAAAATGACACTGGCAAAGAGCTTAGAATTTATTGAACAGGCTATGATAGTTCCAGTGTGCACTTAGTGTGCTTAGCATCTTACGCTGATCCTAAATTTCTTCCTCTTCTACTTTCTCAGTGAACAGTTCGTTTTGGAGCGAAAAAAATTGTTGTTCTGCCTTATAATGATAAATCAAAGGCATGTTGGCCGTTGCATTCATTATTTGCTTTCAATAACACATGAAATCACAGAAATTACGAAAATACTCTTTAAAATGGATTAATTCGTCAAAATAATACAATTTTTGCCGAAATACCCGGTTTTCTTTAGCAGCAAATTAAACACATTATTCACAGTGTTTGCTCCAGCAAGACACCGAAAGGAAAGTATTCTAAGGCATGGTTCATTAATTGAAAAGCGTTCTTGTTGAGTATATGTGGTGGAGTATGAAATGAAAGGGATAATTCTAAACGAATTAGGTTCTATAAACTACTAGCTTAAAAGGCCCGGCGTCGCTCGCGTTTTGTATTTTGTAAATGCGAAAATAACTTATGAAGGACTTTCGATTTTCAAACTCGAGGTCTTTAAGGTCTTTATATAGATATTTAGAATTTGAAATGGGGAAGAACGACTTATCACACACAAACTATTTCCTCAGAAAACGCTAGATAAGCTACAGCTTATTATAGCTTATAGCAGATCCCCGCGGCTTCGCCCACAATAATTAATAGGAAGATTATAAATTAAGAGCAAAATAATTAAACTATTATATTTACTAACACTTTGCACACGAAACATTCATAGATCTAAATTAAACGATTGATAGGCCTAATTAATGAAACAACTATAAATCCGGCTTTGAAGTGAATTCCACGATTAGAAAGCGCAGCATGGGAAAAATAACCTCAGATTCGAGTTCCCTGGCCTAAAAAAACCCTGCATAATGTTTGTCCATCTAGGGCTATATTCACTATTCTTCTTCCGTCTAGGGTGAAAATTTCATCTGTCTGCTTGCCTTGACATTATAAACAAATGATTCGGCCATGGTGGGCTTACAAAATTCGAAGGATCTCGATGCTTTTATTTCCAAGGTATGACGAAAGTAGGCAAAGTCATCTGCAATTGATTTGACAACTGAAAACTGATGTTTGGAAAGCGCAAGAAATGTACGTCTCAATCCCGTTTTCACTCATAACTCGCGAACGAAAGCTAAAATTAAAAATGTAGCATGCCTTTGCGGGAATGTATTCAACAACTTCCCAAAGTTTCATGATGATCGGATGAATGGCATAGTAATGCATAAAGGACAGACACACATACATTCATTTTTATGTAGGCTATATAGAAGATCTATATAGATTACCCGTCGAGCGTTGCTGCAATCTCAGAAGATTATGAGAATTGAAATCGATTAAACTCACGATGAAAAAAATGTGTGTAAATGTATTTGACAGACAGACAGACATATATTTGTTTTTATTTATATAGATGAAGAATGGAATAAGCCTACTGAGGCCATAGTTTCTATATTCATTTGTCCAGACTTATAATTCCGTTACATTTCAGGCAGATTTAACGACCCTACATAAGAGATTTTACTTATGATTACATATAGAAATGTTGTAGCCTGGACCCCGAACTAAGCAACTTCCCCGGAATTTTCTGTAAACCATCTTTCATAAGAAGCATATTCCACGTTAAATAAATATTTAATATTACCTTATCATCACCTTATCATTAACTTCTCTGGCGTTTATAATAACATGAGATATCCATTGCCTTCCAAAGCGATCGCGATGCTATTGTTTCCAAAGTATGACAAAAATAGACAAAGCCTTCTGCAATTGATTTGACAACTGAAATGAATAACTGAAAACTGATGCTTCGAAAGCGTAAAAAAATGCACGTTTTCTTGCCGTTTTTCACTCATAACTCGCGAACGAAGGCTAAAATTAAAAATGTAGTGTGACAGAAACCTTCCCGGGAATGTACCCAACAACTTCCCAAAGTTTCATGGCGATCGGATGAATGGTGTAGTAATGCATAAAGGACACACACACACACACACACATACATTCATTTTTATATATATATAGATAACTGTACAAAATTGAGAGAAAGTGTTCCTATAGCTTTGAGGATCAGATCCATGCAAATAGTAAGTAAAAATAAATTTAATTTACATATTTGTTTCTATGTTTTTATTGTAGGACTTACTTATTAAAGTGAAACTTGTCTGAAAATGATAAACTAAAACAAAGCCATTTTAATATGTTTAAAAAACTAATATACGATTTATAAAACATAAAATTCCGTGCTCTAGTAGGCCTACTAACCATCATTATGGGTGTGATAACTATCCACTGACTGTAAAACATCTATTAGTATGTATAATATTGAAAACCAAAGGTTCGAGCTGTAAATGTTTTAATCAAGCATTTATCAGTATTTTAATTATGTTTTCACAGGTTATAAGATTTTTAAAGCATTTTCAGCGTTCATATCATTTAATTAATTAATGAACAATGATGATGATAGCGATCAAGTCCCACACTGTTAACAATTTCAAATACACGTTAATGGAATGCGATATGTTTCTTTCTTGTTTATAAAATGTTATTTATTTCAAAATAATGGTAAGGTAATCTTACAAGGTGGTAAAGGAAAGTAAAAATATGGTTTTACTGCTCAAAGTACATAGAGTCAGTTGTATTCCATAGGATATAAAGTGGGATCTCTCTTTACGTAATATTTTGTTATAAAACCAGATTTTAAAGGCACGAATATATACTATAGCAAATAAAAGTTTATAACATCATGTACTGGCTAAGATTTGAAAGATTTATTGTTGTAAAGTGTAAATACCTTGCACTCCTAGTAACTGTGGTTTTAAATTTAATTGTGGTTTTCTCTAATTATAGAAACAGCTATGGGAACAAAGATCAACGCCCAAGAGATGGGACAAAAGTCAGAACACGTAAATGTCGTGACGAGGTAAGTGGTAAGTTACCAATAGCCTATATAATAAAAAGTGTCTGCGAAGTTTCTGTATAGGCCTAGTACCTACACTAGCCCGCAAAGGACCAAGCAGTTTACAAACTAATTGAAGCATTATTCAAACCGTAAATTAAGTTGAAAAAAGGCAGTTATTTATAATAGTGTTCTCACCAAAATTTTATGTATTTTTTATTTTTTTATTTAGGTTATAACGTTTGGTTATAACGCCATATCAGTCTTAAAATGGAAGATAAGTTTTCATCAATCAACCATATAGGCTTATTTTTAAAATAGGTCACCATTTGTCACTGATGCGATAAGCAATTTACTGTAGGACTACTGGATGTTTGTTCAGACTAACTTTTTCCTTGCACTGTAACAGCTCTGACATTGCTATAATATCCTGTGTTCACGAAACTTCAAAGTCAGTGTGACCCAGCTACGAAGTCTACAGCCTTAGAGAATTACTGACATCACAGCAGTCAGGGCGGAAACCATTCTGTTCAACCGTAGTGGCTAGGCCTAAATTAATCTCAGGCAGTAAACTGTAGGCCTACAGTTCGAGACCTGAAAACTGCACATAAGTTTCTGAGGGTCTTATTAATATTGTCCGGGAAGTGTGCACTGGTTTTCATGACCATTACTACTACTATTCTGTAATTTCACACCAGAAATATACATTGACCTACATAGTACATAATCGGAACCTGTATGAAAAATATTTCACAATGTTATGTCACAAAATTAGCAATTCGATTTAATTGTCTGAAGTACACAACTTATGCATGTGGCTGTTAAAATGAAACTTTGGATGGTCAATGCAACTATGACGAGCTAAGAAAGAAACTTAAAGTAAACAAAACCTAGTATGTCTGTCTAACTCTTAAGTCATACGAGTAATGTGCTAGAATGAGGCAGACGTACTGGTTTTTGTTTACTTCAGGTTTCCTTATTAGAACAGCCAGATTTTAAGTGATCAGTCACTGTCTTTTCTATGTTTGCCTATCCAAGATGGGGTTATTAGTAACATTTTCGATTAGAGAAATGCTCAAACTTTTCAATCTCTTTACTCATTCCACCTCGCCAGTTCTTATCCGGCTTAGGCTATATTTCTTATGATTAGAGTCCAGTTTTCTGAGAATATGTGCTTGTTTGTTGTCGCATGTCTCGGGTCCATATAATTTCATTTCATTTTTTTCAATTGCTGAACGAGCCAGAATTATTTGATTGTCCACATCTTTCTCACTGCTGCCATATAATTATGTAGATAAGCGTTTCTCAACCTATGGTCCGCGGACCACTGGTGGTCCTCGAAGATGTTGCAGATGGTCCGCAGACATAATTAAGAAATATAAAGCAAGTGGAAAGTAAAGAAGTAACATTTCGTTATAATGGCATATATCAATACCCCAAATATTAGGAATTCTTTTAAAAATGGGATGTAAAATTAGGGGTCCGTAAATTTTTTTTAGAGATTTTAGAGGTCCTCGGGTTCAAAAAGGTTGAGAGACAATGATGTAGATGACTGACCCTACCCCCCTCCCCCCCAAAAAAGTTAGGCTAAACAGATCAACTGCCCTCATTGTACCACCCGGGTTTTCGCACATATTCAGTCTTTGCAAAGTTTGGTAACAAAGTACTTCTTCCTGACTGTTGATTACCTCGAGCTGTGATCATTAATTACGTTTTATTTTACTTTTCAGATTGACAGAAGAGTTTACCCGACGGATGTTAAGTCCGTGGATTTATCCTGATTTTATATATTTTCTAACACCACTGGGAAGACGTTACAGAAAGGATGTGAAAACAGTTCACAATCTCACAAATATGGCAAGTATTTTTTAACTTCAGGTTAATTTTTTCTGATATTTTGTTTAAAGTCATTAAATGTAGGAGGTAGGCTCATGGAAGTATTGCAAATTAAACCACATAAAGTAATAACTTGATCACTGTATGTATAAAAATTCTCTTACTGTTATTTCTAGACTTCGGACTTTTAGGTACCGTAGCTAAAAATGCTGCTTTAGGTACCTAAAATAGGCTCTAAAAATTGGAAAATAGGTTCTAAAAATGGTAAAATAGTCTCCTATAAAATCGTTAAGTTGCCAATTTTCTGAAATATCTCAATTGCAATGCAGAATGTTATATTTATTGAAGTTAATAACATAAAACACAGATATAGGCCTATGGTACACAGAATTATATAGATCTATTACTAGGGCCTGTATTACTACCATAACAGTGAAAACCTAATCCCTGCGCCCAGAAGCTACGCATATCATACTAGCATATTCAACCCCTTGTATCCCTCAGAGTTTCAGAGAACTACTTTTATTTCATTCTTGAGTCCGACTTTAGCGTTGTGTACAAATATTTGAATAAAAACACTTTCTTAACGCAAATAATTTTACCTTAGTACTCTGCTGATGATGCAGGAACACCACCTGCGAAACGGCCGTCCGGAAGTTTACTAAGGTAAAATTATTTGCGTTAAGAAAGTGTTTTTATTCAAATACTTTTATTTGTTGTTTTTGGATGTGGGAGTCGGGAGAAAAACACTACATTTTCTTGGGAATTCCAAGGAATTTTTCTACTGAAGACGAAACGTTCCTTACTATTTAACCACGCCATTGATATGTAATGTACTGCACATTCCAAGCTAAAAATTTAGTACGAACTGAAAATAAATGCTAGAATTTATTTAAAAAAAACTTATTTTGAACTTTAGAGGAAAAACAAGCAAAATGGCAATTATAGGCTCTAACGTAAAAATAGGCTGTTTTAGGTCCTATAAAAGTATCAGTTTTAGGCATAGTCACTTATGAAACATGCATATACAAGTTTTCGTCCATAATTCACTTAAGGATTAAAAGAGGGTTTTACCTAAAATCCGAAGTCTAGTTATTTCCATTGGTCCAAAGAAAAAGATTTGAGGAAAACGCCCCTTTTAAATTTACCTAATTTCTAAATAATTTGTCCGCCACCGTAGGTAAGTTGGTAGCGTGACCGTCTGCCACCCCGGTGGCCCGGGTTCGATTCCCGGCCGGGGATTTTTTAGACATGGAAAATTTCCTTCCTGGGTCAGGAATGGGTGCTGTGTTCCTCATTCCCGTCCCTCGAAAATCACTGGCAATCCTACGCGGTATCATCCTTTCCGAATAGTTCTGAAACGTGTGTCGCGTTCATACTCGCGGTTCCGTTCCAGGACCATAGACCTGCCTCCGGGCATCATCATCATCATCATCATCATCATCATCTAAATTATTTAAAGAGGGGGAAAGAGGAAGCCTTAGTTTTCAAACGATTCAGAGTAGCGATCTGTAGCATTCTATATTTGAAGTAATTTTGAATTTGCATTCTATCTCAAATTCACTTAACAGTGAATATGATATAATATTAACTATGAACGTTTTAAATATTCCTCTTAATGAATAAGGTTTTAAATTATTTAGTATTTTTCACTATTTCTAAAAGTGAATAATCCGCATAAAAGAAAGTTCGCAGTAGAACATTATTATTTACAGCTCACTTTGTGTTTAGGTAATACGAGAGAGAAGACAACTATATGAGGAGAATAAAAACCAAGAGGACAAAGAAGACGACACATATCTAGGTACAGTATGTATTAATAACATTTAAATCTTGGTCTATCGTAAGGGATCTGAGGAGATGGGTATCTCAAGTTTTTATTTGGTTTAAAACCTGGTCTTTAATTTAGAGATCGTTTCATTTTTTGCCAATTCGGATTGTATGTTATTGTATGCAAAGGCCAACATTTCTGGTATTAATAATTTAAATAAAGCATAGAAAGCATGCTAATACTTTGAATAACGTAAATAATATCGTACCAACTAAAAGTCGTAAAAATGGCATTTCCGTTCAAATCGATCAGTATTTACTCCGAACGACAGTTAACGCTGAATAATAACATGCGCATTAAAAAACAACTCCGAGATGGATTAGATTTTTTTAAAGTAATGATGTATTGAAGTCATTTAAAAATATTTTAAGTAGGCCTATCTCATTTAAGTGTAAAAATGGACAAGATAGACACCGGTACCAAGTGACAAATATTACAAGATATTAAAACGATTAAAGGTAGGCCTGATGGCCTATTTTTATTCTGCATGTCAATCAAGTTTGCATTCTGCAATTTTCTCACTTGTAACAAGATGTCGGATGTAACCGATTAAATTCCAATAAAGCCATCTCTAACAACAACATGATTAAAAATAAAATTGAATATTTTTTGGCCTATCCAACATGGGAAAGAATGCTTGCTTGAACCTAATGGTGGCCGGAGATATTAAGCATGAATTGGAGTAATTTCTGACAAAGAATGCGTTAGAAGGCTTATAGCTGCAAGAGGTGGAGAGGAGAGGAAGTTATGGGATAGTGGCTAGAATTATAGGTAAGGCCCATTCGTGACTGTAAATTTTATTGGTTTTGTGTGCAGTTCATACCTTTTGTAGTATGTGTGCATATTTCCCCATTCTACGTTATGATAGTTAAGGACTAGAAACTATACTAAAATTTTCTGTAATTTTAGACATAACTGAGCGTTTGTGTGTGTGTGATATTTTTTAAGACAAAAATTGATGGATTATTTATGTATGTATGTCGTATGTTCTACGAGGTTAAGGACAGGAAACAGCATTCGCGTCTGAAGGCCAATGATACTATTTTTCCTTACCTTGTTTGTATACATTAAGCAAAAGGTAATAAAAGCCTTTTATTATGTCTTTTATCATTATGAGAGAGTAGGTAGATTTTATTAAGACTAATAAAAGCCTTTTATTATGTCTTTTATCAATATGACAGAGTAGGTAGATTTTATTAAGACTATCTCGAACCTCTAATCCTCAGACGAAGTTATCAAGATTAATTGTTAGGTCCATAATTCGCATCTTCTATTAATTCATTCCTATGGGTGTACATAAAGAGACGGGAATAGTTCAACCAACATCAAATAATTTGCAGATTGAGCCTACATACGATTACATTTGTTAAAATTATCTATTTTCAACTATTTTCTTAAACTCTACGTAGGCCTATAATAGAATATACGAGGGATGGAGCATAAGTCATGGCAAATATATTTTCCCTTGAAATAAGGCAATGGTACCATGATATCGTCGCTTTATTGCATGAAGGCTGTATATCGAGTTTCCACTGAAAATGAGTTTATGTGCTCATTCATTCAAACATACGCAAAATATCTTGCACTAAAAGGCTTGTACCAAAGCCACTCTCACTTAATGTACCTATATGCGTATTTCATATGGTTGTATGTTATTTCTTCCAATAGTCCAGAACCAAAAGATCATATATAACTTAATCAACTACTAGCAGAAATGCACATACGACCTTATGGAAGTAAAGCGACGATATGCTGAATGCCATGGAAGAGTTTAGCATCTGTAGTGTTGGCCTATACAGGGTGTTAATAAATAAAATCGAAATATTTTACCTGTATATAGAGGGGACTTAGACAAGCAACTTTTATTAGGAGATTTTTGCTCTATGACGTAGAATGAGTATGCTACAGAGCATTAAAGTCATTACAATTTGGTGCTCATAAATCAATAATTACGCGAAATAGGGTTAAAATGTTCATTATATTGACTTCATGCCTTCCTAGTGATCGATAAAAGCCTTACTCTTAATCATTTGTCAACAGCTATATCATAATTTAGTGTACTCATAATCTGCAAAATTTACAGACTAATCACATGACTGGTCGCCACTGCATTAGTCTTCTTTTTATTCATAACTACTGACTACAGTGTTAACAACGAAGTTCCTTTGTTTTACATTTTTTTCTAATGTTAGAAGTCAGTGGCGGCCATGCCCTGGGAGATTTTGTGCTGTATCAGGAAAAATTGAATCTATAGAGCAAAAATCCCCTAATAAAAGTTGCTTGTCTTTGTCCCCTCTAAACACAGGTAAAATATTTCGGTGTTATTCATTAACACCCTGTATATGGGCACATCATTCGGTAACACCATTCATATAACCATATATCACAAAGGCGATGGTAATTTAATGAGTCAGCCAACGTGCAGATTATATATGACGTGAACAGCAGTCTTGCATCACTATCCGAATATCACTATATTAAGGCATATTACATATTTGGTTTTCGAAAGCTCCTTAGGCGGAATGGAATGAATCGAAAGGATTTGGAAAATGAATTAATCTCATAGACTTCCCCACTCAAAATTAATTTAATTTATACAATATTCTAATGAAATTTCCAATAATTTTATAATATACTTATCAACACAGGGAAGAAAAGGCGATTAACATTCTTAGATATTCTCCTGGAATGTACGGCCAACGACAAAAAGTTTTCTATAGAAGATATTAGAGAAGAGGTGGATACATTTATGTTTGAGGTGAGTTACTTTTCTAATTTGTATGTATTCTTAATATAATTATTTAATTACTTTATAATACTGTTCAATTGGAAATTAATACAGAAAAACTTAGTACATGGGGTAATGGAATGTCAAAATAATGGTCTACAAAATATTAGAATAATATTAAATCGTTCGAACAAGTGGAAAAATTCAAATATCTGGGAGCGATAATTACAGACACAAATAATATTAAGGCAGTAATAATATTAAATGCTTGTTTTTATGCAGTTCAGAAACTCTTACCTTCTCGTCTTCTGTTCAGAAATCTAAAAATAAATATTTATAAGACTATTATCCTGCCGGTTGTATTCTATGGATGAGAGACATAGTCGCTTACTCTTCAGAAAGAACATAATCTGAGAGTGTTCGAAAACAGAGTGCTTAGGAAAATATTTGGGTCTAAGAGAGATGAAAATGGGGACTGGAGAAAACTACATAATGATGAGCTTCATGACATGTACTCTTCACCAGATATAGTAAGGGTAATTAAATCATGGAGGATGAAATGGGCTGGACATGTTGCGGTCATGGGGGAAGAAAGACATACCGGTACCTCAAAAGTATTGACTGGGAGACCCGAAAGGAAAAGACCCCGGGGAAGACCTAGACGTAGGTGGGAGGACAGTATTAAGATAGATTTAAGGGAAGTAGGATTTGCAAGGAATGATTGGATAGAGTTAGCACAGAATAGGGCTGAATGGTGGGCTCAGATAACAGCGGCAATGAACCTTCGGGTTCCATAAAATAGATAATATTCCTTTATCTATTGCCATTGAGTAAGAGTAAGTATAATCTTTCAGCATCTTATGCAATATACCTAGGCATATAATTAATTTAAAATATTTAAATTATCATGTCTGTATGGTTTAAAAATTAATTACTACGATACTATGACCAGTCATATTTAAAAACCTGTTTAAGAGCGGTTTTGTTTAGAAAAAAGAAGTATAGAAAACTAAGTATAGACCTATAAACCACACCGACATGTAAAATATCCCCGGAGAATTAAATCTTATGTCTTTTAAGTCTAAATAACTCAATTCGAGTCACTGAAATGTGTGCTGAGAAAGTGTCATGTTTGAAGAGCTATTTTTTTTTTCTAGGGACACGACACAACAAAATCGGCGATTAATTTCGCCATTAAAATGCTTGCATGCCATCCTGATGTCCAGGTATGAAACTCAGATTATTACATATTTCATATAGTATGATGTTACTAAAAATGTATCACAAAATGATAGTGTATCTACGCACTATTCTGGTGTATACATCCTAACGTATTAACTCTTAATAAGGATGGGTGCTTTGATGGATAAAAACTGAATACATAGAGCCGGATTGTAAAGGAACTTAATGTAGCTTTGCTTAAGCCTTAAGAATATATTATACTCCCACCGTTCCATAATATGGTACTATAGACAGAGGAATAATGCTCGACTTGAGTACTGCACATATTGACATTATTAAGTGTGCAATACTGAAGGGAATTTTTATGCAGTGAGACGTTCACTGCACATTGTGTACTACAAGCCTTGCAAAGTAAACAGTTACGGAGCTGAGTTTGGACGTCAGTCAAGAGGACACCCGTTGTGGCGTTTCAGGGACGAATAAACACACCCATAATCGAGGCAAATGAGAGTAGGAACTCAAAAGCAAAATATTTAACAGTAGAATGTTGTAGTGCCATTCTACAGTGCGTTTCACGTAAGAGTTGGCCAATCGTGCGGGTTTCTGAGTCGCGGCGGCCACAGCTATAACTCCCGAGCGATCGGGTGAAATATCTACGGAAATAAAGCCGCTAAGGGTGTAATGATTCAGGTTCTCACAGTTACAGTTAAATTACAATGAAAATAACCACGAACCTAATCACAAGAGATGTTGGAAATGTCCTCCTCTTGCATCCACACAACACTGGCACCATTTTAGGAAATTTTCTTCCACCGCATAAGTTCAGCTTTCGAGATTGGCCTAGAGTTAATTTCTCTTGTGGTACTGTCTTTAAGTTCTTCTAACAGTAGCCTATGTGACTATTATTTATGGGGGAACTTGAACAATAAAGTACATAGGTCAATTCCCCACACATTAGAAGAACTTAAAGATAGTATCACAAGAGAAATGAACTCTATCTCGGAACTCGGAAGCTGAACTTATGCACGTGAAAGAAAATTCGCTTAAAAGGTGCCAGTGTTGTGTGGATGCAACAGTAGGACATTTCCAACATCGCTTGTGATGAGGTACGTAGTTATTTTCATTGTAATTTTAACTGTAACTGTGAGAACCTGAATCATTACACCGTTAGCGGCTTTATTTGCGTAGATATTTCACCCGATCACTCGGGAGTTAGGCTACAGCTGTAGCCGCCGCGACGCAGAAACCGAAAATGGTAACTGCAAGAAGGGTGTCATTAAGACAGCTGCTTTGAAATTGTCACTATGTACAGAATAATGTGGAATAAAATACATTGTTATGAGTATAAAATTGTAAAACACAATGTACGAGTATTATAGACCTACATACAGCCCAACCGTATAGTTATTTAAATGTTAACAAATCTATACTATATTGTGGAACAACATGAGAGACCTTTTTCTATACCATATTATGGAACAGAGGGAATACTAAATTCGTCATAAATTACCAAATGCAATTTATAACTTAAAGCTATAGGCCTACTGTATTTATTCGTCCATTTTTTTTCTAGCCGATCTCCTCACTAACATTGAGAATTCCCTTTATTTTTCCTTCTTGTGAATAAAATCTACTTGTTTAGCTTTTTAACTCAAATTATCATTAATGTTATTTCTGCTAAACTTGAGAATAAGGTGACCACCTTCACATCCAGGCCGTACCGAGTGGAACCAAGTCTACAATGTCGCCAGTATTACGAACATGGTTACATGCCGATTGTATTCGGCAGATAAACGACTATTGTAGCGATGTTTTATGAAAGGTATGGAAGGGTAACAAAGCTTCTGCATTGAGAATTCTAGGTCCGTGACAGGTTATGTTAGGTTAGGAACAGTCATGTTAGTTTAGTAGCAGTGTTCTGCATAGCGGGGTTCGTGCCATGTAGCGATGTTTTACGAAAGGCGTGGAAGGGTAACAAGGCTCCTAGAAATAATGACAGCCAAATTCTAGGTCAGTTACAGGTTATGTTAGGTTAGGAAAATTTGTATTAGTTTAGGAGCAATATACTGTATAGAGCGGGGTTTATTATGTCTCACATTGAATCTTTTCTGCGACGGGAAATTTTACCCTTGCACCGATCGTTTCTCTTTTGTTCCCCGCGGCTCAGAAGGGCACGGTCGCTAATGGCACTTTTTGCTGGCTACACTATTCTGAAGGAGTTCCGTTATTTCTTATTTTATTGGCTCAGTGTTTCTTCAGGAAACATGATAGTAGACAAATTTTATAAAGTAATTAAAATAAAAAGTGTTAATAAATTGATTTTTCAAACAATAATTATCAAGTTGTTTTATGTTTGACATAATAAGATTTTTTTTTAAATATAATAATTATTGTTTTAAAATTTCAAACTTAAATAAATGGAGTAGGCTACATCTACGAGTATAAGTACTGGAAATTTTGTATCAACAGTTGAGCTAAAACAGATTCTGAGAAAAAGAATTTATAGTCACCTAATTTAACATTGCTCCAATGCAGTCTAAAACATACCATTTGTGGAAAAGTTCACAAGTCTTTGCAAAGTATATATAAAAGCAAATGTAAATATTACTTCCAGTTCAATTAAAATCAAATGACATTTCAGTTATACACATAGGCGTAACCAGGCTGACCATATGGGGGGGGGGTTATAACATCCCAGGGAGGGGGGTTCGGGGTCCTCCCCCGGAAAATTTTAAAAATTAAGATGCACAATAACGAGTTTTAAGCTTCCCACGCTTTATACTCGTATTAAGTAATTTATAAGCAGACTTTAAAAAATTGTACAATTTTCCTTTTTTTAATCAAAACCCCCAACCCCCCCCCCCTCGTTACGCCTCTAGTTATACACATGAGTAAATGTCATAATCATCGACAGTTATGTTTTTTAATAAATGTATACCTTCTTTTCTCTTCAGAAAGACGCATACGAAGAACTAGAAGGCATCTTCCACGGTTCAGATCGAGCTCCTGATAGTACGGATCTCAGTGAAATGAAATATCTGGAGCGCGTAATCAAAGAAACCTTGCGGTTATTTCCCAGTGTTCCAATAATTGGTAGGATTGCAGCAGAAGACCTCGAGATAGGTAATTAATATCATTCTATAATCAGTCCACTTTACATAATTATAAGTGGAGAAATTCAAATACTGTACCTGGGAGCTATAATTGAGATAGGCATACAAATAATAGACCTATTAAAGTAGAAGTTAAAGGTCAGTTAAAATCAGGAAATGCTTGTTTTATGCAATGCAATAACTTTTATCTTCTCGTCTTTTGTTCAGAAGTATAAAAATACATATTGAGAAGGGTCATTCTAGGGAACTATCGGAAGCAACCCGAAGAATTAGTTCCGAAGCAGTAATGACCCCAACACTAGCACCATTTGCAGCAAACACAGCATGGCTCTAGCTTGTGGATCCATAATACCATGTTTTTTCTTTCTTCCTGCGCGAAGTTAATTCAGAGAAGTTTTCAATTTCTTATGGAACTAAAGCATACTAGTGCATTATGCAACGGGCCTATAACGACATATATTAAAGTAAGACTATGTTCTTATGAAATTAACTAGGCGAGTTTCATAATTTTCATGCAAGTAACTTAATTACTAGTTGCATGCGAGTTGCAAATGACTGTTTTTGTTCGACCATAATTAAATGTTTAATTTTCGAGATTTTATATTCGCTCAAACAAACGGAGACGGCTTCCCATCACAATCAGATGTTCACGTAGTTCTTGTCTTCTGAAACAAATGACAGCTGAAGGCGTCCGCTCGAGTCGAAGCTGCTTCTTGGCCGTTTTCTTGAAAGCAACGGATTTTTACAACACGAAATGAATTCAATTTAGTATAATAATACACTTAACACGAACAGAATTGATTTTATTTTAAATACAGGTTGATTATTACACAGTTTCATTTGCTACTCTCAAGGATTCAAGATCGTTCCATGTTCGATAATAATCGATACCACACAAATGTTATAATGAAAATCTGTATCGTAATGGAAATCATTATGATGCCGTAACTCCACATGCAAAAAAAGTTTATAGTATGGTCGAACAAAAAATACTGTCGTGTCCGCTAATAGAAGCATAGATGTACATCTCTCAATCCATTAGAAATAAAGCAGGCTAATCGAATTCTAACTTATTCTGATAATTCTGAAGAATCACCAGCTCCTTAATAATAATAATAATAATAATAATAATAATAATAATAATAATAATAATAATAATAATAATAATAATAATAATAATAATAATAATATTAATAATAATATTAATAATAATATTATTAATAATAATAATAATAATAATAATAATAATAATAATAATAATAATAATAATCGTCTGTTTGAGCATAAAATCCATAAGACTTGTCACTATATCTAAGATTAAATATTAATTATGCATTGCCCACATTTACTTCGTTAATACTGTATGGACACAATTTATTTAAAATCTTTTTGATAAAGATTTTAAAAACTTTCAGGTCACTAGTGACTCTAATGCCAAAAGGCAGATCATTGTACATCTTCAAACCATACACCATGATGGATTTGTTGAAACTGTTTAAATTATGCTTATTTCTATTTCGAGTATTGTAAGAATGAAAATCACTATTGCAACTAAAGTCATTTCAATGAATGTGCACAAATTCTAATAGTTTGAAGAGGTACAACTAATAGGCTGTTAGTATCCTAAAATGTATAAAATAGTCTCTACATAAGGTACGATTGGGAAGTAGGTTTATGTTAAAATACTGTAAATAAAAATCATTCGCAATGGTTTCTTCACAATTAAATGTGTTTTGTTCCTTTCAGATGGTCACATCGTGCCAGCTGGAACGCTCGTAACTATTGGTATATTCATGACACATCGTCAAGGAGATATATATCCTGATCCTTTGACATTCAACCCGGACCACTTTCTACCGGAAAAGATTATAAACAGGCATCCTTACGCATATGTTCCCTTTAGTGCAGGTCCTAGAAACTGCATAGGGCAGAAATTTGCTTTAATGGAGATGAAAATGACTTTATCTTACGTTTTACGACATTATGAACTTCATTCTGTTGGCAAAGATAACATCAGTTTCGAAACGAACCTTATTCTAACTTCAATTGATGGTATACATATTAAAATCAGTAAGAGAAAGCCGACGGAAATGAAGTGAATATGAAGAACAATGAACTATAAAGACCTAAGCCACGAGCAAGTAAATTCTACTGTAAAGGTTTAAAAAAAAAACATGTGGCAAAAGATAGATTTATGCTGCACCCCAGCCAAGCTCCGCCGTTTTGTTAGGTTAGGAACGTTTATGTTAGTTTAGGAGCAATATACTGAATAGCACGAGGTTTATTATGTCTCACATTGAATTTCTTCTGTGACGAAACCCTAAACCCCACCTTCCCAGGCGGGCCTCATTAGAGAGGAGCCTAGGGTGCAGCATAAAACTATTCTTTCCCTGTATATTGTACCATCTTTAAGGTCAAACACAGGCATTTGACAATTTACAAATAAAAGAGAAACAAGAAAAGTTACAATATATTGTACTCCCATTCCGTAATAAGTTATGGTGTAGACTGTAGACACGGGAATAATGTTCGGCTTTATTATGCGTGCGCATCTGAGCAGTGTAGTAGTTTGATATTACTGTGTGTGCAGTAGTAAAGCGATCCTTCATCCAGTCAGACGTTCACTGCGCATAGCGTACTACAAGCCTAGCGAAGTAAACAGATATGGAGCTGAATATGGACGTCAGTGAATAGGGCACCCGTTGTGACGTTTCAGGACGATTAAACACACCCATAACCGAGGTAAATATGAGTAGAAACTCCAAAGCAAAACAATTAACAGCCGAATGGTTCAGTACAATTCCTACCCCAATTCAAAGCAAATGGTTCCTCCAAGAAGGATGTCATTAAGACAGCTGCTTTAAAATTGTCACTATGTACAGAATAATATAGAATAAAATACGTCATTATGAGTATAAAATTGGAATACACTATGTAGTATAGACCTACATATAGCCAAACTATACAATTCTTTAAAATTTAACATATCTATACCATATTGTGGAACAACATGAAAGACAGCTGTTTCTATACTATACTTTGGAACGGAGGAATCACTTTAAATGTAAAAATTCTTGAAGAGTACGCCTATATATGAGATTTCTTATTAACCATTTGCACAGAACCCTATGTTTGAAACCCTCTGTTTGTTGTGTTTTTTAATTTAATCAGGTAACATTATATAAATATAAATATGAAAGCTCTGTTTTGCTTAATCTGAATTTTGGAATGTTAATGCAAGAATTTCTTGTATTGCATAGTGGTGTAGTCCTATAGCAAAAGGGAAATAGAGTTTTGCTTATTATCGAAAGTGTTTAATAGGCTAACATGTTGCCATTGAGTTCGATAGTTAAATACTGTGTTATCTGTATTGTACGGTTTTTTGTTTGTTATTGTAGCTCTGAAAGGCATATGCACAAGTAGTACAAAATATAAAAATCTGATGTTTTACACATAACTTTCTCTGTCCTAAACAAAGGGCAATGAAATTCCTCACTTCACATTCTGGTATGGAATAAAAGCCATTGCAGAGAGGCACAATCAGTTGTTTTAGCCTGACAAAAGGAATATTATTCACCACGCAATAAATAAGCCTGAGTTATGCAAACATGGCTGCCTTATAACTACCCTTCAGAAAATTTTTTTATAATAATGTTAAAAAATAATTTTATTTTCTAGTATAATCAGTATAGGCCGCAGTATAAATGTTGCTTATATGTCTAGTATAACCAGTAAATGTGACGCTGCCATGGAAACCCTACCGTAAGACGGAAAAGTACATTTACTGATTTGAAATGGATTCAACTTCAGCATAAAATTCTGAGCAATCTAAAAGAAATTATATTTCTAGCTCGAAAATTTACCTTTGAAACTTTATTTTCTTAAAAGTATAATTTATTGTAATTCATTTCCAAAGACGAGAAACTTTTCAACGTTTTAAACCAGCCATATTCAGTTTTCAGCTCAAGGGTAAAAAACACTACTCTAAAAACTAATTCATAATTACGTGTATCTATTGTCACACACAAAGATAATATCCAACTGCGGTGTCTCTGATTATAATAATGTGTGTCTCACTGCTGCATCCCACTACAATCTAGAGATGAATATTTCTTGTAACTTACAGATATGAAACAATAACAATCTGTTACAACTAATAAAAATTTGAAGCTACCGAAGCTCCTGCCTAGGGTACTTCAATCATCTCATCAACACTGTCCCCTGTCGGGGAGGGGGGGAGGAAACAAGACGTGAGAAATTAATAATTTTAATGATCGAGGGAAATAAAGTTGTGTGTGTGTTCCAAGAGCCGGAAGCAGACGCGAAAAACTAGTTAATTTAATGATCAAGTTAGAGAAGCAGAACACAAGCTTGGGGCTGTGAAATCAGGGTTTGTGCATTTAACACATTCTAATTCAGCAATGAACAATTAAATACGTTAAAATAATTTCTGTTTTGACTGGTGGTGCACTCACGCAACGGAAAACTATAGCTGGGTGCAGAAGTGTGAGAGACACAGTATTATATTCAAAGACTACCTTCAATTACATTAATACATCATAGAAGTGATTGTTGCCCGCATTAAATTTTTTCCACGAAAAATAACGAAGAAAACTTCAGGGACCATGGTATATTTATATTGCGACTTATGAATGGGTTTCTAAAAGTGCAAACATATTTTCAAACGGAAAGTGTTATGGATGGCAATGCTGCTGAGTGAAGATGGCGATGAAATCATCAGTAGTTCCAAGATCAGAAAGAATTTCCTTTCTTTGCCTGTAGAAATAAGATGCTAGACCAGCATTAAAGTCACACTTAACACTTACCAGACGCAAAGTCCACTAACGGTGGGATATTATAATATCGGTCCGTGGGGATAATGTTTGTTGTGATCACGTGATTGATCAGAGAATGTGGTTCAAGAATGAAACCAACAGATGGCGTTGAAATCTAAAAATCGACATTTTTCACCCTGACTGCTGTTTTCTGGTGTTACACCGAAACGTGTTTACCTACTTATGTTTGGGTTTCCCTGATACGATTGCATAATAGTTATGTATAAACAAAGGCGTTAAAGAAGTTTTCGAAGAAATCACGACAATTGAAAATTTCTTCACATAAAGTGGTAGAAAAGTCCTGCTTTCCCGCTACAGCCCCTTGCACCAAAGCTTATGCACTAATTCTGCAATGCGAGGCATTCCCAATACGAAAATAACCCTTGTACCAAACCATATGCACTAATTACTACCATACGAAAATAACACTTGTACTAATTACTGCATTACCAGATTCCCTTGAACCAAAACGGCTCTCTAAACTTAAAAGATGAATTCTAGCTTCACACCCTAACGATCACTCGATGGCGTAGTGGTTAAGAGACTGGCTATGATGCTAGCGGTCCCATGTTCGAATCCCGTTATGTCGAAAATTTATAGGATATAGGAATATGTCCCAAATAGGTAGGTAGGCTGAAAGAAAGAGGAAGGGAAGTGGAGAAAGAAAGAAAAAAAATTTAAAAATTCCCAATTTTCAACGCTTCTAGTAGTTCCATCGTTGCCACCTAGATGACTCTCATTGCTTAATAGTGAGTTGGGTGCGCGGAGCTTAAGTGGTGTCCTGTTCTTCAGTTTTCCCGAAAGTCATCTGTAGTCATAACCCTAGAACCCTAAAACATTTAGTTTTTATATGATTTTTCGTTCTCTAACTGTGCGTTTAGACACACGGACGGCAAACATTGTAGTAATGTGTATGTACAAGTTTGTTTCCAATTTTCATGCACAAACAACTATATTTTCACCTTCGACTAGGCAACTCATTCGTTGAGCAGCATTGCTGCGTTCATTTTGACATGTTATAATCACTCACCTAGACGTCGAACCAAGATGTCTCCATTCTGCCGTCTTCAAAACTTGTTACAGTAAAGTCTCGATTTAAACACTCACACAGACACTAACAAAAACTCTAATTTATAACAAAAGAAAAGAATACATGAGCGAACTTAGACCGCCTTTTTATTTGATTCTATCAGGCAGGTGTGCCACCTAAATTAAACAACCGCTTGAATTTAACTGTATAACAAGTTTTTCCCTCCAGTCTTTAGAGACAGTAAGGTATTATTAAGACGTGTTCATTTTAAATACAAGTTACCAAGTTTTCTTTATGTACAATACATAATATAACCGGCTTTGTTGTTTCTAATTAAGAAATTTTTGTCCTAAAATACATTTTGTCGCGATGCAGACAGTGCAGTGGGAACAATTAAAATGCAGGGAAGTTTTAGAAACAGTCGAAAACAAACGATAATCGATTAATCATCACGGCATCGCTGCTTCGTAACTGTGATGGCTACCATAAGTTTGCGTGTGTTTCTTTGCTTACTTTTACTTCGTGTTTGTCAGTACCCAGTTCGTATTATTGTGTGTTTGTGACGGTTTTGAATGTAGACGTCATTATAACAAGTTTTTGGAAACTTCAGGACTGGAGACAGGTGAGTAAAATGAAGAGATTATAACATTTGTAACATGTCAGTAGACTCACTTGATGAATAAGTTGAAATCTATCGATACAGCAGATTTCAATGAATTAGCTTCAACAAATCTGGTGTACATAGAGTAGGCGTAGTTGTTTAGGCAATTAAACATAATACAGCTGTGACCCCACCTCTTCGCTCCCCAATCTTTCCGCCAAACTCACCATCATCCCTACATTATTTGGGAATTTTTCATTTCACACCAGCCCCTTTGTCTAACCCTAACCCACATTTCCCGCACCATCCTCTCTCTCTCTCTCTCTCTCTCGCTCTTTCACGCTCTCTCTCGCTCTCTCTCTCGCTCACTCTCTCTCACACTCTCTTACTCTCTCTCACTCTCTCTTTCACTCACTCTCACACACACACACACTCACACTCACTCACACACACTCACTCACACACACACTCACACACACACACACACCCCCACCCCCAAAAAGTAGGTCACATGGTATCCTACTTGTCGGATCGGGACATTCGGTTGATTGCGAGACTAAACACTGTCCGATTAACTGCACAGTTCATCACTGTCGTGTTTTTGGAACAGATGTATGGCATGGCACCGCATGACTTGTGCGTTATCAACAATTAGGCTATTATAGTCCAAAACGAACTACATATTTTACTTTTATGTTTGAGATTCTCTGAAACTCTGCACGCTGTTTTTTAGTAACACAAAAAACGGCCATATTGGAGATTGCAACATTCTTGAGAACCCATATAAACTCAATTTGTCCCTAAAAATATGCAAAATAAAAAAATTTAAAAAAAATTGTGAAGATGTGGGCACTTGTATATCCTAAAATTTGTAATGGATGCTGACAAGAATCGGCAGGTGGACATGTCATGGGAACATACATTTTTCGTTATCTTATTAACATAAACGAGGAAAGCTTGTATTAGATATAGAAAATCGTAATTCTGAGATAGTCTGAGGGTGCAGAAGAAAGACTAATAGCGATACCCAGATTTTTGGTTATGAAAAGAAACTACAAAAACTTACAATTTCCAGTACCGGTTGTCATATAGGCCTAATCGTAACTTTACCAGCCATAATCCCGGAAACCTTGAAGTTTTTCTATTACTGTTCTAAGCAGTAGCATATAATAAAGTAAGGAAATGAACAAGCAATTAAATATAGGCTTTTTGATTTTGCGCTTCTATCATAACAAAATCTTTTATAAAAAAGGCTTCTATTTTCATAAATACATGTTTTTGTACCTTTCAGCTCGAACAGTAAAATAAAATGGCTAAATGATGCCATCAGTTTAACAACCTTTGTGCCTAGGCTTTTCGATTCTTTTGTATCATTTTCAGGGCATCTTGCTATGCAGATGTAAATGTAGATTAATAATTAATTAAATGTTAAGACTGCTTTGCCTTCTAGTTCTGACATGTGACGTTCTACCTACTGAGCTAGCCAGACTTCAGAATATCATGTTTGTTTTGGTTAATTTCTGTTGTTCCTATATGCCTTGTCCCACAAACACCTATAACATTTACAGTGTTCTAGATGCTGGATATATAATTAGCTTCTATCCTCACCACCCACTGTTGACCTTGAAATATCTATACCATACCTGAGCAATTGAGGGGAAACATTTTGGTCCCCCATCCACTCTGTGACGTATGAAACCTGCTCTTCATGTTCAGTGACACGTCGAAACTGCTTTATGCTGACGTCAAGGGCGACTGTAGTGGGAGACATTGCCCCACCGCACAGTGACACAATGTGCCACAGCTGCGCACCCGTGAGCTATACTAAAGAACGTCATAATTAGTTAACATAAGATAAGAATATTTATTTGTCGTCCAATACGCAATACAATTTGCTTCATCTATGTTTTATAGTTACAATTATACTTAAATTATTTACAAATTTGTCTTTATATATATATATATAATATCTGTATAGATATTTGGTTCCAATGTTGATACAGTATAATGCTAGTCTAAGCAAACGGGTAATAATAAAATAACAATGATATCATAGTATTAATGAATTTCATCTTTTATTTGAGGGTAATTGTATAGTATAAATGTTTGGAAATTTTTAGCCTAAACCCTCAAAAATATATTTACAACCTTGAAGCGAAAAATCAAGAAACCTGTAGATATATATATATATTGGAAGGATATAATATAGACTCAAAGAATTTCTGATATGAAGCGATAAATGTTATAAATTGTTAATTCCAATAGGAGCGTTAGGTTAGAAGAGTATAAACTTATAATGCGCGTGTGTATAATATTATAATTTTATTCAAGTAAGCAATCGATCATAACCAAATAAGTTTTTCGTACCTTGTTTAGATAATAGAATCTTATATTTATAGAATATATATATTCCAAGTCAATATTAAAAACAGTAGTATTAAATAACTTATTCACAGAATAAAAGTCAAATAATGATAAAAGGTTATGATTATAATATAATGTACAAAAAGTGTTAATAATTGAAATTTATTAAGAATTGGATATAAATAAGCTTATTTAGCTTTTACAAATTGTATTAAAAGTAATACTTATTCAAAATTGCTTACAGGTATACAATTCTGAATAAGGATTCGTAATATATTTCTTTTACATGTTATATTTAATACCCAAAAAATGTGATATAGTCATATATAAAATTAGCGTGGTATAACTACATAAATATAAGTTACCTATAAAAATCTTGTCAAAGTCTAAAAGCTAAGAAAGTTTTTATATCAGAGCGATAAATATTGGAAGTTTCACATCATGTAGTGTTTTACCATGTTTTTTATGTAATTAGTAGAAATTATGTGGAGAGTCTGTTCTCTTATATTGTTATTATATATTTCCGAAGATCAGAATAGCTTATCCAGTTTGTAGTTCTATATGAGTGTCAAATATTATTCATATCAAATTATACTGAAGAATATGCGTCCAAGTATTTATATTATATTGGATGGTATTTAACCTAACTTATTTAGGAGCTGAAAGCCAATTGAATTGATAAAATTTCTTCAATAAAGCGTAGACGTTGCACTATATTATTATCTGATATATAAACACTACTTATTTTTAGTAGTAGTATCAATAACTGTTATATGCTACTTCGTTGATGATATTGATGATTGCAGGATTATCAGGAACTTAATTATTCGCTTCTAGTCGTAGGTTGTTTACTTGGAAATGTACATTTCGGCACAAAGATGTACCATCTTCAGTCCATAGTCTTTAAGTAAAAATACAATAAGAAATTAATTAAAACCACGTAAAAAAGTGAATATAAATATTAGGGTCATTGAGTTATTGAGATAGATATAAATCTAAAGTGAATTGAATGATAATTTCAAACACTAACCTTGTAATCAATTGTAGATCTATGTGAGTATAACCATGTTGAGTACTATGTAGATACTAACGGGTAGTGTAATCTAAGCGTAGATCTTAGGCTACTAGAGCGAGTTCGAAAAGGGGGTTGTGTTCAATTAAGTTTTCATTAAGGATATTGTTTTTGTTTTTATATATTTCTAGAGATTCTAATGTGTTTAATTTTCTATCTTTTTTGTGTTTGTGGATAACAGTTAGTGTATTTTCAATTTTGTCATGTTTGTGGTTGTGTGTGATTAAGTGCTTGGCATATGCAGATTTATATCTTCTATGTTTGTAGTCAAGCATGTGTTCTTTGTATCTTAATTTGAATTTCCTCCCGGTTTGCCCTATATATAATTTGTTACATTCCAGACATTCTAACTTATATACACCATTGTTATCGTAAATGTCTTCTTTATTGTTATTTATATTGTAGAGTTTATTCTTTAAGTTGTTATTAGTTTTGTATGCAATGCGGAAGTTGTTTCTTTCTAGTATTTTTGTTATTTTGTGTATTTTGTTGTCTGTATAATCAAAAGTAGCAAAATTTAGTTTTTTGTTATCTTTAATAGGAGTCAACTGGCTATTATTGTTACGTATAATCGAGGCTTTTCTTTTAAATTTATTAACTATCTTGTGGACTGTTTGTTTATTGTAACCATTATTTTGAGCTATTTGGATAATAGTTCTATATTCTTTATCATAAGCTTTTTTGCTTAGTGGTAAGTTTATCATTCTATAAACCATACTATTAATGGCTGAAATTTTCTGTTTAAAAGGATGATTAGAATGTTTATTTATCATGGTGTCTGTATATGTAGATTTCCTAAATATATTAAACAAGATTTTATTGTGTTGTCTAGTCATTTCTATGTCTAGAAAAGAAAGTTTATTTTCACATTCTTTTTCTAGTGTGAAAGTTAAGTTTTGGTTCAATTTATTGAAATCTTGTAATATTTCTTCTGGTTTGTTTTTATTGCAAATAATGAAAATGTCATCCACATAGCGATAATAAGCTTTAATATTATGTTTATGAATTAATTTATTTACAAGTGTATTTTCTAAATTTTGAAGGAAAATTTCTGAAACAGTACCAGATAAAGGGGAACCCATGGCTAGACCTTCTTTTTGGAGGTAAATTTTATTGTTAAATTTGAAGTAGTTTTGTTTCAAGATATGCGAAATCATATTAACTATTTGTTCGGTTACTAATGGATTTTCTTTGGTTGTGAGCAGATTGTTGTGTAGTATATTAAGTGTATTATCTATAGGAATGTTTGTATATAAGTTTTTAATATCTAACGATATTAGAATTTCATTTTTGTTCAGTGTGATGTCTTTTATTTTATTAGCAAAATCTATTGAATTTTTAATTGTGTATTTATTAGTTAGTTTGATTTTATCTTTAATAATGTTTGACATAGTTTTAGAAATTCTATAGGTAGGAGCATTAGTGAAGTTTACAACGGGCCTAATCGGATAGTTATTTTTATGAGTTTTTATTTGAGCTCTTAAGTATGGAATTTTGGGGTTCATATTAATGCTATTTCTTATGTCGTGTTCATTGAGTATAAGGTCAGATGCTTTTATGATGTTCTTAATTTGTGTTTGGAATTTTTCCGTAGGGTCTTTTTCTATTTCTGAGATGTTGTTATCTGCAAAGAACTCTAATGTTTTAGCAATATAATCTTCATTATCTATCAAGACTATGGTATTTCCTTTATCAGCCTTCGTATGTTTGATGTTGCTGTTTTTTAATTTTTCATTAATTTCTTTTAGGTTTTTGAGATTAGTAAATTTTTTATTTGAAGTAGATGGATTGTCTATATATGTTTCTTTTATTACTGTAGCAAGATCGTTTCTTAGCTGTGGCTGTTTTTGCAATGGAGCATTGGATATAGCTGTTTCAGTATCTATAATTAACGTTTCAATTTTCTTTTTGGTAGGCATTTCAAAGTTAAATTTATATCCTTGTTGAAGAATTTTCGTTTCTTGTTCATTGAAAGTAGTTTTTGTCAAGTTGAGAACACGTGGATAGAATTTGATATCTATGGGTGAGTGGGGCTCGTGATTATCTATTGTGTTTGTTCTAGTTTGTTTATGTTTTACTAAGTTTTCTATCTTTTTGTTCATATTCTGATATTTTTTGTCTATTTCTATTTGTAATTTTGTATGTATATCGTTGTGAATGTATGTCCATTGTTGTTGAAAGATTTTACCTGCATGTAAATGTTGATCATATACTTGATTCGTAAGAAATTCTTTCTTTTTGTATAGAAATTTAATTTCATTGTTTAGCCATAGTCTCTTAGCTTGAAGAAAAGTAGTGTTAGCTGTCGGGTGTTTAGATGTGGTTTTCAAATTAATGTATTTGGGTATCAGCCCTTTTTGCTTGCATAATTTATTAAAGTAAATATTAGCTGTAGTTTTCATTAATTTTCTCTTCGTATTGGTAAATGTATTGATGAGCCTAGCTTGGCTTGCTATATCAGTATTAATGAATTTCATCTTTTATTTGAGGGTAATTGTATAGTATAAATGTTTGGAAATTTTTAGCCTAAACCCTCAAAAATATATTTACAACCTTGAAGCGAAAAATCAAGAAACCTGTAGATATATATATATATTGGAAGGATATAATATAGACTCAAAGAATTTCTGATATGAAGCGATAAATGTTATAAATTGTTAATTCCAATAGGAGCGTTAGGTTAGAAGAGTATAAACTTATAATGCGCGTGTGTATAATATTATAATTTTATTCAAGTAAGCAATCGATCATAACCAAATAAGTTTTTCGTACCTTGTTTAGATAATAGAATCTTATATTTATAGAATATATATATTCCAAGTCAATATTAAAAACAGTAGTATTAAATAACTTATTCACAGAATAAAAGTCAAATAATGATAAAAGGTTATGATTATAATATAATGTACAAAAAGTGTTAATAATTGAAATTTATTAAGAATTGGATATAAATAAGCTTATTTAGCTTTTACAAATTGTATTAAAAGTAATACTTATTCAAAATTGCTTACAGGTATACAATTCTGAATAAGGATTCGTAATATATTTCTTTTACATGTTATATTTAATACCCAAAAAATGTGATATAGTCATATATAAAATTAGCGTGGTATAACTACATAAATATAAGTTACCTATAAAAATCTTGTCAAAGTCTAAAAGCTAAGAAAGTTTTTATATCAGAGCGATAAATATTGGAAGTTTCACATCATGTAGTGTTTTACCATGTTTTTTATGTAATTAGTAGAAATTATGTGGAGAGTCTGTTCTCTTATATTGTTATTATATATTTCCGAAGATCAGAATAGCTTATCCAGTTTGTAGTTCTATATGAGTGTCAAATATTATTCATATCAAATTATACTGAAGAATATGCGTCCAAGTATTTATATTATATTGGATGGTATTTAACCTAACTTATTTAGGAGCTGAAAGCCAATTGAATTGATAAAATTTCTTCAATAAAGCGTAGACGTTGCACTATATTATTATCTGATATATAAACACTACTTATTTTTAGTAGTAGTATCAATAACTGTTATATGCTACTTCGTTGATGATATTGATGATTGCAGGATTATCAGGAACT
Organism: Ectobius pallidus; assembly: GCA_964059195.1. Taxonomy (NCBI): domain Eukaryota; kingdom Metazoa; phylum Arthropoda; class Insecta; order Blattodea; family Ectobiidae; genus Ectobius; species Ectobius pallidus. The sequence goes on from CAXKWD010000002.1 coordinate 92,454,757, forward strand.
TAATTATTCGCTTCTAGTCGTAGGTTGTTTACTTGGAAATGTACATTTCGGCACAAAGATGTACCATCTTCAGTCCATAGTCTTTAAGTAAAAATACAATAAGAAATTAATTAAAACCACGTAAAAAAGTGAATATAAATATTAGGGTCATTGAGTTATTGAGATAGATATAAATCTAAAGTGAATTGAATGATAATTTCAAACACTAACCTTGTAATCAATTGTAGATCTATGTGAGTATAACCATGTTGAGTACTATGTAGATACTAACGGGTAGTGTAATCTAAGCGTAGATCTTAGGCTACTAGAGCGAGTTCGAAAAGGGGGTTGTGTTCAATTAAGTTTTCATTAAGGATATTGTTTTTGTTTTTATATATTTCTAGAGATTCTAATGTGTTTAATTTTCTATCTTTTTTGTGTTTGTGGATAACAGTTAGTGTATTTTCAATTTTGTCATGTTTGTGGTTGTGTGTGATTAAGTGCTTGGCATATGCAGATTTATATCTTCTATGTTTGTAGTCAAGCATGTGTTCTTTGTATCTTAATTTGAATTTCCTCCCGGTTTGCCCTATATATAATTTGTTACATTCCAGACATTCTAACTTATATACACCATTGTTATCGTAAATGTCTTCTTTATTGTTATTTATATTGTAGAGTTTATTCTTTAAGTTGTTATTAGTTTTGTATGCAATGCGGAAGTTGTTTCTTTCTAGTATTTTTGTTATTTTGTGTATTTTGTTGTCTGTATAATCAAAAGTAGCAAAATTTAGTTTTTTGTTATCTTTAATAGGAGTCAACTGGCTATTATTGTTACGTATAATCGAGGCTTTTCTTTTAAATTTATTAACTATCTTGTGGACTGTTTGTTTATTGTAACCATTATTTTGAGCTATTTGGATAATAGTTCTATATTCTTTATCATAAGCTTTTTTGCTTAGTGGTAAGTTTATCATTCTATAAACCATACTATTAATGGCTGAAATTTTCTGTTTAAAAGGATGATTAGAATGTTTATTTATCATGGTGTCTGTATATGTAGATTTCCTAAATATATTAAACAAGATTTTATTGTGTTGTCTAGTCATTTCTATGTCTAGAAAAGAAAGTTTATTTTCACATTCTTTTTCTAGTGTGAAAGTTAAGTTTTGGTTCAATTTATTGAAATCTTGTAATATTTCTTCTGGTTTGTTTTTATTGCAAATAATGAAAATGTCATCCACATAGCGATAATAAGCTTTAATATTATGTTTATGAATTAATTTATTTACAAGTGTATTTTCTAAATTTTGAAGGAAAATTTCTGAAACAGTACCAGATAAAGGGGAACCCATGGCTAGACCTTCTTTTTGGAGGTAAATTTTATTGTTAAATTTGAAGTAGTTTTGTTTCAAGATATGCGAAATCATATTAACTATTTGTTCGGTTACTAATGGATTTTCTTTGGTTGTGAGCAGATTGTTGTGTAGTATATTAAGTGTATTATCTATAGGAATGTTTGTATATAAGTTTTTAATATCTAACGATATTAGAATTTCATTTTTGTTCAGTGTGATGTCTTTTATTTTATTAGCAAAATCTATTGAATTTTTAATTGTGTATTTATTAGTTAGTTTGATTTTATCTTTAATAATGTTTGACATAGTTTTAGAAATTCTATAGGTAGGAGCATTAGTGAAGTTTACAACGGGCCTAATCGGATAGTTATTTTTATGAGTTTTTATTTGAGCTCTTAAGTATGGAATTTTGGGGTTCATATTAATGCTATTTCTTATGTCGTGTTCATTGAGTATAAGGTCAGATGCTTTTATGATGTTCTTAATTTGTGTTTGGAATTTTTCCGTAGGGTCTTTTTCTATTTCTGAGATGTTGTTATCTGCAAAGAACTCTAATGTTTTAGCAATATAATCTTCATTATCTATCAAGACTATGGTATTTCCTTTATCAGCCTTCGTATGTTTGATGTTGCTGTTTTTTAATTTTTCATTAATTTCTTTTAGGTTTTTGAGATTAGTAAATTTTTTATTTGAAGTAGATGGATTGTCTATATATGTTTCTTTTATTACTGTAGCAAGATCGTTTCTTAGCTGTGGCTGTTTTTGCAATGGAGCATTGGATATAGCTGTTTCAGTATCTATAATTAACGTTTCAATTTTCTTTTTGGTAGGCATTTCAAAGTTAAATTTATATCCTTGTTGAAGAATTTTCGTTTCTTGTTCATTGAAAGTAGTTTTTGTCAAGTTGAGAACACGTGGATAGAATTTGATATCTATGGGTGAGTGGGGCTCGTGATTATCTATTGTGTTTGTTCTAGTTTGTTTATGTTTTACTAAGTTTTCTATCTTTTTGTTCATATTCTGATATTTTTTTTAATATGAACCCCAAAATTCCATACTTAAGAGCTCAAATAAAAACTCATAAAAATAACTATCCGATTAGGCCCGTTGTAAACTTCACTAATGCTCCTACCTATAGAATTTCTAAAACTATGTCAAACATTATTAAAGATAAAATCAAACTAACTAATAAATACACAATTAAAAATTCAATAGATTTTGCTAATAAAATAAAAGACATCACACTGAACAAAAATGAAATTCTAATATCGTTAGATATTAAAAACTTATATACAAACATTCCTATAGATAATACACTTAATATACTACACAACAATCTGCTCACAACCAAAGAAAATCCATTAGTAACCGAACAAATAGTTAATATGATTTCGCATATCTTGAAACAAAACTACTTCAAATTTAACAATAAAATTTACCTCCAAAAAGAAGGTCTAGCCATGGGTTCCCCTTTATCTGGTACTGTTTCAGAAATTTTCCTTCAAAATTTAGAAAATACACTTGTAAATAAATTAATTCATAAACATAATATTAAAGCTTATTATCGCTATGTGGATGACATTTTCATTATTTGCAATAAAAACAAACCAGAAGAAATATTACAAGATTTCAATAAATTGAACCAAAACTTAACTTTCACACTAGAAAAAGAATGTGAAAATAAACTTTCTTTTCTAGACATAGAAATGACTAGACAACACAATAAAATCTTGTTTAATATATTTAGGAAATCTACATATACAGACACCATGATAAATAAACATTCTAATCATCCTTTTAAACAGAAAATTTCAGCCATTAATAGTATGGTTTATAGAATGATAAACTTACCACTAAGCAAAAAAGCTTATGATAAAGAATATAGAACTATTATCCAAATAGCTCAAAATAATGGTTACAATAAACAAACAGTCCACAAGATAGTTAATAAATTTAAAAGAAAAGCCTCGATTATACGTAACAATAATAGCCAGTTGACTCCTATTAAAGATAACAAAAAACTAAATTTTGCTACTTTTGATTATACAGACAACAAAATACACAAAATAACAAAAATACTAGAAAGAAACAACTTCCGCATTGCATACAAAACTAATAACAACTTAAAGAATAAACTCTACAATATAAATAACAATAAAGAAGACATTTACGATAACAATGGTGTATATAAGTTAGAATGTCTGGAATGTAACAAATTATATATAGGGCAAACCGGGAGGAAATTCAAATTAAGATACAAAGAACACATGCTTGACTACAAACATAGAAGATATAAATCTGCATATGCCAAGCACTTAATCACACACAACCACAAACATGACAAAATTGAAAATACACTAACTGTTATCCACAAACACAAAAAAGATAGAAAATTAAACACATTAGAATCTCTAGAAATATATAAAAACAAAAACAATATCCTTAATGAAAACTTAATTGAACACAACCCCCTTTTCGAACTCGCTCTAGTAGCCTAAGATCTACGCTTAGATTACACTACCCGTTAGTATCTACATAGTACTCAACATGGTTATACTCACATAGATCTACAATTGATTACAAGGTTAGTGTTTGAAATTATCATTCAATTCACTTTAGATTTATATCTATCTCAATAACTCAATGACCCTAATATTTATATTCACTTTTTTACGTGGTTTTAATTAATTTCTTATTGTATTTTTACTTAAAGACTATGGACTGAAGATGGTACATCTTTGTGCCGAAATGTACATTTCCAAGTAAACAACCTACGACTAGAAGCGAATAATTAAGTTCCTGATAATCCTGCAATCATCAATATCATCAACGAAGTAGCATATAACAGTTATTGATACTACTACTAAAAATAAGTAGTGTTTATATATCAGATAATAATATAGTGCAACGTCTACGCTTTATTGAAGAAATTTTATCAATTCAATTGGCTTTCAGCTCCTAAATAAGTTAGGTTAAATACCATCCAATATAATATAAATACTTGGACGCATATTCTTCAGTATAATTTGATATGAATAATATTTGACACTCATATAGAACTACAAACTGGATAAGCTATTCTGATCTTCGGAAATATATAATAACAATATAAGAGAACAGACTCTCCACATAATTTCTACTAATTACATAAAAAACATGGTAAAACACTACATGATGTGAAACTTCCAATATTTATCGCTCTGATATAAAAACTTTCTTAGCTTTTAGACTTTGACAAGATTTTTATAGGTAACTTATATTTATGTAGTTATACCACGCTAATTTTATATATGACTATATCACATTTTTTGGGTATTAAATATAACATGTAAAAGAAATATATTACGAATCCTTATTCAGAATTGTATACCTGTAAGCAATTTTGAATAAGTATTACTTTTAATACAATTTGTAAAAGCTAAATAAGCTTATTTATATCCAATTCTTAATAAATTTCAATTATTAACACTTTTTGTACATTATATTATAATCATAACCTTTTATCATTATTTGACTTTTATTCTGTGAATAAGTTATTTAATACTACTGTTTTTAATATTGACTTGGAATATATATATTCTATAAATATAAGATTCTATTATCTAAACAAGGTACGAAAAACTTATTTGGTTATGATCGATTGCTTACTTGAATAAAATTATAATATTATACACACGCGCATTATAAGTTTATACTCTTCTAACCTAACGCTCCTATTGGAATTAACAATTTATAACATTTATCGCTTCATATCAGAAATTCTTTGAGTCTATATTATATCCTTCCAATATATATATATATCTACAGGTTTCTTGATTTTTCGCTTCAAGGTTGTAAATATATTTTTGAGGGTTTAGGCTAAAAATTTCCAAACATTTATACTATACAATTACCCTCAAATAAAAGATGAAATTCATTAATACTGATATAGCAAGCCAAGCTAGGCTCATCAATACATTTACCAATACGAAGAGAAAATTAATGAAAACTACAGCTAATATTTACTTTAATAAATTATGCAAGCAAAAAGGGCTGATACCCAAATACATTAATTTGAAAACCACATCTAAACACCCGACAGCTAACACTACTTTTCTTCAAGCTAAGAGACTATGGCTAAACAATGAAATTAAATTTCTATACAAAAAGAAAGAATTTCTTACGAATCAAGTATATGATCAACATTTACATGCAGGTAAAATCTTTCAACAACAATGGACATACATTCACAACGATATACATACAAAATTACAAATAGAAATAGACAAAAAATATCAGAATATGAACAAAAAGATAGAAAACTTAGTAAAACATAAACAAACTAGAACAAACACAATAGATAATCACGAGCCCCACTCACCCATAGATATCAAATTCTATCCACGTGTTCTCAACTTGACAAAAACTACTTTCAATGAACAAGAAACGAAAATTCTTCAACAAGGATATAAATTTAACTTTGAAATGCCTACCAAAAAGAAAATTGAAACGTTAATTATAGATACTGAAACAGCTATATCCAATGCTCCATTGCAAAAACAGCCACAGCTAAGAAACGATCTTGCTACAGTAATAAAAGAAACATATATAGACAATCCATCTACTTCAAATAAAAAATTTACTAATCTCAAAAACCTAAAAGAAATTAATGAAAAATTAAAAAACAGCAACATCAAACATACGAAGGCTGATAAAGGAAATACCATAGTCTTGATAGATAATGAAGATTATATTGCTAAAACATTAGAGTTCTTTGCAGATAACAACATCTCAGAAATAGAAAAAGACCCTACGGAAAAATTCCAAACACAAATTAAGAACATCATAAAAGCATCTGACCTTATACTCAATGAACACGACATAAGAAATAGCATTAATATGAACCCCAAAATTCCATACTTAAGAGCTCAAATAAAAACTCATAAAAATAACTATCCGATTAGGCCCGTTGTAAACTTCACTAATGCTCCTACCTATAGAATTTCTAAAACTATGTCAAACATTATTAAAGATAAAATCAAACTAACTAATAAATACACAATTAAAAATTCAATAGATTTTGCTAATAAAATAAAAGACATCACACTGAACAAAAATGAAATTCTAATATCGTTAGATATTAAAAACTTATATACAAACATTCCTATAGATAATACACTTAATATACTACACAACAATCTGCTCACAACCAAAGAAAATCCATTAGTAACCGAACAAATAGTTAATATGATTTCGCATATCTTGAAACAAAACTACTTCAAATTTAACAATAAAATTTACCTCCAAAAAGAAGGTCTAGCCATGGGTTCCCCTTTATCTGGTACTGTTTCAGAAATTTTCCTTCAAAATTTAGAAAATACACTTGTAAATAAATTAATTCATAAACATAATATTAAAGCTTATTATCGCTATGTGGATGACATTTTCATTATTTGCAATAAAAACAAACCAGAAGAAATATTACAAGATTTCAATAAATTGAACCAAAACTTAACTTTCACACTAGAAAAAGAATGTGAAAATAAACTTTCTTTTCTAGACATAGAAATGACTAGACAACACAATAAAATCTTGTTTAATATATTTAGGAAATCTACATATACAGACACCATGATAAATAAACATTCTAATCATCCTTTTAAACAGAAAATTTCAGCCATTAATAGTATGGTTTATAGAATGATAAACTTACCACTAAGCAAAAAAGCTTATGATAAAGAATATAGAACTATTATCCAAATAGCTCAAAATAATGGTTACAATAAACAAACAGTCCACAAGATAGTTAATAAATTTAAAAGAAAAGCCTCGATTATACGTAACAATAATAGCCAGTTGACTCCTATTAAAGATAACAAAAAACTAAATTTTGCTACTTTTGATTATACAGACAACAAAATACACAAAATAACAAAAATACTAGAAAGAAACAACTTCCGCATTGCATACAAAACTAATAACAACTTAAAGAATAAACTCTACAATATAAATAACAATAAAGAAGACATTTACGATAACAATGGTGTATATAAGTTAGAATGTCTGGAATGTAACAAATTATATATAGGGCAAACCGGGAGGAAATTCAAATTAAGATACAAAGAACACATGCTTGACTACAAACATAGAAGATATAAATCTGCATATGCCAAGCACTTAATCACACACAACCACAAACATGACAAAATTGAAAATACACTAACTGTTATCCACAAACACAAAAAAGATAGAAAATTAAACACATTAGAATCTCTAGAAATATATAAAAACAAAAACAATATCCTTAATGAAAACTTAATTGAACACAACCCCCTTTTCGAACTCGCTCTAGTAGCCTAAGATCTACGCTTAGATTACACTACCCGTTAGTATCTACATAGTACTCAACATGGTTATACTCACATAGATCTACAATTGATTACAAGGTTAGTGTTTGAAATTATCATTCAATTCACTTTAGATTTATATCTATCTCAATAACTCAATGACCCTAATATTTATATTCACTTTTTTACGTGGTTTTAATTAATTTCTTATTGTATTTTTACTTAAAGACTATGGACTGAAGATGGTACATCTTTGTGCCGAAATGTACATTTCCAAGTAAACAACCTACGACTAGAAGCGAATAATTAAGTTCCTGATAATCCTGCAATCATCAATATCATCAACGAAGTAGCATATAACAGTTATTGATACTACTACTAAAAATAAGTAGTGTTTATATATCAGATAATAATATAGTGCAACGTCTACGCTTTATTGAAGAAATTTTATCAATTCAATTGGCTTTCAGCTCCTAAATAAGTTAGGTTAAATACCATCCAATATAATATAAATACTTGGACGCATATTCTTCAGTATAATTTGATATGAATAATATTTGACACTCATATAGAACTACAAACTGGATAAGCTATTCTGATCTTCGGAAATATATAATAACAATATAAGAGAACAGACTCTCCACATAATTTCTACTAATTACATAAAAAACATGGTAAAACACTACATGATGTGAAACTTCCAATATTTATCGCTCTGATATAAAAACTTTCTTAGCTTTTAGACTTTGACAAGATTTTTATAGGTAACTTATATTTATGTAGTTATACCACGCTAATTTTATATATGACTATATCACATTTTTTGGGTATTAAATATAACATGTAAAAGAAATATATTACGAATCCTTATTCAGAATTGTATACCTGTAAGCAATTTTGAATAAGTATTACTTTTAATACAATTTGTAAAAGCTAAATAAGCTTATTTATATCCAATTCTTAATAAATTTCAATTATTAACACTTTTTGTACATTATATTATAATCATAACCTTTTATCATTATTTGACTTTTATTCTGTGAATAAGTTATTTAATACTACTGTTTTTAATATTGACTTGGAATATATATATTCTATAAATATAAGATTCTATTATCTAAACAAGGTACGAAAAACTTATTTGGTTATGATCGATTGCTTACTTGAATAAAATTATAATATTATACACACGCGCATTATAAGTTTATACTCTTCTAACCTAACGCTCCTATTGGAATTAACAATTTATAACATTTATCGCTTCATATCAGAAATTCTTTGAGTCTATATTATATCCTTCCAATATATATATATATCTACAGGTTTCTTGATTTTTCGCTTCAAGGTTGTAAATATATTTTTGAGGGTTTAGGCTAAAAATTTCCAAACATTTATACTATACAATTACCCTCAAATAAAAGATGAAATTCATTAATACTGATATAGCAAGCCAAGCTAGGCTCATCAATACATTTACCAATACGAAGAGAAAATTAATGAAAACTACAGCTAATATTTACTTTAATAAATTATGCAAGCAAAAAGGGCTGATACCCAAATACATTAATTTGAAAACCACATCTAAACACCCGACAGCTAACACTACTTTTCTTCAAGCTAAGAGACTATGGCTAAACAATGAAATTAAATTTCTATACAAAAAGAAAGAATTTCTTACGAATCAAGTATATGATCAACATTTACATGCAGGTAAAATCTTTCAACAACAATGGACATACATTCACAACGATATACATACAAAATTACAAATAGAAATAGACAAAAAATATCAGAATATGAACAAAAAGATAGAAAACTTAGTAAAACATAAACAAACTAGAACAAACACAATAGATAATCACGAGCCCCACTCACCCATAGATATCAAATTCTATCCACGTGTTCTCAACTTGACAAAAACTACTTTCAATGAACAAGAAACGAAAATTCTTCAACAAGGATATAAATTTAACTTTGAAATGCCTACCAAAAAGAAAATTGAAACGTTAATTATAGATACTGAAACAGCTGTTCCGTCCAGCATTCGTGTCTGGCCGGATTTGAGGCATTAGCTGGTTTCGCGAGGTCATTCGCCGTGTTGCTATGGCAACAGGCTTGTGTCTTCGTTTGTTTTATTTTCTTGTTGTGTTTTCAATATAATTTTAAATATGTTTACTTATCTGTTTGTTCTTTCTCCCATCAATTCTCATAAGAAATAACATTTGACTGTCGCATCTTTCATTTTTTGGATAGTCATGTTATAATCTCCAACCCAAAGTTTCAGTCTGATTATTTTTTAATATATTTTATTCATAATTTTGTGTTTTTAAAGAAACAATTCAGTTTTGAAGTAATGCTATTAATTCTCTTATTTATGTTTTAGTATTTTAATGTAACTTAATTGATTTATTTCCAAGATTAATTATTTATTGTTTTTCTTGGCCAATGGGATTCTTGCTTTACGTCACATGTCGTGACGTCTGTCATTCTTGCTATTCATTCTTATTCTCTCGTTCGAAGCTTTCGCCAGGCTAGTTTTCAGTTCAGAATTCTGAATCTAGTTTTTATTGTCGAGCTGGGAATTTGAAGTTTCCCAGCCCTAGTTATTGCAGAGACGCAATTTAGTACATTCATCAAAGTAATTTATTTGTGATTTAATTACAAATGTGTGAAGCCAAGTTTTTTACTTCCCTGATCAAACCGTATGGACTTGAATGCGTAACTCATTAAGTAAAAGGATTGACTGTAAGTACTGCTGTGAAGTGAATATTTCAGAGTGCTTAATTTTAGTTGCAGTGTCGAAGCAACATCTAAAGGTTCTTCTTTTCGGTCGAAGCAGCAAGTCGACCTTAAAATAATTTGCTGATAGTGCGCATTCACTTCAAGAATAGTGAAATTCTTTCTCAGTCGTCCGAGCAAGCGCGACTATAAAAATTGCTCTGCTCTGGTCCTCCGAGCTATTCATCAGTCTTATAAGGCAAGCATGCCTTATTTTCCAGAAGGAGCTTACTAAGTCGTCTCCCCTTGACTTCATCAACATTTCATCTTCTTCGGCACCGCTAGGAAGAGGAATTTATTTGTAAAGCAAGATACAAAATTCCATCTTGTATTTTAAAGGGTCTATTTATCATTTTGTCCATTGTGCTCTTTGTATCTTTCAAGGGGCTCAATAAATGTATTTAAACTTGACTTAGTGTAGCATCCTTCAAACCGGAGAGGTTTCCCCGTGTCCCTATTTCGCCTGTGAGCTACCGTGGGAGCGGGAACATCTCTTTGTGGTTCCTCCGGGCCTGGATATGACCCAGAGGCCTATGGTTGAAGATGCATTGATAGTTAGTGACCTATAATTAACGTAGAGTAACTATTCAATTAACAGTTTGAATTTGTCTTGGTCACTTATTACAGAGACCTCAGTGATTAGCCACAATTCTAGTCATTCTTATATATCAATCTTGTTCTCCCGGTATAGTTTGCCGCCGGTGTGAGACGCTACCATCAGTAGCCATCAGTAATAAGTAGTTTAAAGTCAGTTGCTATAAGTATCTGTGGTTCTCCTCCGCATTGCGTTTGAGGGAGGTCTCTGACAGATTTCAATTAAGTTTTTGGTACTTTCTTGTAAAGTGTAAACATTTACATTTGTGTACTTACACCTGTACAGCTACACACTATTTCTTTGTCTACTCGTATGCTCCTATGCGGGCAACTCACTCCATTCTTATAAACAAACCTTAATTTGTCATTGTTGCACCGGCTCTAGGCGGGCAACCTATTTAATTCAGACATTTGTATAAGCAAGTCGCTATGTCGAGTCCAGACGGTTTGACGGCTCTTAAAGCCAAGCGAGTTCCCATTAAGGCCCAGATTACGCGGCAGGTTAATGTCATTAGTAATTTAGCCATTGAGGATGTCACATATCCTGAACTCAAAAAGTATGAGTCTAAGTTAGACGAACTTGCAGCTAAGTTCGACCATGTGCAGACTGAAATCGACGGTGTGGATTATTCTGATGCTGAAGAAGCCTATAGGGCAGAAGTCGACGCCGTCATTTCCAGAGGCAACTCTCAGTTGTGTAAATTTCTTCAGGCCTTATCTGACAAGGAGGTCCTGGCCCAGCAGGCCCTTGCAGAAAGGCAGGCTCAGGCCCAGCTCGCCCTGGCCCGTGAGGAAGCCGAAGCTAAGAGAGCGGAGGCCCTGGCCCAGCAGGCCCTTGCAGAAAGGCAGGCTCAGGCCCAGCTCGCCCTGGCCCGTGAGGAAGCCGAAGCTAAGAGAGCGGAGGCCCTGGCCCAGCAGGCCCTTGCAGAAAGGCAAGCCCAGGCCCAGCTCGCCCTGGCCCGTGAGGAAGCTGAGGCTAAGAGAGCCGAAGCCCACGCCCAGGCCGAAGCTGCCCAAAAGGCTAAAATAAGACGCTTCGAGTACTTGCAATCGCAATTTCTGCGTCAAATGCAGATTATGCGAGAGTACGAAATCGAAGATCTCACTACGCTTCATGAGGCGCGCATTCGCCGCTCTGAATTTGTAGAGATCTTCAAGGCCTATAAGTCAGATTATGCTCAGGTGGCCATTGACGAGGCCTACCAGGATCATGAATTCGACTTTCACGCAGTGGAATCTGATTATTATAAAGTCATCAGTTTCTTTGACTCCATGATAGCTGAAAAGAAACAGCTATATGAACCCGAGCAGGCGCAGACTGCCAGTCAGCGCTCCTCGCTCGACCCTGTCACGCCGTTGTTACCGAAACTCCCCGAAATCCGTCTTCCTCAGTTCAATGGGAACCCCTCTGAGTGGATCGAGTTTCGTGACACTTTCTCGTCGTTGGTAATTCAACACAGGCACATTTCGGACATGGACAAGTATCAGTACTTGAAGTCTTGCCTGTCATCAGAGGTTAGTACGGTCATTCAGAATATTCCTGTCTCTGCTGCGACTTTCCAGGTGGCGTGGCAGACTTTGATTGATAGGTTTGATAACGACCGGCTAATCGCCAACACCCATCTGGACAATCTCTTCTCTCCCCCTCAGATTGAGAGGTATTCTGCAGAATCCCTGCAGAAATACCTGGATCATTTTATAAGCACGGTACATGCACTTAATTCCCTTAATACAGAAGTGGAGTTGTCAGATCTGATTATTACCAGAATTATCATCGACAAGCTTCCGATGAACCTCATCAGAGAATGGGAGTCATCTGTCAAAATAGGGAAGCTCCCTACTCTCAAGGAGTTATTTGTCTTCTTGGAAAGCCGAGTTCGCATACTGCAGATGACTGATGCTGCCACGAAAGGTCAGGCTGCTAAGTCAGTTCCGAGCTCTCCGGCTCCTTCCAAGTCAAAGTCTTCTTCTTCGAGGCCTAAATGTCTCTGTTGTCGTACTGCTGTGCATGACCTGTTTTCATGCAGCGACTTCAGGAGCATGACTTTCGCTCAAAGAGACCAGTTTGTTAGAGACCGCAAACTGTGTCGCGTATGCCTGTTTAGTCAAGGGCATGCCAACAATTGTAGGACTTTTCAGTGCAGGAGATGTGCTGGGAGACATAGCACATTCCTCCACGACCCGACTAGCGATAGTCACCAGGCTGCCAACACTGCAGGTGTTATGGCTTCTAGTCAGACCCAGCAGCGCTGCTTGCTTCCTACTGCTACTGTCCGCATCCTGGACTCAGACGGCTCGCCTGTTGAGGCCACAGCCCTCCTGGATAGCGGTTCAGACTGCAATCTTATTAGCAACAGGCTGTTTAGGCGTCTTGGACTAGCTCCTCATGCGCAGCGGACTACGCTAGCGGGAATTTTGTCCACTAATGTTAGCACACATAAGCTAACCAGCATCACGATTCAGTCGCGAGTGACTTCATGGCGCTACAATGCACAGGCCATTGTCGTTCCGGAGATTTCGGAGAAAAGGTTCCCGAACTCTTTCATTGAGACCAAAGATTGGAACATTCCTCCGAATCTTCCCTTGGCTGACCCATTCTTTAGTCGTCCTAAGTGTGTCGATCTACTTCTTGGAGTGGAGATTTGCGCCCAAGTTGTGTGTCCAGGGCAAATTTCCACCTGTGAGTTACCTACGATTCAGAACTCGCACCTTGGTTGGTACTTCGCCGGGAAACTGCCCTCTGCGCCTTTCCCTTCACAGCGTTGCCATACTTCCAATGGTCATCGACGCCGATCCACGGCTAAGCGTTATCTTGAAGCAAGCCCAAAAGAGCCTGAATGCTCGGAGGCTATGTCTTCCAATTACTCAGCCTTCCTAACTGCAGACCTAAACCATTCACCTTCTAAACTTAAGACTTTCGTGGCTAACAGAGTCGCGGACGTCCAAGAATTCACTGCCATTGAATCTTGGTCGCATGTGTCATCTAAGGACAATCCCGCTGATCTCATCTCTAGGGGAGCCACCCCTTCTGATCTACTTAACAACTCTCTGTGGTGGTCAGGCCCTTCTAGGCTTACTGCCGACTCCACTCAGTGGCCCAGTTTGCCCACTGAGCTCGAGTCTTCGTCTCTCCCAGAGGTGAAGATAACAGCGCTAGTCACTATCGAAACCTCAAGCTTAAGCCCATGGCTGACTAAGCTTTCACATTTGAAAACAATCAGGGTCATGGCTTATGTGCGACGTTTCATTAATAATTACTTGAAACTCAAGTCACCTATCAATGGCCCTTTGTTGCCGTCAGAGCTTACTGAAGCTTTGCATTCTTGCATTAGAATCATTCAAAGGAATGCTTTCAGAAAGGAAATTCAAGCATTGTCTTCCTCGCAAGATTTGCCTTCTTCTAGTAAGATCCGGCAACTATGCCCCTTTATTCAGGATAACATCCTGCGTGTAGGTGGACGTCTAAGTCGGTCCAACCTACCTTTTGACAACAAGCATCAGATATTACTTCCTGCAGAGCATGCTTTCACCAGGCAGTTAGTTCTCCATGTGCACTTGCATCTAGGTCATGCAGGACCTCAGCTAGTCATCTCACACTTGCGAGAGTCGTATTGGATCCCTTGCATTCGCAAGCTGGTTCGCAGTGTACGGAGGCGCTGTAGTGTTTGCTTCCGCTTTGAGGCTCAGGCTTATCAGCAAAAGATGGCTGATCTGCCTCCTGAGAGAGTAAATCCTCTCCCTCCTTTCACAAACTCTAGTGTGGACTACGCCGGTCCATTCTCTCTCAAGTTTGGTGGCCCGCGGTCCAAGGTGACTACTAAAGCCTACGTTGCTATTTTTGTCTGCATGTCCACGAAGGCCGTACACGTTGAGCTAGTGACTTCGCTCACCTCACGTGCCTTCCTGGCGGCATTGTCAAGGTTCACAAGTCGTCGTGGAATTCCAAGTTCAATCACTTGTGATAATGGTAGAAACTTTGTCGGAGCTCACGCCGACCTGCAGAACCTCTCTAGGCTTTTGATGTCATCAGAACATCACTCCGCAGTGCAAGACGCCACTGCGCATTTGAACATTCATTGGCGTTTCTTGCCTCCTCACTCTCCACACATGGGAGGACTTCATGAGGCGGCAGTACGCTCTTTGAAGTTCCACTTGAAGAGGATGTCCTCGTCCTGTAAGTACACTTACGAGGAGATGTCTACTGTTCTCACACAAATTGAGTCATTCTTGAATTCACGTCCTTTGATGTCGTTATCTGAGGACGTGGATGACTTTGGATATTTGTCTCCCGGCCACTTTCTTATTGGCAAGCCCATTGTGTCGGTGCCCAGTCCTGACCTCTCTGGTGGGTACAGCCTGCGTTCCCGTTGGAACCATCTTCAGCAGATGGTCACTTGTATTTGGAAGAAGTGGTCCGTGGATTATCTCCACACGCTACAGCGTCGTGCAAGGTGGCATAAGGTACTGCCAGACGTTCCTTTGGGTACCCCTGTATTGGTTCTCGAGGACAATGTACCTCCTCATAGGTGGGTGCTTGGTCTGGTGCACCAAGTACACCCAGGCCCAGACGGCCTTGTCAGAGTTGTCACTGTGCGCACTGTCTCAGGCACTTATAAGAGGCCCCTCATCAAGTTGGCTCCTCTGCCTGTCAGTGAAGAGGGACAGTGACACCTGCTTTCATTCAGAGTGCTGATGCCGGACGCATCCCACTCCACCGATTTTGACTTTATTGCGACTTGATAGTTGTTTTGGCCTCGAATCCTTGCATTCACGAATTTGCTTGACGTCACATTCTGTTAGATAATTTCACGAGCGAAATTATCGCGGGCAATATGTTCCGTCCAGCATTCGTGTCTGGCCGGATTTGAGGCATTAGCTGGTTTCGCGAGGTCATTCGCCGTGTTGCTATGGCAACAGGCTTGTGTCTTCGTTTGTTTTATTTTCTTGTTGTGTTTTCAATATAATTTTAAATATGTTTACTTATCTGTTTGTTCTTTCTCCCATCAATTCTCATAAGAAATAACATTTGACTGTCGCATCTTTCATTTTTTGGATAGTCATGTTATAATCTCCAACCCAAAGTTTCAGTCTGATTATTTTTTAATATATTTTATTCATAATTTTGTGTTTTTAAAGAAACAATTCAGTTTTGAAGTAATGCTATTAATTCTCTTATTTATGTTTTAGTATTTTAATGTAACTTAATTGATTTATTTCCAAGATTAATTATTTATTGTTTTTCTTGGCCAATGGGATTCTTGCTTTACGTCACATGTCGTGACGTCTGTCATTCTTGCTATTCATTCTTATTCTCTCGTTCGAAGCTTTCGCCAGGCTAGTTTTCAGTTCAGAATTCTGAATCTAGTTTTTATTGTCGAGCTGGGAATTTGAAGTTTCCCAGCCCTAGTTATTGCAGAGACGCAATTTAGTACATTCATCAAAGTAATTTATTTGTGATTTAATTACAAATGTGTGAAGCCAAGTTTTTTACTTCCCTGATCAAACCGTATGGACTTGAATGCGTAACTCATTAAGTAAAAGGATTGACTGTAAGTACTGCTGTGAAGTGAATATTTCAGAGTGCTTAATTTTAGTTGCAGTGTCGAAGCAACATCTAAAGGTTCTTCTTTTCGGTCGAAGCAGCAAGTCGACCTTAAAATAATTTGCTGATAGTGCGCATTCACTTCAAGAATAGTGAAATTCTTTCTCAGTCGTCCGAGCAAGCGCGACTATAAAAATTGCTCTGCTCTGGTCCTCCGAGCTATTCATCAGTCTTATAAGGCAAGCATGCCTTATTTTCCAGAAGGAGCTTACTAAGTCGTCTCCCCTTGACTTCATCAACATTTCATCTTCTTCGGCACCGCTAGGAAGAGGAATTTATTTGTAAAGCAAGATACAAAATTCCATCTTGTATTTTAAAGGGTCTATTTATCATTTTGTCCATTGTGCTCTTTGTATCTTTCAAGGGGCTCAATAAATGTATTTAAACTTGACTTAGTGTAGCATCCTTCAAACCGGAGAGGTTTCCCCGTGTCCCTATTTCGCCTGTGAGCTACCGTGGGAGCGGGAACAACAGCTATATCCAATGCTCCATTGCAAAAACAGCCACAGCTAAGAAACGATCTTGCTACAGTAATAAAAGAAACATATATAGACAATCCATCTACTTCAAATAAAAAATTTACTAATCTCAAAAACCTAAAAGAAATTAATGAAAAATTAAAAAACAGCAACATCAAACATACGAAGGCTGATAAAGGAAATACCATAGTCTTGATAGATAATGAAGATTATATTGCTAAAACATTAGAGTTCTTTGCAGATAACAACATCTCAGAAATAGAAAAAGACCCTACGGAAAAATTCCAAACACAAATTAAGAACATCATAAAAGCATCTGACCTTATACTCAATGAACACGACATAAGAAATAGCATTAATATGAACCCCAAAATTCCATACTTAAGAGCTCAAATAAAAACTCATAAAAATAACTATCCGATTAGGCCCGTTGTAAACTTCACTAATGCTCCTACCTATAGAATTTCTAAAACTATGTCAAACATTATTAAAGATAAAATCAAACTAACTAATAAATACACAATTAAAAATTCAATAGATTTTGCTAATAAAATAAAAGACATCACACTGAACAAAAATGAAATTCTAATATCGTTAGATATTAAAAACTTATATACAAACATTCCTATAGATAATACACTTAATATACTACACAACAATCTGCTCACAACCAAAGAAAATCCATTAGTAACCGAACAAATAGTTAATATGATTTCGCATATCTTGAAACAAAACTACTTCAAATTTAACAATAAAATTTACCTCCAAAAAGAAGGTCTAGCCATGGGTTCCCCTTTATCTGGTACTGTTTCAGAAATTTTCCTTCAAAATTTAGAAAATACACTTGTAAATAAATTAATTCATAAACATAATATTAAAGCTTATTATCGCTATGTGGATGACATTTTCATTATTTGCAATAAAAACAAACCAGAAGAAATATTACAAGATTTCAATAAATTGAACCAAAACTTAACTTTCACACTAGAAAAAGAATGTGAAAATAAACTTTCTTTTCTAGACATAGAAATGACTAGACAACACAATAAAATCTTGTTTAATATATTTAGGAAATCTACATATACAGACACCATGATAAATAAACATTCTAATCATCCTTTTAAACAGAAAATTTCAGCCATTAATAGTATGGTTTATAGAATGATAAACTTACCACTAAGCAAAAAAGCTTATGATAAAGAATATAGAACTATTATCCAAATAGCTCAAAATAATGGTTACAATAAACAAACAGTCCACAAGATAGTTAATAAATTTAAAAGAAAAGCCTCGATTATACGTAACAATAATAGCCAGTTGACTCCTATTAAAGATAACAAAAAACTAAATTTTGCTACTTTTGATTATACAGACAACAAAATACACAAAATAACAAAAATACTAGAAAGAAACAACTTCCGCATTGCATACAAAACTAATAACAACTTAAAGAATAAACTCTACAATATAAATAACAATAAAGAAGACATTTACGATAACAATGGTGTATATAAGTTAGAATGTCTGGAATGTAACAAATTATATATAGGGCAAACCGGGAGGAAATTCAAATTAAGATACAAAGAACACATGCTTGACTACAAACATAGAAGATATAAATCTGCATATGCCAAGCACTTAATCACACACAACCACAAACATGACAAAATTGAAAATACACTAACTGTTATCCACAAACACAAAAAAGATAGAAAATTAAACACATTAGAATCTCTAGAAATATATAAAAACAAAAACAATATCCTTAATGAAAACTTAATTGAACACAACCCCCTTTTCGAACTCGCTCTAGTAGCCTAAGATCTACGCTTAGATTACACTACCCGTTAGTATCTACATAGTACTCAACATGGTTATACTCACATAGATCTACAATTGATTACAAGGTTAGTGTTTGAAATTATCATTCAATTCACTTTAGATTTATATCTATCTCAATAACTCAATGACCCTAATATTTATATTCACTTTTTTACGTGGTTTTAATTAATTTCTTATTGTATTTTTACTTAAAGACTATGGACTGAAGATGGTACATCTTTGTGCCGAAATGTACATTTCCAAGTAAACAACCTACGACTAGAAGCGAATAATTAAGTTCCTGATAATCCTGCAATCATCAATATCATCAACGAAGTAGCATATAACAGTTATTGATACTACTACTAAAAATAAGTAGTGTTTATATATCAGATAATAATATAGTGCAACGTCTACGCTTTATTGAAGAAATTTTATCAATTCAATTGGCTTTCAGCTCCTAAATAAGTTAGGTTAAATACCATCCAATATAATATAAATACTTGGACGCATATTCTTCAGTATAATTTGATATGAATAATATTTGACACTCATATAGAACTACAAACTGGATAAGCTATTCTGATCTTCGGAAATATATAATAACAATATAAGAGAACAGACTCTCCACATAATTTCTACTAATTACATAAAAAACATGGTAAAACACTACATGATGTGAAACTTCCAATATTTATCGCTCTGATATAAAAACTTTCTTAGCTTTTAGACTTTGACAAGATTTTTATAGGTAACTTATATTTATGTAGTTATACCACGCTAATTTTATATATGACTATATCACATTTTTTGGGTATTAAATATAACATGTAAAAGAAATATATTACGAATCCTTATTCAGAATTGTATACCTGTAAGCAATTTTGAATAAGTATTACTTTTAATACAATTTGTAAAAGCTAAATAAGCTTATTTATATCCAATTCTTAATAAATTTCAATTATTAACACTTTTTGTACATTATATTATAATCATAACCTTTTATCATTATTTGACTTTTATTCTGTGAATAAGTTATTTAATACTACTGTTTTTAATATTGACTTGGAATATATATATTCTATAAATATAAGATTCTATTATCTAAACAAGGTACGAAAAACTTATTTGGTTATGATCGATTGCTTACTTGAATAAAATTATAATATTATACACACGCGCATTATAAGTTTATACTCTTCTAACCTAACGCTCCTATTGGAATTAACAATTTATAACATTTATCGCTTCATATCAGAAATTCTTTGAGTCTATATTATATCCTTCCAATATATATATATATCTACAGGTTTCTTGATTTTTCGCTTCAAGGTTGTAAATATATTTTTGAGGGTTTAGGCTAAAAATTTCCAAACATTTATACTAATGATATCATAGTTTGTGAAAAGTTTTGAAGCACATGTTCATAGTATCATTCCTGTCATATGGACACGAATAAAATGATCGATTCATTCCGTGTTTGTAAAAATTGAAATATTTTTGTGGGGTTCATAACATCTCCCTTGCTTTTTGTAAGATTATTTGACAATTTCTTGTTTCATAGTGAAATCACAAACTGAAGCTTATAAAGTTTAGTTGTTTATTGCTGCAGTTCGGCTGATGTCAATAAAATAAGTACCATGTGAAAAACTGTATTGAAAACTTCCTTTTTTAAAGTTTGATGCTTCTTTCTCACTTCTCAATTCTATTTGAAGAAGCATTCATTCCGTACACTTCCTCTTCTGGACCAACATATTCTCACAATTCGTATTATTTTTCATGAGGCTATACTGTACCAAGGTTAGAAATATGTAAATGTGTCTGTAGTACATCGTGTAGTAGTTTTGAAACCTATCCGGATATATTTTCAGCTCTCTCTCAATTATATATAAAGCTGAAAGAACTCTACAATATTTCTGACATGGATTTTTTTTTATTTCTCGCTCTCTATAACGGCTACTTCTCTGACTGCTAACACGCCGTAAAATAGCCTTGATCGGCCTGGGCCGTGGTCTATCAGCTAAGCCTCGTCCGAAATACGAGATTCGTCCGCTAAAGCCTTGTTTTGCGTGCTTGATACATAAAGTGTTCCCTATAACAGGCCATGGAGGTCCAGAGGGTTCCAGGTTGAGGCTCCCAGATTTTAGACATTCGGCCCGTGAAGGTGGTAAGGTTGTCAGACTTAGGCACAGGCCACCTTTACCCCCAGGATTGCTCCTGGTACTCATTTCTGTTAGAGGCTGAGTCGACCCCAGGGCCATAGTGCCACCAGAAGGATTAGGCCAATTGAAAAGCTCCAACGACCTCATCGGGAATCGAACCCGCGACCTTCCGGTTTGTAGCGCAGCGCCTAAACCACTACGCTACGGCATACCCCCACTTGATACATAAATAACTATTAATAGTTTAGCTCCAATCTTAAAGTAATTTAAGCGAAATATTCAGTTTACGTTACTGTGTTTTATTTCCAACATTTGTAAATTTCAGAATTATGGCTTTCCATAGACGTCACGCGAACTATGATTTCGAAATCGAAACTAGACCGCCGAAGGTAAAGAGAGCAAATTAGAGAAAATATTACAATTCTTTGTTATCATTTTGTTTGATGGTTGTATGTTAGACGTTTTGTAAGGTGATTATTTTTTAATTGCGCATAATTTTAGAGCAATTATAGTAAAATATGCCATGCGACAAGAGTTTTACTGCATTGGAAGTATCTGAAGCATTTGAATGAGAAAAAGTGAAATTACAGAATTATTACGCCTATTAGAAGTCACGCGACCTATGGTTTTGAAATCGAAACGCGACTGCCAGAGGATTATGCTGAATTGGGAAAATGTAATGTAATTTCACGATTACTCAACACTAAGAAGAATACAATAAGCCCCCTAAGATGATGATAGTGAGAGGTTAGGGTTAGCCCAATCCGTAGAGGCCTGAACAGAAGATATTATTATAATGCACACTGATGTACAGTAGGGTGGAACGAAAAACATCAACTTTTGATTTTCAATTTGGAATAGCGCGGAAAAGTTGCCTTTCGGTGTAAATAAGATAAATTTAAAATATGAAAAATATTGGATTATGTCTTGAGGTGCCGCAAGGACGTTAAAGTTTCATAAAACACACACTTTTTGCAGTTTTTTCAAACACTCTTGCGAAACAATCAGCTTTTAATTTTTAATTTGTAATAGCGCGGAAAAGTTTCCTTTTGGTGTAGATAAGATAAATTTAAAATATGAAAAATATTGGAGTAGGTCTTGAGGTGCCGCAAGGAGGTTAAAGTTTCATAAAAACACACTTTTTTTGAATGTTTTCAAAGATTTTTGCGAAACAATCATCTTTTGATTTTTAATTTGTAATAGCGCGGAAAAGTTGCCTGTTGGTGTAGATAAGATAAATTAAAAATATGAAAAATATTGGAGTAGGTCTTGATGTGCCGCAAGGAGGTTAAAGTTTCATAAAAACACACTTTTTGGAAATTTTTCAAAGATTGTTACGTGTCTCGATTATGAAATAAAAAGTTTCAAATAGGCGTTATAATATGAATAGAAAGATAAAAACAGCTTTACTATCTTTACTGAACTTTACTGCTATTGGGTGTGATGGAACCATTGTAAACACTGGACATAAAAATGGTGTGATTTCTTTGATGGAAAAGGAAATAGGAAGACCTTTACAATGGTTAATTTGTTTGTTCCATGGTAATGAGCTACCATTGTGACATCTTTTTTGTCATTTAGATGGTAAAACGAAGGGACCCAATGAGTTTAAAAGCGAAATAGGTCAGCAGCTAGAAAACTGTGCTAATCTACCTGTGGTTACTTTCTTGCCAATTAAAAATAACCTTCCTCTTTTGGAGAACAAAAATGATTTAAGTACAGATCAAAAATATTCATTGGATATGTGTATCGCTGTATCAAGTGGAAATTGCACACTAGATTTATCTTGAAGAAACCCTGGAAAAATTGCTCATTTCAGGTGGTTGACATTAGCCAACCGCGTGCTTAGATTGTATGTGGCAACTGAAAATCCAACTGAAAATCTTAAGACTCTGAAAGTGTGAAAGTGTATGCGCCTGTGTGGTTTAATATTAAGTTAAAACCTTCATGTACTTATGGTTCCAAACATCTGTTTAACCTTATCTCATATTCACGCTATCTCTCTGACGATCTCAAGAACGTTATAGACCCGATTATTGAAAGAAATGGGTACTTTGCTGCTCCGGAAAATCTCCTTTTGTCCATGCTATGTGATGAACGCAAAATTCAAAGAGAACTTGGTTTACGACATGTTTTAAAAGGAAGAACAGAAAGTAGAGGCGGAGTCAGGAAGTTTAAAGTTCCAAAGGTAAACTTTGATGCAAAGGATTACATCGACATGATCTCATGGCCTGAAAATGACGTAACTGAACCCCCCTTGTTCAAACATGTAGGCCTATCCAGTGACTCTCTCGAAGACTTTATACGGAAGGTATCTGAAGCTGAACCAAATAGTAATAAATGGTGCAAAAATATATTGCACAAACTTTCTCCCATAAACGTGTTAAAGGCTAGCACAGAGAAAAGTAAATTACAGAGATCATTAAATTTTACTTATTACATTTTCATAAAAACTAACAAATATCTAGAACGGAAAGCATCAGGGTTGATCTTTATGTTCAAGGCTTTTACTGTGAAAAAAAAATTAATAATAATAATAATAATCAATGGCAGTAAAACTGCATATTATTGGTACTAACACTACGGGAAAATTCAAATATAAGTCGCACCTTGGGATGAATCGGTCCCACCCAACCCTCCCTCACCGATGCAGTTTCTTTTATACCACGATCTAGCAAATTCTTCTGTCCTCGTATTATGAAGAAACTCGTGATCGGACGTTGGAGGTGTGACGTCATACCGCTAGAGGTGACAGGCTGACAAACCTCGCGGGAGATATAATATGCCACATTTTCGAAACCTACAAACAGTGTATCGTACAATATTCGAAAATGCAAGGGCGCTTCACTACGGCTGCCGCCTCCGCTTCGCGCACTTATCTATGTGGTTAGTGTTATGCATTATTTAGCTATATGTAGAGGTGAATACAAGGCACTTGCGACAGTATACAAGGACAGTTGGTCACTCTGCTTCGCTCAGAAACAAAATACATCACACAGTCCGTGCAAATGTGAATATCGAATGGGCGGAGCTTAAGGAGCGACTTATATTTGAATTTCGCCACTACGGCTAATTAAAATCGTTAGAGCCATTTTTTCAAAAATCAAATTTTTTAAAAAAGTTTTCATGAAAAGTCCCCTTAAAATTTCAGTTATAAAACTAAATTTCTGGGCGGTTCGACAAAATTTCGAAAAAGTGCTTAATTCAAAAAATGAAGTAAATACAATGAACCGTCTACCCGCTGTGCTTGTCCACGGACAGACGGACAGACGGACAGACGGACAGACGGACAGACGGACAGACGGACAGACGGACAGACGGACAGACGTCATTCCAAAAATACTTTTTTCGGTTTCTAGGCTTAATGACACATGCTTTCCCGGTGTTATCTCGACTTCGATTTTTTGTCACGATCACAATACTTTCTCTATACTACGTATATGGGAGAAAGTAAAATGGATCCGGTTATCGACTTTCCCCGGCTTCCTTGTCACACGCAAGTAGTGGAAAGAGCTGTGAAGCTGGTGACCGAATCGGTTCAAAATCTCTGTGGTTCAATCGCAAGAGAAGGATACATAAGAGCAAAAGTTGACTCACGTGTGAATATGCCAAAATACAATAAAAAAAAAACAGTTTAATGTGGCAAAGAAGTAGAAACAAACCTTTTGCTGCTGTAACATTTTTTATCATTAAGGATACAGAAGTAAGAAATACATTTGACATTACAAAATTTTTATTATTATTATTATTATTATTATTATTATTATTATTATTTGTAATTAATAATTTTTCAATTCTAATGCTTATATATGTATTTAAAACCAAGTTTTATAACATTATATGTACGAAAAATTCATAAAAAATAATTTATCAAAGTTTATAATTTCTCAATTTTTTCAATTTTTTTTGCAAACTCTAAGCTCTTTACGGCACATCAAGATGTTGTAGTATTGCAACCAAATTTTGTTTAATTCTTTTTGAGCCTAAAAGGCAACTTTTCCGCGCTATTACAAATTAAAAATCAAAAGCTGATTGTTTCGCAAAAGTGTTTGAAAAAATTGCAAAAAGTGTGTTTTTATGAAACTTTAACGTCCTTGCGGCACCTCAAGACATAATCCAATATTTTTCATATTTTAAATTTATCTTATTGACACCAAAAGGCAACTTTTCCGCGCTATTCCAAATTGAAAATCGAAAGTTGATGTTTTTCGTTCCACCCTAATGTACAGTCAGAAGAAGAGAATTGCTATCGTAAACAGATACTTCCTTTTCTAATTTTCTTTAGTTTGGAAACCGTCGGCATAGTCCAAAGTTAACTAAGTTTATAGACGTTTATGTAGCCTGTCTAAAGTTCTCATTACCTTCTTAAGCACAATATTTATAGGTACAATAATAACTGAATAAATCTACATACATGAATACTAGATTTCGTAATTACTTTGATATAATATGATAATAGCTATTTATGTATCAAGTACGTAAAAATAACGTTTTAGTGGACGAATCTAGTATAGCGGCCGAGGCGTAAGCCGAGGCTGAAATACTAGATGAGTCCGACCAAGCTTTTGCGTAGGCCTACGTGGTGCATACAATATTTTTTTAGTAAAAGCTCTCTAAATTAGGCCTAGGCTATAATGAAATGAAACAAAAATACCGAATAATTAATTATGATGAAAGATAGTCAGCCATTTGTTAAAGTCATATTCTCACAGCCATCTGAATCGCAGAACAACAATGAACCGTAAGTACGAAATGCGGTATACATGCATTATAATTATATCAGTCGCTTTTTGTAAACAATAATGCATACGAACTAGTATTTATGAAAAGCTTGTGAAAATATGAATGATAATCCCGAGGAAATTTCAATCCAAGCCAGAAACATTGAATTGGAGCTGGTGCCAACAACATCACGGTAGCAGTAGATTATGAGAATGAATATAGCCTATTGGAATTAAATGCTGGTGCATCCATGGTAAGCAATGATTCTCTTGTGAACTAAGATGTGAAAAGTTGTTGGCTTATATTTGTTGCTATATGTTGAAGTAGACTACCGTGTTTTGTGAAAATCCCTGGTAAAGTTTCTGATTATCATAAAGAAACATTTTGTCTTAAATTTGTTTTGTGAGCAATTATATGTTTAAATCCATGTTAAGTTGGTGTGACTGGTCAATGTCATCTCGATTTTGTTTATAGATTGTCATGACGACTTTAAAGTATTAGGCCGATAAAACTGCATTTTGAAAGCAGTTTGAATGCAGTTTTATGCAATTTTAGTGGTCTTGGTTGCTAAAATGCAATTTTTCGACGTGTTACCAGTCCAACAAGCATCTTATTTTAGAGAGTGTCTACTAAAAATATTTATTTGCCATAACTTGAATACATAACAACGCCAATATTATTAATACAAATAAAAATAAAACTAAATTCTTAATTTCAATACAAGTTAATGACATACTAGCATGAGTGATATTAAAATATTCTGCTTTATACTCTTGAAGACTGTAGGCTAAAGAGGATTTGACAACAATGTTGAACTGATTGTTCTTATAAATGAAGATGCTAAAAGTTTTTTTAAAAATTCGTTTAGGAGTATACAATACAATTTTAATGTTAACATGTATTTTATCCCATTTACACCATCTAACTTACATATAAATTGGAACATATATGTGTGGGGTAATTATGGATTGCTGTAAAATTCACGATTTTTTATCCTTAACTAGCCAGTCTAAGATAAATATTGATGTCAGTTTATAATTACAGCTTTACAAAGTGTTTGTGGTAAACTCCACATATATTTCTGATAGTTTTCTTGCAGCATGAGCAATTTATAGGCTGAAGTATGATTCGCCCATAGCTATGTATTCAAAATATACAGATTTTAAAAACTCAAAAGAAAAATTATTTAATAAAATCTCTCAAGGAACTTTATTACACTTTATAAAAAATGTAATTCACATGAGATTGCCATCCTAAAGTTGGTTCAAGACCTAAAATTCAATTGCTGAACAAAATTGTGTATAATTAAATATAATATTAGCTATAGGCCTATATTTTTTTCTTAATTGATAGCAAGATTGTTGGAGTTGCGTTATGATTTTATTCTACCAGTTATGTCATCAAGTTTTATACTGAGGTTAAAAATATCACACGAAAAATTAACTGCTGTATCTTCAGCAAATAAGTAGGTTTCCAGACAGGGATCTTAACTAATAATAATTATTAATAATAAAAATAAAGGCCCAATACAGATCCTTGTGGGACACCTGACTGAAGTGAGAGTCTTATTGCCTATGTTTAGTGTACGGAATCTTATGTGCGTGTATCACATGAGGTCTTTAGTGTAAATATGCTGTCGGGATACACTTGCAAAGAACACTAGAACACTTCCTAGAAAATCTCATTAAGCACTTTGCAGTGAAAAAAAAATTGATACAATATGTGGATTGTCCTTATCTTTTGGCAATTTATTTAGATGTGGTACAGCTGTTGTTTTTAAGTGCTGTGAGAATTTTCGTTTTGTACAAAATACTGTACAAAAGTATTACGTAAGTTACTCAGTATCATTACTGAAAATTACTTCCTTGGCAGAAATATAAAGAACAAGTCTCTGAAACAGATAGTGTGGTATGACAGTTAAATTAACGGATGCTAGGTTCAATTCAACATAATGAAATCGTCATTCATCCATGCTACGCTATTTCTACCAGCCGTACAATAGGAAAGGGAAATCGTATAAACTGCGTCTTATTCACGGTTATTAAACTTCAGCTGCATTTTCAAACAAATTACATCACGAGGGATCACATAAGTAGGGAGTAAAGGAACGTATCATTTGAATTATTCCTGAAGAATACAGTTCGATGTAGGCCTTGGGTTGCTTTGTCACTGATAAATGGTTTGATTCCGTACAGAACAGTCGGCCTGGGTGGCGAAGTTAGTATCGTGTTGGCTTTCTGTGCCCAAGGTTGCGATCCCGGCCAAAGTCGATGGCATTTATGTGTGCTGGCATTTATGTGTGCATAAATGTGACAGACCCATGTCAATAAATTTACTGGCAAGTAAAAGAACTCCTGCGGGACAAAATTCCGGCGACGGTCATAGGCCTAAGTTGCAGTACACCCCCGCCGATAACTAACCCTATACCAATCAACCGTACAGAATTGTTGCGCGTAGAATAATTAAAAGCCAAATCCGGCGGAGGTTCAACTATGCGTTACACTCAATCATTCATCATAACGAGTATTTTTTTTAACCAATCTTGAAACAGTTGATTGTGTTATTGCATTTTGTTGTTGTTCAAGAATAATTTTAAGATATTTAACTATTTTCAATCATTGACTTTCTGTCAGATCCAAAATTAATTTTAGGTCGGTTGATAGAACCAGCTCACTTTCTTCTAGTTACTGTGAAGGCATTCTCAGTGATAGAAGGCTCCTATTTGCTCTGAAGTATGTTGGATATCCAACCAACAACCAACAAAAGCGATTTGAACTTCCTATAATTCACCTTGATTTTATAGATGTATTCCACTATTAATCTTCCAACCCTCGAACTATAGGTTATGCTGATTAAATAAAAACAACAAAACAAAATTGTGAATTTGTTTAGGTAAAACAGACAAATTTTCCAGTCATAATTAAGTACTATGAATTCTGACCCTGATAGTCTAGCTCACTTAAAAATGAAAAATTTATATCTTCTGTCTGTTTGTTAACCAACAGATGTTTCAATATTTCCATCCATTAAAAGTTAAGTAAGCCACTCCACATTTCCCTTTCTGAATCTAAATAAATTGTGATAACCATCTTCTTGAGCCTCAATTTGCTCTCTGTACACGTTTTGCTTCATAATTCTTTTAAAAGGAAACGTTTGATATAAGGCATTACAATAGCTTCCAATCTTGAGGAAGGTCTGTACCACACTTAGAAATTCCACAGTATTCACCGTTATTGTTAAGTAAATACTTGTTATTATTTACATATTTTCAGTAGGTATTACTTTATCTTGTACTGATTACCATGAAGCAACAGCATTTACAGAAATATTTTATTCACTATAATGCTAGTATTTACTTGAAATTTTGCATTAACAGCATTTACTGTCTTTTATTCACTCCGTCCAGTACCTTGAATTTGTTACATAGATCACTGTCACATCAGTAGCTGTTACTGATACTCTGCGTAGGTTTTCTTATTTGAATTGCCTTCATTCTTTCTCTTTGGTCACGTGTAGATCCATTTAATATCGTAGATTTTTATTCCATTGAACTTAAATTTCCATACATTACCAGCTATTGCACAATCACATGTAATCTGAAAGTCAAGTATTTCTAAACGTCGTTTTGTACGATTTTCTATTTTTTAGTTATTTTTACGCAATGTCAAAAGCAGGTTTCCCATAGTTTATAATATGCGAGTATTATTTCTGGTCTTCGAGTTTCCTTGTAAAGATTGATGATTCTATCAAATTGCAAAGTCAATAATCCTGGAATAAATACGCCTTGTGCCTGTATAAAAAAAACTGCACTACATGGATCACTTTAATAATTAAAATATTATACTGGAACTAAAAATACTACAAGAAAAGCTCATTACATGCACTGAAGGCATGTTCAGCCATATCTGAGTCCCAGCCATTTCTGACCACTCAGATCCAAAATTCCAGGCTTTTAAGTAATATTTGAAATGAAAAATCTTATTACTGAAGGCATGAGTATCAAAAATGTTTCAGCAGGTAAGACTGTAATGTCATCACGAATATTTATATTATATAAATTTATTTAAAAAAACAAACAAACAAATCATTGCAAGAAAAAAATCTGCGTAAAATTCAAATTCAGATAATTCAAATAGGCAAGCTCTCCTTCTGATTCTTCAGTATAAAACAATTCATTTATAATAACCTCTATTTCGCAGTTGCCATAAAAATTACAATCACAAGACAGAACTCTCAGTCAATTCAGCTTCTGCATACTGTATACAAGAAGGTCCTTAAGACACGCGATGCCGGTTTTTAAAATTCTCATAGTGTTCAACGGATAGCTAAACCAAACAAATACAAAGAGAAACCCATTCTGATCGTATGAGCTTGAAAGTAAGATATTCGCCGGACGTATGTTCTTCTTTCCCGAGAGGGATCAAGGGCAGAGTGCAGACAAGTCGTTGCACTCCGTTCCGTTGAATTCGAAGCATATAATTTCCTTAAATATTTAGTTCTCAAATGTAAAAAAAAAAGCTGTGGGTGATGCAGCCTTTTTATCATCATATTTGGATCCAGCACACTAAAAACCATAAAAATAAGGAAAATTCATTCAAAACAAGTTTTTTTTTTCATTGTTGGCTTGTGTTATTTTAATGGATAGGTGAAGTGAGACTGAAAAATTCAATGCCATTTGGCTGAATTTTTTAGTCTGACTTCACCTTTCCATCTTAGCCTACACACAGCCTGTGCTGAATAATTATCGTTCCAATTATTTTTATGTCTTTTATTATAGGCTATATTATAGATTTAACTATACGCAGTGATGTACAAGTAATTCCTCGTTTAAAGTAATTGTATATAGTTAACATCCGCTTTGTCCCACCTTCGGTTCGTAGGTACAGATTAAGCATTATTCCAGTTAACGGGATTTAGTAACGTTTCTCCTCATTTTAGAAAACATAACAGCTTTTTGTTTTAAGTATTTGAAAACTGTCATATAGAAACAAAAATAAATTTTGCTATCCTGGTAACTGCTTTTTAAGTAGGACTACATAATTTTTTGCACTTAAAAATTAATTATTAATTTCTCATATACGAAGAAACTCATTTTAAATAGATTTGTTCAGTTACTATGTTGGTGATAATTTTATTTTGGTTGTAAGTATTTTATAATGAAAATAAATTACCGCTTCATGTATCTTTTTGGCCATAACTTTTTTTCATTTTTATTCTGATTGTTATGATTAAAGGATTGTTGTGCACTGTTTCTTTAGCCTACATTTCGTATGTGCCAATGAGTGCCACATTTTTTTCTTTCTTTTTTTTAAGATTTATTTTTACGTTCCCGTATATTTACAGAGTGCAGTATTTTTCTCACATATGTCGACCTGATCTGAGGCTGAATTCGGAACAAAGAGGCAGGCTTACCCGTCTGCTCCATCCAAGAATTCATCTTTAATCGTCCTTCATAAGATCCTTCTGTTTTTAGCCTTACCCGATAAACTTCACGAGGGAGTAATCGTACTTCTTTTTTTTTTAGTGCGCCCGGAGAATGACGCTTGTCTGCAAGTATCTCCTTACGAACTTTTTTGTTTGTTTGTTTATCAGTATTATTTTTATATTTGACCTAAGTGTAAGGATATGCAAATATCAAGTGTTTTATCAGAACCCAGAGCAATGACCTCTATGTGATAAAACGAGTAGGATCAAGCCCGGCAACAGGGATCAGAATTATGCACTGAAGTACATATGCCAGGAAAAATAAAATATTTTCATTATTATTATTATTACTGTTATTATTTATTTGTTTATAATCACGAACTCTGCCAAGCTATTGACGTCCATGTTTCCTATTATTTGCTTTTTAAATACCTAGGTGTAAATTGTTATGAACAACTTTCTCCCTTCAGTCTCCAACTGACTCACAATCCCAGAATACCACCAGGCGTTCTCAATATGAGATACGAACCCAGTGAGTCAATTGGAGAATTTAATGTTGTACCGGCACGTGGCCAT
Source organism: Ectobius pallidus (assembly GCA_964059195.1). Lineage (NCBI taxonomy): Eukaryota > Metazoa > Arthropoda > Insecta > Blattodea > Ectobiidae > Ectobius > Ectobius pallidus. Next base: position 92,486,578 of record CAXKWD010000002.1, read on the forward strand.
GGTAGCTCAGTTTGTTAGAGCATCGGCACGGAGAGCCGAAGATCCTGGTTCAAATCCCGGCTATGGCATTGAATTTTTCAATTTGACTTCACGTGTCCAAGTCATAATTGCATATTCTAAACTTGGCAATTGTTTGTATCCGAAAACCGATGATTATTTCAGTCTATACAATCAGTGAGATTAACAGTGATATTTCTTCCATGCCACTTAAAAATATGTATTGTCTCATACGACATCCCTTTGGAAAAGAGGATAGGGTCTGAACAACTCAACATACGGTTCTCATGACATCTTTTAAATAATGATAAATATGAGTGTAATTCATGTGACTATGTTTTCAGGAGAAAATTTTCCAAGAAAAAGAGGATAGCTTTCATGGGTCTCACCGAACTCCCACTGTGAAAGATTTAAATGGAACTAAATATTTGGATATGGTAATCAAGAAGTGTCTCAGGCTACATCCCACTGCACCGGCAATTGGGAGATGGAGATAGGTAAAGATAATTTAGAGATTATTCTATGGAAAAAAGCATGTTCTACACTTTTCGATATTGTCGTTTTCATGTAGAACTAATTTTGTACTCAAATCTTAAAAGGAGTGAAATGTTAGGCCTAACTACACGAAAACTGCATGGCCTATGTGATTCTATGTATCGTTAAGTAGCCTATTTATTAGCAGTTGCTTCCCTATGAAATTTAAATAGTTTGAACACATTACTTAATTGATTAAAACGCTGACAATTAATAATACTTATTTTCCCGCGAGTTCAACTACCGGACCCAACTTGTAAGTTTGCAAATTACATTTTTGAACTTTCCAAAAATAAAAAAGAAGCAAATACCATAATGATTAATGAAATTGACCCAGAGATGTGAACTAGATTGGACAAAATAATTAATTATTCAATTCCGAAGTGGAAGCTATATCCTCTGTAAGTATTAATTTGTTCTGGAAACAAGAATGGAATGACTTAACATTCTTTTCAAGTAATTCTAACGCGAGACTGGCTTTGCTTGTTATAAGTTAATACGAATGTTGCAATAATAACTTAACGCTCTTTGCAAATTATATTAGTATTAAGAATTGCTATCAAAGTGTAATAAAACTATAACTATCTTACGTTATGTTTTAAATACAATGTGTTATGCACGCCTACTGCCTGGGTTATAAGACATGTATAAAATAGATTTTAATTTTTGGCCATTTTAACGCAAAAGCATATATTCTCAGTTTTTTGGAAAAATATCTTACCTCTGTAAGAAGATTTTGTGAAGCATAATTAAGGAAAAGAAATGGAAACGAGGGAAATTTCTTACAGTGTTTGCTCGAACCTACACATCTTTGAGGAGAGTAGGTAACACATTGGACAGTCTCATACATCCACACACAGAGGACAAGAACGTAATGAAGAGACTCTAGAATCTAGATTTTCGTCCGCCCTTCTTCAAACCAAGTCATGTCTAGAGAAAGAAAATGGCAAATCCCAATGGGTGGAATTTAATTTCTTACCCTGACACCAATCTAAGTTGGAAACTCTCATAACAGGCATAAGCCAACTGTTAATGCTGCCAATACTAAGAGCATTTTAAGTATGCAGCATTTAAATTCTGAAATGGCTTAATTTGGCAATTTATTTTTATGTTAGATTAAACATATTATAACATATTCTTCAGAGGAAACTGTAAAAGCCCAAAAGTAAATTCATATAAATTATTTTGTCTTTACACACGAGAAATACTGTAATTTACTGAAGTTTTTTCTCTCTGAGTGCATGAAGTGAGTTTGTAGGCAAAACAACAAATAAGAACAATTCAGTCCCTCTAGTTGCCATGCCATCTTGTCACAAATACTGATTTTTCGCACATACAGCAAACCAGAATATGAAAAGAATCGCAACGCATACACACCGCCTAGCAATGGAATTGTTTTCCTTCCATTGATTCACAGACCCCTCACTCATAAATCTTGTTGATATAATTATGATTATGTATTCATAAATATAGGCCTAGGCCTAATACTTTACAGGAGAATACAATTTACCAGATTAAAATATTATCATGGAAATAAAAATTATGTACATTTTGCAAAATTTTTTAGTTGAATTGACTGAACCAAATCATATTTTAGAACTACACATTATAGCAAATTAATTTGACATAGCAATATTTCAATTATAATATAAGCCTTATGAGCCTACTACATATTTAGCGATCAACTAAATGCATTTAAGTTACTTTTCCCTTATAAATAATATTTAGACCAGACTTCTACCGCACAAGTCGTAACTAGAGATGAATATGGGAGGGTCAATGGGGCTCCAGTTCCTAAGAGGCAAAAAGTAAACTGGTTTGAAGGGTTTGGGTTTAACAGAAACATTTCTTTGATTTGACTGGAACACGAGGCAAGGCCACAATGTTGTTACAGAATATGCCTATTGTTATTACACGAAGTTATCCTTGGATGAATTTGCCCCAATGTGTCACAGCGGCCGAAACCAGTTATTAAAGTGGATAATTGTGTTAGTTTTACTCAGAATTCTGAAATACCTGGGTGGGTTTTTTCGACTGCTTTTTCATCTCATCGTGGCTCGTGGCTCGTGGCTCGTGGCTCGTAAATAATTCAGTTCGCCACTCGTCTTGTATTTTCCCATTGCAACATTTCCATAGAACCATGTACTGTAACTGATAATTTTTCCCTGTAGAAACAAAATTGTTTTTAAGAAGTTGTTACTTTTTATACAATACAGATGTAACACAGTTGCTTTTAAGTGATGTGAGAGTTTAACTTGTACAAAGTACTGAACAATAGCATTTCATAGGCCTAAGTCCTTAACAACGCCATTTCTCTACATTGCCCATAAGCTCTGAAAAAGCACAGTAATGGATGGAAGTCAAATTATTATTAATGGATGTAATATCAATTCAAGTACTCAAAAGCTTCCGACACTGTGGAATGAAATGCACTCTGGTATGAGTTATGTATTAAAGGGTTTCCTTGTGAAATGCTTAGAGCTTTGCATGCTATAATTATATTTTCAATGTGGAATTTTGTGTTAAGTACGACACAGACAGAGTATCTGAGAGCGTCGCCACACCTGACGTTTATATTATCGCCTCGCTCAATTCGTTGACAGTTAACATCAAAGAAGCCGCCGCCGCTTGGAGTAGTTGCCACACTGCACAGTGTTAGTAAACAGAGCGGGAAGATGTAGATGCAGCAAAACACTTACGAGGCAATGACATTAAGCAATGAGAGAATTGGCAACACGAATTCAGTCAGCGGTTTCTTTTGAGAAAACCTTTTACAGTAACAACAAGCATTGTAATATGAGAACAAAGCGAGCCGCCCGTCAACGTTATGAGAATCCTGGAATTCTGTGGTCTGATTGGTGGGTAGGAATGAGGGGAAATGAGATAAAATGGAGTAATAAAAAACAGTCGTAGTAATAGTAGAGTTTTAGAAGTGGTTATTCTGCGGCTTGGTTCTAAAAGGGCCAATGTCAATTTCTCTCAAAAATGAGATCTATGCATTATTGAGCTCGGCTTGTCTTTATCTTTCGAATACTAAAAGTGCCAATATCTGTTGCTATTAATAGACATAGATAATGCAGAAACCTTAGAGGCCAATGTCCGAAGTTCTCAGCAAAAAATGTTACTTCTATATAGGCTTCAAAGTCAGTTATCTGAAAAGCAAGTTTTATGACATTACTATTATGCAGTTTATCAATTCCACTGTCACATTTTTTAAAACAAAGGTAAGTGAACTGTTGGGACACTGATTGTGAGATTCATGTCTCACGGTTTAAAGTGCGGTAGTAAAATGCTTCCCTTGCTTATTAAATTGTGCTTAAGATGTCATGCATGCGTCCATGCGATGTCAAACCATTAGTAAATCGAGAGAAAATCCAAGGGCAAAGCTATCAATGTTATTTTTTGCATGATTTATATGAATGTCTACTATTCTCTCATACTATGTTCTCTCCATTCAGTGCGATGCACAGCTGAATGAAAGGAAGGATAGGTAGGTACATTGCTTTCGTATCTTAACCTGCAGATGCATCCAGAAATGCTACTCTTAAGACAAGTATTTTCCTGCTACACCGAAGATGTTTATGCAGCTGTTTAATTTTAAAGTGCTTTACCTAAATTATTTATTCATTTATTATAACTTAATGATTTATCATTGAAGCAAAGTGTTTTAGAACCAGTCAATTTTATTTGCGAGTGGAGAAAGCTACGTTCATTCAAACCCAGTTATGTGCGATAGTCCTATGTTCATATGCCTCGCATGTGTGGGTTCATGACAACGTTGTTTTGCATGAAGATGACATATTAGGTTATTTTTGGTAGGTTTTATGCTTGCTTAACGACGGGGGTAAAATGCAACTTACGTCAGTGACCGTGATCAGTATGCCGGAATGTTGTCCCGCAGGAGTTTTATATGCCTGTAAAATATACATACACCTGTCATATTTACGCACACATAAAGGTCATCGACCTAAGCCGGGATGGAACTCGCGATCCTGAACACAGAAAGTCAATGCTATAAGATGTTGTAGCATTCTGCTTCTATCTCCATGCGATACCCGGATATTATATATATATATATATATACACACACACACACAATAATATCGGTTAAACTTTAAACGATGTAACCAAGTGCCAGAATGCTTTTGTTTAATCAGTGATAATTGAAATTATGATTTGCAGGAAATAAGTTATTTTTGTAATCGATTTCCGAATTAAGCTCCAGATCGATTCATTAAGCAGGGCTTACGGAAAAACAAAGGTCTAAAGTTTGATAAGCATATGTGAAGGAATGTGTGGTTAGTGTTATTTGTCAAAGTTACCTGTATTGCAATTTCCAAAGACGTAGACTATATGAACACTGCAAAACAATATGCTGCCATGAGAACTGATTTGCATTTGATAAATTCTTTCTGATATATTACCATAAAATAGGCACTAAATTGGGCATTACTCCGGTACCAATAAACCGATTTGGTCCAATATCAATAGGCTTCTTTCCATGGACGTTATAAATGCGAATACCAAGTTTCATGAAAATCTCTCAATTATTTCTAATATAATACCATAAAATAGGCACTGAATTGGACATTACTCCGGTTTCAGTCAACCTATTTGCTTTAATATCAATAAGCTTCTTCCCATGGACGTTATAAATTCGTATACCAAGTTTCATGAAAATCCGATAAAGCGTATTTGAGTTATCGCAGCTACAGACACACTGACGGACAGACAGGCAGAGAGACAGATGGACAGACATTTTCCCGTCCCCCACACAATCTCATAAAGTACCATTCTGGCACTTAATAAATATGTGTTATTTATACATTAAAAAATTATACTTGTTTTCGTCCCAAATAGAAATATATATATACACATGCAGCTTGTACTAACAGCGTTGATCCTATAAACTGTAGTAATAGATCTCGTCTCCTGACATTGCCATTTTTTCAACATTAATGATATGGAAATTATACATAGCCTAAACAAGTAAATCTATTTATACTTTCGCAAGATAAATATGTTACATAGCAGTAAATAAATGCGTTATAGAGGCCTATTTATTTCAGTTTCAATTTTTTTTCCCCTGAAATTGTTAACCTCATGACACACCCTTCTTCATTACCCAACGTATAGAAATAAAAAGGGAAATAATTTTATATTAACCAAACTTCTCGCATGCATTATCTTTGTACTAATGAAGAACTCAGTATTCAATAATTGAATATAATAATGTAGTGTTAATAATTAATATTATTAAGTGTTCTACCATGGGCAGATCCCTGGACTTGGTCTACAAATTTTGCTCTTCTTCCCTTCGTATCTTTGGCTTCCTCTTTCAGTAACAGGATATTCAATGGTAGATTATGAGCACCCTGTCGTATTCTAACCTTAATATATTTTATTTGTATGAAATGTACATTCAATCATTAAGAACTTTGGAATTTTGCTGTTTATTTAATGACCGCCTGTGTGGTCTCGTAGTAAGCGTCGCTGGCTATGGAACCGCAGGCCCGGGTTCGATCCTTGGTGCCTTCTTAGATTTTTCTGAGGTAAGGATGTCTGGAACGGGATGCAAGATCTGAAACGGGGTGCACTCAGCCTCGTGATACAAATTGAGGAGCTGTTTGATTCAGAAGTAGTGGCTCTGGTCACGGAAACCATCTTTAACGGCTTTGGGTGTCGGCATGCTGACTACATGCTCCCAATCCTGTCATCTGCCTATGGTGGGGAAAAAAAAGGCATTTAACAGTTAAATTACAATTACAAACTTAAAAAAAAATTACATTCCCATTTAGAAGATTTTTATTTTGTGGAGAAAAGTCACTTTAGAAATAAACCCTTCAATTATGATTATGCCAACAGTAACAAATCATTCATAGTACATTGCATTGTGTTGTATTTTATCAGTCTATTATATAAATCAGTGAAATAATAATAATAGTAATAATAATAATAATAATAATAATGATAATAATAACAACAATAATAATAATATTTTATTTTACCTGGCAGAGTTAAGGTCGCAAGGCCTTATCTATCCACTCAACCTGGAGGGGGAAAAATAAATGATAATACAACATGTGATCTTATAAGTAATACTCGCTTCGCTCACTGGGGGCTCCGCCCCCAAACCCCCGCTGAGGTTATAGGGAAAGATTTTTAAAAAGATCTATGGGAGATAGAGTACGTGTTTTAGTCTGCTGTATTGACAGAGCCCTATGTGAACTCTGTTTGATAATACCGTTTCCATGGAAACCGAGCCCTTTTTCGGGTTTTTTTTAGGGCTAAAAATTAAAAAAATGAACTTTTTGGAATTTTCCTGTGGTTTACAGCCTACTAAATTTCAAGTTTCTAGCTCATCTGGAAGTGGGCAAACACTAGTGTCAGTGAGTGAATGAGTCAGTCAGTCAGCCATGTGGCTTTATATTATAGTGATAACACAAAAGTGTTCGACTTGAATAATTGATTACAATATTACAAATTCAGACCAGAATTTTTTTAATTTTTTAAATTTCTATTTATTTCAGTTTGTTTGGTAAGTTACTGGCAAAAGAATTTTCAAATAACTTTGCACAGTGAGTAATCACAGCTAAATTCGATATTTCTCTAGTATTGTGGGAATGAATATATGAATTTGTTTTATTATTAATGAATTATTTTAAGTACAAAATAACGTAGCATAATCTACATGGTAACGTCATGATGTTTAATTTTTTGAAATATCCCTTATTATTAAGTGTCTTACCCATGGACAGATCCTTGGACTTATTAAATCTTCACATAAAAATTGAAACAGACAATTCGATAACAGGATGATGTAATCCAGCCAATTCAGATGCAGCATAAAACTGGATTAATCACTTTAGTGCATACTTAGATTGCTGCATTTATTGGTGGGGATAAGACTCGCGCAGACGACTCTTGTTACGAGTTCAGAGTAGTTGTCACTCTATCTCGTCTGTGGATTACGGAGTGACGAATTACTAATCGATAATAATGCTCTGATTTGTTTTGAAGTGAAGTCTAGTTAGTTGTTTGTTTTTTGTTTCTTTGTAATTTTATTTTCGTCTTCTTATGGTATAATCACTGCCTTCTAGACTGTATCACTCGTGTTTACTCGTGTATACACTGCCTGTCCAATACGGCTAATTTTGCGTACTCGGCGACATTACAGATAGCAGCACCATTCACACCCAGATTGCTTCTTGTTTTTTGCTACGACATTGTTGATTATGTAGTGCTGTCACCGCCGTCTCGTAATCACCGCCGTCTCGAGAATTTCGAGAATTACGATTAATACAGTTTAGAAGGCAGTGCTCGTAATATAGTAAAATTCTCTTGGGAAATATACCCTAAAAATGTTCTCAAAGCATAAATTGAATGTTTAAACTTGTATTATTCTAGGTACCGGTACTTAATTACTATGAATAAAATTTACTATCAATACGTCTAATTAATTTATATTTATTTTAATTATTGCTCCAAAATTCCATTACAAGGTAAGTGTCATATACTGGAATAATATTATGTTCTAAACAAATAACACAAGTATCTGTGTCTGTTTAATGCTTATTTTGACGCAGCAAACGCATAGAAGCAATGTACGGTAATGTATAGGGCAATGCCTTCTACAGTGTTTTGCAGATGACAAGCCCTATGTCCTTCAACTGCATAGATACGCGGTCCAATCAGAGACGGCGAGACGGAGGGAAGACTCTTACTGCAAGCGGTAGTCTTTTAGCCCGTACACGTGATTGGCGGTGAAGGAAAAGGCTTCTCATATGAAAAATACACTCTGTTACTCGTGTATTCTCGAGACGGGGGTTGTATAGGTGGCGGTTATTGCTGCAATCTGGGTGTGAATTGTGTCGCCTCTACTGGAGAAATTATGCAATTGAGCAATACTCTAAACTCCATGTTAAAATAAAGCATAGGACAGGCAGTGTAATTCTCGAGACGGCGGTGGGTATAATTCACTGATTTATATAGGCCTACTGGTATGTATTAATATTTTGGAGTTCTGAATCACACCATCAATATATATTGATATTGGATAATATTATCGGGCACCAGAAATATTTTTTAACATAATTCTTTCATATTTGAAGCATTTAAAATATGTTTCTGAGACCACACGTTCCACACTTCTGAATATTCATTATCCTAAACAGTTAAGGAAATGGTTTAATAACGATTAATTATTTTACGTCTTCCGATATAAGCGTGATTATAGTATTAACTATAATATAAAGATTATTAGTATACAAGTGGTTCACTGTTTAAAATTGCATATAGTAACATACTCTTCTAGTAAGTATTAGATCAAGTATTAGGTTAAGTCGAAGAAAAGGCGTTATTTGGATTATGAATGTTTCCATCTAATAAAACGGAAAGTTCTTCGGCAGGAGTTATCGTATACATCTTCCTTGAAAATCAGCGGTTTAGGCAATGTTACTCATTAGAATTTGGATGGATCACTGTTCCTTGACGTCCAGCAACCCCCTTAATCTAAGTGGTTCGGAATCCACGTTATTTTTTAATTCCTTTCCAAGATGAACTGAAAAAGCAGAGCTTATTTTTCTGGACGCGAGGTCTACTACTGGTAATAACAGTAAGAGGAAGAAAAAGAAGACATGTTTGGCTTAAGAGGATAAACTGTTAAACGAATCGGTACCGGTACATTGATTATACTAATCTCAAGTACTCCGTTCGAGTTTTAATAACATATGTATGATATACAGTATAATTGACCTAATACTATATTATTTGCAACTAATTATAATACAGTACACAACGAATATAAATACGTTTCTCTCGATAAATATAACATTTTTTTTTGACAGCAGTAACCTTTCGGATGGGCACATTGGATCTCTACATAATTATTAAATGTTGGACTGTAGATTGTAATTGAAGTCTACATGAAAGTTGATTATAGAACTTATACTGTTACGCACAATTACTTTAGGAATAAGTATATACTTCTGGTATTCGTAAACGTAACATATTTATCTTGCGAAAGTATAATGAGATTATCATATCTTTCCATATCAGTAATTTTGAACCAATAATAATGTCAGGAGACGAGATCTATTACTATAGTTTATAGAAACAACGCTATATATTTCTACTTGGGACGAAAGGAAGTATAATTCTTAAACACATAAAATTGGACTACATAATAAATATATAATATATTATTTTAATCGAATACAAAGCCTGGTGAATAAAATATGATCATAATCAATTTATCCAGATTGAAAGTATCCTTTACAAAATAATTATAACTATGATAACATTTTCATTAATTATAAGTAACTTTGTTATGTATGCTATTATCTTTGTATTATGTTTCCAAAATATTAATGTAGCTAGATAGCTTAATAGTTCTCATAATCTCAATTTTATATGAGGAATTTATATTTTATAGCCTATATAATATATGTTATTAATATTGTATATTACAGTTACTTAGTGAATGTTATACCAAATGGATATGTATCCTATTGCTTATTATCGAACTTAATTTAAAATAGGTCATTTTAACCAATTTTTATTTTGTTTACTTCTATATTCTTACTACTTAAAGCATAATTATATTGATAGCCTACAATGATGCCTAAAAATGAATCACAGGCATACGTGGGAAGGTTTGAGAAACATGTTTTGCACTATTTAAATGAGTAAGATAACCTTCCATTTAAATTACTATATATATATATGTTTGTGACAATATATATATATATATATATTTTGTCACAAACACATCAAGTTAATAATTTTATTCACAGGCTTATGTGAGAAGGTTTGAAAATCATGTTTTGCACTATTTAAATAAGTACGATATCCTTTCAATTTAATTGCTATTTATATTACCATTTATATTGTCACAAATACATTAAGTTAATAAATACTTTTTTTTACTTCACTTATTTCTGCTGGGTATCATTAACTGTTCATTGTCATTGTTTTGACTCTTCGACACCGTTATTACGTAGTTTGTACTTATATCTTATATTCTCTGTGCTAACTTTTAAGGCCACAAATCGAATTATTGCTTCATCGCTACATGCTAAAGAGAGTTAAGTATTATAAAATAACCTGTAATGCTTTTTTAGTACACGCTCTCTAAAACAGTTGCTTGTCGGACTGGCAACGCGCCGAAAAATTGCATTTTAGCAGCCAAGGCCGCTAAAATTGCATAAAACTGCTTTCAAAATGCAGTTTTATCGGCCTAGTACTTTAAAGTCGTCATGGCAATCTATAAACAAAATACAGATGGCATAAAACAAATTTAAGGCGACATGTTTCTTTATGATAATCAGAAGCTTTATCAGGGTTTTTCGCAAAAGACGGTAGCCTACGTCATCATATAACAACAAATATAAGCCTACAATCTTTCACATCTTGGTTCATAAGAGAGACATTGCTTAGGCTACCATGAATGAACCAGCATTCGAATAATATATTCCTTCTCTTAGTCTATTGCTGCCGTGATGTTGCTGGCACCAGCTCCAATTCAATGTTTCTGGCTTGTATTGAAATTTCCTCGGGATTATCATTCATATTTTCACAAGCTTTTCATGAATACTAGTTCGTATGCATTATTGTTTATAAAAAGCTACTCATATAATGTATCTATACTGCATTTCTTATCGGTACGTACGGTTAATTGTTGTTCTGCGATTAAGGTGGCTGTGAGAATATGATTTAACAAATGGCTGACTACCTTCCATTATAGGCTAATTAATAATATACGGTATTTTTGTTTCATTTCATTATAATTTAAAGAGCTTTTACTAAAAAATATTGTATGCACCACGTACGCAAAAACTTTATCGGACTCATCTAGTATTTCAGCCTCGGCTTACGCCTTGGCCGCTATACTAGATTCGTCCGCTAAAGTGTTATTTTGCGTACTTGATAGATAAATACCTATTTTGTGATTCTTTTTTCTTTTTCAGACTCTACGTCCGAATTATGGCAGTAACGGCAATATGTTCAATAATCTTTGCACTGTTGGCGATATTTATTTTAGTGCCTCGGATATACAACTTTTGGAAATATTTGGGAATTATGAAAAAGTTACCTAGTAAAAAAACTCATTTCCTATTTGGACACCTGGATAAAATGATCTATATGAAGAAAGAAGGTAAACAACTATTACTGTTCATCATTAATTTTTTGTGAAATAACAATAATGCCTGAGTTTTCGTAAATGCCAAAAATAAATAATTCCGTCTTCAGATAATTGAAAAATCAAACAAAGTGAAAATAATAAAAGATTGCCTTTAGTTTGAGTAAAATTCTTTATATTCAAGTCGGAATCTAAACAACGGAAATTTATATCTATAAATTTATTATTAAGAAATTGGAATATCAATTCATAATATTATATCGATCTTGTTTTTATTACCAATACATTTTATAACATCAACCAAATGCTTACTATGCATTTTTGCAATAAAATAGCTACCACTCTATCACTATTTTTACTTCTAAAATTATTGGGTATGCAGACTACTAATAATAGTACTACTTACTATCAGTACTACCGCTACAGTCACAACTACACCCACTATTAAAGCTACTTCTAAAACTCGACTATTACTACGACCGTTTTTGATTACTTAGCTTCTTTTTCTTTCCTTTCCATTTTATCTCATTTTCCCCCTCATTACTACCCACCATCAGACCACAGAATTCCAGGATTCTTCAGATTTCCACACCTTCTGATAAAATAAGCCAGCACTTATTATTCGGATCAGTTTTCTTGTCATTTCATGAACTTGTCATAATGTTACTTCATATCTTCGTTTCTATTTCTCCGGTGTTTGTGTAGAACAACCTATTTTCCAAGCCGCTTCTATATCATTGCATTTTAACGCATCCGGACAATCGTTACCTACAATCATTTCTGCCATAAATTCTGTGATCAAAATAAAAACTTCAAGAAAGGTAGAATTTATGTAAAAAGATGCCTGTCCATGCTTAATTCTAACATGGAGTTCAGAGTATTGTTAAATTGCCCAATTTCTCCAGTAGAGGCGACACAGTTCACACCCAGATAGCATGAAATTCCAGCATATTTCAGTTCCCAAGTTTATACTTCAGAAGGCAACACAGAGCATACGGTCATGTAAAGGGTATTGCAGCTGGGTGTGAAAGGTGCTGCCATCTGTAATGTCGCAGCGTACGCAAAATTAGCCGTATAGGACAGGCAGTGTATACACGAGTAATACAGTCTAGAACAGGCCCGACGAGAGGGAGGGGCAGCCGGACCCAAATGAGGGCCCGGCCGACCAGGTTTTATTTTTTAATTTCTAAATTTACTGTATAATAAAATTGGTTATAAGTCAATAAAAAGCTTAAGTTATGTTTTATGTGTTTATTTCATCTGCATTGTCCTGTCGTATAACGGTGACACGGAATTATCAGTTTCTCTGAAACGGATTATTTTTTAAGAAAAATTGCCGTTTTTTTAAAGTAGAAGCGGAAATCCTTTTGGACTCAACAGTAACGTTCGTCATTTAAAATCATAATTTTCAAAAGATTAAACTGGTACATAAAGATAAAATTGTTCCTAATTATAACATTTTAATGTATTTTCTGTTTCGTGCCCGGCAACAGTTAAGCGATTTGGTCCAAAATCAATAGGCTTCGTCCCATGGGCGTTATAAATGGACCAAGTTTTATGAAAATCCGAAAAAGCGTATTTGAGTTATCGCGCTTACCGACGACACACAGACAGAAAGACAGTACTGTCTACCAGACAATCTCATAAAGTATCGGTACCATTCTGGCACTTAATTATGTAATATCATTACATTATCTTTTTGTTGCATACATTAAAGGGCGAGTTGGGTAGTGAATTTAAAATTTGACAGGGGCCCGGGAAAATTTGTCCCTGGGGCCCTTGCTTTCTTTCCACGGCTCTGGTCTAGAAGACAGTGGTACATAATAACAGATCTTTCATAGCAACAAAATCCAAATCCAAAGCTCCCATTAAAATATAAATCCAACAAAAGCAATATGAATCTTTAACTAAAATCAATGAAAATGAAGTTACTCTCACAGTTTAGCTCATACATTTTCTTTAGATTTGGAACAATTCCATGTAATATTGAGTCTGAAATCAGCCAATCACAGAACTAATTCACTCAATTTTTATCGAATTTGCTTCATCACCTCCTAAAAAAGTGATAGACGCGTCCTCTTATCATTATATTCTACATCGGGTCAGGAATTTTGTAGGCAGTGACTTACGTCACCATTGTATCGGTACGTTAAGATTTATTCTGAATATTTCGCGTAGATCTGTTCAGGAATCAGCACTGTAAGGCTAATATTTTAACGGAAATCGATTCCGAACTTCAGAAAAATAGTTGATAATAATTTATTATAATCACATAACCTCAACAGCATGAATATAGACTATGCTGCGGGTGGAGGGAACGCCTTTGAGAGGTGGGATATGATTAAGCAATCATTCACCCCGTTTCGGTATAGAGTCGGCAATCAGGTAGCTGAGCATCTACATCTGTTCATGCGTGTATAATATATTTCAAGAAACAGTTACCAGTTTGCATCGCTAGTACCTGTAACAGAAATAGGGAAAAAATAGTAGGGTAAGGTGGTACAATTTCGAACGCTAAACGTAATTTCTTATTTTATGAACAAAATAAACATAAGAAAAAACTACTTGTTTTGTAATGACAAAGTTGGTAACCTAGTTGACCCTTCACAAAAATATGAAAGACACACAGCTGTTAATTTGGCCATAGCAATCAATGTTTCATTTTCAAAAAATCGTTCGAAAATGTACCGCATAGGTACAATTCTGAACACCAGTGATCAGTGACATTTTCCACAAACAAACTGTTTTTTTCCTTCGGTTCCTACGCACAATTCATGATACCACGTTTTACATGACTGGCATCGTATACAGTCGCCTTTCTTCATGGAATGAGCACTGTTGTAGTTCAACAAACAAAAACCTCACACGTCTTCTTTTGTTGGAGCTTGGCTTTCCATTTTCTTTCGCGGCATCTAAATATTAAACAGAAAATAAAAAATAACTCCACTAATAGTTTAACCCGGCATCATTCGCATATATGACTATCATACCATGATTCGTATGTTAGATTTTACTAAAGTACTTTTTTCTCTTTTATAGCTATTCATTACAACTCAAACGTAGCCTATTGTTTAAACTAACAATTAGTTTATATGAAATCACATTTACACTTTGAAAAACACATTATTTTTTATTATTTTTATTATTATTATAAATTACCTTTCAAAAATAATATTTTTTTAAAATCACGTAATTCAAATAATGTTTATAAAACCCAATAAAATAAAAAAAATTAAGACAATAGTGTAAGCATAGTAATGATTATTTTGTTTTTATTATTGCTGATATTTTGTTTACTATCATATTGTTATTGCTATTATGTTGTTATTATTTTATCGTTATCATAATATTTTAAAACAGAAAAAATAATGAAATCAAAATTTTGTTGAATGGCCTTAGCACATTCTTATCGTTCATAAACAGGGTCCAATATAAGATGAACTTATAACATGTGCACCAATAAAACAAATGCTCAACACAACTTTACACTTACGTCAACAGCTTATCTAAACTATTAATGAAGGCTAATGTGTATTGCATATTGTTGAGCTGTAATCATAACAACAGTACAGAGGAAGTATTAATACGAGTTGCTGCGTTGAAATAATACTGGTGTTGACGGATATAAGATATCCTTTTACACTTGAATTGCAGAAATAACAAACCCTGTATGCTTTTAAATGCATTGCTAGCTACCAGCTGTCTTATGCAAAGCTTAAGCATCTATTTCTAACAGAGCAAGTGATGTTCGAAATTGTACTGCTTGCGTTCAGAATTGTACCTAAAAACTGTTCGTATTTGTACCTCACGCAACCTTTTATAAAATATTACACAGTTACACATTCCACTCACAAATGACACAGGTTGTGCCAATAACATGCGTATCAAAGACCACGCAATTCGTTGGTATTAGTTAACAATCGCTCCTCAACAACGTATAGCAGTAACACAACGTGGAATTAAAAGTAATTTTATAACGTGCCGTTTTTCAAGCATACTGTACATACCTTCGAATGGAAAATAATATTTTTACTTCAGAATCAGACAGCTTAAAAGACCACTCTTGCGGAAACAGATACACAAAACAATCAGTATCAACGCCATGTAATTGAAAACAGGTTGACTAACATTTGAAACCCGAAAAAGGACCAAAATCTTACTCCGTTCAGAATTGTACCATGTTCGGAAATGTACCACCTTACCCTATATTGCGATACAAGTGCCGTAAGGCATGATTACGGATCGAGGAAATAGTTTGAAAACACGAGGCGCTTGCGCCGAGTGTTTTCAATTTTCTGAATTCCGTAATGCGCTTACGGCACGCTATTTTTTGCACGATGATTATTTATATCAATTTAATTATATTAATTGTGATATTACCTGAAAATATTATGTATATACATTCTTGAAGATAGATGTTTATTTCAGAAAGTGATTCGCATGTGTTTGTTGTTATGGGAACCGAATATTTGTCCTGGGGGCCTTGTCCATAAAGGCTTGTATTATGAAGTGTATCGTAATGAATTATGACGTGGCGCAAGCACCGTAAGTAATTTAACCGCATCGCAACGCCCATATCAACAAGATTGTGTGGGAATGTCAACTTACGATCCACGGCAACAACATTCGTAAGTACCACTGATTAGTTAAGGAGTGCAAAAACTAATTTAAGTCACACCTTGGGATGAATGTTCCCACCCGCCGCACCCTCGCGATGCACTTTCTTTTATACCACGATCTAGCGAATTCTTCTGTCCTCTTATTAAGAAGAAACTCGTGATTGGACGTTGGTGGTGTGACGTCATACCGCTAAACAAAAGGTGACAGGCTGACAAATCTCTGGGAGATATAATATGCCACATTTTCGAAACCTACAAACAGTGTATCGTACATTATTCTAAAATGCAAGGGCGCTTCGATTCGGCTGCCGCCTCCGCTTCGCGCAATTAACTATGTGGTTAGTGTTACGCATTGTTTAGACTATATGCAGAGGTGATTGTGGTACTGTCGGGAGTGCCGAGTGAGCTAGCAGGTTGTCATTTTGGTATTTGGTACGGTCGGGGTGTCGATTGAGGGCACGGTCGGGAGTTCCGAGGTGGTCGCCATAGCAACGCAGTGAGCGGAGCATAAGGGCCGACTTACATTTGATTTATGCCCAAAAATAAAATCGTTTTATGCTAGACATCTTCAGTATTAAATTTCAGCAAACAATACTTGAAAACGGTGCCTCGTTTTTTCAAACTCTTTCCTCGATCCGTATGCACCGCTTACGGAATTAGTATCGCAATATACTATTAATTTAATTAGTTTAATTAGTCGTTAGCAATACTGTGCTGCTATAGACATCGTCAGGTAAATAAATGTCTACATTACAGAAATAGGTAAAACAATAAACAATAAATCAGGAAACCCAGACTAGAATGTTTTATTGATTTGAGCCTCAAAAAACTCTTGCACACCATAAAATGGGTTGTCAAGTAGCCAACGATGTACTGTAAATGAAACTTAAAATGCTTAAAATCTACATTGTGAGCAACTTGGGGCAACTTATTTGGGTGTACGAATTTTAAAACCATCAGTGTAACTATAGAGACGTTAACTGTAGGCGTACTATTAATGAAGACAACAGTGGTTGTGATAATTAAATTAATCTCAAATGTTCACTTCTCATATCCCATGGAGGTCAAGGTCTCTTGATTCCATTATTACAGACTACTAATTTATACATCCGTGAGCATAGGCGTAACCAGGCCGACCATATGGGGGGTTATTACATCCGCGGGGTCTGGGGGGTATGGAATACCCCCCAGGGAGAGGGGGGTCCAGGGGTCCTCCCCCGGTAAATTTTAAAAATTAAGATGCAAAATAACGAGTTTTAAGCTTCCGGGGGTTTCCCCGGAAAATTTTAAAAATTAAGATGCAAAATAACGAGTTTTAAGCTTTCGGGGGTCCTCCCCCGGAAAATTTCAATAATTAAGACGCAAAATAACGAGTTTTAAGCTTCCCACGCTTTATACTTGTATTAAGTAATTTATGGGCAGACTAAAAAAATTATATAATTTTCCTTTTTTTTAATCAATGGGGGGGGGGGGGGGGTTCAAACCCCCAAAACCCCCCCTCGGTACGCCTATGTCCGTGAGTCATGTAAGTTTATAAATTTTCTCGTGAGAATTATCTAGGAGAATATCACTTGAGCGTATTATACTTTTCTGAAATCATTTAATTCTGAAGATAATTATTTCGAGACCTGGTCTACTGGTTGAGTGTCCATAAATAATTTGATAATAGGTCTTATATTATTATCGTACTTGTGGTATATTACTGATGACAATTGTAATAATATTTAGATAGAAAAATATGGTTATATATTCCTGTTTTTAAAAATGTCCTCAGTCGTATAGTCTATTATCATCTTCACTATGTTGAAGGGAATACATCTGTGAAATAAATGAAAAACTTAAAAAAATGATAATTGTTTTCGTTTTACATATTCAACTATTTTTATAGCCGCTTTCCTTTTATGCATATAGGAAATTAAAGATTCATCACAAGACTCTTTAAATATTCATGCGTTCACTCTTAACAACCTTTAAGTTCAATGTTCTCCATTTTAATTTTGTCAACATTTTTTCAATGTTCAAAAAGCTCTTACATCAAAGATTTATGTTTGAATTTAAAACTTTTAGTAGAAAATCTTAGATCACAAATAGAAAAAATATATCCATGAATTGTTCAGATATAATACCAATGTTCGTGAAATATTTAATATATAATTTATGAAAAGGTTATACAAGAAAACAAAATAAAGACTTTAGGTATAAATTGGTTTCTGAACCTTGAGAAACACAAAAAATGTTTAAAAGAAATTAAAACACTAAGGACACGAGAACTTTTTAAAAACAATGCTGCAACGTTTCAGTTTCATTCATAGCATTTTCTTAATAGGCATTATAAAAGATTTGCTAAGAACCTTGTACCACCACTTCTACTTTTGATAAATTAATTTGTCACGTATTATCTCAACTGATACAGTTTTTTAAATTTGAAGCTTTTCTCTCTTTAAATGAAAATTATGATATGATAATATTCTTGGCCCGAGTGTTCTTCTGTACTTACAGGCAGAATAAATAAATATTAAATGTGGTTGAACAGTGTAGACTTGAAATTTTACATGGATATTTCATCATATATTTCCCAATGTATGAAACAATTTCAATACAATCAGATCCAAAATTCAACTTTCGAACTTTCCAACGCCACCACTACTCTGGCAGAATTTGTGGTATTCCCCTTTGTCTTGGTGGAAGTGTAGACCCATTTCTCTATTTGGGAGACACCTTTTGGCAGAGCTACATTAACCCTGTGTTGATGATGGTGATGATATGAATGCCGGGAGGGGGGGTCGTTAAACCTAAATCTTCAATAACTAACCAGACCATGTCGGCTAGGGGAACCTGTCTATGAAAGATAAGATTTCTCTTACCTGGACCTGAAACCGAACCCAAAACCTAATGATTAGTAGTCAGAAACCCTGACCACTAGACCACGAGGCCGGTCAAAACTTTTGAAATGTTCACAGATGCATCCTCTTCGTAAAAATGAGAATAGTTGAGAATTGATTGAATGACGTGTTATTATTAGCTAACCATTATTGTATTGAACTTTTTCCAGAGTATTTCTACGAGGCTATCAATATAATGTCTCAAGGAGGATCGTGCTTTGTATTCTGGTTAGGGAATTTTTTCCCAATGTTCTCCATATACAAAGCTGAGCACATACAGGTTCATGATTATGTTTTTGTTATTAATGTAATGGTTTTCATGTTTTGATACTTAATAATATATTCGGGGATTCCTTGGCACTTCTTCACTTATGTAGTTTAGGGGACCTATAAAAATCTATGTTCTCATGCCTACTGCTTTTGCATAGTAGTTACTTTAATGCATGATCATGTTCAGGTAGAAAACAAGGGTCAATGCACTTAACTTCCGCAATTACCGTATACATCTATACCAGTGATCTTCAACCCGTGGCCTGGGGTTTAATTTTTGGGAGCCGGCATACAAATACTAATTTTAACTATAATGCCAATATTGACAATTTAGTGATAAAGAAACAGTGTAAGGTCTCACATTAAATTAAAGAATGTTATTGTGCTTTCTGTTATTCATTAACACTATAAAGTGGAAGACAGAATATAAAACACATCAGTATAATGTTAAGAAATTCCTCCAGTTGTTGTAATATAATTGACTAGCTTAAAAGGCCCGGCGTCGCCCGGGTTTTGTATTTTGTATTTTGTAATTCAAAATTAACTTACGAAGGACTTTCGACTTTCAAATCCTAGGTCCTTATATACGTATTGAAAATTTGAAATGAAGAAGAACGACTTATCTCACTCAAACTATTCCCGTTGAAAACGCTTGATATAGCTTTTTATGGCTCATAGAGGATGTAGAATTTTGTATCCCATCGCTTCTACACACCAAGCCTGGTAGGGGTTAAAATAAGAAGAAATAGAAATTCCGGTAACGTAAAATAGTATAGTCATTGCGGAATATTTTATTTCTCACTCTCATGTTACCATACAACCGTTTCGGGGATGAAATTAAAAAGTAAATCAATTTCACTTTTATACTTCTCTCCCCAAAAACCTGCGATATAATAATAGGCCTATACATTTAATCTTCAATATTTAATTACAGCTATGCATTATATCAATAGTTTAATCAAAGTCCCATTTCGTTTATTTCCAAACCTACCTGATACCCGTTAATATTATGAACTTCAATATTAGCTTTCCTCCATGTTTTGTGCTTTCTCTATGTATGTATTTTGTTTTCTTAATTGGCAACACTGTTTTTAGTATTATGTGTGGTGCCATCTCAAGTTCTTGTATGGCGACAGTTAGCAGCTATATGTATGTGTTTTACAGTTATCAGTCTGCCGTTCATCAGTAAAGTCGTAACGTTTTTTTAAATAAATATTCAAGTTGTAACAAACACTTTTAATATCAAAGTTCTAACAGGTTATGGGCCCAATATCGTGTCCCACTACGCGCTGGATAAGTAACGAGTGTTAAACCAAAGGAAACGTGTTCTATTGATGAACTGTTTTTTGGTTAATTAACAAAGAAGTTATGGAATTATTTACGACAGATAAACTCCTCGGCTCAGAAAACTGGGCCAGGTGGAAATGGATGGCAGACGGTTTGTTAATGGAAAAAGAAAATGCATACGAGGTGTGTTCTGGCGAGATCGTAAAACCGGAACCGGTTCCTACAGATGCGACGGTGAATGTTCGTGAAAAGTACGAAAGTGACCTAGCCAGTTTTAATAAAGGTAATAGAGCTGATCGAGGAATATTTTCAAGGACTTTAGATCCCAGAATGTGTGACCTCGTATCTATGTGTAAAACTTCTAGAGAAATATCGGTGAAACTGCATGAACTCTTTGAACAGAAAAATAAACAAGCTCAATATGCATGCCAGTTGCAATTTTCATCGTTTATGCGAGATCCAACAACTACAATGGCTATGCATATAGCGAAATTGGAACGCATAGTATCACGGATGTCCGATTTAGACATAAAACCAAACGACTTTGTCGTAATGAGTAAGCTTTTGGAAACTTTGTCTAGTGATTTTGAGCCACTGAAAATGGCCTGGTGTGCAAGATCTAGTGGAGTTGAAAAAACTGTTAGTTGCAGGAGAGCAGAGAAGATCGTCAGAATCTTCTAGAGAAACTGGACTATCTGCTTTACTAGCTAAAGGTGGTCTGGGAAAAGCTCCTAATGGTGAAGCAAATCATGACAAGCCTACAAACAAGCAGGGGAAGCAATATAAATGCTTCAGATGTGGCAAAAGGGGGCACATGAAAAGGGATTGTACAGCAAAGAAAAATACTGTGCAGGAGAAAAAGACTAAAGAAGAAGAAGTTTTTATTAGTGAGTGCCTTGTAACTGATAGTGATGACACATGGGTCATTGACAAAGGAGCCACACAACATAAGTTATTACCAATAGAAGTGACTACTTTCAAAGTTTCACAAAATACAGGTGTCCATTAGAAGTGACAGTGGGAAACAGCTCAACAATGAAAGCATATGGTCATGGCAAGATATGTGTAAAAATGCTGGTTCATGGTAGCTGGAAAGACAGTATAATGGAAAATGTACTGTATGCGCCAGGTGCTTCAAGAAACTTATTCTCTGTAAGTCAAGCTCTAGACCATGGGTCAAGATTCAGCATGTCCAATGACAAATGTGAATTTGTAAAGCCAAAAGGTGTTGTTGCTGTGGGAATACGACAAGGTAACTTGTTCATATTACTATGCAAGGTAATATTGCCTGAGGTAAACAATGCAGCAAACATTGTTACAGTGTCCTCTTCCGAAGCTCAACTAAATGAAGTAAACTCTCTTCAACTCTGGCATGAAGGACATGGTCTTTTAAACAAGCAACATGTGAAAAAGTTTCTTTACTCTCAAGGTATAGAAGTGAATAATGATAACGAGTTTTGTGAAGCATGTGTGCTTGGTAAGCAGCATAGATTACCATTTAAAAGTCGTCAACAACGTGCAAAGGCTGTTGGTGATCTTATACACACTGATCTCTGTGGGCCTATGGAAGAACAATCAATGGGTGGTTCTAATTATTTTGTATGTTTTACTGATGATTATTCTAAGTATAGGAAAGTGTACTTTATTAAGCATAAATCGGAAGCTGTAACTAAATTTGAAGAATTTTGTGTCTTTTTCAAAAATCAAACGCAGAAGCCAATCAAGGCGGTTCTAAGTGATGGCGGATTAGAATATGATAACAAAGTTTTCAAAGGTTTGTTGCAGAAAATGGGAGCAGAATTTCGATACAGTACACCCTATACACCCCAACAAAATGGATCTGCTGAACGAAATAATAGGACTCTTGCTGATTTAGCTCGATCAACCATGATTGCAAAAGATTTACCAAAATCATTGTGGGCTGAAATAGTCAATGCTGTGGTACACATTCTGAATCGTACTGGAACATCAGCAGTTGAAGGAAAATCACCTTATGAAGTTTTTTGTGGTAAAACTCCAAGATTTAACCATCTTCGAATCATTGGCACAGACTGTTTTGTTCATACTCCTAAACAGAAGCAGAAAAAGTGGGATCCGAAAGGTCGGAAAGGAATCCTAGTTGGATATTTAGATGATGTTGATGGCTATCGGGTATGGTTCAAGTAGTAATAATAATAATTACTAGCTGCTATTTTCTTTTCATGTCATCTGACGCATCAGGGAATGCGTGAGAGAGCGAGCCCGGGTTCGATTCCTGGTCGGGAGAAGTTACTAAGGTGTTGTATCCTCGTAACTTCACTTCCTTGTGGTCCTCGGACATCATCTGGCTGCCATTATTATCTTCATCCCATCCGTGCCTTGTTCAAAGTTGTGAGTGTGACTGGCGGGTATTGTCCTATGTGTTCATGTTGTTTTGGAGGTGGCCCCGACATTGGTCTGATCACTCATCTGGGGAGGCCCTCCACGTCCTTGTCTGGTCAAAAAAAAAGATGTCTGTAATCCAAAGATAATCCCTCTCCTGGCAGGTCACGATCTTATAAGACCCGCGAGGCGGCCCACGATAGAAGAAGATTGTGCGATTGGCTACTTCGTTATGTTTTACATAAACGTTGACACGAAAGCTTGGAGTTACAACATTCCAAGTTAACATTTTATTCTACGCTACATTTAATGCTTACATGATGCATTGTGAATGGTTCCGTGGTCACATAACCATGAACTATTAATTTAATATTGCGTTTACGGTTAATTTTCATTGGGAATGGGTCTACTGCATGCGTGCCTGTGAATGTGCCTCTTGCATCCGTGCATGTAGAAGAGTTTAATAATACAGTAGAGTCCGGCTAATCCGGACTCCGCTCGTCCGGACGGTATTAAAAAAGATTTGTTTTGTTTTGCTGAACCTACATCAATTCGTAGGTTAAAAATTTAGGCCTACCTACAGTAGTATATTGTTGGGACTCAGCTTAATTCCTCTGGAATGTGGGGAAAGATATGGGGATGCATTGGTCTTTCCCCACATTCCAGAGGAGTTAAGCTGAGTCCAACACTAAATTAAAGCTAAAATTAAGTTGTAGGAAATGTTATATTTATGAAGGAAAATAATATAGATTTTTATAGTTTTATCCATCTAACACTACTCTTATATTACAGTAGACCTACAGTACATGCATTTTAAGGGAAATTCTGTTTAATGTGGACTTTCGGTGATCCGGACAAGGTTCGGTCTCATCCAGTCCGTATTAGCGAGACTCTACTGTACTTTAAACTACCTTTGAAAAAGTAGAATCAGACTGAAATATTCAATTCTATAGCCGGGATTTGAAGCAGGATTTTCGGCTCTCTGTGCCGCTGTTGGAACTATCACGGCAACGTACCGGTACAACTTTAAATTATCTAACTGACTGGCATGTTGACATGGTAGCTCAGTTGGTAGAGTAGTGGCACGGAGAGTCGAAGATATTGGTTCAAATCCCGGTTATGGCATTACATTTTTTCAGTCTGACTCTACCTTTCCACCTTGGCCTATACACGGCCAGTGTGAAAGAGTTATCAGTCCATAATACATGTTACCTTTATTTTTCAGAAATTACTTACGTCTCCAACAAACATCCAGAAGCCTATACAGTACTCATTCTTCCGTCACTGGATTGGCACTGGACTTCTAATAAGCTCAGGTTGTTTTCTATTACGCTTAACGTTGTTTAACCTTTAACCATGAACGTGAGGTCTGTGTGACCGCAGTAAAAACATGAACCGCTGCTATTGCCTGGATATCGCCTTCACAGTTTTTTTCCTTCCTTCCTTTTTCCTTTCCTTCCTTTCCTTCCTTCCTTCCTTCCCCTCTACACATTATACCTTCCCTTCTCAAGACCCTTTATAACCTTGTATGTTTCACTTGCCTGTCAGTGTTACTGGAGCCATGCTAGAAAACAGTATGCTTTTGTAGCGGTCTGTGAGATCTCACGTGCATGGTTACGTAAGTAACTTTCTTCTCAGCCTCTTTTATTTCTTTTCCCTAGGCTTGTCGGTCACATTCGACCATCTTCAGGGAATCTTGCTTGTAGATTTACATTACAACTTAAAATTTTCTTAAACCGTAAGTAAAATTTTCTTCTTAATGCTTCTTCTTCAACATGTACTTTCATTCTTACTGAATGTAAATGTACAAGCAAGATTCCATGATGATGGTCGAATGTGACCGAAAGGCTTAGGAAAATAAAATAAAAGAGGTTGGGAACAAAGGCTTTTGTTATTATTTTACTATTTTTAAAAAATAACTGCGAGTGAATGGCCGGGACCATCAAAAACGGTTAGGCAGAGTGTTTTAAGACTATGTGGTGATAGTTATGATGAAACATTTCGATGTAATTTTGCAGTGATTGTTTTGAGAGAATGATTATATGTATCTTTTCTACGGGGGGGGGGGAAATGTATGTACTGCAATTTTGAACACAATAACTTAATATGGTGAACTTTGATCAATATCTGGTTGGGAGTGATGTGAAAGAGGATACTAAATAAGCTTTTATGTATAGCCCTATTAGCTATTCATTTGAAAAATATTAACATATTTTCGAAACTGTGCATTTCATTGCATTTGTGGTGCAGTGACACAGATGTGTGCCCTGAAAACCCCATAAAATGATGATGTAGGAATGTTTCGTTAATTATTAAAATTTAGGCATCAATTTGCTTGAATAATTAAAATGCACATTTTGTAAGTTTTTTCGTTGTTAAAAACCCCTTAACTCTGAGCGGTCCTCAGACCTCACATTCATGGTTAGGGTTAAAGACATTCCAAAAATCGCAGAACATAAGACGAAGTTTATGGGTGGTCCTGGAAAGCTCGTTAGGGCTACAGGTATTATATGAAACAGCCTAATTGTTCTTTCCTATATTTCATTTATAAATCAATCTTTCTTTCTTTTCTATATAATTTTTAAAAATTTTACTTGAACGTTTTCCTTTACTCAAGATTAAGAAAATTAGGTTCCGTAAAGGTTATAAGAGCATTAATATAATATCAATTATAACAATATTTTATATCCTTAGAAATTAAAACCGGGATTACCTTAATGGTGACACTTTAAATAAAGCTATACAATTTGAATCTGATGTATGCGTTAATTCGACTTTAAAATGTGGTAACACTAGTTTGTTTGGAAGTTTTATGTCTTATAATAAAATCATAATGATCTCATCCGTTAACAGGGAAGAAATGGCACTCTCGAAGAAAATTGATTACTCCAGCATTTCATTTTGCGATTCTGGAGAAGTTTCTGCAACTTTTTGCCGAGAAAACTCAGATCATGGTGAAGATATTGGAACGAGAACTCGAGTCTGAATATTTTGACATCATACCTTACGCCAGTGCTTGTGCTTTGGACATCATATGTGGTAAGATTTTATAGGGCATCGTAAAATAAAATATTTGGAAGTCATTTTTATCAAAATGTTACGTGTGAGAATTTTCATAAAGCATCTCACAGTTTCATAATTGACTAATGCTTGTCACTGACATCTCTGTTAAGGCGACGAACAAAAAAAATGTGCAAAATGTAAAAATTACATCTACTGTTTGTACGGTTCGTGTATTATTTTATGTTGTTTTTCATGTTTTCAGAGAAAAATGTACTTACCTCAATGATATTAGGAGTTTCTTTGTTAGTTACACATTTTATTTTTATTTTATTTTTATTTCGGCGCTTTTAGATATTCGAACAGTTTTGTGACGAATTTAATGATTAATTACGCTAAAATAAGGCTAGGCCAAAGTTGATTTAAAAATTTCAGCTGAAGCACTTGAATGTACGGTACTGTAAACAAGAGGAATTGTTGTATGAATGTACTGTGCATCTTGGTGAAGAAATTCTTAAATGATAATTTAATTGAAACCTATTATTTCTGTTTTATTAATGTAGGGACTTTAGGAAGGAGAAGATCTATTATTGATAGGCCTACATAAACAATTTATTTTCTCAGTATTTTTCATAAATGTATAACGGTACGCATTCTAAATCAATTATCTTTACTTAGCATGAGACTATTTAATTTCTTAAATCTCTAATGGTTATCTCATCTTCTGATTATTTACATTACATCTCACGTTTTTCTACTGCCCAAATAATTAATTCATACATTTTGAAATATCTGTTTTCGGGAAAATGGACACACTGTATACAAAAATATTTATTTATTGTCCTCAGAAACTGCCATGGGATTGGATATGAATGTGCAGAATGATGACAAAAATCTGGAATACCTGAAAGCTGTGAAGAGGTAAGGAGATGGCGTTTCATTTTAATATAGTTAATACTGTATCTGAATCTTTATCTCACAAGTCAGAAACAGATTTAAATAATTTTTTACCACTCTGTGATTAGTGTAAATTCACTTTCTACTTAGGTAGACATGACATCATTAGCATCATTAGCATCATTAGCATCATTAGCATCATTAACATATTGCACTGCTCAAATAAGGATTCAAAAACTCCCCACAGATCCTCTCATGGACCAGGGGCGTCGCCAGGAATTTCATTTAGGGGGCGACTCAACATAATTCCAAACACAACGATTCTTAATTCCGGGGTGCGCGGGCAAAGAGAGTTAAGTCCACTATTCTCAAAAATTGAGATATGTCCACAAGCTTCTAGATAAAAATGTTCTCTACATTTGTGTTAAGTCCACTAAGTCATATTAAAAAAAACACGGCAGTTATGGACGTGTGCCTCATGGGTTTATTCGTCTGAAAAGAGATGATGTGCGGGTAAAGTGTGTTAAGTCACTCTGATGGGACTTACACTCTTTACACGGATTGGGGGTCGCAAAGGATTCTAGTTTTTATTACGATATAAGGCCTGTAGAAATGACTTAACCCTCTTTGCCCGACTGTATATTTTCCTAAAGGTGAATTTTATTTTGACGTATCTCTTTTGTTATTGTGTTATATTTTCATAATATTGGCGATACTGCTTGCTAATAACCCGCGTTTTATTCTCGTGGCAGTAGTTGATTGTTGTGGTAAGAGAAGTGAGTGATACTGAAGGGAAGTCAGTGAAATTGAAGCGAAAATGGCTTCAAGAGGGAAAAAAATGCTTGAAATCCTACAAAGACAATGTGATGTTTCATCCAAATACAACAGGAATGAAGATTCAGGTAATACAGTGATCCTTAAGTCTTCCTAAACAATAAGTTTTCACCGATTTGCAGTGCATCTGTTTCTGTGCTGTTATTAATCTGGCACAAGTCAGTGAGCGATTTATGATGTCAACTTCCTTTAATGTGCCTTGTCAGCAAAAATCGTCCACATGTTACGTGACTTGTTATTTTTATTCGAGTTTGTTGTTATTAAAAATAACAGCAGGAATAAATGCGCATGTGAACATTAATTCAACCTACACTGCCAACATTAACAAGAAACAAAATTGCAATGTACATTTATTGCGCTGGGGTATGCCGTAGCGTAGTGGTTGAGGCGCTGCGCTACAAATCGGAAGGTCGCGGGTGCGATTCCCGATGAGGTCATTGAGATTTTTCAATTGGCCTAATCCTTCTGGTGGCATTATGACCCTGGGGTCGACTCAGCCTCTAATAGAAATGAGTACCAGGAGCAATCCTGGGGGTAAAGGCGGTCGGTGCGTAAGGCTGACAACCTTACCACCTTCATGTGCCGAATGTCCAAAATCTGGGAGCCTCAACCTTCTGGAACCCTCTGGGCCTCCATGGCCTGCATAGGGATCACTTTACCTTTTTACATTTATTGCGTATTATCGGTACCTACTTCTTAACAGTGGTACAAAATAATTTATTATTAAATTCTTAGCATAAGGCTGTCATGTTCATCAACAACTTTTTCGGTACCTACTTCTTAACAGTGGTACAAAATAATTTATTATTAAATTCTTAGCATAAGGCTGTCATGTTCATCAACAACTTTTCCACCAGACATTTAATAAACAGAACATCTGTAGTATGGTCCTGTGACAATAAATACGTAAAAGTGTATTGTTCAAACCACTTACAATATAATATTTATTTTAAAACAGTCCCATTAAATAACATTCAACTAAGAGGTGAGTCCAAAACACAGTCGTGCATACTGAGATAAGTCCACATATCTCACATTTTTTTTGTTTAAATTGTAGTTCTGTTAAGTCCTAATAAGGTTAACCGAAACTCAATACCCACATATTCTCCATAAATAGTCAGTGAAAAATAATTCATGAAAACTTTAAACGTTTTGTCAAACACTTAATTACAGAGACCTTCTGAAACTTTAAATTCAATTTTCTCAATAACAGGAAATGTGGACTTAACTCTCTTTGCCCGCGCACCCCGGAATTATTAGGCTAAATTACAGTACACAGCAGTATACAGGGTGTTAATGAATAACACCGAAATATTTTACATGTATATGGAGGGGACATAGACAAGCAACTTTTATTAGGAGATTTGTACTCTATGACGTAAAATATGTAAGCTACAGGACATTAAAGTAATTATAAATTGGTGCTCATAAGTCAATAATTGTGCGAAATAGGGTTACAATTTTCATTAAATTGACTTCATGCCTTCCTAGTGATCTTGATTCTTAATCATTCAACAACAGCTATATCATGATTTAGAGATTTCATAATCTGAAATCTTACAGACTAATCACTTGACTGGCCACCACTGCACTAGTCTTCTTTTATTCATAACTACTCACTACAGTGTTAACAACGAGGTTCCTTTGTTTTTAATTTTGTTTCTAATGTTAGAAGCCAGTGGCGGCTATGCCCTGGGAGATCTTATGCTGTAACAGGAAAAATTGAATCCATAGAGCAAAAATCTCCTAATAAAAGTTGCTTGTCTATGTCCCTTCTATACACAGGTAAAATATTTCGGTGTTATTCATTAACACCCTGTATAATAATATTTAATTCACTGTTGTGAACAATTAATGGTGTTACGACAAGAATTTAAATAAGTGTTCTGTGAGAAAATCTATATTAATAAAAGGAAGTGTCTGTCCTCCGTTTGTCTGTCCTTCTGTCTGTCCGCGATGCCCAGCGAAATCTACTCAACGCAGAGATCTGAAATTTTATACATAGGCGGACTAAAGGGTCGGAATGTGCACCTCGAAGCCGGAATTTTAATTTTCGCTTTCGTTTGTGAGTTATGAGTAAAAAACTGGCAGAAAGCGTGCATTTTTTTGCGTTTTAGAAGCAACAGTTTCAGTAATAAATTTCAATATCAAATCACTTACAGATGGCTTTGGCTATTTTTGTCATCATACCTCATACCTTGGAAATAAAAGCAACGCGATCGCTTGATTTTGTTAGTCCATCCTAGACGATTCAATTGTTTAGAGTGTCAAGGCCCACAGACATATGACATTTTCAACCTACACGGAAGAAGGATAATCAACCCTAAATATGGTCAAACATTGTTCGATTTGAACGAAACTCACTATACAGGGGTTTTCTGGGCCAAGGAACTCGAATCTGAGGTCGCTTTTACCAGGGGACGCTACCTAATCGTGGAATGCACTCCACGTGATTTAGGTGTTAATAATTATAATTTGAAATAATTATCGCGGGGGAAGCCGCGGGCACATGCGGGCACATGCTGTTTGTCTGTCTGTCCACGATGCCCATCGAAATCTACTGAACGCAGAGATCTGAAATTTTAAACATAGATTCACTGAAAGGTGGGCGAATGCACCTCAAAGCCGAATTTTTAATTTTAGCTTTCGATCGCGAGTTATGAGTGAAAAACTGGCAGAAAACGTGATTTTAGCGCTGTCGAAGCATCAGATTTCAGTAATACATTTCAATGTCAAATCAATTGCAGTTGGCTTTGGCTATTTTTGTCATACCGTGGAAATAAAAGCATCGCGATCGCTTGAATGTTGTAAGCCCACGCTGGTCGATTCATTTGTTTAGAATGTCAAGGCCCGTAGACATATGAAATTTTCAACCTACACGGAAGAGGGATAATCAACATAGACCTAAATATGGTTAAACATCGTTCGATTTGGCCGAAACTCACTATATAGGGATTTCTGGGCCAAGGAACTCGAATCTGAGATCGCTTTTACCAGGCGACGCTATCTAATCGTGGTATATAATTCACGTGATTTAGGTGTTAATAAATATAATGATTTAACTATTATGCTCTTAATTTTTAATTCTTGAAATAATTATCGCGGGCGATCGCTTGATTTTGTAAGTCCATCCTGGACGATTCATTTGTTTAGAATATCAAGGCCCGAAGACATATGAAATTTTCAACCTACACGGAAGAGGGATAATTAATATAGGCCTAAATATGGTCAAACATTGTTCGATTTGGACGAAACTCACTGTACAGGGGTATTCTGGGCCAAGGAACTCGAATCTGAGGTCGCTTTTACCAGGCGAGGCTATCTAATCGTGGTATGTAGTCCACGTGATTTAGGTGTTAATAAATATAATGATTTAACTATTATGCTCTTAATTTTTAATTTTTGAAATAATTATCGCGGGCGAAGCCGCGGGCACATGCTAGTTCTTAATAAATGAAGTTCATCCACGAACAAGTGATACTAATGATATTTTATTATCATAGAATTAAATAAATTTCGGACCTCAATTTCAAATGATTAGGCTCAATACATTAATAAGCCTACGACATAGTTTTCCAGCCCGTATTTTGAACCCCATCTGAATTCGACCAGAGTGCTAAGTATTTAAATTAACAGACTACGCTCTCTTGAGTAAAGCCTTGGTGACGGATTATTAAAAATACAATGGAGCAGTTAAGTTAATACTTGCTAAACTAAAAAAGTATCAATTTTTTAATTCTCCATGCAACAACTGCAGGTTGACAAGGCAAAGAGTACAAAAAAATGAACCCATAAGGCATTCCAGAGGGAGGCCGTTGCCCCCCCCCCCGCATCCCCCAGAGGACGGACGCGAGTGATTGGCTCAAAATGTGTCAAGTATGACTACAAACGACTGATGTCCATTTTGAACATCTAATTCGAAATGTTCTTCTAATGCTTTCTCCAGGAGGTCACTTAACCAGCTTCTTATTGTGGTACGTATTGATTATATCGGTAGTGGCATTGTTTTTCATGTATCATTAAATTATCGATAACATTTAATAGGCCTATGTAAAAGTGAACAAGTAGGCCTACAGTGTAGGTACATAATGTTTTGATCACATTGAAGGTCAAAGACACGTACAGATCACTGTTGCTACAAGAGGTTAAGCATATCGGTCAGTAGGGATAATAGTTTGTTTACATTGAAGGTCAAAGACACGTACTGATGACTGCCCTCTCGCGTGCAGTTAGGAAATACGATGTTGCCACGATTTTAACTTAGTCCAAATTAACTACATTTAATAAGTAAGTTTGCTACTCTAATAGGCTGCATTGTTATATACCTTACAACGTGAGATATTCTTACTGAAAATTTCCACGCATACTTATAGGCTATATATACACGATATAACGTTACTGTAAAACTTAACTTAAAAAAAAAATGCATTAACATGATGCACGATGGTACCGTTAACACAAAAACAAGAAGAGAAAGGAGAAGAATAAAAAAGAATATGATGGTGAAGAAGAAGAAGAAGAAGAAGAAGAAGGAGAACAAGAAGAAATAAGAATACCTGTCCTATGTTCACAGTGAGGAATCTGTTGCAGACATAAATCATCCATACAAATTACAGATACATGTCAGTGATGCAGTACTTGTATCTGGATACTTATCCCATGTGCATGGTTCTTGCATAAATATCCCATGTGAGTGTTTACACTGAGGGATTTGTTGTTAAGCACAACAGTAGTCGACTGTATATGTAATCTAATGTATACTCTCTATATATGTTAAATCTATAACCCTAATATGCCAGCTGATAAAATAGGGTTCTGTACTTTTGGAAATTCAATTATAATAATAATAATATCTCTCCTATTTCATCAGTTTTCTCAGTAACAACATATGAATGTTTTCTTGGTTATTTGATATTAGACACAGAATTTATTCAAGGGGGAAGGAAGTGTGCCTTTAGGCCTAGATGCAAATTGTCCACCAAAGTATTATGAATGTGAGGGACAACACTTCTGGATCCTCTTATGTTCTGTTTAGAGCACACCATAGGAATATATCCACATTTTCATGAAATAAAACAGTGTGAACATAGCGATATGTCTCGTGGGTTTGATCGTAACCATAAACAGCTGATAGTCGTCAGTCAGTTGTCACAAGAAACATCACTACAGCACAAGCGTATAGAGCACTGTCAGTGGGATGTGTTCCATGTTATCGCTCTCGGCGCAAATACTTTGTGATACATGTGCCCGGACACATATCCCTGCAACAAATTCCTCAGTGTGAACGGAGCATAGAATAAAGAAGGATTTTGCTGATGAAAATATTGTAGTAATATCAATTCTGCCAATAATAATAAAAAATGGCAATATAGTGGCACTATTGGTTAATAAACACATGAATATGAATAATAAAATGACGATAATTTTGTTAAAATGCAGTTATAACTTACTTGGGTATTACAATATTGTTATACTTTATACATTAATTTATTTTTAAAATTGTCCTTTTCTATCACATTAAATGCCAAGAATGCTATGAAAATAAGAAATTATAAACATAAAAAATTATGCCCCTGGACTAGCGATTATTTACTACCTTTTTATGCAGAATTCAAATCGATCTGAATACGCTTACTCTACTGAAATTGTCATTAAAACGGGAATTCTGATCGAATTGAGGTCAATACACCTAAAAAGTAGGATCAGATCAGATTGAGATCATATGTAACACCATGAAAACAGTACCACGTATTCAATTCGATCTCAGTACGCTAAGCAGATATTTCAAATTGTTCCTCAATATCCTCGTTGTGTTCTCATGTATGGCGAGAAGGGTTTCATTGGTCATGGAATATGGGTTTAGTGCATTCTGTGGACTCTCTCGGAATGTTTTTTTTCGATATATTGAAAATTTTGTTTGAAGATGGGATCTTATTGGGATGGTATCATATTCAGATTGATCTGAATTCTGTATGAAAACGTAGTAACTGTCTTAGGTGAGAAAGACTATTCATTATTATAAGATCTTTTTTGCAGAATGACTGATGATGTGGCAGAGAGGACATTGCAACCCTGGCTTTATCTAGATTTTATCTACCTTTTGACATCTAGAGGGAGACGTCATATGAGAGATGTAAAAACAGTACAGAGTTTAACGAAGAAGGTATGACAATACACTTTAAACTGAAGAGATAAGTTATCAGGAGCAAGCAATAATCATCTTAACAAAAGTTATTTAATGTGTAGAATGTAAATAAGTTTGATATTCAATGCAAATCCAAATATTAATAGTAATAAGAATAATACAATGTATTTTCATAAAGAAAGTAACATTAGAGGTGCTTTTATTAAAATATTTTATTATTAGCTTTTTTGTTATTAGTTAGCCTATTAGTGTATATTTTCAATTTATTTCTTCCCGCACAGGCTCATCATGGACAAAGTCATATGAACAACCAGCATAACTTGTTATAATAACCAATAAAAACAGGGCTATAAAATACAAAATATTCATTCATAAAACAAAATTATAGGCCTATGTATTTTAAACTAAACAAATTGTTCGATTTGATGAATTAGAATATCATGCCTGTTCAACATATCCTAACAAATATGAAACCTGAATAGACTCTTTGTTTCCCCCTAGGTTATCCAGGAAAAGCAACAATCAAGGATGAACAACAGAAGAATGTCTACAAATAAAGATGAAGACTTAGGTAGGTGAAATGTTTTGAAATTGTTATTATATTTATGTTCTTTTCATTGATGCATGTATTCGAGAGATCATTCAATAAAAGTTAAGCATTCATCATGTACCTCATTATTATTTTACAGTAGAAGAAAAAACAAGAAAAAGTCATTTTATTCATTAATTTCTCAAACCATATAATGTTGAAATTACAATTTTCTTTATCTGTCACAGCTGTCAAGCTCTGAATAATTTTTTTATTATCATTATCTAGAAAGTTTGTGGACCTATGATAGGATTGTTCTAAAACATCTGAATAACCTTTCTCTGGACATATGATAATATGAATGTAAAATCTGAAAACCAGTAACGGCTCGCATATAGGCAGTTTGGAACTGCAGCACCCCCTATTTCCACTTGGTATTATCGATAATGTTTAATATTATGAGTTCTTTTTCTTTATACGAGGGCCGTTCAATAAGTAATGCAACACATTTGTTTTCGTAAAGCAGGTTGGTTTTTTTCAGGATTCAAATACAACATATTATTCTCCAATCTTTTTTCTACAAAATCCTACTTTTGAACATGATCTCCGTTCAATGCTACAGCCTTACGCCACCTTAATGGGAGGGCCTGTGTGACTGCATGGTACCACTCTCATCTATGTGGATTTGCTTGCTCGTTATGAGGCTGATGGTGACAATTTCTTGTCAAACATTGTCACAGGCGACGAAACATGGGTTTCGAACCAGAAACATAACAGAAATCCATGGAGTGGTACCACACCAACTCTCCTTTGAAGAGAAAGTTCAAAGCCATACCCTCAGCTGGTAAAGTCATGGCTACAGTCTTCTGGCACTCTGAAGGGGTTATTCTGTTCAATGAGGGTAATGAATAAAAATAAGCAATTGCTTTTTCTGACATTTTTCAAACAATTCCTTATAATTTTGTGAATAAAACTTATAGCAATTGCTGTGTCTTAAAGCAATTGCTAGACTTACAAAGCAATTGCTGTGAACTCCAATAAAATCCTAGAACTCTCTAGCAATTCCTTAACATTTTATGAATAAAGTTTAGCAATATTGCTATCCATTAGCAGCAATTGCTTTATATTTTCTAAGGCAGGTCAGTCAAGAAGAGTTTATTTTTACGAACATGGCTGCTTTTATGAATATTTGTGAAGCGAAAAGTATATAATGTTCTTAGAAATAGTGGTGAAAATGATTATAGGAAACTGTACAGGTTTAGTGAAGTAAATGTGGAGTGCTTGGTAATCACTTCCTAGGTGAATCACGAGAGAAGCGTGGTGATGCAATTTCTTCCAAGGACCGGATGGGAATATTTCTGAGGCATGTGTCTGACCCAGGATATCTTGGTAATTGAAAAACAATATTACAAAAGATTAATTTAAATTTCTGTACGTAAGGCTGTTTTCTGTTGTGATATCATTTTCACAAGTGTTTAGTGTAATAAAACTAAAAAATAAGTGTAGTGTAATTAAATATATAGTAATTGCAAACGGTTAATTAAGTAACAATTACATAATTTGTCACTTACATGAAATTTTATTCAATGTGGGATTATTTTGTGAGTCTACAAGGTCCAGGAACATCTTCTCCCAAGATTTATATACAATTTTTTGGTTTCCCATAGCATTCACATCAAACTTCCGTTTAACTTACATTTTCATATTACTTAATTTCTTGAATATTTGTTTGGCACTGTGAACTTCTCCAAATTCCGCATCATACATTTTCAAAATTTTTCCTACTGCGATTTGTTTTTCTCTTTTCACGCTGGGAAGCTGAGATTTATTGAATAAAACCTTGTTATCCTTTAACATCACGACAAATTTAGTATTACTATCTACTTCCCTTTCATCGCCTGACCCACTAAATTCGCTATCTATGATTGAATAATCATGTTCCTCTCTTCAGCAAGCTACGAGTACAAGTAAATAAAACCCAATCAACATTGTTAACAATTGCCACCAGTTTTCAAGACGCCGACAGAGAAGGAGGGAAAAGAAGCTAGCAATTGCTGGAACTTCCTAGACGAAGCTAGGAAAAGCCTATTATTTTTATTCATATATTGGTCCAGCATTTGCTTTTGCTTCTAGCAATTCCTAGTAAGCCTTTGCTTTTGCTAGAAATCAATTTCTCTTAGCAATTGCTTTGTTTTATTCATCACCCTCAATGTCCTTCCTCATGGTGAAATGGTCAACTCTGAAGAGTATTGTGCTACTAAGGAAATTGAAGAAACGACTTCAGTGTGTTCGTCGCCACAAAAATGCAAATGAACTTCTCACTCTCCATGATAACGCAAGGCCTCACACAAGTCTGCACACTCGAGAGGAGCTCACAAAACTTCAGTAGACTGTTCTTCCTCATCCACCCTACAGCCCGGATCTCGAACCTTCTGACTTCCACCTGTTTGGCCCGATGAAGGATGCACTCCGCGGGAAGCCCTTCTTGGATGATGGGGATATTACTGATGCAGCAAGACATTGGCTCCGACATAGACCAGTAGAGTAGTACCATGCAGGCATACAGGCCCTCCCATTAAGGTGGCGTAAGGCTGTAGCATTGAATGGAGATTATGTTGAAAAGTAGGGTTTTGTAGCCAAAAAATTGGGGAATAATATGTTGTATTTGAATCCTGAATAAAACCAACCTGCTTTAAGTAAAAAATGTGTGATGCATTACTTATTGAACGGCCCTCGTACTTGTAGAAATATAATCCTTAAGCTTAATGTCAGTAGCCATCCCCCAGTTTAAGGAAAAAGATATAAAAATCTTTATATGGGTACAAAAATCTTTATACGGAACTGTGTGCTTCACAGTTCCAGCAGCATGGTGTTCAACTGTTATGTGCATGGGAATCTGTACGCGAGGCTGCGAGGGAGAGAAAGCACTGTTGCTCTCACAGTGCTGGCCCTGGCTGCTGGTGGAACGTAGTTTTTCTTTGTACTTCGCGCATATGTTGTGCTTAAAAACCAAATACCATATTCTTGAATGTGATATAGTGTAGAATTAGATTATTATCCTGCTTCCAGTTATTCTATTTGATTCATTTTTTCTGTTCTTTTATTTAATAGAAAACTTTAACCATGGCCTTGTATTCCCAAGAAATAAGTTCTGTGACTCTAAGTGAACTTCAGCAGCTTTAGTTTTCACAGCTGTCTCTCCATGAGAAAGTTCAAGTTAAGAAAATATGTTATTCAACACCTAATATTCTAACATCTCAGCCAGGCATAAGCAACAACAAGAAATATATTCGTGAAATTAGTGAAACTATGAAACTGATAAAAATACTCTTGACAGTTCCCATGACTAAATCAGAGGCAGAATGCTGCTTTTCAGCATTGAAAAGAATAAAAACTCTTCTAAGAAGCATTATGAATTCGAAAAGACTAAATGCGCTTGCAGTGCTTTCAATGGAGAAAAATTTTCTCAGTTATCATCCTGGATCTTTCACGTAAATTGGAACAAGAATGGATTTCATTTTTAAATGAATAGATCAAGCTAGAACTGTAACAATTGAGGTAAAAAACAAGTAAAGGATGTCTGATTTTGTTCTCTTTAAATTTTATCAAATTTCTGAGTAAATTTTCTTTTTGTACATGTTTGTTTCCTTTCACACAATTTTAAAACAAAGGCTAAAAAATGTATGGAGCAGCACCCCCACTAATTTTAGCTACGAGCTGCCACTGTGATTAACAGAAGAAGGATATACTATACTTTTCTCCTTTACTTTGTTTCACAAAATACAAATCCCCCCCCCCCCCACATTATATACATTATAATCAATACACAAGTTTTGATGAATCTTTCTTTACATTTTGCGTTTAGATAAAAAAAATTGTAATGTGTTGAAACGTAATGCAGCACATAAAAATACTCCTGTCTCTTAAATTAAAATGTAATATCAGTAATGTACATTCTTTTAGGGCTAGTTGCCAAGTTTTGTCTTCTATCTATTTTTTCTGGATAATCTTCTTGATACACTCCTGAAATATTAAAAATACTTATCTGGAACCCATTTCAGAAACAAGCAGAGGCTGTCAAATTTCTCAAGCTGCTAGGCCAATTGGCTTTGCTATTTCTCTCACCACAAGGATTGATTATGAAAGAACAGATATAGTTCGAGAATTTTGTTTTAGTTCTACTACTTGGAAAGATTCAGTTTTGTGCAATTTTGTAAAAGTCAAATCCCAGAGTTTCTTCTTGTTTGACTTGCGAAATAACAGCATTAGAGATATGGACATCATCTCCTTTATAATTGACAAATTTCAATTACAAATTTGAGTGATAGCCTATAATATAATCAATGACCTTAAGAGGATCCGCCTCATATACAGTAAAATCCCCTTTTTACCCTTTTCAAGGGACTGATGCAAAAAAGTGTAAATGGCAGGAAAATTTAAATTGCAGGAAGTGTAGAACAAAATATATTTTACAGGTTTGAAGAAAAAGAAAGTATTCTTGGACCTTATTCTGGAGGCTGTAGAAAATGGATATGATTTAACAGCAGAAGATATAAGGGAAGAAGTGGATACCTTCTTGTTTGAGGTAATGGTAGGATTTTGATACTACTCCTATATATCTTAATCCCTTTGCAGAAAATAGATTACATCCTATTTAGAATATACAAATAACAAATTCAATAACTTACATAACTTGTACCTGTTGTCCCATGGTGTAGATGCACTTTTAACTTAAAGAAAGTTTGCTGTTTGAGGCCAAGGAACAGCTTTTATGTGCAGATGTTATCCCACTGTTAAAACAAGTATCTGTCTCGTGCTAGAACCTTGTGAGTTCACGGTTACAGAACACATCCACTTCCATGAGATATTTAACGCCAAAAAAATTTACTTAATTTGGACATAAGTAAATTAATGCACAAATTGTATATTATAAAATTAATTTGAGTAGTTTTGTAGTGTGGACGAAAAGTTGATACATATTTTATATATACCAATAAGAAACTTAAGGCTTTCCGGCATTGGTTACTTATGATGGTTTCTTGGGATTCCAACTGGCTGCTACTAGCTCTGAAGCCATCTTCTGGGAGAAGGATAAAGCTTGGACTACGCAAACTCCTTCACCCGTTAGGAATCCTGAGACCATCATAAGATTTATATATATTTAAAGAAAATTGAATTCAATATTTACATTTATATGATGGATCCATAATACCTGCATGGGCAGATGTATGTCTAGGTCTGTTAACTCGTTTTCCATAGCACTTATGGCTTCACTCTTTTGAAGCCATTGCATACAGCATTCTACAAGGCATTGTTGGTAGTGTAGTGTCAGTTGCAGACATGATGCTTTATGCTACCCCAAAGAAAATTTATATTTATATGTATATTTATATACCAATCTCTCTTGTATATTTCTGATTTATGTATATGTTTATGTCATATATACCAGGAATATACAAGATAGATTGCAAGAACTGTGGTAATGTATACATAGGACTAACCAGGAGAAACATTGATGTCAGGCTAAAAGAACACATTAGGAATAAAAAATTAAACAGACAGAAAAGTCAGCTGTTGCAGCACATTATTGGGATGAAAGTCATGAAATTTGTACAGGAGCACAATTATTGAAATAAGTCCACACACCTGCAGTACACCATGGGAAAAAATCTACATGAAAAAATTTGAAAGTAAATTAATGAATTTTGACATTCCATCTGAAGACAATCCGATCACGAAGCACTTAAAACCACCACCAGGGATACATAGAGATTCTTCTAGCAAATATGGACCAGCAGTTGACAAGTAGTTGAGGATGCATGTGAAGGCATGCAAAAATGTTC
Source organism: Ectobius pallidus (assembly GCA_964059195.1). Classification (NCBI taxonomy): domain Eukaryota; kingdom Metazoa; phylum Arthropoda; class Insecta; order Blattodea; family Ectobiidae; genus Ectobius; species Ectobius pallidus. The sequence goes on from CAXKWD010000002.1 coordinate 92,526,916, forward strand.
TACCAAAAATTTGGTAAGTGGAGTAATTAATTTTGTTAGTCAATTCACATTATTATAAAAAGAAAAAAAATCAGATTGCTGATGGTAGAAAGATGGAATGAAACTCTTGTAGATATCATAATGAGATTAATTTGCAAAAACCGACATTGACATTTACTAGTTGATATGGAAACACATTTCAGTGCGTTGAGAAGAGGGAGGAGAGTTCACTTAGCCTCTCCTCTTCAACCCCACCCTCACCTGTACATGGTGGGCCCTACTAAGCCGAGTAATCCAGTCCAAGGTTGAGGTAACCAATCCCTTCGGTGGGCTGGATCTGCAAACAGACAAGAGATGGGGGTCATGACAAGACTGCTTGGGGGTAACCTGAAATAAGGCCTGTCATGATAGTGTGGATCAGTAGCAGGGCCCAGACTCGGATAGATGGCGGAGGAGCCTCTTAGTAGGTCAACGGCAGCATCCAAGATCCAGTTAGGTGACTTACTGCAAAGGGGTAGGAGGAACTCTGTATCCAAGGTGAAGGCAATCTCCTAGGAGTTAGGGACTCCAAAATCAAACCCTCTGGGAGTTGGGCTTAGGGCTAGCAACCCCAGTCTATAAAAAGAGAAACGCTATGAAACCTCAAGGAAATAAAAATAACCAGCTGTCAACAAAGGTGCAACTTGGCAAACGAAAATGGAACAATGATTTTAAATTAGCGACATGGAATTTTCTATCTTTCTACAGACCTGGAGCTTTAAATATGCTTCTGGAAAAACGAAGTAATTATAAGATGGACGAGACAGCAATACAAGAAGTGAGATGGTTGGGGTCGGGTATTATTGACAAGAGAAGTTATGCAATCTATTACAGTTGTTGCCAAAAACAACATAAATCATTGATGGGTTTTGTGTTTAAGTTAATTATTGATTTTAAAGCACTGGACCATAGAATATGCTATCTTCGCATCAAAGGATGATTTTTTAACCTTTGCCTTTTTAGCGTTTATGCTCCAGGCAAAGTTTCATCAGTGTAAGAAAAGGACAGTTTCTACAGCCCCTTGAAAAAGCAATTGAAAACACCCCTCAACATGACATAAAGATGGTTCTGGGAGACCTCAATGCTCAGATTGGTAAAGAGAGAGCTTTATACCCCACAATTGGACAGTTTAATGTCCATGATATGACAAATGATAATGGGCTTAGGCTGGTCAGCCTTGCGGCCTCTCAGGGATTAGTAATTGGTAGTAAATTTTTTGCAGGGAAAAATATTCATAAATGTACTTGGAGGTCGCCAGATGAAGAGAAAAGGAACCAAATAGACCATGTGCTGATAAGCACCAGGCACAAATAAAACCTAATGAGTGTAAGAACCTTCAGAGGGGCCAATATTGATTCTGATCATCATCTCGTGGTTGCAAATATCAGGTATATGTTATCAAATATAAGGAAAATACAGGGTTTTAAAAACAAAAGATACAATTTAAATAAGTTAGTTACATCTCTAGAGAGAAACTCATATAGAGATAAATTAACAAACATGTTTATAGATTGTGATAATAGTGATAATGAAAAAACATGGATATTGTACAAAAATGCAATAGCAAAGACAGCTGAGGAGGAGTTAGGTTTTGTAGAATGCCCCCCCAAGAAGTGGAAGGTTTCATGATGAATGCTGTGAAGCAACTTTGAGAGAAAATTAAGCTTATAAGAAAATGCTACACAAGAGAAATGTCAGGGGGGCAGTGGAAGAATACAGGGAGAGGAGAAGGGAGGAAAAGAGGATTCACAGGCAAAGGAAACAGGTTGAAAATATTCAACAGCACAAAGAAAACAAGGAAGCAAGAATTTTTTACAGAAATATTAATACAACCAAGAGAGTTTATAAACCACGGATAGCTATTTGTTCCCAAGAGGATGGTACGGTAGTCTGTGAAAAGGCAGGGATCCTGAACAGATGGGCAGAACATTTTCACGGGTTATTAAACGTAACATAAACATCAACGTAACAGCAGCAATAATAATGATGAACTTCACATTAATCCAAATGAGGAGGTAATAGAACCCTGTGATAGGATGGATGTCGAACTGGCTATAAAAGATTTGAAGAATAACAAATCCCCTGGAGAAGATAACTTACAGCCAGAACTATTCAAATATGGAGGACAGGTAATAGTCAGTAAGATATATACTCCGATCAGCTCGATTTGGGAAGAAGAAGAAATACCGGATCATTGGAAGAAAGAGCTAATATGTCCTATTCATAAAAAGGGGGACCCCTTAATGTGCTCAGATTACCGTGGGATAATGCTTCTTAATATTGCCTATAAAATACTGTCTAGAATAGAATGATAATTCTTTCACACTGGCCGTGTGTAGGCTAAGATGGACACGTGAAGTCAGAATAAAAAATTCAATATGGCATTGAATTTTTCATTCTGACTTCACGTGTCCACTGTCTACAATAATTTATAATAAGTTAGTACCATATGTTGAAAGAGAAATAGGACAATACCAGAGCAGTTTTAGAAGAGGGAAATCCACAGTGGACCAGATTTTCACTTTGAGGCAGGTACTCGAGAAGACAAATGAATTTAACACAAATACTCATCACCTGTTTGTAGACTTCAAGGCTGTTTATGACAGTATAAATAGAGTACAGCTGATTGTGACAATGCTGGCACTTTATATCCCCCTGAAATTAGTTTGGCTGGTACGAATGACACTGGATGGGGTAAACTGCAAGGTGAAAATTCAGACAGAATTAAGCCATGAATTCCATTGTACTTTGTGGTTCCATCAAAGTGATGCCCTGTCCTGCCTCTTGTTTAACGTAGCCTTAGAGAAAGTAGTGAGAAACACCGAACTGCGGAGAAAATATACTATTCACCAAATCTATTCAATTGCTTGGATACACAGATGATAATAGGTAGACCATTTTCTGCAATGCCAGATGCCTTTCTTTCACTGGAGTGCAATGCAAAAAAACAAATGTGATTGGTTATAAATGAGATGAAAACAAAGTACATGACTTCTGATAGAAATTACTCGACTAAGCCTGAAATTAATATGATATGATGTAATAAAGATTTGTACTTGTGATTTTACCACAAACAAGGACGGTCTGAAGGAGGATAGCAAACTGTGTATATTGTGATAAGATGTAATTTATTCTTGCAACTGTATTGTGTAACAAGGTCAGTTGTAAACTGTATCATTATATGTTATTGGCAGTAAAATAAATAATCTATAAACTTTCTACGTATTCAGCTCTAATATCTTGTTAGGTTCTTATATATACTAGTGCTTATGGCTGAAAAACCTAAATTTCTCTAACTATTATATCAATAAGCACTAGCGGAAATGAAATTCATTAATACATAATATAGGAAACTACAAATTTGAAATTGTTAGCCAGTTCACATACCTAGGTTCTATTGCCCAGATGAATAATGATGTCACCCAAGAGATTAAACAGAGAATCAACATGGCCAATAAGTGCTACTTTGGATTGCTGAAACATATGAAGAGTCATTTACTTTCGAGGTCTGTGAAAGTCCTATTATATAAGACACTCATAAGACCAGTTTTGTTGATGCCAGTGAATCATAGACTGTTAGTAAAACAAATGAGTATGTTCTCCAAAGTTTTGAAAGAATAATATTGAGAAGAGTATAAGGGCCCATGTGTTATAATGGCATCTGGAGGAAACAATATAATCATGAACTATATGCTCTTTTTAGGGATGTTGAAATCTGTAAGAACATGAAATTGAATAGATTAAGATGGGTGTGTCATGTAATTCGAAAAGAAGACACTGAAAACCCCAAAAAGGTTATGGTGATACAGCCTGAAGGTAAAAGAAAGGAAGACCAAGACTGCATTGGGCAGATGAGGTGAATAATGATGCCGGAACTCTTGGAATAAGGAACTGGAGAATGGTTGCATTGGACCGTGGCAGATGGAAGACTTTTTTTGAGGAGGCTAATGCTCAGAAATGAGTTGTTGTGCCACTGATGATGATGATGAGAAGAAGGAGGAGAGATGCTGGTATTTTCTTCTCCATCAAATAATCCCAAAATCTTCTAAGTATCCCTCTCTCTGGAAGGCCAAAACAACGTAAGGTTTTGGTACTTTTTATGCAGGTCAACTTTGGTCTCATATAAAGTGACCAACCGTCCCATATTCTACGGGACTGTCCCGTATTTCAAGGTTATGTCCCGTTAAACTTATTACATTGGTCGGGACGCTTATATGTCCCATATTTCAATCGTCCGTCCCGTATTGTCCCGTTTTATTGTATGGATTTCATTTTGCCACCTTATTACACAAGGTAGCAAGCATTGAGATCAGAGGTATTTTAATAATAATAAAATTAGAATGGCACACATTTTGCATCATAGGTATTTAGTGGTATTTTAGAGTTACAACAGATAACGGGAGAGAAATTTGGTGTTACAGTGGTCTTATAGTTGCTCTAATACCAGTTATTGAAAGATTGATCAGAATGCTCCAGCCAGTGAAGTCATATTTCCTTAGCCAAGAAAAATGCCCAGTAGTCATTAAGAATAATTTATTTGAATAAGAGTCAGCCGAATCGTGGCTCTACTTTCAGGCAGAAATTTTCCACAGTGCAACTTTGAAAATTGAATCTCAGAAAATTTCAACGACAGAAGTGGCTGGAGTAATAGGTGACTTGAGAAACAAGCTAATATCCAGGAAGAATGAAACTTTTCTTTCCCTGCATTCTTCAAATTAATAAAGTTTTTAAGCCTACGTGTAGAAAAAAATGTGTCCCGTATTCAGACTTTGAAAAAATGGTCACTTTATCTCATAGTCATTGAAAGGTTGATTCTTTGATGCAACTTTAAAAGCAGTGCAAAATATATTTGCTGCCACCACCTGCTAATTTTCAAATGGTGCAAGCATTTTCCCAAATCTTCTCTTTAGCACAAAGTACCACTTCGGCAGCAGCTTGGTGGGTGGAATTTTCTATATGTTTAAATATGTTTAAATGTTTTTTCTGCAAAGAAACTATCTGTTCTTTTCTTGAAACACCAGAAGGCAACAATGATTAGTTTATGACTAGTTTATGACTTTCAAAATCCAAATATCCTACTTCTTTGCAAATTCTGCAACTAAGCTTTGTTTGAAATGATTAACCAGTCATTTTTCTCACAAAACGCGCTTTTTTTTTTATCCAAAGTCCAACAATCTAGAAGTTCATTGGTCTTAATATCATACACAAGTTCTTTCCTTCTATCTTCACACGTCGGCTCATTGTTCAGGTTTTCAGTTTCACTTATATCATCCACTAACAACATCGAAGTTTCTGACTTTTCACTCGCACAAGAATCATTTGTAAGTTTTAACTTTTTAGTTGCAGGAGAACAGTGCTCATCTTACCTTAACCTCAAACCTAACTTGCAACAAAATGCAGGATACACCTAAAATCACTCACACAACCAACAACCAACAACCAACAGGGAACAAGACAGGGACAATAAATGAATAATCATTTCACAGGCCAGTCACAGACTGAGCTGGCATCATTCATATTGCAATTACCAACATGAAAAAATGAAATAAATCTGAAAATTTGTTTTACATCTGTTAAATAAATTGTTAGCAAATTTTTAAGTTGTCCAACAATGTAAAAAAGCTACTTTGTGGTATGTGTTCCCCAGCATTCCCCCGAAGAAGAGCACAATATATAAATATATATAACATATTGTAAAAACTGTCAATAAAACTAAAGAATCTTCATTTGGTAACTGTTAATATATGGCACATGCTCAGTACAACAAATCCTCAAATAATTACAGTTTATTTACTGGAACGAACATAATTGCTTACATAAAGGCTAAATTAAATAAAACATCAATAACAGCCATGGGAATTTGCATGCTGTCCACATGTTACCAGTCTATAAAAGAAATGGAAAGACTCAGTTCAATGATGCAATGGTCCAACACTAGACCCTGTTGACAAAGGATGTTGGTTTGTTAAGTGGTTGGATATTAGTATTTTTGTTGATATCATAAATTATTATAGGTAGGCTATGGAAGTTTATTTTAGGTTATTTGCTAGTAAGGCCAAGCTGTACAAACATTTTTTTTCTTTACAGGGACATGACACGGTAGCAACATCATTAAGTTTTGCATTACGTGAACTGGCTTCTCATCCTGAAGTACAAGTAAGTACAGTTGTGTACAGTAGGTTGTTTGCAATTTCACTATTTTGTTTCCATAAATGTGCAATTCTAGTGATCTGATTATAAGCGTCAAATATCCAGTATTGGTAGCCTATAACGAAGCTATGTGTCATGTTTAAAAGAATGTGATATATGCCTGCTTTACCTGAAGCGTATTTACATCCATTTCTGAACTGCCCTGACAACAATCATGTGTTCATTTGAGTGCCATCTTAATGAAAGAAAAAAAAGAGTGCGTGGAACGCCACGTGACAGAAGTAAAACTTTATTTAATTTTTTAATTTTTTCAATTTTTTATTATTGGATTTTTTCAATTTTGCATTATTGGACTTTTTAATATTGGGTTTTTGGACTTTTTTCATTTTGGTTTTTGGACTTTTTAATTTTGGATCTGTGAATTTTTAATTTTGGATTTTTTAAATTTTCGATCTTTGAATTGTTTATTTATTTATTTTTTAAATTTTTTATTTTTTTATTTTTAAATTTTTTATTTTATTATTTATTAAATTTTGGATTTTTGGATGTTATAATTTTTAATTTTGTTTTTTAAATTTTGGAAATTTGTATTTTTTAATTTTGGATTTTTAATTTTTTTAATTTTGGATTTTTGGATCTTTGAATTTTTTAATTTTGCATTTTTTAAATTTTGATTCTTTGAATTTTTTATTTTTTGGATTTTTTAATTTTGTATTTTAGTTTTTTCAATTTTGGATTTTGAAATTTTTTCAATTTTGGTATTTTCAATTTTTTAATTTTGAAATTTTGAAATTTATTATTATTAAATTTTGGATTTTTGGATGTTTTAATTTTAATTTTTTTTTTTTTAATTTTTGGAAATTTGTATTTTTTAATTTTGGATTTTTAATTTTGGATTTGCGCGGTAATGAACCTCCGGGTTACATAAATAGATAATATACCTTTAGATTGCTTAGGAATTGTCTATTGCCATTGAGGAAGTAAGGTCTGAAAAATTTCCTTTGATTACTCCTAATCATTGAGTTGATTGTTTTCTGTGCAGTCCGCACCGAAACAAGTCGGTTTTGAGTGTGACTGATTGTGACTAATTTCGTGACGGTTTTAGTGTGACTGATTTTCCCGATTCACCCTCTACCGCCACCAAAGAAGTTTTACTTCAAAAAAATCACAATTTCAATGTAATTGACTTTTGTAATTTACAGTTGGAATTAAAATTCTGCATCTTTTCTCTGCTTTGTTCTAATAATAATAATAATAATAATAATAATAATAATAATAATAATAATAATAATAATAACAATAATAATAATAACTACAATAATAACTACAATAATAACAACAATTATAACAACAAGAACAACAACAAGAACAACAACAATAACAACAACAATAACAACAACAAAAACAACAACAATAACAACAATAATAACAACAATAATAACAATAATAATAACAATAATAATAATAATAATATTATTTATTTGCAGCCAATAGACGTTTTTACAAGTTTCAGGCATTGTCATGTTATCTTACATACTAAATCAGTGTGTTACAATAAACTTAAGTCTAGTATAGGTTACATGATAATTGGAATATTTACAATGTTAAGCCTAGATACAATGCATGTTATAATAATTGAAATATTTACAATGTTAAACCTAGATATAGCACATGCAGGCATTTCTAGGTACAGCTGTCGTTTTATATCTGTGCCTCTCGCCGACCGTTGGAATTTTGTTAGAAGGAGCAGGTTGTCCGTGTATTCCAATACAAAAGACATCCAGTTCCCTTTCTAGTCATTGCTTGCCCGAGCTCAAATCTGCTGCCCGTTGTAAACTTAAGACATGTTTTTGTGCACGCTAGTGGAATCTCTTCTCCTACCAGGAAATAGTCATTTGACAGACCGGCAGAGATATAATACGATGTCTGTACTAAACTTACAATATCTTTAAAACTATTTACTTTTTAACTAGGTATTTTATTTTTACGAACATGGCTGCTTTTATGAATATTTGGATGCGAAAAGTATATAATGTTCGTAGAAATAGTGGTGAAAATGATTATAGGAAACTGTATGTAGGTTTAGTGAAGTAAATGTGGAGTGGCTTGGTAATCACTTCCTAGGTAAATCACGAGAGAAGCGTGGTTTTTCAGATTCTTCCAAGGACCGAATGATAAATATTTCTGAGGCATGTGTCTGACCCAGGATATCTTGGTAATTGAAAAACAATATTGCAAATGTTTAATTTAAATTTCTGTACATAAGGCTGTTTTCTGTTGTGATATCATTTTCACAAGTGTTTAGTGTAATAAAACTATAATAAATAAGTGCAGTATAATTAAATATACAGTAATTGCAAACAGTTAATTAAAGTAACATTACATAATTTGTCAGTTACATGAAATTTTATTCAATGTGGGATTATTTTGTGAGTCTACAAGGTCCAGGAACATCTTCTCACAAGATTTATAAGTTATACAATTTTTTTGTTTCCCATAGCATTCACATCAAACTTCCGTTTAACTTACATTTTCATATTACTTAATTTCTTGAATATTTGTTTGGCACTGTGAACTTCTCCAAATTCCGCTTCATACATTTTCAAAATTTTTCCTACTGAAATTTCTTTTTCTCTTTTCACGGTGGGAAGCTGAGATTTATAGTTTACTTAATAAAATTTTGTTGTCCTTTAACCAGTGCTTTAGTTGGAAAATTTTTTTGGGGGGTACTCATCTTACTTCAAAATTTTCCATATCGCCTCATACTGAATGTAATCCTTCGGTTGACATTTTCTGCATGCAGTTTCTTCTGCTGACCTATTGCCTCCTTGTAGTCATGACCTGACGTATGGAGCAGGATCAAAAATGTCTAGTGGTAGTCCTACACATTTTATGAAAACAAGGTGGCTAGCCAACATGTGATCTAAGGAGAAAGTAACTGTAGAAATGCGCACGAAGGTGAAGATTAGAACGCATATCTGTGGAGAATTTAATAGTGCTTGTCATTTTTGGTATTGAATTAGACATTTAATAAGTATTTTAGGACAATCTCGTTCCTGTACTGCCAGTACGACGTACCGGAGCACATATTTTTCCCGGTATGGTAGAAGGAAAATAATTTTATACCGGTACGCAGTACCGGTGCGTACCGGCCCAACTAAAGCACTGCCTTTAACATCATGAAAATTTTAGTATTACTATCTATTTCCCTTTCATCGCCTGACCCACTACATTCACTATCCATGATTGAATAATCATGTTCCTCTCTTCAGCAAGCTATGAGTACAAGTAAATAAAACCCAATCAACATTGTTAACAATTGCCACCAGTTTCAAAGACGCGACAGAGAAGGAGGGAAAAGAAGCTAGCAAATGCTGGAACTTCCTAGACGAAGCTAGGAAAAGCCTATTATTTTTATTCATATATTGGTCCAGCATTTGCTTTTGCTCCTAGCAATTCCTAGTAAGCTTTTGCTTTTGCTAGAAATCAATTTCTCTTAGCAATTGCTTTGTTTTTATTCATCACCCTCAAAATCTTTGCTAGGTACTAAGGCAGACTTACAATAATTTTAAATTTAGTTATATTGTGCATTCAATAGTCTAGTTCAGGCCTGTCCAACCCGCGGCCCTCGGGCCGCATGTGGCCCGCTCTCTCAGTTTTGTGGCCCGCGGCTACTTCTAATACGAGAACCAATCCCGGTTTGAATTTTTGCACTTTGACGCAGGACGTTGCATATTACCGACTATGGTGGAATATTTGTTCAAGTTTATGATCACGAGAAGCATCCAATCGGCCATGTTCAGAGCGCCAGTATCGCTGCCGCGGAAGGGAAAATTTTTGTTTTTGATTGTTCAGAACCAGCCTGTTTCTAATTTATGTGCTTACGTGAGGTTGTGTACGCTTTTTTATTTGTTCGTGCAAATTGTTAGATAACAGTGTTGTTAGATAGAACGAGCAAACATGAGCAACATTAGCAAGAAAAGAAAAATACAAGAGGAAAATAGAAGTTATAAAGATGCATGGGAATTGAATTACTTCGTCACAAATAATAATGGCAAGTTGCAATGTGTTGTGTGCATGCAAAAATTTCTTCCTGTAAAGAGTACAATGTTAAGATACACCACACTACTTCACATGAAAAACAATTGAAGAAGTATGAGGGGGCTTCAAGAGCTGCAATTTTACAAGATTATATTTTTACACAAATGTCGTCTACGCAGATAGCTGCATTAACTGCTTCTTACAGTGTATCACTGGAACTTGTAAAAGGTAAGAAAGCATTTAGTGATGGAGATATAGTTAAGAAACGTGCAATTGCTGTGGCAAATGCATTTGGTGAAAGCAATTTATCTGCAAAATTTGCACTTGTTCCCCTCTCTCATCAAACAATCTCAAGACGAGTACAGAGTATGGGAGGACAATTAACAAAAAAAATTAGAAGATATGGTTGGAAAATGCAGCTACTTTTCACTATGCTTGCATGACAGTGTCGACCAGACTGACAGCAGTACACCAGTCAACTTTTTATTTTCATACGAATGATCAACAATATTATTTTTCAACACAAGAAGAAATTCTTCAGTTATGTTCTTTACGTGGATAACCAAGGGTGAAGATATATTTAAAGCAGTAAACGAAACGGTGGAAAGGACTGATAGGACTAATTAGGAAAGCTGGGTTGAGTTTCCTCATGTTCCATTGCATAATTCACCAAGAGGCGTTGTGTGGAAAGTCAGTGAAACAAAGCGTTGCAGTGAATATAGTGGATACAGTTTCCAACAAGATACGTGGTGGCAATAAGGCACAACTTCACTGCAGATTCCGGGAATTTTTGGATAAGCTGCAAGCCCAATATAGAGATATATCACTCCACGCAAATGTACGCTGGGTGAGTGCAGGTAATGCACTGAGGAATGAGATTCCAGTATTTTTAAAGGACAGTACCAAAGATAATGAAAATCTTGTTCGACGGGTTGAAGATCCAGACTTTCTTAGGCAGCTTGCTTTCATGAATGACCTGACACAATGCTTGATTGAGTTGAACCTGAGACTTCAGGGCAAAAATCAAAGTGTTTCAGGGTTAGTGGTCATGTTAATGGTTTTAAAATTCCTGAAATCAACTTTATAAAGAAATTATTTAACACACTTTCCATGTTGTCAAGAGCTGTCAGGAGAAATTGAAGATGGTAATTTTTTTAAGTTTTGTGAAAATATTTAAGTTATTATTCAAGAATTCAATAAAGGATTTTCTGACTTTGAAAATATTAAAGGTAAACTGCTGCTTTTTAATGACCCTTTGAATGTGGATATTGAGAATCAGCCATCCATGTATCAACTGGAGCTCTGCGATATTTAGGCTGATCATTTTCTTCAAACCAGGTCTGAAAGAGGACTCAACTTTTTCAAGCTACTTCCATAGGGCAGGTTTCCTCAGCTTAGAGATTTTGGTTTGTAGCTTTCCTCAATGTTTGGAAGCACTTATCTATGTGAGAGTGCTTTCTTCAACACGAAATTCATAAAAAATAAATATAGGGACTGTCTCACTGATGATTCCTTGTTACACCTACTAAGACTGGCAGTTACTAACATAGAAGTGGACATCCATACTTTAGTGAAGCAGTCTGAAAATCCTCAGTGCTCACATTAAGTTATAATTTCGGCCTACTGGTAATGAATCCTATTTCAACAATTTGGTCTGCTGCACTTTACTATTTATGTGAGTGAAACTTTTAGTGTTTGGCCCTCAGCATCAATTGTCGAAATATTTCGGCCCCCAGTACTTCTGAAGTTGGACAGGCCTGGTCTAGTTATAGTAATTCATCTAATTTGTACAGCACCTTTCCTATTAGGTAGTTTTTAAGGGCAGATTTGAATTTATTTTTTTGGAGATTTTTTATGTGTGTTGGATTATTGTTATAAAATGTGATGCCTCTTACATATGGGTCTTTGTTCATTGATTTGTGTTGGTATGCTAGTTGATGGTAGTCCTGGTTTGTTCGAGTATTGTGTGAGTGTACTGTGTTATTTTTTCATGATGGTTTGTATTTTCTGTTACAAGTAGTATTGTCTTATATTATACGTACAGTGAGGTAAGTGTTAGTATGTTGTTATTTCTGAAACTTTCCCTACTCGACTGCATCCTATTTAATTTGAACATTATTCTAATGCATTTTTTTTATAAATTCTGTAGTCTATTCATGTGTATGTTTGTCGCACATCCCCATAGTTCTATGCCATAACTAATCTGTGGAGAAACTGTCCCACAATAAACAATCTTTAGAATATTTTCCTCCATTATGTAGGCCCATGCCAATTGCCTTATTAAATATATACTTTTACTAACCTTGTTACAGATATTATCTATTTGTTCTTCCCAGTTTAAGTAATTATCTACCCTTGTTCCCAGGAATGAATGGGAGAAGGTTTCTTCAATGATATCTTCATCATTGTCGTTTATTTTCAGTTGAAAGATTTCATCCTGGTTTCTTGTTTGTAGCTGGAATTTTAACACTTTATTTTTCTTTACATTATTTATTAATTTTATTTTATTTATTTATTTATTTATTTATTTATTTAACAAAAGGTCCCAACGAGCCAATTGCTCAGATTATTGCTTTCTATAGCATAGGGTGTCTGTTCGTCCTACTTTTCCCGGGACGGTGCCATTTTTTGACTAAATGTCCTTCTGTCCCAAAAGTTTTATTAGGGAAGCTCAAATGTCTCTCTTTTTTGAGATTCTGATTTGCCAGTGTATTTCACATTATTTTAATGAAAGTCCCAACGGCAGAGGACTTCTCATTACCAAAATACACTTTAGTGGGGTCTCGTGTCCAGAATTTTATGAAAGAGTATTAGAAGAAAATTCACTTGATCAGATACATAAAAGTTAGAAGTATAAGGGCAATGAGGCATCTACTTCTGCGGAATAAGTTATCTACACCTGTCTGTAGAAGAAGTCATAAAATAATCTGGGATAATATGCAAGCATGAGACAAAGGTAAATTTTAAATGTTTTCTAAATATCGTGGATTAAATTGTTGTTCCCCTTTTTCTTAATTGTCCCAGCTAGTTCGATCCTTTAATTCCTTGGCCACAAATATCAGGAACAGTCTCCAGTTGAGCTCCAAATAGCTTTAAATATAAAAAATATTCTCAATAAACAGAACTGAACTATTGCAATTAAGATTTCTAAAATATTCAATCAACCTTACTCTTTCATGTACTGTATTGTGTAGAATATCATATTCCTTTAATGCAGCGTTTCTCAACCTATGATCCGCGGACCACTGGTGGTCCGCGAAGATGGTGAAGATGGTCCACAGACATAATTAAAAAATATCATAAAGCAAGTGGAAAGTAAAGAAGTAAAAATTTTCACATATTTCGTTATAATAACCTATAATTAATACCCCAGATATTAGGAATATAGGCCTTCTTTTAAAATTGGGATGTAAAATTAGGGGTCCGCAAATTTTTTTAGACATTTTAGAGGTCCTCGGGTTCAAAAAGGTTGAGAAACGCTGATTTAATGTATTCACAAAGTTTGGTACTGGTATTAATAGTAGTTCAATGTTTACAATGAAAATTCCACTCATATACCGTGTGTTTGGTGTTGACCAATAACATTTAGCAATTCCTCGGATATAAACCAATCACAATTTTTTATCTTATAAAATGCTTGCTATTAATATGCGGAAGGGATTTTACCTGATAAAATCATCAACTCGTTACTGGACACATAAGCATCAATGTGCTGTGTTTAATACGTCACATGTTGCCATTACATCCTAAACTGTGTAATTGTTTTTATTAGAAATCTGATGATTACTTCAGTCTATGCAATCAAGAGGGTTAACAGGAGATTTTTCTTCCATATGCCACTTAAAAATATTTTATGTGTCTTGTGACATTCCTTTGGAGAAGAGGATTGGGTCTGGAAACTCAACAAGCGTTTCTCATGATATCTTTTAAATAATGAGAAATTTGAGTGTTAAGTCATATGTGACTTTGTTTTCAGGAGAAAATTGTTCAAGAACAAGAGGAAATTTTTCATGGATCCTACCGAACTCCCACTACTAAGGATTTAAGTGAAATGAAATATTTGGAAATGGTAATCAAGGAGTGTCTCAGGTTGCATCCTGCTGCACCGCTAATTGGGAGGTACACGAGCGAGGACATGGAGATAGGTAAATAATACTTTATAGATTAATGAAAAACATGTTCTTATATTATGCAATAATGCTGTTTTTACTATCCAAATCTTGGAAAGAGCAAAAAACTAGGTCTAGCTACATGAAAACTGTATGACGATTGGAGGTTTCAGTACCTATACTAATTTTGTTACACTTATCTTCTGAGAGAAAGAAGACAGAGGAACAGGTGGTGAGCACATTGCCTCACAAACCTCCCTCTGGAAACTAAGGTAATACTTAAACTTATTTACTGGCTATCCAGGTTGGGCCGCATCGTGTTTTAGTGTCTAACGTTTTGGACATCCTATCGTGTCCTCCTTCAGAGAAAGATTCATATTAAAAAGAAGTGCCTGTGAAGAATAAACAGTCGCAGTTGTCATGACGTCAGTGGGCCATCTCCGAAGAAGGATACGATAGGATGTCTGAAACGTCAGACACAAAAAACACGATTCGGCCCAACCCGGATAGCCAGTACAATCAGTTCATGTATGACACTGGCCGTGGAAGCCTATGAACTAATTTAAGGTAATACTTGGATACAAAAGTGATAAGGAATTTTGTTCAGAGGCTCTAATTTAGGCTTGGAGTTCTTTTATGTACTGTAAATCTATGACACACTCCCACAACTTACAGCCCCTCCCAAAGGTGTCCATGCCAAGGATTTTTACAACTGGAAAAACCCATCGACCGTGGCTAAGTTTGATCCATGACCTCCAGGTCTACCTAGGCGAGCATGCTATCTCTACACCCCTACAGCGAACACATGAAAACCATATGAGCTAAACTTATGTTAATTTAGAACAATGTGTCATTAAATTTATAATAATAAAAATGAGTGTTTGTCTTTCTGTCTGTCTGTCTGTCTGTGCACAATGCCCAGCGAAATCTACTGAAAGCAGAGATCTAGA
The DNA here is from genome assembly GCA_964059195.1 of Ectobius pallidus. Classification (NCBI taxonomy): domain Eukaryota; kingdom Metazoa; phylum Arthropoda; class Insecta; order Blattodea; family Ectobiidae; genus Ectobius; species Ectobius pallidus. Next base: position 92,542,184 of record CAXKWD010000002.1, read on the forward strand.
ATTTTAAAGGTAGATGGACTGAAGGGTGTGAGAATGCACCTCAAAGCCGGATTTTTTATTTTCGCTTTCATTCACGAGTTATGAGTGAAAAATTGGCAGAAAACGTGATTCTTTTCGCTATCCAAGCATAAGTTTTAAATAATACATTTCATTTGTCATATCAGTTGCAGGTGGCTTTGCCATTTTTTGTCATAATTTGGAAACAAAAGAATTGAGCTTTTTGTAAGGCCACCCTGGTCAATTCATTTGTGGCCTGCAGACACCTGAAATTTTCAACATAGATGGAAGAGGGATAATGAATAAAGGCCTAAATGGTCAAACGATCGATTTGGACAGAACTCAAAATATGCAGGGGTTTTCTGGGCCAGACAACTTGAATCTGAGGTTGCTTTTCCCAGGCGGTGCTTTCTAATCGTGAAATTCATTTCAAAACTGGATTTTTAGCTGTTCCATTAATTATTAATTGTTTAGTTTAGGCCTATGAATGTTTTGCATGCAAGTGTTAATAAATATAATGCTTTAATTATTTTGCTCTTAATTTTTAATCTTGCAATTAATTATAATAATAATAGTTTATTAGTTAAGACCGTAAGGTCTTTTCTTCCACTTCACCAGGGACTAATAGTAACTTACATTTAGTAACTTATAGTGGGCGAAGCAGCAGGCACCTGTTAGTATGAAATATCTGTGACTTCCCAACAAGTGTAAACAATTTGTACACAAAGACATGGGTTATGAGATAGGGAAGTATTGCATCAGTGTGATTTAAGATGCTGGTGGAACCATTACTTAACTGATTACAATGCTGTCAATGAATAATAATTCAATTACCATTACCAGCTTGTAAGTTTGCAAATGGCGATTTTGAATTTGCTAAAAGCAAATATTATTGTGATAGTGAAATAATGTCAGAGGTGGGGGCAAAATGAATGAATGAATTAATTAATTCAGAAGTGAAAGCTTTCCCTCTATAAGAATTATTTTGTTATAAGTTTATAGGAATGCAATAATTTACCGTAAGTTTCTTTGCAATTATTTTAAAGCAAAACTGACTTCGCTTGTTAATATAAGTTAATAAGAATGTGACAATATTAACATTATTAATTTTGTAAAGTACCGGTAGTTTAGTTAATAAGGATTCGTATCAATGTGGATGAAAACTTTACTTACCACATTCTTTGTTTAAATATAATTCTTTATGTATGCCTACTGCTTGTGTTATAACGCATGTATAAAAGAAATTCATTTTTTTTTGTTCAACAAAAAATCTTGCCTATATATAACAAGAATCTGTAGAACAAATCCAACATAACTATGAAAAAGGAACGAAAACGATGGTAAGAACTAATAAAGGAAATTTATATATACAGTGCTTGTTCAATGCGGAGAGTGGGTAGCCACAGAGGACAAGAACATAATGAACACTAAATTTTTATCAGTCCTTCTTCAAACCAAGCCAATGCGAACAGAAAAAAGAAATAGTAGGCCTAAATCCCAGTAGGTAGAGATTTTATTTCTTATCCTGACAAAAATCAAACTTGCGAAATCGCATAAGAGGCATGAGAACTACCACTGCTAAGTTACCAAACAAGAACAGCTTTATAAATATGCTGCTGCATTTAAAATCCGAAATAGCTTCATTTAGCAGACTTTAATTCATATAAATTCTTTACACACGAGAATTATTGTATAATTTTGGAATTTTAAAAAAATTCTGTCTGTGAGCAATTTAGCGATGCATGTAATGGGCTTGTAAGCAAGTAACAAGTAATGACAATTTGGACGTCTTCCTTGTCATCCCATCTTGCCAGAAAAATTGATTTTTGCACATAAGTTACCGTACAGCAAACTGGAATATGAAAAAAATTGGAAGTCATCTGCACTACCTAGCCAGGTAATTTTTTCCTTTCCTTGTGTTGAAAATCCCAGACATATACATCATGATGCTATATTATGGTTATGTATTCATAAATATACTACTTTACAGGAGGATACACTGTACCAGCTGGAACAATAGTAGGAATACCTATATACGTAACACACAGAGATCCAGAACAATTTCCAAATCCAAATACTTTCAACCCGGAAAACTTTTTACCTGTGAAGATAGCTGCTAGACATCCAATGGCTTACATCCCTTTCAGCGCTGGACCCAGAAACTGTGTCGGCCAAAAGTATGGCATTATGGAAATGAAAGTGATGATGTCATATATATTGCGAAATTATGTGGTGGAATTGGCTGGACCAAATCCTATTCTAGAACTAAACGTTATAATGAATTCTATAAATGGAGTTCAGTTGAAAATAAAGAGACGCACTTCTTAGAATCCTATCATTTGGAGACTGGTTATTTGTTATTATAATTAAAGGCTAGTTTACACGACGAAATTAAGTTTCGTAACTGAGTTTCGCAACTGTTTTTTTACTTGAATGCGCAAGCGCTAGATGTACTGGCGACAATGAGTTACGACACTACGCAGTTTCGGCTGATTCCAACTTTTCACGAAACTATAATAGTAATTTTGAGATTATACGCTTATTTAGCTTGTTCGCAATTCGTAAAATGAAATGGGGAAGTGAGGAAATTGTGAAATACCTGTATTCATACGTGTTTCAAACGTTTATATGGGATTTTAACAACTTGAACTTCAGAAATAACATGGAATGTGCGGTTGCATTGGAAAGAAAATGTGTGTAATTATATTCACGAAATCACTTTCATGAAAGTGGTTACGAAACCTAGTGTCATCATGTAAACTAGCCTTCACTTACATGAAATATGTATTATTTACCGGTATTAGGTATTTCTGCTTTACCCATGTGAAATTCCAGTCTTCTACTCCTGCTATCTTCTGCTGCATCTTTTATCTCTCCATACCTACTTTTCTTTCTGATGTAATTTTGGTATCTCAAATCGTCTACTAAGTATTCTTCTTCCTTTTATTTTTTCTTCAACGGCATCTACCAGAATTCCTCTTCTCATGATGTGTCTTTTTCTTACAACTTCCAAGATACAACTCTTCTCATCCATCTTTGAAAACTTCTTCAATCATTATTCCATCTGTCCACCAAATCTTCTCCATTTTCCTCAAACACAACATCTCAAAGCTCTCTAAATATTCTCTTTCTATTTACCTCAGGGTTATTATTTTAGTTCCCTATAAAGCAACTTTCTATATGTAGCATTTCATAAACTTCTTTTTTAGCTGCATATCTAGTTTTCCTCAGTGGCATTAAACTCCACACTCCAAAACAAACTAATACCGGTATGTTTTAACTCCTAACCATTCTCCTCCCTCCACTTTTGCTCATGTTTAACATGATTTGGAGAAATGTACAGTTTTTACTTCCGAGTCCACAGTGATCTCATACACCAAAGCAGTCATCCATTGCAGCTTCTTTTAACGTGTCTTACTATTTCTTTTCTTCAGAGCACAGTTTAGTGAATTTTTTCACAAACACTAAGGGCTTTTTCAGAGTATTCATTCCAGTTACTCTATACCACAGACATTTTGGCTCATAACAAAGCATTTTGGGAAACAAAATATCTGTGAGTGGAATGCACATAAGAAAGTATTATAAGAACCAAAATATCTGTGGAGTGGAGTGGCATGGCAGCGATAATATGAAAGAGCCCTTACTCAGAAAAGTTCAACATCAAAAGGCTACATAGTACTGAAATATGAAAAAGATATTGGTAACAATTACACTAAATAAATATGTTACACGTTTTGTTGTCAGAAATTATATTTGCTGGTTTCAGAGTGATAAAAGTAAAATTCTCTCAGAAATGCTATGCACATAAGCATGCTTATGTTGACTATATTCGCGGTAGTACAGAGTGTTTGTTTTATGTACGGGTCTGTTGTCATTCTCTTTGGAATGTTGTACTCTGTGCATTTGTGCCTATATTTTTAATTCTGATTGTATTTTGTCCTAATATATTGCTACAGTTTAAGACAACTGGAAATTTTAAAGCTTTTTTCAAATTCCTGGCCTAGTATATCTTTGAGTTTTGGAGTCACACACTTGGAGCTCAGGATGAGTTTTAACACATTCACTACTTTTCAAAGCAACACAGTATGGTTCACTCAAATCGGATAATTAGTCTGTGACATATATTGCGTTTTTGGTCACATGTCAAATCCGAAAGTAAAAAAATTCCTGTGCACAATTTGCAACAAGCAACCACCACGAATGCTTTAGATATTCTTTAAGATGTGACCAAGATGGTGGTCCTGTGTGTATATGGAGCTGAGTTATTGAAGTTTAAAATTATATCTACAGAAACTGTATAATATGTTTTGCCGTTTGGGAGCAATGCTCTCCCCACACCCAGCTTCGATATTAAAGATGTTTTTCACATCGAATGGGTTTGTGGATAACAACATGGTAAGCCATTTTAGAAGGTATCTTTTGAATATCTGTAATCAAGATCTATCGATGTGCTAAATTTGAGGATAGATTGTGATATGAAAACCCGTACCTATCCTTGCCAGTTTCTATGCTTATTCCACAGCCTGGCAATCTGGGTCTCGGTGGTGAAGCCTAGCCTTGCGCTCAGCCAACATCTTGGCTCACTATAAGACACCCATTAAACTACACATAATTTAATAAGAAACCGTTACGAGAGCTTAGATTAAAGTACCCTGCTAAGTATACTTTGTATACTTTGTATACTTAGCAATAATACTTACCATACAACACATTAATTTGAAGGATGAAAAATTATAATAATGAATATTTTTAAATTGCCATACAAAACAGCAGATAGTTATTTAAAAAAATGAAATAGTCCATTGAGTACGGTACAAAGAAATTAACAAAATACGACTGGTTTAGGAAAAAAATTGTATATTATGACAGTTATTTACTCCATGGGCCACTCAAGCATTTTAATGATTACCATCTGTGTGTTACATTTATTTTAAACGGAATGTTTCATATCCTTCCTAATAAACAATATTTCTGCCTAGAAAATTGCATTTCAGATTGATATACAGTAAGTCTACCAAAAATAAAATTATATTCATCTCTACGAGCCAACTAAACATTACAGTGAACAATGAAATACATTTTAAGTTTTTGATAAGAAGTTTCATCTTCTCTTTGACAAACAGTATTTAGACATAGAAAAGCCTTTCTCTATTGACATTAATTAGAAATGAATTTGGGGGGATTCTTGTGGCCATGGCCGCTAAGAGATATAATAATACTGGTTTGGCTGGAACATGAAGCAAGGCAACATTATTATTACAGAATATGTTAATATTCTTACTGTTATTATATGAAGTGATCCTTGGATGAAATCACAATTTGTGACAGTCGCAGCAAGAACTGCTTGTAAACTAGATATACTGTAGGTGTTCAGAATTCTGACATACCTGGGTGTTTTTTTTAAGTGCTTTTTCACCTTATGCGAAGAAAAAGGGAGCTAATATTCAGTTGATTGTGTATTCAGTTGCCAGTATTCAATTCTGTTCACCATCCATCTTGCATTCTCCCATGCATCATCATTTTCATAGAACCATATAATTATTATTTTAATTTTTCCCCTGTAGTAACAAAATTATTTGTTACAAAAGTCAAGTGTTGTTATTTTTGTACAATGTAGATGTAACACTGCTGTTCTTAAGTGATATGAGAATTCTAGCTGTACAAAAATATTGAACGTAAGTGTGTAACAACGTCATTTGTCAACATGCCATCAAGAAAATCACTTCCTTTACAATCACATAAACAACCTGTCTCTGAAATAGCACAGTAAGGTTTGACAGTTAAATTATTATTAACAGATGTAATATCAATTCAGGTACTCAAAGGAAGTCATAAACAATTCATTGTCTGCACCAGACTATTAAATTCCCATAACTCGAGGATTGTCACTGCACCAAAGAAATTTCTTGGTGTTGGAAACCAATCAATCTGGAAACTAGTCAATTGCTGGTCTGGTAAATTAAGAGTTTCCTAGAGATATGACTTTGGAAGTGACTCTGACAATGTACAGTACAAATCTACAAGTAATTATCAGAATGTCAGTTTTCCAAATTGCCAATTATCCAGATCAATTTTTGGAAAATTTCTAAATTAATTGCTCAATATTATAATTGTTTATTATCCAAAAGTTTAGCTTTATTTTACCCTAGGATATATTAAGGATATAGTTATTTACAAACACAAACTATAACACATCTCTAAATACTAAAGCATAATATGTGGATATTAATTATAGTGCATGAAATGGCTAATTTTTTTTTTTTTAGAGTACAGTAGTAGCCCAACATACATAACATTTTGTTCTGTATTGCAGTATGAATTTCTTCCTTCCATTATAGCCATACTTAAACCACTTGCATGGTCTAGTGTTTAGCGTTGCTGACTATGGATCCAGAGATCTGGGTTCAATCCCCAGTACCTCCTTGGATTTTTTGAGGTAGGGAGGTCTGAAATGTGTTACACCCAGCATTGTGACACAAACTGAGGAGTTACTTGATAAAGAAGTAGTGACTCTGGTTCAGTAAGCCATTGATAACAGCTGTGGGAATCGGCATACTAACCACATGCCTCCCAACCCTGCCATCTGCCTACGATAGATGACACAGCTGTTGAATGGCAGGCCTAGTCCCTCAAAGGAATGTAGCATCATGGAGTTTAGTTTAATTTAGCTCTACTTAAGTATATGTACAGTACTAAACAACATGTACTCATAGGTATGCACTTGGGGGGGGGGGGGGTGCCAGGACACTTTCTAAAGAGTACTGATAAATAAACATCAAATACTTTTAAAAATGTGTCATGCCATGACCATGTGAACGGGCCGTTATTGTAATACATCCTTGTTACGTTACAACATGTGAATGCGCAGCCTCAGGTATAATCTCATATTTGTATTTTCACCCTGTTATCAATGGGAGCATGAAAGAACACTGTGAGATTAATTCCAGTGGCTCAAGAATGTTGATAGACCTCATTGTTCCATCAGTGCTGAAAGTAATAAAATCTCTTGTTGTCATTCCCATTACTAGTTATTTATTTATTAAATTTCCAAATACAAGAGCCCTATTTTACCTAGGTATGATAGGGCTATAGTTTCAGAATAAGTATGTTATAATTATGACATGCAGAAAATTTTAAAATGTGGCAGTAAACAATAAACAAAAGTGAACATAAACACAAAACATTACAAAGTTACATTAAAAAAAAATGTTAATAGAAATTGATGTGAGAATTGATCACAGTGTTTTAAAAACTTTGTTGACAAATATTTTAAATTCTGTGAAACAGCATTGGTTTTTTAAGAAGTCAATCATTGGATACCGGTAACTTAAAACCTCATTACACTTGGTTAAATGTTTCTTTAGCATGTGGTGCTTGTAACCATGAAATGGGCAGTCTAGAACAAGATGTTTGACAGTTTGTTCATCATGTCCACATGGACAAAAATATCCATCAAGGGTATGTGAAATCTTTAAATTTACCATGTCCCATCATAAATTTAGTTAAACGAATGATGGTTCGAAATATTTCATCAGTTGATCTTGTGAAAGAGCATTTTCAAAGTTAACACATCACAAAACACACTCAGGAGCTCAATGCGACAACAGCGACTTAATTCCCTCATGATGCTGTGTATTGTACAGGAAGTAGCTGCCTTTGTACATGTCAAGTCATGAGTGTCAAATGAGAGACATCTAGCTATGTATGCGTAGATGTAGAAATTTTATATTGTATTTTTTATTCCAAAACATTGCTCCTGCACATAATGCTCCTAAGGAGGAAGAACCACAGAATCAACCTGTGATGCAACACTTGTTGCGGCACATTCAGAATACACAGGTTGCTCCATAAATTCTAGTATCTATGGCTTCCCAAACTTTTTTGGTATGCTGGAATATAAATTCATTTCGCTTTTAAGAAATGTTTTTCCTAATGTTTTTACGAAAAGTTGAAAATGAATAATTATTTCCTACAATAAATGAAAATATAAATGGTGGGAACTTTGAATTAAGCTGACAGTAAGAATATATGGTTTTTAGTAGGCTAATTCATAATAATGTTAATGATTATATTATGAAATTTGCATATATAGCCTAGATCATAATAATTAGCATAATAATTAGGAAGAAAATAATAAACTTTGGTTGCATTAACAGTAGAGGTGAAATCCCAGATGTAAGTCAGTATGAAGACCTCAAACTAATTCGAAGTTTACGGTGCTAAGCAGAATTACTAGCTGTGTTCCTTGTACCTCCCAAAAGTTAAAGTTTCAATATTAGATTCTAAGTTAGTGACAGGTAGTGCTGGGTTAGTGACATATAGCGCTAGATTAGTGGCAGTTAGCTTTCACGATTCGTTGTGTGGCATATTGTACACCTCAAGTGATTTTCCTTATGATGGTTATTTGTTTGGAGGTTTAAGTCGCGATGTGATGTCACACCTGTAGAGCAGTGATGTCTAATCAATGTGTCTTGTCAGTGTAACTATAAATAAAGTGGAAAAATCACCAATTTTCGCCAGTTCTTCCTATGAAAGATAGTATTATCATGAACAATGCACCAACTTTTGAAAAACATGAGTGGGCTCAAAGATTTTAAAATTTTCATACTTCCATCCCTATTAAGGTTTATGAAGTGGTCTTGTAATGTAATATTGATGTAATTACAGTTAAATATAGAATTGTGCAAGAAACAATTTCAGTGTTTATAAAAACAATCACATTTTGTAATTCAACCGCCAAGAAAGTGGTGTGTAGCCTGGTTAACAAGTTCTTTAAAAAGTTTATAATATTGTATACACTTATTTTTTTTAATTTTCGGTTTTAGGCAACTTCTAAAATAAAATGATGTAGCACGGAGTGTTGCAAAATGTATTTCTCCTGATTGGAGTTCTCCAAATGAATCCATCACAAGCAACATATCATCTTTGTCAGTAAAACTGCATTGACAGAGTAAGATGTAAAACTTTAATGAATTCGACTATTTCAAACTATAGTGAGTGATTTCGAACAAGAGGAGATCGTACTATATAAGTCAACAATAGTCCGATTGCCGCTTTACAGTGATTCAACAAAGAAACACAATTTTTAGTAATAGCAACAAATAATAAATTATAATAATACACGACAAATTATTGGGTGGGCTAGAGCCCCATGGGCCCATATAAGATGGTGCCACTGATCGTGAAGAGATCTCTCCCAAGAATGAAATATGTATGTTTTTAGCTATTTCATGAAGACAGTTTCGTTATGAAGTGTGGCTTACCCCATGGCATTTTTAGTATTAGTATTAGTATTAGCCCATAATGTCCCCGAGGGGCACGGGCCTCTCTCCTGGGAGAGGTGGCTTGTGTTCGCAATCCCGGTTAGCCATTCCGGGAAGGATCTTCCTATTATTACTTATGCCTATAGTCTATCATTTATGGTCCGATATGTAGTCTATCATTTTTTTTGTCCTATATATAATTCTAGCACTATACACTGTGGGTTTAGGTCTTCGCTTTTCGGTCGTGCACTGCTTTCCTGCTCCTTGCTATTTACTGTCTTCATCCTGTGTTGTTGTTTTGGATTGCTGTCTTGACTAGAAGTTGCCATTTTCCTCTGTCTTTAGCTGTGGTGGTCCATCTGTTGCCGAAAGTTGCCCTTAGTTCATCCGACCACCGTGTTCTCTGTCTTCCTACTTTCCGTCTTCCCATCCTTGGTTCCCATGAAGTTATTCTGTGAGTCCAGCGAGCAGGATCTTGTCTCATTATGTGTCCGGCCCATCTCCATTTTAGGTACCTGCTGTCGTTTCCTGCATCTGTTATTTGTGTTCTTCGTCGTATTACGTCGTTCCTTATTCTATCTCTCCATGTGATGCCCAGCATTTTCCTTTCCATTCTATTTTGGCGCGTTTGGATTGATTTTCTATCTTTTTTAGTTGTGCTCCAAGTTTGTGAGCCATATTTCAGCGCGGGTAGTATGCAGGTGTTCATAATGTGTCTTTTAATGTTTATATTGAAAGATTTTTCTAACAGTATGAATCTCAGCGCCCAGAACTTTGACCATGCTGTAGATATTCTTCTTGTAATTTCCTTGGGCATGCTTTTCTGGAAGGAGATTGTTTGTCCCAGATCAGAGGTGTACAAATCTCGATTTTAGCTTGCCCAAACCCGCTTGAACGCCAGGCAAGCAAGTTGCCAGCGTCATAGCTAGGAAGCAGGCAGGTTTCTTTAAGCCTGATGGGTCAGGTCAAACCCAGCCTAGGCAAGTCAGAATAAGCTTGCGACATTCCTATCAGCTAAACAACTGCAGTTGCTGAGTGTAGGTAATACTTTCTTGCTTTTCTACATGCTGGTAGAAGAAATTCACCATGCAGATAAATAAAAGGTGGATAAAGTATTAAAAATCGTTTTAGCGTCTTAACACAATTATTATTTTTATTATTAGGTAGATTTCGAAGAAAAATCTACCTAATGACTTTCAAAAAATTCATTCATATCGTTACGTTTCATGCCTCCCTAAGTACGAAACCACCGCCTGTTAAAAAAATTGTGATATTTATATTTATATACAGTATATGTGTATATATATATATATATATTTATATATATATGCATATATATCTTTACACGCTAGCGGCTGTAATTTTCAAGATATTTTATTATGTTATTTCTAGGCCCAATAGTTCAGAAAAGTTCGTTAATGAGCAAAATTGGCCTAAGGGGGTGGTCGGGGGAGGGAGTTGAAATTTTAAAACGTTTATATCTCGGGCCCTATGAAGTGTAGAGGGAAACTTTGATTGAATAAATTAGAGTACTCCTTATGGAGTTCACAGTGACACCAACGATTCGGGGGTTTTGGGAGTACGAGTGGGGGTGGGGGGATGGGGATGGAAATTCGACATTTTCGAAACTACGTCTTGTGGGGTATCGTTGAAAAGCTCTTGATGAGTACTCTACAAATCAATAACTAGTTTCTTGATAGTTCTCATATAAGGCGAGATTTGAATGTTTTAAAAAGTTCTCTTTCCTCTTTTTTGCAGTTATTATTGCGGGTTTGTCATGCCAAGGCTAAAGAAGAAGAGTGCTACGCAGCGACAGTAAATTAAAACAAAAACACTTCGAAATCTACCTCAGCTTGTAGGCTTGCCTAAAGGGATTTTTGTTATTGTTATTAATGATTTTATGATGTTTTCTCGAAAATGTTTGAAAATTTTTCCCATGCCGGACTAGTACTTTTGTTCATTGATAATTAATTCAAACTGTCCACATTTTAGTTTCTCCTCGGCTTCCTTCAGGGTAAAATTCTCTAAATACATCTGAAGTTCCTCAACTACGTAACTGCACGACTTACCAGTGCACTGCTATACCCAGTTTCATATTCTTTCCGCCAGGCCTTGCAGTTTCCTTAGGTCCTGAGCAACCCACCAAGTTATGAAGAGCTTATGACTCATAGCGACAGTATTTCTTATCATCGTTGTAATCTGGCTTGCTTTCAAGTCAAGCAAGTTAAAAGCTGTGACTGGTTGCAGAATTTCAAAGGGGCAGGCAAGCTAAAATCAGAATATGTACACCTCTATTCTAAAGCGAATATTATTAGCAATCTCTTGTAGCTTTATAGTATAGGGCCCGGGTGTAATAGTGTCGGATGTGTTGCTACTCCAAGATTAAGGAAGTTACTCGCTGAAATTTGGCCGTGTTAATATTAATCTCGATTAACCTAGTTACTCGCGTATAACTTTGTGGTGAAACGATTTGAACGGTTACTCGAGATTAAGTCCGTACTTACTCTCGTGTAAAACGTTACTCTAGTTTGGTGAAACTGGGCCTATCCCAGATAAACTATCTCTTGTACGTATTCCAATGTTTCGGGTTGCGTAATTGAGATGGCTTTCTCTTCGCCGTTTGTCATTAATTTGGTCTTTTTTGCATTCATTTGTAGTCCTACTTTGTTACTTAGCTCGTTCACTTCTGCCATGAAGGCCTGCAATTCTTCTGCTGTGTTTACCAAAGTACAAATAAAACTATATCTAAGCATAACCGTATTTATAATTTATTACACATTTGTAATTCATTAGACTGTGTAATAGGCTACACCAGCGGTTCCCAAACATTTTTGTCCTGGGACCCTCTTTCATCTATAAATTTTTTTTCGCGACCCACTACTACATAACGGTAACCAATATAGGCTATATAAATATTTTTTCGTGACCCTCTATTACATAACGATAACCAGTATAGGCTTTATAAAATACAGCACCTGTTTTTCGTATGCCTTTCAATAGTTTTATTGTGTTCAAATGCCCTGCTGAGAAAACACAGTTGAAATAAAAATGGTTAAGGTTATTTCAATAAAGAACATTGTCCAACTAGTACATTTAATTTTTAAAAATTAATGAGATTTGTGAAACTGTTGTTTTTTATTTACAAATTAAATTAAATTAAACACTCTTTCCTTATATTGAAAACACGTTTAATTTTTCTCGCCCTTTTCGCGACCCACCGAAATTGCTCCCGCGACCCACCAGTGGGTCGCGACCCATAGTTAGGGAACCACTGGGCTACACAATGGAGTAGTACGGGATTTGACCGAAAAATAATTTTATTTCTTGCTAAGAATCTTTTACATAATAAGAGGAAGTGTTTTTCTGTCTGTATGTTTGTGTGCTTTGCCCAGCACGCAGAGATCTGAAATGCTTAACGTAGATGGACCGAATGCACATCGCTTTCATTCACGAGTTATGACGAAAAAATGACAGGAAAAGTAATTTTTTTGCGTTATCAAAGCACCAGTTTTCGCTAATTCATTTCAAATGTAAAATTAATTGCATATGACCTTGCTCTGCTGCCATAACAACTGGGGAAGAAGGTTTTTTTTTTCAATATAACGTTTAAAATTGTTGGTTGCTTTGATTTTGACACGGCACCCAAATACCTGAAATTTTTACAAGGTAGATGGAAAGGGATCTTGAATGTAGGCCTAAATGGGGACGGTTATGTCAAAACTCACACTATGTTTGGTTTTTTGAGCCAGGGAACACAAATCTGAGGTTATCTTTCCTAGACAGCCACAGCTGATGAGGTTAAGCTTCTGAAATATACGAAGACTTGGCTAGCAAAACCAACATATTTCTACTAATTCCAATAGAACGCAAACATTCTGTCTACAAATGAATGGAAGCACTATGGATTCCATAGTATGGGGTGTTTATTATTAGACATCTAAAACCAGCTCCTCAAGAAGAGTGTATCGTTGAATCAAAACAGCAAAGTCTGAAAACCAATGGTTTATAGAAATTTTTGTATTGAAGCATGATCGATTAAATAGATTTCGTATCTTAAAATGCCTTTCTTTTAGCGATAAACTCTTTTTATTACCAAACTATAAGTTCTTTCTAATTGCGTCACCTGGAGGTCACCGAAACATTAATTTTAGAAATTAATTTATTTTATTCGTAAATGACTCAATTAATAATTTTCGTGCAATCTATTAACACAATCAAAACATGTTTTTTCCCCCACTAAAAACCCTCTGAAACTCAAGGATAGGGCCTACTACAGCACTGGTTAGAGGACTGATGTTTGACCGAGATTATCAGATGGTAAAGGCGGTATTCCTTTGTAATGCTACTGCACTCGTTACGAGCATACAAAATACAAACATATTACTATAGAACAGGGCTTTCCAGCTTCCAGAGGTGCGAAGACCTACCAACTTGATTGGCGGGCCGCTCAATTTTTGGGGGATAAAATGAGACGAATTTTAAACAATGGGGTGAAAATAAAGTATAACTTATAATAAGAAGTTAACTACTATTACTTTTAAGACTTTGGGTTGAAGTAGACTTGAAATCCGATCTATGATGATCTACCAGAATTTCGCATACAAATTCTGAATTTCGTGCTTTAACTTAACCTGGATTTTGGAAATTAGGCAGTAAACATAATGGAATCATAAATTGTAATAAGATAGGCCTACTTACAATTTATTTTACTAAAACTGAACCCTTATTGATGGATTTACAAAAATAAATAAATAAATAAAGAAGGAAACGAATGCAGCATACAAATAAAAGTCTCATAGCTTGTTTTCAGTGTTCAATGTGAAAATTGAGATCGATTTGCTGCATTTACTAGAACTGCAGTTTCTGTTTCTGAAGGTGAAGGTTTAAGTATTAAAGAATATATCAGTTGGCTTAGTAATGAACTTAATTGTGAGAAAAAACTTTAATATGTGTATATAGCTTGTCTCATAGCTTATTTTCAGTGTCCAATGTGAAAATTGAGACCAATTTGCTGCATTTACTAGAACTGCAATTTCTGTTTCTGTCGGTGAAGGTTTAAGTAGTAAAGAGTCTGTCAGTTGGCTTAGTAATGAACTTAATTGTGAGAAAAAACTTTAATATGTGTATGTACTAACAAACATCGATATCATTTTCGCCCAAACTACAAAGGTTTCAACATTTTTCACTTGAAAGTTATCATCTCCGGACCCTATTCCTGAAGGAAAGTGCATTAAACTATTATAATTATTTTCCATTCTCTAATCTTATCTTGCCCGAGGAAGAGTATTAAACTTATTTTTCAAACTGACTTCGCGGACCGAAAGAAAAGGCCTGGTGGGCCACATGCGGCCCTAGGGCCGTCAGTTGTAACCTCTTGCTATAGAATATTCGAAACGCAAGAATGTGCTGTGACGTAATAAAAAGAGGTCATCCTTGCAATGCATGGCGTTATGAGTAAACTACATAAGCTGTGTCACAAATCAACTAAATGTCTAAGTGAGTTATTCTCTGTCAACTCATGAACCCCTATTCATTCCACTGTCAAGTGTGTGTGTGTGTGTGTGTGTTTTTTTTTCTTTCTTTCTTTTAAAATTTACTCAGATCTGATAGGTGACTGAACTGATTGTGAGATTCGGGTCTCACGGTTGCAAAATGTTTCCTGGCCTTTATTACTCCAGTAAATTGTGCTTAGGATGTAACATAATGTCATGTCAGAACACTAACAAATTGTCAAAAAAAAAAAAAAAAAAAATGAAGGTCATGGATATCAACATTTTTTACATGCTTTGCATTAATACCGACAGTTATCTTTTTGTACTCTGCGGTGGTAGGTAAACCCCTGTTCTCTCTAGTCAATGCCATACAGAGCCGAATGAAGGGAAGGAAACGTATGTATTGCATGTTAGTAGTATTCATAATATTTAATCCAGTACGGGTATCACGAAATGCTATCATATAATAAAAATATAATTTTAACATATTCAAATATATAATATTCATAAATATATAGAATACATGAATAATAGGCCTATAAAATATTCAAATTAATAAACACATGATGCGGAAAAGTTACAATCAAACATTGTCAGCACAATTGGATTTGAAAACATTAAACGAACACTTAACCTTACGAAATGTTATTTCATAAAAATTTCGAAGTTCATCACATATAAATTCAATTAGGCTACGTAGTGAATTGTCAGTTATTGAAAAAAGTAGAACAAAAATAAAAATATAACTCTCTCTAGGCTTATATAAGGAAGATTTACTTTAAAACACTTCTCATTTATTCACATAGTCGAAGTTCTTAATCCTTGGAATTAAGAATTTCGAGCACATAAGATTCTTATTACTGTCATTATTCTAATACTTGGTACTTACAAAGTTGGAATATGGTGGTCTATATAATAAGAGGAAGTGTTTGTCTGTCTGTCTGTCTGTCTGCATGTGCGCGATGCCTAGTTCATTTACTTCACGCAGAGATCTGAAAATTTTAACATTGATGGACTGCAGGCTATCCGAATGCACCTCGAAGCCGGATTTAAATTTTCACTTTCATTTGCGACTTAGGAGTGAAAAACTGGCAGAAAACGTGATTTCTTGCTCTATCGAAGTACCAGTTTTCAGTTGTATTAGGCTATAGTAGGCTAAAATGTGTCCGGTTCCGAAGTCAATTTGTAGTATTTCCCAACTGAAGTTGTTCGCCCATGTTTTGATAGATAAGCAAAGCACAAAAAAATACCCCTATTATTATGGAACTGCAAAAGATGGCCTACTTCTACGAAATTAAGAAAGGTAACCAAGAAGTAGAAAGAGTATATAACTATAAAATGTGGAACCATCCTGCGGACTCCTTTAAGATTAAAAGTAAGCAAGAAGATATTAATTACACATTCAATGTATATACTGATGGTAGTAAAAGCGAAACTGGGGTAGGATCGGGAATTGCCATTTACAGAGACAATGAGTTAGAGCACCAACTACAATACAGATTGCTGGATCAATGCTCTAACAATCAAGCAGAACAGTTAGCGATTCTCAAAGCACTTGAAATGTTAATATCAATTCCACAGATTCCAATAGGTCAACGGACAGCAGCAATCCATTCAGACAGCAAAATAGCAATTGACTCTTTAAATAATCCTGCAATCCATACCAACTTGATAGAGCTGAGAAGAGAGCAAACAAGAAGAATAGAGGCTCAAAACTGGACCATCCATTACACATGGATCAAGGCACACGTGGGAAATCATTGGAAATGAAACAGCAGATCTTCTGGCCAAAGCAGCAGCAGGGAATAGGAACTTAGTAGTGACATACGACAAGATACCGCTGAGTGCTAAAATAGGAGAACTACAAGATATCAGTATACAAAAATGGGAGTATGAGTGGAACAGGACCGAAAAAGGTGCAATAACTAAAAAGTTTTTCCCTAGTGTAAAAGAACGTTTAAAAATAAACATACCATTGACCGGAAATATAACAACATTCCTAACAGGGCACGGAAAGATAAACTCGTACTTTTATATATTTAAAATAAAAGATAGCCCAGAGTGTACGTGTGGAGCTCCAGAACAGTCTGTAGTACATCTTCTGTTTGAATGTCCAAATCTGGAGGGTGGACGAACACATTTCAAAAACTCTATGATAAGAGCGTATGGAAAATGGACATTTAACGAGGAAAAATTAATGAAGGACTACACAGATGAACTCATAAATTACATGAAGTCAATAAATTTAGACACAATTTAGAGACACACAGATATATAAAATGAAGTATATAAATTGATTGAAAATGTACTTGTAATATAGTTCAGTAAACTCAGCCATAGATGTATAGTAGAAATAAGCCGAGTGTAGCAATCATAAATGTAAATAGGGTGTTTATAGAGCATGTAATATTACTAAGTAATGGTGCATGCTGTTATAATAAAATTAAAAAAAAAAGTATACTGTACTAGCTTGTAAGGCCCGGCGACGCCCGGGTTTTGTATTTTGCGTGTAATTCAAAATTAAATTAGGGAGGACTTTTGATTTTCAAGCTGTAAATTCTTATATATAAGGATCTAGAGTTTGAAGCGAAGAAGGACTTATCACACTCAAGTTATCACCTCAAAAAACACTAGATAAGACCTTTATCGCTCATACAGGACTTAGAATTTTGCAACCCATTGCTTTTGTACACCATACCTGAGTGATATTGATTGAAACAAGAAGAAACATTCCTGTAACAACATTTTACTGTCTTTACGGGATATTTTATTTTCCACTTTCATGCTGTCATACAACCGTTCGAAGTTAAAGTCAAAAGAAAATCAATATCACTTTCACACATTCTTCCTCTAAAATCTGAGAATTTACTGCGCACGTAGGATTAAAAATGTTCCATTCTACTTTTGTCTCTTTTTAAATGCTTCCAATAAACATCCCTATTTCTCAGCTAATAGAAAGCCTACAGCGATGAATAATGTATTGTTTACAGAATTATGACATAGGCTAACATTCTCGCTACCCATCGTTGGCATAAACTCAGGCTGAAACAGGGAAAACGCTCTCCCCACAATACTCTTTCATTCTAAATCAAAATGTGATGTGAGAAAATGATATTCTCCCTTTCCAGGGTAGAGAAAGCTTTTTGCTGCATCACAGCTGATACTTATTTACTACAATATTGATTTTCAAAAACATATTTTATCAATAGCCTCTCTAATTATAATTATTTGTCAAGGCTCAGTAAATTGCAACTGCCAGAGCCCTATGTGAACACTTCAAACAATAATGTTGTAATGAGAACTGAATTGCATTTGATGAATTCAGTGTAATATTTAAATAAAACATCTAGGCCGTAACTTTCTTTCTACTGGTCACATCGAAGATCTCAATAACTTTAAACCTTCTCCGGACAACTCGGAACGTTTCGCATGTAATTCGGTCCAGTGGTTTTTTAGTCTATATCAGCGTTTCTCAACCTATGGTCCGCGAACCACTGAGGTCCGTGAAGATGGTGCAGATGGTCCGCAGACACAATTTGAAAATATCATAAAGCAAGTGGAAAGTAAAGAAGTACATATAGCCAACTTTTAAAAACGTGACGAAAATTAGGGGCCCGTAACATTTTTTAGACATTATAGAGGTCCTGGTCCTCGGGTTCAAAAAAGTTGAGAAACGCTGGTCTATATCATTACCTCTCCATCTCTTTCATGTGCTTAGATTCATCCGTGTCATTTCCGACTGCGAAAGTTCGGCCCCTTTCAACTTCGGGCATTGAATCAAAGGAAGAGAACATATTCTGTGCGGTCTGGATGGTTTGAACTACACTGGCGAACGTTACTCTCGCTTTTCATGTTTGAAGTAGCCATTTCTACATAAACGTATGGGTGCCCGTTTACCGCTGCTCTGATGCAAAGGCCGTTGGTGAGTTCGGAAATTAAGTGATTTTGCTTAGACTTAAAACTACCTTCCTCGGCCTCTTCACGGTCGTTGTGTCTAGCCTATGTGTGTGTGTTTTACGTGTATGTCATTCCTTTTGCGTATTATCATTGTGTGTTTTTTTAAATTTGTATTATTATTATTTAAATCTGTTTAAAATCATTAGAGCAAAAAAGTGCAGTTTGGCAAAGTAAAAATGTAATGTAAGATAAAAATTAAATTCTACATGAAATAATTAAAAGTCAAACTTTGTGGTGTCGCATATACAAAAATATTTTATATTATAAAAAGATCTATAGAGCAGCCATTTTTAACTCAAATTATAGGGTAATTCCGGGAGAGACGGCCATGCGGGGGAGACAACCAATCGCACTGATTTCAAGGCCGATAAACATATTTGAACGTAACTTGGTAGGCGGCAAGTTTTTGGTACTAAGAGTCTATTGTTGAACACCTGCGCT
Source organism: Ectobius pallidus (assembly GCA_964059195.1). NCBI lineage: Eukaryota > Metazoa > Arthropoda > Insecta > Blattodea > Ectobiidae > Ectobius > Ectobius pallidus. The sequence goes on from CAXKWD010000002.1 coordinate 92,561,334, forward strand.
GTTTATGTTTAGAAATTCGTGATTTATATAACATTATTGTTTTCTAACTGGCCATTTATTTTTTGTAAGTTGAATGAAATAAGCAGAAGTCCGACATTATTACTAACAGTTAAACGATACTCTTTTTTTTTAATGTTGATACAAATACAAGCTAGTAAATTCAAGACACTTGTAATCTGTATACACTTGCCGTTTCTCAATCGGTTATTACGTTCCTCCATGTTTCAAAACTATCTATTATACCAAAGCAGTGATCATATAGTATTGAATGGAATAATTTATTCATTTTGTTCTGATGATCAATAAAATTTCAATTACTGTCGCGGCATTTAATTTATGCTTGATTCGAACAGATTTCCCTGAACTGAACGGTAGAGATTAAATTGAACTTCTGGAGTAATGTAATCATATACACATAGTTTTCCCGGAACGTAATTAAGTTATTTCAAATAATGAAATATTCGGTCGCATTATATAGCAATAATTTTCAATAATCGGCTCATATATATGACATGTAATTATAAATTCACCTTCGGTATGTAAAAAGTAAAATTTGCATGTGTATGAGAACCTTTTTACTAAGCACGGTTTTGTCCTCTTTGTGATTGTTTTATTTCACTTTTAACGTGTATATTATTTATTGGTAGAACTTCATTTTTTAAATATCCCAGAGGGAATGGTTTTACCGTGTTGTACAAATTAGTACTTGTCACGTTTTTACGGGTGTAAAAGAATACGACTATAAGCAAAGCAAAATGGACTAAAAATTGCTTTAATCTCTAAATAGCAGCGTAAACAAAACAAGCTTTTTTAACGTTAACGTCATGTCTCAAACAATTCTTAGTGTCAGTATTAGTATTTAGTATTATAGTTAACAAAATACACGGTCTTTTTAATCAGCATAATAATTTGGATTTCAAAAAGGTTTATATTTTTGCCCTCCGACCACATGATACTCCTTTTGGTAAGTTATTATTTTGTACACCATATTTATTAATTACCTAGATATAGCTATTTTATTAGATGTGGATAGAATGCAGAAATGGTGAAGTGACTACCCTTAACATTTCAGTTACAAAAGCCAATTTCCACGTGTGTCGATAAGAGTCCAACCAAGTCTACAATCCAAAAATAGTATAGGAGTAGTATAGGAACATACTATAGGAACATCGTATAGCCTATAGGCCTTTTGGTTATGTAGGTTATTTAGCGTTACCCAGTGTGCACCACGTGGAGGCAACCTACTTTTGCACACCATGCCCCCAGATGTTATGGGGGACTTTTGATTCCAGATGGTCATGATCTTGCTATGTCTCGCTATGGATGTCCAGCTCTGTTGTTTCTGTGCCTCTCTCTCTTTCCTGTTGTTGCTCCCACTCATATTCCCTAAAAATCATCCTACTCTCTATTTCCTGCTGAATCCAGTCTCTAACGTCGCTCTCCGGATCAAGACCATCTGGGACCCAATATCGAAGGGGCTCCTTCAAAGGAGCAAAGGTCCTTGGCCCTTTTTTCCTAAGGGTATTTAACCCTAATATAGCGGCTCCTAGGGCAAATGCCCCGGCGCCAAACCAAAATAAGTTTCTGCTTGATTGCATCTCATGAAATATTATTTCATAAATAAAACGAAGGTTATCGCATAGCAATGAATTTACCTGAAATTGGTCATTGTTCGCAGGCCGTCTCCACAGAAACAATATGTGCACAGACATGCGGAAAACAATGTTAGTGTTATAGATAAACTCTATTCCCATGAAGGGACAAGCTACTTCATTTACTTCCTCGTCTGACACCATTGATTGATGGCAGCAATGTACTCAGCATACATATTCTTAGGACCGTTATTAAAAGAAATGAACTCTTGACCGAAGTCGCTACTTCTTTATCAAATAGCTCCCTAGTTATAGCCTACTCATAAATCTAAGTACACCGAGTCCACGAGTTCCTTATATGGCAAAACCAAGGAGGTTCCAGGGATCAAGCCCGGAGATTTGTATTCGTGGTCAGCTTCGCTAATCTCAGGGCACGGAGACCGTCAAAGCAAGCTGAAAACTACCATGAAAATGCCGGTCGTGAAAATACTAGCTACATTTTTTAATTACAAGATTTCAATTCAGGTTAGGTACCGGTCACCCATTTTCTTAATTTTTCATTATACTGAGGCATGATAGGCTATCCTTAAACTATTTTGAGACATACTACATATCCTTACAAAGCCACACTAATTTCACTGTAACTCGAGCACATAGACTACAGAAACATTCACAACTGTAGGATGGTAAGGCATCTACACTCTGTTACAATACTAAAACCACCCAATGGAAACATTTTAGTAATAACATCATGACCATGTTTCGTATGTGAAAATGTTATTTTATTAATAAGGAAATGTGTTCTCAATAATCAATATTAGAACAGAAGAGAACAATCGTGGATTTCCTTACTATATGTCGACGTTAGGCTCATCATAATGTTCTCTTCGGTACATTGTAAATGACCACAGTGACGTGAACAATTTTTTATCCGTTCTTCCTACAACGCATGGAAAAAAAATTCAATATGTATGTATATGAACATATATAAATATATATATATATATATATATATATATAGGTTTTATTTATATATTATTTACACCCTTGACCAATGAGCATGTTCATGCAAGAGGAACAGTCATAATAATAATAATAATAATAATAATAATAATAATAATAATAATAATAATAATAATAATAATAATAATAATACCGGTAAAAATAATAGTTCCATAAAATAGTTTTCCAAAATTCTTTAACAGTTAAAATTGTTTGAAAAAGGTTAAAAGGTTAAAAAATTTTACATTCTTTCTATTACCGGTAATGGATTAATAATTTCTAGAGACTATTTTTATTTTATTTTATACCTAATTCTAATAACTGTTAGAGCTTTTTTTTTTCTTGACTGCAATGCCGAACACACAAATTATGCCCTACCCAATGTGTCATATTTATGTACTTCCCGTTATAATATATTCTTTGAAAAAACTATATAAAAATTAAATTTTATATTGGAACTACTATTGAAGTGTCTCATATGGACTATTGTTCATTTCCAATCTGATCACTGGATTAAGTAGTGATAATTATAGTGAGAACGAGTATGGGTGACCTCTACCGTCACCTCTAACTGTATTCATGTTAAGGAAAGCAGGAGAACCATCTGTGATTCGGATTCCCGTTAAATTTTAGGTCCTGCGTAGATCACATCATCAGGGTACTCATCCCACTGCATCAGAATATTTTCGTATTTCTAGGGATCCGGCTAGCCATAAGTGAAATTTTTTATAGTCCGCCAAATAAATATGGTAAAATAAACAGACCTTAAGTCCAAAAGTTCATGATAAAGTATGTTATCTAGGTGGTCATAACATAATAGTTTGGGCATTGCTGGTATTGTAATACTAACATCATTATTGCACTCTTCGTTAGGTCATGGTTGTCAATCCCATAAAAATGCAGTTTATTCATTAGTGAATTTCCCTTAGGATTGTGGCAAAAGCAATAGAATGTAAAATGGTGATCTGATATGAACAGAAAAAATACGTGCGAACAGCTTAAAGGGAAACAGAGATGAAAAGTTTTTTTTTAACTTTTTATCTTAAAAAAGCTCAGGAAAGGAAACCTGTTTATATTGTTTAGAAGCTTTATGTTTGCACACACCTCCACAACAATGTATTATTATGTATTAAAATGTCTACCGGTAAAATGACAAGCCTCGATCCAGTAGACTCTTTTGTAACTTTTCTTAGTACAATAAAATGTCATATCGTATTGCACTCTCTTCAATCATTATTAATTGCTTATCTGTCCTTCGACCACTGCGTCATCTACAATAGGCAGACGGCAAGATTGGAATCATATCATCAACATGCCGAATCCCACGGTCGTTACTGATGGCTTTGTTGGCCGGATCCTCTACTTCTTTATGAAGTAGCTCCATAGTTGTGTCATGAACTCATGAGTGTGAGTGCACTCACTTCCAAACTTCCTTACCTCAGCAAAATCCGAAGAGGTACCGAAGATCGAACTCAAACCTGCGGATCCATAGTCAGCAACGCTAACCACTAGACGACGCAAGCAGTGAAAGTAATGTGTTCCCTATACATTCCGTAAAAGCCCTTAGGGTCCAAGGAATTAAAGAATCCCAGACTTTTGGACATTCGACACTTGAAGGTGTTAAGGTATTCAACCTTACGAACCGACCGCGTTTCCCCCTCCAGGATTGTTCCTATAGGCGTACTCATTAGAGGCTGAGTCGACCCCAGGGCCGTAGTGCCATAGAAGGTTTAGGCAAACAGAAAATTACAACGACCTTATCGGGGATCGAACCCGTTCACTATTCGAAACAAATCCTTAACCTTCTAAAGAGTCTGCCCATTTCCGTTGCAGGGATAAGATTCAAATATAGAACTATTTAATCTAGTTTCTAGTAATTAGACACACGTTTCCTTTTAACAATTTTTTAACAGCATAAATAGAGTGGACCCTAACTTACGGTTACCATGTGAACGCATTATGTGAAATACAAATAAACAAATAAATGAATAAACAAATACCGTGTCTGGTTACTAAATATTTAACGTAGAATATTATTCATGAAGGAACGATAATTATATTATTTCTAAATTACTTTTACAATATTAGTCTCAATTTATGCAAGTAACATAATTCAGCTAAACACGTGACGCAAACGCATTGGTTTATATTTATGGGATAGGATAATTTGCTTATATATCGCAAATATAGAAACTGACAATCATCCACAAAATATTAAATAAACCTATTCATAGCTAATCTAATTTTTCGAGTATTTAATTTAAAGCTCAAGTTTAGTATAGCCTATTTTGTCTAAATCTGATTCCTGTTAACTATTTATAATCCCGCACATTTACACACGGTTCTTCCTCATCTTAGAATTTAAAAACTCCAGTGATCGTATTAAAGGACTTCAAAAGATAAATTTATAACCTATATTAGTCATTTCAAGCTTTTTAAATGTTCTTCTCGGAATTTGAGAGTAAGTGCACGAAAGTTCAGTTAACTGAATAAATTTACGTTTAGAATATTTTAGTTGGCTCATGAGTTATAACAGGTGTGAAACAGTACTAGTTTTATTTATGTTATAAGATTTCTATGAAAATAGGCTTAGGAAGAGATTTCAAGTTATTGTTGACACCAAAGTTCGAAAATGGACTCTACTCCTGTTTTACACCCCCCCCCCGCGTTAACTTCCCTTGGCATAAGTTTCAGAGAGAAAGCTTGATTCTAATGTCACTAGAAGATTCTGTGAATGTGTAACATACCCAAGCGAACCTTATACGCCTAAATGTGTAAAAAGTTCATATTGCTCTAATTAACTTAACCCGCGAAAATAATTAGCCTATATGAAGTTTGCTGCACAGTTTAATTGTATGGCGATATCTCAAAAGCTGCAATTTTGGGATGCTACCTAGTTTCTGAACATCAACTTGGTGGATTGCGTTCTATGTCGTATGATAAAATGCAAGGTTAACCTAGCAGTTATCTAGCTGAGGTAACCATCTCCCCATTCTTCCTTCACCACACTGATGGGAAGACTATGATGGGCTCGAAAGTTGATGACCTAAAATGCCTAAAAAAAAACTTATAAAAAGATCTTACTTTTATGAAAAAATTACTTGAAACATTGGATAAATTACTTAATATTTCTAAATGGTCCTCCACTGTGGCGTAGGGGATACGTTCGCGCCTCTCACGCAGCGGGCCCGGCTTCGAATCATGGGTGGGTCGAATCCTAGGTGGGGTTTTTCCGGGTGTTTTTCTCACCTGTATGACAATTGTAGGGTAACTTTAAGCCCTTGTGGTCCCCGGATTTCGTCTGGCCATCATTAGCATTTTCCATCCCATCCTCGCCTTATTAAGAGTGAATGTTATGTAAATGTCCTAGTGTGTTCGTGTTGTCTCGGAGTTGGCCCTGGCATTGGGCCGATCACTCATCCGGGGAGGCCCTCCTTGCCTGGCCAGAAAGCTATATATATATATGTGTGTGTGTGTGTGACCCATAGATAATCCCTCTCCCGACAGATTGAGGCCCTGTAAGGCCCGGGCTTAAATGTCCTTAAATGGGAGGTGTAAAACTAAGGTAAAAAAGAGGTGATTAATATTTCTAAATATTTATTTAAGAAAGGGAATATATAGTAGCATAATGATAAATAATAATAAACAAAGGACAAGATTTATGTTTAAGTTTTTATATAAGAAGTCTTTTGCAACTTTCATATCTTGGAATGCTAACGAGGGAATAACTGAACTGAAAAATATAGCTTCATTTATAAGCATTACCAAAAAGCTAGTTTAAGGGTGGGCGGGATCATAGGCGTAACCAGGCCGACCATATGGGGGGGGTTATAACATCGGCGGGGTCTGGGGGGTATAAAATACCCCCAGGGAGGGGGGGTCCGGGGGTCCTCCCCCGGAAAATTTAAAAAATGAAGATGCAAAATAACGAGTTTTAAGCTTCCGGGGGTCCACCCGCGGAAAATTTTAAAAATTAAGATGCAAAATAACGAGTTTTAAGCTTCCGGGGTTTCCCCCCGGAATATTTTAAAAATTAAGACGCAAAATAACGAGTTTTAAGCTTCCCACGCTTTATACATGTATTAAGTAATTTATGGGCAGACTTAAAAACATTATACAATTTTCCTTTTTTTAATCAATGGGGGGGTTCAAACCCCCAAACCCCCCCCCCCTCGGTACGCCTATGGGCGGGATATATATATATTGAATTAACTGTACAATAACAGTGGAAGCCCAGTCATAAAAATCACTAATTTGTGTGCCTCACAATGCTATAATATAATATAATTTGTCTGTCAGTGAGGGAGACCATTAAGGGTATTCAGTCAATGGAGAGAGGTTCCATTTGGCGCTGTGAAGTGAACTCTGACCTAGCTCAGTTGGTAGAGCAGTGGCACGGATAGCCAAATGTCGTGGGTTCAAATCCCAGTGTCAGAATAATTTTTTCACCTATAATATTCTCATTAGTCCCTTAGGCAGGGAAACAATGAAACTACTGGGAAGAGTCCAGACTTTCTCATATGTTGATTTCGGAAGTCTATTGTTTGGATATGTCCCCCTAGTGAATTTGTCAGAGAAACAATTGATAAGTTTCAGTAAAATGTCTTGGTGTTTTAGATAATTTTCAAGTTTGATTACCATGATTTATCTAGAATGAGATTGGGTAAATGGATCAAAGACTCGTGTTACAATTTTTAATTTCGTTTCACTGAATATGCATGTAAAAATGCCTTAAGTTGTGATATCAAAACTTGAGAAGGAATTCAGAGTTTCTTTTAAAAAATATCAAGTGACCTCGTAATAGAACATTAATATTTGTTACTGAGGACGAGAGAAAGAGGATGTATGGTATATCGAATAGAGTGTTCTTGCTGTTTGCTCCTTTAGTCAAGCCTCATTCGATGAAACTTTTTACTTTTCCAGAACATGCCAATGTATAGACTCCTGCTCGTTTACTGAAAAAAAGTTCACTGAAATGCAAAACACGGCCCGCTTATGATATCCTGCCAAGCCGGTGATAGTGTTATTCTTTTTGTCTCTCGAACACTTCCAAATGAAAATAAGATTTTGTGAGTCTAGTCCTGTATTCTTTATCTTCTACAGTCAATGTTTTCCTATTTATATTCACATTTATTTCATCGGGTTAAGGTCGATTTGCATTTACTGTGAATTATCACACAAGTTACGAGAACAGTTGGCAATAGTTTATGTCAAGCAAACTTCGGTTGTGAATTCAACTTATTTGAACTATACCGGCCACAATTGTTAAAAGCATATGCGAAAGGAGTCATGGAAAACATCAGCCAATGATATGACTCGTGAAAAGTCAAACTGCAAAATACTAAGTGATATAACAGTGCAAGCAGCTCCTTTGATTGGCTATTATATATATATATATAATTGTTGTAATCTACTATTATACTACTATACTACTTCCCCTATTCCAGAGCAGTTAAGCTGAGTCCCATACAATAACAACAACTTTTGCTGCGTAGAAAGAGAAATAAAAGTAGTTGTATTGCTAGGAGTATGTGTCAACTATACCCGGCGGCCCCTAAAAGGAAGTACGAGTAATTACAAATCCTCTCCCCTTTTAATTCACGTTACGCAATCTATTATTTGTTCACCAGTGACGACAATTTCCAGGATAACTAATTTCGGGGTTCTGAAATCATATAACATTTTTTTTAATACAGGTAACATAAAAATTAGCCATTAATTAATTATTGCCTCCTAAGGTGAACAATTCGCGTGTTCCACTACAGATGTTAATTACACGTTAAGTATGTCCATTGCGATAAATTATTCAGAATGAAACCACCACCTGAGTACGTCACAAACTTGAGTAGGCCTACCTGTAGGAAATCGACGTAAAATAAACATGACTTATAAATGAAATCCATATTAATTCGCAATAAATTCACATGCATCCACATTAATTCACATGCATCCACATTAATTCACACGACTCTACATTGAATCCACTTTGAATCCATACGATTCCACTAGATGTACTAGATCGGCAAGACGTATGATTGCTAATTTTCTAGCATTTTTAGGAAAGGGTGTATTTCACTTAAGTAAAACTGGTGATCAGTATAAGTTACATCTGTCAGAGGAGTGACATAATTTTACTGCTCGATGATCTGTAGAAAATTATGCTGGATATAGCCTAACTATTTTTTTTAAATATAAAGCCTAAGAGCCGGTGTCAGTTAATAAAGTGCATATTAATAAGACCCGAAACCATGGGATCGTACTGATAGAAATTTTCTCTGTACTGATGATTTTCCAATACAGTGTTGGCCTTTCCCTACAATGTTTCTGGCTCAAAAATTGCAAAGTGGTCAATCTGGTGGTTGATTAATTTATTTAGCTTAATGTTTTTAGCTTTAAAATACCGGTAGTGGACTTAATGACATGTTGAAGAAATTGTATACTGCTGTTTATCTGAATAACTAATATGAAATTATTGCTCGTTAATCTATATAATAGTTATTGTAAAATTACACTTAACAAAATTAAACCATAAACTATTTGTTGATGTGTACAAATACCTAGTACACTGTTCAGCTATAAATCTAAACTCACTGTTAGCCCTTAAAGGATGCCTACTTATTTTTAAAAATCATCTTTTCTCTGATTAAGAAAATCAACTTTTGTTATTACTAATTTAATAAATCTTCTAGAAGTATATTTTTATTATTAAGAATCATGAGGCTGTGTGTACCGTTCTTGACCTCACCGCCGCAGAATTAACAAAGAAGATACTGGTAACCAAAGATGGGCCTCCATATAAAGAATATTTCCGAATCGCTTTCCAGTTCTTGAAGTTATACGATCTCGTAAAGATGGATGGTGCTCCAGTATTGTTGGTTGCATGTTACAGAAACTTCAGGGGTGACACAAACAAGAAGAATAGAGGCTCAAAACTGGACCGTCCATTACACGTGGATCAAGGCACACGTGGGAATCATTGGAAATGAAACAGCAGATCTTCTGGCCAAAGCAGCAGCAGGAAATAGGAACTTAGTAGTGACATACGACAAGATACCGCTGAGTGCTAAAATAGGAGAACTACAAGATATCGGTATGCAAAAATGGGAGTATGAGTGGAACAGGACCGAAAAAGGTGCAATAACTAAAAAGTTTTTCCCTAGTGTAAAAGAACGTTTAAAAATAAACATACCATTGACCGGAAATATAACAACATTCCTAACAGGGCACGGAAAGATAAACTCGTACTTTTATATATTTAAAATAAAAGATAGCCCAGAGTGTACGTGTGGAGCTCCAGAACAGTCTGTAGTACATCTTCTGTTTGAATGTCCAAATCTGGAGGGTGAACGAACACATTTCAAAAACTCTATGATAAGAGCGTATGGAAAATGGGCATTTAACGAGGAAAAATTAATGAAGGACTACACAGATGAACTCATAAATTACATGAAGTCAATAAATTTAGACACAATTTAGAGACACACAGATATATAAAATGAAGTATATAAATTGATTGAAAATGTACTTGTAATATAGTTCAGTAAACTCAGCCATAGATGTATAGTAGAAATAAGCCGAGTGTAGCAATCATAAATGTAAATACGGTGTTTATAGAGCATGTAATATTACTAAGTAATGGTGCATGCTGTTATAATAATAATAATAATAATAATAATAATAATAATAAACAAAGCACAATTTCGTGTAATCGGTAGCCTACTTCCATAACACAGACTGAATAACTAAAACTCCATAAAGACATGTATTTCGTGGAAGGCAATGGAAACCATCGCAGCATCACCTTGCGAGATCTGGTTTCAAGACAAATAGCAAGTGTTAAGCATGTTATGAAATTCGTGTAGAGTTCCCATCGTACTAGTTTTATTACGACGAATACAGCTTCCGTCGCTGTTAGAAAAATAGCGAAATCTTTTCTCTCCTCTAGGGGAGGGACTAGCTACCATTCCCACGAATATTTGATAAACAGATGTAGCAGCTATAAAATTGAATAGACCTTGGGCCTTTAATAATAGAGGAATAATAATAATAAAATATGTAATTTGGAGATAGTAAAAAGTAGGGTCATTATTACGTATACAAAACAGGATTTTGATGACTTTTTTATACTTAATTTGAACTAATACTGTGTTATCTTCTTGTAATTATGGTACGGTACATAGCAAATATGGAAGTTATTTCCATAATAGAAAGTTCTTAGCAAAAGTGACTTTATGATGAGCGCATTGAACCTTTACATAGTTATTACATTTTGGACGACTGTATAATTAAAGTCTGTGCAGAGTTCTGGAAAACCGATTTCCGTAGTCACAATTTTTCTTGAATGTACAATTAAATGTAGACTTAAGTATTATTTAGGATTAATACAGAGTAATTAGTGGTTTAGTCGATAAAATTGTTCGTATGGAGTAAGTTGGGTAAGAGTTTGCATTATCTAGAAGTGTGCAACTACAGAAAATCAATTTCGATTCTGGCGAAACTGATGGCGTATATGTTATCTAATAGGAATAAAATATTAGGTCTGAAATACAGTACCATAAGTCTCTGAAACTGGAAAAGAATTATGGATGTATTATATACTAACTTAAGATATCTTTTTAAAATTGCAGGCAAAAAAAAGTTGAAGAAAATAACGAACGCTTTATGCTTGTGGAGTAGGTTAATCTACTTTTTTCGGCAAAGGGAGATAAGTACAAGAGCAAAAAAGGTTCCAGAGGCAATTGTTATTGATTATTAGTATTATTATAATACGAAAGTATTGAAAAAATTTCTTAAATAATTTATATCGTTTACAATTATAATATAAATTTAATTAAATGTATTTTATACCAACTTAAAAGAAGTTAATATTAACTGTGTACTGACACTATATATTAATCACCATAGTGGTTCAAGATCTTATTTTCTGTTCTATATCGTAAATTTTATCGACTTTTCTTATATACCTTATTTTTCTCCTCATTTTCTGTAATTCTTTGTTTATTTTTCAGAATCAACTTCAGAATTATGACAGTAGCGGCAATATGTTCAATAATCTTTGCATTATTGATGATATTTATTCTACTTCCTCGCATGTACCATTTTTGGAAATATATAAGTATAATGAGAAAGCTACCTAGTACAAAATCTCATCCCATCTTTGGACATGTGGTTGAATTCATCTTTACAAAGAAAGAAGGTAACTCCAATAACTCATTATTCAGTATGTAGTTTTCATAATTATTAAGTGCCAGTATGGTACTTTATGAGATTGTGTGGGGGACAAAAAAATGTCTGTCCGTCTGTCTGTCTGTCCGTCCGTGTGTCTGTATGCGCCATAACTCAAATACGCTTTTTCGGATTTTCATGAAACTTGGAAAACACATTTATAATATCCATTTGAAGAACCCTATTGGTATTGAACCAAATCGGTTCACCGGTACCGGAGTAATGCAGAATTTAGTGCCTATTTAATAGATTATATTAGAATGGTGCCATACCTCAAATACCCTGTATCGGATTTCCATGAAACTTGGTATACGCATTTATGACGTCCATGAGAAGTACCCTATTGAATTTGAACCTAATCTGTTGAACGGTACCGGAGTAAAATTAAATTTAGTGTATATTTTAAAGGCGCAATAACTCAAATACGCTTTATCGGATTTTTATGAAACTTCGTATACGCATTTATAATGACTATGGGAAGGCGTCTATTCATGTTCGACCAAATCAGTTGTCCAGTACCGGAATAATGCCCAATTTAGTGCCTTTTATGTTAATATATAAGAAGTCGCGATAACTCAAATATGCTTTATTGGATTTTCCTGAAACTTTGTATACTTATTTATACTGTACATGGGAAGACGTCTACTGATATTGAACCAAATCGGTAGACCAGTACCGGAGTAAACCCCAATTTAGTGTCTATTTTAAAGACGCGGTAACTCAACTGCGCTTTACCGGATTTTTATGAAACTTGGTATACACATTTTTAATATCCATGGGAAGACGTCTATTGATATTGGATAAAATCGTTTGACCTGTTGCGGAGTAATGCTCAATTTAGTGCCCATTTTATGGTAATATACGTATTCGAAAGAATTTACGAAATGCAAATCAGTTATCATGACAACATAGCCTATTGTTTTACTGTGATCTTATAGGCCTAAGGCTTTGGAAATTAAAATTCAGTTAGCTATGACAAATAACACTATTGCTTTACATGCGCTTATCCAACTAGACCGTTAAACTGACCCAGGTGGCCGAGATGGTCTCACATTTTGGAGTTCCATGGTTCAAATCCCGAAACCGGCCAATTTTTTTTTTTTTTGTATTCTGCATATCATAATTCCAATCATAACTGATTAAACAAAAACATACTGGCACTTTGTTACATCAGTTTACCTGATTTTATTACTTGAGAATTTATTCCCAGCTTCCACCAGATCCCTGTGGAATTATCTGACATTTTCGCTCTAAGGAAAGTTATTGAGACGTAAGAACGCTGTTCACATCATCTTGTCACATCTATTCTGCATGATTGCTGACTCATAATTTAATCCCTCTGTGCGTATAAAAATGCCCTCAAATTGCGTGTCCATCGAGACAGATCATTTTGTCCATAGAAACGCGTAATATGATGACATGTTTATATGCACAGAGGGATTCAGTTGTAAGTCATCAGTATACCTGGGATTTTATGGCAAATGCCTATTTTGTTCCTTATGAAATAACATGAAATTTTTTAACTATGTTGACATTTAATGATAAATCACTTATATTTATAGAGTTTTTAGGGCCCTAAAATGCCTATTTGGTCCTTAGGGGCCTATTTTTACTATTTTAGTGCTTAAAATGTCTATTTTGCACATTTAAAATAAAATTCAACTTCTTTAACCTTTACAGTCATTTAATGGAGTCCCTCAATGAAGAGCAGAACAGCAGAGGGTGGGGTTTTCACAGAAACTTGATTTTCCCAAACAATTGTTGCTGACTGACGGGGATGATTCGCTCAAAACAACAAGGAGCAGGTATATAGTAAGAAGGAACATACTGTGTCAATTTTTCATATAATCCAAAACTGTTTTTGATAAATGTATTTTTAATTCTGTCTTAATTTTGAAATTATTTCTGTTAAGAGTAGGTATACCACGTTTTTTACAGTAAAAAAAAAGATCACGTTACAGTTGAAGAGCATATTGTAATATTTTAAAGTATATTTTTTGTCTGTCTACACATTTTTAAAGCTTATTTTAAGTGCCTATTTTCTCTTTTAAAAGCCTATTTACTTGTTTCAAAAGCCTGTTTTAGGTGCCTAAAACTAATATTTTTGGAGCCTAAAATCCCAGGTCTAGTCATCAGCCGTGTGGAATGAATGTGGTAAAATGTGAACAGCGATCTTACGTTAGAATCAGTGGAGGCTATTCGGAGGAAGTAGGTGAAATAGCACTTCACCAGTATCTTTCCCTTACCAGACTTATATTTAAAGTTTATTTTCTTTGCTTTTTACTATATGTATGTATTTATCTATTTTTGTAATGCGCGCCATGCGATGTTGTGTTGTGACCAGCAAACGCGCTTTCCGGCCGACTAGGTGTAGCATTGCCATCTTTCCCTTTTCTTCAACCTCCGGAGCTTAACTGGATGGCGTGAGAATTCTTTCACACTGGCCGTAGCCTATGTAGCATAAGCCGAAAACTGATTTGTTATTATGACAACCATGACGTCACCCTCTTCAATTTACCTGTGGATAGGACTTGCAGTGAAATAAATGAGAGTTTCCTTCTCGCTACTTCGCCTCCTTCCAGCATGAGAAGCAGGTGGAACATATTGCGTTTAGTGATTTGCTATGAATCCTGCTCATGCTATAGTGTGTATTTTGTTAGAAATGACGTTTTCACGTTATAAGGACGAAGTATCCGAAGGTCGCGGGATCAAACCCGGCCGCGGTCGATGGATTTTTCAGGACGTAAAAATCCTCGGCACGAAGTCCTCCTGGAGGGACTTTAAGCTGGGAGGCCCGTATCGTAGATTTATGGCACGTAAAAGAGCTCCAAGCCTAAATTAGAGCCTCTGGACAAAATTTCTGGGCCCTTTCATGTCCAAGTAATACCTTAGTTTCCGGAGGGGGGTTGAGAGGCGATGGGCTTACCACCTGTCCCTCTGCCCTCTCTCGGAAAATAAGCGTAACAAAATCCACCTAGGTAACAGAAACCTCCATTTGGAGGCACTTCGCCCCAACATAGGGGATATAGGAATACAGACAGACTAGTGATATGCTAAGGAACAAGAGGAACGAAAAGCATTTTTCAGTTATCTTTGAAAAGGCCAGCGAGAGTACAGTTCCCTTTCTCAGGACGAATGTGTTCAGATGTATCGAGCCTTGATTACATAATTTTGGATCACGTTTTGAGCCTTGATTACATAATTTTGGATCACGTTTTGATGAATATGGATGAGAGATTTCACGATTGTGACAAAATTCAATTTGTTTGTCTTGCTGATACCACAAAATTTGAAGAATACCGCACAAGTTTTCCTTCTAACTTTCAACATTTCTTTGGATCTTTTATATTATGTTCCCTAAGACACTAACTAAGTTCCCTAAGACACGAACTCTCTATTTTGTACGCCGATGAGAAGTAGGTCTACAGACAGATTTCCACCGGAGAGATGTTAAAAATGCATGGTCAGGAAAAGGAAATTTTTACGGACACTTATAAATTGTTCTCCCTTATTCTGTCAATCTCTGCTACCACAGCATCTGTGGAAAGAAGCGTTTCTAGCCCGAAGCATATAAATACATACCTCGGGAATGCAATTTCAAAAGAGATACTTTCTTCTTTAACGAATATAGCAGTTCAGAAAGAACTTCTACTGCAGTTAAAAAGAACAGTCATTCTATGAAGGCATCACCGACAGGACTATGAAGACAGCCTTAAAGGACCGAAGGTATCATATGGTATACATGATATAGGTGAGTTCAATTATTAAAATGAGCATGTGTAGTACTAAATATTTTTCCCTACTAGCTCTTCACATAACTTCCCAGCCACAAGCCGCCCATGATATGATTAGCTTTTTCTTAGAGCGAAAATGCCAGAGAATGCCACAGGGAGCAGGAGGAAGCATTGAGAATAAAGACTTTCCGGTACCGAGCTTCGGAGGATTTATAGATTAGGCTATGCGTGCTTTCATGCTTCCAACTATGGCAGTTCAGTAGAGTGGCATGATGCCGTCGTGTATGCATGTTTATGGATGTCTGCTCCCTACTTTATCCCATGACCATATGATTTGATGGTATTTTTATACGCATGGTTATGAGTAGGGACCGGATTTTTAGGCTTTTATAAAAGGTATTTTAGCCTTTTATTTTCGTGGAATAGCCCTTTTTACGTTTTAAGCAAACGATTTTAGCCGTCTTAATAAAACACTAATATTAACACCGAAAATTGTATTGTAAATTTGACACAGACCCCCCTATACTTCTCTATCGTCGGTTGGCAACTTGTTGTTTGAAAGTTGAAATGACAATGCAGAAATGACTTGTAGATTTCAAAGTATTGAAGACGGCTCAAGTTTCATTTCCTGCGACGGTGAGACGGCACATTTCCGAGTTACAAATACAAGGGACAAAGTGACATATACATTGTTAATTTCAGTGCGTTGTATAAATTTATTTTTGTTATATCTTTTCTTAACATGCATTAATTCGAAAATCTATTTAAAAATCGTGTTTTTTTCTGAAAAAAGTCCTCTTTAGCCCCTAGTTTCCAGCAAAAGTCCTTTCTAATCCCTAGTTTTCAGAAAAAGTCCTCTTTAGCCCCTATTTTTTCAGCAAAAGTCCTCTTTAGCACCTTTTAGGCCCTTTAGTCCAATTTAGCCCTTTTTAGGTTCTATAAGATTCATAATATATTCGGAAGCTAGGGGTATGAGACGGAAAAATACGTTAAAATGTTATAGGCCTAATTAGGAAGCTGGAGAAAAAATAGGTTAAAACCTTCAATTCCGGGCCCTAGTTATGAGCAGGGCCCGGATTCTGATGACCTAAAATTGTTTGAAAAATGACCTATAAAATGACCCTAAATTCTAAAGAAAATGACTTAATTTTTATAAAAAATGACCTAAAAACTTATATTTTATTTATAAAAAATTATTATTGTACACACAAAGTTATCGACTAGTTTGTACGTGAATGTTGTGCAATGTTGTGAATGTTCTTTTCTCACGGAAATTTATACTGGCAATGAGGCAGGCATTGGCAAGTCAAACTTCGGCATTTCCTTTTGTAGTCTGCCGGATTATATTGTTGTTTATTGAGGGTAAACAGTAGTTTGCACTCTCAAATCCAAGCAGGTGGCAGAATCTGGTGCCAAGTCAATCTAATAACAATAGTAATATAATACAAAATTTTGGCGTTTCTTTTATTCTCATTTCCGACTGAGACAAGACAACACTTAACGCCGAATTTTTCCTTCTTGCATTAAACATACAACACTTCAAAGACAGCACCGCTAGCAACGAAAAAAAAGTTAATTCATTCATTGTAAATACATGAAAATGACTAAATAAGGAAGCAAATGACACGAAAATGACAAAATAATTACCTAAAACTGAAATAAATGCCCTAAAAATATAAAATTGCATAAAATGACAAAAAATGACCTGATAAAAACGCATTTCTACAATCTAGAGGCCATGATTAAGATTTATCTACAAATTGGCAATGTTTATGCAGCATCAATAAAAAGATGACATGTCATTAGAATCCGGGCCCTGGTTATGAGTCACCTGCCGTGCAGAATGGATGTGACAAAATGTGAACCAGTCTTCTTATGTCAGAATGACTTTTTCATAGAGTAAAATGCCACAGGGAGCTGTTGGAAGCTTTAGGAATAAGGACCTTTCGTACAAAGCTTCGAGCGTTTTATAGGTTGGGTGATGCATGCTTACATGCTTCCAACTACTGCAAAACAGCAGAGTGGCACAATGCCGTTGTGTATGCATATTTATGGGTGTCTCCTCCCTGCATCTACTCCTATCCATAATCTGCATCACACATACATTCCATACCCTGCCCTTTCCTTTGTATGCAATGAGATTATTTTTGCGATGTGCCGAGAACGCACGGTCCGCGCGGCGGCGTGGAAGCAAGTCGTAGGCCGATAATGGCTCATGTACCGGTACATAACCCCTTAATTCAAGTGCAAGGATTTCCGAATTAGGTCTGCAGTTAGAATAACCACCTAACCTTGTCATAGACAATGTTGAAAATGATCTCCGTCAACCGCCACACATTTCTGACATCTTTTAAGAAAGTTTGCTTCCACAGGCATTAATTCTTCTTGTGAAATTGCTGCAATTTCTTTTCTTATGTTCTCTATCAGTTCTTATTGCATTGTATGAGGGTTATTCTTGTACACTTTATTTTCTAAGTTCCCCCAAAAATAAAAATCACATACAGTAAGATATGGATGTCTTGCTTGCCATAATCCATTACTAATTACCCTATTTTCAAACACTTCTTACTTAAATTTGCATTTTCCCAACAAGACTCTGCTAAATCGCATACTGCAGATCTCTCGTTAGATTTAATTGAAGAAGTGTTTGAAGACAGGGTAATTAGTAAGATTGCCAGATCTTGCTGTATGTGATTTTTATTTTGGGGGGAACTTAAAAATAAAGTGTACAAGAATAAGAAATTAAAGTTGCATTTTTCCAACAAGACTCTGCTACAGCACATACTGTAGATCTCTCGTTAGATTTAATTTGCATTTTTCCAACACAACTCCGCTACAGCGCATACTGCATATCTCTTGATAGATTTAATTGAAGAAGTGTTTGAAGATAGGGTAATTAGTAATTGGTTATGGCCAGCAAGATCTCCAGATCTTACTGATTTTTATTTTGGGGGAAATTAACTTATAAAATTTACAAGAATAACCCTCGTACCAATTGAATAACTGAAAGAGAACATAAGAAGAGAAATTGCGCAGAAATTTTACAAGAATTAATTAATGTGAATGCAAACTTTCTTGAAAGATGTCAGAAATGTGTGGCGGTAAACAGAGATCTTTTTCAACATCTTCTATGAAAAAGTTAGGTGGCGCTACATCCCTGAAGGGACTAGGCCTACCACCCGACCGCTGCGTCATCTACCATAGGCAGATGGCAGGATTGGGGGCATGTGGTCAGCATGCCGACACCTATGGCCGTTAATGGGGTTGCCCAATTTCTGAAGGAAATGTGGGGTATGGAAAATTATGTGATTGATTGCTCGAAGAAACAAAAATCTGGGCTAGCATGGTGGAGATTAGGGATATGGAAGCTTAGAGGGGCAAGAAGAAATTTCGAGAAAGGTCGTTGCCCATTATGTCTTAGTAATGAAGATGCAGAGCATATAATTTTAAGGTGTCCCGAAACTGAAACACTAAGACATAAGTTTTTAAATAAAAAAAATGTTAAAGTTAAATAAAGAAGTGGCATATAAGAAATTGTCTGTAACAAAAAACACAAAAACACTAAAGGAACTGGGAAACTTTTTATACATAGTCAAAACAAAATGGGAAAAACAAATTAGCTGCTTAAGGGAAATTGGCTAGAAATGGTAAGGGGATATACTTACAAAAGGTAAACATTTATTAGTAGTAGTACTGATTTTAGATATATGAGTTCTTATGTATTCAGACGCCCTCTGGTGAAAAAACTTTCTGTAACACCAGGGGTGATCATTTGTACAACTCCAGATACAAGAATAAATCATTCATTCATTCATTCATTCATTCTATGGCCGTTAATGGTAGTTTCCATGACCGGAGCCGCTACTTCTCTATCAAGTAGCTCCTCAATTTGAATCACGAGGCTGAGGGCACCCCGTTCCAGACCTCCCTATCTCAGAAAAATCCGAGGAGGTAACGGGGATCAAATCCAGGACGACGGAGCTGTAGTCAGCGACGCTAACTATAAGACCACACCGGCGGTCGGTTATTCTAACTGTAGGCCTAATTCGGAAATCCGTGCGCTTGAATTGAAGGGTTATGTTCATGAGCCTTTACTGGCCGACGACTTACTTCCAGACCACTGCGCGGACCGTGCGTTCTTGGCACATCGCAAAAACAATGTCTCTGTATTTGAAATTTTCAAAATGATCCCTTATTTTCGAAAAATAAAAAAGTTGTCATCACTTATGCCTTATCCCTCGTATATTCTTTAGGCCTACTACTACTGTGACACCACCACACCCAACATGACTGCTTCTTACAAGTTGACTTCAACGGAACAGCTACTTCTTCATCATCATAAACATCACTACTATTTTCTTTGTCCTGATTCATCAGATGTTTTCTATATAATTTTATTACCCACGATCATATCCTTTGATAGATTTATGCAAAATTACTGATATTGTTTTACTTCGGGTTTTTCACCAAATCGATGATACTAAAAATAATCGTTCCTCTTTCTTTTTTATGTATTTCTTTGTTTTGCTCTCACATTTCCCCTCTCTTTCAATCCATCCATCGGCACATCCATCTTCCATAACTTACATAAATAAATACAGTATAATTAACATATTGATATATTGAACTATTACAGAGTATTTCTACAAGGCTATATCCCTAATTAGCCGAGGAGGCTCTTTCTCTGTGTTTTGGATAGGACCATTCCTACCAGCCATCGGTATATACAGTCCACAACATGTACAGGTTAGTTATTATTATTTTTTTATTAATATTGCTATTATTAAGTGCCAGAATAGTACTTTATGAGATTGTGTGAAGGACGGGAAAATGTCTGTCCGTCTGTCTGTCTACCTTTACGCACTTTAACTCTAATACGCTTTATCGGATTTTCAAGAAACTTGGTATACTTATTTATAACATCCATGGGAAGAAGCCTTTTGATACTGAACCAAATCGGTTTACCGGTACCGGAGTAAAGCCCAATTCAGTGACTATTTTATGGTAATGTATTAGAAGGAATTTATCAAATGCAAATCAGTTCTCATGACAACCTATTGTTTTACAGTGTTCATATACGGCTATGGAAGTTGCAATACAAATGACAAATGCTATGAAAAATAACACTACCCACATATTCCTTCACATCTGGTTATCGAACTAGACCTTTGTTCTTCCGTAAGCCCTGCTTAATGAATCGATATGGAGCTTAACTCGGAAATCGATTAAAAAAAAATCTTCATATAATAATTGCAATTATCACTGATTAAACAAAAGCATTCTGGCACTTTGTTACATCAGTTTACCTGATTTTACCTGATTTTATTATTATTTTTGTTTGCTGGTGAATAAATTTCGTTAAATTATATGCCTAAAATTAATATAATTGCTATTAGGATCTCTGAATTTCACAGGTTTGAATTTTGACACACGAATATCTTAAAAAAGTTCTGACCTTCAAGTGGACATAATCTAGATAGTTCTTATCCTCTTCGTATTCAAATTTATCCTCTTCATATTCAAATTTAGTTATGCTTATTTTTCTATAGAGGGCGTAGAGGCAGGTGGTAATCCCACCCCTTCAACGGAAAGAATAAGAGCAGGAAGAAGAATAGGAGGCTCTAGTCTAGACTGTGGATAGTAGACCATTAGTTAATTTAAAGTGACCATTGCCCAATTATTCTCAAGTATCGTTCAAGATAAATTTTTCAAATAGGCTATAGGCTCTATATGTTTTATAAATTAAGAATACTTACATTTGCAGGCGTACGTTGTAGCCTATAAAATGCAACACTCTACGGTCTACACCTTGCTTCCTTGAAATCATTAACACTGTACTGTGAACATGCTGTATACGGTGTATACCAAATACATTGTACGTGGTAGAAAGAGACGTATCTTTGGAAGAACCAGTGGCGTTCCTAGAGTGGGGCGGTCCGCCCCGGGCCCCACTTACTATGGGGGCCCCCATTGATGCCCCATCCTAATATAAAAATTAATGTTCCACCTCTTTTTTCACTCATCGGAATTTTTGTATTAAATAAAAATATAGCGCATTTGACGTGTTAACAATAAAAAAATTGACCCTAGTAACCACTGTTTTGGTCTCAGGTCTCAGGTTCGAGAGATTACTGGGAGATGCGCAGTTGGATACTGCGCTGAAATCTATCATTTAACAGATGAAAAATAAAACATGTAATTTCATTTAACATTGACGGAAAAATTTAACAATGAGTTCACGAGTTGACCTCGAGAGACCTCTAGAAGATGCGCTATGGGTTACATGTAAAAGATGTATCATTTAATTGAAGAAAATAGAGCAAATCTTAATTTACAAATTAACTTAACAAAACACTTAATGTGTACGATGTTCTATAAGAGTTAATGACGTTCAAGAAAGTTGTTTTTAACTATTTGCATTTCAGTTGCAACTTGGTAAAAACGATTTTCAGAATTGAAATTAATAAAAAAAAACTATTTGCGCTCAACAATGAGCCAAATCAGACTAAATGGACTAGCAACGAGAACAATTTGGCTATAAAAATAAACGTTAATGAGACAAACAATTTTCTGGTGTAAAAGCTATAAAAAGACAATTATAAACGTGGCTGTTTATTCTGTCTATTATTTTTCGTGGATAAGATCTGAAAGACAAAAAAGCTAGCCATAGAAAAAGAAGTTAAAAATAGCCGTGTGGTAGGTTTTACTGGGGGAGGGGGCCTCAAAAATAAATACGCCCCGGGCCCCAAGTGGTCTAGTTACGCCACTGGGAAGAACATCAGACAATGGTAATAGTTCCTAGGGATGGAGAATGGGGATTGAAAAACAGGTGTATCTCCGACCTTGACCAATGAACGGTGCAAACCCTTAAAGCTACCTTGCAATCCTCTTACAAAGAGGTCGTTGAACTTGATTTCCGGCATATTATTTAATGTAACTCAAAGACCTTACTTAGTATACAGTAGCCTATAGACTATAGCTATTGTATGGAGTCAGGCACCTGCTATTATTTTAATCATATAGGCCTTCTGTACAAGTGATATGTGATTTTTAAAATATGTGTTTTGCTTTGTTAACTATGGATGATGCTAGAAATATTTGACAGGAAAACCGGATACATGGAAATGGAGCCGACCTCCAAAAAATGAGGTTAGGATTCCTTTGGAATTTCATACTTCGTGCCATCAGCTTCCTTAATTTAGCACACCATGCCTTTGGATCATAGAATAATTCTTAAACTGACAGCTTCTCCGCTCTCTGTATTTCCTTATTTAAAATACTTTTAAATTCGCATAGAGCAGTATCTTAGTTGATCTGGCACTTCTGAAACCATGCTGAACATCTGTTACCAGATTAGAAATTATTTTTGTGCCGGTATGTTAACCTTAGAACTCCCAGTTTATTTTCTACGCCATGGGCTCCGAAGGACAGGGTTCATTGAACCCACATGATGAAATGACTTAACTGACGAAAGTGAACTTTTTTGTTTTACTTTGCTATTCATTTTAAATTGATTTTGTGACATTGAAATGTTATTAATATACAATGGGTGTAATAAATTATTATTAACTCTAAGACTCCCTTTTTCTTTTCCATATCATGGATTCTGAAGAAGGGAGTGGTTCATTGAACCCATTAGAAAATTACTTTAATTTTGGAAAAGGAACATTTTGTTGCTTTGATATTCGTTTTAAACTGAATTTGTGATCATTGGAACATGTTGCTCAAATTCTGGGAACGCACGAAATGACAGAAAAATTTCACAAGGTGGGCTGAAATAGTTTATTGAAAAGCTGAAATCATTCATGGCTTGTGACTTAAAACGAGGATATGTTGCATATACCATTTCATACGCCTACATTTAAAATAAAGACAATATTTTTAAGCATACTTACATAATGAAGAGGGTATAAGTATAATTTATATAGCCAATTAAAATTAAAAGGGTTTGCGGATTCAAAGGCATTTTGTTATGCATGTGCAACCATAGGCACAGACTCTGTGGGGTGAGGTATTTTCTGCCCCCAACATTTAACTTATCATGTAAGGTGTATGTATTCATATTTCATATTGCTCCCAGTGGTGAAGCATAGGGCCTGCAAGTGGAGGTTAACATTACCTATTTAAATTTGTTATGCTTATTTCCCAATAGAGGGCAGAGTGATAGGTGGTAGGCCCAATGCCTCACAACCCCCACTGGAAACCAGATATTACTTGGACATGAAAGGTACAAGGAATTTTGTCCAGGGGCTCTAATTTAGGCTTGGAGTTCTTTTACATGCCGTAAACCTATGACATAGGCCCTCCAGCTACAGGTCCCTCCCAGAAGACTCTGTGGACAGGATTTGTACATCCTGAAAAATCCATCAACCGAAGCCAGGTTTAATCCTGTGACCTTCGGATCTAGAGGTGGGCACGCTACCTGCAGACTACCACGGCTGATAAGGCCTATGTATAACTACTAAAAATGCAATTCTCCCCCCCCCCCCAATAATTTGTTCAAGTCAGCTCCTCTGAGTACAACAGTCCAACGTTTGTAAATTTATGGCATGTAAAATAACTCCTACAAGACTTTCCAGTGAGAGGTGTCATACATTTTATTTAAAACATCTATGGTTTACAGTTTTGTTTCATCCACTGGTCACGTGTGGGATGTTTAATTCAGGAGTCGGTCTATCTAGTTCTTTTATGTTTACTTTTTCCTCCAATTTCCTGGAAGTAAATGATGCTTTCAACAAACTCTCCATCAAATTCATTTCCACTCACTAGGTTATGTTTCCATGTGGTCATATCACACAAAGCCATTGTAATCCATTTTGTGTTTAAGACCAAAACTATAGTTTCATTTACACTCCTACAGATGTCGTGATAAGTAATTTCTGTGTCAAGATTTCAGATACTGAACAGCACATCGATACTAGTGCAGTGAGCAGGTGAAAAATCAAGTTAAGCGAAGTGAATTTAAGCCTCGGTAGCTCATGCTACAGATCTCAACAGCACTTCCTACTGCTAAATTATTCAGATTCATACTGCACATGAGCTGATCTTGCTCTACAGAATCTATTGAGCGAAACTGATAGTTAGTTAATTGGTAAGGAAAGTATTCATATGACTGATATCAACAGATGAGATCTAGTGCAGATGCGCCAAGTAGCCTACAAAATCTACATAAAACGAAATAGAGTATTGTGTTTGAAAGTAAGATTTTATGACAAAGAGAAAACAAGCTGTGTACTGCAGCACTGCAGCACATTAAGAGAAAACCCCCCTGGCTGAAATGATGCAATTTTCAGAACTATTTTGTCTGTTATTTATATATGAAGAAGTATAAGATGAGTGGAACTGCAACTGTACTTCTGATAGGTTTTTATAGCCCAGTTGCAACTGGAATGAGATGAGCCTCAAGATTGAATCAAAAGTCTGTCAGTCAGTCTGTTTCTGACACAACTTTTTCGAAGCTTCAAAGAAGAAAACACTTGCTCAAGCCATATGAAGATGCAACATGGCAACAACCTGAGGACGAGAAATAAAAATTTGGAAACTTTATTTCAGAAAGGACTTGTAGAATTCATGTTTTGAGATGTTAAGAAACACTGAATGTTACTTTGCAATTCAACTAATTTGTGCTGAATGCCCAGTTTCACTGTTTGCGATCCACAATAAATGGAATAAAGAAAATATCCAAGGGTTGTTCAATGCTAAAAGTCTTGTTGTTCTTTTAAAATTCACCATGGAGTTGTGCTACAGAAGGAAAAGCAATCGAGTAAGTAATATATTTTCTCCTCCTTTTCTGTTGCGGGTCACAATGAACCTGCCTGAAGACCGCATCTGGCCCAAAGGCCATACTTTGCCCATCACTTGTCTATTCCTTCCAAAGATGCAGCACTACAGAGTTAGTTATATGTCAATGTATGTGTGAGAGTGTTTTGTAGGTGTGTATGGGTGCATGTATATACTATATGTATGTATTTGACTAAAAATATTATTTTTTTCCAGAAAATACTTACATCTTCAACAAACATTGAAAAGTATGTATTTGACTAAAAATATTATTTTTTTCCAGAAAATACTTACATCTTCAACAAACATTGAAAAGTCTCACCAATACTCATTCTTCCGTCATTGGATTGGGACTGGACTTCTAATAAGCACAGGTTGTTGTATTGCATTTAACATAACATCTCTCTTTTCTTTCTTTCTTTCTTTCTTTCTTTCTTTCTTTCTTTCTTTCATCCTTTCTTTCTTTCTTTCTTTCTTTCTTAGGTTCTTCATTACTTTATTTTATTTGTATGGCATGTAATACAATCATAATGATCTGTTATGTCACCAGGGAAGAAATGGCACTCTCGAAGAAAGCTCATTACTCCAGCATTTCATTTTACAATTCTGGAGAAGTTTCTGGAAGTGTTTGCTGAAAAAACAAAAATTTTGGTGAAGAAATTAGAGCAAGAACTCGAGTCTGAGTTTTTTGACATACTACCTTATGCCAGCGCATGTGCCTTGGACATCATATGTGGTAAGATATTATTATGATACATTATGAAATGAATTAAATCATCAAGGAAGTTTCTTTATTGAAAATTAGTAAGATTAATTTTATTATACTTCCTCATGATTTAATAATAGAAATAAAATAGATTGTCATATTGTCAGCTGAGTATTGAAGTGTACTAACTCCACTTTTTATGAAAAATAAGATAATGTATATTTCGAACTGTTACTTAAGGTACGCATCCTATGCATATACTGTCTAAATGCCAGAATAATACCAGTAATTATGATGTTCTGATTCTCCACGGTATTCTTAGCTTCTTCCTTCTTTTTTTAAAATCCTTCTTGGACATGGTATACTCCACTCGAGTTTACGAGTTTCGCTAGATAAATTTGCTCCGTCTATGCGGTCGCAAATCTATCAACAAACTCTTAAACTCTCGTGGGATTGCCTATGATAAATACATTGAATAAAGGCAAATACTTGAATAGAAGGCAAAATAAGGTACGCAAGGATCTATTTTGTAAAACTTTAAGTCTTCTTAGAAGTACCGGCACATCAGAAGAAGATCAGATAACTTTCATATAAAAGGGGGTAGATTTTTACAAAGAGAGATAAGAGAGACTAGTAGAAGTAAGGAAGCAATTAAAAATTATTCTATTCTATTGTTTTGTATGTACATTTATTTATTTATCTACACCATGGGTACAATCCCTGAGTATAATGCTCAAAGTGGGACATGACAACTCTGAAAAATGGCAACAACAAATATCTGTTGGCAAAACAATACCATACAATTTAGAGATACAACAGCATATAAAACAATAGAGTACAATAGTAAAACACTCTTAAATATAACCCATTATCCTATATTTTATGTCATAAATATTATGAGAAGACGTCAGGAAAAAAGTTGGACCTCTAAAAGTTGTAATCATTAGCATTGTATCAGCAAAATATTGAAGTGTAATATTACTATGTCTCTTGTAATTTATAATCTTATATTATGTGAATTACACAAGCATATGTTATTTCAAAATGTAGGGGTAGAATTTTCAGTGACTATTCCATTCTTACGCCATGTGTTTGATATTGGCCAATACATTTTGCAATTCCTTGGATATAGACCAATCACGATCGTTTATCTTATAAAATGGTTGCTATTAATACGAGGATGAGATTTTAACTGATAATACTGAAAATGTACATATTGACGTGCAGTGACTAATACATCACATGCTGCCAGTGAACACAATAAAAACACATTGTTTTAAATAATATAACTTGTTTGAAAATTGAAATAATAAAAATGTACATTGATTAAAACTTCCTTCGTTGCCTGGACTAAAATGCTTGTGTCTTTTGGTGTACGTGGTTTTCAAGATGCAGTAAATGCCACTTAATGTAATCGTGTATACTGTTATCAATCAGTTGCTGCAAAAGGCGCCTTATAGCTTTATTGATATAACTGAATAGACGAGACAAGAATAATGGTTTGAAGATGAGTGGTAACAATATGAGTTTGTGGAGTGGTTTGGAAGTGGCAGTATTGTGTAGATCTTGATTCATGCCATATCTCATCTGTCATAACTGTGCCAAACTTTGGAAGTTCCTCTTTCGTCTGCTTTAAACATCATTTTCAACTTGTATTACTCAGTGAGTTATTAAACTTTCTTATTGCTAGTTTTCCTCGTCACTCGGTATTTAATAGCTTAAATGCCCAAAATTGTGCAAATAACTTATTGGGTGTTATCTCCCCAAGCAAAAGAAGTATTTCAATGGAGCTGTGATTTGTTAAAGTTTGAGAACAGCTGTAATGATGGATTTCATGCATTATCTGTAACCATATACATTTTGAAATGTTTGAATTTTTAAAACCAATTGCACGATGTACAAAAGCATTATTTATTGTTCACAGAAACAGCCATGGGATTGCAAATGAACGTGCAGGAAGATGACAAAAATTTGGAATATCTGAAAGCTGTGAAGAGGTAAGGAAATTCAAGATTTAATATGTACGATTATATAAGTTATAAGTTGATAATTCATTTAATTTGAACTTGAAAATATTTCTTTTTTTTGGGGGGGGGAGAATTGGAATTTTAGTAGTTATGGTGAGGATTTAACCTTTGAGGCTAGTATTTAGGACTTTCATGTCTATTTTTATATCTGCATATCTGTGTCCTGTGTCTGTTAAGTGGTTTCAGAAGGCAAAATCTGTGTTTTGCTCAAGGGCTCTGATGTGTTTTGTATGTCTTGTTTTGAGGTTCAGTCAGTTTGTTCGATGTATACTTTTTCCTTATAGAATGCCAGAATTTTAATTGCTGTTTGAGAACATCATGACTATTTAGGAAATCTGTCCATTCTTGCAATTGAGTAGCAGAAAATGAAATCTCTCAGCATCAAGATACTGTCAAAGATTTTGATACAGGTCATGTTATTTGTAGAATCGTTCTTCATTGACAACATATTTTTTGGATAAGTATACCTAATAGTGAAGTTAGTGTGTATATTTTCTTATTCATTCTTGCTAAAGATGTCAACACTTCACTGTGCTATTTCCCTGTTAATAATAATATTCATAACGTAACAAACTTACAAACACAAAAAAGTAGCGTATTGTTAGACTAGTAGTTAAGAGTGTTTGTGAGGGTTCATCATCAGTTTCCATAAAATGAGAGACAGACAAAATTGCATTGGCTAAATTTGAAGGAGAAAGACACACAAGCACTGAGAATATGTCATACAGTATAACCTGGATTTAACGTTTTTCTAGGGATACAGAATATCATACTCTAAAATAATAGGGGTTTACACCAAATGGGGTTTCTGCTATTTTTAATAACTAAAACTGAGTTTATACAAAGACTGACTGTAATTACAATATTAACTAGTTTTCATGAGATATTATGGCATTTGCTAAATTGTAGTCTAGCCATTTCTAATATTCTAGGTTACATTATTTCTACTTCATGTACAATATACTCTTCTTCATTTAGGAAGGTGTTTTGCTCTTTGCCACCATCACTTATAGTTCCGAGTTCCATCTGAAACACAAAGCTGTAATATTAACAGTTCACAACTATAAGAAAGACAACACAGATTGACCAAGAACTGCTATACAACTGATTGTTGGTGAAATCGCAATGCAATGTGATCAGTTATTATTCTGATATCTAATTTCTCTGAGAATTCTAAAGTTTTTAACATTACATGGGGGTTTTATGCTATCCGGAATAATGTTAAATAGAAAATATTAACACAATAAATACGTGTGATAATATTTGGGGTTTTGAAACCTAAAATGGGGTTTTCAAAGTT
This sequence comes from Ectobius pallidus, assembly GCA_964059195.1. NCBI lineage: Eukaryota > Metazoa > Arthropoda > Insecta > Blattodea > Ectobiidae > Ectobius > Ectobius pallidus. The sequence continues at coordinate 92,590,700 of CAXKWD010000002.1, forward strand.
AATTGGCAGGTTGCAGCTTATAATGATCTTATTTATAATAGGAAAATTATTTTTGGTCGTTTATGTAACAAACAGGTAAGACATTTTCTTTGTTAGGTTAGGCTAGCCAGTAACTAACTTATTAGTTTTCAGTGGTATTTTCGGATTATTTAAGGCTAACACTCGGCCACAAATTAGTCTTAACAAGGGAACTGTATGGGTTGTCACGTCGAATCCCACCCTCAAATTTTGCATATCGATAGATATTCATTACAGGTAGACACATGCAAAATATTAGCTGCTCATACAAACTGTAAGTGGGCGAAAATGTGTTTGTTATGTTCCATAAGGAAGCAACGGCAGGCATATGTAAAGCTCACTTGAGTAACCTGCATGCTGGGATCAAGCGATGCAGCGGGGTGTGCGATAGAGAAGAGAATTTGTTGAATGTGTCTCACTAGATAATTTTTAGGTAATAATTTATTTTCATTTGCACATTTTGAAACTATAAAATCTGTGTAGATGCAGCTGAGGGGTTAGTTATGATTGTTAGTGTGTGTGTAGATGTTATAGAAGTGTGACCATTCTACTTGTGTGGTTAAAACAAAGATTTTTTGGCATGCGCAACAAATCACAATTCAATCTACTTATTTTCAACGTTAACATTTATTGTCCACACGAAAGTCTTTAGGTACTAAGAACTCGGACCGTCATGCTACGTATTGTGCTCGTTATTATAGGCCAAATTAAAAAACAAACAAATAATTGAACTAATTTTAAAATCACACAAGATTCACTCTGCTAATCCTAAACACTTAACCAGGTACTAATTACTTCATGAGGCGTACTGGAATGCAAACTTGTGTATCAGAGGAGGGTATTATTCAATATTTTAATATTATCTGATTTCATAGTGATAAAGGAAAGAGAAAGATAAGGCTAACTACACAAATGCCTATCCTGAAGCAGGATCTGTGCTCTGCAATACTGTGCACAATCTGGGTTGGGAAGGTCCCAATCCCCTCCTGCCGACAGTCATGTGAGGTTACTCAATATTTCAAATTTCTAGATTAACAATTAATTTTCACCCACTAAAAGTTTATATGAGCAGCTAATTTTTGGAATGAATCTATCTACAATGATGATCTACCGATGTGCTAATTTTGAGGGTAGGTTTCGACATGACAATCCGTACAGTTCCCTTGTAAGTATATTTTTAAGAAATGTAAATTTGTAGACCTTTTCTTCTTATGACTTATAAAAATTGACTTATAAAAAATACAAGAATTTAATAATAATGATTAACAAATGACAAATATCATGTGATGATTATAGTCATGCACATGAAAATGTTAAAATAGTTACATTATGCATTACATTAGGTACAAGAAAAAAATCTTGCCTAAAATTAAACAATAATGCCTAACTGCATCATTTTGTAACCTATTTTAGGTGCTTCAAATGTCAACTTTTCATACCTAAAATTCTGAGGTTTGATAATGAGGTAATGATGATTCAATCTGTGATAAGTTTGGTGTATAGGCCTACTATATTTCAGTTTCGATTATTTGTTTTAATAAATGATTATTAAAATCAATTTCTATTATATTTTATGTTTATGGAAGTTGTCCCACTAACCTACATGGTATGTCAAATGTAATTGTTAGTGGAACAATATAATCAATGGTTTGGCGTTACCAACAACAGCATCATTAATATTTTACGATTGACTAAGTTATGTTGGCATGTCCAGTAAGTTCACCTTAGCCAATGAATGGTTGTTTGATTCATCAGTCAATGTGAATCAATAAGGAAAAATCGTAATGTCACAGCCTTCTATCTGTACAATTCATCACTCATCAGCGTGCTGAAATTAGAAACTCGTGGTATTTATTATTATTTATTTTCTTCTCTATTACAGAATGACTGATGATGTGGCTGACAGAACTATCAAGCCTTGGCTATATCTAGATTTTATCTACCTTTTGACTCCTAGAGGGAGACGTCATATGAGAGATGTGAAAACAGTACAAAGCTTAACAAAGAAGGTATGGTAATAAACTTAAAACTGAAGAAAATAAGTTATTAGGAACCATTAGATTACAGTTTCAGCCATTCGCTATTTCTTCTCGTTCAAAAAAAAGATTTAGGAAGGCAACAGCTTTAATGATAATGCTAAGTACAGAAATTCTAGTCCAGAGCTGTTACATTATTTTCAAAGCTATTATTTCCAGTAAGGAATTCTACCAGAATGAAGGTGACCACATTTTTATGAATGAAAAATCGGGACTAATATCATAGGTCTACCTGACCATCTGACTGAAACACATGCTTCTTTTCCAGAATTCATTGACTTATAATAATAAAATAAAAAAGAGCACAGCATTTTATTTAACTGAAGAACTATAGTTTTATCACCATTGTAATAGCTATTTTCACAAACTAGGACAAAATCAGAACTTTTTTAAGTAAAAAAAAAATGATATTTTATGTCCTGACACAAAATTCCGAGACAGATATTTAAAATAAAAAAAGACACTTCTGGAGAAATCAGAACAAATGGTCACCTTAACTGTAATATATACATAGATATATAAGCATACCCCCCAAAATATTATTGTAATAATAATAATAATAATAATAATAATAATAATAATAATATTTATTCAGTTCCATATAGTACATACATACATAAATACATATAGCACAAGGGAACATTGTCAATTTGGAGAGTTTCTCCACAAATACAATTTCACAATTTAATAGTACAAGAATAATGAGAGAATGAGAGAAACGAGAAACATGGCATGTCGCAACCTATTTGTTATCTTCTGTAAATTCTTCAATGCTGTAGTATACTTTGTTAAGCAGGTACTTGGCCAACATGCTCTTAAACTGGCTGTGACTTTCACTTTCTTTTATCTTTCTAGGCAGCATATTGAATAGCTTGGCACCGGTGTATTTGGGTAACTTTTCAAAAAGCTTTAATTTATGAGTGGTAGCTGCAAAGTTGTCTCTATTTCTTGTATTGTAGTTGTGTGTATCAGAAATTTTGGCAGGCTGTTCGAATTTGTTTAGTAAAATTATGGTTTTGTAGATATATAGACTGGCTAGCGTCATGATTTCTAATTCTCTAAAGGCGTGTCTGCATGTCTCATTGTGCTTGAGTTTTGCCAGGCATCTAATAGCTCTTTTCTGCAAGACAAAAATTTTTTGAAAGTTAGTTAAGGAAGTAGAACCCCACAGTTCTAATCCATATGTTATATGTGACTGGATAAGTGAGAAATAAATAATTTTTGCCGTTGCTTTGGGGATCATGTTACCTAGGTATCTAAGTATGTAGAGACCCTTAGAAATTTTTTCAGCTAGTGTTTCTACATGTTGGGTCCATGTTAATTTACTGTCAATTGTTAATCCTAGTAACTTTACCACATCTGATTCCTTAACTCTGGTATTATTTATGTTAAGTTGTATCATGTAATTTGTATTAGTCCTATGTCCCAAAGATATAAGTTCACATTTTGTGGGGTTAACACTTAGATTTAAATTTGTGAAGTAAATACTTATAGTTCACTAGTAGGACTACCACAAGAATTTTAGTATCTTACCGTTTGTGAAATATCAAAAGTTAACAGAAAATATTCTCTCTTGGAAAGACATTATAAGAATCTGGCTGTTCCTGTAATCCCCAGTGAAATTTCGATGAACTTCTTAAATTTTTGCAGCAATAAGAAGTATAATAAAGTGGCCTGTATAGGGTATAGCAAAATAATTAAAACATGATATTTATTAACACTTACATTCAAATCATTCATAAATAATTAAACAGATTAAAAAAGCTAAAAATCCGGCTTTGAGGTGCATTTCACAATTAGATGTGAGAAAAACACCTCAGATTCTAGTTTCTTGGCCCAGAAACGCCCGCATAGTGAGTTTCTTCCAAATCATTCAATTGTTTTCTCATTTAGAACTATATTCATGATCACTCCACTCTTCTGTCTACCTATGTAAATAAAATTCAGATTCTGCAGACTCCACAATGGGGGGGGGGGGGCTGAGGAATAGAAGCAACCAAAACATGGAGGAGAATTTTCGAGTATTTTGAATCGCGCGTATAAAGCTGATATGTACTCGTATTTGAATCTGGCATCAAGCTTACCAAACCTGTGTTTTGCATTTTTTGTATTCCTCACGCTTCTTGTTACTGCTGAAAGGTCCTTCTTAAAGTTAAAATTGATTAAGAACTATTTAAGAAGTGACTTACCATGAGTCAACAAAGGCATAGTGTACTTAGTGTGTTGAGTACTGAATTTTTAGCAGGCAAGAGAACTTTAATTATGTTCAGTAATTGAATTGTTCACGTATATACAAAGGCCAGAAGGCAAAAGCGATTGATCAGAACGATTTGATATAAAAATAGTATAAAAACAGTACTGGTAGTAAAAGTTATGAGACATTCCTTTTTGCAATTTTTCTGCAAAGAAATATCTGCCATTTCATTTTAATTTTGTTGGGTTGTAAATCTTGCCTATGAGTTAGAGAAAAAATGTAAATAAAGAAGTTGGGAGGATAGTTTAAGTACCAGTACATAGTTTTAGCTTTTTAAAACAACCTACTTTTAGGATCATGTGTAGAATAAGAATGTTTTCTCGTGGGCACCCAAAAGTAATTGGGGTCCAAAATAATTTTGCTGAGGGGGCTTCCTGCAAAGAAGTTACACCACTATGCTGAATGTCATAAAACAACAGTGGGACGGGAGTGTAATTCTATAACTTGCATGTTAGACCGCTTCTAACATGCCACACCGCTTTGGAACAATGATATTGCTTGACATTGGAGTTCCAGAAATAAAAAACAAAGATGTTGTAGAATGCGTTGATGGCATGATTCTATCCTAATGCAACGGATAATAGGTAATCACAATTGTTAAATTTATTCTAACTGCACGATTGAATACAGGTTAATAATAATTATTCTAATGTTCTTAATATTACTTCAACACTGAGATTTACCTAGGTAATAATGGTTTTATAGCAGAGATAATAATATGTATTATATTGAGCTTTCCAGATTGAGTTTAAATCAATATACCAATACTATTTAATGTTATCCAATCGTATATATGATACTTGAACTTAGTCTTTTTTTTTTTTTTTTGGTAGGTCATCCAGGAGAAACTGCGTTTGCGGAGGATAAGAAGAATGTCTATTATTAAGGATGATGCAGATCTTGGTAGGTGAAATAGGTGACTTTGGATGTTTGACATTGGTGCATACTGGAGATTGTTATTTAAAAATCTGGCTATTCTCATATCATAATATCTCTTGTGTAGGCCTACAGCATGAAAATTTGCAGTGCAGTTCATCTATGCACAAGATTCAAGGACGTATACAAAGCAGTTGGTCCAGATTATGTCCCCCATGTGCTCAACCTTTTGCAGTTTCACCTACTGACATGTGCGGAACTCAGTGACACGCACTTTGAACTAATACTTTCATTTAGCCTATAGTGTTGCTTTCTTTCTTTGACACCATATATGTGAGGAATTAGAGCATAGTCTTGACTTTGGTGAGCCTGGTGAAAATTCAAATGCACCAGTCGTTTCACCTACAACTGAAGAGGAGAAATTCTAACTCCTGGAAGAGTGTACAAGTCAATCCCAGACAAATAGGTTCCTGTTCACAGTCATTTACTAGTAGGTTGGCCAAGTTTTGAACATAAAAATTAGGAAGATTGAGCCATTGCAAATTTTATTAGTATTTTTGGGATGTAGATCCAACAATAATTAGTTAGATGTAAGCTATTACATTTAAAATATCAACTTATTAATGTAATTATAGCACATAAAACAATTAGCCTAATATTATTTGAATTATTCATATTTATTTGTGCATCCTGAATACGAATACCATTAGAATGTCGATATATTAAACTTATTATTCCTAACTCATTCCTTAAGTCACTAACAACAATTGCAGCAGCTTAAATTTTTTTAGGTTAAACTTATTTATATAGTCTATGGTGTCTACAGATGCTGCTGCAGCTTTAATTTTCTGCAAAAACTTTTTACGACCATATCAAAATTGACCACTAACATTAGTTTTGATTTAGTTAACTGTAAGCTACTTTGATTTCTTTGATCTGTCCATCCTTGTTCATCACTGAGAAAAAACTCTCTGTGGGGCATTTGAGCATGGAATATTTAACACAAAGCCTAACAATTTACCAAAACTATTGATATTAGTGAGGTTAATACATACAATACATACAATATTGAGAAATTAATAACAAAGAGAATAATTATGAAAATATGGGACGATTAAAAAAGTAGGGAACCCTAAAATTCTAGAGTTCCTGGGAAATGTGGGAGAGTTGATCACCCTGTTCACTGATAAAACCAGCCAATGGGTGTACAATCCAGTTGTGATAGCTGTAACCATTCCGGCAAATCGTAAGCTTAGCTGAGGAGGGAACAACTCTGTGACTGTAAATTACTACTGGCATTGAACCTGTTTACCATGCCTCCCTCTTCCCCGCGACACACAGCAGACTGTTCAGGAATGGCTAGAGCAATTGAAGAGCGTTTTTTTAAAAGCCGATATCTACACGGATGGCTCAGTGCCAGAGGTGACTAAGTGCCACCAAGAAAAGTGCTAATATTTGTGTGTATTGACCAGCAAAGATTGTATTTTATCTATGCCAAACATGACTAGCAGCCATTACTGTGTCTGTAACTGATACAGCAAGGCTGTTTGTCATGTTTGGCTTAGATAGAATACGATCTTTGCTGGTCAATACACACAAATATTAGCACTTTTCTTGATGGCACTTAGTCACCTCTGGCACTGAGCCATCCGTTATTTATTGTAGATATTGGCTTTTGAAAAAACACTCTTCAATTGGAACTGAACTGTATGTAGCTTGCATTATTCCCCTTCCAAGGAAATGGTGACATGGGAAGATATTTCTTAATCATTAGTGATTATTAAAATAATGTACCAGTATGTAGATATATGCATATGCATTCATGTGCCACAGATTACTGTCTCTGTTGGACATTACATTACATTTTTCTCCTATAATACTCGTATTATCATAATGTATGTAAGTTACAAAATAGTGATGGTCATCTACTTTCACAACTGATAGTTGAACATTATTCTGAACTGTATACTGGCCCTCCAGGCTTTTGCCCATTATAAAAAAAGGACAAATCACTCAGGAATAATGTTCCAATATCATCTTAATTGGAAAACCCTGTTTTTATTGTTAATAAACCTCCCTGACAATAGACATCAAATTAGCATCTTTTTCCCATTGCATCTCTTGTGCTTGTTCATAATTTAATATGTTTAAAAGAGAGGTTATGATGAAAACCTTGATTGAGGTAAACTTGTAGCCCTTACCATGTTTTCAAAATAGTGACATTAAAAAAGTATGACTTGAATGATTGTATTCGTTAGATGTCTGTGCAGTAAGTTTATCTGCTTATTCTACAGTTGTTAATGAAATCATATTAAATCAGTAGTGAATATTACTGAATATTTTCTTATTTTGAAATAATTTATCTTCCAGTTTTCTGATACCCTAAAATTTATTATGGGGTCCTTGGAAAATATTGACTTTGGATCCCCAAAGTTGTTAGCACCATCACTGTTTACTTTCCTCTTAATTATTCTGTTATGTCTTTCAAATTCAATAATATTAGTCTGTGACACTATGTGATTTATATCTTACAGGTTTGAAAAAAAAGAAGGTTTTTTTGGACCTTCTTCTGGAGGCTGCAGAAAATGGATTTGACTTAACTACAGAAGATATAAGGGAAGAAGTGGACACCTTCTTATTTGAGGTTTGATTTTATTCTTTTACCATGTAATACTGGTATATTATCAAAGAGAATTTTTAAATTAATACGTTCAGTAACCAACATGACTTTCTGATATCATCGCATTCAGTTTCCAATATCATTGTATAGCACAATTCGGTTTTTATTTAAAAGCAGTTTGTTCTTTAAGGTCAACAAACAAAGAAGAACACTAAACACATTGATTTCCAGTGTCCTTTTTATTTATTAACACTTACATGTGAATCATTCATACACTATCTAAACGATTGATAATTATAATGAGACAGCTAAAAATCTGGCTGTGGGGTGCATTCCATGATTAGAAAGCACCAACTGGGAAAACAACCTCAGATTTCGAGTTCCCTGGTCCAGAAAATCCCTGCATAGTGTGTACCATCCAAATCAACCAATGTTTGCTCATTTATGCCTACATGCATTAAGTTATCCCTCTTCCATTTAGGTTGAAAATTTCAAATGTTTGTATGCCTTGACATTAAAAACAAATGAATTGACCAGGTTAGGCTTACAGAATCGATAATTCCATGCAACATATTGAAAAATCGCGATTATCTTATTTCCAAGTTATGGCAAAAAATCCAAAGCCACCTGCAATTGATTTGACAATTGAAATGTAATTGCGAAAACTCATTCTTTGATAGCGAAAAGAATTCACATTTTCTGTCAGTTTTTCACTCATCTCTCGAACAAAAGAAAAAAATGAAATTCTGGCTTCAAGGTGCATTCGGCAACCCTTCAGTCCATCTATGTTATAAATTTCAGATCTCTGCATGGCACAGATTTGGCTGGGGATCGCACACAGAAAGACAAACAGACAAACACTTCCTCTAGTGTGTTTGTGTTTGTGTTTGTTTATTTATTTATTAACTCTTTTTTCTTTCTCTTTCCGCTTCTGCAATGCATATATATGTCCATTTGGACCTGTGAGAATGTTTGGAATTTGTTCTGTAAACAGTAATTAATATAATAAATACACTTACATACACATATATATTCATTAGCCTTAAATGTTACTACTGATTCAGATAATACATGTAACATTAAGGCATCAGATTGCTTTTTCTTATGGTTTGTTAAAATTTGATTTAATATACCAGTACTTATATTATAATATTTCCTTTATTAAGATTCTGTATTGGTTTATATGATATTATTGTGTTACAATAGTGTAACAATAGTATTTTTTTATTATATTATATCATATTATAATATCACATGTAATTGTATACCCTACAATGAACTCTAGGGGTCAGTTAGTTAGTTTATTTTCTTACACAATACAGTGTTTTTCATTAACCTACATCAACTACATTTCTTAAAGTTTAACACACACATTTACAAATTAATAATTTACATACAAATATTCAATACATGTACAATATTTAAACATGCTACATTTTACTACATTATACATTTTAATATTATTTCTAGCTCTATTTTTACATTATATGGAAGATGAATTATACAAATTGAATGATAAATTTAAGAATACAGTATATACACACTTACAAAGAATAGAGATAACTTATATTATAAAAACAGTTTGATAAAAGAAAGGATTTGAGCATTTTCTTAAATGAAATTTCTGTTTTTTGTGATGTGATATGAGAGGGGAGTGAATTAAATACCTTAGAACATAAATAGTATGGAGAAGATTCGAATAGATGGGTAGAGTGTTTCGTCAGTGCTATGCTGTTTTTATGTCAGGTGTTGTAAGAGTGGTAGTCAGAATTAACTTTGAAACGGAGTCTATGAGAATAAGCAAACAGGGCGGCTTCAAAAATAATGATACATGGTAGTGGGAGGATCTTGTGGGTTTTAAATAAAGGTTTGCAGGAATCGAGAGGCTTGGCATTATAAATGGTACGTATTATGCGTTTTTGCAGGACAAAGATTCTATTTATGTGGAATTGATCCACTGATCCCCAAGCAATAATGTTATATTTTATTTTAGAATAAATATAGCTGTAATATCATTGCAGAAGAGTTTTCTTATTGCAATAAGACGATAGTTTAACGAATAAAAAGGTATAACTAGATAGATATTTACACAAATTTTGTATGTGTCCCTTCCAATTTAAATGACAATCTATCGTTAGCCCTAGAAATTTAGAGTTCGCCACTTCTTCAATTTCCATATTATTAAACACTACAGTATTATTGATCGCTGTATCTTTAAAAAATCTGTACTTAAATATAATAAATTTAGTTTTAGACGTGTTAATAGCTAGACTATTACGCCGTAGCGTAATGGTTGAGGTGCTGCACTACAAACCGGAAGGTCTCGGGTTCGATTCCTGATGAGGTCGTTGAGATTTTTCAATTGGCCTAATCCTTCTGGTGGCACTATGACCCTAGAGTCGTCTCAGCCTCTAACAGAAATGAGTACCTGGAGCAATCCTGGGGGTAAAGGTGGCTGGTGAGTAAGGCTGACAACCTTACCACCTTCATGTGCCGAATGTCTAAAACTCTGGGAGCCTCAACCTCCTGGAACCCTCTGGGCCTCCATGGCCTGTACAGGGATCACTTTACCTTTATTTTACAATGAACTCTGCTACTTAGGACTGTATTGTATTTAAAAGAAATATATAAATGAATAAATAAACAATTCTTAAATCAGAATAACAATTTGTATATACAACAGGACTAAACTTAACTGAATTAAAAGTAATATTAATTAATATGCTTATGCTGTACTAATATCGTATGTTCTTTTAGGGTCATGACACTGTGGCAACATCACTAAGTTTTGCATTACGTGAACTGGCTTCTCATCCTGAAGTACAGGTAGGTGGATGTTATAACACTACGAGTACACTAGAAATCATTGTTCAAACTAGGCTTATACTAGATTTCCTGTAAGTTGTTTAACCATTAAGGATTTGTGCAGTGTCTACTATTGTTAATTGCAAATAATAATACAAGACTAACATTATATGTCACATTATTTTCTCACATCCAATCTTAAGTGAACATAGAATCAGAAACTACTAGATGTCCATGTCTGCTTGTTTAACATGATAAACACCATGTAGATCCCTCAAGGGTGCTGTGTAATTTTACCAAAGGACCGTTATAGACCATATGACTGCGCTTCACTCGAATCATCATGGATTCAAGAAGAACATCGCAAAGAGTGATTCTGCATATATATATATCAGATCTCTATGGCGGGTAATCAATTAGAAGAACATAGCTATTTTTTATTCTCTAAGGATCATAATAATTTAGTATTTTTTAAACAAAAGTACCAGTAAAAGAACATAATTGGAGTCAGTTACTTCTCATCCAATGAAATTATTCACAATCACAGTTACGAGGTAGAAGATCTCATCTTATGCCTCGTACAATACTTCACCTTTATGCCAGAACCACGAATGTGCAAAAATTCATATTTTGACTTAAGTGCATTACTGGCATATACTTACATTAATCTTTGTTTTGCAAGAACCATGAGAGTGGTATGTTCTTTCCTTGGTGAGTAATAGTTCCATTTCTACAAAAGTACAAATTCTGCTTTATTTGTTATGCCACAATAATGAAAGTGACACATTCATGATTTATAAATTTTTTCACATTCGTGGTTACGCCATATAGGTAATGAGTCGTGTGATGAGGACATATACAAAAATTAATCAAAATGGAATAATTCACACTGGAATAAAATTATTCAATAAAATACCATCCAAAATAAAGAAAAAAGTTCATTCAGATCAATAGTGTTGGCATATTGACTGCTGTGTTTCCACAATAGCAAGTATCACTATTAAGTCTGATTGTAAAATTTAATGGCCAAGACCATGACAGTCAATGAGGAATGTTAATGTTTAAAAAGAAACAGTCCAATAAATTATATTGTTAGAGAGGTAGATTGTTTCAATTTTTAATTATTTAATGAAAAATAGATTTAATGCTGCTCCCATGACAGTATTTTAAAGGACCACCAACATATTCAGTGCTCAGCAGGGTAGACAGAATTACAGCGAGAGATCTTTTGAAGCAGCAAGCACAATAATCTATTGTTACTTTACAACACGAGAAAAATCACATAATGGCATGGTTATCAATTTTCATTAGGTAGGCTATACATAATGAAAACTATGTTGTGACTTAGAGGCAGTGCTTTTTTCTGGGGGTATGCAAGGGTATGCATACCCCTTAAAAAATTGTCCAGTTTCTTATAGGAGAAAATTATTAATTTCCATAATTTTGAAATCTGAAGAAATTTGTGCCAAACAAAATAACAAGAGTGATTATACTCATTGTTTGCAAAAAGTACCTATTTTCAGTGTTATGTTCATTATCTATACCATGATTTACGAGAAATGGGGCCCGACATAGCACTGTGATTAGGAAAACAAGTGAGCACTACTGCACCGTTCCAATGGTAACCATGAAAATCACCATGTTATTGATTCAACATTGCCACATGGTTGTATTCCTTTCATCTTCACTTCAAATTGCATTTATTTACAATTTACAATTTATTGTTCCAAATTACACGAAAAATACATATAAAAGTTGATACACCACCCGAAGAAGCACAGCTTGTGTTCGGGGGTGCATTATTGTTACTGCGGGTGCCAGGGGCATATCCAAGATTTTTTTTCGGGAGGGGCTGTGATAAGCCTGACACTATATCACTAAGGCTCAAAAGTTGATGCCCTGAAAATGCCTGAAAAATGACCTTAGAATTATAAAAATATGACATTAAGAATTGAAAAAATTACTTAATATTTCTAAATACATATTTTGAAAAAGGAAATATATAGTAGTATATTCATAAATAATAATAAACAGAGGACAAGATTTAAGTATTTTATATTACTTTAATATTATGTTTTCTATTACTGTTATGTTTACTACTGTATATTAATGAATGCCTCATAGCTAAGGAATTATCAGATCGCTTTGTCTGTAATGTTGGAGAAGTTCAATCTGAAGGGAAAATGCAACGAAAAAACGAACATTTCTTAAAAATTGACTTGTAAACAATAAAATACCGAAAATGCAAAATATAATTAAGTTATTTTTGTTTATTTTGAGACGAGACGAATTTATACTACATCCTGCATTGTCTGTGATGGCTCAGAAAAAATGATGACATTTCATCAACTTCCGAACCCTAATTATCACACAAAATTATCCTATATTGAATTATCATACATTAGAATAACGTAACTATACAAAGATACCTAAACAAAGCAAGCAGGTTTGTTTGTTGATGTGTACGTCGCAATCACACCTTAATCTAAAATAAAGGCATTAAAAGTTGAGTCTTAGAGTAAAATTAGGTTTCCTTGCTTCCCCAGTATCGGAAAATTTATCAAGCACCATTTCAAACACTGCTCGCTCTGCCGCTATAATATACCCGGGATGCAGCACTGCCAGCTTCATAAGCTGTTAGGGTTAGTAACTACGGTATGTGTCCATAACTTCATGCCAGCTTGAGCTGCTTAGGTAAAAATTATATTTTAGGCTGAATTTTCTACATAGTGTTGGCATTTCTATTTCACGATTCGCCCTTCACATATGTTATGAGTCAAGATGTGCAATTAAATTGTCTACTATCTGAGAAATTTAAGTGTCCTTATGTGGAACATATTAGCATGACTCAACGTTTCGGGGGGGGGGGGGCTGCAGCCCCCTCAGCCCCCCCTCTGAATACGCCCCTGGCGGGTGCCATACTGTCTGTGGCTATTTTGCAGTTTTTCATGTGTCAAATTATATGTGCTCTTGTGAAAATTACTCCTCTTATATACACGTCAGGTGATCAGCAATATTCCACAGTAGTTCTGAGGTTAGTCGCAAAACTGTCAGGCACCAACTCTCAAAAATTTTTAATTTAACGTCTTCTGGTGAAAGGTGCAAGAAACCCTATGAGCATATCATGGAGTAAACTGCAGCTTACAAGTAGAATACTGATGTGTACAAAATGATTCCAATTCAGAGGACTTAAATTCGTATAACGTATATTAACGTATAACGTATATATATAACGTATATTCGTATATTGTGTGCAATTCCACTTTCATTCTAAATATCTGAAGTCTGGCAATGTTCCATCAAGTTAAAAGCTAGAGTACCCCATAAATGTTTTTTTAGGATAAAAGCACTGCTTAGAGCTATACACCAGACAATAATATGTAAAAGATGAAGTGCAAAATCAAAAGCCTAGAGAAGCTAGTAAATTAAAAGGTCCTGTCAGCACTACATCTAGATCCCTGTCTTATAATCCGAACCCTAAATAATGTTTTCACTATGTTAAGGCAGCTTCTTCCCATACCACCATTTTCTGCAAGAGAATACATTAGCACTCTAATCTGAAAATACGTACTAAGTATGGGACCGAGTGCTGGGATAGCCACTTTGTAGTGTTCTGATATTGCTGCTGTTTTTTATTTTCTGAATTTATTTACTGAGGGCTATACAAATGCAAGCCCTTTGATGTCTCAAATGATTGGTTTCTTTATACTGTAAGTTGAAGACGGAAGTGTTTCCTAGAATTGTATGTTAAGACCTGTCTGCTTATAGCAAATTAAGTTGCTGTTTACTAATTGACAGGTCAAGATATAAAAACCAGATTGTTGTTGTAGACTTGCTCTCCCACATCAAAATTGCATTGGAAAAGAGGTGATAGCTAACAAAGGAGAGGCACATGAAATAAATTAAATTGTTGACAATATAATAATGAGTCAAGATTTATAACACTTCACTTAAAATTGTTTTATTTGACTGGGTTCAGGAATACCTTATTCTTTCCCATATTCAGCTAATGGTCAATTGACAATTATGCAAGTTCAATGTGTGGGAGCAAGTACAGGGTGGCGCATGAAATGTCATACCATTTAATTATCTCATAAATATTGTAATATAGCAGTTTCGCTGTTTCTACAGTGCTAGTGTAAGCCGAAGTTCATGGAAAATCCGATAGGTGTCATCACTTGTTGGATTTCACCATGACAATGAACACAAACATTAGTTTGTAAAATGGCACACAATGGGCGTTTGAATGGTGAACATAAGGTGAAAGTTGTTCTGTTTTTCGCCGAAACGAAGAATGTAGTTTTGACTCAGAGACGTTTTCATGCTCACTTTAATACAAGATGGGCTCATAGCAAGCAGACAATTTACAGACTAACTGAGCAGTTTGTGTTGGAAAAAAAGTGGTCACGATGGGCTAGTGTTCGTACACCTGAAAATATAGAAGTGGTTCGCGTTGATTTGACTCGAAGTCCATCTAAAGGGCTTCTGCAGAGTTGTGAATCAGCTCAGAGCGCATGTAATGGAGTTGTGCCATGCGTTATCTGAAGACTTGTGTCGAAAAGTGGTGACGGATGTAAGGGTTTGTTTACAAGAGATTGTGAGGCAAAATGGCGGTCATATTGAACACTCTCTGCATTAAAGACAAAATTTCATGTCCTAATGATCAATTCTATGTATTCTATGTAAAGCTATAATAAGAATTAATGTGTGTTATGTGTAAAATAAATGGTATGACATTTCATGTGCCACCCTGTATAACCTTCTTTACCTGAAAAAAACACCAGACACTAGATAAAGTATAAACAAAAGTCATCAATAATAATAATAAAAAGAAACTTCACCGTTTTTACGTTTCAGGAGAAAATTGTTCAGGAACAAGAGGAGATTTT
Source organism: Ectobius pallidus (assembly GCA_964059195.1). Taxonomy (NCBI): domain Eukaryota; kingdom Metazoa; phylum Arthropoda; class Insecta; order Blattodea; family Ectobiidae; genus Ectobius; species Ectobius pallidus. Next base: position 92,606,198 of record CAXKWD010000002.1, read on the forward strand.
TCATGGGTCTGACCGGACTCCGACTATGAAGGATTTGAGTGAAATGAAATATCTGGATATGGTAATCAAGGAGTGTCTCAGGCTGCATCCTGCTGCACCATTAGTTGCAAGGTACACCATCGAAGACATGGAGATAGGTAAATACAAATTCGAATCAAGCATATTGTAATAATTTTATTTTGTTACCCAATGAAATATTAGAATTTGTTTTGGAGAGAAACTATCTGGAAGGAATAATACAAAATTTGTATTGATAGAAAATGGTATAACTTAGAGAAAAAAGGACTTGTTTACAATTATAATTAGAGGTAACAGAAAATAAGTGTGCTTTTATTATTTTTTTTAATATACAGAGCCATTCTTGTCAATTTAATGTAATACACCAAGCCAAACGATCGGAGGTAACTCCAGCACACGTCCATCTTCATTGGATTACTATTCAAGTTTTCTTCTTAAAATTATAAATATATGCACTATAAAACCCCTGTTCATGGCAGCTGCTGGAAATGGTTTCCAATTGCTGTAAAACATGTCCCACCTATTAAAAAAAAACTATTATTCACATGCAACATCTCACCTTTTCTATGTTATGAGGAAAGAGTAGATGTATACTGGTTATAAACAGACAAACAATTATTACATAAAAACCTTTGTTATTACATACATGCTTCACTAATTTAGTGAAGCATGTATGTAATAACAAAGGTTTTTATGTAATACCACTTCACTGTGTAATTCCCAAAAATAGTTAAATAAAACAATTATTAGACTGACATTTTATGTTGATAATATTACCTATAGGAGATGCATTACTTAAAAATACTGTAGAGTCTTGAGGTGGGCACAACTAAGACTACCTTGATGAGGCATAAGTCATGGCAACTATTTCTTTCTCTTGAAAATGTGGGAACCTTTTAAAATTTTTAAATATAAAAATGAAAGGGCCGGGCATGGAATGCAGGTGTAATGCAGATTATGGGTACTAGATGTATGATAAGACGGCAACAGACACCCGTTAACATCCATATGCCTGCACAGCCTAGCTCCAGAATGGAAAAATTGTTTTAAAACAAAATCTTGTATTTGGGTTAGGTACCATCTCGGGATGTGACACGAAGATTGGCGATGACATCCTTTTATTTCAAGGGACTTCACATGAAGAAAATTTAGTTTTTCGCAATTTCCTCAAAAATAGTTCTAACAATTTTGTTTTAATTTTGTACATTGGGCGCTTATACCATGAGCTAAAACTTGAAACATTTATTTTGAAAAATTATCTGGAGGCTAGTTATAAGCCACCCACTGTAGAAATTCAAAATATACGGTTTTATTGGTCAAATATTCTTTATTACTTTGTTAAATACTGCAGTAATATTATTTAGAAATGAAATAAATGTTTCATTTTAAACTATATGTAGACAATATGAAATAGGTCGTGGGCATCGAGCACACAGGAAAAGTTTACAGTGTACGGGCGAAAGAAGAAAGACTAAATTTTTTATCAATTTTATAAATTGAACGTGAAGTGGCTGCTACTATAGGCTTCAACTCTATTATAAATAAGTTTGCATCCATCAAGGCTAGGAAGGCATATTTTAAAATTTTTGTTATGACTCTGAAACTTCTTTTATCTTTATTTTTTATTTTTTTTGAAACAAACTAACCTTATAATACAGTTTTATTTCATTCATATTTTTCTCTTTATAATGTGTTAAAGTAACATAGTACTTTAAAAAAATAAATAATTCTGAATATTAAACTGTGTTTAAATTAAACCATAGCCGTCTCTAGTGATGGCCCGGCCCTCACTACGTTGCAACGTCGCACCGCACGGCACTTGCCGTCCTATTGCATAGCTGTTAATAATTGCAAATGAACCAATATGATTCTCTTCTCACTTTCTTTCTTTCTTTCTTTTTCGTAGTTTTACCTCTCCCTTTTAGGATTTAAGTGACCCAAGCCGCCCGGGCCTCTCTTCTCACTTTAAAGGGAAAATTATTTACAGTTACAGATTACACACTTACTGTTAAGCTGTCGCACTGACAACATTTCCTTCGTTGCTTTTTTATTTCGTTTTTGAGGAGTAAGTTAATGAAACAAAACAAAGAAAATTAATACCCTAATGAAATACATTTTTATTGTACCAGGAGTGTAGTTCATAGGGCGAATTTACAACAATATTTGCAATTTCCTTTTGTTGTTATACTTGTCTGAGAATTCTTTCCTTACTCTAGAATAATTATTCAACAGTATGTTACTCACAGTGGATACAATGTTCTCAATTAGAATTTCATTGAAATGATCACACACCTCTTTGATTTCACGTAGGTTTGCAATCAAGCTATCGTCTTTTAAAACTGCAAGTTTACCAAGAACTTGAACAACCTTCTTTTGGTTATTTGCTAACAAAAACTGTTGCTCGTACTCTTTAGTAACCAAAGCCTGCACAATTCCAAAAACATGTTTGCATACACCTAAAACAATGTCAGAAGGCAAGCATAATTTACCCCTATTTATATAATTAAAATAGGCATCATCACAAGCATTTGTGTTTATCAGGGCACACTTGCAAGCATTACATTTCATTTTTGCATTAACTTTGAATGAAACATATCCACAGACGTAGAGAAATCCTGATTCATCACATTTTAAATACCCTAAATAGTCACTATTTAAAATGTCATAAAAGACGTTATCTATTTCTGTATCTACTTCTTTGTCATGTTTCTGAATTCCAGAATGTTCCTCCAACATTTCACTAGAAAACTTCACCTGCCCGTATCTTGCTGAATGAAAGCCTAAAACACTTTTAACCCTAATTTTTCTTTCAGCTTCCATTATTTGTGTGACGCTTATATTGTAATTGCCACCTGCTAATTGTCTGTATTGGCCAAATCTAGACTCCAGATTGTCTGTTTGAAATTTAGCAGGTAAAACATACGTAATATTTACATTATCTAGAGCATATACAATAATTTCTCTTAACACGAAAGTACAGTGATACAAGGCATTATATGTATCTGCTGTCAAACAATACATATTTGGGGTTTTGCTGCTAATTTCTTTCCATGCCTTAAGCCAGTCCAAAAAATTAGCAAGAAAGACTAATCTGATATCATCACTGCTTTCAAATGGTTTCTTTAAAGGATTGTTTGTCACAATATAAGTCAGAGGCCTCTTTATATTCACAATAGACCACCAGATCAAAATCACATGAACAAAATATGCCGTATCTGCATAACCATATTTTCTTAAAGCTGAGACGGTCATCTCATTAAAAATGTCTACAGCTAAATTTACCTTTTGCCGCTCAAATGTGTTAGGATAAAGGCTTTTGTGTTTCAGACGTGGGGCTGATTTCACAAGCATATCAGACTCCTTAACATATAAGCTTCGAATATCTGAAAAAGAAGCCTGTTTTATTTCAGAACTTTCTTTGTCTGCTTTTTCACTAGTCAGAGGATTTTCAAGATTTTCCCAAAAAGGTACCTGAAATGCTTTTTGTGGGTTCTTAACATTGAGCCAGTTGTTGCGAATGTTTTTAAATACATGCACACTATCATACAGAGCAAAGGTTTTCATGGGACAATTTTCAGTTTGAAAAAAGTAATCACTTCCTGATTCTTTAGTGAGCTCGCTAAACATTACGCGGTTCACCCTATTATTGTCACTTATGACACATAATGTTTGCAATCCGCATAAATGTATTTCTTTTAAGACATCTTTACACATTGCTGCTAAATATGAACCTGTAAGTTGCTTAACTGGAACTAGTCTTATCACCTCTTTGAAATTCCCAAATGCAGAACTAACTAAAAAAGCTACAACAGTTTTTGCAAGGTCGTCTGTTTTGTTTTCTGCAACCCCAAAAAACCGCCCGTTTGTGTAGTCTAAAGTTGCTTTTACATGAATTTCATCAACCTGAAGATTCACTATTTTTTCATTCTCTGAAAGCTGCTTAACAACATGCTTCAAAAAATGCGCATTCTCGTTTTCTGAAGAAGGAGATACTTCAAATGAGGAAGACAGTTTTCTCAGATATCGAGGGTGCGGCAATGACAAGATATTGTTCAATCTAATGACATCATAACATTTCGCACTCTGAACGTAAATTAAGAAAGAGTTTATAATTGTGGATACATCATATTTAGGCTTTTTCGTAAATATCAGATCAAACTGATTACGTAAAAGATCCAGCTTTTTTAGGCTGCTTTCATCACACTTATCATCATTTTCCAATAACAATTTTAGACTTTTTAGTGAAGCAGCAATTTGAGATACAAGAATGCGTTTGTTGTTGATATCTGGTGAAACATAAGAATCACAAAACTCTATTAAGGATGAAAGTTGGCTCCATTCAGTCAGAGAAGAATTTCTACAGATTGGCAAATTAGAGGTTTCACATTTTAAAACCTCATTCGGTATACATCCACCGTTCTTATGCACTTCCACACTAAAATCACTGTTTATTCTAATGCTGAAAGTTACTTTTGGAACATGAGTTATGTCTAGTTTATACACTATGCAACAGGTTTCGTTTCTAAACACTGACCAATCTTTTTTAGGTAGTTTTTTGGTTATATTTTGCAAAAAATTAGGAAAATCCTGCACACGATTTTCTTCATCTGCCTGTCTCTTTTCATCCTCCTTTTGCTTTTTAAGGCGAATGTCAATTTCATCTCTTCTCTCTTGCGGATTTTTTCGCTTGGTTCCACTGGGAGTACTTAGATATGAAGGTAGGTTAGGAAATATCTTCGGAATTGCACCTTCACACAAAACTGGATGATTGCGTTTTCGAAAACACGTATTTCCATCTTTATCTAAGTACTTCTCAACAAAGCTCAAGTCGCTTTGTTGAAAATGTTTCATGCAAACCACTGACCTGTTGGTTGGTGACCAGTCTGAACGTGGAACCGAACGAATCCATGCATTCCGCAGGTCGGGATCTTTTGGAAATCTAAAACAACTTACATATCCTTCTGCTTTTATTGTCCTGTCGTAGTTACTTACGCACCCGGGCACTACACATCTATCTGGCATGGTTGTAGAATGTTTACAATACCTTACTACACCATAACAATGGTAATATTTCACAAAAATACACAAGCGAAAGAGAGTATTACATTGCTGCGCATGGCACGTGGCTCGTCTCATAGGACGGGCTGCAACGTTGCCACATGTAGCACGGCCAGGCCATTACTAGAGACGGTTATGATTAAACTCATTGAACCTTGAACCATTTAGTGTTAGGGGGGCGACTACCATGTAGTTAGCCCTGGGCGCCAAGTAGCCTTGGTACGCCACTGATTCTATATGAGAATGTGAAGTGAGAAAGATGTATTGGCCATGCTTAAAGTAAAAAATGTTACGTGAGTGCATTAATAAGATTTTATTTAGGTTATGTATCCCTTGGGGATGCAATGTGATACAGTATCGACATTCTCTTTATTTTTACACCAAATTACATGAAGAGAATGTCATACATAATACCGGTATACTATACATTTAGAGGTAAATTTTTATTTGGGTAGAGGAAGATATGTGAGTTTCACATCAGATTTGTTTCGTATTTTAAGTACTCATTCCGTCACATTTACTGTCATTCCTTGACATGAATGTAGTCATACATGTTGCTGATTACATAGTATATATTAGCTATCAAAAATGATAGTGATACATAAAATACATGTATAATTATGCTAGGCAGAATGAGTTCACTTCACTGAAACAAGCCATGTTACAGGTATTTTATTTGTTTTATACATGTTGTTATGGCTTTGAACACCATCATTTTGACCAGTGAAAGAGATTGACCAAAGGAACAAGAAATGTTAGTAAATTTTGGGCTAAAGCTAATCGTTTCACTAGAAAAAAAATAGTATCTGATTTCTATGTGTTTACGCCTATTATATTTTGAATTAGTGAATGAAAGCAAATGCACATATTTCATATTCTATGGGTGCTAAAATTCTCCTTTTAGTTTGCTCAAATTTGTGAATAAAACCAAGATAAGAAAATGAAAATATTGTGCGTGTTAGTGTAGCTCAGAGCTAAGGCAGTGCTAGATTTCTAAAATTTTAGGTGCCAGAACGCATACCCACACATTTTGCCCCCTTTTCAACCATAAATTTTGATTTTTGAAAACTTGTATACATTGTACTGTATGTATAATTATGCTATTTTGCAGGAGGATACATTTTACCAGCTGGAACAACAATAGGAATACCCATATACTTAACACATAGAGATCCAGAACAATTTCCAAATCCAGAAATTTTCAACCCAGAAAACTTTCTACCTGAGAAGATAGCTGCTAGACATCCATATGCTTATATCCCTTTCAGTGCTGGACCCAGAAACTGTGTCGGCCAAAAATATGCCATCATGGAAATGAAAGTGATGATGTCGTACATTTTGCGAAATTATGTAATGGAATTGGCTGGACCAAATCCTATTATAGAACTAAACATTATAATGAATTCTATAAATGGAGTTCAGTTGAAAATACAGAAACGAATTTCCTAAACTAGTATTTGAGAAGTTGGGCACTTGTCATTCTAATACATTGCTCAATACATTGAACACTATTTACCCAAACTAACTAAGGGAGCATTCACACCGAAGTAGCTTGCCACTTGCGACGTGCTACCTGGATGCACGCTGCACATTACTCATTTTAAATCCCAAATAAACAAGTTCAAGTCTTCACACCAAAGTAGCATGGCAATAGTGCAGCTCGCAGATTGCGACATTCATTTCTTCAGATAGATCTGGACTTATTTCATGCGACGCTACTCGGGAAGACGCATGCGTACAGTTGCCTTTTCAGCTGTTTTCTAATTGTTAAGAAAATTCAACAGTAGCGGTAGATTATGGCAAAGATGTCATGAAAACTGCTATAAAGAGAGCTATTTGATATACAATTTGTACATGCCTAGACTATACGATATGGTAATCGAAACTAGTATGAAAAAAGCCTGGATTAAAATTGCTGAAACTATATCCTCTTTAGGTAAATGACATTACTTTAAATGGGTTTCTCAATTGTTCAAGTGAAAATGTATAATGTACGTTAAACTGCAGATCCCATTCGCTACTTCGGTATGAATGCAAAACTGTGAACCATGCAACTCGATGTGCAGCCTGCATCCAGGTAGTGCGATTCGCATGCTATGCTACTTCGGTGTGAATGCTCACTTACTGCACCTACATACAAAAATATAATGAAGGTAAATTTAATCACTGAGTTTAAATATACTTACTTATTTACTCAATGGCAATAGACAATTCCTAAGCAACCTAAAGGATATACTTATGTGCAAAATGTACAACTCATAATAAATAGATTAAAAATAATTTCTATACATAAATGCAGATTTCATCAATTAAAGATTAAACTAACTAACAATAAAGTTTAACTAGGATTAAGTATACACTGATCAGAGAATCTTATGCAGATGATGTTTGTCTGTTTGGTGATGACATAAACACAATCGAGAAAAATCAGAAAGACTTTTCAATGCCTGCAGGAATGTTGGATTGGAAATTAATACCGAAAAAACTAATTATATGGTCATGATACATCAAAATAATGTGTGACAAAATATTAGAATAGCCGATAAAGCTTCCAATCTATGGATAAATTCAAATAGTTGGCAGCATTAATTACAGATACATATAACATTAAGCCAGAAGTTAAGTGTCGACTAAAATCAGGAAATGCTTTTTTTATGAAATTCAGAAGCTTGTATCTTTTTGTCTTCTATCCAGAAATTTAAAAATAAAAATATATAAACAGTTATCCTGCCAATTGTATTATATAGATCCGAGACACGACCCCTTAATCTTTGGGAAGAACATAATCTGACTTTGTTGGAAAACAGGGTGCATAGGAAAATATTTGGACCTAAGAGAGATGAAAACAAGGATTGGAGAAAACTGCATAATGACGAGCTTCTCCAAATAAAATAACGGTCATTAAATCACGGGGGAAAGACCACTTGGAAAACCTATACATAGGTGGGATGACAATATTAGAATAGATTTAAGGGAAGTAGGATTTGCGAGGGATGGTTGGATGGAGTTAGAACAGAACAGGATTGAATGGTGGACTCATGTAAGCGCGGCAATGAACCTTTAGGTTCCATAAAACAGATAATACTCCTTTGGCTTGCTTAAGAATCATCTATTGCCATTGAGTAAATAAGTAAGTTGAACAGAGAATACATTATAAATTATACATCACAGTTATACAATATATACAAGAGAGTTATAAATTATGGTTACAATACTTAGTATACTGAATTTTTAGCCTTAATCTTAAACCTTAAAATAACTTTGGCCATTGCAGTTTTATACTCCTCTATCTAAGAAATCTGAATCAGTGCAAACAAAATAACTGCGGCAGCAGTGTTTTTTTTCCTTCTTTTGTGACAAAAATAGCTGTTAACAATACTGCACCAGTGTAAGCAACTCCTTTAGCAAACAGAGTGGTCCTATGTATGACAACATTTGAGTCCCTGGTGCTGTGGTTGTGCCCACAAGAATTTAATGTTTGATAGTTACAGTAAGTTTTAATGTACTAGTATGTGGTAACTTTATGTATGTAAATGCATGGGTTGATTTTTTAGTAGTGGCAACTATTTTATTTCTCCACATATAGCATACATACATGGTTCTAACTTTTGTAGGCCTTTGATCTAATCACCACCAATGCGTACAACATGTTCCCAGCGGTGCATAAGTCTTTGGACCCCGTTGGCACTGCCTAATTTGTTGATGGTGCGAAGAGAGTGGTCGGTTGCCTATAAAACATGCTTGGGATGGTGTGATCTTAAAACATAGGCTACTGTTCCTCCAAGCCAAAGCATTATTGCGGAGTACTACTGTTTGTTTTTGCAAAACAATCTGCAAGCAGCTCTAAAAAGAAAATGGCGACACTTCGTGGACAATCCACCCATCATTCTGCATGACAACGCTAGGGCGCATATGGCAGGAGTTGTGTCTGAACTGTTCATTCGTTGGGGATGAGAGGTGCTCTATCACCCTCTGTACTATCAAGATTTAAGTCCCTGCGACTTTGATCTAATTCTGGTGTAATTCGTATCGGTGAAGATGTTTTACAGGCAACTGACCACTCTCTTCGCACCATCAACAGCTTAGGCAGTGCCAACTATATCCAAAGACTTCCACATCGCTGGGAACATGTTTAGTTTAGTTTAGTTTATTTCATCCTCTGGATCATTACAAAATGATATGGACACAATTTGATGGAACGCACATGTTGAACGCAATGGTGGTGATTAGATTTGAAGGCCTGTAAAAGTTAGAACCATGTACGTATGCTATATGTGGAGAAATAAAATAGTTGCCACTACTAAAAAATCAACCCATATACATAGGAAAGGTATTACTTGTAGGGTTTTAAATATCCCTCCCTCTACTAGTTTCCATACTGTTCTACCCACCATTAAGCAAATTATTATCTTTGGTATTCCAAAGATTAAAAGACTGTAAAAAAAATGAAAATCACAACCCAGTTCAAAGGTATAAAAGATTTTCACATAACTTAATGTACCTAGTCCAGGAAATATTGGAAATAGAAACAGCACTGATGTTATAATAGAGGATAAAAGATAATAGTATTGTAATAGTTTCAGAGTGAAATCTGTTAAATGGTTTAATTTAAAAACAACATCCCAGTTTAAAACAAATGAATCAGATATCGACAATATATTTTATCATTTAACCCTCGCACAGCAGTGCCAGTTATTGTCAAACCAGCAGCAGCATGGTGCAATTTTGCTACCAGATCTTATTTTTTGCTAAACTTCTCGCAAACTGAAAATACAAACTGATATAGACATAATATGAAATATTAACCATTCACCTGTATGATTTACCAGGAATATAAAAAATATACACATGACAGTAAAATAACCTAATGCAATGATGCACTGTGGGTACACAATATTATTTTAATAGCAACATATATGCACTGCAGAACTATGGTTAGGTCTATAATAAAGCAGTAGAGTTATTTTAATAACATCATAATAAGCAGAATATATTTTCATTTTTTTTCTATTTCAGTTTTTTAAATTTGAGAATATTAAAGCACAAAAATAAGAACTAATAGGAAAATTGCACTGTGTTGCTACTGGTGTTACAACAATTGGTGCTGCAGCATGAGGTCAGACAAAAGGGAGATAAAGATAATCAAAGTTAAAGAAAACTTCCTCTCTCCAGCCAGGAATCAAACTGAGAGCCTCTGGATTTAAAAAATCACTTTGTTTCACCATAAAAACTAAGTAAGTAGAAATAATGCAATTTTACTTACATGACAGTCAGCTCGGAGCAAATTTGCTCCAATTTGCTTCGTTTTAATCAAACTTGATTTCAATACACAAACTTAGCACTGTGAAGTCAGAAACGGTACTGAAGGCATATTTAAGGATCGATAGAAGAATAGCTAAAGCTATTATGCGGTATGGTCCTTGATGTGACAACAGTGAAGAAACAAATGTCGTTGGTAGCAGATTTGCACCAGCATTGCTACTTTAAAGTTAAGCTTAGTTCAAAATACAGTAACAGCTACAAACCTCGCAGTCTTCAAAACCATGCTAGACGGTTTACTCTGTGGATAATGTATGACTAATCAGTTCCACTGAAACCATAAGAAACCATGTAGCACCGAATGTCATTGTACAATAAAATATCGAAAGTTTAGGAACATTTATGTGTGCTCAAAGTAGTTTGGAGAGGAAGTACAGATTGTTTTAATTCCATAGCAAATGGAATACTCTACACCATTAGCTCTGCTCATGAGAAAAAAACATTACGAAGTATCTATTATGTTAACATGTGTTAAATATTTTATTATGTGCCTTAATAAAATTGCTTCAAACACAGTGCAACCCTCGAATACAAAAAAGGATGTGGTACACTGAACACAAAATGTCTGAGTTATAGAGTGGGTCCACCTATGCCTGTGTTTGCTGTTCATTATGCAATCACTCATTAGAAACTGAAGGGTATATTTTTAAAGTGACATAATTGTAATGCATGTTTTTAATTTATAATTTCTTTTTGTTTTATTTACAGTGTTGAGAAAAGAAGCTTAGTAATAGCTTAAGGCTTCTCATGTTTACAATAACACAAAAATAAATTTTATGCTAAAAACTGATATTGGAGATAGACATTCTCAGAACACACCCTTAAATTTATTGTAGTTCAATCAAGTTATAACTTTAATTTGTTTTTACTTACTATCATTAGTCCATACAAACTAGTTTGTAGCTTGGGTGGACAACCAAATTTTTTAGTAAATAGTCAATGACATACCGTAAACTAAGAATTTTAACAAGTTCCTGAAGATAGAAGTGCAACTTAGCCCCAAGGGGCATGGAAGGGGTGAGAGGCAGACATGAGGTGCAGATGAGGTGGGAAATGTAACATTTCTTTGCCTCCTCAATGTAAAAGAAAGGGCTAATGCACACGGAGGTAATGAAGCATAGGTACTCGCCCCCTCACCCTTGCCATGCTTCTTCCTCACATGTACCTTCCATTTACTTCTTCTTCTGGACCAATAGGTTCTGTCTAATTCATGTAATTTTTCATATGGGTATTCCTTACCTATGATGCTGCTAGAACTCTGTGAAATCCTTTGGTTGGGATATCCAAATAGATAAACCCGAAACTTCCTCTGGCAGTTCAAGCTTGATAAGACAGCAAGATTTAGAATGTCCTTATTACTTTCGTTGTTCAGATACATAAAGATCAATGTCATATGATAAATTGGCTACCAAGCAGTTTCTCCGTCAGAACTACATCTCTCAGCTGCCTATTTTATGCCTCACCTGAATCTCACCTCCACCCAATACCACTTCTGTATGGATTGGGCCTTAAAGCTTTAGATCATCCTTATACAAATGGAGTTGCAAGATTTTATATGTTGGTCCTATGATATTAGAAAAATATACATTAACCATCTCTTTGGACGAAATGGTACCCTTTGTGAAATTTTCAACTTTCTTCTTTGTCTATTTGCTGATGTGCCTGTCAGTGTCTCTATCTTACTGAAATTTCCATTTAACTAAGAAGAGGATTCTTGATTTGTAGGCTTCTGAAGAGTTTTAATGCGATATATTAATTTATAATGCATAAGCATGTTTACAAAGGTATGGAAAGTGGAACATTTATAAATAAGTAATTAGAAAACCTTTGATAGAATGTATATAATTGTATACCTATACACATATTTACACCTCATAATAATTGAAGTCATAATTTAATAACATGGGACTGGATTTTTTTGTCTAACTTGTTAGTTGCCATGAGTTTTGAAACATTTATGAATAAAATGTCATCAAACTATGATATTTAAGAGTGGCATCGGCAACAACTATGTAAATGTTGATATATTAGTTAAGGCTTTTTTGGTTTGTGTTCAAATTGTTGAGCAGGTTTTCGGGCCTTGTAGGCTGTGATCCATTGGCTTTTATCATTTCCAATGTTTTGCCAGTTCCTGCAACCGGCATCATCATAGTTCATCCAACGCTGACTGTCAGCAGTGAAATGAAAAGAATCCTGCATCAGTTCACTATTGATAGCAGGAGATGGAAAAACCCCTGATGATGCTGGTCGCAGTATCTGGTGAAATGTTGAAAATAATAAAAGTGAGTGGACTAAGAACTATAAGCCCAGAAAATCTGTTCAATAATTTGTGTAAATTTTAGTTGTAAAATTTAAAGTATCCTTTTAAACTGTTTTAGACTTCCGTTGTAATAAAATTATACCATTATGGCTTCAGGTTCTTCAAATTCTATAAGTATCCTTTTAAACTGTTTTAGACTTCTGTTGTAATAAAATTATACCATTATGGCATCAGGTTCTTCAAATTCTATAATGAATACACATACGGTACCAATTCCTTATGTGAAATTCACTAGCATCTGAAGGAAGAAATGTACGTTTTGTTAATTTATGAACCAAATAATAAAATAAAATATCTATTGAGCAAAGTATTTGTTAATTATTATAGTCAGCGGTGTAGTCAAGGAATATGAAATATATCCTTTGTCGTTAGCATCTGGCTCCCCTTCATTGCATATTCCTTTAGTTTTGGATGGTTTATTCATTTATTCAGTCATTAAAATATTGATTTATTTGTGTAACCTCCTTTGACTTATAATGGACTAATGTTCATAAATTCAAACATTTTAAATGGTGGTGCTAGATCCCTCTGAGGACTGGGTCAACCCTCTGATCGCTGCATTGTGTACCATAGTCAGATGACAGGATTCAGGAGCATATAATAAGCATGCAGCCTCCCATGGCTATTACTGATGGTTTCCAAGACTGAAGCCACTATATCAAGAAGCTCCTGAGTTGATGTTATGAGATTGAGTGGCCCCATTCCAGACCTCCCTGTCTCAGAAAAATCTGAAAAGTTATCGCAGTTTGAACCCAGACCTGCAGATCCATAGTCAGCAATGTTAACCACTAGATCATTCGTAAACGTTTAGATCTCGGAAACATTTGAAGACTTAGCTACAAAATCCATATGAAAAAGCAGACATCAAATAAAAAATTTGTACAAAAAGTTCTGGTGACATAGGCCTATTAAAAGAGAGACGAACTTTTGAAGTTATTTCTGTTTTCATAATATCATATACATTTTGTCTTCAAACTAATAATATTTAAGTTGCTTTTGTCTTTAAATGGGATTGATAAAATATTTATATTTTTTATATTGAGGTGCCTGCTTTATGCCAAATTATGGTTATAAATTTGTTCCTGCTGCCTTATTTGAAGTACAGAAAACTTTTTTTTTTATATATAGAATATAAATTGCTTCTGTAGATCCCCAGAATGTTATCAAACCATGGCTTCCCCACTAAAACTTTCCCGAAACTTCAGAGCTTACTACCGGCACCCTGTGATAGACTAGGGGGTGAAGGAAGAAGTTCACTTTGAGGCATTGTGCTATGAAAAGGAAGGTTGCACATTCGATCCCGAGGTCGTTGAGATTTTTCAATTGGCTTAATCCTTCCAGTGGTCCTGAGGTACGGGGAGCAATCCTGGGGGTAAAGACGGTCGGTTCGTAAGGCTAACAACCTTAGCACCTATTCTTTTCAAATATCTAACAATTTGGGAAATGGTGTATTTGGGTTTTGTTAATCAAAAGATAATTACATTATGTACTTGTCACGATGAAAGACCTGCAAGTGAATTTCGCTGTTTAAATTATAGGGTTTTAAGTCTACTAGTACGTTTGCTGGTAATGTTTACTGATCCATTTTCATTTAATCTCTTATATTTCAGTTTGAATTTGGTTACATCAGTTCCTTTGTTCATTTTATCATTTCTGTTTCAATATGTGTTTTGGCAGCACTGTATTCTCCATGCGAGAGAGCGTAATGGCCGCTCGTAAGTTCAAAACGTTCGAAAAGTCGTGTTTAATTGCACAATTTCGTGAAAATTACATTACAAAATGTGGTAAATATTATTGTGAAACGTACAAAATCAACGTTGTAACGAAGTCTAGTACTCTATCCTTACAGTAAGTTATGCAGTGGACAAATTCTTACGAAGTAACCTACCTTTTGTGGAAACTGAAAATTCATTGCACCTGATTCTCCGTTTTAAGCTCCTGGAACTCGAGATTTACAACAGAAATACATCATCCAATCTCAAGGAGTTAACCTGAAGAAATCCAGTAACAGCATAAGGTAAAGTGCCTTCATTTATAATCTACACATTTATAGACGGCGAGGGAACGTTTGAAGCAGTGGAATGGTTAGGAATGTCCGCTCTAGAATCGACCCAATAGTAAACAAAACAAAAGTCTGTCTCTAGCACATTACTCATATCCACTTAAGAGTGAGGCAGATATTTTTTTGTTTACTTTAGGATCGTTCTAACGGACAGTACCTACACATCCCACTGTCTAAAACGTTTCCGCTCCGATTGTAGCATATGCGTGCATACTGCAAATACGTTCTCTGTTAATAAGTGTAAGTTACAGTTCTATGATGTAGGTTACTCATGAATCCATACTTTAGTAAAATTATTTGTACCCGTATGCAACTTGCATATGTATTATACACTTTGAATGAATCTTGCAATTTTCTTTTTAGATCATATAAAAGATGAAAACATTTATAACTCTTTAAGACAATGGAATGCCCAAAAATTAATAAGGAAGAAGGCTAGGATTTTCAGGAAATTACAGTACTTCATTTTAATACAACATAATGGTTTGAATTTCGGCATAATGTAATCCAACAGCATAGGACACTTATGTCTCTTTCCGACGCTAGATTGCTCACATATGATGTATTCAATGTTTTCCCCCAGGCTGAGTGGTAGAGAAGGCCTTACCTCCTTAACTCCGCCAGGTTAATAAATCCTTAGCTGACTATTTAGATATTGCCATCAGGCCAAGCGACTCCTACATGGGTCGGTGTCTTAACGAAACACCAATTCAGTTCATACATATATATTTACCGGTATATGTAGCGTATCCTGAAAATTTTGGTAAGGCATGCAACATGAAATATAAATATATAGGCCTATATATATATATCACTGTTGTATGTAACATCTGTCATAGGTTCGTTCTTTACTTCTTGAAATAGGCACGAGAGAAAGTTGAATTTGAAATCTCCTTAACAACGTTAGAAATCCACGTGCTTTATTTATGGCGAATGTATCCCTATCGTCTTGATTTTCCAAAATGTAGCCATGAAGCTCTTCAAGTTCGGTTCTATGATCTGCGACTTTCTGTACTAAGCGACTTGAGAAACTCCATCGTGTTGGTGCAAGTTTAGGAAATCTCTTCTTTACTATCCTGTCTAATAGGTTCGTTCTTTTCGAGGAATGTCCCAAAAATGTTACAAAACCAGTAAGGTTAGCAAAAACCACCGTACAAGATTTTATACACGACACTGCCTATGATAACAACAGATTCAGTTTGTGGGCGTAACAATGTACAGATATGGCTGAGGAATTACTTCCCTCACCTTTGCCTGTAGTCCATTTAAATGTCCCGCCATGATGGCTGCTCCATCATAGGTCTGAGCTACCACTTTTCCTTTGCAATCAAACTGTGTAAGTTGCTCTATTGCAAGTTTAGCAAGGGAGTCAGCTGATCTATCGGCACTAACGTCGCTAAATCCTACAAATCTTTCAAAGATTTGTCCCTTATAAACATATCTAAATATAGTTGACAGCTGTGAACAGTTGATGTCGGAAGTTTCATCTAGGAAAATAGCAACAAATGTTGCTGCTTTAATCTGACTTTTTATCTCTGTTAAGATAACACCACGAACGCTCTGTATTAAATCATTTTGTATCAGAGGAGATAATCCAGTAAATACAGTGGCAGTAGTCAAGTGTGCTTGCAGTTTGTCATCGAACTCCGCCAACAAATGAATTAACTCTACATAATTCCCTCGATTGTTGGAATCGGAACTTTCATTATGCCCTCGAAATGCGAATTCTTGTTGCACTAAAAAGCATGTGGCTGCTGTCAGTCTCTTTAACACTTTTCGGTTCTCTTTCAGAGTTTTATTGTGTTTTAAAACACTTGCCCGGGTTTGTTCATTTAAGAGTAAATCAATCCTGCTTTTATCATTCATATAATGTCAAATCAGTTCATAGTTTGTCAATAGTTGCTAAATTACTTCCAGTCTTTTTATGTTTAATATGGTGTTCTTCTTACTAAATTTGAAGTTTCATATATGTTTTTCTTCATACTTCACTTCTTGTAGCACTTGTTCAATATAAATGTATTAATTATTGTGGTCGCTTGTGACCCTGGCAGTTAAAAAGCGACTTTAAATATATGAATTTTAAAAAAATCCTGCTTTTACCAAACAATCCGAAGGATATCCATGCATGGATGTGAGACTCTGATTTTCGTGGCTTGGAATTGTAGTGGGTAAATTGTTAAGATCCTAATAACTCCGATCCTTACTGATACAAGGAGATTTATCCTTCCCGAGCAACAAACACAGCCAGCAGAACAGCTTACACAAAGTTACAGCCGCATAACCAAACTACCTTAGTATAAAATTCCGAGTTATAGGTACGCAAGAAGTTCTTCACTTTGTTCTCGATAAGTTTTTCAAATCGGGAGTAGGTCTCCCTTTCTTAACTAACTCTTAACTTATCACTGGATGAACGTGAGTGGAAAGGAAAAAATACACTTAATATAATATCACTTGCAGAATCACCCTTGCTTTGAATATTCAGCGGCAAAATTCACTGAAGTACACTCAACAAAGAATCTTCGCAACCTTACAGATGCACTGACTCGTGTTGCATGCAAAGTGTCTGTATTTCACGGATCGGAGTTATGACGTAATGGTAGCAGACTAGTGGTGAGAATACCTCAGCACCTCGCCTAGGCATTTAGGAGAACTAATAAGCCAACACGCACAATCTTGCGCAGAAACACGCGCGCCGTCGCCATCTGTTATTCGGCCTAGAAAACACTTCTTTGGAACAGAATTAATGGTTTTCATGCGTTATTGTTGATTCCTCTGCCACTTAAATGGTGCTATTTTTATATTATCGATGACTGTTAGTAATTTCTTTATTCTACAACGCATGCAGTGCATTCATTGCATTCATGGAGAATACGCCACTGCTATTATGCAGTTTTTCAATGAAATGTAATAGCCTAGATGGTCGCTATAAATTCCTTCCAAGTGGTGGAATGACAGAAGAAAGCTGTAGATAATTTTCGAGTCACATTCGTGGAAAATTTCTAATTTAAATATAAGTAAGATCATTTTGATGCATTTAAAAAAAAGAGAGATAATCCTCAAACTATTATTGGGTTTAGGCCTATTTGATGTTTCAAGGAATTTAATGTATCAGACGTCCATGAGGGGTGTAATCTTTATTTTATCACAATGTTTGCTTCATAAATCATTTTCTTATGCGTCTGATGATGTCAGGAGGGGAGTAGTAAATTCCTGCATGGTTGATACTTTTTTCAATTGCATGAATAGGCCAATTGTGCCCATGTAAAGACTGGTAGGCGGATTCGGTAGGTAAAATACAGCCCAGACGTAAACTCCCGCACGTAATGTTATTAACTTATTAATATAATAGGCCTATAATAATTTATTAATGTTATGTTGTATATTTTGTAAAGAAATTTTCACATTGTACTTAGGCCTATTCTATTTCTTATAACTGGAAATTTGTATTCGTATTTGTAATTATATTGACGTGTCCCATAACATGTAACATGTTCCGATGGACTGAATAAAATTCAAATAAAATTAAGTTATTATCTTGGCTTCACGGAAAATACACGAACTTGGACTCAGTCAAGTGTTCTCTATATACAGTGTTCAGAAGTGGAGAAATTTTAGCTTTACTTCTTCAGTCTTCCTTTTCTGAAAAAGAAGATATAAACACTCTTTTACAGATGATTTCATGGCTTTGAAATATAGCTTAATTACATAAGTTATGACAAGTTGGATGAGTTTTGCGACTACATCTGTGACAATTACATCCCTGACGAAGTTGTATTTCCCCCTGCATCCTTTCCAGCGCAGTCATTCAAATATTTTCAAAATCATGAGCACCGTATTGCAGTTTCAAGTGCAAACCTACATAAAGAAGAAGCCAACAACAAATTCCCATCAGAAATAGGCCTAATGTTAAAGCAATAAATATCGATCAGCGTATTTCACACTTTCACAGTGCTCAGTCTGGCAAAGTGGGAAGAAAAATGTTATGGCGTGGGAGTTTACACATTGCTAATGCTGGAGTTTACGTTACCTGAATGCTATGTTTATTTGACCGTGCCGGAGTTTACCCGCCTTGGTCAGAAGATACAAAAGTATCAAAAAATAAAATAAACCCTGGGAAATTTTGATCTATGGTCATCTCTAGTTATTGATTACTCAAATACTAAAATAGGTAATTAAGAAAAGAGTAAAAAATTCAACACTTCCTATTTTGCTTTCTGATGCATTTTCTTTGCTTATGATTTGATAAAATATGTCAACAAGATGAAAACTTTTCGTTGCTAATTTAGCCTAATTTTATTTATTTAGGAAACGTTCTCTTTCTCTTTAGGTAGCCTAATATGCCGTGTTTTAAAATTTGGATATTAAAACATTTTCACTTAATTGCCTAGAAAGCAAAATGGGAAGTGACAATGAAACCAAATTTAATATAGGCCTAATTATTTCGTAATAGGCTATAATCTTTTTGTTAGGATAGTTTATTTTCTCAGTACCGGACTGCCGGTAAAGTGTTAATTTTCATTCCATAAAAAAAAAAAAATTAAAATAAAACACACTTATGTTTCAACATGTTATAAAATGTCGGATTTGTAACACGGTTATTAGGTAGATTTCGAAGAAAAATCTACCTATTACAATCGATACCATATCATGACTTTCGAAAAATTCTTTCATATCTTTACGTTTCATGCCTCCCTAAGTACGAAACCACCACCTTAAAAAAAAAAAAAAATTATATATATATCTTTACACGCTAGCGGCCGTAATTTTGAAGATATTTGAACCAAATTTTATTATGTTATTTCTAGGCCCAATAGTTCGGACAAGTTCGTTAATGAGAAAAATTGGCCCAAGGGGGTGGTCGGGGGAGGGGGTTGAAATTTTAAAACATTTATATCTCGACCCCTATGAAGTACAGAGGGAAACTTTGTTTGAATAAATTAGAGTACTTCCTATGGAGTTCACAGTGACACCAACGATTCGGGGTTTTGGGGGTACGAGTGGGGGTGGGGGGATGGAAATTCGACATTTTTGAAGCTACGTCTTGTGGGGTATCGTTGAAAAGCTCTTGATTAGTACTCTACAAATCAATAAGTAGTTTCTTGATAGTTCTCATATAAGGCATGATTTGAATGTTTGAAAAAGTGCTCTTTCCTCTTTTTTGCAGTTATTATTGCGGGTTTGTCATGCCAAGGCTAAAGAAGAAGACTGCTACGCAGCGACAGTAAATTAAACCAAATAATAGTAGAAAAATTTATGATCTCAAAATATGAGTGATAGATACTTGGGTGGGAACCATCCTTTAAATTTAATGGAAACACTGAAAATAATCCTTAAGTTTGTGGAATGATATAATAATATTGAAACAAAACTTTTTCAATTTAGGCTACATGTCATGTCATTAATTTGCAATGTGGTCAACAAGTAATAGGAAAAACTAAGGAACAAGACCACTTTCATTATTTTAGTATCATAAACGCCTATAAAGAAATTCTGGATAGGAAGGCCATCTTGATAACATAATTCCGGTGAGATCATGCAGTTCAAACAGTAGACTAGTTTACGCAATTTCAGGTTAAACTTGTATTTTCCTCTAAAATCTAAATGGACGTAACCCATAGACAAAGCATTATTATTTCGATCTGAGTGCGCAGTCAGTATCACGCTGGCTTTCTGTACCCAGGTTTGCGGGTTCTATCCCAGCCCAGCCAGATAGCAATCAAGTGCGCGTAAATATGACAGACCCATATCTGTAGATTTACAGAATTCTGGCACACCGACACTGGTCATGGACTTAAGTTGCTATACATCCCCGTTGATAAATTTAACAACAGTGAAGAAGACAAAGCATTATGCAAGTATTCGTATTCAGAAACAACTATAGTCTTATTAAATAACTATTAAATATCGTTGCATCTAACTTTCGAGGCCAAAAATTAGTATAAGTTAATAGACCCTATATAATCAATTAATCACGGTACATGGAAGAGCCCATATTCAGTAGTTATCATTGTCTTTATACGCGCTGTGCTGTTTTCTTAACTCTGGATGATCTTGTAAGCATATAATTAAACTAAAACAAAAGAGAAAATATATAGGTGTACATACTTCACACACATGTATCGCGTACTACGTATCTACAGTAATGAAAATAGCATGAAACTACTGATGTTAAAAATACTGCAGTTAAATATAAACAGCTATTCTCTAGTTGGATTGGGTAGGGTACAAACTTTATAAACTAATGGTATTTTAATCTGGGTGACGATCGATACATCGATTACTTGAGCGGATGCACTAGTGTTCGCATCATGGTATGTAGAAGGCTTTAATTATACTTACAGTTAGCTGCCTGATGAAATATCGTAGCCTAAGTCAATATGAAGGAATTAAAAGGAAGTAAGGACAGGTAAGATCGAAATCGTAAACTTCAAGTAGCAAATATGATTATAGATATATCAAAAGTTACAGTGAAACACATGTGCGGTAAGTTATTCCGTAAGCAGCTAAAGACAAAGTTAGGTTAGGTAACCAGCACTAAAGTCTGGCCGTTCTAAGAAGAGAACCTCAAGTAAACAAAAACTAGTACATCTGTATCACTCTAGCACATGGGTGCGCATCTGTGACACATCGTGTCACTGTGCGGTAGGGGAATTTATCCCACTACAGTCGTCCTTGACGTCAGCATAAAGCAGTTTCGACGTGACACTGAACATAAAGAACAGGTTTCTTACGTCACAGCAAGGGATGGGGACTAAAACGTTTCCCCTCAGTTGCTCACCTATGCTCTAGCACATTACTCTTATGACTGAAGAGTGACACAGACATACTGGTTTTTGTTTACTTCAGTTTTCCTTCTTAGGTTGTCTCAGGTATAGGTGTAGGAAGTTTGAGTTTCCACCAGCGTGGAGTGGATGTTAAAACAACTTTTAGAAAAAAATATTTTTCCTGAGCTACAGATCATTCTGAGCTGAGCTGGTAATAGCAGATAGGCATGGATTTTACTGAAAAGAAGTGTTTTGAAGGAAGTGAATTCTCATACAGCTGATTAAGAATTAAAATGTTCGTTTCTTTATTTTAACTTGAACTCCATTCAAAGAATTCATTACAATATCTATAAGTATGATTGGCTTATCTCCAGTCTCTTCCACTACATAATGACGTAGAAAGTAGGACAACATTACCTTCATCTCCATCATGGCATATTTTTGTCCAATACAGTTTCTGAGTCCGCCGCTGAAAGGAAGAAAAGCATACTGATTCCTTTTTGCTACTCTATCTGGTAAGAAGTTTTCTGGGTTAAAGTTATTTGGATTTGGATATTGTTCTGGATCTCGATGCGTCAAATAAATAGATGTCCCTATCGTCGTTCCTGCAGGGATGTGAAGTCCATCTGGAATGAAAATATTAGTCAAATTAGTGCAAATAACTTCTTAGGAGCTGGGTTAAACACTTTTGTTCTTTCAAGTAAAGGAAAAAGCTTATTGAAGGGTAGCCTCTCGCTGTTGCCAATTGCAATAATTATATACTGAGATCACATAATAGTTTCTCACAATTTGGAATAAAAGAACAAGAATACCAACTCTTTAAACCCAGGTAGCCAATGCAAAGAAGCGCTAATATCTTGTAGGAATTTACCACCTATTCAATTTACAATTTATCCTAACATTTCATACCGGTAGCTTGAATTATTGTGTTTTCCTGTAGAAGGAAGTTAAAATGTATACATTTATTTCATATACAGCTATATATTATATGTTACAGGTCAATCCCGATTATAGGATAAACTAGTTCTTCCTAACCAAAACTAGTTTTTACTGATTACATTGTAGATCTGTCAGGTATTACTAGTTTAAGAAGACAACTGATTTATGCTGGTCTAATCTAGTTCGACCTGCGATTTTACTCTCTAGGATAAACTAGTGTGGCTTAGGTAAGCCGAACTCATTTATTTATTGTGACAACAATGGCAATTTATTTACTCACTACCTGACAAATTTATACTGTTTTGGAATTTTGAGTTGCACCAAGTTACTTTGTTCTTGCTAAGACATCTCTTTGATATATATTTTTTGGTGCATCTGCCTTTAAAGAAACCTTGGCTTGTTCATACTGATTTGATTGCTGCTTACCTCAAGGAAACTTCAAGTAAAGTGTTCCCTATTACAGCCCATGGAGACCCAGAGGGTTCCAGGAGTTTGAGGCTCACAGATTTTGAGACAATCGGAATATAAAGGTGGTAAGGTTGTCAGCCTTAACCACCGGCCGACTTTACCCCCAGGATTGCTCCTGGTACTCATTTCTGTTAGAGGCTGAGTCGACCCCAGGGTCATCGTGCCACCAGAAGGATTAGGACAATAATTGAAAAACTCCAATGACCTCATCGGGGATCGAACCCGCATATATATAATTCACTAATACTAATACATGTGCCCAAATATTTTAATCATATTTGAAGTTTGAATTAAAAATTTGAGGGGAGATTTCATATTACCGATTTCCAAATCTTCTGTGGTTTCCCTTGCTAGAATTAGCCCAGGAGGGTGCAGTCTGAGACACTCGTTGATTACCATCTCTAAATACTTCATTTCGCTCAAGTCTTTGATGGTGGGAGTGCGAAAGGACCCCTGAAATATCTCCTGTTGTTCCTCGACTATTTTGTCCTGAAAAAAAAGTACCATACTTGTGCAATACATACGGTATTTATTAAATATAAATGTTTACAGCAACGGGAACAATATGCAATTATTTTTTATTTCAATTATTACTTAATTCATTTAAACAGCTTCATAGCATTCCTGTTACTACGAATAACTAAAACATAACACGAAATTATAATACTTAAAAAGTGACATCTTTCACTGTTCATTAAATTATAATGTAAATTAATATAAGTATATTTTAAAAGACAATTATTATAAATTCTGAGTATTTCCTCTACTTACCTGTACTTCAGGGTGATATGACAATTCTCGCAAAGCAAAACTTATTGCTGATGCTACTGTATCATGACCCTGAAAGAAACACGTAGATCAATGTTTATAAGTAGATATCGATTTCTGTATGGCATTAGGGTATATTTTCTTTTGTTACTTACTTACTTACTTACTTACTTACTTACTTACTGACTTACTTACTTACTTACTTACTTACTTACTTACTTACTTACTTACTTACTTACTCACTTACTCACTTACTTACTCACTCACTCAATGGCAATAGACATTCCTAAGCAAACTAAAGGAATATTGACGCGTATATTCTAAAGTCAAAGATAAGTAAATTCCAATCCTGCATTCGTCTTTGCTAGTGGGAAAAGCCCCGAAATCTTCACTCAGATTGGTCGGCTACGGGATTTTAACTCGGTACCTCTGCAAATTTTCGCCTCGGCGGAAGCAGTATTCCTTTACAGAAGGTTTCATATTTGTGTCCCTTTTTGCGTACCGGTAACCATTTAATTATTTTTATTTATATAACAATATTACGAAATCTTGATAGTAAGCTACTTACAACGGTGCAAAAATATCTCGCTGAACATACAAACAAATAAAATCATAACCTTTCTATCCTATTACCTGAAAATTTTGTAAAAATGTTTACGTTATATTCACTATTTCTAGGTTCCTAAGTATTAAACTATTTTTTATCCTAATTTGACCTAAAAAGCTTTTCTGAGTGGAGAACGGTGCATCTTTCAAAGATGGCTAGTTAATGCTGGATTGCAAACTGTATTTTCTTTAGCATTATGAAGGAAATGACTTCTCATCTGGGAAGACAATTTGTGAAGAAAACAGGACTAGTGCAAGCTTGAGATTGGTCCATTTAGGAGGGATAAAAGAAAGTTTCAGCCTTACTAGTAACTTGATCATACGCAATAGGTATAATAATAATGAGCAAGAATTTGCGTTATCTTACGTGAAATATATTAAATAGACACACGCATGCTTCCAATGTATTATTTTATTATGCTTCTATGAAATATATTTTTCACAAAATATCCTCATTCCCCTAATTTTCATTGATCGCTTACTAGAGAGATATTGCGTTGTCATTGTTCTTCATCTTTGTTACTTTATATAAGATATTTTAAACCCATAAACGTAATAATTTATGTCGTTATGAATGAATTTTTGTGTGGTGATAATTTTCAGTTGTGTGAGTAGGTAGCTAGGCTTTTTTATGTTCAGACAGAGAAAAACGCTTTTGAATGATATACTTACGGGCATTATTGCATTCGCTATGAAAAAACTATAAACTTTTCACTGTTACTGATGTATAAATTTGTCACCTTAAAAAATTATAAAAGCAGAGATATAAGATCAATGGAGTATTGCTTTATACAAAATGAAGGGATCTTTTATCCGTAAGTTAGGATTGTCATTCCAGGAAACCAGTTGATATGGTCACGATCCTGGTAACCAAATAAACACCATGATCATGACATGCAAATAGATTTAAACAATATTCAAATTAAAAATATTACATTACTGAAATATTATTGAGCATTACAAAGTTGATATTAAAAGGTTACAGAATTAATCAGAAGTATAAAATATATTAAAGTTAACATTAGATGGGAATTGAAATGAAACTTAGACTTTAACACACGAAATGTCTCAGACGAAATTCCATGTATTTTACAAGTAAAATCCATCTTCTGCATTCATTCACCACAGGGGACAGTAGACAGCTTTTGTTACTAGAGTGTAGTTCTATTCAACTAAAAACAGTATGAAAGAGAGTAAGAAGCACTGAATAGGCGAGTTCCACGAAAGAGTACTGGGAAACTAACTTTGTATAACTGTAAGCAGAATTGGCAAGTAATACTCAGAAGAGTGAAAGACGTTAAAACAAGTAGCATCACTGCAGTAGCATTAGACGCGTGGAACTCGGTAGCCAATCAGAAACAAACTTACAACTGAAAAAGCTCAAAAGTGTAATAACATAAGTTTTGATTTGTTGTGTGTAAAAGTAGGGATATATTGGAGAACGAAGGGAGGCTAGAATGATATCGAGACGGTATGATCACTTCCTCGCTAGTCGTCACAGGCTGCAGGAGTATTTTGATATTTCTGCTGGGACCACACGGGTAGCGTGGGTCCATTTTCTACAAGTATTATTTATATAGGGAGGCACAGGGCTTCTCCTATATTTTATTAAGATATTCAGTGATCTGGGACTGATCCCTATCACTGCCAGTATTATTTCAAGTAAACTCATCGACGAAGTAGGTATTTGCGGTAAGACTGCATTATAGTCTATACCACCTTTAGAATCAGTGAAATCCATGTAAGTACCAGTGGTCGACGGATTATATAAGAGGAACCTTATACTACAGTACGTAGAGGACGAGAACGTCACACCATAACATTATACAGCGAGGTTAGATCATTCTACCCCCCCCCCCTGACATTCAAAACTACATTTTGATAATTATTCAGCTGATTCAAGTGATTTCTGAAGTAATAAACATTAATCTTACCAGATAACTTGGAATTTTAATTGGACATTCTTAGTTATAAAGATATATAAGTAATACCCTTACCCAACTAGCACCTGAGATAGGAAGACAATCTGGTGTACGCTGCTGAGAGCCGAGGCCTGTTCCAGAACATCATACCTAAGGTAGGAACAGATTAAAAACGGAGTACCTTTGAGGTGGAAGGAACCGTTTCACAGTTATTCTATTGAAATTTTCCGCATCGATTTCAGAGCCCACCGATGATTTTACTTGATTACACAGAAATTCAGCTGAAAGGGCAATAAACTTGGATCGACGTGGTAACGTTTTCTTAAAATTAAGTTTAATGTTTGGAAGCTTATATGTTTCAAGAGCTTAGAAAGAAATACAGAGAACAAAAAAATGAAAATATGAAAGCAATAACCACAGACAAAGAGAATAATCGGGAAATATATTCAGTAATTTTTAAGAAGAAATAATACGAATAACAAATAAACAGCAGAAACAAAGAAGGGCTAAGGATGATGAAGAAAATTCAGTGAAGAATCGATTTAATAGTAAAGAGTGGAAGTAAATTCGATAGAATTATAAAGGGAAAATGGGACGACCAGACAGAAAATATAAGGTAATGGACATACGAATGTCTGATGAAGAACGAATCTCATATGGGTGGATGTAAAACTGTAGGGCGAATAGTGGATGAGAAGAAATACCCTAGGCAAGAATATAGGCTAATCATTAAAGGTTACCCCAAATATGAATGTCTCTACTTCATCTCTGATGTCTTCGTCGCTTAATTGATGGTTATTTTCCGATGCTTCCAAGAGGATATCAATGAATACTTTTCTCTTCTTTATTCCTGCAAAATTGAAATTGATACAATCAGCATGGTTTAAAATTAAGCTAGATTAATCTTTAAACCGTTTTCAAATTGAAATGTGAGACTAACTTATGTCTCGTTTTCATACAGTATATAAAATTAGCCTAACTCAATTACGATCTAGGTTAACAAATAGAAATAAGATTTTTGGGTATTATAGTAGGCTGTTCTTTCAGAATAAATTTTGTTTTCTGCAGTGGAAAATAGTCTAGTAGTTACCTAGATCGGAGAGGTCTTCATCAGTCTGATTGCATTTGTTGTTCTGATGCAAGAGCCTCTTTTCTTGAATTATCTGGAACAGAGACATCCTTTTACAAAAATATCAGCACAGTAGAAACGGTTCAAAGGATGAATCATCTTGTTCCTTTTGTAATTAGTTTTGTTTCTGAGTTTATACCTCATTATTAGACCTGGGATTTTAGGCTCTAAAAATATTAGTTTTAGGCACCTAAAATAGGCTTTTAAAACAAGCAAATAGGCTTTTGAAAGAGAAAATAGGCACCTAAAATAAGCTTTAAAAATGTGTAGTTAGACAGAAAATAGACTTTAAAATACTACAATATGCTCTTAAACTGTAACGTGATCTTTTTTTACTGTAAAAACGTGGTATACCTATTCTCAACATAAATAATTGCAAAATTAAGACAGAATTAAAAATACATTTATCAAAAACAGTTTTGGATTATATGAAAGATTGACACAGTATGTCCCTTCTTACTATATATACCTGCTACTTGTTGTATTGAGCGAATCCTCCCCCGTCAGTCAGCATTCCTTTGGCGACAGTTGTTTGGGAAAATCAAGTTTCTGTGAAAAATCCACCCTCTGCTGTTCTGCTCTTCATTCAGGGATGTCCATTAAATGATAGTAAAAGTTACAGAAGTTGGATTTTATTTTAAATGTACAAAATAGTCTTTTTAGGCACTAAAATAGTAAAAATAGACTCCAAAGGTCCAAATAGGCATTTTAGGGCACTATAAAACTATATAAATATAAGTGATATATCATTAAATGTCAACATATTTAAAAAAATTCATGTTATTTCATAAGGAACAAAATAGGCATTTGCCTTAAAATCCCAGGTCTACTCATTATACATCTGCATTTAATCATGTAGGTAATGTAACGAGATGTCCGGATTTTATCAGTAAGTTTTTCTTGGGAGAATCCGGACCTCAAGTTACATTTGTTGTGACAATTTAGTGAATACTCACAGAATTAAGCATGCAATTAATACGAGGGTGGTTCAAAAAGTAACAGCAAACTAACACACTCTTCTGGAATATGAATGGGCCGCTTTTGAAGCACCATCAGCAAAGGGGTGAAACAGTGAATAGTGCCCGGTAGACTATAGTGCAATGTTTGAGAATGAGTTAATGGCAGAAATAAAGAGCTATCGCTGAGGATTTTTGCATAGAGGAATATTCTTATCCTTCATAACACCCGCTCCCACACTACCCCTGCACTTTTTATGTCATTCGGTGATTAAGATGTCAAGTCTTGCATCATTCCCCAAACAGCCCTGATCTCACTCCTTCAGATTACGATGTGTTTTGACCCCTGAATTACAGTTTGGAAGTGGTAATGAGGTTAAAGAAGCGGTGCATTCTTGGTTGCAGGCACAAAAAACTTTTTTCCTGATAGAATAAAAAGTGGGTGCAACGGTATGAGACACATATCGAAAAGGAGGGTGACTATGTTGAAAAATGACATCTTGTTTGTATCTGTAATTAAACTAGGCCCTATATACTTTTTCAAAAATTAGTTTGCTGTTATTTTTTTAATCACCCTCGTATTATTAAAACCATTAAAATGAATAAAACACATTGCTATTTCTATCATTGTAAGCGAGATAGCTTACAATCGATATATTATATATATAGATATTTATCGATCGTTTTACCAATGACGATGGTTGCGCTTCTTACGACTTTTCATCAGTTTTATTTTTAGTTAGATTAACCTTCTTGGTATAACCAATAATACCGGTATCGTCTTATAAATATTGCATTTATTACTAGGCTATACGAGATTTAAAATACTTCACCATACATAGAGTTATATGAGAATATTATAGGAGAAAAATTCCTCCGGCACTGGGACCTGAACCCAGGACCTTTGGCTATTCGCGCCAATGCTCTACCAACTGAGCTAAGCCGGAGCTCAACTCACAGCGCCAGATGGAACTGCCCCAGGGCAATCAGTCATAGGAGAGAAGTTCCATCTGGCGCTGTGAGTTGAGCTCCGGCTTAGCTCAGTTGGTAGAGCATTGGCGCGAATAGCCAAAGGTCCTGGGTTCAGGTCCCAGTGCCGGAGGAATTTTTCTCCTATAATATTCTCATGTAGTGTCCAACAGAGACAATAATCTGTGGCTCATGAATGCTTATATATCTGTCTATAGAGTTATATATTATTTTCATATTTCCTTTTGTTCATATTCAGCTTATATATAGGCCTGCCTTATCACTGTGTTAATTGATTAATTGTTTTTACTCAAAGAAGCTACAGGTATGAAGATGTTTTACTGTTCTGTCCTTGTGAATGTACATAAAACACATTTGCACAAAGACGTGATAAAATGAAAGTGAGAAAAATAAAAAGATAAAATTATGATGGTATTGGTTGAAATTCTACATATTCAATGATTCATGAGCTAAATAGTCACTGCAATTTTAGTTTCTAATCCAAGTATTATGGGTTGATTCGCATGTGTTTGTATGGGTATGGTCCTCTGGATGCAGCATTTTTTCATATCTTATTTTACTAGATGTCTTTGTAAATGTTTCATATTCAGTTGATAGCTGATTAGTATAGCCTGAGTTTCTAAACAAAGTGCATACAGTATTTATTTTCAGACTCCTAAACTTTAAGCAGAAACGCTATATTTTGTGAGACACTAAATGAAAAGCAGTTTCAACTTTATTCGGTAGTACTTACTTTGCTCATTCTGAGATAAAAACGATTTTGCTTGCTATTTTATGATTTAGAATTGAAATGGCATATTTTACACAAAACTGTAACAGTAAAAGTGTTTTTTACACTCGTAGGCGTCATTATTGGGGCTCGGTTTTCTCGTATTAGGCTAACGATATCTGCGAAATTTTCAACTGACACATTTAACGTTCCCAAAACACATATTTGTATCAGATATACTTAATTTTTTGCAAAGTGAAGTCATGTTTTTATTTATTTGTTTTTATTATTTTTATTTTTTTAATGTTTTTATTTTAAGAAATTTACTTTACAATGTGAAATATGAGTGAAATTTAGTTTAAAATGTAATTGTAAACGAAATGTTGCAGATGACATCAAGTTTTTATTGTTTATTTGTGCATTCTAAAGTGCATGGAAACTGCTGAGCATTCGTTACTTTGCTTACACTAAACAGTATCAGGCAAAGACAGTAGTTGATGTGAAGCAAGACATGGTAGGCCTACTTGAATTACTGAAGGGGCCGATGTAGGAATATCCCGATTTTTAAAGCCGCTGAATTATAATAACGTTATTGAGACACTTGCCTCGACGTTGCCTCTATGTCGCATGTTATGTACGAGTAGTTCACGGAATAATCATTTATCAAATTTGCATGGAAACTGCCGACTTTTTAAAATTGAAAACCCGAAATGTGAAAATTTTATTCCTTATTCTTTCCTCTGTTCATGTGAAGAGGAATTAAAACATTGCGGGTATCGAGTCAAGCACAGTTAAAATTTAGGAACGCATTTTTTCTGAGAATACTACTAGATTGGGACAAATAATACAATACAGTATTGGAATTCTTTGTTATTACATTAGGTTACATTAGAATCATTGAGCTTTATTTTTTATAGAAACCACCTTTTTCTCTCTTTGGTGCTGTTTCATGACCGATTAACTTTTATCATGGTATAAGTCGAAACGAGCATGGTGCAACAAACGTACGACTTGTCGAGTTAATAGAACATTTTACTGTGGTATAGGATTACCTATTAAAAGATTCATTTAACTGTAATATGGATATTACCTTACCCTATTTGTGAAGTCGTGTGCTGTCTTCGCGTCTTTTTTAAACTGTCTTCCAGTTGGAGTCAAGAAGAAAATGAAGTCTGGGTAAAGCCATGGTTGTTTTATCCTGTTAGGTATACAGTCTGTCATTCTGCAAAATAAAACAGCATATCACCATCTCCGTTTAAAGTTATTTTCTAGTAAAAGAAAAAGTCCACACACATTTAATTAACAAGAAAAGCAAAAGAGGGAGTGCACTCGTGATTTAAATGTATGAGATGTTTGAGTGTTTCATTCATAACATTACTGAACTTTCGGTAGTAGCACTTTGTAAATTGTACCCTAACCACACATTAATATTCAATTTAACTAATCAAGAAATTAAGAAAATAAAATGATTTTGTTATTAGGATAATGATTCTGATCTATAATTTATCGATCTAACTTTTAATTATGACACTGTTGTTTGAATTAAAAGGGATAAGTATTCAGGATAAGTATTGTAACGTAATTCAATGTATCATGCTACTTTATTGAAAGCTAATTGCTTAAGTGTTAGGAATGCAAGTTTTTTCTTAGCCAAAGTTATTTCGTGTAAGGAATTGTGTCACAATATTAGTGTCAAATTGCGGGGATAACTTTCAGTTTTTTATTGGTCAAAATCACTTTAAAAAGATTATTCAGAATCATATAGTCAATAATTCTCACTCAAGATATACATATGACGAAAGCTAGTCTATGATAGACATATGATAACTTCGATGCAATAAATATATTCCAATCGAAAGGTAAATAAATGTAAAACACCATATAAATGTTCATTCAATCTGTGTGGCACAGTAAAATCTTCTTGGCTTCCAGGTATCTGCTGCGACCATCTTGCGGTAGAGTTATCAACGCTATTGCAACTTACTTGGAAATTTGAAATAATCTCCTTAGGGTGTTGCAGTAGCCTTGATAAAGATTTCAGCAAGATGATTGAAATGCCAGCAGAAATGTTAAATATATACATAGCATATAAATAGCATATATCTATAACTAATGCATTACTCAGGAATCTTTCAAATACCTGCAATAACATATACAAAGTATGGAGATAAAAATATTTTAGGCTCATATCTGTTATAAAAAATTTCTCCAAGATTTTAGAAAAATTTAAAAAGCATAGATTAGTTGAATATCTGCAGAAACATAGTGCATCGAGTGATAATGCGTTTTCCAAATTGTAAAAGTACTACACCTGATGCTATGTTTGAAGATACCCTGGAAGTGATGAGCGAACTAGATGCTGACAATAAATTGTCTTGCATAATTATTTGAAAGGCTTTCGACACAGTCATCCATACTAGCCTTATGATGAAATCCAAGGAAATTGATATAAAATATATTGCTTTAAATTTGTGCCAGCTATACTTAAGAAAATAGATAACAAATCACAAAGGTCGATAACGTTTTCAGTAATAGTCAAAAAAAAACAAATAAATAAGGAATACCACAGGAACTATACTAGGACCGGTATTGTTTTTTTGTATGTAGGCTATCAGTGATTTAAAAAATATAAATTTGAAGAACTCTAACTCAATTTTTGGAACAAATTGAGAAAAGAAATTAAAAAAATGCGAAAGGCTAGTATGGATGACTGTGTCGAAAGCCTTTTAAATAATTATGCAAGACAATTTATTGCCAGCATCTAGTTCGCTCATCACTTCCAGGGTGTCTTCAAACATAGCATCAGGTGTAGTACTTTTACAGTTTGGAAAACGCATTATCACTCAATGCACTATGTCTCTGCAGATTGTTAAAAAAATTGTGGATACTAACTTATCATTAAACAGAACCAAACCATCTACAGTACCATTTTCACTAACAAAGATGGGCTTACCTTCCAATTAAAACAGTATATAAAATTCATTTTTCAATTGCAACTGCCCTTTTTCCCAAGAAAAAGAATCTTAAAAATATTCAGGTGTAATTATTGACGAACACATGAGATACAATAAGCACGTAGCTTATGTGTGCAACAGATTTGGGAAAATTATTTACAAAATTGGACAGTTACGCTCATGTATCCCCCTAATGCCCAAATATACTACTTATAATACATCAGATTTTAATAATAATAATAATAATAATAATAATAATAATTGTTTGTTTAATGTCAGAGTTAAGGCCTTAAGAGAACAAACAAATACACTAACATAGTTCTACAAGTAAATAAGAAAATACAAAATATATACATATACAGTAAGTTACTTAAGTCTTTGTTAACTTAACTTGGGCCTACAATACACAAGAAACAATCAAAAGTAGATGTTTTATACCTTAAAAATGGACGTTTTTTAAGGTAGCTATTCAATTAGCCTAGTTTTCATACAGTCATACAAAATGGCATGCTTAATGCTCATATGGAGCGAAAGGCTATTTCAAAAATGCAATTTGTCCATTGATCACACTTTATAAATCTATAATCAAAATATATTTCAGGAAACTAATTTCTTATCCAACTATTTTAGTATTTTCGGAGTTTAAAGTATTTGGCATAATGCAATAATTGTATAAATATTATTTTCTGGGGGTCTGGACTTTTGCGTCCCAAAACCACTAAACTAGGACTTTTGCGTCCAGAGATTCTCAGATCCAATGACCCGTTTGCGTCCCGGGTCTCTCTAGAGCAATGACCAAAATGAGTCCCATGGAATACAGGTAAAATTAATAATTGGTACCATGCAATTCGTTTAGCATTACCCAGGGTAATGCTAAAGAAAAAGAATCACTAAAATTGAATCCATATTGTTATAGGGAATACAACACGAAATACCGTATATTAGCAAAATTAGAACAACTCAAATGTAACTGTACTAAATACGGTATAAAAGAAATGGCCGAAATTTTAATTATATATTGTATAATACAATAAATAGAAAATTTCCACATCTTAACAATGTAATAGGAAAATATTTAAAATATTAATAAAACTAATAATCTTCAATTTGTCATACATCGAAACTCTTCACCAATCCGTTTCATAGTATTATTTACATAGTCTGTCTTAACTCGAATTATTATTGTGTTACTTACAAGTTCTTTTGTTCTATTTCTAGTGATAATTTTATAGATTTCTGTCTTTTCCAAAATTGTTTTATAGTCTAAGTATAATTTTTCCTCATAGTTACTTACTGCATTATTATTGTGTATTAATGATGATTATTAACAGAATTTCACCCACACTCGAGCAATGTGCAGTTCGTTGTTAAATTTGTTATTGTTGTTGTTATTTTATGTATCTTATACTGTATTTTAATACATTCGAATAAATATTGTAGTGTGAGCTAATGACTATATATTTTTTGTAAATTCGTCTACTTATTTACTTTCTTTTTTTTTTTTTTTTTACAAGAAGGTACTTTTAATTATAAGAAAGTTAAATTTGCATCATAGGTCGAAATTAAAACTTACCTTTTGACCGCCTTTAAGTACTCCAAGTTCGGATTTCCTTGTTGTGCGTTGATTTGCGAACCCATCACCGTTTCTGTTAAAAGAAGGTCACATTTTCAGAATCTTATTAAGACATTCCTTATAAATGAAATAATGCTCTAAATAAGAATTTCGTACTCAGTTCTGCGTAATATGTAACATGTCATTAGGTCACGTTATATTAGGTTCAATCTCCAAACCCAAACTTCGCCTCTCAGGAGCCTTTCGAATGAACAAAGTGAAAAACCTGTGGACCTATGCGAGTTATTAAAATTAACTTAATGTTAGTAAGAAGTATGCATAATATATCCATAAGTAACTTTTTATGGGGTTATACTATTAATTTAATCACATTATTTATTTATTTTGTTGTTACAAAGTTTTCTTTTCAAAATTGCCTATTACCAAAATGAAATCAAAACATAAAAAAGAAACCTACTATTTCCGGTATGAGATAATAAGCATAAATATAATAATAGTGAGAAATACATCCGAATGAGCAAGACTGCTTTTGCTCGGGTGCATTTCCAAAGAGATCAAAGTGAAAAAGAGGAGAAACAAAGAACAGAGAGAAAAATATGTAATTAACTTATGAAAAAATGACAAAATTTAGAAAAATAAAGACTTAAAAGAAATCGAACATAAATACGAGGGATGTTTTTAAAGTAAGTACCGATAATATTTAAAAAATAACAGAACATTATTTTCCAAATACTTTATTATCATTCTTTACCTTACACCTTACAACACTTCTCCACATAGTCACCGCCGTTATTCAGACACTTGTAACGGGATACCAGTGTTTATGCCTTCATCAAAGAACGATGCCGCCTGTGATAATAGGCAAATCTGCACTTCTTGTTTCACATCATTGTCGTTGAAATGTTTCCCACAAAGGAATTTCTTCAGATGAAGAAACGTGTTCTTCCACAGCTTGCATCAAATCATCCGTAATCACATCGTGCATATTTTCACGACCTTCGTTAAACTGTCTAACCCACATCCTCACCATTCCATCACTCATTATTGTTTCCCCATAAACCTCACACAATTGGCCATGCATATTTGTTGGCGTAACATTTCTCGCATTCAGAAAAACCAATCACTGATCTGACTTCACACTTGTTTTTGAACATTTCGAAAAACTCTCTAACGATAGGAAAACACAAAGTGACGATCGCTCACACTGCGTCTGGCTTACTAGTGATCGCGCATGCTCAAAATCGCAACTTCAATGGCAAAATATTTAAACGGTATCGGTACTTACTTTTAAAACACGCCTAGTTTCTTTGAGACAGCTAACATTTAAAATTACATACAATTTTTTTAGTACATCTATTAAATCCTTTTCAACCTCAATTTCGGAAAAAGTAATTTCAATTTCGGAAAAAGTAATTTCAATTTCGGAAAAAGTAACTTCAATTTCGGAAAAAGTAACTTCAATTTCGGAAAAGGTAATTTCAATTTCGGAAAAAGTAACTTCAATTTCGGAAATGCGAGGGCTATGAAGAGGGTATAGTAAAGTTGGTACCACGCTAAGACAAATGACTCAATCGGAGCGAGATTATGTAGAGAAGTAGCTAGAAGGTGTACCTAAATGTTCCAAATAAAACAGTTTTGATTTTCACTGTGGTTTTCATTTTATGCTCCATCGAATGCTTTAAAAAATAGCCCTCGTATTTCCGAAATTGAAGTTACTTTTTCCGAAATTGAGATGACTTTTTCCGAAATTGAAATTACTTTTTCCGAATTTGAAATTACTTTTTCCGAAATTGAAATTACTTTTTCCGAAATTGAGGTTGAAATGGTGTAGAAGTGGGATATGCTGAGAGTTCGGGATACATTCTGATCATAGAGTTATAAAAACGGGGACCAAAGTTAATGATAGCCTATATTTTAATCCTGCCCATGTGAGACATTTGGGTTCTGTTAGAAGTAGATTAGTATTTCTTCTAGTATTGTATACATTATCACTGGATGTGTGATTATCATTATCATTACGACGTTTATGAAAATATTTTAATAAACACAATTTGTAAAGTTGATCAAATCTGAAACCGTTAAATTCCTAAAATAGTAGGCTAGTTGGGCAATCAATGTGTTTTTAGACAGATTTTTATTATATATGGGTGATTCTTCAAATACGGGAAAATTTGTGTTCCGGAGTGATATTTCCCTTCAAATTCAACTTAAAAAACATTAAAATAAAAGTTTGTTTCTACTACTTCCATACTACAACTATCACTTTGAAATGTCACTAACTTTAAATTCTGATATTCCAAAATCAAATTTAATTCAATGAAATGTCATCCACATGCCCTGTCCCAAAGCTCGGCTTTGTATATTCTAATGCATTTTTCCACAAAACAAAATGTTATTTCCTTTTCAAATTTTTTCCTGTCAATGAGTATGAATGTGTGAAGAATATTAACCCCTAAAAAATAAAATGAAATAAAATTGTCACCCCACCTAATGAACATAAAGAATGTCCCAAGGGTTTTTGGTTATCCACATGGCTGAAAAGAATGGAATTTTTTCTGCAGAAATGAGAAATTTGCATAACTGGGAACAGTGTTAGAAGGCCAACAGGGCAGCTTGTGGTTGAATTGTAAGGTTGAATTTTACTTGCTTACAAACAGTTTGGGATTAACAAAAGACTTTGCATCATTTTCAAGGAAAGCGTTTTTATTCCCTGTCATTAACATGGCTTCTAGAAAGTAGGCAGAAAGTGAATATTATTTAATTTTGATTATTCACAATGATAAACCTTCCAATTCAAAGTACTTGACTGAAGTTGAGCTTACAGAGGTTTAGGAATGGCTTGCTGAGACCACTTAAACTCCTTTTTTGTCATCCACATGCCTGATTTTTGTGTCATCCACATGTCTCATGAAGGGGTATGTGGATGACTCTGAAGTCAATGTAGAAGATAAATGTAGGATACTATTGTGTTTGCGGTGTCTGTGACCTGTACTTAAGATCTTAAAACTGATTAAATGAATTTCTGCTTGATTCCCCCCTCCCCCAAAACCATAAAAACACAGTCTCGTTAAAATTACATTAATTCCGGAGTATGCACACAAATTTGCAAATTTGGTTCAAAATCAACTGAATTATGCTGAGAAAAATATGAAATCACATAAAGAAAAGCAGATTGTTGCCAAAGTTAGTCATTAATGTGGCCTTCTGCCATCCACATGTACACGGATGTCATTCACATGGCTTTAAAAAAATAAAGAAATTGAAATAAATAAAAATATAAACATTTAAGCTCTGCTGGTGTCATATTATAATCAAGTAACACCTGAAGTATTTTAGTAATTTTTTAAACAAAGTAAAAAATTTGGATTTTACACACTCCAAATTTTCCCGTATTTGAAGAATCACCCATATATATATATATATTTTTTTTTTGCAAAGGGGAGAGGAGCTTAAAAGTTTTTTTCTTTTCTTTTTCTTTCTTTTCTTGCTAAACCTCCCCAGACGAGAATGCCATATTTTAAAATGGATTGGAAAAGAGCTTGATAGACAGAACATATAAGAGTGATGGGCATACAGTAACATAAAATGACAAATGTGTACATTGTTCTGCATAGTTTATTTCAGAGACAGTTAACACGATGAGACCATTTATGAAACTCTCAATTGTGGAATTCCTTTAATATAAATCCATTGTGACCCTTTATACTAAGAAAGGATATTAAAGAAGCAGTTTAAGGAAGAAATTTTGTCTGAAGTAACCTTAGTGCTATGTGTCATGGTGAAAACACAGTTTTCTTTAACCTCCTTACCAATAATTATATCCAAAGCCCATGCGCTGACATAGGGAAGGATGTCAAAACACTTAGAGCTTAATTCATTTTCTAGTTTCTTCACAATGATCTGAGTATTTTCTGCGAATACTTCCAAAAATGACTCTAGGATTTTAAAATGAAATGCCGGAGTTGTTAATTTTCTTCTTGATCGCCATTTTTCTCCTGTAGGGAAAGAAACAAATATATGATTTTTTGAAACCATTGAATACATATACGTTTGGTACACATCTCGTCGTTTCTGTGCTATCAAACCTGTCTTTGAGTTTTATCTAGACACTTCTGATTGATATTAAGAAATCTGAGGATAAGTTGACCAATATTATAAAATGACAAACAGAACACTCCTCTTTCAGTTGTATGTCATTTTATTATTGTAAACGCGACGATTCTTCCATATATTCTTGTAAATTTGCTTTCATATATTGCACTTATTTCAATTCTCACATGAATATGAATCGCTCTAAGCGCACAATAGTCATCAGATATCAGAGATATTAAATTAATTTTACCTACTTTAGTATGCAACGTAAACTGGGTTTATTTTGTCCTAAACATAATTCCATGGTAAGTTTTGATTTAAAAAAAGATTAATTAATTAACCGAATGAAAATTGCAATTCTCACTATACTACATCCATACAATTATATTAAAGTGTTTACCAGTTTTAAAACAGTCAATTGATGATGTTTTAGGACATTTTAATGCATTTTTACTCTATTTTTAAACTGTCATTTTCTGCCAATTGTCAAATTTTGAAGATATTCAATTTAAAACTTCTATGAATTTTTATAAGATATATACGACAATAATAATAGACGATATTATTAATTATACCAAGGAAGTTAATTTAAATAATAAAACAACCGAGAAAAATCATACCAAGCGCGACTATCGCCAATGGCGAATTGATTGAAATTTTATTATATATCGATTGCCGCGCCGTAGGCCATCTCGATTAGCCTATAATACCACAAATAGCGATATGTTTAATTCATTTTTCGTTTTTAATAACATTTATTATATGCTTAATTCTGTAAGCATTCGATGAAAAGTCACAATAAAAAGTGTAACTGAGATTCGGATTCGCTCAAGATAAATTCCATTAATTGAATTTATTTATCAATAAAATACGAACCTCTCATTACATCACCTATGATAAGATATAGAGATTTAAATTTCCTGAAACTTGTTCATGAAACCGTTAAACATAAAATTATTGAACAGATAAACTGCCTTTTTATTTAATTTCTTTTTCTCATAACCCCAATCCAAATAACTCCACTTAGTCAATTAAATAATCCAAGTTTACTTTACATTTTTGGTTGCAAGGCTATATCTAGTCCTATGTTAAATTAATCTAAAAGGAACAATTAAAACTGACCTTTACTAATGAAGAGACCATCGCCTAACCACGGCTGGAAGAACCAATAATGCGATGCTTTCTGGTTATTTGTAGCAGAAGATAGTATTTTCTGCAAAGCAAAATAATAGGCATACAATACATATCAATAAATTTCATTTTCCAATGAGGGTCAGACTTATAAGTTAGTAAAAAAACGTCCACCTTATACCCTCAGTATAGAGATAGAAACCCAGAGTTTTGTCTTAAAATGTATTGTTTAATTAAAACGTTAAGAGTAGATAACTCTTGTCATAAAATGTTGTTTAATTAAAACTAAACTTCAGTACTTACCTGGTTGTGTTCTGCTTTATAAAAAATTACAATGGGAATTAATGGACCAATCCATATTACAGAACATGAAGGAATTCTTGTCATTATATTAACAATATTCTCGAATTCTCCTGAAATAGATCAAAAGAAAATGTAATCATTGTAAACAAACACTTTCTGCGGACGATAAAATTACCTCTCGTAATTCAAATTACCTCGCACTATGAAGTCACTATGAGATAATTTGAGATGTGAAGCTAATGGTCGTAAACCAATCATGCCAGGAACAGGATGTTCGTATTGTTTTATTTAGAAAATATAACTTTAACGAACCAATCCGATATTGGTAACACTTATAAAATACTTTTTTCTTGGACCGGTAATCGAAGCTGGACCATTATGTTTCATTAAGCGCATAGTATAATCAGTCACACAATTTCTAGGTACAGCAATGCAATCTCCAGATCATTGTTACATTATGTACTCTTATTACTGCCAATAGCTTCATACGCAGAGAAGCTATAGGCCTAAGGTTGGCTTCTAGCTCTTTATGGAAGTTACGAATCTTTCGAAGGTTTATTTGGGCAAAAGATTAGTTTCCTCTCGCTGTTTATAATATTGTTATAATTGTTCATACTTGTTTGCTCCTGTTAGGTTTCTTTCCCAGCGTTTCGTCATAAGATTTTCTCTCGTCCCTATCAGCTATTCCCGTAATATTATTAGCCTACTTCATAGCGTAAAATATACTATACTTAATTTAGGTTTTCCTGTTTGTATTATCTTTGTCACTTATATTTAGCATGTTTATAGGAACAACACTGAAATTATGTATGCATTCTGCATGTCGGTTCTAAATACTATTACAAAATTCATAAAATTTGGTCGATTTTTGTTTCTAAAACAAAAGCATCATACCCAGCAGCGAGCTATAGGCCTACACCCCAAACAGATATTAGGCCTACATAATATTATTCGAAATAAATAGGTTTGGATTTTGCCTTTTTTCGAAAATGTACCATAATAATTGGATTATTAGTGTTTTTCGATAATTTGTGAAGTCCTTTCCTTCCATTAATACGAATAATCGGAAACTCACTGTATAAGGGTTTCCTTTAAAAACTGTAACAATAATTCATTGTTGTAATTAATAGCTTTTGTAGCTTAACAATCGCTTTTCTTGTGCACATTACGAATTTACTAGTTTGGGGTAAATTATCATACATTAATTTGGATTTTACTAGGGATTCTGAATTTGAAGTTCAAGACGATCAGTGTTTTCTTTTAATCTTCCCTCCCAGTTTTACAATATACAACGTACTTACTATTAGCACGCGAACTTTTTTCTATTTATTCGAGGAAACACTGTGCTGTTATTGAAGGTTAGACAAGACTATAATGGCCGAGTGCACCAACCTCGGTATTCAGAATAGCGCTGTAAAGTTGCTTAGTTTACCCCGGTAAAGTCACACTTTCGTTGCACCGAGCTCGGTTTCGTTTATTACCGCGGTAAGATGCTAACCGGACGTGAAGGAACTGTAAAGTAAGAAAATAGCAGTTACTTTCCAAGACGGAGATCAGCGTAATGTATCATATTTTCGATATCTAGGCGAAACGCTAATTGAACATAATAAATAACGAGAGACAGGTGGGATCTATTTGAAGAATGAACGATAGTAGCCTACATATCTTTGCAAATACTGTGCTGTAACATCGATTGAAATGACCTTTCTTTCTTACCTCAACCAAACCAGGTTCATCCCGTAGTAGGCGTAAACAACTCATATTCACGATTGGTACAATATCTATGGTGTTTGAATTCAGACATATATATATATATATATATATATATATATATATATATACTTTTATTACTGAACAATAAGGCAACAAATAAATGAAATGTGGAAAACCAGTGGGCCTATATAGGCCAGATGTACAGTGAAGGGCTGCATGCATCTCGATGCATCCTAGACTATTGCGCAGCCGTTTGTTTGGCTCAGGTCTTACCGATCGAGTCATACATGACTTTGCACCTAAAATTTCCTCTAGTCGGACGAAAATAAAAGCTAGGCTATTTTGAACTCAGAACAGAGATTTCGTGGTGTTGCTTTGCCTTGGATTGAACACATGTGATAATTATTCTTTAAAACATAAGTGTTATTTTATTGAAATGTACAAACTGTTAGAGAGGATTACATTAACACAAATAGTGAACAGAAACGCTGTAAACATTGCACTTTGTTCCTACCAAGAATGTGTTTAACCGGCCTAAGAGAGTCACCTTGACTGGCAGACGGACAGAGAAAGAGAGAGCGAAACTAGCTGCCATGAAAGAAACCAACACAAATTTCTCCATGGGAATGGTTTCGTAACAGAGTAACCGCGATATATTCGAGCGTTTGGGAACCGCGGTATTTTAGCAATGGTGCACAGGTTTTCTTAGAATACCCGGGTATTACTGTTACCCCGACTACGAAACAGCTGAGAAAACCGGGCATAAGTAACGACATTATTTACTTTGTTCCGATGCTGCTATTAACTAACCATGTTAGTCCTCATTGTAATTGTATAATATGAGACAAAAGCTAGAACTGTATTTTAATTAACCTGAAGTTGTGAGACGTTTAGGTTAATTGAAAAGATTTGTTTGGTTTCGGCTTGTATCGTAAGCATAAAGGAAGTAGATGTAATCTAAAGCTTTAATGTATACATTTAAAATATATTTATAAATTTGAAAGATACAATGCACGTTAAATTCGGAAAATATTAATTTATATAGATAATAAATAAGTTTAAGGTAGACAAATTTTAATAAGATGTTTTTGAAGCAAAATTATTGGAGAGAGAATCGTTTTCGAAGCTCCTCTCCATCCAATTATGCCATATATGTGATCTCCTAAAAATTATGTAGACTATTCTTAAACCGTGTATATTTAGAATTGAGCGAAGATAATAAATTTATATATTGTTCTAAGCATCCTGTCAACTAAATATATGTGTTTTGTCCCATCTTAAATGTATATCAATTATAATGTAATACTTAATTATTTGACTTTGGTTTTTCTATATCAGATAGCTCTCAATGGCTATTACTTAATTACTATCAATTCACTTTTTATTAAATTAAAAAAAAACTCGATTAAAATATAACTGACTGATGATACTCACTCTTCTTAGGGACAAATATTAATTCCGAAAGGTGCCCTAGAATCGGATGACATCCTACAGTTGGCAACTTTTTCATTTTCCTTAGATACTTCCAGTAAGAGAGGATGCGTGTAGCTATAGGGAACATTGACACCAGTACCAAGATGATCAGACAAATTGTCACAATCTCCATCCTTTGAAATGAACTGAAATTAAAATAAAATAATTTACCATTACATAAATATTATTTAAAATGTTCTTCAGTTGTAGTTTAGTTTTACGATGTGAACTCGTAACTTCTGGTATTGTACGAGGGTGCAACTTAGTTGTACTGTACTCCTATGAACAGTGGGATTGCTTATTTTCATGTATGTCTATTAGCAACACAGCTAAAAACCATAATAAAAGTAGCACCAAAAGAAAATCTAATGTTTTAGTATTTACTAGCTTTTAGAAAAAGTGACACTGACTTTCCTTTAGTTTCTCCTAGCCTTGCCCAAAACATTACCGGTAATTGAACAGTTTAAATGTGCAAGATAATTGTGTAGCATGCCCACTAGATTAGTTCATTTTCTCTCTCTCAAATCTAAGTAGATGTTTAACCCGAAGAAGAAAACAATGAAAGAAATATATAGTCTAGTAGCAAGGGAACTACAGGAAATGCTTATAAAAGATACCGGATGATTTACAAAATTTGTACGCGTCTACAAGAAATAAATACGAACTTCTTTTTCAGTAATACTAATATTCGCATTGGCTGTAGATTGACGTCTATTTTTTTTTATTCAAAGAAGCCATTCACAGAATTATTGGCCGTTCATTTTATTGTGCAGAGACTCTTGGATGAACATGTCCGATAAATACACCGCTTACGACAATAATTTGAATTCAACTGTTTCAGATTCATTCACGTAAGATGAAATTATTCTTTGTCTTGAATAAACCAACATTAAACATAATAAAAAGCCTTTAGGCGTCATTACAAATGATTATAACTAGGGGGCGGATTTCTATGACCTAAAAAATAGGATATATGCATGCATTTATGACCTAAAAAACATTAAAATATGACCAATAAAATTTAAAATATGACTTTACCACTTACACATTATGTATATATTTTTAGTTTCATTACATTACATTTTATTAAAATA
Organism: Ectobius pallidus; assembly: GCA_964059195.1. Taxonomy (NCBI): domain Eukaryota; kingdom Metazoa; phylum Arthropoda; class Insecta; order Blattodea; family Ectobiidae; genus Ectobius; species Ectobius pallidus. The sequence goes on from CAXKWD010000002.1 coordinate 92,650,559, forward strand.
TAGTGTAAATTATTTAAAATATCTTTAAATTCTCAAAAAGTATCATTATAATGCAAAATTTACAAAATATGATATGAAACTTTAAAATTTCTTTAATATTCACACAAATATACCAAACATATGACCTAAATATGCATATTCATACTAAATATAGTACAATAGATGAAAATTTTCTAAATATGCAGTTATATGCACAATAAAAGCCGTTCCATTTTCACCAGGATTTAAATTAGTCGGAAACCTGAAATAATGAAAAGGGGCAAAATATGACATGTCATAGAAATCCGCCCCTAATTATAACTCTATACGTGCGAATAGGACACATGTTATTATAAACTTATTTCCCGGAAACATCTTGTTAAATTTCCTGAAGTAACTTTCAGTACTCTTGAACCACTCTTTATATACAGGAATTGAAATAACAGAGGTTTTAAAAGAAGTAAAATATTATTAATTCCAATTACCGACTGATGTTCAATACACATAGCAGAAGTAAAATGATCCTTCGGACTGATGGGGATGATAGAGTGAAAGTAAATGAACACACATCTAATACGTTTTGTGATAAATTTCACGGTTAATTAATTTAATGTTATGCAGTGTATTATTTATAAATTACGTAGCTTTAGAATATTCTCATATAATGTCCAACAGAGACAATAATCTGTGGTTCATTAATGCATATCTATCTATCTATCTTGAATGTTAACTGTACAATAACAGTGGAAGCCCGATCATAAAAATCACTAATTAGTGTGCCTTACAGTACTGCATATGACATAACTTGTCTGTCATTGAGGTAGGCCTTTAAGGGCATTCATTCATAGGAGAAAGGTTCCATCTAGCGCTGTGAAGTGAACTCTGGCTTAGCTCAGTTAGTAAAGCAGTGGCACGGATAACCAAAGGCCCTAGGTTCAAACCCCAGTGTTAGAGGAATTTTTCTCCTATAATATTATCATGTATTGTCCAACAGACAGTAATCCGTGGTTCATGAATACATATATATTTAGTTTTAGAAGTTTTCTTTAAATTCATTATTTTTATTTGTAACTTTGTGTTTACTTATAATCACTCTCTAGCTAGAGCATTTGGATTTTAAAAAGTAAATTTGTGTGTATTTTACAGTACAAAATAAAATAAAATTTTTACTATCACAATTTTTATAATCAGGTTTACAGTTTAGAAGAGGTGGCAAAGTTATATGATCAGGGGGCGAAGTTAATATCAGAGCAATGAACACTTCGGCATATACTGTAGTCAAAACTACCGTAACATTGCTCTATTCCAACATCATTGGTAAATTTGAAAGAGTATTAACAAGTGAGAAATATGTAAATAATGTTTCAACAAATATTACAAAAATTACGTAATGTTGTTCGTATCTAATGAATTCCACATTCACTTATTAATAATGATCTATTTGGCAATTTGAAGAGAACTGACCGTAATTTTAACTGTAGCAATTATTAGAAATGACAACATGAATACAAGTGTTAAAATAATGAATTGAAGTAATATAAACAGTAGAGCATATTGTAAAACTTGTACAGAGTCAACATTTAAAAAACACTTCTTGCTCCACTTACTTTAAGTTGCGGGACTAGTTTCCAGGGATTAAATATACTCCCTCATCCTCAGCTTTCTAGGGATTAAAGCTAGTCCCTCATCCCTCATCCTCAGCTGGTGGTTGACTCAACCACCAGCTGAGGATGAGGGAGTAGCTTTAATCCCTGGAAACTAGTCCCGCAACTTAAAGTAAGTGGAGCAAGAAGTGTTTTTTTAAATGTTGACTCTGTACAAGTTTGACAACATGAATGTCGATTAATAGAAAAATTTGAACTCACCTCCAGGACCAGAAAATCTTTCTGCATACAGGAATACTGCAGAGCTAATGTACGTGCTATCGACTGATAATTCAAGTCCTACTTTGAAGACATGCCTTCTCTGCGAGTACAATAGTCAGCATTCCGCTATTCCCAGGCCTGTCAGAACGAAGTACGCAGCGGCTGATGCCATGTCGTCAAATCTTGTATTATTACGGAGGCATCTAATTTTGATATTTTAAAATTAAGTTTACACATATATACATATATATATATAAATATCACAAAAAAAATTGAACGGGCTGGGGTTTCGTACTTAGGGAGGCATGAAATGTAAAGATATGAAAGAATTTTTCGAAATTCATGACATGGTATCGATTGCAATAGGTAGATTTTTCTTCGAAATCTACCTGAAAAGTTGTGTTCAGTAATAGAATTATCCTGCATATTTTTAGAAAACTATGAACTTTCCACCGATTGAACTGAATCATCCTCGAACACAAGCTTTGCTTCTTTTGGTGGCATTCGAATTCATATTTGTAAATATTTTATATTGTAATTTGTAGTAATAAATTTAATTATTTATTTATTAGGAATTGGGCCTTTAATTATATACGGCATGATAAATTCGTTCTAAAAATCTACAGGATAATTTCACTCCTCCTTGCATAAATAAATCTAAGTAATAGTATGTAGCCTATATAATTAGTTAATATAGTATTTCCTCTTTTCGCTAAAGTAGGACCACATGTGAAACTTTGAAAAATGGTATGACAACGTTGGAGTGAACTTGGATACTATTCAAACTCTTGCATATATCCTTGTTCTTGGATTACGTTAATAATTTCTCGTTTCCGTACTTTAAAACCGACATTGGTAAATCAAGGATACGCCTTTTTATTCGTTCATTGCCATATCATTAAACTTTATGGAAATAGAAGTTCCCTACAACGTGTTAAATCTATTAAAGCTATTTTGAGAAGTTGGCCGTTTCCAGACCTATTGTTTCTTCATATTAATTTAACATGCTCTACGGTACACTATAAAATCGTTAAACCAAGATAATAGTGGACTTACACAAGGAATTTCTAAATTGAACTCTATACTGAATTAACTTACCTCTTTTATTCCACAGACACTTCTTCCGTATACGTTTCTGCGTCTATTGAGCAATCTGACAGTCGCGCTTGCTGTTTATATATTATCGTCAGTAAAAAACCGGTCAATTTTGAAGAGTGAATCATTACATAGGTTTAAAACTCAGAGAATGCAATTAAGGCCTTGAAACGCAGATAATGCAATTAAGGAGAATTGCATTGACCTTATTTCTTAAGTGACTCTAAAGTATCTTAAGTAATTTCTTATGCATAGTTAACGTCTTATTGTCATAATTAATGTCTTATTAGCTATTGATTTTACATATTCCCCTGGTAGAGTCCCAGTTGGTAGTACGTGAGAAATTTCACATTTGAAAAGGCGTAGTAATTTTTTAAATTTTCAATTTTTATCAAACTGACTCTATTAAGTAACTAAAAGAGTATTTTCCATGTGAGGCAGTCAAAGTTGGTTACCCTGGAGTGTTATAATTTTATAGTGGCATAATATTCTCCTTTAAATCAATATCAAGTACCGTTAAAAGTGCTTCTTAGACTGCCTATAAAATTATTTTGTACTGTTTTAGACGTTCTTCCGGAGTTTGAGAATGACCGTCTCTGCATCTATCTCCATGCGAGCCACTTTGTTTATTTGTGTATATTATTTCAAGATTTGACCTGTCGTTTATGCATAAGAGGCCTATATCAAATATTTGATCAAGCCAGAGTAACATCGCCTGTGCAAGAAAATGAATCTAATCTAATTGCCCAACGCTCTATCGAGACACCGCTTATTTTCTTGTGATGTTTCTCGGGTAAGGCTAAAACCGTGCAAAATACTTTTTCACCCTACGAAGGATGAATAACCTGTTAGTCAATTATATTAATGCAAGAACTGATAATTATGTGACAATAGTATATTGCGATTCTAGTTCCGTAAGCGGTGCATACGGATCGAGGAAAGAGTTTGAAAAAACGAGGCGTTTGCGCCGAGTTTGTTCAATTTCCGAGATCCGTTGTGCGCTTACGGAACGAATATTGCATGCTATTTTTTGCACGATGATTATTTCTATCAATTTAATTATATTAATTGAGATATTAGCTGAAAATATTATGTATATACATTTTTGAAGATAAATGTTATATTTCAGAAAGTGATTTGCATGTGGTGGTTGTTATGGGGACCGAATGTTTGTCCTGTTAAAGTCACCACAAACTGGGGGGCCTTGGTTCCGGTCTTCCATAAAGGCTTGTATTATGATGGTTTTACTTACGGCACTTGTGTTTTTCGTAATTTATACCGCATGGAGATTTCTTTTGTTTTCATAGCAACTAGATTGCGTTTGGGAATGTCAAGTTACGATCCACGGCAACAATATTCGTAAGTACCACTCGGCGCAAGGGGAAAAAATGCGGGGTGAGGGGAGCTGATATTTCATGCAGTACAAGAGACTGAGTATTGCAGAAGGCGGTGAGTTGAAATTGACGTCATTTCTGAAGGGTTGCGAACTACTAGAAAATATAACGTGTGTACTTTTATGCTGGTACACAATAGAACTAACTGTAGTTCGTAGCGATTTCATCTCTCGCTACCAAACTAAAGATTTTTTATTCATGCAGTTACTATGGTAGAATATATCGGTGGAGAAAGTAATTAAGTAATATATTTTTTAGACAATCTCTCTCCCAGTCTTCAGAGAATAAAAAATCTGTTTAAGGCGTAGTATTATACATGTACTTGAATGCGCACTTTCAATGAATTAGTTAATATAATTTAACTAAATATCTTTCATGAGTGTTTGTAGGTACGTAATTAATACAACTTTCTAGCAAAATAATAAAAATTGATTTGTTCTTTTCTCCTACGACAGATTCAGCTTAAAACACATTAAATTGCGTTTCCTTCCATTTCATTTATTTGGTTTATTGTTTATTTGCTGTTGTCCGACACTTCTTGGTTTAAATAATCTTCATTTTTAATTTCTTTGACACTTATATCGACTATTTCGACGACACCTTTCTTATAATGTCCCTGGATAATTCTGTCATTTTCAGAATAATATGTTGTAAACATAATAAAATAGACGGTAATTCAAGAATGCTGCTACCGTGCTACGGAAGTTTTTTGGGTATGGCAATACTGGGAACGACCCGCGATCTTCATTTTTTCGAGCGAGGCCTTCTTGATAAGGGCTTTATATATTACATTCTACAGCAGACCGCTAGGAGTCTGGCAGCTAGGTGTGGGTGCGCTGACGTTTATAGATTCCACGGTTATTCGTTAGTCAGGTAAGGTCATCCACTAACATCACTGAATGCGGCTCAGGGGCTCGCCCACGTAGACCGCATGGGTGGACCCATTGTGCACCCCCTAGGAGATGGAATGATGTGCATGCCCTAACAGACTCCACCACGAGCCCCCACGGAGCTCCCCTACATCTAACAAGGACCAGGTACCATTCCACGTGTACCGCATCCCTGGGTCCCTCCTACACAAGATCCCCATGAGCGCGGCACACCCTGGGCCCCTCTAATCAAGAGCCCCAGAGGCACGGTACACCACCAGCAACTCTTGGACCATAAACAATGGGGAAGGACGGGGGAGCCCATAGCAGAGTCTGCAGCAGGAACTGGCCCGAAAACCAGTAAAGGGGAACGGGATTATAATGAGGGGGGAAAGGAAGTTGAAGTGAAAGGGGGAAAAAACCCCGAAGTCACGGCTTCGTCCACCACGCCTGCCTTTGGATTTCAACCCGGGACCGCTTGCATGCAGGCCCACGCGCTAAGCATGAGCCACAGTGACGGCACGCTTTTTCAATCCTCTCTAATTGCCACCATCAGGAGGACTAGGTATATATTGCATATAGCCCCCCCCCCCATTTAGTTAGTGCCAATTTACCTTAATAAAGATAATGATAATAATAATATTAATAATAACGGTATTAAAACTACATACAAATTTTAACAAATTTATTTGTACCTTTTCGTTGTCTGTGAAGTATTGAGTCTCCAGTGGCAGTGCGTGCGTTAAAGATATGTGTAGGATGTTTATGAAGAAAATGTAGTCGCTTCTTCTTGTAAGTGCCGAGTTTGAATAGAACGTGTATTTTCCGGCGTGTAAGATATAACAGTTCAGTACAATCCTTATAAATTATTTCTTATTTCCTGACTAGAGTAATTTAACGAAAGTCCTTGTACGGGTGTCTCACGCTTTTTGACATTCCATATATACTGAACTTCGCTCAATTAAATCATGAAATAAATATACATGTATACAAGGAAGTTGGTCATCAGAGAGCAGTAGGTAACACGCAACTTCCCAAAAGATAGGCATTATAAATCATTTTGACATTTTTCACATACATGTGAGCAGTGTTATTCAACATTGTCACGTTATGCGTATTAAATTATTTCAAGAAGTGCTGTTCAAACACTAGATATCTTATGAGAAGAACTTTGGTAAAACTGTATAAAACTATTTAAAAAGAGTAATAGTCTCTTGATCAACTGTATAAGATATAAGGACTTTTACCTGGTGAGTATATCGCAGGATATTTACCATCCACAGTTAACAAAGTAAATTGGTAAAGGCTACACATTATATACAGTGGTTAGTGCTGATTAGAAATATGGTTTATAAACATGATTGTTCTTGGAGATTCGGCGGCTTTCCATAGAATTGCATTGGGGCCCTTACAGCTAGCAGGTCTATTTCTTCAGTTTGCAGTGGATAAGAAGATGGATGGCTGTTTGATTGCCATCTAGGCGTGGGCACTTAGGTGATTCGGCTTTTCCAATTTTATAAGGTAGTGGAGGAATTTACCAAGAGTGGTAAGAAACTGTGTGAGGATGAAGGATGGGTTAATCGTGGTTTTCTGTCTCTCATGTAGCCTACTGTTGGGAGCAAAAATTATGTATGGGGGGCTTTTAGTTAGGATATGTATGGTATACTCATAGTTGGCTCCACAGGTTACGGTAATATTGCTCTGACCTTAAGTGGTGTGCAAATTCTGTCTGGACTCTTTTATCAGCTTTTCACTGACTGTATTGAGGCACTATTTGAACAAGTCGACCTCAGACAGTTCTATCCATCAGCATAGCGTAGTATGTAGGTGTAATAATATTATTCTATATTACATGTTTAGTTGTTTTCGGTAACTTAGCGCCGAAACGTGTGGCAGCAACATATTATTAATGTGAACTTGTAAACCTGCCAGTTTTACACTCAAGATGTAGTATTAAAAAAAATGACTTTTGTGTGTTGCTATATGTTATTTTTTATTATTTATTTATACCAGCGAAGTTAAGGCCATGAGGTCTTTTCTTTCACTACACCAGTAAAACTATACATATTACAAATAATACAAAATTTTATAAATTAGAAATTAAAACTAAAGATGCTACAGACAATAAAAATTACAAGGATTTCATTACAAGTTTGATGTAGTATTTTAAAAATTAAATATTGACTTTTGTGTGTTTTGTACGTTATTATTTTTAATTATTTATTATTTATTTATACCGGGGAAGTTAAGGCCATGATGCGTCTTCTTTCACTGAAAATCTAGAGTGATAGGGAAAAAGCGAATAAGTCAAAATACCAGAGTTTTAGGAGAGAGAAATAAAGATTTATTTTCACAGCATTTTTACAATATTTAGATCAATCCACCTAGATATTTTTCCGTAGTATAAGGTACTGTGTAAAAATATCTGGTGTACTGAACTAAACAGTGTAACAAAGCTGTGGAAATAATTTAATGATGTTAACGAATAAAGAGCTATATTATAAAAATAATTTGTAACAATTGCAATTTAATTATCTCTTTCAGATCACCTGTCCTCATATAGACCTATATAATTTTCATTGCGAGAGGCAATATTTTCAGAGAGTTAATTTTGAGATTGGTAGAATTTCAGTTTTATACCTTGTAACACGAAACTTTCTTTTCCGTAAAATTTTGTAGGTTGGTAATATTGATTTTAATTTCTTGAACACACTAAAAAAGAATAGAAATCGTTAGGACACTGTTTTATGTATCATTGCTCCCCGTATAGTGTTCATTGCTCTGGCAGTGGTCTCTACAGGAGTCTCGTACACCCTCTGACGTCATGTACTGCCTATCCGGTTGCAAAACAACACCGGCAAATCCGACACATTGTAATGACTGTAGGACATGGGTTCCTGTTCGAAATATTGTTTACTAAGTCCCCTCTACTAGCCCTAGAAGTTTGTAATTAGAATTTTCGAGCACCCTGTATACAGGAGGTATATTACCATGAAATAATTAGGCCTACGTAAATTTAGTGGAGTTCTTCGCCAGTGTATTTTGTGAAATGTTGACATATTTTAAGAATTTCTTAAATCAGTGTATACGAGTTTGAATTAAGGTTAAATACGAGTATGTTTTTACACAATCCCTGCTTAATGAATCGATCTAGAGCTTAAATCGGAGATAGATTGCAAAAGTATCTTATTTTGTTCATATCATAATTGCAATTAATTTATCACTGATTAAATAAAATCATTCTGGCACTTTGTTATATCAATTTACCTGATTTTATTTAATAGTGTAATTATTACTTAATAGTGGGATATATCAACATTTTCTGTGTCCATTCCCTATTACAAGCAATGCTTGTAAAACTGTTGATGTGATAGTAGACTTTTTGAGATGTGCTGTAAACCCATATGCTTCATTTCTCCCTATAATCTTGCCGAGTTCGGATTTTTATAAAAGCCATTGACAGAGAAAATAAGAATGCATTTTGGCAATCAGTCTTGATATTGTCTTTGCGCTTCATCCATTTTAAGATTAATAACATTGTCTTTTAAGATAAAGTAGCCCACGCTATCAATCATGTTGTGCAAATACGTTGTTGTTCAATCATTTTAATGGTGTATGGCCGACTAATGTGCAGCTCTTATGTTAAAGCATTTTGCATGTTTTATGCAACAGCACAGCCTGTTTGAAGGTGTACTGCTTTCGCAATCATATTACTGGTGCACAGTCACACTGATGTATTGTGCAGCTATTACTTCAATTATTTTATATTTTTTTATGCAACAGCAAAAATTGCATAACCTATTTGAAGGTGTACTGCTTTCGCAACATCTAGGGAATGGTAGCTTCAATATCTTCGAGTAAGGAATGTTTTGTTTGAGTTTGAATTTACCAGCATTCTGGAATGAAGATATATGGAGTGAAGATAAAAGAATATAAACTTTAAAATGTAGCATATGAAGCAATGGACAAGGATGAAAAGGAGATAGCACCGACTGGGGATAGGGAAATAGTAATTAAAAGATTATAGGCTATTCCCTTCGAAAAAATTATCGGAAAGAGTAGAGCAAGTTAAAAAAATCCAGGGTATGCGGTTATGATATTTTTGCACGACGTAACTAATTAGTGGTACTTACGAATATTTTTGCCGTGGATCGTAACTTGACATTCCCGCATTCAATCTGGTTGCTATGAAAACAAAAGAAATCTCCGTGCGGTAAAAATTACAAAAAGCACAAGTGCAGTAAGTAAAATCATCATAATACAAGCCTTTATGGAAGACCGGAACCAAGGCCCACTAGTTTGTGGCGACTTTAACAGGACAAATATTCAGTCCCCATAACAACCAACATATGCGAATCACTTTCTGAAATATAACATCCATCTTCAATAGTGTATAAACATAATATTTTCAGCTAATATCTCAACTAATATAAATAAATTGATATAAATAATCATCGTGCAAAAAAAAGCATGCAATACTCGTTCCGTAAGCGCATAACGGATCTCGGAAATTGAAAAAACTCTTTCCTCGATCCGTATGCACCGCTTACGGCACTTGTATCGCAATATACTATTACGTACATCATTTTGGTAAATTAATAACGTAAGTAAAGTACTGCCGAATAATTTAGTAAGAGCTTGAAATACAGTAGTCTATACACAATTTCAGTAAGTGTCTTTAAACTTCAATTGTCACAAATCTTGCTCTTAATTGCTTGGGGTAGGCCTACTGCTTTCATTTGTTATGGAACCGAATCAATGCTATTCAAATACTGACAAAACCCCTATTAATTCGTATAATCAGAACCGAGCTTTCCATCAGGATATTTTCATGCATAAAATTATTATATTTTCTGTATCAACACTTCGCAAGTCTTGAAGCTTCTGCGTTTTTCTTATTAATGATAACGCTTATTCATATTTCTGCCGTCTTAATTTTCACAATATACCTGTATAGAACCAGTTTGATGCGCTGTAGTGACATATAGCAAGTTTCGAAACCATTCTTAGTTTAATATTGTGTTCTATGAGTAGTCTCGAAACCCATTCCTGACTAAATCAGAAGCCTCCAAACCTGGCAAAATCAGAACACCCTTTGCCCACAAGCATGCATAGACGGAAATAATATGTGCATTATCAACAATTAAACATAGCTTTCTTGTTTTCTTTACAAATTATACGTAGGCGACGAATGCAGTTAAATTTAAACACGCACTAACTATGATTGTTAGCTACTCAGTACTTGTTTGTTTTTGCGTTAACATTAACTGCACTTGGTGCAATACTTGTACCGTTAGAATGGCTTTGACCACAGGAGCAGTTGGCTAAGGGCTGGAAAAATCACTCACAACTTTCTTGCAGTCCAGTAGCCACGACAATTTACAGAAACTATCATGTACTCGTGCGTAGGATATTATGTATGTAGAAATCTAGCAAAACCAACAAACCAACAAACAAGCATGCTTTTAAGTAATAGGCCACAATTTTATACGAATAATTATGGTAGGAATATTCTAAGTAATATCCAAATTTTATTTAAAAAAAAAAAAAAAGCTTGACGGTACTGCGTATCGTTGCGTACCGTCACAAAAAAAAAAACACTGTGTGTGTATGTATATAATACAAAAGTACAGAATAATTTTTTTTCGTTGTAAGTTTCAATATCGCTTTTAAAGTTTATGATGACAATATTTTACAGTCACAGTAAGGTAAGGTAAAGGGAAGCGAAATGATAGTGAACTTCGGACAGAGGGGAGGGTAGAAATAAATAAATAATAGCGTGAAAGAAAGAGTAAAGACAGAAGAAGGAGAAAAATGAAATGAGACAGCGAAAGCATAGGGAATAAAAGTAGAAAAATGGAGAGAGAAATAAAAATAAAATGAGACAGCAAAGGAAAGGGAATAAAGGTAGAACAATGGAGAGAGAAATTAAAATAAAATGACACATTGAAAGAATTGGAAATAGAGACAGAGACAGAGTTATTGATTTAGGATGTGGATACTCAGTTAATTGAAATCGGACTTGCCTGAAACAGGTTAATAAATTAAATATCACAGATCAACAGACATAGATGGCCCTTTATTAACAAATACTTACATAATGCTTTTATTTCGTTGAGAGACAAATAAAATATTCGTCTAATTTTAAAAGGATATTTACCTACCCATTGTGGAAATGTAAAAGCACAAACATAGTATAGATAAAAAAAACAATACAATTATTTTAATAGCTCATCTTCTTAGCTCTGATCCTGAGTATAGAATGTAGAGTGTAGAATTCCTATGTATTTACACATTTTAGTGTGGAAAACCGAGAGTTCCATGGTAAACCATTTATTGATTCTTTTAATGAAGTTTCATTTAACATATTTTTACATATTTATAGGTTAATTTAAATATATTGTGTTATTGTATGAAATAACTTATTTAGCCATTTTCATGTTTATGGATAGATTAGATTGCTTTGTTGAAAATCAAAACTGCCTGTTGACTCTTGCAACATAGATGGATTAAGATGATCGAGAGACAATAAGTAAATATACCTCTTATTGGTAATAGGGTTTTACCAATCATTCCAATTAATTGTAGGATAAGTCTTTAATAAAACATCACGATCTTCTCTCACAACTTTGCGCAAGAGCGGCTAAAGTATCCAGTTTGCCTTTTTAGACTAATATTTACAAGTGACTGAAAGGTGATGGTTTAGAAAAGAAAATCCGGATTTTTTCAATTTGAAGTATGTGAAAAATTATAAATGAAGACATTTCCTGAAATTGGACTCATTACACCATGTGATGTTGGAAGGTCATTTTAGGACTATAAGAACACGCTTTCTGACAGACAACAATTTGATCCTAGAGTTATTAAAAAAATATGTAATTGTTCATTGTGCTAAAAATATTATGCTTAAACATAATAATAAATATATTGTATTAAAAATATAGCCTATAATACTGTATTACATGTTTTTAAACCTATTCCGTAAATGTTCTGTTCCGTCCAGCATTCGTGTCTGGCCGGATTTGAGGCATTAGCTGGTTTCGCGAGGTCATTCGCCGTGTTGCTATGGCAACAGGCTTGTGTCTTCGTTTGTTTTATTTTTCTTGTTGTGTCTTCAATATAATTTTAAATATGTTTACTTATCTGTTTGTTCTTTCTCCCATCAATTCTCATAAGAAATGACATTTGACTGTCGCATCTTTCATTTTTTGGATAGTCATGTTATAATCTCCAACCCAAAGTTTCAGTCTGATTATTTTTTAGTATATTTTATTCATAATTTTGTGTTTTTAAAGAAACAATTCAGTTTTGAAGTAATGCTATTAATTCTCTTATTTATGTTTTAGTATTTTAATGTAACTTAATTGATTTATTTCCAAGATTAATTATTTATTGTTTTTCTTGGCCAATGGGATTCTTGCTTTACGTCACATGTCGTGACGTCTGTCATTCTTGCTATTCATTCTTATTCTCTCGTTCGAAGCTTTCGCCAGGCTAGTTTTCAGTTCAGAATTCTGAATCTAGTTTTTATTGTCGAGCTGGGAATTTGAAGTTTCCCAGCCCTAGTTATTGCAGAGACGCAATTTAGTACATTCATCAAAGTAATTTATTTGTGATTTAATTACAAATGTGTGAAGCCAAGTTTTTTACTTCCCTGATCAAACCGTATGGACTTGAATGCGTAACTCATTAAGTAAAAGGATTTACTGTAAGTACTGCTGTGAAGTGAATATTTCAAAGTGCTTAATTTTAGTTGCAGTGTCGAAGCAACATCTAAAGGTTCTTCTTTTCGGTCGAAGCAGCAAGTCGACCTTAAAATAATTTGCTGATAGTGCGCATTCACTTCAAGAATAGTGAAATTCTTTCTCAGTCGTCCGAGCAAGCGCGACTATAAAAATTGCTCTGCTCTGGTCCTCCGAGCTATTCATCAGTCTTATAAGGCAAACATGCCTTATTTTCCAGAAGGAGCTTACTAAGTCGTCTCCCCTTGACTTCATCAACATTTCATCTTCTTCGGCACCGCTAGGAAGAGGAATTTATTTGTAAAGCAAGATACAAAATTCCATCTTGTATTTTAAAGGGTCTATTTATCATTTTGTCCATTGTGCTCTTTGTATCTTTCAAGGGGCTCAATAAATGTATTTAAACTTGACTTAGTGTAGCATCCTTCAAACCGGAGAGGTTTCCCCGTGTCCCTATTTCGCCTGTGAGCTACCGTGGGAGCGGGAACATCTCTTTGTGGTTCCTCCGGGCCTGGATATGACCCAGAGGCCTATGGTTGAAGATGCATTGATAGTTAGTGACCTATAATTAACGTAGAGTAACTATTCAATTAACAGTTTGAATTTGTCTTGGTCACTTATTACAGAGACCTCAGTGATTAGCCACAATTCTAGTCATTCTTATATATCAATCTTGTTCTCCCGGTATAGTTTGCCGCCGGTGTGAGACGCTACCATCAGTAGCCATCAGTAATAAGTAGTTTAAAGTCAGTTGCTATAAGTATCTGTGGTTCTCCTCCGCATTGCGTTTGAGGGAGGTCTCTGACAGATTTCAATTAAGTTTTTGGTACTTTCTTGTAAAGTGTAAACATTTACATTTGTGTACTTACACCTGTACAGCTACACACTATTTCTTTGTCTACTCGTATGCTCCTATGCGGGCAACTCACTCCATTCTTATAAACAAACCTTAATTTGTCATTGTTGCACCGGCTCTAGGCGGGCAACCTATTTAATTCAGACATTTGTATAAGCAAGTCGCTATGTCGAGTCCAGACGGTTTGACGGCTCTTAAAGCCAAGCGAGTTCCCATTAAGGCCCAGATTACGCGGCAGGTTAATGTCATTAGTAATTTAGCCATTGAGGATGTCACATATCCTGAACTCAAAAGGTATGAGTCTAAGTTAGACGAACTTGCAGCTAAGTTCGACCATGTGCAGACTGAAATCGACGGTGTGGATTATTCTGATGCTGAAGAAGCCTATAGGGCAGAAGTCGACGCCGTCATTTCCAGAGGCAACTCTCAGTTGTGTAAATTTCTTCAGGCCTTATCTGACAAGGAGGTCCTGGCCCAGCAGGCCCTTGCAGAAAGGCAGGCTCAGGCCCAGCTCGCCCTGGCCCGTGAGGAAGCCGAAGCTAAGAGAGCGGAGGCCCTGGCCCAGCAGGCCCTTGCAGAAAGGCAGGCTCAGGCCCAGCTCGCCCTGGCCCGTGAGGAAGCCGAAGCTAAGAGAGCGGAGGCCCTGGCCCAGCAGGCCCTTGCAGAAAGGCAAGCCCAGGCCCAGCTCGCCCTGGCCCGTGAGGAAGCTGAGGCTAAGAGAGCCGAAGCCCACGCCCAGGCCGAAGCTGCCCAAAAGGCTAAAATAAGACGCTTCGAGTACTTGCAATCGCAATTTCTGCGTCAAATGCAGATTATGCGAGAGTACGAAATCGAAGATCTCACTACGCTTCATGAGGCGCGCATTCGCCGCTCTGAATTTGTAGAGATCTTCAAGGCCTATAAGTCAGATTATGCTCAGGTGGCCATTGACGAGGCCTACCAGGATCATGAATTCGACTTTCACGCAGTGGAATCTGATTATTATAAAGTCATCAGTTTCTTTGACTCCATGATAGCTGAAAAGAAACAGCTATATGAACCCGAGCAGGCGCAGACTGCCAGTCAGCGCTCCTCGCTCGACCCTGTCACGCCGTTGTTACCGAAACTCCCCGAAATCCGTCTTCCTCAGTTCAATGGGAACCCCTCTGAGTGGATCGAGTTTCGTGACACTTTCTCGTCGTTGGTAATTCAACACAGGCACATTTCGGACATGGACAAGTATCAGTACTTGAAGTCTTGCCTGTCATCAGAGGTTAGTACGGTCATTCAGAATATTCCTGTCTCTGCTGCGACTTTCCAGGTGGCGTGGCAGACTTTGATTGATAGGTTTGATAACGACCGGCTAATCGCCAACACCCATCTGGACAATCTCTTCTCTCCCCCTCAGATTGAGAGGTATTCTGCAGAATCCCTGCAGAAATACCTGGATCATTTTATAAGCACGGTACATGCACTTAATTCCCTTAATACAGAAGTGGAGTTGTCAGATCTGATTATTACCAGAATTATCATCGACAAGCTTCCGATGAACCTCATCAGAGAATGGGAGTCATCTGTCAAAATAGGGAAGCTCCCTACTCTCAAGGAGTTATTTGTCTTCTTGGAAAGCCGAGTTCGCATACTGCAGATGACTGATGCTGCCACGAAAGGTCAGGCTGCTAAGTCAGTTCCGAGCTCTCCGGCTCCTTCCAAGTCAAAGTCTTCTTCTTCGAGGCCTAAATGTCTCTGTTGTCGTACTGCTGTGCATGACCTGTTTTCATGCAGCGACTTCAGGAGCATGACTTTCGCTCAAAGAGACCAGTTTGTTAGAGACCGCAAACTGTGTCGCGTATGCCTGTTTAGTCAAGGGCATGCCAACAATTGTAGGACTTTTCAGTGCAGGAGATGTGCTGGGAGACATAGCACATTCCTCCACGACCCGACTAGCGATAGTCACCAGGCTGCCAACACTGCAGGTGTTATGGCTTCTAGTCAGACCCAGCAGCGCTGCTTGCTTCCTACTGCTACTGTCCGCATCCTGGACTCAGACGGCTCGCCTGTTGAGGCCACAGCCCTCCTGGATAGCGGTTCAGACTGCAATCTTATTAGCAACAGGCTGTTTAGGCGTCTTGGACTAGCTCCTCATGCGCAGCGGACTACGCTAGCGGGAATTTTGTCCACTAATGTTAGCACACATAAGCTAACCAGCATCGCGATTCAGTCGCGAGTGACTTCATGGCGCTACAATGCACAGGCCATTGTCGTTCCGGAGATTTCGGAGAAAAGGTTCCCGAACTCTTTCATTGAGACCAAAGATTGGAACATTCCTCCGAATCTTCCCTTGGCTGACCCATTTTTTAGTCGTCCTAAGTGTGTCGATCTACTTCTTGGAGTGGAGATTTGCGCCCAAGTGGTGTGTCCAGGGCAAATTTCCACCGGTGAGTTACCTACGATTCAGAACTCGCACCTTGGTTGGTACTTCGCCGGGAAACTGCCCTCTGCGCCTTTCCCTTCACAGCGTTGCCATACTTCCAATGGTCATCGACGCCGATCCACGGCTAAGCGTTGTCTTGAAGCAAGCCCAAATGAGCCTGAATGCTCGGAGGCTATGTCTTCTAATTACTCAGCCTTCCTAACTGCTGACCAGTTAGTGAGTAACCAGCTTTCCCGGTTCTGGGAGTTAGAACGAGTGTCTAACTCAGCCCCCTTCCCTGACGAGTCAGTTTGTGAACAGCATTTTGCTGCCAATACTCAGCGTGACTCCGATGGGCGATACATTGTAAAGTTGCCCTTTGTATCAGCTCCAGAATCCCTGGGGAGCACAGTGCTACAAGCCCAGAAGAGATTCTTCTCATTAGAAAAAAGACTGTCTTTAAATGAAACCCTTCGAGAGGAATATAACAGGTTCATGGATGACTATCTGAAATTGGGTCACATGAAGCCTGCCTCTCGGAGTTCACTCGGGAAATATGAGTATATTATCCCGCACCATCCCGTTTTGAAGCCTTCCAGCACCACGACTAAACTCAGGGTAGTTTTTGATGCTTCGGCGAAGTCTTCTAACGGGAAGTCACTCAATGACATTCTTGCGGTAGGTCCGGTGGTGCAGCCTGACCTCTTCTCGATCCTCCTACGCTTTAGGTTCAATCCAGTGGCGTTCACAGCGGACATCGAGAAGATGTATAGACAGGTCTTAGTCCATCCCGACCACCAACCTCTCCAGCAGATTTACTGGAGAACTTCTGTGTCAGACCCTATTCAGCTGTTTGACCTAACCACGGTCACTTATGGCACTGCTTCTGCCTCCTTCCTGGCAACCAGAGCTCTTAAACAGCTAGCCATCGACGAGGGAAGCAAGTTTCCTGTAGCAGCCTCCATCATAAACAATTCCATCTATGTCGATGACATAGTGGCCACAGCTGCTACGCTGTCTGAGGCCAAGGTTATTGTCTCTCAGCTGAGAGAGCTTCTCCCCCTAGGTGGATTTAATCCTCGTAAGTGGAGTTCCAATTCTGTGGAACTGCTCCAAGACGTTCCTCCTGAGCTGCGGGAGTCTCTCGACCACAGAACCTTTGGTGACTCTGACACCTCCTCCATAAAGGCGCTAGGCCTCATATGGCAACCTTCTGACGATATGCTCAGGATCGAAACTTCAGTCGATCCCTCCAAGCCATTCACCACCTGTTCCAGAAGGACATTGCTATCTTGTATAGCCTCTATTTTTGATCCCCTTGGGCTAATATGCCCTATAGTGTCCTACTGCAAGATTCTGTTCCAATCTTTGTGGAAGGAGACTACTTCATGGGACCAGCCCATTCCTTCTGCGGTCGCCGACAAGTGGCGCAAGATTCACAACCAACTTCAGTTCATCTCCAGCATCGCTATCCCTCGGCTAGCATTACAGCAGAACTTCGTATCTGTGCAGTTGCACGGTTTCTGTGATGCTAGCGAGGTGGCTTATGGCGCCTGTCTGTACCTACGATCTACTAATCACCTCGATAAGGCCAAGAGCTGTCTGCTTTGTGCCAAGTCTAGGGTTGCCCCTTTGAAGGCAACGACTATACCTCGCCTTGAGTTGTTGGCAGCTCACTTGTTGGCAACGTTAGTTCACCGGGTGTTACCTGCGTTGCAACTTTCTATAAGTTCAGTACACCTGTGGAGTGACTCCAAGGTTGTACTTGGTTGGTTAAACCATTCACCTTCTAAACTGAAGACTTTCGTGGCTAACAGAGTCGCGGACGTCCAAGAATTCACTGCCATTGAATCTTGGTCGCATGTGTCATCTAAGGACAATCCCGCTGATCTCATCTCTAGGGGAGCCACCCCTTCTGACCTACTTAACAACTCTCTGTGGTGGTCAGGCCCTTCTTGGCTTACTGCCGACTCCACTCAGTGGCCCAGTTTGCCCACTGAGCTCGAGTCTTCGTCTCTCCCAGAGGTGAAGATAGCAGCGCTAGTCACCATCGAAACCTCTAGCTTAAGCCCATGGCTGACTAAGTTTTCACACTTGAAAACAATCAGGGTCATGGCTTATGTGCGACGTTTCATTAATAATTACTTGAAACTCAAGTCACCTATCAATGGCCCTTTGTTGCCGTCAGAGCTTACTGAAGCTTTGCATTCTTGCATTAGAATCATTCAAAGGAATGCTTTCAGAAAGGAAATTCAAGCATTGTCTTCCTCGCAAGATTTGCCTTCTTCTAGTAAGATCCGGCAACTATGCCCCTTTATTCAGGATAACATCCTGCGTGTAGGTGGACGTCTAAGTCGGTCCAACCTACCTTTTGACAACAAGCATCAGATATTACTTCCTGCAGAGCATGCTTTCACCAGGCAGTTAGTTCTCCATGTGCACTTGCATCTAGGTCATGCAGGACCTCAGCTAGTCATCTCACACTTGCGAGAGTCGTATTGGATCCCTTGCATTCGCAAGCTGGTTCGCAGTGTACGGAGGCGCTGTAGTGTTTGCTTCCGCTTTGAGGCTCAGGCTTATCAGCAAAAGATGGCTGATCTGCCTCCTGAGAGAGTAAATCCTCTCCCTCCTTTCACAAACTCTAGTGTGGACTACGCCGGTCCATTCTCTCTCAAGTTTGGTGGCCCGCGGTCCAAAGTGACTACTAAAGCCTACGTTGCTATTTTTGTCTGCATGTCCACGAAGGCCGTACACGTTGAGCTAGTGACTTCGCTCACCTCACGTGCCTTCCTGGCGGCATTGTCAAGGTTCACAAGTCGTCGTGGAATTCCAAGTTCAATCACTTGTGATAATGGTAGAAACTTTGTCGGAGCTCACGCCGACCTGCAGAACCTCTCTAGGCTTTTGATGTCATCAGAACATCACTCCGCAGTGCAAGACGCCACTGCGCATTTGAACATTCATTGGCGTTTCTTGCCTCCTCACTCTCCACACATGGGAGGACTTCATGAGGCGGCAGTACGCTCTTTGAAGTTCCACTTGAAGAGGATGTCCTCGTCCTGTAAGTACACTTACGAGGAGATGTCTACTGTTCTCACACAAATTGAGTCATTCTTGAATTCACGTCCTTTGATGTCGTTATCTGAGGACGTGGATGACTTTGGATATTTGTCTCCCGGCCACTTTCTTATTGGCAAGCCCATTGTGTCGGTGCCCAGTCCTGACCTCTCTGGTGGGTACAGCCTGCGTTCCCGTTGGAACCATCTTCAGCAGATGGTCACTTGTATTTGGAAGAAGTGGTCCGTGGATTATCTCCACACGCTACAGCGTCGTGCAAGGTGGCATAAGGTACTGCCAGACGTTCCTTTGGGTACCCCTGTATTGGTTCTCGAGGACAATGTACCTCCTCATAGGTGGGTGCTTGGTCTGGTGCACCAAGTACACCCAGGCCCAGACGGCCTTGTCAGAGTTGTCACTGTGCGCACTGTCTCAGGCACTTATAAGAGGCCCCTCATCAAGTTGGCTCCTCTGCCTGTCAGTGAAGAGGGACAGTGACACCTGCTTTCATTCAGAGTGCTGATGCCGGACGCATCCCACTCCACCGATTTTGACTTTATTGCGACTTGATAGTTGTTTTGGCCTCGAATCCTTGCATTCACGAATTTGCTTGACGTCACATTCTGTTAGATAATTTCACGAGCGAAATTATCGCGGGCAATACACAAAGAGATGTTCCCGCTCCCACGGTAGCTCACAGGCGAAATAGGGACACGGGGAAACCTCTCCGGTTTGAAGGATGCTACACTAAGTCAAGTTTAAATACATTTATTGAGCCCCTTGAAAGATACAAAGAGCACAATGGACAAAATGATAAATAGACCCTTTAAAATACAAGATGGAATTTTGTATCTTGCTTTACAAATAAATTCCTCTTCCTAGCGGTGCCGAAGAAGATGAAATGTTGATGAAGTCAAGGGGAGACGACTTAGTAAGCTCCTTCTGGAAAATAAGGCATGTTTGCCTTATAAGACTGATGAATAGCTCGGAGGACCAGAGCAGAGCAATTTTTATAGTCGCGCTTGCTCGGACGACTGAGAAAGAATTTCACTATTCTTGAAGTGAATGCGCACTATCAGCAAATTATTTTAAGGTCGACTTGCTGCTTCGACCGAAAAGAAGAACCTTTAGATGTTGCTTCGACACTGCAACTAAAATTAAGCACTTTGAAATATTCACTTCACAGCAGTACTTACAGTAAATCCTTTTACTTAATGAGTTACGCATTCAAGTCCATACGGTTTGATCAGGGAAGTAAAAAACTTGGCTTCACACATTTGTAATTAAATCACAAATAAATTACTTTGATGAATGTACTAAATTGCGTCTCTGCAATAACTAGGGCTGGGAAACTTCAAATTCCCAGCTCGACAATAAAAACTAGATTCAGAATTCTGAACTGAAAACTAGCCTGGCGAAAGCTTCGAACGAGAGAATAAGAATGAATAGCAAGAATGACAGACGTCACGACATGTGACGTAAAGCAAGAATCCCATTGGCCAAGAAAAACAATAAATAATTAATCTTGGAAATAAATCAATTAAGTTACATTAAAATACTAAAACATAAATAAGAGAATTAATAGCATTACTTCAAAACTGAATTGTTTCTTTAAAAACACAAAATTATGAATAAAATATACTAAAAAATAATCAGACTGAAACTTTGGGTTGGAGATTATAACATGACTATCCAAAAAATGAAAGATGCGACAGTCAAATGTCATTTCTTATGAGAATTGATGGGAGAAAGAACAAACAGATAAGTAAACATATTTAAAATTATATTGAAGACACAACAAGAAAAATAAAACAAACGAAGACACAAGCCTGTTGCCATAGCAACACGGCGAATGACCTCGCGAAACCAGCTAATGCCTCAAATCCGGCCAGACACGAATGCTGGACGGAACATGTTCACTACTTAAATTTATGTCCATATCTTAAAAATTAACTACCTAAAAGTCCTAGGATATATAACATTCAGTTTTACCATAGCAATTTCCTCTACAGATTTCATCACGGTTTTATAATGTATTAATGAAATCCACAATATTGCTATTCGGCGAGTTTATTCTTGAGAAAGTTACAGGTATAACAAATAAGTTACATCCACCGTGTTCACAATCATACTATTTTTTTTAATCGTTTCACAAATGAAATGTATACCACAATTGTTTGCATCAAACAAAGATTTGCCGGTAGTCAACAAACCGATATTACTTCTTCTCGTTGCTATTGGAAAACAAACATCTTTATTATGACTAGAATCTAGGCTTAGGGAACCAGTGGAGTAAACAATCAGAAGGGAAAGAAGAACAGAGTGATCTTTGTTTTTCTTTTGCTATTATACAAGGCTAGGTATTAATTTTTTCATTCAGGATAAAATAATTTAGTGGTAAAGTTATGGTATATACCATAGGCTATAGGTCTACGCAATGCTATGTAATTCATGCTTTGGTAGTATTATAAAAACGGGTATTTAAGTAGATTGGTTGGTTGGAATATGGTTATTTAACGATGGGGATGTTCTGCAGCTTAGGCTTGTGACCGTCGCCGGTGTGCCGGAATTTTGTCCCGCAGTAAATCTACTGACATGAGCCTGCAACATTAATGTACACATAAATGCCATCGACCTGGGCCGGGATCGAACCCGCAACCTTGGGCACTGAAAGCCTGTATTTATGTATATGTATATGACCGCCGGCGTGGTCTTGTGGTTAGCGTCGCTGACTACAGATCCGTCGGCCCGGGTTCGATCGGCACTCAGCCTCGTGATTCAAATTGAGGAACTACTTGATAGAGAAGTAAGGGGTCCGGTCATGGAAACCATGACGCAGCGGTTGGGTGGTAGGTCTTGTCCCTTCAGGGATGTAGCGCCACGGAGTTTAGTTTTATATATATATATATATATATATATATATATATATATATACAGATATATATATATATATATATATATATACACATTTATATATTAAATTATTTCAGTATCCTCTAAAACTAGTACTTTTATGAACATTAGACTTCGCGTAAATAATAATAATAATAATAATAATAATAATAATAATAATAATAATAATAATAATAATAAGTGAACAAATTGTTAACTGTGAATCTGGAGGTCCGGCTTCCATCCCCGGTGTCATCTAGGATATTCTGAGTTAGGGATGAATATAATAGGGTGCATCAGCCTATGGGTTAAAAATCTTAGAGCTCACATTACAAACAACGCATAGTACAGACAATTATTACGTCACACTTTGCCAACTTTACAATAGTTACGTTGGCGCCTACTTAATTTTAGTTGCATGCCATTCAATGAATTCGTCACAACACCTAGAGCCAGTTTCGGTTTATCTCCAGCAAGTTCCAGTTTATAGTGTCGTAATATGTAGGAAAACAACACTTTCAGCTCTAACATAGCAAACTTGTGCCCTATGCAATTTCTAGGTCCAGCACTGAAAGGTATAAAGGCATACCTACTCCTCTTAGCTGCTCGTTCTGGTAAGAAATTCTCTGGATTGAAGACTCCTGGATCCGGGAATTGCTCAGGGTCTAGATGTGTCATGAAGATTGGAATTGCTACTAGTGTACCCGCAGGCACGATGTGTCCTCCTGTAACAATAAAGTTCCGGTATATTACAGAAAATTTATTTATTTATTTATTTAACCTGGCGGAGTTAAGGCCATAAGGCCTTCTCTACCTATCAGCCAGGGCAAAAACATAATACATGAAATACATAATAATAATAATGATAATAAATTAAAACAATAAATGATATACCTGAATACAAGATACGTACATTAAGGGTATATGTACGTGAACTACCACAAAAATATAAAAAAAATGCAGGTTCTAAAATATTAAAATTTTACAAGAAAATGAACTCAAAAGTGGACTAAAATTACAGGATCTTATAAGAAGCCTTACTAGAACATAACTAGCTGATAAAAGTATAAAAAATTGACCAAGTTATTTTTAAATTACATGTTTTATAGGAGCATGAAAAAAATTAATTCAGATGCACTTATCACTTCCTGTAGAGATAGCATTTTTCTGGTTTCTCTGACACCTTTTATTTTTTTAATGCATATAATGAACATATTTTTCTACAAAGTAGACTACTATTATACAGTTAACGTTAATATTTTTAATGCAATTAATTTTTATATATCGCATATAAAATATTTTGAAATTTGATCAATATTTCATGACACATTTTCTTTAATTTTATACCTATGGGCATCATTGTAGTCTACTTTATGCATATATGCATGTAAAATTAGTGTAAAAAATTTCAGCCTTCTATCTCTAATGGTTGTGGAGCTATCTAACAATATGTGTGAAAAATAAGAGTTACTGGGAAATTAAATTTTAAGTTCATAGTGAATAGTAGCTCAGAGCACGTAAACATATTTAAATGTCCATTTAAATGGCACCAATAATTTCTAAACCTATATAAACTACATACCAATGGATGCAGAAAATTCAGCGCAATTTTTTAGTGCTATAAACAAAAAAACATAAATTTCAAAATAATTCACGTTCAGTAGAGCCTCGGTTATCCGAGCCCCGACTAACCGAGTTCCGGGTTAACCGAGGTAGTAAAAAAAAAGTTCGGAAATTAGGTTTGCGATAGATGAGTTAAACCGTATGTCTTTTTACTATTTTGTATTTGTATTTTTATTTTATTTTTACGTTAGTTTTTCATTTGATAATACAGTATAAGCCTTTTTTCACATCTTCGACCACGTTTTCATTCATTTCACCAGTTTACCAAACGTTTCCCTCTCAATTTTTGACAGAGTCCTTGTTATCCGAGTTTTCGCTTATCCGAGGTACCTTCGGTCCACATTACTTCGGATAATCGAGGCTCTACTGTACATATACCCTTAAATACAAAGAAAAAAATTCGAACATAAGTAGGCCTACTTGAATTATATATAATACAAATGACTAAAATAGAGAAATGAAAAAAAAAGATGAAAGACTAAACAAATACAAAATACAATTAAAAATGTATATATATATATATATATACATATATATTACTAATTAGCATCCACTCCTAAATGTTATTGTATACTAAATTTATTAAATGGCGCTTGAACTGTTTATTATTAATTTAACTAGATTCTTGGGTTCTGTTTTCTGCGTAAAAAATATTTATACGAGGGCTATTTTTTTTCAACTTCCGTTGGGGCATAAAATGAAAACCACAGTGAAAATCAAAACGGTTTTATTTGGAACATTTAGGTACACCTTCTAGCTACTTCTCTACGTACTCGGGCTCCGATTGAGACATTTGTCGAAGCGTGGTGCAACTTTCAAATACCCTTTTCATAGAAGCTTGCCGTCAGCGTATTGAGAAGAGTCTTCACGATATTCCCGGTCTTCCAGAATAAAAAATATCTCTACACATAGATCTACGCCGTTTTAATGACTTCAAGAAACATTAATGACAAATTGAAAGAAAATCGGACAACGCGTTTGGTCATAATCGCGTAACAGAAAAACAGACCTCAATAATATAACTTTGATACATAAACGTTGGACAAAGAAGTACTTTAAATAATTTCAAAACCTTTCAAATCGAATTGTTAGAATTTTTACTGGATTTTAATTAAAATGATTCCACAACAAATACATTGTATTATAACACTGAAAAGGTTTGGGCAAGAACAAAATTTAAAAGGAAATATTTTATTAAAGTTTTAACGATCGTCTAAAAAATTCGTAAATTAACACATATTACAAGCATATTAAGCCCACATCTCCGTAGTTGTGTTGTGTAAACCGCAGTACGTAAACATCAATTTAGTTCCGTGGCATCTATTTGAACTGAATATAAAAGAATGGCATTATCTAAACGGCGGTACAAGAAAGAAGTTGACATAATTTTATAATGTGATGTAGAAACGAGAGGTAGCCTATAGTAAACATAGCCTAATAATGAAACATGAACTACTTTTAAGTATTCAACATGTATACAAAGAAATTCAAAAACAACTGATTAAAGAGAAACGGGATGCTCAAAACGTATATTTATCAAATCTTCTACAGTCTAGAAATTCAAACAGTTTCTATAAATACATAAGAAGGCTAAGAAAAAATAAAGGCGACATACAGATGTTGAAAGGTGAGGAAGGTAACATAATAACAGACAATTCAGAAAAAGCAGAACAGTTGAGCCAAAGTTATGCTAAAGTATTCAATCAACAAAAAAAAGCGGATGACACTCTTCTAACAAATTTAGCCGAAAGATGTCACGAGCCGTTGAAAATAAAAGACTCTTTAATTCTCGCAAATTTACGTAATATGCATAAGGGAAAATCTATGGGACCAGATGAGATATCAGGCGACATTATTAAATTAGGACAAGAAAAAATTGTCCCTTATCTCAGGGTGTTATTCAATGTTTTCACTTAATAACAGTGATATTCCACCGGACTGGAAAAAAGCCATAATAATTCCTATCTATAAAGCTGGGAATAGAACTGATCCTGGAAACTATAGACCGATAAGCTTAACGTCTATAGTGTGTAAGCAAATGGAGCGACTCATTGAAGCATATATTAGGGATTTTTGTAATAAATATAACTTGCTTTTTGCAAGACAACATGGTTTTAGGAAGGGCTATTCTTGCGAGTCACAGATGTTAGGTCTATATCAGGAAATTGCTGATATTTTAGACAAAGGAGGACAGGTTGATGGTATTATAATTGACTTCCAAAAGGCCTTTGATACAGTACCTCACGACATTTTAATGCTCAAACTTGCCGAATTGGGAATTGATAAGCGCGTAGTAGGTTGGATTAAGGAATTCATATATAACAGAACCCAAAGAGTGCGTGTTAATGACATATTGTCCCGTGAGACTCCAGTTACGTCTGGAATACCCCAAGGAAGCGTACTCGGTCCACTACTTTTTATATTATTTATAAATGACTTACCAAAATCGATCCAATCTCATATCAGATTGTTTGCGGATGACTGCATCATATACAGGGAAATTTGTAATGAATTAGATGCGAAATTACTGCAAGAAGACTTAGTTCGCACAGAAAAATGGGTTTCTGAAAATAGGATGACAATAAACGCACGCAAAAGTAAAGCAGTATTTTTCACCAACAAAAGGGTAACATTTTGCTATAATTATGAAATGGAAAATGAAATTATAACGAGAGTAGAATCGTGCAATTATTTAGGAACAACTCTCAATAAGGAATTGAACTGGAATACACATATAGGAAATTTAATTAGCAAGGCATATAAAACATTGCACTTCGTATTTCGAGCATTAAGGGGTAGCAACTTAAAAACCAAAGAGTTAGCTTATAAATCATTAGTGAGACCAAATTTGGAATATGCTGTAAGTGTATGGGATCCGTATCAGGCAGGTCTAATAACACAGTTAGAAATGGTGCAGAGAAAAGCTGCAAGATTTGTTATGAATAAGCACCAACAAACTGACAGCGTTACGGCTATGTTAAAAACACTAGGGTGGAAATCTTTAGAATCCAGAAGGAAAATAAATAGATTAAAATGTATGTATTGTGTATACACGAAACAACTGGCATGGGAAGAGCTTCATAGCAAAATTAAAGAACCAGATTACAAAAGTAGGAAGGATCACAAATACAAAATAAGGGGTAGATCTCAGAGAACAAATATTGCCAAATTTTCTTTTTTAAATAGAGGGATTCAGGATTGGAATGATTTACCTGCAGAAATCTTCGAAACGTTTCCTGCTAACGCCAAAATTTTTAAAAATATATTGAATAGGGCATATGATAATGTATAATTTTTTGTTCTAAAATATTCACATTATGCAATTTTTTTATGTTATAGTTTTAAATGGAAATATATATATATATATATATATATATATATATATTAAATATCAGGTACGTGGATAGATGTTGCGATATTTAATGTGTAAGTGTATGTATAGTGTGTCATTTTTGTATATATGTATGGCTGGTATTTATTTAATGTGTAATGTATATGTATTTAATGTGATATTTAATGTGTAGTGTCATTTTTGTATATATGTACTGTATGGCTGGTATTTATTGCACCACTGCCAACGGGTTGTTGACCCATTTGCAGTGTAAGAAAATAAATACAAATAAATAAAAGTAAGTGACAGAAGTTTAAATGGAAATATATATATATATATATATATATATATATATATATATATATATATATATATATATATATTTTAAATATCAGGTACGTGGATAGATGTTGCGATATACTCTTGCATACAAGGGAGGCCTTGGTCCCGGTCTTCCATAAAGGCTTGTATTATGATGATTTTACTTACGGCACTTGTGCTTTTAGAAATCCTGATTTATTTCACAGAAGGATATCTAATTCTGTTTTTTTCTCGATAAAAATTATCATTTGTGTCCCTTCTACAGCCGTAATAGTATATTGCGATGCAAGTGCCATAAGCGGTGCATACGGATCGAGGAAAGAGTTTGAAAAAACGAGGCGTTTGCGCCGAGTTTTTTCAATTTCCGAGATCCGTTATGCGCTTACGGAACGTGTATTGCATGCTATTTTTTGCACGATGATTATTTATATCAATTTATTTATATTAATTGAGATATTAGCTGAAAATATTATGTACGCGTATATACACCATTGAAGATGGATGTTATATTTCAGAAAGTGATTCGCATGTGTTGGTTGTTATGGGAACCGAATATTTGTCCTGTTAAAGTCGCCACAAACTAGGGGGCCTTGGTCCCGGTCTTCCATAAAGGCTTGTATTATGATGATTTTACTTACGGCACTTGTGCTTTTTGTAATTTTTACCGCACGGAGATTTCTTTTGTTTTCATAGCAACCAGATTGCGTGCGGGAATGTCAAGTTACGATCCATGGCAACAATATTCGTAAGTACCACTAATTAGTTACGTCGTGCAAAAAATGCATACAAGTTTCCTGTGAATTTATTCCATTTACAATAAATATTTAGCCGTTTATTCAACAGTGAGTTGACCGAGATGGTGTAATAAATTGAAGAGTCATATTTGAGAGGCCGACGGATAAAATCTCAGGATCAATAAACTTGAATGTGATTTTTGTCGAGAAGTGTGGTAGGCCTATCGTGTTTTAATGAGGTCATTGATCATACACCATAAAGAACCCCATATGCATAGCTTTAACCACTTCCTTATGAACATTGGTTTATATATTCCGGTAATGGGGACATTCATACAGCAAATGAGGACAAAATAAACACACACACACATCTCGATGAAACTTTGCACACTTAGCCTTCAAAACATGAGGAAAAGCACTGTCTACATTTTATTTTGAAACAAAAGCAATTTTTTTGCTTTTTTTTTAAAGTCCTTAATATCACATAATGTAACTCTATACGGTTGCTATGCGTGGACAAGTGACGGTGCATAACAAACTCCAATATTGTCGAGTGAAGTATGAGTAAATTTGACTAATTATATTATTGATTGTAATGTAATTTGTCTAATGCATTAAGATAATAAATGGTGCAAAAATATATTGCACAAACTTTCCCCCATATACGTGTTAAAGGCTAGCACAGAGAAAAGTAAATTAAAGAGATAATTAAATTTTACTTATTACATTTTCATAAAAACTAACAAATATCTAGAACGGAAAGCATCAGGGTCGATCTTTATGTTCAATGCTTTTACTGTGAAATAATAATAATAATAATAATAATAATAATAATAATAATAATAATAATAATAATAATAATAATAATAATAATAATAATAATAATAAAAAAATAATAATAATAATAAAAAAAAATAAAAATAATAATAATAATATCAATGGCAGTAAAACTTCATATTATTAGTAGGCCCACTAATATACGGGAAAATTCAAATATAAATTGCACCATGGGATGAATCGGTCCCAACCAACCCACCATCACCGATGCAGTTTCTTTTATACCACGATCTAGCAAATTCTTCTGTCCTCGTATTATGAAGAAACTCGTGATCGGGCGTTGGAGGTGTGACGTCATACCGCTAGACGAGAGGTGACAGGCTGACAAACCTCGCGGGAGATATAATATGCCACATTTTCGAAACCTACAAACAGTGTATCGTCCTTTTTCGAAAATGCAAGGGCGCTTCGCAACGGCTTCCGCCTCCGCTTCGCGCACTTTAACTATGTGGTTAGTGTTATGCATTATTTAGTTATATGTAGAGGGGGATACAAGGCACTTGCGACAATATACAAGGACAGTTGGTCACTCTGCTTCGCTCAGAAACAAAATACATCACACAGTCCATGCATATGTGAATATCGAATGGGCGGAGCTTATGGAGCGACTTATATTTGAATTTCACCACTACTGCTACTACTTAGGTTATATTGATACTAGTATTTTTTATGTTGGTGATACAGTTGATGGATTATTATCATATATGCATGAAGATCTCAAAATTCTAACAAAATGGTTAAGTCAAAATAAATTATCATTAAATGCCCAAAAGACAGCATATATGGTCTTTCATAAGCCAAACACACACTTAGGTATTTCTAAAGAGTTAGTAAATGACAATAAGCACATAAAGCGAGTAACGGATACTAAATTTTTAGGCCTAACTATAGACCAACATTTAACTTGGAAAGGACACATCAACAATATATGTAGCAAAATTTCTCCAGTTATAGGGATATTTAGGCGAATAAGGGGAATATTGTCAACTCCTGGCTTGAGATCCTTATATTATTTACTAATACAGTCTCACATAACTTACATGTTATTTATCTGGGGTCGTTTTCATAAAACGGATCTTCAACCATTAAGAGTACTTCAGAATAGAGCAATCAGAATTTTACTAGGTGCACATTATTTGACACCAACTCGCATTCTTTATGAACAATCGAAAATCTTGCCGTTTGAGACCTTAGTTAAAGTAAATGCCATTACATATATGCACAAAGTAGTACATGGTAACATCCACAGTAATTTTCCAATAGAATATAACAAAGACATTCATAACTATGAAACAAGGCAAAAACAGAACATATACCTCACACATTCTTCAACTGTAACTTATGGGACAAAGGGATTAAAATATTATTTGATCAAAACATATAATGAATTACCACAAGAACAAAAGAATATATTAAATTATAACAAATTTAAATCACAAATAAAACTCTTTTTAAAATCTAAGATTAATTAAGTTCTTTGATATAGTAATAAATAGATACTGTATATTGATCACTATTATACTATGTAACTATGTTTCCCTTCATCATCTATCATTTCACTTCACTCTTAAAATCAAGTCATTTTGTTTTGTGTTCCTATATTCTGTACCTCTTCACTCTTGTACCTCTTGTATATATTGCACCTCTTGTATATTTATAAGTTATTTGTAATTGAAAATTTATGTATCACA
This sequence comes from Ectobius pallidus, assembly GCA_964059195.1. Classification (NCBI taxonomy): domain Eukaryota; kingdom Metazoa; phylum Arthropoda; class Insecta; order Blattodea; family Ectobiidae; genus Ectobius; species Ectobius pallidus. The sequence continues at coordinate 92,681,237 of CAXKWD010000002.1, forward strand.
ATGCATGTCATGTTGTATATAGCCCCTTAAGGTGAGCTTTGCTCGTTGGGGTTTTCTTACAATAAATAAATAATAATAAAATAATTGCACGCTTTAACTGCATGTAGGTCATATAACGTGTTTAGTATGTTTGCGTGAACCATTAGTCTATAGTAACAGCTCATCTGCATCTATTGTTTAGTGATGTCTTCTTATGTAATATTCAGTTTAAACGATTATAATATCCACTGACATAGCGGCGATGAGTTATGGAAAATAAACAAGTCCTACAAACCCGGCGTTTGCCTTTGCGAACGAGGAAACCATGAAAAACCCAAGTAAATTTGGGCAGCCACGAGGTTTGATTTGAACTCAGGACCTATTGTCTGTTAGCCTATACCACCTCGCTGTAATTGGTTTTGGCGTGTTCATTACGACTGAGCAAAACTGACTGCATTTGCAACAATAAGTACATTAGGCCTATAGTTTTCTTGTTGCTAGGGGCAACAAAATGTCATTCATATTTCAATTGACATGTATGTTCTGAAATTCGCATTTAAACCGTCCTTATTTCGTTTTTATCTTGATATCTATTAAATGTATAAAGAAATGTGTTAAACAAAAAATGTTCATTTTAAATTTCTCTACAACTTTACTGTGGTAGGTTTTCATGTATCGCCTACACTAATGGATATAATCTACAAAAATTGAAAATGAATACGAGTAAAGTACCCCTTAAGTCATTTTTGCAGAAATACGGATATAGCCATTTTATTGGTCATAGATAAGAGTTTCCAATTTTAATTTTTTATTAAAATCGTTAGAGCCATTTTTTCAAAAATCAAAAATTTTAAAAAAGTTTTCATGAAAAGTCTTCTTAATATTTCAGTTGTAAAGCTAAATTTCTGGGCGGTTCGACAAAATTTCGGAAAAGTCCTTATTTCAAAAAATGAAGCAAATACAACGAGCCGTTTACCCGCTGTGCTTGTCCACAGACGGACAGACGGACAGACGGACAGACGGACAGACGGACAGACGGACAGACGGACAGACAGACGGACAGACGTCATTCCAAAAATACTTTTTTCGGTTTCTAGGCTTCATGAAACATGCTCTCCCGGTGTTATCTCGACTTCGATTTTTTGTCACGATCACAATACTTTCTCTATACTACGTATATGGGAGAAAGTAAAAGTGCACCTATCGAATTACACTAGATATTTGTGAATGCTAGATAGATTGTGTAACTTATAATGTAGATCTATGCATTAAGCTTTAAGGTAAAAATTCGTCTATATCTGAATATAAATGAAGAAAGTTTGCCTGTTTATTAAGTGCCAGTATGGTACTTTATGAGATTGTGTGGGGGACGAAAAAATGTCTGTCCGTCTGTCTGTCTGTCCGTCCGTCTGTCTGTCCGTCCGTCTGTCTGTCTGTCCGTCCGTCTGTCCGTGCGTCTGTACGCACCATAACTCAAGTACGCTTTTTCGGATTTTCATGAAACTTGGTATAAACATTCATAATGTCGATGGGAAGAACCCTATTGATATTGAACCAAGTCGGTACCGGAGTAATGCCGAATTTAGTGCCTATTTTAATAGATTATGGCGCCTTTCACTCAAATACGCTGTAACGGATTTTCATGAAACTTGGTATACCCATTTATGACGTCCATGAGAAGTGCTCTATTGAATTTGAACCTAATCTGTTGACCGGTACCGGAGTAAAACCCAATTTAGTGTATATTTTAAAGACGCGGTAACTCAAATACGCTTTACCGGATTTTTATGAAACTTGGTATACACATTTACAATGTCCATGGGAAGACGTTTATTCATAATGGATAAAATCGGTTGATCTGTTTCGGAGTAATGCTCAATTTAGTGCCTATTTTAAGGCAATATACGTATTCGAAAGAATTTATTAAAAAAAATGAAAATCAGTTATCTTGACAACATAGCCTATTGTTTTACTGTGATCTTATAAGGCCTTGGAAATTAAAATACAGGTAGCTATGACAAAAAACACTATTGTTTTACATGCGCGTATCCAACTAGACCGTTAAAATGACCCAGGTGGCCGAGATGGTAGACCTTTCTTCTTCCGTAAGCCCTGCTTAATGAATAAATCTGGAGCTTAACTTGGAAATCAATTTTTAAAAAAACATATTTTGCATATCATAATTGCAGTTATAACTGATTAAACAAAAACATACTGGCACTTTTTTACATCAGTTTACCTGATTTTATTTATTACTAGCTGAAAAGGCCCGGCGTCGCCCGGGCTTTGTATTTTTTAATTTGAAATTAACTTATGAAGGACTTTATGTATGTAGAACTTGAAATGAAGAAAAAGATTTATCACACTCAAACTATTCCATCAGAAAACGCTGGATATAAATTTTTATGGCTCATAGAGGATGTGGAATGCTGCATTCCGTTGCTTCTACACATCATGCTTGGGAGGGGTTGAAATAAGAAGAAACACAAATTACATAAGATTGTACTGACTTGACGGAAAATAATATTTCTCATTCTCATGTTACTATACAATCGTTTCGGAGCTGAAATAAAAGAGAAATGCAGTATCACTTTCATACTTTCCTCCCCTAGAACCCGAGACATAATATACTGCGAGTCAAAATGTTCCATCCCATGCTTAGGGCCTATGATAAACATCCCTATTTCTCAACTAATACAAAGCCTACAGGTATGGATAACTTATCAGCGGAAAGGATTATTTACAGACTTTTGATATAGCATACTCACACACTACATCATCTACATCAAAATGTGAAGTGAGTAAATATTTCTTATGTCGAGGGTAGAGAAAGTTACGTGACTACATCACACTGTGCTTTATTTTCGTGGATTTCATTTTCAGTAATTATTTTCGCCAATATACTCGTATTACATTAAATTCCAGCATTAGGCTATATACTTGCCAAGGCCCTATGTAATCATAGTAAACAATTCATTGTTGCCATGTGAACTAAACAGCATTTCTTTTTTTTTCAGTATAAAATTCTCAGAAATTATATAATTTTCAAGGGAAGGACTGATTTATTTCAATTTTAATGTTGACCGCGTAACTTCCCGGGCTTAACTGGGTATGTGTGCAAAATTTCGTACAAATTGGTGAAGAAATGTGGATTTGTATAAGGAACAAACATACATACCCACAAACACACATTCGACTTTATATATTAGAAGATACAATAATTATAAGTTTTATTCCGTGGGTATGCCGTAGCGCTGTTGGTTGAGGCACAGCACTATAGACCCCATTACGATTACTTCCACAAAGTCTCTGGCATAGAAGACTTTACCCAGCCAGCGAGATTCTTGTTACAGCTTGCGCAGACTCGCATGAGCGTAGATCAGTGAGCTACTGTTGAGCACAGAGTGAAGATCAGCTTTCAGCGCGTTGCCAGTCGTAGAAAATACTATAATAGTTGATAATAGTTGAGTGGAAGGATAATGCCGCAGCAAAATAGAGACAGACAACACGTTGAGTGGGATATAGGAGCTGGACCAAGGTATGTAAGCAAAATTCAGAGACTTCGTGGAAGTAATCGTACTCTAAACCTGACAACCTTACCATCTTTATGTGCCGAATGTCTCAAAATCCGAGAGTACTTGAAACTACTCCTACGGATGCCGCCACTTTCACTCCTATATCTTACACAAATACTTTTAACGTTTCGTATATATTTACAACCTGTATCTTCTCGCCGCTGGACAAACCTTTTCCCAGCACGTTTCTTTATTGGTGATGAAGGCCCTGGCTCGCAATTTTATTTCTATAATACAATTATTAGAGGTTATGCCTGTTACTTTTACTTACAATATGTGGCGTACTTCATCACACATTATGTAAATAAAAAGTACAACGAATTAATTAATTATGTTATAAAATACGTCTTGTATTTAGTAACTTATGTCACTTGTCTTTTCCTTCAGAATCAACAATTTTTCCAAGGCAACGATAAAAACAAATCAAATCTTGTTTGCTAGATGTATTTGGAAAACATGTAGCCTATGATATAAATACAAAAGCATGCAACTCACTTAACAGAACTTATGTTTTCACAGTTACATAAGATATAAATAATTGTGCAAATGTGTGCAGAATAGAAATAAACATCTGACTGATCTTGTCACATTGTCGTGAAGTATGTGCTTGTGCGATTAACCAATGAAACGACAGGACACAGTCAGTCATGGCAAGTACCGGTATGTTGTTTATTTTTGCTCCGTACACATCTTAGAAAATAGTTCATTCACGATTGTCCAAGGCCTTCTAAATCTTTAGAAAATCTATGTTTGCAATTTAGATGACGTGAGGGCAGATTAAAGGAGAGAAGTAATTCATGTCCCTGATGAATTCGTAAAGCTTCTTTAATATTCAGTGAAACTGATAAATTGCCTAACCCTTGATAACCCTTCGAATGATGGAACTTATGGTTATGTTGTATTGTTTTTTATATCGCTAGCATCTCCGTTTTTGTGTATTAATGTTTTCCAGATTTTTTGAGGTAAAGCAATACATCTCTATTATCAGACATCCTTGTTGCTATAAGAGAGATGGGTTTAGCTGCTATATCGTATTCAACAACTCCATTAGCCATGATTTGACTTAGGGAGATATTGATTACCAAAAAGTAATTTTCCGATGATTAAATCTTCCGACAGTGTTGTCAAATAAATACTGTCAGGTTTATCCATGATTATTTCCGTGAGTACAGAATGGTATTGTGGCCGAGAAGACTGCCCAAAATTATTCGTACATCTTATCTCCATTACTGATTACGCACTTTTGATTACGCACTGGCACAGGCCCTCTTTACATACAGAATTGCTCTGGGAATCATTTCTGGCCTCGAATACAGGACCGTAATATCATCTGAAGGATCATTCCAAATGAAAAGTCCAAATGACCTCATCGGAGGTCGAACCTAACAGCGAAATGCCAGAACTAATTGCGCCAGTGCATGCCCCCTGTGTAGGTCTATATCCACTTGCATTGTTTGGTCGCTTTTTTTTTTTAATTTCATGTGTGCATTTTAAATCGGTACAATCGAAATCCAAAGCCTGTTAACGCCTAACTAGTAAAAGCATTAGTGACCCTTTAGTAAGATCAGTTTCATTGTCAATCAAGTCAGTACTCCTAGAGAAACCTACCGTAAACATTTCCGCCTATTTTAATTATTAATATGCTAGAAACTGGGAGCATCTCCAAGGTAAAATTAAAGCTTTCAAAATCTTTATAACATTATATTCCCCAGTGGAATAAACATTGTACTGGAACGTTTACCTATTTCCACATCTATACTGGTACACCTTCCAATAATAGGTATAGGGGGAGACAGTCGCAGACATTCCTTAATAACCATTTCCAAATACTTCATTTCATTTAGTTCTTGGAGAGTAGGTGTTTGATATGATTCAGTGAAGATACTATTTTGTTCTTCAACTATTTTCTCCTAAAAATAAAGAAATCACACAAATATAAGTTTATTTGCGTAAATGTCAGAATTAATTAATTAATTATTAAAATTATTAGTATAAATATTTTTATGCAGTAAAATAACTTTCTTTCTTTCTTTATCGTAGTTTCACCTCTCCCTTTTAGGTAGTCATCAAGTAAAAACGTTTAAATTTGAGAAGAAAAATTTCAATGGAATAGCTGTATTCTGTGAATGACAAACATAACGTCTGAATAAAATTCAACACATGTTACTAAAAGCATTACTCTATTATTCTTATGTCTCTCCTTTTGTACAATTCTTGAGGCGACGCATTTATACGTCAATAGCAGTGAAAGGTTTAACATAATCAGGTTACTTTAAAATTGGGCAATCCTAGTTTTGAGGAAATGTACAGTATGGTACAGTACAAAATATATATAATTATAGTTTATAAATGTAATGTTGTTAAATCATTGTCTTAAGAGATATTCAAAGAAAGTAAATTTGAGTCAAGCAATATGTTATGTGAAATAGGCCAGTGTTTGCGTTGTGTTAAGTGTCGTAAGGTTTTTAAAGTTGTAGAAAAAATGAAATTGAACATTTTTTGTGGCATACATTTCTTTATATAATTAATAGGTATCAAAATAAAAACGAACTAAGTATGACTTAAATGCTGTGTCAGAACATAAACTAATTGGAATATAAATTGAAATATAAATGACTTTCTTCTGTTTCTCATAGTAAACAGAAAACTACAATTAACTTATTGTTGCGGAATGCAATATACCTGTGTCGAAATATAGCCTACAACTAAAACCAATCCGATCGAGGTGGCAGATGTTTTAAGAAGTTCAAATTTCAAACCTACTGGCCGGCCATTTTTTGGCCCTCCAACGCTCCCCAGAGCCCATGGCCGTAGGCCGGTCCCAACAACTTTTCGGCGTTTGTCTTCTATTGCTCCATTTTTCGCTCTTGTATACTTTAAACTTGTGGGTAATGTATTTTGAATTAGCTGTTTGATTCAGCACTAATAGAACTGTCTGTCGGGGGTCGTCTCTCCGGTCTTGGGGGTTTTCATTCGCAAAGGCAAACGACGGATTATAGGACATGTTTATTTTCGAAAACTCGTCGCCACTGTGTCACCCAATATCAGAATCGTTTAAACTAAATATCAATCAAGACGAAAATACCAAACCATACCTGAGCAACTGAGGGGAAACGTTTTAGTCCCCATCCACTGCTGTGACGTATGAAACCTGCTCTTCATGTTCAGTGTCACGTCGAAACTGCTTTATTCTCACGTCAAGGGCGACTGTAGTGGGAGACATTACCCCACCGCATAGTGGCACAATGTGTCACAGCTGCGCACCCATGTACCAACCATTAGAAATAGTTGCACACGAACCTACTGGACCTATTGTTACCCCAAACAAGGTAATCACGTGATATGACCTAATATTTATTTATTAGAAAATATTTTCTATGGGACAGTAATAAAATAATCCAGTACAAGATCATATTCATTCGTAGCATAACCTCAAGTACAAAAAAATAAAACGCTTAAGTGAGTATGAAAAAAAATGGAATGCCTCAAATTAATTAATTACAGCAAGCATGCATTACGTAATTTTTATCATATAATTATTAAACAGTAATGTGCTAATTAGTATTATTTCATGTAGACTATAATGTGTACTAATTATTCTTTGGAAAATCGTCATTCCTAAATGTCGCGGTTGAAACAATTTATAACAATAATATAATAGCTGAACAAACTTAGTAGACCTACAAAGGCCTAATGCGTATGATTAATTGCAAGTTTGGAGAAAAGGAAGAGGTTCTTCCTTTGAAGACCCCATAAAGATGCACGATATTTAAATAAATATTATGTATAATACATAAATAATAAAGTAATTATAATAAAGTAATAACATTAATTTACCGGTACATCAGGGCAAGATGCCAGACGTCGTAATCCAAAGCTCAAGACTGTTGCTATGGTGTCGTGACCCTGGAATCACAAATTCAGGATAAAATGGATCAGATGGAAACCTATGAACTAATAACAACATGGAAGTTGTAATGTAATTGTAGGTATAGCTTCCGAACATAATAACCAACGGCGAGCAAAGAAAAATAGAATAATAAAAAAATTCATGCAATCTGGATCCTATAGCCTAGAAATGTAAGAAATAAATTCTTAGAATATAAGCGACGCACATGCCTTTTATGGGTGAAAGGGCATAACGGTAACTATTGGCAATAAAATAGCTGACGAACTAGCAAAAAGAACAGCTAGTAGTAATAATAATATTGCATACACTCTAGACCTAGGTTCTTTATCCTGAGCAAAATGTGAGTACAAAAGTTACGCAAGGACATGTGGATAACTAGTAGCAAAGGATGTTATCAACATTTAAATTTCCATCTCCATTATACATAGGGCGTCTGAAGAATACATCACTTGTGCAAGATTTTATATGAATCCTTTCAGAACTGAATTTGTATAAAGTTATATAAGCAATTTTAAAGGGAAACCATAAATGGGCTTTAAGTGTGAAATCGATTTTAAAAAGTCAATGCAATAGCTGGCTTCCACAGACAATAAACATACACAAATAATAAACGTAATACGTGGATAACAATCTTGACAACTTACATAAAGCATTCCTCTATTAGTCTTGTATATCTGCTGTAAACAGTTATTCTAGCAAAAAAAAGGTTAACACAATATTTTGCTTCTGGCCATGACAAATTTCCTTCGTATTTTCAACGATTTCATATCATTATAGAAAACGGATTGGAGTGCATTTTTGGAAATGAACAATTACTTGAATATTCATTATCTGAATGCTCAGTATAGGTTATGTGTAGAGATTTTATTTTGAAATACACCTCCGCAATAAGTAATATTAGCAATGGAAATCTGTTTTCATAAACCTTTCATCAATGTTACACATTACAAAATGCTTTAATGAACTTTGTAACAACCTGAATTATGTATCAAGCGTTAAACTATAACCCTCATATTCTTAGGTAAAATTGATTTTATTAAGTTCTGGAAGAAATCTGTGGTAATTATCCAGTTATTGCTTATTACTAATAATGGAAGAAAGGGTGCAGAAAGGAATAAAACAAAGAACAATAACAATAACAGCGGAGATAAATTTAAAAAAATCACAAGTAAATGAAACGGAGTAGAGATAAAAAATTGAATGAAGAATTTTGCTATAAAACGAAGGAAATTAGAGGTTTTAAACACACACCAAGAAATGAACTACAGAATAACAATTTAAACAGATGTACTTGCCCCAAACATGACTCCTTCCACTTCCTCTTTTATATCCTCGTCAGAGAGACTTTCGTTGTCTGCAGATTCTAGGAGAAGATCCAAGAAAGCCTTCCTCTTCTTGATTCCTATAAAAATACAGCCTTACTTATAAAAGGTAATAACTAATCACGAATTTCTCGGATTAGTATTAGATTTTTTATACAACTTAAAATAATTAAATAACCAAGTGTTGGAATGTTGGGAAGAGATTGCGAGTATATCTAAAGACTTGTGAGAACGAAATTCTTGCATCGAATCGAAATTGTGTTTCCAATCAATGCTCATTGACTATTTCGATTTCCAAACAAGTAATGTTATATAAAATAATGTGTTTTATTCTGTTCATTGGCAGAATGTAACGTATAATCACTGCATATTGATACCTTAAGTTTCCAGAAACAAGCTGACATATCAGAAAAATTGCATCCTTGTGTCCCTAGCAAGCATAGGCATATTATAAGATAGTTTTGGTCGATATCCTAGGCATTGCAAAATATTATTGGTCAATATCAAATATGCGTCGTATGAATTGAATATTCGCTGTAATCGGGGTTACCTTCTTCAGATTCTGGCAAACATGATACCAACATCTTCATATGACTGAGGATATTATGAAAAACCATTAGTTTTGTAATACTTAATTATCATTTCATATTATTGAAACAGTATTACTCTTTTAGTGCGTCCCGTCCCAGACCCCCCTGCCTCAGAAAATTCCGAGGTACCAGAGCGTGCGAATCCTTAATCAGCAACGCTAACCACAATATTAATGCTATAAACAATAGTTAATTACACTTTCAAATCAACTAATTTGAACCGAAGGAAAATTCTTTTTCTAACTTTCTACCCCCGTAACATTCAAACTACACTGAAGTAACTCGAACATCACTATTTTTTAATTCAACTTATTTCCACATTGGATGAGAAATATGGAACATATAAATTTTACATACATGATCAGTAGAGTAACCGAAAAGCATTAAAAGCGTTAGATGCCTAGATATAACTTATGCAACTTTTAATGCGTAATAAAGCATAATTCACAAAAATAAAGCATAAAGGATAATGCTTAAAAGTTTATTTCAAAACTCCGTAATTTAATAAAGAGAAACTTAATATGAAAAACTTAAAGTATTTTCTATTATTGTTATTGATGTTGCAATGTAGTGAACTTAAGATTGTTTACGGCATAACCTACTTTAAAAAGCAAATGCTATTTTCTGTTTAAGACATTTTTCAATTTCGAAATGGTTCTTTTTTTTTTTTCTTTCTTTTTAACTAAATTCCTCTCTCTAAACGAATAAATCTCAAATCAGATCTCTCTTTAAGTAACTCGAACTAACAGTGAATTAAATTTGTGTGATGAACTAAATGCATAATTAAATGTGCCGATAATTTCACAAAAAAAAAGTTAATTTCCATCAAAATTAGTGAGTGCGTTAATTTATGTACAGAAGATTGCCGAGATAATGGACGATTTAGAACTAACTATGAACTGTGAAAAATTAATTTAAAAAAACATAATTTATAAAAATAAAAAGCATAATTTACTACTGCATAAAGCATCAATCTGGTTGCCCTGATGATCAATATTAATTTTAAATCAAATTAAATTTATTGAAATAAATAAATTAAAATATTAATTAAACTAATCCAAAATTTTTGCTTGGAGCTTTGGCCATATTAATAAACCCAATCACTAATCGTGAAATAAAGAAATTGTCGGTTTAGAACTGAGTCAGGCTTATTGCATAGCGATCAACCTGCGTATCTCCTCAACTTGTTTTTTAATTACCTAGATCATCGTCGTCCGAGTCAGCCTCGCTGGGTTTTTTCTTTGCATGCAAGAGTCTCTTTTCATGTATAACCTGCAACAGCACAAGGAAATCTGCAAGGAATAGGCCTTAACTCCTACATTATTAATTGCCAGAAAAGAAGTGTAATCCATGATTTTATTACAAGTTATAAGGATGAAAAAGTTTACATTATACTAAAGATCTCGCACGATATCTGTGCCGATGAGACAGTTACTCTCTAGAGAGAGACATGCTATTGTGCGAGAGAGAGAGAGGTAGCTTGGCCTTTACAAATAAAAAGGAAGGTACTGTTGTGCGAGAGAGATAGATAGCAGGCCAATCGACGCTACAGTCCCCATGAAAACATAATTCAATGATTTAGGCAATCTGCACAGATTTCGTGCGGGATCTTTACATCCTTTTACCCCCACCTATATTCAGCTAATATTTACATTAAAAATAGCCAAACTGCATGAAAATACAATTCGTATGTCGGAAGGCATAATTATGTTAACTATGTTTAAAACCAATAGAAAGTACAGCAAAATGTCTAATCAAAAAACTTACAATTTCAGAGTAAACTGGATTTTCAGAGGGGGCGAAGGTGGTCCCTTGTCAGGGGCAATCATTTTTATGTAGTTTACACAAAGAGTATGTAAAAGCGTTGATTATTTATTGTTATTTTAAGTTAATTTAAATTATTCTTATTCATCCTTTTTGGTTGAAGGAATTGTTGTGGTTATCTATCTGTATTTACAACAGTATTTCCTTAATCATATTAATTGTTTTATTACTGCATTTCATTTTCAAAACTCATTTAGCATATTAAAAATTTAATGAGAGCTACATACCAGAAGGATACAAGCCCGAATCACATCCAGCCTCAAATTTATACTTAAAATGGCAAAAGACTGTCTCCCCTCGCCACTATAACCGTCCTTTTGCATTATAGCACCTCACTATCAAGCCATAATTATAGGCTTATGTAAGTTATTTCCAAAAATAGCATCTCGAAACACTGTCTGACCATCCCCGCATCCTTCCACAATAAAAGTAATAATTCCAGAAATTACTTGTAGTGTTGTCTCTGTCTATCTATCTTCCTGTATATCCCCACTGTCGGGGCATTAGGGATTCCAAGTGGAGGTTACTGCTACCGATGCAAATTTGGTTACGCTTGTTTTTCGAGAGAGGACAGAGGGACAGGTGGTAAGCCCATCGCCTCACAGACCCCTCAGGAAACCTAGTTATCACTTGGACGTTAATGGCCGAGAAATTTTGTCCAGAGGCTCTAATTTAGGCTGGGAGTTCTTTTACGTGCCGTAAATCTACGACACGAGCCCCTCAGCAAGCCCCTTTCGACACTTTATATCTTAGAATGAGACACGGGGGAATTCTTAGCCTATGGACCTCAAGAAGAACAAAGGTAATTGTGAGTGTCTAAACTTCTTTCAAACGTTTATGAATAATCACAATTTTTGTCGGTCTAAAATAAATGTTTTGAGGAAAATTCAGTATTTAGAAGATAGTGAATGTATAATGGATGGAGTGGTTCATTTTAAGGTTAATGGATTTTTTCAAGCAGGAGAATTTAGTAACAAATAGGTAGGAACTGGGTTGCAAATAGCTAGCAAATAATTAATATGCAGATAAAAACAAGGAAATTAAGAAGAGTGACTTATAAAAAAAAAGCTGACTTATAACACTCACCAGAAGTTTCTTTACATTTAATGAATTCTAGCATAGAGAACTCTGCTAAATTGCAAGAGTAAACATTCAGTTTTCTCAATCTTATTCAAAGTCGCATTATTCACGAGGCAAGATTTAAAACCTAAGTTTGTGTAGGAAATAAGTTGTTAATGTGGAGTAGTACAATATAATGAATGTATAATAAATGAATGTATAATGAATGAATATAGTAGTATAATGAATGTATTAGATGTTTTATATTATTAAAGAGGCCAAGTATTGGATTGAAAACTCTGTGAATTATGTTGCATTTAGTAGAATATGAACTCGAGAGAAAGTGGCAATTAATATTAAATAAGACTCTCTATAGGCCTACTACGGGCTTTTTAACCATGCTTCTGAGCGAAACACATAGCCTGGTTCTGTTTTTTTATATTGACCAATATGAAGTTACCCAAGGTCCCTGAGCCCTAGACTGTAGTACCCCTGGACAAATTACAAGTTTTACATTTACAATTGAAGGGCCTAGTTCCATAAGGGCGTAAGGCACAAGGACATAGTTTCGAGAAATCTTGATGTTTTTAAACAGTGTTACCACTCACAAGTAGGTGATTTAAATGAGAATACTATAGGAGAAAAATTCCTCCGACACTGGGACTTGAACCCAGGACCTTTGGCTATTCGCGCCAATGCTCTACCAACTGAGCTAATCCGGAGTTCAATTCACAGCGCCGGATGGAACCTCTCTCCTATGACTGATTGCCCTAATGGTCTACCTCACAGAAAGACAAGTTATGTCATATGCAGTACTGTGAGGCACACTAATTAATGATTTTTGTGACCGGGCTTCCACTGTTATTGTACAGTTGACATTCAAGATAGATATATAAGCTTTCATGAACCACAGATTATTGTCTCAACAGAGACAATAATCTGTGGTTCATGAAAGCTTATATATCTAAGGTGATTTTAAAGTTTAATTTTATAACATATTTTTGAAGGACAGGCTAAATTAGTGTTCTGCAAATTTACAAGGTAAGAGTGTATTGGGATTTTTTGCAACTGGAGGTACCTAAACATGTTAAACAAAAACTGAAGTACTTTTACAGTAGCAAAATGGTTTTACTTTGTATCACATTATTTGTTTTTTCTTTATCTTAGTAAAAACCTATATTATACAGTGACAATAGCATGTTTGCCAATGAATACCAGTAAAGTATACAGTGACAATAGCATGTTTGCTAATAAATACCGTTACAGTCATTAATACAATAGATCATAAGCAAAACAATATATTTTGAATGAAGTTACACTTCAGAAATGCAAGTTCAGAATTTATAAACATTTGCTTGGATGGTAGCACTGCAGGAAATAAAAAAGTTGATAAACACACCTCAATAACAGATAGGAAGTGTGCTACGCCTGTATGGAACTGTTATGAAGTAGAATGAATGTGCAGTCTCACAGGTCTTTTCTTATAACTGAGCAGAGGTTTAAGGCACAAGTACAAATAGTTGACTGAGTATTTAAGCGATATGAGGAGAAGTCATAAATGTTAAAAACTCAAAATTAAAGATTTGTACCTTGCGGCCTTATACCCTTCTATTTATATGTACAGCAATTAATTATTTCTTTTCGCTTGGCGTGAGGCGTTTCTTGCGTCCTTTGTCACATATACAATCATAGTCCTTTATATAAAAACTAGTGAGAAGACATAATGATGATGATAATGATGAAAAAATGATGATGGTAGGAGACGCACAGTTTTTCACATTACACTTTTCACCCTTGTTTTTCCAGCAGTTGCATTTTCAGTCTCCAGTCTTCCTCGTCCTGTCATTAAGTTTTCCTAGTGAAGTGGTATTGTGTTTTTAATTTTTTTTTATTATTCTTATTCTTTTGGATTAAGCCATATACCCCAGAAACATACGCCATGCCGTGCGTAGTTCGGCTAACATAAAACATTTAGTTTTAATAGGTGAGGTTAGTCCATTGCAAGACACGTGTTGCTTATTCTCTAGCCTACATAGGGTTACCTAAATAGCAGGTGTTGCCTACATAGGGTTAGCAGATTCTTACCAGGTCACCCCTTTGGATATTCACTGCACTGTTTCAACGATAGCTGAGAAATAACTGTATAGCCTTTCATGATAAAGAATATTTTTCGAATCTTTCCTGAGTTACTAAATAGGTAAAGGTAAAGTGATCCTTATACAGGCCATGGAGGCCCAGAGGGTTCCAGGAGGTTGAGGATCCCAGATTTTGGACATTCAGCACATGAAGGTGGTAAAGTTGTCAGCCTTACGCACTGGCCGCCTTTACCCCCCAGGATAGCTCCTGGTACTCATTTCTGTTAGAGGCTGAGTCGACCCCAGGGCTATAGTGCCACCAGAAGGATTAGGCCAATTGAAAAATATCAACGACCTCATCGGGAATCGAACCCGCGACCTCCTGAGTTACTAATCTATTGTAAACTAATGAATGTTAACATCCCTCAAATTATAGTTGTTCCTATAGTGCTTTGTTGAAGGTTCTATAGTTCCTTATTATTGTTCAAATGCCTTGAAGTTTTTACCTGCCATGTAGGCTAGGTTTCAAGAATATTTATTTAGGCCCACGCTGTAAAACCAACTTCAACCGTAATTAAAACGAGACATACTAGTTGAAGGGCTTTTATATTAATCTGAATGACCAATAAAACTCTTGTATTACGAGTAGATGCTTTCTAGTGTGATTATAATATTATTAAACCTTTTAAGTTTCTGATTTTTCTCTATCATTCTATGGGACCAGGCGCCGCCACATTCCTATTTTATGATAAATTTTATCTTTGTAGTGTTATTTGGTACCGTAACAGGATTTAAGAGATCGCTGAAAGTTTTAAAGTTTTAAAATCGTCAGCTTTTTCACTCTTTCGGGGTAATTTCCTGATAACTTACACTGTATAAAAATTATCGAAAAACAGGGGTTTAACGTATCTGTTGAGAAATTGAAGTAACCTCATTGCTTTGTATAAAAGGATATTATGCTCCCTACTGCTCACTCTTGGATAAGAGTAAATTCTGAATCTCAATTTCAGGTTGACTGTCTTACCTTTACAGTTAAATCATGAACAGTCTTCGCGTCTTTCTTGAAACGCCTTCCGTCTGGGGTAAGAAAATATATACAATCTGGATATAACCAAGGGAATAATATTCTTCTGCCTATGGCATCCGTCATTCTGTAAAAGAAATATTGTGTCAAATGTTAAGGAATATTAATTTAAAATAAGAATAGTAATTTAATGTTTTAAATTTTCTTCCCGTGCGTCAGTTCTAGATTCCAACGATGCTATCTGGAAAAAGACGTTTTCCAATAAAAATAAAAATAACTATATAATGAATGACTATAATGAATGTTTTTTGCAAAACTTGCTGCAGTATTTATAATTTAGTAAATTTTACAGAAAAGAGAAAATTTGTGGCTACGATTTTAAAACATTACTGAAACTCCGAAAGATTAATCCCTAGTTCCCAAAGGCATGTTAGGGTTGCAGTTACAATCAAAGACTCCCATGGCTGAATGGTTAGACCACACGCCTTCCACCGCTGGGACCACGGGATCAAATTTCGGTGGATCCATGTGGAATTTGTGGTGGACAAAATTGGGTCGCATGTTGCAATCAAGAATTATTATTGTTATTGCTATTATAATCAAACACAAGTAGAATACTGTGTATCATTATTTAAAGCGGTTTGAATGCACATATTCTAGCTTATATAGGTATATGAATGTAAGGTAAATGTGAGTTGTTATCATAGGTTGAAATATTGCATTCAGTTTAGCGTTTCAAGGTTAGTGTATCAGCTGTTATATATCATAAATTCATAACACGATAATTTCTGCTAAACTAGGAAATTCGTTTTCCATAGTGTCAGCAGTGCTATACCGACTGTTACCAAGTGTACAGGTAGGGGGGGAAAAAGCGGACCGACTAAAATATCTAAGTTGCCGATATAAGCGGCATTCACAGGATAGCAGGGAATGTATTGAAATTTGTTCTACAGCCGATAGGTTGCTTGAATTGCGAAATAATTTCACGTAATTTGCATTGCTTGTAAAACAAACGTTTCCGTTACATCTCTTACATTTATTTACGTATCACAAGGCTCTGACATCAGCTACAAGAGTCGGTCCGCTTTTTTTCCCCTCTACCTGTACAATGTCGTAGCATCACAAACACAGTACGTGCAGACTTAACCCATCAGATAACAGAGTTGTCTACTGATTATAAACAAAATGCCGGTGTATTATTTAGAATGGGATAATATGATGGTAAATACAATTTATAATGGGATAATATGATGGTAAATACAACGTATTTTGGACACAGTACAAGGGCGAAAAAATCAGTGTAAGTAGGAATTGTCATAGGAAATTATTAGAGATTTTAGCTTTCAGCATAAGCACATCCTGCATAAAATTTAAACTAAATAGATAGAACTGTTTTCGAGAAAATCGCGAAAAAAACAAAAACTAAACTGTCTTCATGTGTGGCAATACAAGTAAGAGACTGTCTCGCCAGTCTTGGGTTAGGTTCGGTTATTTAACGACGGGGGTGTATTGCAACTTAGACCTGCGACCGTCACCAGTGTGTCGGAATTTTGTCCCGCAGGAGTTCTTTTGCATGCATGCATTAATGCCATCGACCTGGGCCGGGATCTAAGCCACTATCTTGAGTACAGAAAGACAGCGCTATACCGAGTGTGCCACCCAGATCTTGTTGCCGTTCTTCTTGTTTTTTTCCTCAGACGACATCTATCCCAAATACGGAATTTTGCTTTTATACGATTTTTATTCTCTAACTATGCTGTTCTGAGGTATTCATGCATTTTTATGAAAATTATATTTTTTGTATTCTTTTATTTAGGGACCTCAGACCACATCATAGGCGTAGCCTACCGAGGGGGGGTTTGATTAAAAAAAGGAAAATTGTATAATTTTTTTAAGTCTGCCCATAAATTACTTAATACAAGTATAAAGCGTGGGAAGCTTAAAACTCGTTATTTTGCGTCTTAATTTTTAAAATTATCCGGGGGAGGACCCCCGGAAGCTTAAAACTCGTTATTTTGCGTCTTAATTTTTAAAAATTTCCGGGAGAGGATCCCCGGAAGCTTAAAACTCGTTATTTTGAATCTTAATTTTTAAAATTTTCCGGGGGAGGACCCCCAGACCCCGCGGATGTTATAACCCCCCTCATATGGTCGGCCTGGTTACGCCTATGGACCACATAATACTGCTGAAAATTCGTCATCGAATTTTGAGTAGAGCACAATACTCTCTAAACCTATACTATGTTTTAAATAAAACAATTATTTTACGTTCAATTTCATCTAGGCTTATAGGGGTATTGTATGGAATAATAAGTACTAGATGTCATACCAACATTCCAATTGAATACAAAACAAATCTTATTGAAATATAACTTTTTGAAAGAGAAATAGCAGGAATTAACACTGTAATAACTGCGTTCGCGCGACTTCCTTTTTTTTTATTATAGGTTTGTATGCACCATGGTTGAAATATTTTATTAAACTTGGCAAATTAATATAAAACCTAGATCGTAGGTGAATAGAATTTCAAAATTACATTCAGAACCTTCTACGTAACATAATATGAGGCCATTGTCCTTAACGTGTAGGGTCTAGTATTAATTATATTGCTCTTGTGCTTTAACTATTGCTAAATTCATACCTTTTAACGGCATTCAGATATTCTGAATTCCTGTTATCTTCTTGTGCGTTCATTTCTATCCCCATTGCAGTCTCTGTAAACAAATAAATAATCTTATAAGTTATAATATATGTTCAGAATATACTTCTGAGTTTTAAAAAATCGGTAATAAGGTAATAAAGTAGCCATTTCTGTAAGTCGTTAGTGACACAACTGCGACTTCTGACTTCTTGAAAATTATTTCTGAGAGAAGGTATTATAATTGGTCAATTTTTAAGATAGGAGAAACAAATTAACGTATTTAGTTAAAAAGAATACTGTACGTAGAACAATATATAACTTTGTTATCTTTCACTTAATTCTATGGCATAACTGGATGGGAAGGAGCCTCGAAAACTATTCTCTTTTCACTAATTTTGCTTCAAAAACTTATTATTAAAATTTGCCTATCTAAACGTCATGACTGTCTGTCTAAATTATTATTTTCTGAATTTAGCGTAGCCTACATAGTATTTATCAAATTAATAAAATATTTTATTAGGTTACATTAATAGAAATTCAAGCTTCAGATCACATCCCTTTACATACGACATAAGATAAAACCAAACAAATCCTTTAATATAACCTAAACGTTTGACATCTACAGGTCTCTACCACAGCTTCAGTTTTGGCCTCAAATTATTCAATTCCATCGTTAAAAATAACCCTGAATTAATTAATCTGTACTAATACAAATGTAAGTTCAAAGAATAGTTTATTATCTAAACATATATTTTTCATGTTCATTTCTTCTTCTTAAATTTCCTTCCTACAATTATTACCATAAATTAATGTGGTGTGATTTTAGTTTTACTGGAACTAATTTTTGTTTTTCCCAATGTATTTTTATCCATTTCTGAATTGCCCCGATCTCAAGCATATACTCATTCGGGTGGCCATTTTAATGGAAAATTTGTAAACAAATTGTTAGTTATGTAAATTTACTGAAGGCAATAAACCAACTTTCATCTTTGCCAAAGTAAAACCATGATAACATAAGGTATAACGCAATATTCACCTTTAAGTTCTCTGCCCGTTCACAACACATCAATTTCTGTTAATGAAGCAATCTTCTATTATTTAAAACGTTATGGCCTTCACACTTACCAATTCGCAATAAGTATTCTTAAGCAGTTCTAAATGCTTACCGCATATAGTATCCAATGCGCATGCACTGGCATAGGGAAATATGTCCAAACTTTCAGATTCCAGTTCTTTCTCTAGCTTCTTAACCATTACTGAAGCTTTAGCTGCAAACACTTCGATAAACTTTTCCAAAATCTTAAAGTTGAAGGCTGGAATTATTAATTTTCTTCGATGATGCCATTTTTCCGCTGTAGAATAAAATATATGCAATTTTAAATTTGTTATAATGACACACATTATTGTTATTCAACGAAGTTTAAGAATAAAAATAATTTAATTGGATTTGCATTCAATAGGTTTCCAACAGAAGAAATTCTCCGGTAACTCATATATATAGGCCTATATTGTTTAATTGAAATTATTTATAGTGTAAGGAATATTGTACCACAATTGATAAATAAATTACATGTTCTCCATTACGTGATCAAAGATTAAGTAGAAACAGATCACTCCGTACATAGAATAATGTCAATGCGCTAGAAAATTCCTCATATCAGTCATATTTTTCAGTTCCGTCCTGCAGAGGTAGTTTTAAAGAAACACACCTTTACTAGTAAGAATTCCATTTCCAAGCCAAGGCTGAAACATCTTATATTGCATTGTCTTTTCGATGTTTGTTGAAGAAGCAAGGATCTTCTGAAAAAGAAATTAAAGAGCGTATGTTGATATGTAATTAATTTAAACATCAATAGTACACATACTTACTATTTCGGTCCTTTGTTTCGGCCGATAGAGAAAGATTGTCAGCCAGTGGCTTCGTAAATATTTCCATATAACTTATTTTCCATGCGATTTAGATTTATTGTATGGAGTGTTTCACTGAGTGCAAAAATTATGGAAATTATACCTGTCACAAATTATATTTAAAAAAAAAAAAAACTTTTAGAGAGCTTGGATTAAAGTATAACTTCTAACACACACCAAATACATTAAATAAAAGTTGTGCATTAACGAACTAGTGCTATAAAATCTTTACTCCATTGTCACCAACTACGATTTCACTCACATAGAAAATACCCTTTCAGTGGAAAATAATTACATTTGATTATTAAAAAGACTCAGTTTGATAAAAAATTGAAAATTTTAAAACTCGTTACTTTTTTTAATATTAAATTTCTCACGGTTGTAGTCCTACTTGTACTGAAAAGCGTTGTTCACACTACACCTTATGGTGGCGGCCATGCACGAGAAAATCAATAATCTCTGTTAGCGCATGTGCATACTAGATGGCAGGAAAACTGGAAGGCTCCAAAAATTGGCTGTACGGTAGACTACCTAATAACATCATTATTTCACAAAATAATAAAAAAGAATACAGATGTACAGATATCAGGATAATCGTTATTTTTAGACTATAACTAGGCTGCATACCTGTAGATCATTAGCTTTCCATAATACAACTATAGGCAATGATGGACCTAACCATAGGACATTAAGAGAGCCTTGTTCAAGAAGTTGTTTCGTCCTTTCAAATAGTTCTGTAAAATAAACAAAACATTAAATTTCATTTTAAGAAGCAGGCACTGGTAATTAATATTGATAACAGATGAATGCATTTTAGATCTGATTTTTTATTTCACGCGATTTTTTTTAGAAAATCCATGTAAGCTTATTCCTTATTGAGGCCATTATATGTGTATTGTACATGTATCATATTATAATATGAATACATACATATAATTTATTCTTTAGAAGTATAAATAGTAGACAATATAAATACAATTTATTTCGAAGATGCGTAATATTTCATGATAAATTAATTCATCCGACACTTGTGTAAACATGTAAATTTTTTGAAGCCGTTTGTAAAACGGTCAGAGAAGATGCATGCGTCATATTCATGGATATTCACAAAACCTTCGATGATCATCTAAGGTGTACTTTTGAATCCAAAGTACCAAATTAGCAAATGTAATATTGACTCTTCAAGAACCTAATGTAGCCTATATATAGATATCCAAGAAAAAAGTAAAACTTAGATCCAAATAAACTGAGTATTACAAGGTTCGCCTCTGTATCCAGCATTATTTAATATTGCTACCCATCCTATTGCGGAAGAACTTCCTTTAAAAAAAAGAATTCGATTAAAAAGTACGGATGCACACTAGCACTGCCTTCTAAATCTTACAAGCCATGCTGTTAAATCTGGAAACATCGCATTGGTAGTCCTATCGGCTATCAACATACCGTAAATAAAGCAATGAACTCCATCAGAATCATCGCAAATTAAGCATATTTCAGCTTAAAGTAATCCCAGTCATCATCGCCTATGGTTTAGAGAACATCTGGACACACCTGAAGAGCAACTGGAGAGCATAGAGAAGGTAAAAACCGTGTACAAAATGAGATATTTATATACACCGTCACCTCTAATTGAGTACACCAGAGAATAGTTTTTCATAGAATATTTTCATGTTCATCAGCTATTACCATCTACAAACGAATACAAGAGAGAGGTACGGTATGATATTAGTGTCCTTCAGGAATAATTGGCTGGTATTAAAGAAGAATTGAAGAGAAATATAGTCACTTTAACTGGTATGAACTTTTATCAAAATATCAAGCTGCTCACAGTAGGCCTAATTCATCTCAATCTGGTAGACGCCAAATCATAGTATATGCAATCTCCTATTCTCCCAATATTACTACTAGAATATCGATTCAGCGTTTTCCTACAGTTTGGTGAAGCCAATGAACGGGATTCAAACCTTAACCTGGCGAATCAACACAGTTCACCACTGGAGCCAAGTATGAACGAATGGATGATTTTTAGACAGCAAATAACGGAAAGCCGAGTGCTTCCAAGGAATCAGGCAAAGTTATTATTTTCAGTGACAGTCATGGGTATAGTCTTCCACAAAGTGCATGTGGCAAGAAGATAGATATCAGTGTTTTAGGTTATATTACACCTGAGATAACTAGTTCAGTGGTGGTACAAAATGACCCAGAGAAGTGTAGTAGCTTAATAAAATATGACTCTGTTCTGGGTCAAATAACAGAGCTCATAGGCCTAACAGGATAAGTGAGGTTATTACATATAAAATAAGAAAAAACGCGACATCATAACGTATAATAAGGAGACACTGAAAACTAAGAATTCCTTCAGATATGTGGAGTCACCGCACGTTACGTTATTATGCACATCACAAGTATAGGCTATGTAATACAGGACTACTGATTTGGCCTAATAGTCCAGTCATTTGGTGCTCAAAAAGGGGGTTACCTGGAAAGTTTTCCGGGAGTTTTGAAAATTGGTGATTTTATAGATTTCGACGTGCTCTTTTCGAATTTTCACTTTGCTACCTCGTATCTTTGCCGCTCGCGCCGCCATATTGGAAAAATGGCGCGCAAAAACAGTTTTTTCACAATATCTCCTTTACGATTCATTTTACGATGAAAATAGTTATGTAATAAATTAAACTAGAGAACATTTCCTATAATTTATGTCGTTACGATTTTTTTGTAAAATGGATAGTTTCGGCGTACGAGCGCCGCAAAGTCTACTCCGACACGTGTTTTGGCCAAAGTCACGGAAGATGCGGATACGCTAATAACAATCAATACGGCAATCAACACTTCATCTACATTTGATTCCGTAATAGTTGTCGGCAAAGATGTAGAGCATCTTATTCTTTTGACGGCTTTATCTACGCGTTCAGAGACACACACACACATGTATATATATATATATATATATATATATATATATATATATATATATATATATATGTTCTCAAACCAGAAAAAGGGAAAATTTCGCAACGAATATATTCAACAAAAAGTATCGTTGATAAAACAGCCGCAGATAACATAATATTATTTCTGCACGCCTTCAGTGGCTGTGATAAAACATCAGCACTCTTTAAACAAATAAAAATAAAATGTGCTAATTTATTAAAAAAACAGAATTAACCGAGCTTGTCCAGGTATTCAAGAACCAAAATGCAGATCCAAAGATCATTGCTGAAGCTTCCTCCTTGCATTGAAGGTTACAGTGCCGTGAAAAGTGTGTCGTTAAACAACTATAGATAAACATGCATCACAAAATCAGCATATGAAAATAAATTTAATATTGCACCGCTGCCACCGACGGAAGCAGTAGCACGACAACATTCGTTCCAAACCTAACACCAGGTTCAGCAGTGGTATGGAGTTGAATATATTCGTTGCGAAATTTTTCCTATTCCTGGTTTGAGATTATATCTAGGCTATGTTTGAACGCGTAGATAGAGCCGTCAAACGAATAAGAAGATCTACATCTTCGCCGACAACTGTTACGGAATCAAATGTAGATGAAATGCTGAATGCCGTATTGATTATATGAGCCTAGAAAACAGACGAAAACTTCTGCGGTAAAAACGAAAATATGTGTGTTTGATTATATTCGCTGTACTAAATTCGAAAATGCATTTCGTTTTTCTCTATCACATCTGGTTAATTGAAATTTGTGGAAAATATTATTTTGACATTTTGTATAATAAAATAGCTGTTTGCAGATTTGATGCTGAAATTTGAAACTTTTTCCTTTGCGGTAAGTGGTGTGATAGGCGATCTTAACCAATTTTGGGTTACTGAACATGAATCCGTTGACCGTTTCTACGTAACACGTCATGTTTTCTTGAATAGGTACTTCACAACGAGAGATATAAGTTATTGCTTAGACTAGCTTACTGGATAAAAAATACTTAAAAATTATGATAATTTTGATAATACTTTCGGGGAAAAATAAAATAATATTTTCAAACAGTCCAAGACGTATGTATTCCAGTATTTTTTGTGAGTGCAGGCCAAATAAATTTATTTTTCCAAATCATTTGATGCCGTACAAATGCTCAGTGACAAAAGAATCGAAGTTTGTTTGAGGGGGAAATATAAAAGATTTGAACTTTTGGGAATTTTACATTGGTTATTTATCTTATTACATTGATCGAGCTGAACGGTTTTGAACATGTATTTTAATAAATCTAAAATCTATAAGTTTGCCAAATTTCAAGTTTCTTGCTCATCTGGAAGTGAATAAACATCAATGTTAATAAGTGGAAGATTAGACTGTCGTAGATGTGAATGATGTCACGGCTATCCAGCAAGTTTTTCTATACTTATGGGGCAGCTAGAAACACCAAATTTAGCACGCTTATGACTGTTGTATGTGCCCAAATTCCTACCAAATTGTATGATTCTGTATTTCATACCATGTGTGCCAATATTACATAATGTGAGAAAAACATACAGAATTTATTTAAAATAAAAAAAATCTAACTCAATCTAAGGGATAACGGATAAAGATACGTCAAAAAGTCATAAGACTAAAGTTGTAGATCTCTAAAAATCCGTTACTGCTTCTGCAACAGGTTTTTTTTATACGACTTACCGTTTAGCTACTATAAGCCCCCAAAGAAGTCTACACAGACCTTAAAATTGCGTCCGCCATAACAGCAAACACGAAAACTATATGTGAAACAACAAAAATAATGACATTTTTGAAATCAGGAGACCTTATTTAGTTAAAATTGCTCATTAAATGCTTTACCGCAAAATGATGGCAGGTAGTGGCGTATCCGCATCTTCCGTGGCTTTGGCCAAAACGTGTGTCAGAGTAGACTTCGCGGCGCTCGTACGCTGAAACTATTCCATTTTACAAAAAAATCGTTACTACATAAATTATAGGAAATTTTCTCTAGTTTAATTTATTACATAACTATTTTCATCGTAAAATGAGTCGGAAAGGAGATATTGTGAAAAAACTGTTTTTGGGCGCCATTTTTCCAATATGGCGGCGCGAGCGGCAAAGATACGAGGTAGCAAAGTGAAAATTCGAAAAGAGCACGTCGAAATCTATAAAATCACAAATTTTCAAAACTCCCGGAAAACTTTCCAGGTAAAACTACCAAATGACTGGACTACTAAATAAAGTCAGTATTTGTGACGAAGAAAATTATCTGCAATAAAAACGTATTCAAATGCTTCCCACAGACCACCACAGATAGGACTACCTCCTGTGTTGCCAGATTTCAAGCATCATGGCTTGTAAGATTTAGAAGGCAGTGACACTAGTCAAACAACAACATCTACTCTTATACAATTCAACGGCCCTAAATAGCGTGCTTGCTCGCCCGCTTCGTGAGACATCGGGTATACTCGGCGATGTTCGTCTCTCGCAGTCTAAACTTTCATGACGACTACAAGATTAGGAAAACCGTTTCTTTATTATATAAGGCCTAAGTGAAATGGACACAATGAACAAATATTCTAATTTTATTTTTACTTACAATTTTCATAGCTCTGAACCACAAACATTTTCAATAATCTACCAGTGTACATTTCTTAAAAATCCTGGAGTCAATGAATAATGGCGGGCGAAGCCGGGGGCACCAGCAGTAAAATATTAATGATTTAACTCTTGAAATATCGCTGATAATAATAATCCAAATCAATCACTCCTTCTCTTGAAAAATTATATAATTTCTGAAAATTACACTGAATCTATCAAATAAAATTCACATTTCATTCATCTGTCAACAAACAATTGAAAAACAATACGTATTATCCACCGCCGTCTCGAGAAGTACGCACGAGAATTATCCTATACAGTTTAGATTAGAAGGCAGTGGTTCACTATCTTTGGAACTGCATAATCGAATCTGAGATCGTTTTCCCAGGTGGCAATTTCTAATCGTGGAATGTACTCTAAAGTCGGAATTTTAGCTGTTTCATTAATTATTAATGGTTTAGTTTAAGAATGATTCGCGTGCAAGTGTTAATAAATATAATGCTTTAATAATTACTATGCTATTAATTTTAATTTTTCAATTAATTATCGTGGGCGAAGCCGCGGGCACATCCTAGTAACGTACAATAATGAGTTTTGCCGACTATATGGAATCTTAGGGAAAAACTCAGAAATTGTCACAGAGCTGGTAAATATTGCTATCAGCAGATTTCAAGAAATCGGTCTGGCTATCAACACCTCAAAATCCGTTTCTCTTTAAATCAGGAAAGACAAACTTACACAAGAGGCACTCGTCATCAATGAGAACAGATACGATAAAATTCTAAAAAGTATAGCCAGATCAAAGCTGATCAAATTCTCTTTACTTTCCATTTATGGATGAAGTTTAAATTTACACATTAGCTATAAAACAAGCAAGAAAATTTATATCTCGCATTAAAATTTATTTTCTCTTGAATTACCGAATTTTTACACATACTGCCTTTTTCCAAGTGTATGTGGATTTTGGCTTTGATTGCTAAAGCTGTAAGTGGAAGTTACTGCCTTTTCTTATATCTGTGGCTTGGGTCTAAAAGGGCCAATGTCAATTTCTTGCAAAAATGTGATCTATGCATTATTGAGCTCGGCTAGTCTTTATCTTTCGTTTAATAAAAGTGCCAATGTATGTTGCTTTTAATAGACATAATACAGAAACCTTAGAGGTCAATGTCGGAAGTTCTCAGCTAAAAATGTTACTTCTACAAAGGCTTCAAAGCAATGTTATTATAATCTAACATATATTCACAACCATATGTAATTAATATTCTATATTTTACTGTATATATTTCTGTGTAAGCTCTAACCCTAACATGCCTTTTAAAAAAATGGGTTCATAAAGATTTGGAGATATACTCGTACAATAAATAATAAATAAATACAAAGGCTTCAAAGTCAGTTATCTCAAAAGCAAATTTTATGACATTGGCCCTTTTAGAATCAAGCCATAAATATTGTAGCCAGTATTTACTGCTTACTGTCATTGTCGCTCGAGTTGATATGATGAAAGTCCAATCTTAAAATAAAACTGTACTTTTGCAGTTACTGCTTTCTTACAGTGCCGTCTCTACTTACTGCTTTCTGTTACTGTAGATACCGAAAAAGTTGTAAAGGCAGTAACTGATTTCTCCTTATATTTTTAACAAGATGTAAGGATGTCATGTTACTACTTTTCAAGTTTGCATTAAGATGTAGAACGTCTAGGCGATTCCAGCGATACCAATAATAATAATAATAATAATAATAATAATAATTTCTGCAGTTACTGCCTTTTTCCTCAGCACTGCAGTGTTCTGGATCATATGGTGTTCTCTGAAAGAAAATAGGTTTGTTTCGAGCTTCTTGAGAAACTAAATTGGAGCATATAAATGTATGTAACAAGCTCAGGCAAGTGGTTATATCAATCTCACACGAATTCTGAAACTGTAATGTTACAGATGCATTTAAAACCTAGGCGTAGATATGGTAGATTTCTTCTCAACTTAGAAAGGTATGGGAGAGCCTGAGGAACAGAGAAAACGGGTTGTGGGTCAAATTTCTACATAATGGAAAAGATGTAGAGCAGTTCAGGACTATACACTGGTGACTAAATGGATGAAAGATCACCCAAGTCTATCCTGTACCGACTGGAGAGAGCCATAAATATGATTGCGATCGTTTGTGTGGTACGTTCCCTTCCGGTAG
This sequence comes from Ectobius pallidus, assembly GCA_964059195.1. NCBI lineage: Eukaryota > Metazoa > Arthropoda > Insecta > Blattodea > Ectobiidae > Ectobius > Ectobius pallidus. The sequence goes on from CAXKWD010000002.1 coordinate 92,708,848, forward strand.
ATCCCAGGACAACACCCTTTACCTGCGTGCCACAGAGAGCTTGAAACCCTTGTCCTGTCCATATTGGGAAGTTCTGCAAAATCATGATCACACCTTACGACATGATAAGGCAACTCGTTGAGAGATCACGGATCCTCGGTAGATGAACTGCTCGGTCTGGCTACATCTAGCAAGGAAGCATATAAACGTCATTTCAATTAATTTAAAACCCAGCTGTTTTTGTTACCATGAAGAGAAATTTTGAAATTCTTAAAGTAAAAATGAACGTAAAGATACCATTATCGCACTGTCACCGCAATATCTCGTTGCTGTTTTGGATTTCAAGCAATATTTTAAAACACACTTCAGTAAGAGACAAAAGTAAACAAGTGCCCCACTAGGGCAACTAAACCAGCTTAAAAGAAAACATCTCAGCCTGAAGATATTCGAGTTAAAACGTACTGCCCGTTTTTTACAGCGGGTCATCCTGCGATTGCGCATTTATTGTTTACAGCAAGGACCAAGATATATGACCAACAAGCAAAACTTTCCAAGCATTGCTCCGTTTTCCAAGTTGAACTTTTCGATATACAACTGATAATTTTGTGGCGTAGGTAACAAGAACAAATGCAGTTTCTAAATTATTCAGTGACTCACAAGCTGAGCTAAATTCCGTTCAAAGACGTAACATAATCCACATTCGATCTCAACAAATATTAGGGCTCCCATAAAAAAAGAAACCTGGAATGAACATTGGCACAAAGCAATTAGATGTTACAAGACAGCACTACAGTACTTCCCTTCGGTACACCGTCGTCTCAGAAGCAACTTGCTCATACCAGTGATCACAACCACATTCTTATCGGAATATACGAAATTCGGGAAATATTTTGATAGGTTCCATATCATAATATAGAATAATATTCTGCAAACAGTATAATACCTCCTATTGAACATTACATTTGAAATGTAAGTTCCATTTTAATTGTAACTGATGTTATAAAAGCTTAATATTCTTGCACGCTGGCCCGGGCGGCTTGGGTGGCTTAAATCCTAAAAGGAAGAGGTAAAACTAAGATAAAGAAAGAAAGAAAGAAAGAAAGAAAGAAAGAAAGAAAGAGAGAAAGAAATTCTTGCACGCTAAGAATAAATTCATCAACATAGCTTCAATGCAATTACTAATTAATACTACAGTACATAACTTACTTTTCTTATTCAAAAACAGCATTCCTGCGATGTGTCCTAATATTGGATGACATTTTATAGTTGGTAGTGTCTTCATTTTTCTTAGATACTCGCTATAGCACACTAAACGATGAATAAGGACGAATGTTGTCATCAATGCCAACACCAACAAAAGCAGAATCTCCAACTGCATTCCTTTAGGAAGAATTCTGAAAATGAAGAAGCATATAACATGACGATTCCCAAAATTTACATTATATCAACGAAACACACAGACGTGATGATAATTGTTATTGTGCTATTATCCATTATCATCAAAACGTTAATTCAATTCAATGTTTATTTGTCATTACCTACATAAAACACAATAGTTAATTATATATGACACAAAATGGTACAAAGCACAGGCCAGTAATGTGATCCATTATAACAAGGCATCGGTTACTAAACATGATCCTCAAAGAATGCCTAAAAGAGATAGACAGTAAAGGAAGTAGGACAAATTAAATGGGAGAGGAGCCGGCAAAAGTATTATTGTAGCGTTTAAATTGTCGGGTCTTTATAGGTTGTTTAGTTGGTTGTAGTTAATTGCTACTCATAGAACACATGCTGAGCTATTTATTTGAATGGGTAAGGGTTCGAACAAGATGCAGCTTGGTTGGTCCCCTTCCTGGTCGCTACGCTGTTGTGCCAGGCGCCGGGCATGAAGTGTGTATGTGCAAGACGCAGCCTGGTCGCTAACTGGCAGGTCGCATGTTATGGATTAAGTTTCTGAATTATCTCCTTTTTTATTTTCATTTTTTTGTTATTATATTCTCATTCATAAGGTTTTGAAGACACAGAAGACAATGGGAATGAGTTTATGAATTCAAACTCATTACAGGAAGCTTCATCAAAATTAGTTACATGTAAAATATGTCACAAGAGTATTTCACTGTTTCACAGAGTTACTAAATTGAATGTGTATTTTATAGTAAATTTAATGCTCTACATCTTTTCTTCTAAAAGTTTTTGTTGTAAATCCAATACTTTAAGTGCTAAGATACAAAGTTTTCCGAAAAAATGGCGTAAAAACGTTTTTCGGCAAAAAAAGGTAGATTTTTGGCAGGGAATATAATTTTTTAAACGGTTTGAGATGGAGAACCAATGTATAGATAGAAACATTATTATTATTATTATTATTATTATTATTATTATTATTATTATTATTATTGTTGTTGTTTTCTTGAGTTGGTGTGACCATTGTATTCAGTCTTCAGAGCACAAGAAGACAATAAAACGAACACACTTAACCCCGCAACACGAAAATTAACATAATATAAAATTATTCGGTTACTATAAATTATACAAAAAAAACTGAATATAAACCATACAAGTCAGTGACGGTAGCCATGAATGATCTCTACAATCCCTTCATTGAGTACCGGTAGTAACAATATTTATTTTGGTGGTATGAGCTGATTACAAAGGATAACTTATAAGCAGTCCTTTGTTTGTGTAGCGATTGCGTAAGTATACAAGTACAACGCCTGAATCTAGAATACACGCTAGCGGCTGGTCGCATGAAAAAAAGAGACCTAGCAATCTACCAACAAACTGCGGCCTGACCAGATGGCTGGCAAGAGACCATCCAAGCTGCGTCTTGTTCACCCTCGTAAGAAGACATGACTTCATTCTTCCTGCTGCCTTCGGCATGCGACCATCCCGGTTCCGTCTTGCGCGTACCCTAACAAAACAGCGCTTGGTATCATTAAGGGGTATTTGCTGAAATGATGTTCTTATTTGGCAGTATATAAATACTAATTAATATTTAAGCCAAAAGATAAATATGTTAATGCTACAAATACACATCATGGACATTCGTTTGCGAACTGTTGAACTCCGTTTGCGTTGTTGACATAAAATAGCGAGTGTATCCAATTGAATCGCCAAGAGTGTCTGCGGCAACTGCCCTTATTATTAACATTCTTTCATTGCTATTTGAGAATCATTTATTTATCGCCCACGGTTCATTATAGTGCTTTCACATTCGCCAGAGGTTTCAAGGCCACAACTTCTCACGTCTAATATGCCCCCACTGATCAGCAGTCAACAGTATTCCCCTCTGCGCGGAGGAGCTGCGCTGTCGCACACACTCATACGACACCAAGGGGAACTCCCTACTGGCTTGTCATGTGACTGGCATTGGAAGGGTATGACGTCATATGAGTGCGGTAAGTGGGGGCATCATAGGCGTGATACGTTTGGCCTTGAAACCTCTGGCGAATGTGAAAGGACTATAGACTTTAAATTTACCCATAGCATTTACGTAGGGCTGATTCTTGTTTGCCAGAAAATTAAGCTCTATGAAGTGGCTCAAAAGAGTAAACGAACTTACAGTCATTGCTATGATATTTGTTCATTGGCAGAATGTTTGTGCCTACCGTTTCAAATGTTGTGAGTTCGCTTCCCGTTAATTTATTAATAAACAATGTTATGCTAGTCTTTTAAAAATACTGTGGACTGTTATTAGACCAGTAAACAAGAGAACTCCACACTAAATTGTCCAACAAATTCGTTATTTAGAAAAATAAAGGGCTGCTGTTTTCTTAATTGGCAAAATAAATAATTGCAGAGTCTTTGAAACGACTTCATTGCTATAGGACATGAGTTGACAGCTCTTCATTTGACCATGGTCAGGTACTTGGGCCAAATTAAATCTCAGTAATTTTAGTAATTAGCTGTGGTACATTCTGTTTGAAAGCGAATTGATATATTTAATTTAACGCATATCAATTCGTCATTGTTTACTGCAAGTGCAGTCAACTGAAAAAAAAAATTAAAATTTTCCATACAGTGATAATTTAAGGCTAATCTACAGATATGTTCAGAAGAAACGTGACATTATGTTAAATGCACTGAAGGAGAAAGATAAATTACGTTACAATTATCTTAAAAATAGAATGACAAAGTAGCAAGCTTGGGGTGTCATTTGCTTTCGTAAACACCGATATTGTCAAATAAACAAAGTGTCATAATTACACCTCAGAAGCAAACAACTAACTAACAACTATTGGGTAATAATCACAATCTCTTTTGTGACTAATTTCATTTTCAAAAAACGTGTTAGAAGTAAACGGATTTTGCTCATTATGTAGTTCTTGCAAAGTTTCATTATTTTGTGTAGTGTTTTTACTGACTTTACTGGCAATTATCAACAGCACACTTCAATGTTTCCCACATATTAAAAATCTAACTCATGTCGTGATATACTCAAAATGACGGCGTCCCTCGTCGCATTGCAGCGAAACATTACAATATTGCCAACCAAATTAAAGACATTAAGGTAAAAATGTTTTATACAGTGTAGTAATAGAGGTTACACGAGGAAAGGTTTTCTTAGTGTACTAATCCGTTTACAAGGTACGGTCGTAAAGATTTTAGGCAATAGCCATCAATTTCATCAACTTGCATAGGCCTAATAATCAATTATAAAATACTTCCGTATAAGGCATTTTAGCATTTAAGAAAAGATTAAAGGATTACTTTTGGCTTCAAGAAAATAGGAGAAGGACGGCCTTTATCCTATAGATCGGGCGCGAAATTTCCGGTCACTTGATCTCCATTGATGACCAAAATATTCTAATATTTTAAACAAGGATTCAATTTTGAGATACTCCGGTCATATTTCCATTTATTATTTTTCGTTTTCTAAATAAAAATAAAATTAAACAGTAGATATTTCCACAGGCAGTCACTTCGACATGAACAAGATGGCTGAATATTCGAATTTACTAGCGTTCGGAAACATCCGGAAGTTATCACAGTTAAGTTCCAAGACATAAGTTGCACTCATAATAATTAACGAATATTAGTTTAATTAATCAAATATAATGAAATTGAATTATTTGAATAGCACTTTAGCTTGAGACAAAACGACCTCAGGATTTATATTAGTGTTAATTCTGCTATTTTGAAATTCACAGTACTGAGAAACATGCCGAAAACTGACTGTGAGCACGAAGCGTTCTCTTCAGAAGGAAATTTCAGAGATTCAGATGTGAAAAGAAAAAACACTGAATTTTGCAAATTGCGCACAAACGATACACGGATAGGAGAACTCGATTGCTTGAAAAACACTGTCATGGCAAAAGGCAAATGGGAAATATTAAATTACACATTCAAGTCAGGCCTTCAATATCATAATCAGATACTGAAGATGAAACCGAACGTTATCGATATTTACGTAGCCTATAATATTTGTGCATAACATCACCACTTAGTTCTTGAGTCGACCATAAGAAAAATTCTTATGATCTTGTTATGACGATCACTGTTTTAGATTAGAAAAGTGGTGAAAGACCAGAAAATATTGGTTGTATATTATATTTCCTTTTCTTTAAAACATGTAGATTATAACGTAAATTGGAACACATGACGCTAGACAAATCATTTCTAAACTAGAAGTGTATTGCATATATTTATGACTGTAAAAGTGAACATTTATTTTGTGACCTACTGAGACGGAATGTTCACATGTTGAGACAACGAGTAACTCCACGCTCCATCTCCAATTCGCCTAAACGTACCCAAAGTAATGGTCCGACCGTTTTTAACTTTCTTAACTTTGGTACTCTGGACCAAACTCTGCTTATAACATTTCCGTGAATATTTGCACTATTAGATGCTCATATGTCATTAAAAATTTCGCTTAATAGGTATGTGAGACTTTAAAGCTATACCCTACATATCAGTGAGTCATACACTTACGTCAGTAATGTTATTGCCAGTGCTTATGCTTAAATCATTTTGTATGTCAGTGTATAGGAGTGTACGGGGGGGAGGGAAGCGGACCGACTAGTCACTAGAATATCTAAGTTGCCAATATGAGCCACTGCGCATACCTAGCGGCATTCACAGGATAGCAGGGAATTTTTGAAATTTGTTCTACTGCCGATAATTTGGTTGAACTGAGAAATGATTTCACTTAATTTGCATTGCTTGTGAAAACAAACGTTTCCGTTCCATCTCTTACATTTATTTACGTATCACAAGGCTCTGAAATCAGGTACAAGGAAGCTTTTTTACCCCTGCCTGTACATGAATGAATTTAGTTACTTATAGATCGTCCAAAGTTAAAAAAATATAGTGCTTTATGAAAACAGTGTTAAATAGCATTATATGGTCTGTTCCATGCATTGCGTTGATTTGTGATATTAATCTTAGTATAAAAGCAAGCATATTATATGAAGAAATAATTCATTATAATAACACATATATCTTAAATATAATGTTTTATATATTTAGTTATTAGTAGACTTCGGACTTTCAGGTCGCTAAAAATGCTGTTTTACGTACCTAAAATAGGCTCTAAAAATTGGAAAATAGTTTCTAAAAATCGTAAAATAGTCTCTTATAAAATAGTTAATTTGCCAATTTTCTGAAATATCTCAGCTGCGATGCAGAGTATTATATTTATTGCAGTCACCATTAATCAATAATCATGATAAAACACAGTACGGAAGTACAATCATATTGATAACAATCGCCCAATTTACGAGACCAGAACAGAATAGAATAAAACCAGTTACCCTAATGCTAGAATAAAAGACACCGACAGTGAAAACCTAATCCCTGCGCCCAGAAGCTACGCACGCTAGCATATTCAACCCCTTGTATCCCTCAGTGATTCAGAAAACTTTTTTTATTACTGGATGTGGGAGTCGGGAGAAAAACACTACATTTTCTTGGGAAATCCAAGGAATATTTCTACTGAAGACGAAACATTCCTTACTGTTTAACAAAGTCACAAACGTGTCATGTACTGCACATTCTGAGCTAAAAATTTAGTACGAACTGATAATAAATGCTAGAATTTATAACAAAAAATAACTTATTTTGAACTTTAGAGGAAAAACAAGCAAAAAGGCAATATTAGGCTCTAACGTAAAAATAGGCTGTTTTAGGTCCTATAAAAGTATCAGTTTTAGACATAGTTAGTCACTTATGAAACATGCATATACTAGTTTTCGTCCATATATCACTTAAGGATTAAAATAGGTTTTTACCTAAAATCCGAAGTCTACATAACTCTATGATAAAAAGAATTGCGCACGTTAAGGGAAACCACTTTATTTTGTAGTGGGTACACACGAGGAGTAGCGCGTAAGACATGCGCACCGTTAAAAGAGGTGATGTGAGAAAACTTCCCACGGGTTTACTCTAGTAATAAATACATATTTTATTATTTTAAAATTATTTATTTATTTTATTATAACTTTTAGTTTGTTTATCATTATGGACGCATTTATATTTACTACTGTTTATTAGCATGCCATATACAGACAATCCTCATGTGTGTAAGTTACTATTAACTGTAAAATTATTTTATCACAAGCTTCATTTAGGCTATGTACGTGTTATAGGCCTATTACAACTTTGAAAGTAAGGAATTGGCAATGTTCACTCGTGTTTTATCTACTACACTGTAATGAACAGAAATGAAATAAATAAAAACAAATACACAAATATCCCTCAATTTTCTGACACCCTAAACATTACTGTGGAGGGCAAGAAAATACTTGCGGGGGGGGCTACTGTTTTCAGCGCCATCACTGCACAAAATGTTTTAAGTTTATTCAATTAAACTTGCAATTTTTTCACACTAACTTCCTGAAAAAGTAAATGGTAGCAGCTCTGCCAAATTTTACTTAGAAGAAAGTAGTCCATTAGTCAGAATATATGGAAATAGACGTCATGACGTCATGGTTATTAGTATTTGGGACACTAGTTTAGTTTATGAAGAATTAATTGGACCACTTTCTGCAGAAAGGAACCAATTCATGTGATTTTTAAACTAAGAAAAAAGCATTTAAAGTTAAACAAAGTTAAACAAAAAGCCACCTGAATCTTTTCAGTGTGCTTTTGTTTCCTCCATAGATGGTATACAAATGGAAGAGGACGGTTGGTTCGTTTTTACAACATAGATATATAGTTCAGTGGCAATAATTTAGCACCTACTCCGGTTTTTTAAATTTGTGGGTTGGTTCCTTTCTGCAGAATTTTGTCCAATTATACTAGGTTGTTGTGCTTTAGATCGAAAAGTATAGTCATCAAACCTGTTAATTAGGCCTATATTAAGTCGCATGGAATTGGAACGTAAATGTTTGCCCACTAGGTTCCCTTCCTCTTTTAATTTGAATACTCCAAAGTATTCTGTTGGCTAAAAACACATATAGTTGAAACTTACGTGGGACTGTTCTCCTGCAAGTTTCTTTCAGACTAGTGTAAAATACGGTATGTCACTTTTCCCTTGAAGGCTAATGGAAACTTACATGTTATCGTATGCAAGTATATTCAAGTGAACGTGATTACGACTACATTGGAAATAACAACTCACCTAAGTTAGAATGACATATTTAAGATATCCTTGTATAAGGCAAATCACTCTTATCCTCTGACAATGTACAGTGATACCTCGAGATACGAGTTTAATTCGTTCCGTAACCTTGCTCGTATGTCAATTTGCTCGTATCTCAAAGCAATTTTCCCCATTGAAATTAATTGAAATGCCATTAATCCGTTCCAGCCCCAAAAATGCTACCCCCAATTGTTTTTGTTACGTGTTTTTGAATAAGAAAAATGTATTTATAAATGACAAATATTGTATAAAAACATAATAAAAGAGAATGTAAAGCAAAAAAAAAACTGGTTTTATAAAGTGTACATACATATTTGTTACACTTTCTTCGGACCCATGGTTATAAAAAGAAATGTGATAAAGTATGTAAATGCACAAAAATCGCAAAGCCCTAGAAAAACTTAGCAAAGATGCTTCGACAACGAGGTAAACAAGCATACTGGGGGAATATCGTGGATAATGCACGAGGCGCAGGCGCAGTAAACTGGTGGGCCATGTGCAGCGTCGCAGCTGGCCGTTCCTCGTATCTCAAATGTCGCTCGTATTTCAAAACAAAACTTCGCTCGCTCGACAGCTCGTATCTCAAATAACTCGTATGTTAGGGCACTCGTATCTCGAGGTACCACTGTAATTGTATAATTTATACTCCTTTGTACTGAGACTAGGTTCTCACACGTGCAGACTTTTACATTATTTTGCAGATAACATAGCAATATTGATGAAGTACCATGAACGTTATCTATTCCAAATAACACTATAATGTAAAATAATATACACGACATGCATTATATATGCATGAACAATGTCTAGCTGTCACATTTTTAATATAATTACCAAGCGTATGTTTACATGTTTACTGTGTAGTGCTTCCGGTAGCAACCTGAGGAATGCCGGATTTTTTAAAGTGCCAGACTTCACAAGTGGTTCGTAAAGACATCCAGCTATCAAGTTTATTGTTGTTATTTATTATTATTGTTTATTATTATTATTTTAATTTTATTATTATTATTATTATTATTATTATTCCCCCTTCCCTACGATCGACAAAGCCCAATGTTAACGTTTTTCGCCACCTCTTTTCTTTGCTGAATCCAGCCGGTCTCTTAGCCGCGGTAGCCTCGGAGTGGTGGGAAGGAGGCTGTAGATTCGAGTCCCGCCTTGGGCATGGCTGTTTGTGTGTAATAAAGAATGGGGGGAAAAAACAAGGAAAAAGGGGAAAAGTCCTTAATGGGGTTATACAGCGCAATTAAATTATAAAATGAGAAAGAATGAGCAGGAATGCCTGTTAGCAGGTACAAGCAAACTCCAAGATCTGATTCTGGTGTACTGCGCCTCCAAAAAACAGTGGCGTGCCAAAACGGTAAATTTTAAAATGCGCTCCGAGATTCATACCGGAAATCTGAAGGAATTGGATTGGCCGGATTTTTTAATGTCAACCTGTAATATAAATGAATTACCTTTATGAATGTCTATTAAAATATCCTACTTATACGGTATATAGGGTAATGATATAAAAAAGAATTTGTTACTCACGATATTTTAGTTTTATAACTCTTTAGGTTAACAAAAACACTTTTCCAATCTTAAAAAAAAACTGTTTTTATAAAGTTTGAAGGACTAGAGCCGTTTTTCTCCAAAATGTGTTTGCGGGCACTATTTAATGAAAAAGTAAGTATTAAAAAGCCTAGTTGATAATGCATATTAGTATAATATTTATTGTTACGATAGCGCAGTTAGTAAGGTATCACAATAGGAAAAAAAATAGTGGGTGAAATTACCGGGCAGGTTTCTATAGTCGTTAATCTTTACAGAAGACACAACAGAAGTCTCACGGTAAAAATTTCAAGTTTAAGAATAGACGCTCTGTGAAACTAAAACTTATTTTATGTATATTTTCCCAAAACTGCTATGGTATTTATGCGCGGTGTTCCAGTATAGAATGAAAAGTTTATGAGTAAGGAGATGTCACTCTTTTGAATTAAAATCATTCCGTTCGATTGCACTGTATACTAGCAACCAACTACATTGCTTAATTTATCATAAAATAAATTGGGAGATCATTTAGCGTTGCGTTTTCTTATTCTATTCGCCTACAATAATGTTATAACAAATTTGTCATATAGGTAATAGGTCATAATAGGTAATTCCACGAGTGACTTGAAATTGCCTATAAATTCTATTGAGGGAAGTTCCAAGTCAATAGTTACATTTATATTGCTTTTTAAATAATAATATTTAATAGATTATAATTAATAAAATGTATTAAAATTGAATTATTTTAATAGCATTTTAGATTGACACATTAAAATGCAATAAACATCCATTTGTTCAAGTAATGTTGACTGAAATTTAATATGGAAGATATCTTGCTTAAGAAGTAATTATATTATGTAGCGATACATACTGATATTGTTTCTTGAAAGATATTACGCACATGTAGGAACACATGTAAGATGGTCAGCTGCTTGTACGAGAAGGAAATGATAGCTCTGAATTCGTCTCCCACCTCTCAACGGCCTTCCCTTCGCTCGCACGTCACCAGTATGCATGCATGCTGTTGACGTTACGTGTTTTTAATGTTTACAGGAGGTGATTACAATAATTAAATGACAACGTTCCTTAACTATGGAATACATTTTCCGTAAAATATTATAATGCTGATTCCAGAACAGATACGTATAAGCGTATATTTCCAGAATAACTCACTGCTTAGAGAGTGCCCGACCTGATTAGTATATAAAGAAAAGAGGACATGTCTTTATCAATTTTGTAGGAGGTGATACAGCAAAGTCGATATAGATTGAGTAAATCAGGTCTGTAAATGACTGATTTCATTTATGAAAATGCTTAAATCCTTTCTTTTATCAAACTGTTTTTATAATATAAGTGATCTCTATTCTTTGTAAGTGTGTATATACTATATTCTTAAATTTATCATTCAATTAATTGTATAATTCATCTTTCATATACTGTAAAAATAGAGCTAGAAATAATATTAAAATGAATAATGTAAAATGTAGCATGTTTAAATATTGAACATGCATAGAATATTTGTATGTAAATTATTAATTTGTAAATGTGTGTGTTAAACTTTAAGAAATGTAGTTTATAAGTATATGTAAACTATGTAAAACACTGTACTGTGTAAGAAAATAAACAAACTAACTAACTCGCTCTTATAATATGTTATTGGTCCAAATCAATAGAAAGGCGTATGAGCTAAGTAGTCATTATAAATAAATAGTAAAATAATAGTAGATTCCAATAAAACAAATTAAGTGAAATGTCATGTCATGTAAGTATACTGAATTAAAAAAGTACTTTTAAGTGCACAGGATTAAAATTTATTGCAACTCTTCTAAATAGTAAAAATTTAAATATACACATATCTTTGAAATTTTCAAAATTGTCAGTAATTTAAAGAAACATCATGCATACACAACACCTGCTGTACGTCTGAACTGAAGGTAAATGTGAGGTACGTTTATTTCCAAACTACAGTGATCTTTACCCTTTCACTTTATGCTGTTCGCACAAGTAAGCAGCCCGATAACATCACGAATTTATGAAAATAGTATAAATGTATATAGCCTACGTTAATTAATTGAGGTTGAATATTAGCATTCTTGGAATGTATTGATAAACCACTTAACACATAAAAGCCTCTTATCTGTTGTTTGTCGTGTCAAGCTCTGTGGTTTAAAAATATGTAGGCAGATTTTTAAAAAAAATAATATTCCCACACATTCCTAATTAATGTATTGCGATGAAATTACATTTGGGCCTACACCAAGCTTAAAACATTATCTTCGAACTAAAATCATATATTAAATATTTAATAAAGTTCCGCCTTAACCCTTAACATACAACTTATCTTGATCCACTCAAAAACAGCATTTATAAGATAGACACAAATAAATGCTGTTTTTGAGTGGATCAAGTTCAAGGCGGAACTTTATTAAATATTTAATATTACAACCCTTATCTGAAGAAAATGATATTTTTAAATAAAAATCATATATATATATATATTATTGTACATTATTAACTTTCTGAATTTTCAGATTCCATGCCAGCCGATCACACTGTGAAAACAGTAAGACAATGAGACTACAACCATGGGCAAAAATCTTCAACTCATCTTTATCATCACAAAAGGTAAGTGGGTTCATGGTTTAAATGACATCTTTCAGTCTCTCATGTTTTGTTATATACCACTATTATCTATTAACCGTTCTAGAAATACCCTATAAAATGTCATTCCTTTACTTCCAATAGTTTTTAGAAAAATTGAAACAATTACATTAACATCCCAAGATAGGAGGGTCCTTGTTCCCTTAAAATATGCAAATTTTTCTTGGTGAATTATTGGTCGATTAGGTCTTTATAAATCGAATTTCACGTAGTAATTAAGTAATTTGAAAAAGTTCGAATTTTTTTTTACCCCGAAAAAATTCTTAAGTCTGTCCGCAGTTTTTAGGTTCTTCATGGCTAAAACGTAATAGGCTATCAAACAGTGAAAATATACGGACCTATCTCCCGAGAACCTCATCGGGGTTTGGGGGCAGAGCCAAGGGACCTTTCATATTTATTCACTTAACGTGAGCGGATGGCAGAAGTTTTGTTTGGTTTTTTTATCTGTATTCAGGAATTTCTCGTGATAACTGCCAGGAGTGGTTAAAAATAGTTGATTGCACAATCACGCTATGATCAGTCAAATGTGCATCTATTTATTAATGTTCTTGAAGACTTGAAAGCAGTTTTCGAATTCAGTTATTTATGAACAACAGATGCCTTAAAATTAAGTGACTGCAAATGCTATTATCCAATTATTTATGTTCTATATAAAAAGAGTTTGTTTGCGTAACTATAATGTTAGTTATGTGCTTGCTTTGACTTCAGTGGTAGGAGCCGTAGTTCAACTTCCTCCTGCGGTGGCCGTTGCGAGTTGGCCTGGTTACACACATGGCGTTTTTTTTCCGTCGCGGAGAATTTGCCGTCGCCGCCCAAAGACAGTAGTACATTGAAGTGAATTAGAGCTTGCACACGAGGCGGAAAAAAAACGATCGTTAAAATTTCCGTCGGCGGCAGTTTTGCAACCGCCTGGTGCCACTGGAGCCCGACGGAAATTTTGCCGTCGCTTTGAAACATGCACCTGCATAAACAAACTTACGGAAATAAACAAGGGTCTTCTCGCAGTGGGAGATGCCAGATCAGCATTATGAAGAGGAAGACAATTAATTATTTCTGCTCTCTCTGAAGGGACTGCATAGAATGGTCATTTATTTGTACATCATCATATCAGATACCGCAATGGAAGAAGTACAGGATCACATAATCCATAACATTAATGAAAATTCATTATAACATAATTGCAACATTTAATATAATTAGTATTTTTAAAATGTGATATGAACCATTCATATAACTCCCTCTACTCTTAATATAGCCTATTCTAGTGTAGAGTACACGGCTGTATTGCAGTAGTGCGCATTCACTTGTATCTGCCTCGTTTCCAAGTCGCATTATTCGCGAGGCAAGACCAAAAAATCCAAGTCTATATTGTATAAAATGAATGGCTTACAACTAGCCTTCAGATAATTTCTTGGGAGAAGTTTTTCAAATAGTACTTATTACAATATATTATAGTAGGCCTACATAATAAGCCTATAAAATTGTTAAAACTATTTCGAGAAAATTAAGAAAAATTAAATTTTCGTCAAATAAAGTGCTTGTAAAAATGAAAAGAAAGTCGTTGCCGTACCTCGTGCCGCATCCCTTAAGGATACACAATCCAAATAAAATCTTAATAAATGCACTCGAATACTTTTGTATAACCTAGGCGTGGCAGTACACCTTTCTTCAAATTCTAATATAGAATAAGAGGCCGTGTTGCAGAGTATAGGTATTCAGTTGTATTAGCCTGATGCAAAGCTTTACCGTTCACCAGATAAGATTGAGTTTCTGTGAACGATGCCTGCCTTGTAACTACCCGCCAGAAATATTTTTTCGAAAAAAATATTTCAAATAAAAGTTTAGCTCTTAGCATAAGCACATCAATTACAAAATTTAAACACAATTTTTAAACCCCTAGTACCTAGTACTGACAGACGGATTAAAACTAAAAATTTGTAGTTTTCATTCTTTCTGGAATGTCCATATATTCCATGCGAATCATCCTAATAGCATGCTGTGAGAGAAGTGAGTGTGCTGTTTTGGTAGCTCACAAATCTCCTACTTAATACTCCCGCCGTTCGGTCTTACTGCATGCGGAATTGAAGCGGGCACTAAGCGACAGAGTACAAAGAGCGCCATGTCACGTGGGAGCAGTGGGTGGGGGAGTCCCCAGGCTTTTTATGCATACGACTGCAAGTGCAAACTTGAAATCTGCCAGTAAGAACTTCATACTCTTTTTTTTTAGAATATCCCCTAATAACTGCCGTAGGAGTCGGCATGCTGACCACATGCCCCAATCCTGCGATCTGGCTATTCAAAATGTGACACTTCATTGTTACGCTCATATTATTGGTAAATAATAATAAATAAAATAATATTTGGAAGAAAGCAGATCGTTCGTTGAAAATGTCACTGTTCGAAATAGTACCCACTGGTGTTTAGAATTGTATCTACATTTTCAAACGTTATTCTGGAAAGATTGATTGCCCTGACAAATTTTACAGCTGTTTACAGCTCATATTTTTGTGAAGGGTCGACTACATTTCCAACTTTGTGATTACAATACAATTGAATTTTTCTTATGTTTATTGTGTTCATAAAATAAGAATATTTGTTAAGTGTTCGAAAAAGTACCACCTTACCCTATATCGAGGTTTGACTGAAGTATATATGTTTCTCAGAATTAAATTAACGGATATCATTTCACGACGGAATATCAATAACGCTAGAAGCTGCTCCCTGTTCATTTCAAACTACACTGCAATCAACAATTTGAATAACACAGTTAAACTGATGTGAATTGATCTGAAGTTGAAACTATACTGCATAAACCAGCATGATCATACGACGGCGACGGAAATTTTTCCGCCCCGTGTGTAAACGTTTCATTTCTTTGGGCGGCGACGGCAAATTCTCCGCGACGGAAAAAAAACGCCATGTGTGTAACCAGGCTTGGACTTGGACATGAACGGAGGTCTGAGAGATGCGGCTGCACGTTTCGACAAACTTCACCAGAAGTTTCTGTCAGATATGAATAAAATTCTGGGGCTGAAAGTATCTTGACCTGTCTCTATTTGAAGAAACGTTTTGGCTGATAAACAACAGAAATGGGTAAGTGGTTATCACATGTTCTGTTAGCCAAGTAGGTAGGATTTTCGTATTGCACTTTGACTGAATTATCTATTAATGGAGGTTAAAAATAAGGGGGATTGCTCCCATTGGCTCCCATTGCTTCATATTTTATATGAATAAACTCGTGATTGGACGTTAGAGGTGTGACGTCACACCAGCTGAACACGTTTAGTTCTGGGAAACAGGTTCACCAATAAACAAACCTCGCCTTCTGCAGAATTCAGAATGCCCTACTAAATTAATATCACCGTCCATAACCTAACAGAACCTGTCACTAATTAGTAGGGCCCGGATGTTTATGACATGTCATATTTTTTCCTTTGTGATGTTACCATGGCAAATATAATTTAAACATGATATCATCTAATGTGATTAGAATTATGCAATTTTTATTGGTCATATAATGTCATATTTTAGCTTTTTCAGTATTTTTTGTCATTTTTTCGTCATTTTTCATATTATGGTCATATTTTCAATCATATTTCATTTTTTCTCATGCTTTTGTGCAAATAGAAGATCGTTTTCATTTGAAAACTTTAAAATGCATGTGATCTGTTATTGCAATTCTTTGTGACCGTCCATCATAATGAAACATTTCTTTCATTTTGTGTAGTGTCGAGCGTGTCTTATTGTTTGTTTAAATAAATTCAAAAATTTATTAATGTGTTCTCATAAAATTTTAATTGAAAAAACCGACAAGATTTTGAAAAAAGAAATGTCTCTAGGTCATATAATTAGTCATATTTCGCCATTTTTTAGGTCATAAAGGCTTGCATATTTCTAACATTTTTAGGTCGTAAACATCCGGGCCCTACTAATTAGTAACACCGTTCCTAACCTAACTGCCACTAAACTAGAATTTCAGGAGAATTCAGAATGCCCTACTAAATTAATATCACTGTTCATAAGCAATGTACAAGAAACGTCATGTCGGTCAAACTGCCTCGCTGAGAAACAAAAAACATCACCCGTCCGTGGAAACCTGCGCACATCGCGACTTTGCAAAAAAAAAGATAACTTTCATCAAACATAATATTTCACAATTATAAAAAAAACCGTATAGGCCTATATGCCAACAGAACAAATTATAAAAAACAAAATAGTATTTCACAATTAAGCCACAATTATAAGCTACCAGAAACTCAGTCTTGCCTGGTGAGGCTGAAACAACTGGATACGCACGCCCTAAAATACGGCCTCTCATAGAAATCATAACGTGTATTGCTCATTTCATCTTCTAATATAATTTGAAATTTACTCCATAAAGCAAACCATTAATGTTTACCCACTTCCAGATGGGCTTAGAAACCTGAGATTTGGCAGTCTTATACCTTTTAGCTTCTACGACGGAAAATTTAAAAAAGTTCGTTTTTTTTTTTACCCCGAAAAAACTCCTTACGTCTGTCCGCCGTTTTTGGGTTCTTCATGGCTAAAACGTAATAGGCTATCAAACAGTCAAAATATACGGACTTTATCTCCCGAGAACCTCATCGGGGTTTGGGGGCAGAGCCAGGCGACTTTTCATGTTTATTCACTTAACGTGAGAGGATGGCAGAAGTTTTTTTTTTTTTATCTGTATTCAGGAATTTCTTGTGATAACTGCCAGGAGTGGTTAAAAATAGTTGATTGCACAATCACGCTATGATCAGTCAAATGTGCATCTATTTATTAATGTTCTTGAAGCCGTTCGAGAAAGCCGTTTTCGAATTCAGTTATTTATGAACAAGAGATGCCATAAAATTAAGTGACTGCAAATGCTATTATCCAATTATTTATGTTCTATATAAAAGAGTTTGTTTGCGTAACTATAATGTTAGTTATGTGCTTGCTTTGACTTCAGTGATAGGAGCCGTAGTTCAACTTCCTCCTGCTGTGGCCGTTGCGAGTTGAACTTCGACATGAACGGAGGTCTGAGAGATGCGGCTGCACGTTTCGACAAACTTCACCAGAAGTTTCTGTCAGATATGAATAAAATTCTGGGGCTGAAAGTATCTTGACCTGTCTCTATTTGAGGAAAGGTTTTGGCTGATAAACAACAGAAATAGGTGAGTGGTTATCATATGTTCTGTTAGCCAAGTAGGTAGTAGGATTTTCGTATTGCACTTTGACTGAATGATCTATTAATGGAGGATAAAAATAAGGGGGATTGCTCTCATTGGCTTAGGGAATGGGAAGATCCAGGGGGTCCGGATGAAATCAAAACCTAAAATTACATTTTTGTATTACATTAGTGCTGTAGTTATTCAAGCTCAATTGTCTCAAATATTTAGTAATTTTATTTAATATAATACTGAATCGTTAAATGTAGTCATATTATTTCCACTGTTCCATGTGTTATTTAACTTTTTTATAAATAGTAATAAGTAGGGACCGGATTCTTAGGTTTTTACCCATTTTTTTCCTTACTTCCAAAACAAAAAGCGATTACACACTTTTTCGAATCATGACCATAGGATTCACCCACATTAATTAGAAATACCTAAATGGGGCCTAAAAACCTAAATGTACCTAAACGGGATACAAAACCTAAAATATCTAATCTAGGCTACTTTTTTTGTGTCTTTTTTGTTTGTCAGTTGATAAATCGATATTTTGCGGAGAGAATTTTTGTCGAGTTGAAATTAATAGCACCAGCGCAGCGTTTCGTTCAATCCAATGTCGTCTTGGATGACAGTATCAAGAGAGGAAAGAGTACCGGCGTATTCCTTTTAAAATATTCGTACGAACTACCACTGCTGACGTCATGTGATGTTGAAAGTATATTTTGTGCCTTCAAATGTATTCTAAGAGATAACAGGAAGAACTTCACAGTTGAGAATCTTGAAAGATATTTAGTGATATACTGTAACAGGAAATGTGAGGCAATCTTATTTTCACTGCTTCTTTTGTTTGTTTATGCTTTCTTTCTTCAATTGTATAATATTGTCCTAAAGCAAGATTACACAAATTTAAGTAAATTTTGTTAAGTTAAACTTTACAAGTGTTATGTATTGAATCCTATGTAGCACAATCAAATTCATTAAACCAATTATTCTACCCGAAAACGATATTTTGGACAAAAAACCTAAAAAAAATTATTTCACCTAATGGAAAACCTAAAACAGTGTTTTTAAAAACCTAAAAATCCGGTCCCTAGTAATAAGTGTTAGGTAACGATTTCTTGTTTAAGTTGCCATGTCTTAGAGTAACTTATGATAAACAAACATCTACTAATGGTAATGGAAATTGAGGGTATGAGGTGGTACTAATAAAACAAAATATCTATAAACCATTAATGTTTACCCACTTCCAGATGGGCTAGAAACCTGAGATTTGTCAGTATTATTCCTTTTAGCTTGTACGACGGCGAAATTTCAAAAAGTTCGATTTTTTTCACCCCAAAAAGCTCCTTAAGTCTGACCGCAGTTTTTAGGTTCTTCATGGCTAAATCGTAATAGGCTATCAAAGGGGGTGCCCATGGGGGGGGGGTTAAGACGCATACTGCGTCATTGAAATTTCTGGGGGGGGGGGCAAAATATTATCGTTTTATGAATTTTCGGGGGGGGGGTTGAAAATTGTTGCAAAATTAGCGTTTTTTATATGTTAAAAATAAAAACGGTCAAGTTTTATATAGTCCAGTTACTCATTGCATACCCAGGCGGCTTCCTTTCGTTAGGAGGAAAAGTTTGCCGACAGCTCAACGCATGTTCTTTGTTTTTACCGCACCAATCGGCTAGTTACCCCAGCCAATCAAAATCTAAGAATGTCCTGTGGCGATTTTGACAGTTACTCGTCTCCTCCGCGTGGAGTGAAATGCGTGGTTGCAAGATCAAGTTACAGTAAATAATAACACGTGTGAATTGAATAAAGCGAAGGAAGAACTGAGGTCAGTGATAACAATGAGAGAATATTGCAACGTTGATTTTGTTTCGGAAAGCGGAAGCCCAAGACCGATTTAGTCAGATCAATTAACATAAAGAAACACCGAAACCTTTGAAGCCGACTGGCCATCCAATGAGTAACTGCACTATAACTTCAAAAGGTCTCATATTATATAATTCTTTAGAAGTGCATAGTCTCAACTGCAGCGCCAACGAAATCGATCACTCTGTGCCGATAGCGGCGACTGCGCTGGTAGGAATTATTGGAGTATTAGTTCTTACTGGGTTATTACAGTCTTTGTACAATGCCGCCTGCAAGAATAATAATTATTATTCTCGGAAGTGATTTTACTGCACGTGCCACCTTATAAAGAACTGGAGGGAAGGTGTGGAAAAATCAGTCTATAACCAATGCTGCATTCTTAATTTGAAACTTGAGGTTACGGCTACCGGTTTCAGTCCATCTCGGCATCTCGAAAATGCCGAAAAAACAACAGTAATTTAAATATAAGTGTTTAGAATTGCTGTGCAATGCCATTATTAGGCATGACAAATGGCAAGATCACTGCAGAAAGAAACATCCGTATATACCGAAACATAATTTAGATATAAAATACAAGATTACTGAAAGTAAAAGCAGTGGCGAAGATAAAAGGAAACCGTATATTGATGTAAATCCCAAGCAGAATCTTCAAGTTAAAGATGAATTTCGACAGCCATTGGCGCCCATACGCGGGGAATTATTATAGTAAGGTGTTTTTATTTTAAGACAATTATTTGAAAGTCAGTTGAGACATAAAAAGTTTGCAGAAGTTTTACCAAGTCGACAACATGGAAGCAGAATCCACAGTGGATTAGGAAAGGGGAGTCCAGGGGGATTGGACCCCCCCCCCCAAAGTCAAAACCTAAAATTCTATATTTGTATTTAAAACAAATGAAACAATTTAAAACAATTTGTTGGTGTGTCAAATGGTGTGTCAAATATGATATAGCAGTTATTTTCTTTTCATAACATAATGAGTAGGCCTATTATGTCCACTGTACCATGTGTTATTAAACTTTTCTTAAAAATAGTAATAAGTATTATAACTTAGGTAACAATTTCTTTTTTAAGTTGCCATGTCTTAGAGTTTAGTAAACAAATTTGCTAACTAGTTTTTCAGTGTTAAAATAGCGTAAAATGTGATTTTTATTAGTTCAATATTTAAACATTTCCCGAGGACACCCGACTTAGGTAACATTTCCTTGTTTACATTGACATGTCTTAGAGTATGGTAAACAAATTTTCTAGCTAGTTTTTTAGTGCTAAAATAGCGTAAAATGTGATTTTCATTAGTTCAATTTTTTTAAATTTTCCGGGGGTGGACCCCCACTTCGGTAATGGTTTCTTATTTACATTGGCATGTCTTAGAGTATGGTAAACAAATTTCCTAACTAGTTTTTCAGTGCTAAAATAAAGTAAAATGTGATTTTCATTAGTTTAATATTAAAAAATTTTCCGGGGGTGGACCTCCGCTTAGGTAATGATTTCTTATTTACATTGGCATGTCTTAGAGTCTGGTAAAGAAATTTCCTAACTAGTTTTTCTGTGCTAAAATAGCGTAAAATGTGATTTTCATTGGTTCAATATTTAAAATTTTCTGGGGATAGACCCCACCCCTTTTTTGGTGGGTATTTCAAACCCCCCCCCGGCACTAACGAACCTCCACGCAATTATTATCTGGCTACGTCATTGTTGCAATTATTATATTATGAATATAATGTTACAAAGTGGCCCAAGAAGTTAAATCGACAAGAGATTAATTAATTTAAAAAATTGCCCCCCCCCTAGAAAATATCATATGGGCGCCCTTGTCGACAGCCAATCAGGTTGGGGGGGGGTGAGCAATGAAGTTTGAGGGGATAGTCTTGAAGTGTGGGGGGGGGGGGGGTGGGCACCCCCGGCTATCAAACAATCAAAATATACGGACTTTATCTCCCGAGAACCTCATCGGGGTTTGGGGGCAGAGCCAAGCGACTTTTCATGTTTATTCACTTAATGTGAGAGGATGGCAGAAGTTTTTTTTTTTTATCTGTATTCAGGAATTTCTTATGATAACTGCCAGGAGTAGTTAAAAATAGTTGATTGCACAATCACGCTATGATCAGTCAAATGTACATCTATTTATTAATGTTCTTGAAGTCTTGAAAGCAGTTTTCGAATTCAGTTATTTATGAACAACAGATGCCTTAAAATTAAGTGACTGCAAATGCTTTTATCCAATTATTTATGTTCTTTTTTAAAAGAGTTTGTTTGCGTAACTATAATGTTAGTTATGGGCTTGCTTTGACTTCAGTGGTAGGAGCCGTAGTTCAACTTCCTCCTGCTGTGGCCGTTGCGAGTTGAACTTGGACATGAACGGAGGTCTGAGAGATGCGGCTGCACGTTTCGACAAACTTCACCAGAAGTTTCTGTCAGATATGAATAAAATTCTGGGACTGAAAGTATCTTGACCTGTCTCTATTTGAAGAAACGTTTTGGCTGATAAACAACAGAAATAGGTGAGTGGTTATCACATGTTATGTTAGCCAAGTAGGTAGTAGGATTTTCGTATTGCACTTTGACTGAATTATCTATTAATGGAGGTTAAAAATAAGGGGGATTGCTCCCATTGTCTTAGGGAATGGGAAGATCCAGGGGGTCCGGACTAAATCAAAACCTAAAATTACATTTTTTGTATTACATTAGTGCTGTAGTTATTCAAGCTCAATTTTCTCAAATATTTAGTTATTTTATTTAATAACATGCTGAATCGGTAAATGTAGTTATATTATTTCCACTGTACCAGGTGTTATTTAACATTTTTTTATAAATAGGTATTGCTCTTCGCAGATGATACTAGTGTACTTGTAACAGGAACGTCACAAGAACATTTATCAAGAATAGCTACAAAGGCTTTTCACGAGTTAAACACATGGTTTCTAGCTAATAAAATGACACTTAATATTGATAAGACCCATTTTATACAATTTAGAACAAAAAACAGATGTATCTCAAATCTTGAAATTAATTATGGAACACAAATCATACAAGAAATTAGCAATGTAAAATTTTTAGGACTGCAAATTGACCAAAATCTTGACTGGAAGACACACATAGAAATGTTAGGTCCAAAACTGAGTTCAGCGTGCTTTGCTTTAAGAATTTTGAATGATATATTAAAACAGGATGCATTACTTATGGTATATTTTGCATATTTTCACTCGGTAATGAGGTACGGGATCATATTCTGGGGCAACTCTTCCCATAGGGAGAAAATATTTAGATTACAAAAGCGGGCAATAAGAATAATATGTGGAAAGAAAAAAAGGGAATCTTGTAAACCGCTATTTGAAAAATTAAAAGTCCTTACTCTTACAGGGGAGTATATATACTCTGTTATGTGTTATGTAGTGAACAGGGGCGGCCGGTGTTAATGTGCTACTGTGCTATAGCACACTGTTCATTTAGTTAAATAAAATATTGTTGATTACTTAAATAAAAATTACCAATATTCTGTTAAAAATACTTTTATAAAATTTTGGTCATCTTAGATTTCCAACCGTTATACAATATGCGATATCCCTTACAACGTCGAGCGGTCAGCTTGAGTTGCTAAGCATTATACTGCAGTGTGCTCTGTCCCCCAGTAGCGCTGAGCTCCTTGATGACGAAAGCGTGGAAAGTGCCCTGAGGCGAAGTGTAAATTTGGCTCTGTTAGCATGAAAACCGCCTCGTTGGAGCTATTCGTGGGATAGAACCCGGCCCCCTATAGGTATGCTACATGCCGCACAAGAAACTGGCTGGTTAGGGTGGAAGGTTGACGACCTCTTGTTTGGTATGGTTGGGGTGGATATTTTGAAGGTTGTTTTTCAAGTCTACGGGAGCAGTCCTTGTTAACACATCTTATTGTGGCGGCTTTTCTGGAAGTGCAGTTTTAATAGCGTTCAAATCCGTGGCTTGACATTAAATTTTATGAAATTATGAGACGATTTAGCTTTGGGAACTAAATCTGTACTTAATATTACCCTCATAGATTTGTTTGCTGAATTCAATGAGTACATACAAATACATAAATTCATAATAATAATAATGTAAATACATAAATACGTGCAAAGCTAAAATCCAAGTTCCATTCCCGCCCAAGATAAATTTTCCTCCATAGATTATACAGTGGAGTTGAATTGCGAGAACTTTAACAATTACCCAGGAAAGAAGAAAGTGAATGCTGAAAACTACTCATAAACATTGTAATAAAATATTACTTAAGGCAGTATAAGGAATAATTTTTAGCGCCGAGGAAAGTGAATTTAACGCGCACGTTAGCTCAGCGACTGACGAAGAGTAAGTTAGTACAATCTTATTTCCGGGGGGACAGGGCATTGTGACCAGATACCCTCTCAATTCTCAAACTGCATTCTAGTTTCTGTGCAAAGTGCGACGGACAGAACCGACAGTGGAATGATGCGTGTGTGTTCATGTTCAGAATTATTGCTGTGAATGTGAAGAATGATTACAGTAGATAGTTTAATAACTTATCCATTTTCTAGGAGTAAGGAAGAAAAAATCGAGATAAAACAATTAGGGAGATCAACACCCGAGTTGATTATGAATCAAAGAGCGAAAAGCGGAAAAAACTGCATTTACAACAGAAACTTTCATAGGGCGGTGTACGAAAACAGTTGGATATGAGGTTGTAAAATTAGGAATGCTCTCTTCTGTTTTCCTTGCCTTCTATTTGGTGATGCCGATTCCTGGAGTAGAACGGGATTAACGGATTTAGGACACCTTAGTAAGTTGACAAAACAGCATAAAGATAACATTTAGCACATGCATAATGTATTAAATGTATTAGTTCTCTAGACAGTGTGAATATTGGAGCACAGTTAAGCCAGGCATATCACGACGAAAAATTGAAACACAACCAACAAGTGGAAAAAGAAGGTATGTACTTAAAACAATTATTGATTGCATTAAGTTCTGTGTGACTTTTGAACTTGCTTTGAGAGGTCACGACGAAACCGAACAATCTGAAAATCCTTGCATCTTCTTAGGGCTGATAGATTTCGTTTCGAATTTAGACACTGCTGTGCGGGAACACATGGAATTGCATGGACATCATTTTTCGAAATAGGTGAATGGCATGTGACGTTTTATTTTTTGCATGTTCATACTGTAGCACACAGAATGTTTTTGTCACCGGCCGCCACTGGTAGTGAATAATATTGATAAATTTCAAACTAATTTTAGTGTACACGGACGTACTTCCAGAAACATGAATGATCTACACAGACCAAATAACTCGTTAAAACTCTTTCAGAAGGGTGCTTATTATTCTGCAGTACAGATATATAACAAGCTTCCAAACAACATTAAATTATTATGTAGCCTATTCAAAGAAAGAGCAAACCTTCCAAAACAGCTGTCAAGGAATTTTTAATAACTCACACCTTCTACAATTTGGAGGAATATTTCCAGCTTGGATAAATTTGGCAGCTTATAGTTTCTGTAGGCCTATATTATTGTTATAACATGCATGTATTTTTTGATCTGACGTGTTCTATATCCTTGAGCCCCGCTCAACACAGGATCTACAGGACGAGATATCTACATCTACATCTACATCTACAGTGTTAGGTAACGATTTCTTGTTTAAGTTGGCATGTCTTAGAGTAACTTATGATAAACAAACATCTACTAATAATAGTCGAAATTCAGGGTATAAGGTGGTACTAATAAAACTAAATATCTATAAACCATTAATGTTTACCCACTTCCAGATGGGCTAGAAACCTGAGGTTTGGCAGTATTATAACTTTTAGCTTCTACGACGTCAAAATTTAAAGAAGTTCAATTTTTATTTTTATTTATTTTTTACCCCGAAAAGCTCCTTAAGTCTGACTGCAGTTTTTAGGTTCTTCATGGCTAAAACGTAATAGGCTATCAAACAGTCAAAATATACGGATTTATCTCCCGAGAACCTCATCGGGGTTTGGGGGCAGAGCCAAGCGACTTTTCATGTTTATTCACTTAACGTGAGCGGATGGCAGAAGTTTTTTTTTTTTTTTTTTATCTGTATTCAGGAATTTCTTGTGATAACTGCCAGGAGTAGTTAAAAATAGTTGATTGCACAATCACGCTATGATCAGTCAAATGTGCATCTATTTATTAACGTTCTTGAAGACTTGAAAGCAGTTTTCGAATTCAGTTATTTATGAACAACAGATGCCTTAAAATTAAGTGACTGCAAATGCTATTGTCCATTTATTTATGTTCTATATAAAAAGTTTGTTTGCGTAACTATAATGTTAGTTATGTGCTTGCTTTGACTTCAGTGGTAGGAGCCGTAGTTCAACTTCCTCCTGCTGTGGCCGTTGCGAGTTGGACTTGAACATGAACGGAGGTCTGAGAGATGCGGCTGCAAGTTTCGACAAACTTCACCAGAAGTTTCTGTCAGATATGAATAAAATTCTGGGGCTAAAAGTATCTTGACCTGTCTCTATTGATAAACAACAGAAATAGGTGAGTGGTCATCACATGTTCTGTTAGCCATGTAGGTGGTAGGATTTTCGTATTGCACTTTGACTGAATTATCTATTAATGGAGGTTAAAAATAAGGGGGATTGCTCCCATTGGTTTCGGGAATGGGAAGATCCAGAGGGTCCGGACCAAATCAAAACCTAAAATTATATTTTTGTATTACATTAGTGCTGTAGTTATTCAAGCTCAATTTTATCAAATATTTAGTAATTTTATTTAATAAAATACTGAATCGGTAAATGTAGTCATATTATTTCCACTGTTCCATGTGTTATTTAACTTTTTTATATAAATAGTAATAAGTATTAGGTAACGATTTCTTGTTGAAGTTGGCATGTCTTAGAGTAACTTGTGGTAAACAAATTTGCTAACTAGTTTTTCGGTGTTAAAATAGCATAAAATATGATTTTCGTTGGTTCAATATTTAAAATTTTTCTTTTCCTTAGGGGGGGGGGGATTCTATACCCCCAAACCCCCCGGCAATTTCAACCCACCCAGAGATCATTTATCTTCTGCCTTCGCTACTGGTTGCTTCCCTCAAGAACACAATAACTTAGTTGTAAACTTATGGTCATACTTTTGTGCTAATCTAACTTAACCATCGAACAATGCAATGGTACAGAATGCAGTGTAAGTAAGGTTAATAACTAGGGTTCGGATGTTTATGACCCTGGAAAATATGACTGCAAATATGACCCAAAAACCCAAAAAATAACCTCATAAAAAACGTATTTTCTAAAAATGAATATTCCAATTTAAAACGTTAAATGACAATACATTTATTATATCGTAATAATTCAATCAGATAATAACTTCTTAACAATTTTACAGGTGATTTACAGTTTTACTTGTAAAGAACTTCTAATCTGTTAATGTTTCCGGATATCACTGCAAATGTGAACGGAAAATCTTTTGAAAACATGTATATTGGAAGTTGTTAACAACAAGGAGGAAGAGGGAATTGTGCTATTACTTATTGTCCCTTCACATTTCAGTTACAGTAAAACCAAAATATTCGTGATTCTTATTTTGAAAAAAAAAAATAGTCTACAATTTAGTGCTCATGTGCATAATTGTGCTCTTTTACCGAATTTATAACTGAAATATGACATCAGATTACAAATATGACGGAAGTATGACCAAGATTAAGAAAAATTACCAAAATATGACGTTATAGGCCTATACAAAATAAAAATGATCTGATTAGAATAACAAATGTGCAACTAATGTTTAATTTGTGTTTGCGGCGAGAACGGAGGTCAGGATAAAAATATGACATAAACATCCGAACCCTAATTATAATTTATGTTTGTTTTGATTACCGTTGCGTCACATGAATGCTCGACTAGGAACGAATGTGTCTGCACTTCAAGAAACATTCTGGCTATTACGCAATCGGTGAGTTATTTCTCAATTCAAGCAATTTATTGACACTAGGAACAAATTTCAATACATTCCCTGTTATCCTTTGAATGCCGCTTGGCATGCGTAGTGGCTCATATCGGCAACTTAGATATTTTAGTTGGTCTTCTTTTTTTCCTCCCCTACCTGTACATATACACAAATTGTCCTGCAAGATACAAAACAAAAGAACCTCGTGTTTAGGAGCTAGGAATGAATTCTATTTTAGAGAAACAGATATTTACAATAGGACAGCATAAAAATTAAATTTATAAAAGTTAACCCTGTGTTGACAATACCCAAAATTAGAAATACAAATTTACAATGTTGCCAGATAATTAACTTAATTTTACAAATCCATGTTAAATATGTAAATCAAGGTGCTCAGCAATAAACGTATTACACAATTTCAAACCAAAATTTAGACCATGTAATTGACCAGTAGTCCTGCATTTTGTTTCCGTGAAATGAAACCTGGGTATTTCTCCTTATATTTTGATGTTGAAGAAAATGAATTTTGATCATTTAAAAAAATTTATTCATATTAACGTCGCTTTAACTAAAAAGTCATATTATAACTATAACACTAAAAACAATGGATTTACAAAGTCAATTAGTTATCATTATAAAGTTTAGTGTATTTTATGAACTTAAAGACTTGGATGTGATAACTTTTTATGGTAATAAGATAATAATGTACACTTATAAAACTGTTCAATTTTCATTACTTCTTTGCGACAATAGTTCTAAATTTAGCCAGTTTATTGATGTTCACATTTAAGCATTACATTCTCTCTTGAATCTTGGTATCAGCGCTATGTATTATTCTCTTCAGTGGCTGGTTCTACTGGTTACATATTAGTATGGGTGGCATTTTGTATCTCTACATAGATTTAAAAGAGTTTCATCCAACTGCCTCTCCAAACATCCTTTATATAATGTTAGTGACTTCATTGAACGACTTGTAATAGATATAATTATATTATGTATTGTATATATTGTTTATTTATTTCCTAAATAAAATACCTTAACATTTAGCAGTACATTTCTACTCAAGACACATCTTCAGTGATTGGATCTCCTTTCATCGTTTACCAACTATTCCAATTTAAATTAATCACGTAAATTACTTCCCTTTCTTAATAGAACTTTCTGTTGATTAATTTAACCAATATTGATTCATTACAGTATGTATGTATTACAGCTGTTGTGATTCATTAAATTTTTTTTATGTTAATTATTCATAGCATGCTCAGAAGGTACGCCCTATGATGTTTCTCTACGTAAATTGTCTTTTTTTCTGTCCATTTTATTTTATTATTTTTTCTCTTTATTTTATGTCTACACATACCTCCAATCAAAAAGTGTTACTGTTTTTTAAGATGTCTACTGCAAAAATGACAAGCGTCGAATCGAGTAGACTCTTTCATAACTTTTCTTAGTACAATAAATATCAGATATCAAAAATATAATTCTCAATACGTATTATCTAAATAATCACAATTACTATATATTGAGGTCCAAATTCTCCCAAAATAAGTTTCGGATCTCTTGTTATATTACTTATGACAGATTTAACATATTTGTAGGCTACTTCTAATGGATAGTTTTTTAACAATTTTTTTAAACAATTTGCCATAAGTTTTTAACAAGGCAAGGGAAGCTTTACTTCATTAAAACTTTTTGAAGTCACCAAATTCGTTTACAGTTTTCATCAAATTCCTTTCACTTTAATGTAATCAAAATGTTACTTGTCTTTGTAGAAGAGAACCGTGGGAACAAAAATAGGTTCTTCGTCCACCTCGATTGGAAACAGTCATATGTCTAGAATTTTACTTACTGTTGGAGTTAATAATCTTTTCGTTTTCCAGGTTTAATGACAATCACATCGATTCTTGGAGAACTACCATGAGTTGCCAAACCAGGAACTTCAAGACTTAAGCTTTGTTAAGCAATGTAACGATCCTATGGTGTAGTGCCTGATATTACGAAGACAAGAACCTAGAACATGAGGTAAGGTTTCAATCTCACTACATTTTTTGCACTGTTTCTTTTTGCTGGTACTGTGCCCTGTTTCATAGAACTTTTATTAGCAAATATATAATAATATTAGTTATTATTATTAGTCTTCTGTTTCATAAGAGTATTTTCTAATAATATTAGTTATGATTTCATGGCACTAAATTATTAGTAAATATCACTAATATTATTACTAAAGTGTTTCATAGACTGCAAAGGTAATAAAATTTGCTCATATTGGGTGTTTTTCTATAAGTGTATTTGGACTATTAACTTATTTTCAAATCCCTTCTGCACCCTTGGCGAGTTTGACAAATCTGCACCCTCCAATAATGGGGGGTCTGAACAATTTTTTTAAATTTCTGTAAAGTTGTTTATTATTTTAATATAAAAACACAGTTATTATGAAAGAAAAGCTAAACCTCAATTTGAAAATGAACTAAGTGTTGTACTAAAACCTTATTTTCAGACGATTGAACTACTTAAAAGAGAATTATTTAATAAAATCTAGTATCAAAAGTAAATTACATATTAGGCTTGAGGCCTACTAAAATGTTTAACACATTAATATAGGTAAAAGTATTTTTTTTGAATAGTTGAACCACTTTCATCTCAATAATAACGTACATTTTAATTTGTATTGTTATATCTTTCCAAACTGTTCATGATTTATGTTATCATACCCTGTCAATAAAAAACGTGTTAATTAAAGAATGTTGCATGACTGCTTTTTGTTTATAGACAATCGGCATAATACTACAGATAGTTCACGTGCAGTAATTTTTAATAACCTGAAAGATTCCTTCCATTAACGTGGAATTTTTATTGCTTGATAAATTGCACCAGTCTAAAAAAGGCGGGATTTTTCATGGTTAATTTTGCGCCCTCTCTCTACCTGCGCAAGGGCGCAGGCCCACCTTGCCACCGCCTAGCTACGGCCCTGTTTGCAATGTAAATTAATTCCCTTTCTTAATAAAACTTTCTGTTACTGATTTGTTGCAGATGAAAAAAACAGTGATGACGAAAGCTGATGTGATATTAATTAATCATAGCATGCTCAGATCAGGACGTCTTAGCTATAACTATATATTGGGGTTCGAATTCTCCCAAATTAACTTTTGGATCTCTCGTTATATTACATATGATACTTCTAATGGAGTGCTATCTTGCCATAACCTCATTATAAAACTATATTCCAGGCTTCAAAAATATCCTTTTTATAATGTTCAAGAATACTTGGAATCAGACATACAAATAGAATAGAGTAACTTAGTGCATATATTTACATGATGTAAAAATGTAGGGTAATTAGTGTAATCTGTAAGTATATTTTGTTCATTTAGTGTCACTTAGGTTATTGCATTAGTATAACAATTGACTCATGTAATTATGTTTGTAAGATTGTAAATAATCATATATTGAATTAGCATAGCTTAGGTTGTTGTTGATAGGGATTAATGTAAATAGCTTATGTGACCGATTGCAGTTTGTATTCCCTAAAGGTCTTATAAATAAATATGAAATATGAATATAATGAGTGAAGTGCTAGTTCTTTAAAACATTTTGAAGTGTCACTAAATTCTTCTACAGTTTTCATTGGTGCCTCTGCCTCCTATCAAAATACCTGTCACTTCGATATCATCAAAATTTTACTTGTCTTTGTAAAAGAGAACAAAATAGGCCTACAATCATTTTCTTCGTCCACCTCGATTGCAGATTGTCATATGTCTCGAATCTTAAATACTGTTGGATTTAATAATCTTTTCATTTTGCAGGTTTAATGACAATTGTATCGATCCTTGGAGAACAACCAGTAGTTGCCAAACCAGGAACTTCAAGATTTAACCCTTTGCTAAGCAAAGTGACGATCTTAAGGTGTAGTGCCTGATATTACGAAGTCAAGAACCTAGAACATGAGGTAAGGTTTCAGTCTCTCTACATTTTCTTCAGCGTTAGTTTGGCTCATACTAGGGCCACATTCAAATCATGCAATGTCTTCTCAATATTATTGTCTGTAGGGTCCTTTTCTGGAATTTCCAGCCGAGAGTCGCCTGTTCTTTCTTTTGCTTGAACAAACTCTGGTTATTTTTCAGGTTCACTTACCATAATGTTAATTTAATAAATCTGCACTGTGTTTATGCGAGGGCAATGCTTCTCTTATTTTATATTATTCCATGCTTAATGGTTCAAACAAATGAAAATGCTTCACATTACAAAATTAACAAGTCTGAATCAGGCTATAGTTTTAAAAGTACAGTCTTATTGTAGGCACAGTTGTGCTTTATTTCTCAATTATTTCTGAAGTGTTAAAAAATTCTTGTTATGGCACCGTTTAGCTCGACTAATACAACAAAATAAAATTTATGCTATTTATTTCCTAACTTTCGATACTTTGGACCATCTTCACAGTATCTTGCTGTGCAGTTGTATTTACTTACTCAATGACAATAGTCAATTCCTAAGCTAAAGGAGTATTATCTATTTTGTGGAACCCAAAGGTTCATTGCCGTGCTTACCTGAGCCCTCCATTCAACCCTATTCTGTGCTAACTCCATCCAACAATCCCTAGCAAATTCTACTTTCCTTAAATCTATCCTAATATTGTTCTCCCATCTATGTCTAGGTCTTCCAAGTGGTCTTTTCTCTTTGGGTCTCCATGTCAATATTTTTTAGGCATAATATGTCTTTCCTCCCTATGTCCAACCCATTTCATCCTCCGTGATTTAATTACCCTTACTGTATCTGGTGATGAGTACAGGTTATGAAGCTTGTCGTTATGTATTTTGCTCCGATCCCCATTTTCATTTCCCTTAGGCCCGAATATTTTCCTAAGTACCCTGTTCTCGAACACACTCAGATTATATTTCTAAAGAGTAAGGGACCAGATATAGATGTAGATAACTGCCAGTGTGATAAAACGATTTTAACCTTTAAAAACATTCACTAAACACTAACACGTCTCCCAGCTTGTGGTATGGATTGTTATCGAACAGGGAACGATCTTGATGCTTCGAGGGTAGCAAATGATACTGTATTTAAAATAAAAACAATGCCATTTTAGGCTCCTTGCATAATGTGCTACTAATTATCAATACATATAGAGTTTTAAAATCGGAAGTCTTTCATAAGCTAATTTCAAATTACAAATAAAAACCCGGGCGATGCCGGGCCTTATAAGCTAGTTTAAAATAAAAACAATGCCATTTTAGGCTCCTTGCATAATGTGCTATTAATTATCAATACATCTACATCTGCATAACAAGATGCTCTGAAGACTGTAGAAAAGTATCGAAAGGCCAAGGCAAAAAATAAATATTGTTGAGCTGAAGTTATCAATTTTCCATTTTATTTTAGTTCCTATTTCTTTTTGTTTCTATTTACTATCTAATACCACTCGCCAGTATTTTCATTCTATGAATTTTTTCTTTTAGGCAAGGACTCGAACAACACAGTCTTACACAAGGAGGAGCAATTAATGCATGGAGAAAGCCTGCGTGGAGCAACTTCTGTACAGAGCAACATAATCATGGAGCAAGACAGCGAGGTAGGTTGCATATTGTAACATGTCTCCACATCAGCAGAAGAAGATGTCTCTAGTAGATATAGTTGCCATAACAGAGATGATAATAACTAATAAGTGTGTAACACATTAGATGAGGAGAGAATTCTATCTACCAACCCCATATTTCTTTCTTTAGTTCCCCCTGCCGATTGTACTTCATTAAAAATATTGTTTAGAATGAGACATTTCATTAGTAGAGATAATTAGTGACGTATTCACGAAATACCGTTAATAAAGTGAAATTATTTTTTCAAACAGTTCCATGCCGAAATACTGTCTTATAAATTCATGAAAAGAAAGTTTTAATATGCAGAAAATAAGTTATTTTTATCATCAATTTCAGAGTTAAGCTCCAGATATATTCATTAAGCAGGGCTTATAGAAGAACAAGGTCTAGTTTGATAAGCATATGTGAATATGTGGGTAGTGTTATTTGTCAAAGCAAACGGTATTGAAACTTCCAAAGCCGTATATGAACACTGTAGAATAATAAGTTGTCGTGATAACTGATTTGCATTTGATCAATTCTTTTTAATACATTATCATTAAAACAGGCACTAAATTGGGCATTACTCCAGTACCGGTAAGCTGATTTGGTTCAATATCAATAGGCTTCTTCCCGTGGACGTAGTAGTTATGAAAATCCGATAAAGCGTGTTTGAGTTATCGCACGGACAGACACACATATGTCCCCCAAACAATCTCATAAAGTACCATTCTGGCACTTAATAAACAACTTAAATGTTGACTTGCGTTAGCTGGGACTTCAGAATTATAATAATCTCATGTGTAGAGATGTCAGTGGATATTGATTTTTGCAAAAAAACATGAAAATTTAGTTCAGTGTTTCCTAAATTTATTTCCGGCATTCACACGATGGTGTAGTTTTACTTGAAACTACGTACCGGTTATAAAAGTGGATCTCTTGATACAAGCAAGCGAGATAAGTTTGGAGACCATTTCCACAGTAAAGGAGACAGTCTGTTCTGCATTTTACTGCTGTAGAGAGACGGCCAGATGTTCCCTTACAAACAAAGATGATAATAAATAAATAATAACCTGACTGCAAAGTATAAATATCTAGAACCCCAAGAAAATAGAAGTCCAAAAATATTGAACTAAGAAGGGCCGAAAGAAATACCCTAGGCCTAGATAAGTTAACCATAAACTTCACCTTTACAGAGAAAATTCAAGTAATTACACCGCCTAAGTGAAATTCCAGAAAGATCAACAATAGGGAAGAAATCACTCAAAAATGATGAGCTGAAATTTTACCAAACAGCTGTTATACATATATATATATATATATATATATACATACATACATATATATATATATATATATATATATATACACACACACACAGTGAATCCCAAATGAGTTATGATACTGTGAGAGACCTGCTTTAATGAGTGGGATCTATTGCCAACCTAACTGTGGTGTTAGTGCATTCACCTCACTGCGGAGACACTTTTGAGACACCCCGTATATATATATATGTGGCAGAATAATTCATAATATATTTCGAACAGGAAAAAGGTCAGCTTATGCAAAGAACTAAACCCAATAGAAAAAGCAGCTCAACTCATATTGGCTAATGCTCGATCATATAAAATACCCAAAGAAGTTAATATGCACAAATATTTAATGAGAAATGTCCAAATTAAATTCAGGTTCAAGGCCTAATTTAATTAGACTAATGATAAGGCAGAGGATGAATATACACTATGTAGCTAATTATATCCAATATAACCAAATAGTTTACAAGTAGGCCTACTTATTCAAATAAATTGAAATACTGATGTTTCGATATATGACTGAGGAAATCTAAAACTTAATAAAGAGCCATTATATAAATTATTAATGAAAATATCACGGATCAAGCGTTAGCCAACGTTACTTAAATCCTTTTCACACGAAAAGACACAGAGCAGCTGCAGCGATACATACCGTACAAAAAAATAGTGTAAATGGTTAAGTTTACCATATAGTTTCTGGGTATTAAAAATCAAAGGATTTCCATGAGAGTATCGTACGGGATTACGACATTAATTAATAGAAGAATGACAATGCAATACTGTGAGCTTAGTAAATTTGAAAGTTAACTTTATTTAAATGCGCATTATACAAATTTCTGTTGCTCACAAACCAGCTGAGGCCAGTTGATAGAGCATGAGGATGAAATTTTTATGACATGTTGTACTTACAAGAATCAAGGTTCGCAGAGCAGGTCCCAAACAATGCACTCACTAAGACAGTGCCAGTCAGACTCCCAGCGCGAAACAGAAACCACTAGTTTGAAGCTACAAACAGCGGAAACACACTCTATGGAGTGCGCGAGGTAACTCCAATAGAAAGTATGCAAAACTTCTAAATTTAAACTAAAAACTTATCAGCAAAAGGGGCTGATACAACTACAGTTCCTCATAAGATTGTTAAAATGAAGAGAGTTGTTACACTTCAAGAGAAACTAGAAGTTTATGAATGCAGTGAAATATTTCCAAAGTTTAGCCAGCAAACTATTCAATCACATTTTTCATTATTGTGGGGGGAAACTGTTAGTCCGAGATTCATGGGAAATATTGTACTATAGGCCTACCATTTTTATTTCAAAAATTAAATTTCGTTTGTCACCCTCGCTTTGTGCCACTAAATGTTCGAGAATGGATGGTGGCATTATATTGAGGGTTGACTGTGTATATATATATATATATATATATATATATATATATATATATATATATATATATATATATATACGCAGACGCAGGACTCTCTTATGGACATGATAACTGCCTTAATTCTCCACAAATTAATTACAGACTGATACATAATATAATAGAGATGGATCATTTTGTAGAGCTCGTTATTGGGCAGGATAGGCCCAAGGGTGTAGAAATTGGGAAGGTTTCTTTAAAAACTGAAAATTCACTGTAACTTTTGTATTATAAAAAATATACTTCATGCGTTTAATGTTAAAGTACCAGCATTAGCTGAAGGTGTGGGAAACGAAGGGCTCAAGTACATAAAAATCGTAACTACCTTAGTAGGCAAAGTTCTTTTACACCTAATAAATATCATTTAAATCTTTACTCTCAAAATATTTTTTATACAAGCAACCCTCACTGCAAGGGATGACCAAAAAGAGGTCAAAGAACAAACTCATTCTCAAGCACGTTCATATCTGTTGTAAATCAAAATCTCACACAAATAATAACTTTAAAATCTCCCTATGCCTTTGGGCCAACCCAAAATTAATTTTATCGTGTAAAATTGAGAAATCTTATGGTAGAATTGTTCACTAGATCATCTTAAAGATTCCATGCAAATGTAATGAAATTTATATTCAGTAGTGTCTGAGATATTTCATCTTGAAGACTGAAAAGGTTTAAATTTTTCTTTACTAGAAATGGAATAAGAAATTCAATCTTGACTTAATTTTCCACTGCCTGCCAATCAGCTCTTCGCGTCATATAACCACATTATTTAAGGGGACATCCTACTAATTTGTGGGAATATTTTCTTATGGGGTTAATCTTTTTTTTCTAATTATAAAGTAGACAAAAGACACAACATACAAGCTTTCAACTAATTAATTAGCTGCAATAGTCTTAAAAATAAATTGTTTTATTAATTGTTAATTAAAATAATACCTTTAATAGTTAAATTTAATTTTATCAACCTGTGTATTTGGCCATTCATTCACTTTGATGAAGGGGGTTAGTACCAAGGCTTGTAAACTACAGAGGTAGCGTATTCCGGCGAGTTTATAGGACAGGGGGTTGCGGCGAGCAGGCGAGTGTGTGACGTCACAAGATTCCAGATCTCGCAATTTTCAGTTTTTACTCAGTCTAGAAAATCTTACACCGCGTGATTAAACTCGTAACCTTTAATTAACCCGTGGTCGGATTCCTGTGAAATTTATACAGAAATAATCTACACACATCAGCCCTACTGATGGTTAAAACAGAGCCTTAAAAAAGCGGACACAAATGTTTTTATTTCATTTTATAAACATCACCCGTTACACAAAATTCATGGAGGGAGAAGCAAATTTCACTATGCGACAATTTTTTGTATTTTTGTGTCCCGAAAAAACTTCAAGCGAGAAAGTTTTAGTGAAATAATTGAATTTTAATACAAATGAAGTTCCAGCCCCATATCTCGAATGGTTTACGAGTAATTGAGTGGTAATTATTCCGAGCGCTTCAAGGTGTCAGAATGATTTGGCGCTTCAAGCACGACAGGAGAGAGCAAGGTGCCGCTGACAAAGCTTCTACCTACTGATCTCGGCCGCTTAGGATAGATATTACCAGTACATACTGTTTTTAATAATACAAATGGAAGGTGCTTTAGAAAGTGCAATTAACTGAACCATTATGCCGGGCCAGATATGTGCTGTGGCAGTGTGTAACAGTAATTTTGTAGATTGTAGAAAACAGCTAAGATGTGAACTGTTCTGTTATTCAAGTTACTTAAAATGTTCTTCTGATTCTACAGCATTTGTCTTTAAAATCTTGTAAAAATCTCCCAAAGGATCTAGATTTGAATAGAAATTATAGAATACAGGTAGGCCTATATAACAGCTAAATGGTGATTTGTTCTAATATTTTGTTGCCTAGAAAATATTCCTCATTCTAGAGGTTATGTTAGTATAATTTGATGAAAATTTGTTAAAGAATGTATCCTATATTTGTATAGAAATTGTACCTTATAATAAGGGTAGAAAACAACTACGGGAATTTTTATGTATCAATATTAACATGTACAGTACTAATGTTATTATTACATTGCGTAGACTATTGTAGAGTATTAATTTGTGTTAATATTGTAATCAAAGCAATACATTTATATTAATAATAATTTTCTCCGGGTTATATGGGGTAAGTTATGTAGGTAATGATTGGTGAAACACGGCCAAAAGTGTACATCTGTATACAAATTATGTGACGACAGAGATAATATAGACCTAATAAACTAAGGGATGGTTTGTGAATTGCAGGGCAGGGAAACTTTCATGAGCAGCACAACGAAAAGAGGCGCAGGATCTTTAAAATCGACGTCTCAACATAACAAAAAGGACACAAATTGCTTCGCAATGCATTCTACATAAATCACACAATATTTCAAAGGATTTTTCCATGAATTTTTCATTAAAAAGTATCATCGTCTTGCCCTAACTATAACCCGATAGCATGCTCATAAAGCCTCGGCAATTCAATTTTAACTGTAATACGTTTTCATGTTGATAAATTATATTAAAATATGAAAAGGGCGTAACAAGATATTAAACTAATAAGGCATTTGATAAGGTAATTAGAAATAAAAGTTACTAGTACAAAGGATCGAAAAATAAAATAAATAATTCAACAAATATCTAAATAACAGTAGTGCAGATTTACAAGATTAGGAAAAAGTTTAATTCATTCTTTTTCCCCAGCGGGTCAATCTTTCAGTATGGGTACAAGTAGCCAGTTAATATCCTTTATTATTGAGTCCACGATTAAAATATTTAAGGATTTTTACGTAATTGCTAGTAGGCCTATTTTATAGAATAAAAAAGACCTCTGTACCGTTCCGATAGCTTCATCGCCTTGAGTAATTACCACTCTATTACTCGTAAACCATTCAAAATATAAACGTGGTACTTGATGTATAATAAAATTCAAATATTTCCCTAAAGCTCACATGCTTGAATCAAATTCTGGTCACAGAAATAAAAAAATTGTCGCATAGTCAAATATGCTTTTTCCTGAACATTTCACGGTCGTCACAAATCACTCCGACACTGAAGCGCATGGAATAATTACCACTTAATTACTCGTAAACCATTCGAGATATGGGGCTGGAACTTCATTTGTATTAAAATTCAATTATTTCACTAAAACTTTCTCGCTTGAAGTTTTTTCGGGACACAAAAATACAAAAAATTGTCGCATAGTGAAATTTGCTTCTCCCTCCATGAATTTTGTGTAACGGGTGATGTTTATAAAATGAAATAAAAACATTTGTATCCGCTTTTTAAAGGCTCTGTTTTAACCATCAGTAGGGCTGATGTGTGTAGATTATTTCTGTATAAATTTCATAGGAATCCGACCACGGGTTAATTAAAGGTTACGAGTTTAATCACGCGGTGTAAGATTTTCTAGACTGAGTAAAATCTGAAAATTGCGAGATCTGGAATCTTGTGACGTCACACACTCAAGTGCTGCGATTGGTCTATCCCGGAATACGCAACCTGTATAGTTTACTGATCTTGGGTTAGTACTGCTTACTGCATTCTGAAACATAGTCTTAAAAAATTAAAATTATATTATAAAAGTATATTTTGGTGGAAAAATTAATTTAAATTTGTGCGTATCAATATGAATGCAAGATGCTACTTGCTTAATAATGTTGTGAGTGTTTGTATTACCTCGTTGCAGCGTTTTTAATTTCATAGGTAGCCAACTTCAGCAACTGACTCCCATGAGGTCAGGCAAATGTTTTGTAGTATAGTGCATGTGATTTGAACTGTAGTTGTTTGTGTTGTGTTGTGTGTTTGCATATTTGTTATTGGTTGTGCCAACATGGGAGTCAATTGCTGTAGTTGAAACGTTCCACCAAGGGAATTAGCATTGCTTCATCCTAGTATGTGTGTCAATTAATGAAGTTGAATTGTTAAACTAAGATATAATAATATACTAATGCCACGCCATTTCTCAGCTGTTCTAGCCATGTAGGCTGATTCAACTTCTTAACAACTTGCTATTGCATTATATGGATACCACTCTGCAACATGAAACATGTTTTAAGAATTATAATTTGCAAGGAATAAAAACATAAAAAAAAAAAAAAAAAAAATAATAATAATAATAATAATAATAATAATAATAATAAAGATATATATGTATATAATAATTTTTATTTTTTTAACGTTTTCTTTAGTAGTGTGTCGCCTAATTTGTTGCTATAATGAACGAAAAATTAAATTAAATTTAAGGGGGTAATCGGTGATATGTTAACCCTTTCCGGTTAAACTTGGCATTATTTGTTTTTGTGTTAAAATATACTTCGTTCCTTATTTTATATGTTGGCTAAGTTCCAGGTCCTCACACACTATAATTCACTGTTTTCGAACACACTCAGATTATGATCTTCCTGGTATTACCCCCTACCTCCTTAAGGGACTCATACGCTATGAAATATTAGCAAAAAACAATATTTTTATCATATCAAGTGATAGAGTATGCCTCTGTACACAATTCTAAATTTTCAGACAAAATTCCATTTAATAATGGTATTCAGTGGCGACTCCTGGTTTTTTAATTGTGTAGGATGGTGTGGAGAGAGCGAATTAACCCATTCACTGCTATTGACGTACATATGCGTCGCCGTAAAAAAATGCATAAAGGCTGAGATGTAAATTTAATACAATAATGCTTTGTCGTAAAATATGAAAATATTTAACCACGTATGAAAACTGTCGTTTACGGAAATCAGCTATTCCGCTATAATTTTCATAGTTGATATCAAACTTGATATTACTCCAGGAATGCTTATATTGAAATATAAACAGCACTGTAAAGTTTAATAATAGCTAGGCCTATAATATATACCAAGAAATGAAATAAATAAATATTAATAAAAATATGATCACTCCCCTCTTAGAAAACAAGCTATCGAACGTGAGGAAGGACTGTACTGTAAGACGTCCTCAACTTCTTCCATATGAAACTGGCTTCTCACAACATTTCCCTTCGTTTCCCCGCCTCCCCTTTCACATGCCATAGAGCTTTAACAACGGCATGGATCCACTGAGGACATCCTCGCTAATACCAACCTGCTCAAAACAGAACCGCTAACTTTCTTCCCGAATGCTCTACAAAAACGCTGTTTTGTCATTTTATTGTTTTAATTTTGACAATGAATGCTAGTAAACATTTATGTAGATGAATTATGAAGTGTAGGATGATCCTCACATCCTATATGGAATAATCGCCACTGACGGTATTATCAAATCTTTGGAGGATTAAGTAAAAGTGGATATCATAACTTGAGACTCGT
This sequence comes from Ectobius pallidus, assembly GCA_964059195.1. NCBI lineage: Eukaryota > Metazoa > Arthropoda > Insecta > Blattodea > Ectobiidae > Ectobius > Ectobius pallidus. The sequence goes on from CAXKWD010000002.1 coordinate 92,750,167, forward strand.
TTATCCGAAGTTTCAGTTCTAATTTTAAAAAAGGTTATATCTAAATCTAAGGGAATCACGTGACTTCCTCTACTTTTAATATAATCTGGTTCCATTGCGGTAGTGTGCATTCAGTTCTCTCAGCCTTGTTCAAAGTCCTATTATTCACCAAGAACGACTTGAAACCTAAGTTTGAGTATGAAATAAGAGGATTAATTGAGAAATGTGATTGATATAAAAGTTTTAGCTATTAGTAAAAATTATTTAGCGAAAAATTAAATCATCCTGATGTAAAGAGTTGGACAATACACCCTGATATTAAAATAAGAGGCCACATTGCAAGGAGTGTGTATTCAATTGCCTCAGCCTCTCCCTGTATTATTCGGCACGCAAGTCTTGTCCAGAGTTTTTATGACCGATGTCTGGCTTATAACTACCCTTCAGGGACTTTTTAAGAACAATTTTTTTAAATAAAGCTAGCCCTCAGTATCTTCATCTTCAGAACACAATTTAAACAAAATCGTTACGACAGTTTTAGAGAAAATCGCGAGAAATGAAATTTCCTTCATACTAGAGTGGTAGGTAGTAAATGTCGTTAATCTTTGTGTCGCATTCCCAAAACTCACATAAAGAAACTTAATTTTTTTATTAGAACGAGCTATGGTATTCACACACACAGGTTTCTGAAATAGCATTTTTATATTCAGGGAACCTCAAAACATATTTTTGTAGAAAACTCGACATGGCATTTCATGATTGAACTTTACCCTACTTATGGTATAAGTACATGGCACAGTTCCTTGATTCAATTTTTGCTCTTATCGACACCAGTGTCCCATTTCTATGAGCCTGTTCTCGTGAGAGTGGTGGCTAGCCGAGAGAAGCTCCCATTATTGTGGATTGATGATTGCTGAAGGTTTTTCTTTGGTAACTGGGAACTGTAGCTTTATGTGGAATCCGAACCAAGGCGATGTTTCACTTGACAGGAAATGTCAGAGGTAAGGCAGAGTTCTGTTCCGAGAAAGCAACAGTTGGCCTTACACCTCGGAAAGTCAGAAATGTTATTGCATAAATTAATTCATTCTGCCTTCATATGAACAAATTTCCGGAAATTAAGCGGGTAAAATTAAACACTTGAAAAAAGTAGATTAATTGTTGGGAAGAAGTTCTAAACCACAAGAAAAACTACAGATTTTTTTAATGTGTGTAAATTGAAGGCTATTTATACTTCTACTTAGGAATTTGCATGACTCATTTCCTACTCTGAATTTTCATGGAAAACTTTCGCGCTTTCTCCCATTTTGACAAATGCCAGAGAAACTGAAATTTAGCTAAGTAATTAGGTTCACCATTATATAGTGGTTTATAATCAGAAACCAAATGCCGATTTCACAGAATGCACTGGCAATTAATGATGTTCACTGAACATGTAGGTTGTACCATAGCTTTAGCGAGGCTGTACAGGTTATAACAATACAGCACAGCGAAACCACCTTCAATCTATAAACAATCTGACAGCAAATACCTTAATGCCACCACATAAATAAGTAAGGAGTGTTTAAAATGAAAAATAGTCTACTCACATTAATTTAACATTAATTTTATCTTCAAAGTGAGCCATAATCGCTAGCATTTATCTTTTGTTTCATTATTATGAACTGCTCATTGAATAAATCGCCTATAGGGCTTTGGATTGAGATATCGATTAGAAATTTATATTTTAATATCTTAGCTAAAGTAATTTGCTTATATCTTAAGGTAGCTTAGTTAAATCTTTCATGCGATACCTGACACTTATGTAAAGACCCAGTATTGGCTTTAATCAGTGTAATTCATTTACTGTATTGTGGCAGCTCTGTCGCTGCTTGGCTGTCTTCACTAGCCAATAAAAATGCTTGGAGGCACCGAACATCGGATAATATAAGATACGCATAGATTCTGATTGTCTCCATTAGTATTTAGCGAGATAGAGTTTGAAAATCATGTCGGACTGCCAGGAAAACATTTTGCGCAATGGTATTCAGACAATATACACAATTTTCCTCTACAGGGTGTTAATCAATAACACCAAAATATTTTGACTTTGTATGCAGGGGACAAAAACAACCAATTTTTGTTCGGAGATTTATGCTGTACAGGGCATTAAAGTCATTATAATTTGGTGCTCATAAGTCAATAATGAAGCAAAATAGGGTTAACATGTTCATTAAGTTGACTTCGTGCCTTCTTAGTGATCGATAAAAACCTGATTCTTAATCATTCATCAACAGCTATAACATAATTTAGTGTTTCCATAATCTGCAAAATCATATGACTGCCTGCCACTGCATTAGTTTTTTTTTTAATTCATAACTCCAGTGTTAACAACAAAGTTCCTTTGTTTTGCATTTTTCAAATGTTAGAAGTCAGTGGCGGCCATGTCCTGGGAGATTTTATGCTGAAACAGGAAAAATTGATTCCTCAGAGCAAAAATCTCCTAATAAAAGTTGCTTGTCTATGTCCCCTCTATACACAGGTAAAATATTTCGGTGTTATTCATTAACACTCTGTATAAGTACACATTTATGTCATGGACAGAGAAAGTAAATGTTGTCCTCCCTTTGTCTGGCGTATTGTTTCTCGAAGTTTGTCTGTGTTATTGTGAGCTGGTCAGCTCTCTATAGCTCTCACTTCCACGGTTGGCTACAAATGCAGCCAATGAGAAGCGAGACCCTGTATTGCACACTAGCTAATAGAGTAATCAAGCTATACCGAACCCCTCGCATCTTGCAGTCTATGTCTAGTGTATATTCATACACTATGGGGGGACTATGGTTTTTTCATCCTTTTCCCATTTATGCTATCATTGTGGAAACACTAATTTCCTGTATGCTATTCCGATCAGGTCTGTGATTTATGCATACATCACAATATTGTCGTGGTATTTATGTATCAGGTAATAGAATGAGCCTTGTCATTGCGTTAGTTGTTTTCTTTGCAGTCCGCCACAAATTTATAATTGGCGTGAAAAATTGAGTTTCGTGCATTTAAGAGTTAAAATAGAAAAGTTTAAAGGCAAATCCCTATTTCCTACATACATGAACAAACAAGCTATGGTTGGTTGGTAGATAGTTATCTTTTCCTTGTCTTCTTCTTTCTGTTGATTTACATCTGTCTCGAATCTAATGTTTTTTTTTTTTTAAATTTATTCACATTGTCGCTTTAAGGGGAGATGGTAGTTATCAGTGTCAAAGGCTCATGTAATAGAGCATAGTTTTGTGAACATTTTGATATATAGGTCTTATATGTTGCATTATTATTGAACCAAGCAGAGCGACCTGGAGCTTTCTAAAATGGATAAAATACCATAAGGCACGCCATTTTCTTTTCACTCTCCTGTAAAATTACATTTTTTGTATTCCAGGTACCATTTTCTGAAAAGCTATTCATGCTAAAATAATGAAACTTTCAGGAATTCATTATAGTTGGATGACAAATCTCCCTTAGCAGAATTATGGGAAAAGTCTTGACTACACAGAATTCTCAACTATTTTTATTTTTAAAAAAGTCTCTCTTTTTTTTTTTATTTATTTATTTATTTATTTATTTATTTATTTATTTTTTTTTTTTTAGTCGTGAGGTTTTCATGCAAAACATCCATATCGGTCCCAAATTTCCACTGAATCGAATCCAATAAAAAAGATGTGTTTAAAATATTACCAGTCTATCTGATTTACCACATTGTTTTGGCTTGCCTAAAACACACAAACAGGATGTGCCTTTGCGGCCTATAATCCCTATATTTAATCATCCAGCATTTGGGTTGGCAAAACTCTTGGTGAAAAGATTGAGTGATATACAAAAGAGAACAAGATGGTCTATTGGCAACTCATTCGAAGCAAGAAACCTTCTAGAGAATATGGAGTACGGCAATGAGTTATGTATGTTTAGTTTGGATGTGGTTTCGCTATATCCCAGCATACCTAGAGAACAAGCTAGTGAGTGTTTATTTAGGTGGCTTATCGAACAGGGAGTGGACTGTGTAGTGGCCAACGAATATGATAGATGGTTCAGGGTGTGTTCTGAATATAATGTGTTTCAATTTAATGGCATTATTTACAAACAGAAAGAGGGTTTGGCTATGGGAAACCCAGTGTCGGGGTTCGTATCGGATGTATTCCTGTAGGCCTACTTCATGGAAAAACAGGTGATTGGGAAGAACTTTGACAAAATATTGCTGTATATGCGTTACGTGGATGAAATTTTGGTAATAGCTAGGCAAGACATCTCGGACTCACTGCTAGAAGAATGCAACAGTTACCACAACAGAGTAAGGTTCACAATTGAGAAAGTGGCGAACAACAGTATCAACTTCTTGGACCTTAGAATTACCCTACAGCAACAAGGAGTTTGTTTAGGCATGTATAGGAAAACATGTAAAGGAGATATGTATATATACAGAAGATCAACACACCACCACAGAATCAAAAACAATGTATGGCGTAATTTTGCACACAGAGCCATTGGTCTATGCAATAATAACGAAGATCTTGAAAAGGAAAAGAAAGAAGTCTTTAGATTAGCAGAAATAAATGGGTACTGTGGTAGAAAAATTAACCATATATGGAAAAGTGTTGAAAAAGGAAGTGATAAAAAAGATGAAAAAAGGAAAGAAAACAATAGTATAGGTTAAATAGGAGTACCATATGATCCCTGCATCAGCGAACGCATAGGAAAAGTTTTCCGGAAATACGACATAGTACCAGCATATAAAACGGAAAAGACAATTGAAAAAAATATTTTCCCAGTGTAAACATCTTGGTACGAACAAGGACAAAATGAATTTTCCCGGAGTATACTCGATAAAATGCAGTGATTGTGAGGGAGTATATATTGGGGAAACCGGGAGGGACTTTAAAACCAGAATACGCGAGCATAAAAGGGATGTAAATAATGGGAAATGCTCTACTGGACTCAGTCTGCATATGACGGAAAACAAGCATGGTATTGGTGAAGTAAAACATTATAAGAATCGAGGATGATTACATGAAAAGAAAGGTATATGAGGCATGGTCCATAATTGGCAACCAGGGTTTGTGTTTAAATAGGTATTGGTGATATAGGGGACAAATGGCTGGATGTAATGAGGAGACTGAAAAGGGAAGTTCCAATGTTAAAAATTCCCCGGCCGCCAGCGGAATGCATAGAGGAGGGAATGTTTGACATTCCAAAGAGCTGGAAGGAAAGATATTTGAGAAACAGTGTTTTTATCGATGGTTATGGTGATGAAACTCAATCTTCTTCATGATCAGTACTGTGTGAGAAGTCACCTGAAGTAGACTCCAAGGGAGAGTTGGAACGTTGTGCGTTAATTTTAACTTTTATCCACTGACTGGTAATATTTTAAACACATCTTTTTATTGAAGTTTTCATGCAGTAATATTGTACATATTAGACTGATTGTGCTAGGGTAAATAGTAGTACCTATTGTTAGTAAGAAACTAAAGTTTCACAAAAATCTAAGCTATAGAAATTGAATGAAGCGTACCTATGTCAAGGGAAGTAATTGTAAAACAAAATTATCACCTAAGTGTTAAAAAATTCTTTCCTACCAAACAGCGAGTTCTAGAACAACCAGTCTCTTCTTATTATAAACTGCAGAGTGCATCATTTTGCTAGCGGTAACTACCATCTCCCCTTAACTAAAGAGTCATTCTTCAAAAGAAGGGCAGATTCATGTCACACTCTATTTTATGGTGTAAAATAAGTATTTATGGATTATGAATTATTTTGATAAGTTAGATTGAAATAAGGTCTATTTGATCCCATAATCCACTTTTTAAACAAAAGTTACAATTTTCTGCATTTTAGGGCACAGTATGTGAGATCTCACCTCCGTGTCATTTTCATTCTTTCATTCTTTCATAAATCAACAGACTTTAATTTGCATCCCATTTTAGTGTTATAACAAGAACAAACAGCTCAAAAATGAGTCATTAATAACTGAAAAGCAAATACATCATTTTGTAAAGACAATTTTTTGCACTAAATATGTAAGTTGTATGTTTTTATATTTACTTTTGCTATAATAAGCAATGCAGAGTTAAACTCTAAAAATGGGATTTTCTAACCTCAAATGTTCTCAAGCTGTTTGACAAATTAGAGAAAAATCTCACCTCTTTTATTGTTACTCTTGAGTCCTATCCATGGAGGTGTAATTAATGTTGTAATTGATGATATATTTGACTGTCTGCATTTATTATTTTTGTTTAAAGAAGATACAGGTATAGCCTAATAGCCTACTTTATGAAAATATATCATGTTTTGATTTAAAGTTTTGATTTGAAGGTGATACTCTATTATAGATAAAAATAAGTAAAAAGTTGTATGTTAATCCCCTTGTATGGTAATAAATATTGTTCTTATTGATGATAACAATTAATGCAGTAATTTTAATGTAATTCTCACAGAACTTCCACTCCCTTACTATTTTCTCCCCTCCGTGAATGCGCCATTTTCTAACCTAATTAATTTAATGCAAAATACCACTCGGTAGGTAGGACCAGTACCTCAGTAGTACTCTGCAGAATAAAATATTACATAAAAAAATTACATTGTCAAAAAAGAATTTAAAAAATAACATTGAAATGTGCCCTTTTTTGGAGAATGACCCTAAAAAGTCAGGTCGCAACTATAACACTAAAATACATTGGGTTCACAAAATCAAGATGTGGTATTTTGGTTGGCCCAGAGGAGTGGAGAGATTGACAGTTGGCCTATACCTGGTGCAGTATATCATTAGATGTTGGGTCTAGTATGTATCAATAGATTTAGTTATTAACTATTTTGAATATTTAAAAAGTGTTACACATTTATTGTTGAAGGCTTATGTGTAGGTAATGCTATAAAACATGTAGGCCTATTTTCATTAATCATGATGGGCTGAGTTGATTTTTCTCCTGTCATGCACAATTGGACAACATTCTGCAGAAAGGAACCAACCCTCAAATTTAAAAAAACCGGATTAGATGCTAAATTTTTGCTACTGAACTATATAGGCCTATTTATGTTGTGCAAACTAACCAACCCTCTTCATCCATTTGTATGCCATCTGTGGAGCAAACAAAAACACGCTGAAAAGATCCAGGTGGCTTTTTATTTAACTTTAAATGCCTGTTTTTTAGCTTAAAAATCATGTGGGTTGGTTCCTTTCTGCAGAATGTCGTCCAATTATTTAATAAGCTAAGGTGTTTTCAACAGTAATTTATGAATTGTTGTTAGTGTTAACTTATTTCAAATAACACAATTACAGCTTTCTGTATTGAATACCAATTGTTCACTATTCCTCTTCCTTCTTACATGTTACATTTAGGGGGTTATATACCTTTTCACTTTTTAAAAAGTCATTTTATAACCAAGAAAGAACTTCTAGCTTTAATACTGTGAAAGAAGTTTCTTAATTTACCTGCAAAAACTCTGGACTTCAACTCTCCACAAGTTTACCAAAACTCTTTTTTCGAACTTAATAACTTAACAATTTTTAATATCTGTCCATCAAATTTTGCACGTTTTTGTTTAATACAAAGGAGATGGCCTATGCATCATTAATAGAATAAATAAAATCAGGTAAACTGATGTAACAAAGTGCCAGAATCCTTTTCTGTAATGACTGATAATTGCAGTTATGATAGGCCTATGAAGAAAATAAGTTATTTTTGTAATCTGTCTCAGAGTTAAGCTCCAGATTGATTCAATAAGCAGGGCTTACGGAAGAACAAAGGTCTAAAGTTCGGTACTTAATCTTAATTCATACTTGTATGCACTGATATAAGAAATTATTTAAATATGTCAACTTTTCACAAATTGCACTGGCAAAGAACTCCGCTTAATGTACGTTGGCCTAATTATTTCACAGTAATATACCTTCTGTATATAACAATATTTATGTAGTACTTATTTGAACTTGATCAACAAAATAAACAAACATCTGACTGCATTGGAGTCAAATCCCTCAATGATTAGAAATGTGACATTGTTGTACAGACATGATTTCCCATTTAAAAAGCATGTGGCCTTTAATTAGTCGTTACTCCAGTACCAGTCAACCGATTTGATTGAATATCAATAGGCTTCTTCCCATGGATGTTACAAATTCATATACCAAGTATCATGAACATCTGATAAAGTCTATTTGAGTTATTACGTGTACAGACACATGGACAGATACGTACATTTTCCTGTAACGTACATAATCTCATAAAGTACCATTCTGGCACTTAAAAATATTTTCTTATTGAAATGTGAATAAAATATTACTGTTGTAAAAAGAATGAACATAATACATGCAAAATTTGGAACTAAAATCAGTTGATGGGACATAGATATAAAAATATAAATTCTTGCATGTTTGAGAGCTGTAAAGGTATATATATCCCCTTAATTTGTACATAGCAATGTTTACATACAATACGTTAGATTTTAGGTTTTGACCATTATATATTAGCTGATATGTTATGCCTTGTTACAATGGTTTACGCCCTTGCGGATCTCTGCCTGCTCCTGGTTGTGTACTTAAGGAGTCATTGTACAAAAGTTAGATTAGTAATAAAAGCCAGTAATTAAGTACTGATCACTGACTTCTTATATCGTAATAGCAAATGTCAGTGTTAATTGGTGTTATTTTAATATTTAATCTTTCGCTTATAAAAAGTCCTTTAGTCCACAGTTTTCATTCTTTTTAAATACTATTGTTATGTTTTCTAATGTACATAGCGACAAAAGTTAGCCAAGATTTGCTATGAAATATTAACTATAACGTTTTATATGCTTTCTTCATGTTTGTCTTTAAAAAAGTTGTCCATAAAATATGAATGTTTATTAAGGAAAAACTTGATGGAATATATTGCAATTAAAATTTCACTAGCAACTGCAATATAAAGATTAATAAATCATATATGGTTCACTGTTGTCACCAAGAACCAATAAAAAGCCAGTAATAGGCCTACATGCTTATAAAATTTTACACAATCTGAATTTTAATGTTTAATCATGATTATTGTAATTATATATGGAATAAACATAATTTATAATTTTTATAACTGTGGTCAATTTTTGTATATTTGTATATTTTGGCTCAAAGTATTTAAGTACAGCTTTTAGATAAATCAATCTAATCACCATATGCATATAAATTGTATTATATATCAATATGAGAAATATGCGTCTTTAAACAGCAGCAGGCAAGGATCAGAAGGGCATTTTTAAGGGCTGCAACAACAAAATCTGGTATGAAGCACTCACATGACTTTTTCTGTCCTGCATATTTATGCATACATCAGTCAGTTTAACCATGAAAATTCAATGAATTCTATTCACATGGTAAGAGTTTGAGTTGGAATCTATTTTACTTCAGTCGCTCATTCATAACCACAATTGTATTTTATGATTACAAATTTGGAAGTTATAAAAAGAATGAAGGAGGAAAGAAAATAGTAAGAGAGGAAAGAAGGGACAAGAGGACTAAAGGAAAGAACAGAAAGTAAGATAGGGAATGTGTGAAGGGAAGGGAAAGGGAGCAGACGACTGAAGAAAGGTAGGGAAGGAATGATGAAAGGTGATAATTCGTATAAGAGAGGGGCAGAACTAAAGGTGAGAAATAGAGAGGAAGGTTAGCTAAATGACTAGAAAGAAGGTTAAAGTATAAAAGCTAGGTAGATGTGAGCGATTAAAGGAAGATAGGATGGAAAGAATAATGAAAAGAGACGGAGAAAGATGAATGAAAAGCAGAATGGGAAAAGGGGGGAAATTAGAAAGTAAAATAGGGATAGTGTGAAAGGAATGAGGCATGGTAGAGGAGAAGAGAGGGAGATATGAAGAAAAGAAAAATATGAGAAAGGAAATGATGAAAGGAAAGTAATAGGAAGTAAGGGAAAAAAGCAAAGAGGGGAAAGATAAGAGGGAGAGAAGAATGAAATGATAGAGAAAACGAAAGAATTGAATAAGTGCGCATTCAGTCGAAGCTATATTTTAAATTAGATGTAATAAATCTGAAAATAGGAATAGCTTACAACTACCCCTCAGAAAATTTGAGTTTTCTTAGTAAAAATGGTTAACAAAACTGTTGCAGCAATTTTAGAGAAATTGACAAAAACATAATTTTTCAAGTAAAACTGTAGTAAAAGAGAAAGTCATGTGAGCGCTTCGTGTCACATTCCCAGGAAATATCTATGTCAAATGTAAATATATATGTGTTTCAGAAAATTGTATTTTTGAGTTAAGGGGACCTGAAAATTTACATTGATATATAAAAATCGATTTGGAATTTCAGATTCAATAACACTTCTACATATACTATGTAAATCAATTGCCTTGAATCTAAAGGTCGATGCTTCGAATCCTCACGATTTTTTGGTAGTAAAATTATTGTTCTTAAAAAAAATCGAGCCGGGTTCGAACCAACGAACCATAGGAAGCATACAGCCAAAATTTCTCTGTGTTGTAAGTATTGATTAAGCAAAATAAAATAATAAAATAAAATAAAATTTGGTTTTACGTAGATTCGAACCAGGTACCCTAGCATTGGGAGGACATCCCTCCAACGCTTGCGACCATTTTAAATTTTTTTTGCCGGTTGCAATTCAATCATGTCACTCAATTTTCCATCCCATTCAGCAGAAAATTCTAAAAACCCAGCTGGCCGGATTCTGCCAGCTCGCTAGCTCCTGGCTGGAATTTCTCTCAGAATTAGATTTTACAGAAAATCTTGCCAGGAGTAGTATCCGTGCCCTGCACCCTTCCATCCGAAGCACTCCGCATTAGACCACTGCGCCACAACGCTTCGATACAAGTATAAGGTTTGTATGGCTTCATATATTCAATTTACCGCCATTTTCCGTCCAGAAAGATTCTCAGAAATCCAAGACCCTGGCCTCGAGATTCAAAGAATCGAAGCCCAGAGCCTTCAAGATTTCTAGAAATATATTCTAAGTCCAGATTTCAAGATTTTTAGAAATATTTAAAGTCCTGCTGTACTAGGAACTGAACCAAGTACTTCAAGTTTATTCGAATTTTTGCTAACTGATAGACTACATTTATATTTATGATTTAAAATTTCACCTTACCGGGACTCGAACCACTCACCTTGCTCTCCGAAGACAGTCCCTCCAACGCCCTCGGCTATTTCTCATATTGATATCTAAGTTCAATTTTCCTTATCATATATTACTTGTTATGAGTTTTATACTTAAAATTTGACTCTACTGAGACTCGAACCACTGTCCTCAGAATCCGAAGACAAGCCACTTAAACCGCATGGCTAATTTTCATATTGATATATAAATTAAATTTTACCTACGTTATATTACTTTTTATAATTTTTAAACTTAAAATTTGACTTTACTAGGACTCGAACCACTGTCTTCAGAGTCCGAAGACCAGCCTCTTAAACCGCATGGCTATTTCTCATATTGATATGTAGATTAAATTTTACCTACGTTATATTACTTTATATTTTTTTTAAACTTAAAATTTGTCTTTACTGGGATTCGAACCACTATCTTCAGAGTCCGAAGACCAGCCATTTAAACCACTTGGCTATTTCCTATGTTGATAAATAAGTTAAATTTTAACAACGTTATATTACTTTTATGATTTTTAAATTTAAAATTCGACTTTACTGGGACACGAACCACTGTCTTCAGAGTCCGAAGACCAGCCATTTAAACCCCACGGCTATTTCTCATCTTGACATGTAAATTAAATTTTACTCCGTTATGTTACTTTCTATGATTTTTAAACTTAAAATTTGAATTTAAAGGGGACTAGAACCACTGTCTGCAGAATCCGTAGACCAGCCATTTAAACCACTTGGCTATTTCTCATGTTCATATACACTTCAAATTTTAACTACGTTATATTACTTTTTATGATATTAAACTTAAAATTTGACTTTACTGGGACTCGAACCACTGTCTTCAGAGTCCGAAGACAAGCCACTTAAACCGCATGGCTATTTCTCACATTGACTTATAGATTAAATTTTACCTACGTTATATTACTTTTTATAATTTTTAAACTTAAAATTTGACTTTACTTGGACTCGAACCGCTGTCTTCAGAGTCCGAAGACCAGCCATTTAAACCCCACGGCTATTTCTCATCTTGACATGTGAATTAAATTTTACTCCGTTATGTTACTTTCTATGATTTTTAAACTTAAAATTTGAATTTAAAGGGGACTCGAACCACTGTCTGCAGAATCCGTAGACCAGCCATTTAAACCACTTGGCTATTTCTCATGTTCATATACACTTCAAATTTTAACTACGTTATATTACTTTTTATGATATTAAACTTAAAATTTGACTTTACTGGGACTCGAACCACAGTCTTCAGAGACCGAAGACAAGCCACTTAAACCGCATGGCTATTTCTCACATTGACTTATAGATTAAATTTTACCTACGTTATATTACTTTTTATAATTTTTAAACTTAAAATTTGACTTTACTAGGACTCGAAGCGCTGTCTTCAGAGTCCGAAGACCAGCCATTTAAACCCCACGGCTATTTCTCATCTTGACATGTAAATTAAATTTTACTCCGTTATGTTACTTTCTATGATTTTTAAACTTAAAATTTGAATTTAAAGGGGACTCGAACCACTGTCTGCAGAATCCGTAGACCAGCCATTTAAACCACTTGGCTATTTCTCATGTTCATATACACTTCAAATTTTAACTACGTTATATTACTTTTTATGATATTAAACTTAAAATTTGACTTTCCTGGGACTCGAACCACTGTCTTCAGAGTCCGAAGACAAGCCACTTAAACCGCATGGCTATTTCTCACATTGACTTATAGATTAAATTTTACCTACGTTATATTACTTTTTATAATTTTTAAACTTAAAATTTGACTTTACTAGGACTCGAACCGCTGTCTTCAGAGTCTCTTAAACCGCATGGCTATTACTCATGTTGATATGTAGATTAAATTTTACCTGCGTTATATTACTTTTTATTTTTTTTTAACTTAAAATTTGTCTTTACTGGGATTCGAACCACTGTCCTCAGAGTCCGAAGACCAGCCATTTAAACCCCACGGCTATTTCTCATCTTGACATGTAAATTAAATTTTACTCCGTTATGTTACTTTGTATGATTTTTAAACTTAAAATTTGAATTTAAAGGGGACTCGAACCACTGTCTGCAGAATCCGAAGACCAGCCATTTAAACCACTTGACTATTTCTCATGTTCATATACACTTCAAATTTTAACTACGTTATATTACTTTTTATGATTTTAAACTTAAAATTTGAGTTTACTGGGACTCGAACCACTGTCTTCAGAGTCCGAACACCAGCCTACTAAACCACTTGGCTATTTCTCATATTGTCACATGAATTGAATTTTACCTAGGTTATATTACTTTTTATGATTTTTAAACTTAAAATTTGTCTTTACTGGGAATCGAACCACTATCTCCAGAGTCCGAAAACCAAGCATTTAAACCACATGGCTATTTCTCATGTTGTTTTATTAATTAAATTTTACCTGCGTTATATTTCTTTTTATGATTTTTAAACTTAAAATTTTACTTTACTTGGACTCGAACCAGTATCTTCAGAGTCCTAAGACGAACCCTTTAACGCCCTCGGCTACTTATGATATTGGAATTTATATTGAATTTTAACTATGATATATTACTTTTTATGATTTTTAAACTTAAAAATTGTCTTTACTGGGACTCGAACCACTGTCTTCAGAATCCGAAGACAAGCCATCTAAACCCTTGGCTATTTCTCACATTAGTATAAAAAATACATTTTAACTACGTTATATTGCTTTTTACGATTTTTAAACTTAAAAAGTTCCTTTACTGAGACTCGAACCACTGTCTTCGTAGTCCGAAGACGAGCCATCTAAACCCCTTGGCTATTTCGCATAATGATTCATTGATTACACTTTAACTACGTTATATTGCTTTTTATGATTTTTAAACTTAAAAATTGTCTCTACTGAGACTCGAACCACTGTCATAGTAGTCCGAAGACCAGCCATCTAAACCCCTTGGCTATTTCTCATATTGACTTCTTTATTACATTTTAACTACGTTATACTGCTTTTTATGATTTTTAAACATGAAAATTATATTTACTGAGATTCGAACCACTATCTTCGTAGTCCGAAGACCAGCCATCTAAACCCCTTGGCTATTTCTCATATTGGTATATAAATTACATTTTAACTACGTTATATTGCTTCTTATTATTTTTAAACTTATAAATTGTCTATACTGAGACTCGAACCACTGTCTTCACAGTCCGAAGACCAGCCTTCTAGCACCCTCGGCTATTTCTCATATTATTTCTTAATTTGAATTTTAACTATGTTACATTACTTTTTATATTTTTAAACTTAAAAATTGTCTTTACTGAGACTCGAACCACTGTCTTCGTAGTCCGAAGACCAGCCATCTAAACCCCTTTGCTATTTTTCATGTCATTTCTTATTTGAATTTTAACTATGTTATATAACTTTTTATATTTTTAAACTTAAAAATTGTCTTAACTGAGATTCGAACCGCTGTATTCGTACTCCTATGACCAGACCATTAGCACCCACGGCTATTTCTCAAATTATTCGGTGAATTGCTTTTTATATTTTTAAACTTAAAAATTGTCTTCTCTGAGACTCGAACCACTGTCTTCGTAGTCCGAAGACCAGCCCTCTAGCACTCACGGCTATTTCTCATGTTTGTTGTTGATTTGAATTTTAACTATGATATATTGCTTTTTATATTTGTAAACTTAAAAATTGTCTTTACTGTGACTCGAACCACTGTCTTCACAGACCGAACACCAGCCCTCTAGCACCCTCGGCTATTTCTCATGTTATTTCTTAATTTTAATTATGTTATATTATCCTTTATATTTTTAAACTTAAAATTTTACTTTACTGGGACTCGAACCATTGTCTTCAGAGTCCGAAGACCAGCCCTCTAGCACTCTTGGCTATTTCTCATGTTGTTTCTTAATTTGAATTCTAACTATGATATATTACTTTTTATATTTTTAAACTTAAAATTTGACTTTGCTGGGACTCTAACCACTGTCTTGATAGAACGAAGACCAGCCCTCTAGCACCCCCTTGTTTCTTAATTTTAATTTTAACTATGATATATTACTTTTATATTTTTTAATTTGTCTTAACTGGGGCTCGAACCTCTGTCTTCCGAGACTGAAGACAAGTCCTCCAACGCTTTCGGCTATTTCTGTTAATTGAATTTTAAATAACTTACTTTATTTTATATTATTTTTCAATTTAAAATTTTTCTTCACTTGAACTGGAACCTCTGTTTTCCGAGTCCGAAGACAAGTTCTCCAATGCCTTCTGCTATTTTCGTTATTTTAAATATATTTAATTGTAAATAACATATTTTTTACTATTTTTAAATTTAAAATTTGTCTTAACTGGGACTCGAACCTCTGTCTTCCGAGTCCGAAGACCAGCCCTCCTCCCCTTCGCCAATTTATGTCATTTTAAGTATATTGAATTTTAAATAACATTATTTTTTTATATATTTTTAAATTTAAGATTTGTCTTAACTGGGAGTCGAACCTCTGTCTTCTGAGTCTGAAAACAAATCCTCCAACGCCTTCGGCTATTTCTTATATTTTAAATATATTGAATTTTAAATAACATATTTTTTTTATTTTTTTTTTAAATTTAAAATTGTGTTTACTGGGACTCGAACCTTTGCATTCCGAGTCCGATGACCAGCCCTCAAAGTCTTCGTCTATTTCTTATAAATATCCCCAGGAGAGGGCAGAAGCAATCAATACTACTACTGCTGCCATCTGTTCCTTGTGTAGTGAATTTCTATTCTCAGCCATGTTTTTTTTAAGTATAAGTTAATAAATAAATTACAATACTCTCAAAGAGACGGGATTTATTTACGCTCCTAGTGATAAATATTCCCAGCAGAGGGTAGGAGCAATCAGTACTACTACTGCTGCCATCTGTTGCCCGTGCAGTGAATTTCTATTCTCAGCCAGTTCGTTTTTTAAGTATAAGTTAATTTTACAATCAATAAATTACAATCTCAATTGACGGGATTTATTAACGCTACTAGTGATAAATATTCCCAGCAGAGGGCAGAAGCAATCAGCACTGGTACTGCTGCCATCTGTTCCTTGTGTAGTGAATTTCTATTCTCAGCGCTGGCACTATTTTTCCAGCAATTTGACACCAGACCCCTTCAGTGTTGAGCATAAGAGAATTCGAATGTACGTTAGTCCACTCTTGCTCTCACTCAAATCGGCTTGGCTGCTTGATAGCAATGGGAACGCAAATGCGGTATCAATGGGCGGAGCTAATAGCGGTTTCGAGGAGGAGGAGGACACACAGGGATTAGGCAAAATTTGTGGCGAATGGTATTCCTAGCGTAAAGACAACGCCACCTTGGTAAAGACCTGCCCTCAGCGGAAGGATCCATTAAAGAAATTCTGGGAAACCACGCAAATTTTTCGGATATGTCCTGTCATTAAATATTAGGATTTTCTTTAGTTTTGCCGTCTCCATGAGGATTTCCTGTAGCTTTTTCAGTCTCCATTATCACAGCAAAGAATTAACTATTTTCTTATGCGGATGAATCATTATGCCGTAGGCTGAGAACAGGAGGGCCCTGAACTCACTAATTCTAACAGATGGCAGCAATTCAGGACCGTCTTCTCCTGCCCTCTACTGGGAATGTGCGCAACTTCCTACCCTCCTAAATCAAATGGGATTTTAAACTTGAACGACAGAAAGTAAACATTTTATTATTGCAATTTAATTTCTTACGAAATAAAAAACTTTTCACAGGATTATGTTAGAAATTAAGGGAAAAAATTACCCCCCCCCCAAAAAAAAAAAAAAACGTGTATGTTGTGATGTGAAATGTCTTGTGCATGCAGCCTAAATCTTGTTCACAATGAAAATCTGCATGATTAAAGTGAAAACCTGTAATTACATGCATTAGTAGGCCTATAGTCCTTTCTCATTCGCCAGAGGTTTCAAGGCCAAACGTTGCACGGCTATGATACCCCCACTTACAGTGCTCATATGACATCATACCCCTCCAATGCCAGTCACATGACAAGCCAGTAGGGAGTTCCCCCTTGGTGTCGTATGAGTGTGTGCGACAGCGCAGCTCCTCTGTGCAAAGGGGAATACTGTTGCCTGCTATCAGTGGGGGCATATTAGACGTGAGAAGTTGTGGCCTTGAAACCTCTGGCGAACGTGAAAGCACTATAATGAACCGTGGGCGATAAATAAACGATGTAATCCTGTAACACACAAAGCTTAGTACTTACCACTGAATGTATTTGCTTGTCATTTGCTGTCATTGTCATTGGCTTGTCATTTGCTGTATGAGGTATATAATTCCCTTGGGCAGTTTGCAGAAACAAAACACAACTTCACTGAAATATTTATTGCAATAGATACAGCAAGTGTTCAGCTATTTTTCATCACATTCACCACCGGATTGAAACATGTCATACCGTGGGACAAAGTTTTGAACACCTGTCTCGTAGCAGTCTGCCACCAAGGAGCATTCAGACGTCGTGATGTGCGCACTGTTCTTGGACAGATGGGACATTGTCCTCATCAGAGGTGAGAGGGTGAATGCTGAGCCAGGCTGTAGATTTCAACATAGGCCGACCATATGGGGGGGGGGGGGTTATAACATCCAGGGGTCCTCCCTCAGAAAACTTTAAAAATTAAGATGCATAATAACGAGTTTTAAGCTTCCCACGCTTTATACTCGTATTAAGTATAATTTATAAGCAGACTTAAGTCGTCGTGGGTGAGTCGGTAGCGCGCCTGCCTTCCACTCCGGCGGCCCGGGTTCAATTCCCGGCCGGGTCGGGGATTTTTCAGTAGTGAAAAATCCCTTTCCTGGGTTCAGGAGTGGGTGTTTGTCAGTAGGTTAAGTCTTAGGTTAAGATAATGCACATTGTGCGCGATTCCTTAATTATTATAAGCAGACTTAAAAAATTATACAATTTTCCATTTTTTAATCAATGGGGGGGGTTTCAAACCCGCAAAACCTCCCCTCGTTATGCCTCTGGATTTCAACACAGTTATTCAAAAGTTGGCCCAACGGTATGACAAAGCCTGAATTCCAGTGGTGATGTTTTGAAAAATAGCTTAATGTGGAAACAGCCCCAGGGAAACTTACTTAATGGACGAGCCTCGTATCCATTTTTCATCTTGAGGAAACGTAAAGCCTATATCAATCACCATGATTCGTACTGCGATTAGGCACACATCATTATAACCATAACTAATTGGTATTTTATTGTGCAGGCTGATTTGAAAGTCCACAATTTTGCTTTTATTCTTGAACCCTGTGAAGACCTGTTAGGGTGAGAGGCATAATATCTACATTTATTCGTTGAGACTTACATATTTCAGTTAACGGTTTCAGCACGTTCTCCTCCCCATAAGACCAAAAAGTTATCAAGGCCAAAAATGATAATAAGAAAGTTTGAAGGACAAAAGTAGACAGATGAAAAGTTGCTGAAAATGTTAAATTATGAAATAATACATACTGACATATTTTTATCTTGTCTGTTTCAGTCCAAGGGAATGGAAGGAATGGATACTGACAAATTGAAGGAAGATGTGGTGGTGCATGCATTAATTTCAAGAGAAAAGTAAAAAAAATTGTTTTTGAAAGCAAAGATAAAATATTTGTTAGGCAGTCAAAAGTATAAGCACTTTTATTAGTTTTTAGTGATCCCTATACAGGCCATGGAGGCCCAGAGGGTTCCAGGAGGTTGAGGCTCCCAGATTTTGGGACACTCGGCACATGAAGGGGATAAGGTGCCTTACGCACCGGCCGCCTTTACTCCCAGGATTGCTCCTGGTACTCATTTCTGTTGGAGGCTGAGTTGACCCGAGGGCCACAGTGCCACCAGAAGGATTAGGTCATTTGAAAAATCTCAATGACCTCATCTGGAATTGAACCTGCGATCTTCTGGCTTGTAGCACAGCGCCTCAACCACTACGGCATACCCCCTACTTTTATTAGTAGATTATATTAATTATAAAGAGGAAACTATAACACTCCAGAGTAATCAACTTTCGATGCTTCACAAAAATATTTGCATAAGTTTAGAAAATTGAATTCATCCCTTTCTTAAATGTGAAATTTATGTGAATAATAACAGGTGTCACTCAGCGAACATCGTGTAGGCCCCTGTTAAAAAAACTGGAGATTCTTCCCTTACCATGCATCTATATTTTGGAAACCATAATGTTGCTATTGAAAACGCTAAACGAAAATAACTCTGTTGCTACTAGAAATAAACTTCTGCACGATCATACCAGACACAAATCAGATCTACATATCCCTCAAGTTAACACTAGCCTATGTCAAAAGGGCACCTTAAATTCAGGAATTAATTATATAACATGCTTCCCTTGACCATTAAACCCATAGAAAATTCTATTAAATTTAAAGCATCCCTCAAGACATATCTAATCGATCACTGCTTTTACTCAATAAATGAATTTACTTACATGTAAATACTCAACTAAGTTTCATATAGTATTATGTTTTAAATGTACAATTCTGTTAGTATAGTGCTTTTGTAGTTTTGATGTTTGTAGTTTTGATGTTTTGTAGTTTTAGTATATTCTTAGCATTAGTTATTTGACTTGTCCCATATCCAGTGTGTCCAACTGAAAAGTTTTAAAATAAAGGACAGACACACCGAGTGAAAAGGGAGGCGTGGGGGGGGGGGGAGTGAGGGAAGCTAAATGCAACACATTATACTAATATACCGTTAATAACAATATGGTACAGTTTGGAGTTTGTTTTTATCACTGCTTTCATCTGTAGCAACTGAAAATGGACCTTAAATAAGAGTCTGAACAATCTGAAAACCTGCAGAGTTCTTTGGAGGAAGAGTTCAGCTTAAATTTAAGTTTTTTTACATAAAAAAAAAAAATAGATTTTTTTTTCAAAATGGCCTCTACTTCACCCCTCATAGCCATTCCGTTCCTCCCACAGTTTTAATTCTTTACTTATTATTTTTACAAGTTTATTTTCTACATTTATAATTGATTGTACACATTACACAATAACATTAGAATACAAAACTCTGCATGTTTTCAGCTTAAATCTGTGTTTAGACATGTTAAAAAAAGAAAAATCTAGTTTTATTGTATCATGGTCTACAATGTACAACAATGTACATTACAAGTTGGTTACATCTGAAGAACTTAAATAGATCTCAATGTCACATCTTCAGAAACACATAATGCTATATTTCAAACAAAACTTCTGTGTAATATTAGCTTATTATTCATCTCCCTTGCAGGTATTTTTCTGCATTTGAAAGGACAATTAAAGGACTTTTTTAATAGTCACCATTTTAAAGAACAGTCCTTTTAAGGACTGTCGGACACACTGTTTAAATAAATACATTTTAATATACTTACAAGTCAAAGCGATCTGATTTTACAAAAACTCATGGATTTAAATATCTCAAACTGTGGGATCTAAACCTGGTTTTACAGAGAACTCAAAGTTTTCAATATTCATTTTAATGTTGATTCATACAATTGTGTCTGTGGTGAGTTGGTAGCATGACTGCCAGCCACCTGGGCGGCCCGGGTTCGATTCCCGGCTGAGTCGGGGGGTTTACAGATGTAAAGTTTCCTTCCCGAGTCAGGACTGGGTGCTGTGGCCTCATTCCCATCCCGCTAAAGGAACTGGCCACCCGGCCTAGTGTCCCACGGCTCTGTCCCAGGGCAGGACCGGCCTATTTCATTCATAAATATCGAGCAGATTCACAATGAGTTCACTTGATCATAACTTACTAAGTTGATACATCTGAGTCTTCATTGTCAACATCGAACTCTTTGTCAAATTCTTCTTGCGATATCTAAAAATAAAATTATATATAAAATAAGCTTCTAAATAAGCAGAAGTAGCATACTCATAAATTTCAGTATTCACTTTCAAAAAACATAAAATCCAAACAATTCCTCTCAAGGAGTATTATACAGGGGTTGAATGAAAAGTAATGCCTCCACCTTCATTACTTGGGTTTCGATGGGAGTGAGCTTCAGTCTCCACACCACAGCAGAACTTTGGAGACTGAAGCCCACCACCATATGGCATCCTCCATACAGTCCAGATTTAGCGCCGTCTGACTTTCATCTGTTTCCAATAATGAAAGAAGATCTGTGGGAACACCACTATGCATCTGATGAAGAAACTAAGAGAACCGTGAGAGCCTGGTTGCGGAAAAAGTGTCAACTTCTTCCGTGACGGCTTCAAAAAACTTAATCATCGTTAGCAGAAGAGTATTCAATTGTATAGTGATTATGTGGAAAAGTGAATATTGGTAATTAAAGGGCACATTCTACGGATTGCTTCTGTGTTTGATTTATTAAAATACTCCCATCGAACCCAAGTTATGAAGGTGGACGCATTACTTTTCATTCAACCCTCGTACATGTGAGTTTTAATAAGTCTAACACAATGTTTCATTTTCCACAGGCAATGCTGTTTGATTACGGTCAACTCTGAAATGTTAAATTTTGTTTTATGTAAATATGTTAACTGCATTCCTGTCCTGTCATTCATCGAGCGAAATTTTGTTATCTTAGCATTTAAACATGTGAATAATTAAAACTGCAAAATATAGTAGAAACTGGATTTAAAGTTTTCTGGATATATAGAATTTTTTTACTTTAAACAGGGGTTTATACTAAATGAAGGTTTTACTATTTTTAAGGAATAAAGCTTTGTTTATGCAGACATTGATTTTATTTATTGCTTCATTTGAAAACTACAGTATAACTGTGATAAAAACTTGTAGGATGAAATATTATGGTATCTTCTGAATCGTGATTCTACTGTAATGCAAATTCAAAAAATATTGTGAATTTTTACCATTGAACAATGCAACAACCAAAGTATTTGTGAAATGAAGAAACTAAAACAAGTGAGATGAAAATAATAAAAACATGAATTTGTAAATCAACAAAAAAGTTGAAAAATAGAAGACCTTTAGTTGTCAATGAATCATATCACACTCACCTTCTTTCGTTTTAATTTCTTTATAAGTGCAATGTCTTTAGCGAGTTCATCAACGTCCTCCTTCCTCTTGCGTTTCTTAACACCTGCTTCCTGGTCACGTTGCTTCTTAACTTTTCTTCTCTCTCTCTTTTACTTTTCTTTTCCAGTTTCTTCTGTTTAGTGAAGGACCATGACTCTGTTTGCTTGAAAGAAATCTTTTTATTTGCCTGATGTGACTTTGGCCAAACTCCTGTTTCTCTGTAGACCTTCAACTTTTCCTGTCGTCTTTCTTCTTTCTGATGATCCCTAATAAAATGAAAGAAATATATTAGTACGACTATTAATGCAGTGTTAAGAAACTAAGATGTGAGCAGCATATAAATAGTTTTTCTCATAAACCTATATTTGGGGTTCAAAAGAACACATTTTTAACCCTTTCAATGCTACAGCCGTATATACATGCAACAGTACACATCACTGCTGGCCATGCACCACTTTGCAGTGATTCAAAGTGTGTGAGCATATACCGGTAGTGTCATCTATTGTCTACATCCTGACGCCATCAGTTCCCTATTCTGTCTTGAGCTGTCTTCTGTAGCTAAATATTTCAGGCAACGTATGGCAACACGCATTGCTATGTTGTGACATCATGTGAGCTCAAGAAATACGAGCTGTGCTCTTGTGTCAGAGGAAAAAGCACTACCAGTCTGCAGCTTCATTCAATGTACATAATGAATATCGGTTGCTCACCAATATCCACTGTTTTATTAACCACAATCGCCAGTGTTCTGTGGCATTCTTTTAGGAAAGATATGTAATCCATCCTCTATATACTCAAACATATGAAAATGCTGAGATAACTTTGAGACAGAAAGAAACTAAATATTGAATTACCATTTCTGTCACATGTACTGTATATACCCAAATACTACCCACACCTGAATTTTTCAAAAAGAAATTTAAAAAAAAAAAGTCTATAGGCCCATATATAAAATTATTTTGCAAGTTTTATTCAAAATCAAACAATTATAATTAACATTACATATCATAAAAGAATTAGATATGGCATGCTAAAATAACGTGCATGGTAACAGCCAGCCGAAATCTCGCAGTCTTATACGCGCAGCTTAACACTTTCAACAACAACAATACTCTCCATTCGTGAATCCAGCTTGTTCAGCAGGAATCATACGTGATAACATGCGTCCGACCCAAACTTTTCCTGAATTAGTGGTTCTGCTTGTACTGTACCGTACTGTTACTTGCTTGGCATCTCTATGCGTAAAGCTTTGTTTCACCGCCAGGCATGGCGGACTATGTGCATAAGAAAGCACCTTCTTTGTTTCATTTTCCTTTCATTACAGCTTCGATACTGTTATACTACTAGAAAATAGCCCGTGGCCTTGCCACGGTTAAAATGACGCTTAAATACTAAACTTATACGCCTAGAATCCTGAAGGCACTAACAATACATTTCCAAAGTCAGCGCTGGCTTCATCAATTTCTATTTAAAATATCCCATCATATACTATCGCTTTTTCCTTTAGAATATAATTCGTTCCTACCAGTACGTAGATTTCAGAAATTAATTATATCGTAAGTTTTATGTAGTCCCAAAGCCACCTGTAAACACTGATAATACGTATTGTTTCTCAACTGTTTGAGGACAGATTAATATGATGTGAATTTTATTTATTCAATTCAGTGCAATTTTCAGAAATTATATAATGTTTCAAGGGAAGGAATGGTTTGTTTGGACTTTTATTATCAGCGATATTTCAAGGGTTAAACCATCAATATTTTACAGCATGTGCTCGCGGTTTCGCCCGCCATTATTAATTGACTCCAGGATTTTTAAGAAATTTATACTGACAGATTATTAAAAATGTTTGTGGTTCAGAGCTATGAAAATTGTAAGTAAAAATAAAATTAGAATATTTGTTCATTGTGTTCATTTCAATTAGGCCTTATATAATAAAGAAACGGTTTTCCTAACGGTATTATATTTGTATAATATTGTGAAAGTTTACACTGCGAGAGACGAACATCGCCGATGAACTCACGAAGCGAGCGAGCGAGCGAGTGAGCACGCTATTTAGGGCCGTTGAATTGTATAAGAGTAGATACTGAGATGCTACTACAAAGCATCATGCTATATTGAGCCTATATGGTACAAAATGTCGAAATTCAGATGATGAGAGGAGTCCAGTATTCAAATAATACCCGCACCCCAGTTCGTTTTTTTTTTAAATATGCCTGTACAGTATATATGGTAAGTACTTTTCTGTTCACATTAAGGAATATGTATATTGATATTATGGAATTTACACAGTGACAGTGGCATTCCATGTTTAGGAATATGAAGAAGCATAATTATTAAAATCAGTCAACAAACATGAAGATATGAAATATGGAAAAATTTTATAGTGCAAGGTTTGAAAAATCTATGATGAATTTTGATATAGCAAAAGAAGACGATCTGATCAACAAATTCAGGCATGTCAGAATCTTCTTGAGAAGGATTTGGTAGCTGACAATATATTTGAAAGCAGAAATGTGTGTATAGCTTTTCAATAAACTTGGCAGTTTTTTGTGTAAATTAAATACAAAGACATTTAGATGGTCCACATACTGTTAGACTTTGTACTGTTGGTACTATAATCTAACATTTTTAGTTCAGTGTATGGTTTTGTCATGTTGGTGCACCTGAACTTGATGGGTGTGATTCTGTGTGCTCTTGGCAGCCATGCCAGTCGCTCGTCTACTCTCAGTCGGTAGAGCATGGTGCAATGGCTCATGCAGAATACTGTTCGTTTGTAATTGTCAAGTCTTTTGTTATATCAAAACACATTGTATTCAACTTTGCAGTTTCAACACATACTTGGCACACTTTGGCAACGCTATGGTAAATGTCTGTGTATGTTTTGTATGAGTGATGCCTCCACATTTTGCAAGGGTAAAAAAGGACGCTTCATTTCTATTATTTTATGTTGGAAGATGTAGACTCTGTTTCTACGCTTTCAGATAACTCAATAACCTTGCTCACTTTTGGCATAAACAAGGAATTGTTTCCAAGCAATACTTTTTGAAAAATCAAGGACAATCATGGATTTTTTTTATTTGCCAGACTCCTGGGCTCAATGTAAAATTATGAAACTGTCCAGGGCAGCCATGGGCAAACCCCTGTCCATTGACACGCAACCCGCAAAGTTTGTCAACCACACATAGTTCGAAAAGAACCGGTAGATGTGGACACAAACAGACAATAAGTGCAGTTGCGGTTAGGGAAACACTAATTTCACTTTATAATTTACACTATAATAAACAAATAATACAAACAAAATTGAATTTTTAATTATTCTTTTCCATGTCCAATTATTTAGTTAAAATCATGAATCTTGCGTGGGAATATATCCACCACGTGCACCGAATTCCGAAATGCCATCTTGCGTCTTATGCGGGAAGGTCAAGAACCATTTGTGGTTCGCGAACCAGTAAATGCCCATGTATGGTCCAGGGCAATCGAAGGCGTATGGTAACCCTAGCACTGCAATGTTGCAACTATGTGCTTACTCACAAAACGTAAAATAGGTTTGACATTATTACTGCCCTCTGTAAATTGTGTGAAATGATTGGAGTGGAACAGGTAAGTAGATATTGATATGACTGGTTCAGATTCCCTGCATGTGGTTCCCCCTTCCACCAATTTTTTAAAACAGCTATATTTCAGAAGTACTCTATAGTAATATAATTCATTCATAATCACTGTACGAAAGAGTCACAGTTCACCTGCTATACTTACTTGTATGGAATGCTGTTGAAATCAATCTTTGCTTCTTCAAAATCAGAAACATCCTTTCCTTTCCACTCTGGCATTCTAGGTAACTTGAGCAGCCCAAATCCAACAAGCAAGTCGCTAGTTTCCCAAAATTTAAATCTACAACAACAAACACACAACCTTGTTACTGCTTACATTTTATTTCACATACGAGTTACACAAGTATTATTAAACATTTAAGAACCTGTGGTATTTATCATCCAAAGCATGGATGTGCAGTAGATGCAGACGAGTTGCAAATTTTTAGGACTTTATACCTATAGACGATAAATTTTCTTGGGAAGGACATATCTACTATGTTTGTAAAAAATTATCATTTTTATTAAGAAGACTTGCGAACTATCTTGATTGTTGTATGCTAACCAAAATATATTATGGCTTGATATATCCCTATTTTTCATGTGGTTTGCTTTTATGGGGCAGCACCCATAAAACTCATATGGACAGGGTATTTGTATTACAAAAGAAATCTTTAAGGGGGGACATACAGCTTTCGATGCTGGAAAATAGGTGAAGTTTCGTTATTTTGTTTCTCAGCAATGAATTGTTCTGTAGCCTTGCAATCTGGCATGCTCTATATTGGCTAGTTCTACAATTGCATACTATTTTCAGAATTAATTTAACTATTACAGTTAATGGGTAATTATCATTACAAAATGGCAGCCAAATTTTGTGCACTGCCATTTCCCTCATAACTTAAACATTTATTAACATATTGCAGTGAAATTTTGCTTGCAAGTATAATTGATAATAATGAACAACACTGTATAGAATAATTTATGTAACTTTAATAGTTTATATTAAAAAAAAAATATATTTCTGATGTAAAAATTTCTAAAAAAATTAACAAGTGACGAATTATTTTTTTAAAAATATTTATATTGCAGATAATCCAAAGATTCTAGATTATGTTATTTACAGTATATAATATTTACAAATAAGTAGAAAAAAGAATCACTCAGAAATATTGGTATTTATGAAAATTACGTTGAGGGGTCGGTTATGATTGTTAGTGTGTGTGTGTGTTATAGACAAGAAGTGTGACCACTCAATTTACGTGAACAAAACAAAGATTTTTCATCATGCACAACACAAACGCTTCAAACAACAATATTGACATTTCTTGTCCAGACAAAACTCTTTAGGATTTAAGAACTTGAACTACTGGTAACATATTACGTATTGCACTCATCAATAGGTCAAAGTGAAATAGTAGTAATAATATCAATGTAACTAATTTAAACAGCACACGCGTTTCATTTTTGCTAATCCTAAACACTTAAACATGTACATGTACTAATTACTGGAATAGAAATGTATGTATCACAGGAGGGTATTAATTATTATTATGTTATTCGTCCCTTAGTGCTAAGGAAAGACAAAGGAAGGCCTATTTGGAAAGCGGGAACGGTGCTATGCAGCACTGTGACAACTACCGAATCATAGTACATAGTGGAGGCTTCACTATCCCCTCCCACCGACAGCTGTGTGAGGCTACTCAATGTTTCGAATTTGTGAAATTTGCAATTAATTTTCACCCACTAAAAGTTCTTATGAGCAGCTAATATTTTGCAAGTGTCTATCTGCAACGAAGACCTACCAATGTGCAAAATTTGAGGATAGGTTTCGACATGACAACCCTTACGGTTCCCTTGTAAGAGCCCAAACATTTATTTGGGCAGAGGAAGTTATGAGTATCACTTACCTTTAAGCCTTAATATAACATTACATTCATGTCTAGCGTATGCTTGTATGTGGGAAACAAAAGCTCGCACAGCCTTATCCATGACAGCACGATCTTCCTGTTGAAGAGATCTAATTTGAGGCACTGTCTCGTGTGATGGAGTAGGAGCTGGTTATTTCCACCAGACGCACCTGTAAAGCGATCATATAATATCAACAAAAGGCATTATTTATTTGTTAATACTAGCAATAGAGAAAGTTTCACCTGAAATTACCCGTATTCATGAAATAAGTTTTTTTACAGTCTACTGCACATTGACATTTATTTACATTAATAGTCAAATTCAACCACAATTATTATAAAACACTGTTTGGCAGTGAAAATAAATTTTAGTTTCAGTGTTGAAAGATAAAACATAATTAATTACAGTATTCCTTAAGTACTGACGAACTTCATATTGGTTTCAAAGGGGGAAGTATTTATTCAAAAAAGGAACTGAAGATGACATGATAGAACATCTTCCATATATAATCAACACACGGGGACAACTTCATGGAAACAAACAAACCACACAAGACAACAACTGCTAGAGTAGTCTAACCAACTACTCAACGTCAACAGAGGCCCAGCAACAACAGAACCTCACACTAGTCAGGCAATATTTTTCATATGCATACAGTTTTCTTTTATACATGTACTCTGTTGCCTAAACTCGGTTTTTTAAAAGAAGGTCAGCAATTAATCAATTTTATTCACTTGATCACAATAGGTTTTAACATTTAAATATTTATTTAGAATTATTGTGCTATTGGCGACAAGGCAAAATTTCTAGAGTGGATTCTTAATGACTCTATGCCGCACATTTTTTATTGACATTTTCAGTGTGAAAAGTTTTTAATATACTTTTAACTGTACGCCTATGCTAATATAATGAATCAGTAATTGTTTCCACAAAGTTCACCAGGGTGTTTTTTAAGGTTAGTTCTCTTATCCTTATTTACACATACTGGGGGTATGAGGATTGACAACCTTTCTGTGATATTTCAATTTTCATTTTAGCCTAAGTTCTACTGTCCATGTGGCAGGCTCTAACGAGGAAAGATTTTGTTAATAAAAAATATCCTTTTGCAACCATAATTTGTTGAATATCAATCATTGCTGCAATTGACCATAAGTACCTATAACTTCTCAGCAGTCATATAGACAACATAAAAGAATGAAAAAGAAATAGCAAACACCAACAATTACTACACAATTCTCAATATTCATTGATATTTATGTATCTATAAAGCTAAATACAGCAATGCCTCTCTTCAAAAGCATTTCAAACAGAGACAAAGGACTGCTCATCAGAAAGAGAGACAGGTAAGTTACCGTATTTTATGGAC
The DNA here is from genome assembly GCA_964059195.1 of Ectobius pallidus. NCBI lineage: Eukaryota > Metazoa > Arthropoda > Insecta > Blattodea > Ectobiidae > Ectobius > Ectobius pallidus. The sequence continues at coordinate 92,779,121 of CAXKWD010000002.1, forward strand.
TATAAGACGCACTTGTTTACCTTGAAAACACAGCCTTGAAAGTTGGTTTAATGGTCCAAAGAACACTAATTATGGTAAATATTGCCGGAATACCATAGTGATAAACAAGGTGTTGTAAACAATAATATAGTTACAAATTTTGGCACAGACTGTACATCAGTGCACTTGTCACAATCGTAAAACGAGGGTATTCAATGCGAAAGGAAAGGAATGTTGAGTTCTTTTATACGAAAGGAGTTGTCTCCGTCAGGTGGTTTAAATGAAGGCAATGACCTTTAAACAGCCTTGTCCCGCTACACTTACCGTATGCTGAATTTGAGGGTTAGAAGATGTAAAAGTATTTTCAGTCTCTCATGAGAAATCAGTTCAGTTGTTAAAATTTGCGCATTGCCACCTGAAAAGAAAAGACTTTCTTATAACGCAGGTTTTAAGTTAGACGTGATTTACACTGATTTCATTGTACAAGAGTATATTATTCCTTTTAAAATGTTTCGTTTAGATTCACATTAAATTTCTTTTCCTTTAAATTTCCATCCTAAAATCAAGGTGCGTCTTATAGTCTCTAAAATGCGGTATTATTCGCACACTTTATCTTGAGCTCTGCACTCCATAATGCTGAAAACCGTCCATATAAAGAAGGCCTCGCTCGAAAAAATGAAGATCGCGACCCGTCTCCAGTATTGCCATACCCAAAAACTTCCCGTTGAGGCATTCTTGAGCTAGCGTCAATTTTTTTTATTTATTTACATCACATTATTCTGAAAATGACAGAATAAATCCAGGGATTTTAGAAGAACAGTACTTGTGTTGTTGAAATCGTCGATATATGTGACAACGAAGTTAAAAATAAAGATTCTTTAAACCAAGAAGTATCGGAAATCAGCGAAATAGTAAACCAAATAAATGAAATGGAAGGAAAAGCAATTGAATGCGTTTAAAGCTGAATCTGTCGTTGGAGAAAATAACAAGTCAAGTTTTATTATTTCGTTGTATTAATTGTGTTATATTAATTACCTACAAACTTTCGCGAAAGGTATTTAGTTAAATTACATCAATTCAGGCATGTGAAAGTGCGAATTCAAGTAGGCCTACATGTATAATGCTACGACTTTTAAACGATTTTCTATATTCTGAAGACCGGGAGAGAAATTGTCTAAATAGGTCTAAATATACTACTTTATTCATTTCTCCAGCGATATATTCTACTATAATATCTGAATCAATATAAAATCTTTAGTTTGGTAGCGAGAGTTGAAAGTGCTACAAATTACAGTTAGTTCCAAGTTCCATTGTGTACCAGCATAAAACTACACACGTTATATTTTCTGGTAATTGACAACCCTTCAGAAACAACGTTGTTCCGTTATGTTTTACTTCGTAGTAGGTCATGCTTCTGTAATTCATTTTTAGCAGGCCTTGCTTGCTATCTTGTTTTTTATTTATAATTGAACAAATGAATTTCAAATATTTGTTATTTATGGGTATTGTAATATCAAAATTATATTCTTTTTGTGTCTTGCATCCAATCTGAGACTGGATATTTTATCATATTGTTTTGATAGCCAATAAGGCTTTACTTTAGCTTCATTCCTTTTCTTCATCAATTCAAGTCAACTGTGTCTCATTAAGACATTAGTTCTTATAGGCTTTAAATGCCTATTCTTCTTCGTAATTAATTCAACTACTACTCATAAGGACATGAGTTTTCGTCTTGGCTTATCAATGCCTATCTTTACCTATCAGATAGATCTGGTGGTTCATTTTTAATAGCTGAAGCAATCAGCTCTTCGATTCACATTAAGGTCTCATATGCCTTATTAATTCTGAAGACTACTAACGATCTAAATACTATTATCACCCATCGTGTGATTCATCAAGTCTTCTTCCTTTGGGTGTTGGCGTAGCAAGATCTCTAGCTAACATCTTTAACAACTATCAAAAGGTGGTATTTAATTAATTCAAAGGTACGTCATTTACTACTTAATTTATTTGAAGAACTATTTGGACGTGAGTTCATCATTGAACTAATATACGTGTGGTTTTGATCGAACTGATTAAGCCATCTCAAAGATATTATGACCTTTAACTAAGGAATTTGTATTAAACATTGTGATATCTACAATTTCATCAGTGTTTATGAATAATAATATTATATACGTCCAAGGAATCCAGAGTTTATAAACTGAGCATGATTTATGTATTGTTGTTTGTGACAATAAATTGTTACATACCAGAGAAATCTATCTAAAATGTATTGGGCAAGTTTGGCTTATCTAATTATAGTTTAAGTCTCTATCTCAAGAAGTGCTACGTTCTATGAATCTTGTGTACAGTCCGCTTGCTCTCAGCTTGCCCGTACATTTTACTGGTCCTCCGGTTTCCGGATAATTGAATCATTTCCGGACCATTTTACTGGTCCTCCTATTGCCGGATATTGAATCATATCTGGACTGTTATCTGGTGAATTGAACTGTAATATATACCAGAATTGTTCTCATCATAACAATAACTAAACAATAATTAATATTGTTACTGCCTCCATGTCTTCTGCATGTTTGAGGTGAAGGCTGGAGGATCTATTGTTAAACTAGTGTTATAAGTTTACATCCCACACAGCACGATATGTATAATATACGTATATTTTAGAGCTACATATATATCTTACGATTGGTCAAAGTCAAAACGTAAATTATACGTATATTTCATGTCCAATATATACATGTATAAAAACTGTTGTAATTTAATCCTGCTTTATATTTATAATATATCAAAATTAAAGTTACTGTTACATAAGTAAGATTAAATATAAAACAAAATCGATTTGATTGTTCATTTGTAACATCAAATTTACATACCAACTATACGTACATTTTACGTCTAGAATTGGACATTGTAAACACCGGTTTATTGTGTTTTACTCTAGTAAATCGATTTGGTTAAATTAAGGGAACGCAATAAAATTTACTCACGCTAATCAGAAATTAATTAAAAAAATGGTTTAAAATGATTACATCCGTACATTCAGTAGGACTATTTTTTATGACTGGCGGCCATCTTGTCTGTGACGTCAGCAATGTAGATCTGCTGATTCAAGGTTGTATTTTGTTGGCTGTTGGTGGTTGTGCATGTTTCTCGTGCGCGATTCCTTACCTATTATTAACAAGAAATTGTGTGTGGAGAGAATTGCACTGTTCTGTTGCAACTACTCCCTATGTATATAACATAGAAACGAAGAATAAATGTACATGTGTGTGTATTTAAAGCTGACGAAATATTATGCAACGTGCAGTGATCTGTAGGGTAATACCCTAGAATACATTTCCTAATTTAGGCCTACCTGGTCCTTCATGTAGAAGATTAAATGAGGCAGAAGAAAAACATTTACACATAAAACAGTACTGGTAAGTCCCTGTGCAAGATTTGTTTCACATATATAAATTGGCCTATCATAACCTCAACGACTTGCAAACTGATTTATAATACAAATGCTGTGGTAATTAGCTCTGATCATAATAACTTACGATAACGCTGCTAAAGTATTTCTTAATTGTTTCAGGAATGCTGTAGTGTTGCTGGCTGTAAAAGTAACTACAAGTCACAACATGAAAGTGTTAGTACATTTTCTTTACCAAAAGACCAAGAACTTAAGAAGACATGGCATAGAAAGATTCCTACAGACTCTACAGGGGTAAGCAAGCCTGTTATTTGTGTGAAGTATTTTCCTGAAGAGAGTGTGATAAGAACAGAGACATTTGTAGTTAACGGTGAAATAAAAACATTTCCTAGAACTTGCCCTAAACTGAAACTTGGTGCAGTACCATCAATATTTCCTAATCTGCCTGAGTACTTGTCAAGACCAAGTCCATCATGCAGAAGATTAATTGATGCAGAAGAAGAAAATTTAAACCAAGCAGTTGCAGCAAGCTTAAAAGAACTTAAAAGTTATGCTGAATGACAAGCTCTGCATTGTTTGGAAGATGTGATGCAGTACTTCCTAAGTGTAACAGAAGGACTTAAAGGGCAGTGGATTAGCATAATGGCAGTAGAAAGGCTAGTGCTGTGCTTAATGGATGTTAATGATGATGTTCCGAAGATTCTTGGTTCAGTGTGTATTATGAGCGATCTCAGTGTTTTGCTTACAATAAATAATTGCAAAATACCTCAGCAAGAAGTCCCAAAAAACTGCAAGATAGTAAGCACAAAAAGTGTTCTTGATGACATTTTTAGTTATTGATATCTCTTATGTATTGATAGTATATGTAAAATGTATGTGAGCAGTGTACATTTATGAACCAAAGGCCCTATATAGGCTACATAAATTATATATAAAATATACGTTTGATAGATCATCTTGACATATTTTTTACGTATAGATATTGTACATCAATAGTATGTATGCGATTCTTCGTATAATTGATATATATTATATGTCTGTATTGACATGAATAGACGTACGATATACATCAAAAAGTGGGACATTTGAGCGTATATTATACGTAGATTTTATTTAACCAATATGTATTATATACATTAACTAGATCTAGGGATAACGCAATTTTTACATATATTTTACGTATGTGTGCTGAGTGGGATGCTTGTAAAACCTACACAGACAGCAACACTTACACTAGTACACATATCACACCTGATATTGTATTGTTTCAACGTCCATTGCATTGGACGTTTATGTACTGATTTGTCTTAACCCGTAATCGGGCATTGTATTTATTGTCATTTTGGCCCTAAGAGCGGGCAATTATTGATATTCATTGTAATCTGAGCTGTAAATCTAAAGAGATGGCTAATCAGGAGTTAAACATTAATGCTCTTAAAGCCAAGAGAACTCCTATAAAGGCTCAGATCACTCGCCACGTCAATACCTTTCTATCATTTACAGATCTTGATGATGAATCCTATAATGAAATTATAGCCCATAAGGCTAAGTTTAATGAAGTCCTGATCAAATATGAAGATGTTCAGTCTCTGATTGACCAAATTGAGTATTCAGAAGCTGAAGCAGATTATAGAGAAGAAGTGGAAAAGGCTGTTTTTGCAGCCATTTCTCGTGTAAACTCTTTAGTTACAGCTTATGAGGCTAAACTTAAACAAGAAGTAGATGCTAAACTTAGACAAGAAGCTGCAGAAGCAGAAGCTAAGACTAGGCAAGAAGCTGTAGAATCAGAAGCTAGGGCTAGTCAAGAAGCTGCTCAAGCTGAATCTATAGCTAAACTAGATTCCATTGATTTTGCAAGAATTCAGTTCATTGATTTCGTTGAAGCTATTCAAACGTTAGTTATACGAGACGAAGCTTCATATTTCAAGGCTCTCAGTATGCGTAATGCATTTGAAACCATATTTAGTGAATATAAGAGTACATATGCTCAACTCAGTCTTAAGGAAGTGACGGAAGTCATTAAGCTTCAAAGACGAGAAGTTGAAGCGACTTTTCATGAAGCAATAGGTCTACTAAATGGTGCTATTGCTAAAAATAAACAGTTCTATGACCCTGATCAGGTCTCAGCTTCTGTAGTCCACCAGTCATCTACAGAATTGACTCCTTCACTCCCAAAACTTCCCGAGATCCGTCTTCCTCAATTCACAGGCGATCCTGCCTTGTGGATTGAATTCAGGGATACATTTTATTCCCTTGTCATTCAACACAAGGATATTTCTAACATGGACAAGTTCCAATATCTAAAATCATGCTTATCGCCAGAAGTCATGACTGTAATACAGAATATTCCTGTATCCTCAGCTACATTTGATGTAGCCTGGGAAACGTTGTCAGAAAGATTTGACAACAATCGTCTGATTGCTAATAGTCACATTGACAAATTATTTTCACCACCTTCTCTTGAAAAGAATTCTGCAGACTCTCTGCAAAGATTTATAGATCATTTCATAAGCACGGTGCATGCATTGCACTCCTTAAATACTAATGTCGATTTATCCGACTTAATTATTTCTAAAATGATCTTAGACAAACTCCCAGTTCATATTATTAGAGAATGGGAATCATCGCTGAAGTCAGACAGATTGCCTGAACTCAAGGAACTACTTAAGTTCCTGGAGACTAGAGTCCGGGTCTTGCAAATGACGGATTCAGCTCTAAAAAATCAGCCTTCAACTTCACAGAATTTGCAACCTATATCGGCTAAGAGCAAATCAGCTCAGTTTGTCAACAAATGTATTTGTTGCAAAAAAGATTCGCATCAAGTCTACCAATGTGATGTTTTCAAAGCAATGAGTCTTGCAAGCCGTAGCAATTTTGTTAGGATTAACCATTTATGTCGTGTATGTTACTCTTCAAGAGGTCATACCAAGGCTTGCAGCTCGTTCTCTTGCAGAGTGTGCGGAGAGAAACATAGTACTCTTCTTCACGATTATAGTGCTCAGAACGAGTCACAAATATCTAATACTGCAGGGATTATGTCAGCCTCTCATAATCATCAAAGCTGCTTACTTCCTACTGCAAATGTGTTTGTGATAAACAAGTATGGTCAACCCGTAGAGGCCACTGCCCTCTTAGATAGCGGCTCTGATTGTAATTTAATCAGTGAAAGGCTATTTAAACATTTAAAACTATCTCCTTGTCAGCAGCAAGCAAGGCTGACTGGAATATTGTCGTCTAAAGTAAGCACGCATAAGCTTGCTTCTATAGAAATCAGGTCCCGAACAACTCGATGGTATTGTAATACTCTTGCTCTTGTTGTTCCGGAGATTTCAGAATCGAAGCTTCCAAGGTTTCCAATTAATGTCGCTAACTGGAATATTCCGCCTAACCTTCAACTGGCCAATCCCGACTTCAACACACCTAATTCTGTAGATTTGGTGTTGGGTGTTGAGGTTTTCTCGCAAATCGATTGTGTGGGTAACATTTTTGCTCCTAACCTACCCATCATTCATAACTCTCAACTGGGTTGGTACTTTGCGGGCAAGCTGCCCCAACCTTCTTCTCCTAGGTTGTCTGTTCGTAGGTCCAACAAACTTACACTTCATAAATCTAAGGATCTTAGCAATGGACTTCCTAATGATTTATCCTGCCAATCTAATACCTTAGATATGCATTATTCAGCCTTAGTAAATTCAAACCTGCAAAGGGTTTCTAATGCATCTCGCCAAGCGAGTTCAAGATTGACGTCTCTTAAGAGATGATCTCTTTCTAATCCTGTATTAGCTAAGGCTTACAGGAATTCTATGTCCAAACACTTGAAATTGGGACATATGGAATCCGTTGGTCAGGTTTCCAACGAGAATTCCGACTACATCAAAACTTACCACCCAGCGTTAAGGACTTCAAACACCATGGCAAATTCACCCTGGCGGGGTCAGTCTGGTTTAAGTTGCAAAGGTTCGTACTGCCACGAATCTTTATGTGCAACCAATTGTCAATTTGGCACCAATGCCATTCTCAGAAGATGACAAATAGCTTAGTCATTCTCTGCATTTGTTCATATATTTTTCAATTCATTTTAATTATTTGTTCTCATGTTTGTTTTATTTTTTATTCTTTTCCTTTCTTCTTTAATTTATTTTTAAGTGACATAACTCCACATGTAATTTTTTTAAAAATTATGCCACAAGTGTCATAATTTGCGGGCAATATGTTCCGTTATGTTTTACTTCGTAGTAGGTCATGCTTCTGTAATTCATTTTTAGCAGGCCTTGCTTGCTATCTTGTTTTTTATTTATAATTGAACAAATGAATTTCAAATATTTGTTATTTATGGGTATTGTAATATCAAAATTATATTCTTTTTGTGTCTTGCATCCAATCAGAGACTGGATATTTTATCATATTGTTTTGATAGCCAATAAGGCTTTACTTTAGCTTCATTCCTTTTCTTCATCAATTCAAGTCAACTGTGTCTCATTAAGACATTAGTTCTTATAGGCTTTAAATGCCTATTCTTCTTCATAATTAATTCAACTACTACTCATAAGAACATGAGTTTTCGTCTTGGCTTATCAATGCCTATCTTTACCTATCAGATAGATCTGGTGGTTCATTTTTAATAGCTGAAGCAATCAGCTCTTCGATTCACATTAAGGTCTCATATGCCTTATTGATTCTGAAGACTACTAACGATCTAAATACTATTATCACCCATCGTGTGATTCATCAAGTCTTCTTCCTTTGGGTGTTGGCGTAGCAAGATCTCTAGCTAACATCTTTAACAACTATCAAAAGGTGGTATTTAATTAATTCAAAGGTATGTCATTTACTACTTAATTTATTTGAAGAACTATTTGGACGTGAGTTCATCATTGAACTAATATACGTGTGGTTTTGATCGAACTGATTAAGCCATCTCAAAGATATTATGAATCTTGTATACAGTCCGCTTGCTCTCAGCTTGCCCGTACAAACGTCAATGTCAACTCACCGCCTTCTGCAATAGTCAGTCTCTTATACTGCATGCAATATCAGCTCCCCTCACCCCGCAATTTTTGGGCTCAAGATAAAGTGTGAGCATAATAATAATGAGGCATGCAGATTCCTGTACATTTTTACTTACATTGTATAGTTTCTACTGATAGATGTCCCTGCTGGTGTACTTAATTTACAGAGTTTTGCACAGCTTTTAATAATTCGAAGTGAGCAACAAATGTAACTGAACTTATTCTGACAGAGCTAAGGCCATTTGCATATCTCTTCAAATAATTACAATACCACACTACCATTAGATCACCGTAAAGATAAAAACATCTGAAGTTGCTAATTTAACATATTATTCACAGTGCAAACTGGTGGTGCTGAATTAATTTGAAAATGTCTTTTGTAATCATAAATGAACAAACAATTGCAAATAATTTCCCAGTTTCCTTCTAAACAAGAGCATAGCAAGTATAGATTGATTTACGCACCCCTGACATCACAACACAGCAGCTATGGTGCAATACATCGCCTACAGATGACAGCTCAAAGCAGAGAACAAGGAACTGATGGTGTCAGGATGTAGACAACAGATGACACAATAAGCTCACAAGCTTTGAATCTCTCTGACAGAGAATTTCTTTTGTCTATTGGCAGGCAAAATGGTATGTGTCAGTAGCATGGCTAGCAGTGATGCGTGCTGTTAACGTTACCTAACCGTAATACTGACTGTGAATCAATTAAGTTAAATAGTTTAAGTTAAGTTCAAAAATGATAATATAAGATACCATTTTTACTAAAAGTTCAGTAAGAGAAGAACTAGTTTAGTTTTGATTAAAATAAAAATAATAATAATTACATTACTTTCGATGTTTATATCCACTGTAGTCAACTATAACTCTGAAGTAACATGTAAATAGAAAACACCTTCTCAAGTAAAAATAGAGAAACTACACAAATCGTAATGTCAGCATCCCAGTGCCCTCTTTTGAGGATGGGTCTTATCTACATCATGTTTATGAAATTATGAGAATATTATAGGAGAAAAATTCCTCCGAAACTGGGACTTGAACCCAGGACCTTTGGCTTTTCACGCCAATGCTCTACCAACTGAGCTAAGCTGGAGTTCAATTCACAGCACCAGATGGAACCTCTCTCCTATGACTGATTGCCCTAATGGTCCACCTCACAAACAGACAAGTTATGTCATATGCAGTACTGTGAGGCACACTAATTAGTGATTTTCGTGACCGGGCTCCTCCCACTGTTATTGTACAGTTAACACTCAAGATAGATATATAAGCTTTCATGAACCACAGATTGGCGCGAATAGCCAAAGGTCCTGGGTTCAAGTCCCAGTGTCGGAGGAATTTTTCTCCTATAATATTCTCATGTAATGTCCAACAGAGACAATAATCTGTGGTTCATGAAAGCTTATATATATATATTATGAAATTATGTATTATAACATTTGACGTATTTACAAACATTTATGTAAATTAGCAGAAAATAGTTTGTCATTTAATGGGTTAATACTGACCTTCTGGTTTCTGTATGAAATGCACATAGGCATCTTCAGAGGGCAAGAGAATAACCAGAGCAGAGCCCTCATTACCTATTCTTGCTGTACGACCACAGCGATGGACAAATGATGCTGCTGAACTTGGTGGGTCGTACTGTATCACCTAATGCACCTCTGGTATATCCACGCATCTCGCCATCACATCTGTACAAATCAACATTCCTGTTCAAACATGAAAACTACTCTTAATTCAATGCAAACAAAGATGAAGCCACCAGACTGCTTTCCGGTGGGTCCTTTGGTTTTTATTACATTGAATGTTAATATTTCTATTTTCGCTTTAGTTTATATTGTTATTCTTACCCACCAGTTATTTATTATTAATTCAGTTTTATTATTATCTATCGTTTAGGTCATGTTTATTTGCTGATTATGTTTCGTTTGCCAAGAGGAGACATTTACCTGTAATCATGTTAGGGCTTTTCTGTAATTCGCACACAAGTATATTTTAAACTATACTCCGTCATTCTTAGTATAGTTCTGGCTAGATTGTAAACTAATTCAGAATAGAATCTTCTCGGCTAATTACAAATGGGCCGCCACAGTAATAGAGACAAAATTCTAGCAGATGCAAGAAGATTCAAACAACATTCTTGACAAGACACCAGGTATGATTTCCAGGGTTACCTCAGTTTTGACATTTCTCTTTCTTTGCTAACAGTTTTGAACATTGAGGTCACCCTACCAACGTCTGACGACCCAAACTAATGTTGCTTATCACAATGAATAGTATGGAAACCAAATATATAAGAATCCTTTACCGGTATTGAATAAAATGCAGAAAGTTTTTATGAACTACAGATTTAGCAGGTTTATCTTGATTATGGCAGTGTTTAAAATCACACAACAAGAAAAGTGGTGAAAACGATACCATTAGTGAAACAATTGCCCTGATAATGGCGTAGTCAAAATAAACATCCGAAATTGAGAATAAACGTATTACATAATTGTTTTATGAAGTTTTATCCAGTATTTCCTCCCTATTTAACAAATATGTTTCTCTTCATTTGCAAATAATTTTCTGGCACCCTGTAATTTCTTAATTCACTAGTCTTTTTTTATTGTCTTTTATTCAATGTATTTTCTATTCAATTTTGTTATTTTATTGAAATTTCCCTCCCAATACAATATGCAAACATCTATATTAATAAAAATGAATTACTAAATGGTTGTTGCCGCATCACTTGAGAACGGCTCGACCGATTTGGCTGATTTTTCTGTTGTTGTGTTCGTAATTGTCAGGACAAGGTTTGTATGAAAGAAAATTTTTGGAAAATCCATGGGAAAAGTTGGAAATGTGAAATGAGGCACAGTTAAAGGGTTCTGCTGTCAATTGTTTACATAACGAAATTATTGTTTACGGTGTTCACATAGGGCTTTGGAAACTATATTATAATAGCCTACTGGGTTTTAACAAATTGTACTGATACTATCGATGTAATTAATACATTTGTGAAAATAATTCTTATAGAATAAAATCCACGAAAATAAAGCAGTCATGTAACTTTATCTACCCTCGACATGGAAAATATCATTTTCTCACTTCACATTTTGATGTAGAATAAGCGATCGTATTGCAGGGACAACTAAAGTGTGTGCCAGTGAGTATGCTATATCGGAAGTCGGTAACAAATCCTATCCTCTGATATGTCACTCATAGCTGTAGGCTTTGTATTAGTTGAGAAATAGGCCTAGGGATGTTTATCAGAGGCCCTAAGCATCTAAAAGAAGACAAAATGGGATGGAACATTTTCAGTCCTACGCACGCAGTATATTATGTCCTGGTTTAAGGGACGGAAAGTATGAAAGTGATATTGAATTTCCTTTTTACTTCAGCCCCGAAACGGTTGTATGGTAATATGAGAGTGAGAAGTACAATTTTCTGTCAAGACAATACAATCTTATGTAACCGGAATTTCTTTTTCTTCTCATTTGCACTCCTCCCAGGCATGGCGTGTAGAAGCAATTGAATGCAACATTCGAAATCCTCTGTGAGCCATAAAAAGCTATATCTAGCGTTTTCTGAGGGAGTAGTCTGAGTGCCATTTGTCGTTCTTCCTCATTTCTAATTCTACATACATATTATATAAGGACCTAGAGTTTCAACATCGAAAGTCCTCCATAAGTTAATTTCATATTACAAAATACAAAACCCGGGCGACGCCGGGCCATTTCAGCTAGTAATATAATAAAAATGAAATTAAAACCAGTTCACAAACTGAATAGTTCAGTGGAGATAGATCACTACTTCATACTCTTCAGTATAAGGCAATGAATCTCTCATCTGAACTATTCAGTTATAAAAGAAGAACAAAAGACTCCAGAACGATTCAGTTTACCAGTATAGATGTTATGCCGGGCTTCCCTACTCCAGCGTCGCTTTGACTTTCTCGCCATGAGCCCCCTACATAAATCTTCAGGGCCCATGACCTTCCCTGCCATGGACCCCCCTCCATAAATCTTCAGGGCCCATGACCTTCGCCGGGACGCCGTTTCGGTACTCATAATGTTGAAATGTCTTCGGAAGTGACCTGCAACATAATATAATAAAAATGAAATTAAAACCAGTTTAAACTGAATAATTAAGTGGAGGGAAAGGAAATAGACATTAAATCCATGTCTGGGATATTACTTACTTGTATTAAACTGAATAGTTCAGTGGAGATAGATCACTACTTCATACTCTTCAGTATAAGGCAATGAATCTCTCGTCTGAACTATTCAGTTATAAAAGAGGAACAAAAGACTCCAGAACGATTAAATTTACCAGTATGGATGTTATGCAGGGCTTCCCTACTCCAGCGTCACTTTGACTTTCTCGCCATGAGCCCCCTACATAAATGTTCAGGGCCCATGACCTTCCCTGCCATGGACACCCCTCCATAAATCTTCAGGGTCCATGACCTTCGCCGGGACGCCGTTTCGGTACTCATAATGTTGAAATGTCTTCGGAAGTGATCTGCAACATAATATAATAAAAATGAAATTAAAACCAGTTTAAACTGAATAGTTCAGTGGAGATAGATCACTACTTCATACTCTTCAGTATAAGGCAATGAATCTCTCGTCTGAACTATTCAGTTATAAAAGAGGAACAAAAGACTCCAGAACGATTAAATTTACCAGTATGGATGTTATGCAGGGCTTCCCTACTCCAGCGTCGCTTTGACTTTCTCGCCATGAGCCCCCTACATAAATCTTCAGGGCCCATGACCTTCCCTGCCATGGACCCCCCTCCATAAATCTTCAGGGCCCATGACATTCGCCGGGACGCCGTTTCGGTACTCATAATGTTGAAATGTCTTTGGAAGCAATCTGCAACATAATATAATAAAAATGAAATTAAAACCAGTTTAAACTGAATAGTTCAGTGGAGTGATCACTACTTCATACTCTTCAGTATAAGGCAATGAATCTCTCGTCTGAACTATTCAGTTATAAAAGAGGAACAAAAGACTCCAGAACGATTAAATTTACCAGTATGGATGTTATGCAGGGCTTCCCTACTCCAGCGTCGCTTTGACTTTCTCGTCATGAGCCCCCTACATAAATCTTCAGGGCCCATGACCTTCCCTGCCATGGACCCCCCTCCATAAATCTTCAGGGCCCATGACCTTCGCCGGGACACCGTTTCGGTACTCATAATGTTGAAATGTCTTTGGAAGTGATCTGCAACATAATATAATAAAAATGAAATTAAAACCAGTTTAAACTGAATAGTTCAGTGGAAATAGATCACTACTTCATACTCTTCAGTATAAGGCAATGAATCTCTCATCTGAACTATTCAGTTATAAAAGAGGAACAAAAGACTCCAGAACGATAAAATTTACCAGTATAGATGTTATGCAGGGCTTCCCTACTCCAGCGTCGCTTTGACTTTCTCGCCATGAGCCCCCCTACATAAATCTTCAGGGCCCATGACCTTCCCTGCCATGGACCCTCCTCCATAAATCTTCAGGGCCCATGACCTTCGCTGGGACGCTGTTTCGGTACTCATAATGTTGAAATGTCTTTGGAAGTGATCTGCAACATAATATAATAATAATGAAATTAAAACCAGTTCACAAACTGAATAGTTCAGTGGAGATAGATCACTACTTCATACTCTTCAGTATAAGGCCAAGAATCTCTCATTAGAACTATTCAGTTATAAAACAGAAACAAAATAACCCTAGAGCAATGCAACCACAGATATATATATAGAAATAGATCGGCAGTGGTGTATGCTGTGCTATCGGGGCAGTAAACCCACGTTGAGGAGCTGTTATAGTTAGGGACCGGATTCTTAGGTTTTTACCTATTTTTTTCCTTACTTCCAAAACAAAAAGCACTCATACACTTTTTCGTATCATGTCCATAGGATTCACTCACATTAATTCTGTGGCACCTAAAAATACCTAAATGGGGTATAGAAATCTAATTATACCTAAACGGGATATAAAACCTAAATTATCTAATTTAGGCTACTTTTTGTCTTTTTTTGTTTGTCAGTTGAGAATTCGATATTTTGCGGAGAGACCATTTTTGTCGGGTTGAAATTAATACCACCAGCGTTTCGTTCAACCCATTGTCGTCTAGGATGGACAGTATCAAGAGAGGAAGTGTAGAGTACCGGCGTATTCCTTTTAAAATATTCGTACGAACAACTATTGCTGCCGAGTATGAACAAGGATATAGAATTCTGTGTTTTAAAGCGTTTGTTTGCCTTTAGTACTGTCTTGTTATTCACACTGAGTGGTCACACTGTGTTTTAAGAAGACGTGTTAATTATGTATTGAATCCTATGTAGTACATTCAAATTCATTAAACCAATTATTCTACCCGAAAACGATATTTTGGACAAAAAACCTAAAAAAAACCTATTTCACCTAATGGAAAACCTAAAACAGTGTTTTTAAAAACCTAAAAATCCGGTCCCTAGTTATAGTATAGTAATATGGTGGTCCGCCAGTCAACGTCAGACACTTATTTTGCAAGATACTGACAAATTAAATTTCAAATATGTTTTTATGTACTAAAAACCAATTTAAAAAAATAAAAAAAATTGAGATATGTTGTGCAGTCCAGTAAAACCTATGAAGCCAATATGAGTTGTTCTTATTGCACTAACATTCCTCTCCTCTTTCCAATTAGAGTGTTCCTAATTTTAATGAAAATAAATTGTCCAAAATATGTTGTACAAACTTTCTCGCAAATACGTGTTAGAAGATAGCAAGCACAGAAAAAGTAAATTATAGAGGCAATTAAACTTTTTAATACATTTTTATAACACTAACAGGAAACTAGAACGGATGGCATCAGTGCCGATCTTTATGTACAATGCCTTTACAGTCTCATAATAACAATAATAATAATAATAATCAATGGCGGAGGATGGATATTTTGAGGGGGTACAGATCAGTCAATAAATTTTCTTTGTCTAAGTAAATCATGCATTTGACAAAATTTATTACTGCCCATAAATTAAGAACTCTATTTGAGCAAAGAATGTGCACAAGAAAGGTTAAATGTTTTGAGAATCTTAATATTACGCAGTAAACATCTCTGAACCAGGTAATCTACTGGGAGATCGTCTGACATGACCTACATCGCCAATTTTTCGTATAGTATAGAAATTTGTATTTTACCAGTATGTTTTTTTCTATAGGGCCTATTTAATACCTAGTGTTCATGGAATAGGTAGTCATATTATAATATAGCTCGAGTTCCTATTGATATCTACATTATTCTACAGCGCAAATTTTGTGCCATAAAAAAACCATTTTTAGCATGCAATAGAAACCAGTACTTAAGAATAAAGAATAATAGTAGGCTAAGAGGGCATGCTTTTCACTGTGGTTTCAATATGTTTCGCCAGTGGATGCAACATTTATAAAAGTAGAAAATCGTGTAAATAGACTTTAATCTAAGTTCTCGTAACATTTTCTTATTGAATTATGTGTAGTATAGTGGGTGACTTATAGTGAGCGATGATGGCGGTGAGAGCAAGGCTAGGCTTCACTGCCGAGACCAAGATTGCCTGGTCGTGAATTCAACTCACCAGTATACAAGTTTATACAAGGTTTCCCTACTGCAGCGTCATTTTATTCCTCGCCATGGACCCATCTCCGGAATTCTTCAGGGCCCATGACCTTCGCCGCGACGCTGTTTCGGTACTGACGGGCTTCCCTAATCCAGCGTCGCTTTTACTTCCCCGCCATGGACCCATCTCCGGAATTCTTTAGGGCCCATGACCTGCTTCTCGACGCTGTTTCGGTACTGACATTGATGAAGTTTTCGACTGGTTACTGCAACATAAATAAACAATTATATTAAAACCAGTTCACATTCTGAATAGTTCACTGAAGAAAGTTCTTGACACCATATTGTTAAGCATAGCGTAATGAATTTTTAATCTGAATTTTTCATTTATGAAAGTGGACCATGAACATTCCAGAAGGATGCAACTAACCAGTATTAACGTTCACAATCATCGCAGGAAAAAATATTTTTCTAAAGATGTATATTTTTTAAATTCTGTTTCTATGGTAATAATAAGTATTGTGGTGTAACACTTGACAAGTTGCTCAGCATACAGCTTATCTTTTATTCCCTGAGATATTTGCTTATACATATATATATATATACCTAGGTATATAGGCTATATATAAATATATCTATGTATGTAAGAGGCTTTATCCTGACTTAATGAATGAATGAATGACTGACTGACAGACAGACGGAGAATCAATGTAGAGCCTTACAATAATAGGTAGAGACTTGGAATTTTGACAGTACCTTCGTTTCATAATGTAAGTGTATACTAAGAAAGAATTTTGATTTTAAATTCCAAAAATCAAATGTTTTTGAGGATACTTAACACCTTTTTAAACAGAATTATCAAATCCAAATCAAATTCCATGTACAGTTCTCATGACGACAGTGTATTGTTGGCAGTGTTCACAGGTAGCTTTGGAAATAAATGATATGAGACTTCGACAAATTAGAGAAGCTCTCAATAAAATTCATTGGTGTAAATACAAAACCCGAGCAAAGCCGGGCCTTTTAAGCTAGTTACATATAAACATTGAAAACCTTTCTTTGAAAACCCCCCCAGAGAACAAAACTAAAAGCAGCTAAACCATCTGAATATTTCAAATTACAAAAACAAAAATTTATCTACAAATGAGTGTATAATAAATTATGTTGGTCATTTAGATTAAGATAAAGACTTACCAGAAGTGGCCTTCTTAAAGGAATCAAATGTTTTGTACCACTTGTCTTTCATTTTGCCGTGAGGAGCAAATATTTCAACTTCTGGAACGAGCCTGGAAACAAAGAATTGCAGACATTCAAAACATATTTTGCATCAATGCAAAAAGGAAATAGGCCTATCTTCTTCAAATTATATTTTAATCAGAAAATGAATAGTTCCATATGGAACATGCATGCATGCATGTAAAGTTATTCCTCAGGTTCGCGAGCGACCCCTGGTGATCCCATAAGGGGATATTCACAGCGGATTTTTTACCGGGGTGCGCCAGTCCCATACCTACATAAACCTAAGGGCACACACCCAATCCTGAACCCGGGAAAGACATTTTTCACTACTGAAAAATCCCCAACCCAGCCGGGAATTGAACCCGGGCCGCCCAGGTGGTTGGCAGTCACACTACCAACTCACCCACGGCGGCGGATGCATGCATGCATGCGTACAGATTGTTAAAATTCTCCGAATTTATTTCTGGTACAGGTATGCATTTTTTAAACTAAATACATTAGATTAGATTAGATCAATGAGGAGTAGTGCAAGCCATTTGGCTTCTCAACACTGTGACCTTAATAGATCTATTGTGAATACCCTATACCAGCGTTTCTCAACATATGGTCCGCGGACCACCAGTGGTCCACGAAGATGGTGTAGATGGTCCTCAGACATAATATATCATAAAGCAAGTGGAAAGTAAAGTAGTAAAACTTTTTCACATATTTCGTTATAATGACCTATACTTAATACCCCAAATATTAAGAATATAGGCCTTCTTTTATAAATGGGATGTAAAATTAGGGGTCCGTAATTTTTTTTAGACATT
Organism: Ectobius pallidus; assembly: GCA_964059195.1. Classification (NCBI taxonomy): domain Eukaryota; kingdom Metazoa; phylum Arthropoda; class Insecta; order Blattodea; family Ectobiidae; genus Ectobius; species Ectobius pallidus. The sequence goes on from CAXKWD010000002.1 coordinate 92,797,155, forward strand.
TTAGAGGTCCTCAGGTTCAAAAAGGTTGAGAAACACTGCCCTATACCCTATTCTAACAGTCACCACTTTAATTTAAGGCTTTTTAATATAGCCTATAATTTTCCTGGTGATGTCCAGTCCTGAATCCGAGGATTTTTCGTTTACTCAATTTTCAGCTATTATCAACCTATACTTTTTTTTTAATATTTATATTACGAGTATATTTAATTAAGATGTATCACATACAAAACCAGGGTTGTAAAAAAGCCGGCTAAAATTGAATAAAACCTGACCAGTGGTTTTTTACAATTTTAGGCGGTTAAAATCATGATTTTAGCCGGCTAAAATCAATTTTTCCTGTTTGGGGGAGGTGGCAGCGGGTTGAAATTTTGAAAAAATTGTATTTGGGGCCCTATGGGGTTTAGAGGGAAACTTTGTCTGCATAAATTAGACACCAATGATTCAGTGGTTGTGGGGGTGAGGGTGGAAATTCAAAATTTTTAAAACCATGTCTTGTGGGGTGTCATTGAAAACCTCTTGATGAGTAATCTTTAAATCAACAACTAGTTTCTCGATAGCACTCATATAAGGAGAGATTCGAATTTTTGAAAGTCAAAAACACTTTAAAATATACCTCAGCCTGTAGGCCTGCCAAAATGAATTTAGAGGACCAACTGAGGCTAAAATTACCAATGAAATAAAGTTTGAAACATTAAAAATAATAGTTAAATACCTTGAGAACAATAATCCTTGGCCAAATTAAAAATTAAATAATAAAATATATAAATTAATACATAATTAACAACTTTCTTTTTATAAAAAATATTTCAGTTTTTATTCTACCCTTACCCCAATAAATTCAATAAAAAGCACTATGATAACTACCTCAGCCTGTGCCCTGTAGGCCTACCTAAAGGGATATTTTATACTTATTTCTCCATCAGTTACACATATCTGAAGTGTAATCACTAGGGACCGGATTTTTAGGTTTTTAAAAACACTGTTTTAGGTTATCCATTAGGTGAAATAGTTTTTTTTAGGTTTTTTGTCCAAAATATCGTTTTTGGGTAGAATAATTGGTTTAATGAATTTGAATGTGCTACATAAACTCCCTCTAATCGGAGATGAGACGGCGCCACCGATACTCAAAGAAGAAGTAACACAAGCTATAAAAGAACTAAAATCTGGGAAATCCCCCGGTGAGGACGGGATTCTAAATGAATTCCTGAAATGGGGAGGAGAACCCCTAGTAACTGCAACGACCTCGCTATTCAATCACATATTACAAACTGAGGAATTACCACAACAATGGCAGCAGAGTACAGTAATTCTGCTGCATAAGAAAGGAAACAGGGACGACCTGAACAACTATCGGCCCATCAGTTTATTATCCAATTTGTATAAAGTATTCACTAAGATTCTCACCAAAAGGCTTACTAAAATCTTTGATGAAAACCAACCTCCGGAACAAGCTGGATTTCGCGCGAACTACAGTACAATTGATCACCTCCAATCAGTTAATCAAATTCTAGAAAAAGCAGAAGAATACAACATACAGATACACATTGCTTTTGTGGATTACAGAAAAGCATTTGATACAGTGGAACACACGAGTGTTTTGAGCTCCTTGAAAGCTATAGGCGTAGATAACAAGTACACAAGACTTATAGGAAAATTATACACAAACAGCACCGCCAAAATTAGAACAGAGATAGAAGGCACGCCATTCAAGATAGAAAGAGGCGTTAAACAAGGTGACCCGATCTCACCAAAATTGTTCACATGCCTGTTAGAACAAGTTTTCAGAAAACTGGATTGGGAAAAGAAAAGATATGGCTTAAACATAAACGGGAAAAGACTCACAAACTTACGCTTCACAGACGACATTGTGTTATTCGCAAAAACTGGGAAAGAGATGGAATACATGCTGAAAGACTTAAGCGGGAAGAGCGAACAAGTGGGACTAAAAATGAACCCTGAAAAAACCAAGTTAATGTCACTTTCAGGCCAAGCAGCAATAACATTGAATGGAACAACAATTGATTACACCGACGAATACACCTATCTAGGTCAGTCAATATCATTGACAAAGAGAGGAGAGAAGGAAATTAGAAGAAGAGTGGCCATGGCGTGGGGTAAATTCTGGAGTCTGAAGTTTATATTCCAAGACAGATCTCTCAAGCAGAAGACAAAAATAGAAATACTAGAAAGTTGCGTCATACCAGTTCTAATCTACGGATGCCAGACATGGGCATATACACAAAGAGAGACAGAACTACTACAGAAATGTCAACGGAAGATGGAAAGGCGGATCCTCAACATCAAGTTGTGCGATAGAGTGACCAATGAAGAACTCAGAAGGAAGACGAAAATGCAGGATGTGGCGAGTCAGGCTTGGTCACTGAAGTGGAAGTGGGGAGGTCATGCAGCAAGACTCCACCAGGACAGATGGGCGAATGTCACATCAATGTGGGACCCCCGAATAGGGAAAAGGAGCAGAGGACGTCCAAGGCGAAGATGGTCCGACGACTTCACGAGAACACTAGGCGCAACATGGAGCAGGACGGCTAGAGACAGAATAAAGTGGAGAAACATAATGAAAGGCTTAACAAACCCAAAGTGAACAGTGATCAGTGATAAGTGATGATACCTATCAAACGCAGCACTTGAGCTCGCACGGACCGGCTCACCGAGCGAGCAAACTTAGAGCCAGCCCTACGATCGGTAGGAGGCCCTTGCCCTAAAGGGATGCCAATGGGCTTATTTTATTTATTTATTTATTTATTTATACATAGGATTCAATACATAATTAACACGTCTTCTTAAAACACAGTATGACCACTCAGTGTGAATAACAAGACAGTACTAAAGGCTTAAACTCTGTGCATCAGTGATCCACTGGATTTTTAATCAAAAGGTAATAAATACCAATCTTTTTAAACTCTTTAAAACACAGAAATCTATATCTTGTTCATACACGGCAACAATGGTTGTTCGTACGAATATTTTAAAAGGAATATGCCATGCCGGTACTCTACACCTCCTGTCTTGATAGTGTCCATCCTAGACGACAATGGGTTCAACGAAACGCTGGTGGTATTAATTTCAACCCGACAAAAATTATTGTCTATCCGCAAAATATCGATTCCTCAACTGACAAACAAAAAAGTAGCCTAAATTAGATATTTTAGGTTTTATATCCCGTTTAGGTATATTCAGGTTTTTATACCCCATTTAGGTATTTTTAGGTGCCACAGAATTAATGTGGGTGAATCCTATGGACATGATTCGAAAAAGTGTACGAGCGCTTTTTGTTTTGGAAGTAAGGAAAAAAATAGGTAAAAACCTAAGAATCCGGTCCCTAGTAATCACCTATCACTGGAATTTTGTCAAGCCATAGAATCTGTAAATCGTATGCCGGCCAGTTCTGCATCAATCAAAATAGTTTGGGTTAATACAAACAAAATTGAGAAACAGACTAGACAATGAAAAAGCCCAGAAGCTTGTATACATCAACAGGCAGAATAAAGCAAATATGCCAGAGTCTTATGATGAATGGTGAATTTACCGTATTTACTTGAATATAACGTGCACCATTTTTGTTCATTTGTAGATTTCAAAACTGAGGTGGGCCTTAAATTCTAGTACAAATCCGTTTCGTAGGTCGGTGGAAATATTGATTTACATAACAATGCATTGATATAATTCTCGACTTCGTTCATTTTATCGTTGGCCTACACCATATGAAATTTAATTTCTGAAACATAATGAAAAAATTGTTTTTGTCAGTTCTATAGTGCAAATGTGGAATATTGTGCATTGTCGATTTTAAACTCATTTAAGAGCGGTATCAGCTTTTATTGTGAAACATTCATTTAACGTTTTGTTTGTCCATTTACCAATACAAAATAAGTACCTTTGAGGATTCCAGTGATGAACACATTAGTGAATAATGATGAGCCATGCCTATAGGCCTACTTGTAGGCCTAAAACTGGCAGTTAACTGTAAATGTTTATGTGTTGGTTGATTATTCTATAAATACTAAGACAAAATTCCAAATAAAATATCCTCCTATTGATGCGCATTACATTCGCTAACAAACTCTTTTTTTTTATGATTTTAAGTTTCAAAATCAGGGTGCGCATTAAATTTGAGGGTGCAATATATTGGAGTAAATTCAGTAATTAACTATTGCTGGGAATTACACAGTGAAGTGATACAGTGAGTCCCACGCAAGAGTTGGCCAATGACGCGGGAATCTGCGAAGTGGCGGGCACAGCTCCAACTCCCGAGTGATCTGGTGAAATATCTATGCAAATAAAGCCGCGATCGGTGTAATGATTTAGGTTCTCACATTTACAGTTAAAATTACAATGAAAATAACCACATACCTCATCACAAGAGCTGTTGGAAATGTTCTTCTCTTGCATCCACACAATATTAGCACCTTTTTAGGAAATTTTCTTTCATGCGCATAATTTCCGCTTCCAAGACAGTTAATTTCTCTTGTGATATTGTCTTTAAGTTCTTCTAACTGTATGTGACTATTATTTATGGGGAAACTTCAAAAATAAAGTGTATAGGTCAATTTCCCATACATTAGAAGAACTTAAAGACAATATCACAAGAAAAATGAACTCTATTTCGGAAGCTGAACTTATGCGCATAAAAGAAAATTTCCTAAAAAGGTGCCAGTATTGTGTGGATGCAAGAGGAGAACATTTTCAACATCTCTTGTGATGAGGTATGTGGTTATTTTCATTGTAATTTTAACCGTAAATGTGAGAACCTGAATCATTACACCGATCGCGGCTTTATTTGCTGTGCCCGCCACGACGCAGAAACCCGCGTCATTGGCCAACTCTTGCCTGGGACTCACTGCATTAAATTACACTAAATACAATTTCAAGTTTCTGAGCTTGTAACTTTTAAATTGGTTATGTTTGGAAATAAGAACATGAAAGGAACTTCAATTATTTTTACTCAATTTGATTTTATCCGGATGAAATGCCTGGCTTTTTTCAAGAGGATAAAACTAGTAGCTCTGCATTTGCACTCAGTAGGCCTAAGTAAGCCTACTACAGGTTCTGAGCTTGTAACTTTTAAATTTGTGATGTTTGGAAATAAAAACATGAAAGGAACTTCAATTATTTTTATTCAATTTGATTTTATCCGGATAAAATGCCTGGCTTTTTTTCAAGTGGATAAAACCGGCCGGTTAAAACCAGGCCAGCTTTTTCATAACAACCCTGAGCAGAACAGAAAATGAGCTTTTGTTTTGCATCATTAAAATCAGTGTCCAAATTATGTCCCACCCGTAACAGATTTTGAAAAACAAATTTAAAATATTTAAAATAAATTTTAAATAATGCTTCGCATGTAGTGTGGAGGAGAAGGCATTGTAAATTTTACAGAATGGGAAAAACCAATTCTAGTTTATTATTTATGATATGTAATAAACAAAAATAGTTTTTATAATTTGCTAGAATGTCCCACCCGTAATTATGAAATGGCTGCCATAGAGAATATTTATCTTTAATTATTTATTTAATTTCTTCCTGCAACACCTGCAGGTTGCCATTGACAAAGAGTACCAACAACAAATATATATGTACACAGTAAAAGAAAACAGATTAAATCAATATTGCTCCCGAAATCAAGTTTTTTTCTGTAGGGGTGCACTATACTACAATTTTCTTCTCTTACTAAAACAATTTCTGTGCAAATGTATTTCACTTGAAGTTCTATTAAATCGATGTTAGCAACAGAAACAACTGAATTATTTTAACTCTCAAATGCATTACTTACACTCATTATTAATGAATTTCATCTTTTTATTTGAGGGTAAACTTAGAATATATATGTATGCGTATTTTTAGCCTAAACCCTCAAAGAAATATCAAAACCTAAAAGCGAAGGATCGAGCAGCCTGAAAATATAAAATTCAAAAAATTTTCACTACCACTGCATATGTTGCTACATATAAATTAAATTGGGTATAAATCAATATAGTGCATTTTCTACAATTATAAGCTACTACATCTACCAAACCTACAATAAGTCCTAAGCAAATTAGGTTACTACCTTCAAATAAACATTAGTACATGGACTTATAGCTCATCAACAATTTCATATGAACAATTTATAGCATGACATAATACCATAAAAAAGAAATCTAGTCTTCAAGTATATATAAATGAAATATAAGAGAACAAAATTCTCCAACTGAATAAATTTTATATTATAAGATTAATAGATGAACTACTGTATGTCATGTCGTAGAATTTATCACACTTTTCTTTAATAGACAATTTTAACTGTTAGATATGTAACTGCTTATATATAATTTATAGGCTGAAATACACTACTTTGCAATTCTCATATATATACCACGACGAAAAAGTGTTCAATGACAATTGTTTAATTGACAGTTTCTTATTATAGAAACTTTTTAATTACTGGACATCAATCTGTGTATATATAAATTGTATTTTAATTTTGCTATATTACAATTTTAACATTTTACGTCACAATTAACAAGTGTTTGATTAAACACGAAAAAATTTTATAACTTCAGAACTTATTCAGAATTGTAATAATGTAAACAATTTTGAATAAGTAATAATTTTAACATTATTGTAAAGCTCACTAAGCATTTATAAATACTTAACAATTATATGTACTTGAGTAAAAGATAAATTATTTTAGACAAACATATTTAACCGATTATTCTCTTTTAACCTAACATTTTCATTGACCATATATAATCCCCACAATACATTTTATATTTTCAGGCTGCTCGATCCTTCGCTTTTAGGTTTTGATATTTCTTTGAGGGTTTAGGCTAAAAATACGCATACATATATATATACTTACACTCATGTTCTGAATGGAGACTGTCATACAAATGTCATCTGCAGAATCAACATGAAGGAGGACTGTCTCCACAGACTCAGGGAACTTGAAGCTGTAACATCGTGGCTCAGATGGAGATATTGTTATATTCTTCTTTTCTGACAAACTGAAAGTTCAAAACACAAATATATCAGTTTCAGAATGGAAGTTTAGAAATGTTGGTATACTTTCTTAAGAAAAAATTAATTTGTCACGTTGAAGACTGTTTAGCTTGTGAATCAGTGACCAATCCAGTGTAGGAATTTCAATTTATCGCACCTACATGCAATTGTTTTCCTTAATTGTTCCACATTTTCTATAAAAAAATTTAAATGTCCCATTTTTATAAAACTACACCGTGTCTGGCTTATAGGTTTAACATTACAAACTTTTATAATTTTTGTTGTATAAGTTTCTGGTCAAAAATTCTTTCATACATTATTAGCAAATCTCTTGCCATTTATGAAAATAGCTTGCAACCAACACAACAATGATCACATGATTAGAATATCAAAGATGGGGATTTGGACAACACAACAAAAAATATACTGTGTTCTTGGACTGGCTGAAACAAAATCTGTCAAGCCTCTGCAACAAAATTTTTGCTGTGAATTTAACCTTGGGGGTCATGACTATGGGCATTATGAAATGGGACAGTTACGAGAAACTGGTAGCCTTTTGTCTAATCATGGGAAGCATAGCAAAGGGAATGTGTCTGCAGAAAATGTGGGATGGATTCTTATGTCCTTCATAGGAAGTTCGAAAAAGTCAATTCAATGCACCAATGCAAAAGAAAACCATTTTCCAACAAGGGTCCCAACTCATTTTGTGATCCAGGTGCGAGAATGTGTGGATGAGGAGTTCCCTGGTCGATGGATTGGATATGATCCCATTGGATTTTTTCCTGTATGGGATTTTGTGAAGAATCAAGTGTACAGCACTTCTGTGGAGAACGTAGACTATATGCAATGAAAAACGTATCAAGTCATCAGCAATGTCACACCGCATATGTTGCTGAATACCTGGATGGAGATGGAGTATAGGTTGGACCTACTGAAATTGTTTAAAAGGTGTGTATGGTAAAGGCATGACTTACCGTATCAGACAATATCAGTTTTTTAATTAAATATGGCTTATTTTAAAGTATATAGTCTTTTAAAATGTTAAACCTATAAGCCAGATACCCTGTATTATATGAACACCCTAATCTAAATTCACAAGCACAGAAGTCTGAAACCTCTTCATACCTATAGTTTCTTTGATTAAAAAACAATCATTGAACACAAGAATTGGATATATTCATATAGCTGCGTATGAAAAAAAAGATACAAAAGTAATATATAATTAATAAAGTGTGTTAAACCCTTTTAAATCTCATATAATCTCTATATATATAAAAGGCTTTGTCCTGACTGACAGGAATCAATGTACAGCCTAAACTATAACAGGTAGAGACTTGGAATTTTGATAGTACCTTCGTTTCGTAATGTAGATGCTCACTAAGAAAGGATTTTGAAAAGTTCTGATTCTAAATGCCAAAATTAAATGTTTTTGAAAATACTTAATCCCTTTTTACATAGAATTATCAATTCCAAATCACAGAATATATTGTTGCCAAATGGTATCAGATGGGCTTAGAAAAAACAAATGAAATGCACTTTTGACAAATAAGAGAAGTTATCAAAATAATTCATGTTATAAATAAATATTACAGAATGAAATCCACTAAAATAATGGAATCACATAACTTTCTCTACCCTGAACATAGAGAAAACAAAACGAGTTATGGTAATGTGTATATTATTATATTATATCGCAGGTTTTTGGAGAGAGAAGTATGAAAGTGATAATGCTTTCTGTTTAATTTCATCCACAAAACGGTTTTATGGTAACATAAGAGTGGGAAATTTCCCGCCTCGATATTACAATTTTATGTTACAGGAATTTCTGTTTCTTCTTATTTAAACCTATACCAGGCTTGCTGTGCACTAAACAAGCGATGGGATGCAAAATTCTAGATCCTCTATGAGCCATAAAAATCTATATCAAGCGTTTTCTGAGGGAATAGTTTGAGTGTAATAAGTCGTTCTTCCTATTTCAAATTATAAATGCCTATATAAGGACCTAGAATTTAAAATTTAAAATTGAAAATCCTTCATAAGTTAATTTCCAATTACAAAATACAAAACCCGGGCGACGCCGGGTCTTTTAAGCTAGTAATAAATATAATATTAATAACACAACATTATTACAGCAATGAGTATAATAGCTGATCAAATGGAAAATTACACAAAGCTCGACTATCACCGATGGCAGGACGATAAATATATGATAATATCAATTGTCCTGCCATGGGCTTTCTCGCTTACAAGGACACAAATACGATTTGTTTTATTCATTTTCAGGTTTTAATAATATTCATTAAAAACTTAATTCTGGCCAGAATTTGCTAAATAGTTGTTGGCAACCCCAATCTACAGACTACATTCTTCCACTGACAAATAAAAATGATCAATTTACCATAAATATGCTAGCAGAAACCATGCATTTATATGACATACTGTACTATGAAAAATGTGTAAATACTACCCGCACGCGATTTCTTGGGTGCTTGGCTCCCTAGTCCTCATTCGGTAGTTTCGTTCAACTTCGTAGGTAGAGCTGACAACATTGAAACACGAAGTACGCGCTATACACCCTGACATCTAGTGGCTTCAACACTAAGCTTTCATTCTGTCTCAAGATTCTTATTTATTTATTTATTGACATTATTTTCTCTGACGCATGGAGTTATGGGGAAAAATACAATCTTTCGAATTGCTGATTTCACAAACACTTCATTGTACATCCAACCCTTTCCTCACCTCTTTAAGAATTCCGTATGTGCTAATTTCTGACGATCCCATGAACTCTGATGTAAATTTCATGGACTGAAAGTTGAGCGAACTTTTCACAAAACGTATTAAATTCGTTTAAAATTAGGCCTATAGTTTTCTCCACTTTTAGATGCCTTGCCTCTCTTACATTTTACAACTCGAAATGGTGAAGCATGTTCTGCTAAGACTCTTCTTTATGCTTAAAATTAGCCATCCAGTGTAAAAATATTGAGCCTATATTATGTATAATATTCTTATTTGATAACCAAACCCTTATGACGTGTAATTAATTGTTACGCAATACCGTAATGGACTGAATTAAAATCGTTGTATATTAAATGTCACTACATAAAATACCATATGCACGATTCTGCTGAAACGTGATTTCTTTGGTTGACAACACTGCAGAAAGACTGGCGGACTAGCTATGTTTTGTTCCCCCCGACCCTCACTTCCCTGTAAATTGAGCGCACAAGAAATGGCGTACGGGTAGTAGTAACTTCATTGATGACAAGTATGACTACAAATGCACTCATAGAAGTCCAATTAGGGTAAATGGATGGATCCATCGGTGATTTTAAAAAAACTCACCCTATGCCTACTCACAGTCTTCAAGTGAACAGAAACTCTTGTTGTAATACACATTAAATTCATTTGGGAAAAGCTGCATTCAAATTTACCAGTATAACTTAATTGGGAATTTTTGATCAATTAAGTACATTTTAAAAATGAACCCAAAAGGTTTATTGGTGCATGTGCTGGACAGTACCAGAAGAAAAAATCCCTTTAGACAGGCCTACAGGCGGAGGTAGATTTCGAAGTGCTTTTGGTTTAATTTATTGTCGCTGCATAGCACTCTTCTTCTTTAGCCTTGGCATGGTAAACCTACAGTAATAAGAACTGAATTCGGTAAAGAGGAAGAGCCTACAATCATTTGTTTTGACAACAAGAATAGGATATAATATTCTGGGAGGCCGTGCGCAAGATCAGCAATGAATAAAATTAGCAAAGCCGCTAAACAAGACAAAATTATGATATTATAATAATTCTTTTAAGTGTTATTATTTTCAAACATTAAAATCTCGCGTCATATGAGAGCTATCAAGAAACTATTTATTGATTTGTAGAGTACTCATCAAGAGCTTTTCAACGATACCCCACAAGACGTGGTTTCAAAAGTTTCGAATTTTCATCCCCCACCCCCACCTCCACCCCCACCCTCACTCGAACCCCCGAATCGTTGGTGTCACTGTGAACTCCATAGGGAGTACTCTAATTTATTCAAACAAAGTTTCCCTCTATACTTCATAGGGGCCGAGATATAAAGTTTTCAAAATTTCAACCCCCTCCCCCGACCACCCCCTTGGGCCAATTTTGCCCATTAACGAACTTGTCCGTACTATTGGGCCTAGAAATAACATAATAAAATTTGGTTCAAATATCTTCAAAATTACGGCCGCTATCGTGTAAAGATATATATATATAAATATATATATATATATATATAAATATCACAAAATTTTTTTTTGAACGGGCGGTGGTTTCGTACTTAGGGGAGCATGAAACGTAAAGATATGAAAGAATTTTTCGAAAATCATAAAGTGGTATCCATTGCAATAGGTAGATTTTTCTTCGAAAATCTACCTAAAAATCACTGGAAATGTATTTTATATATATATATATCTACAGGGTGTTTCACCAAGTTTTACCGCCACTTTCTGAGTGCATTCTTGAGGACATTTGGAACAAAAAAATGTAAATACAAAAATGTGATCTGACTTGTAGTTACGTTGTTAATAAGCGTTTGAAGTTTCAACATTCGTGACAAAATAGCAATAGATTCGGCAATAAATCAGCACAGAAATTGAAAGTAACAAACAAAATGGGTTTAATTCACATACTTAACATACATTTCACCCTTTATCTCAGTTTGCCATCAAATTTTCAAAGATGCCTCCCTCTACGTCCAAGTACTTTGACGCGCAGGTATGAACGGTGTGTGTCGAGTTCCATAATTTATCAGGACTGTTCATTATTACTGTTGCATGTCCGCTATGTTGAGCTCTGTTCACACCGAGACGTTCATAAATATCTACATTACTCCGTAATTATTTGAGATAGGTAAAACTTTTATTAGGAAAAGTTGTTCCAAATAACGTGAGGAACATGCTCTGTTACTGGCTATAAAACTTTGTGAAACACCCTGTATATATATATATATATATATATATATATATAAGTTTGAAGTTACAGCAGAACTCCAATTATCTGGATTAATTGGAAATGGGCCTAATTCGGAGAATCAATTATCAGGATAATTGGATAAATCATGAAAAATAGTACAGTCAAACCTCTGTATAACGAAGAATCCGCATGTAGCAAAATTTTTGTTTGGTTGCGGCAAATTTTCTATCTAATAATGTTAAATGTAACTCTCTACAATGATGAAGCTATTTTAGGAACACCCTTTTATAATGATGTTTCGAGGTTGAATTGTGACCTGTAGCTTAGCCATATGGATGGTAGCTGGTATCAGATCAGTATCCTTTCCAGTCACCAAAGTTGTTTTCTCGGTGCCTGATATCTGTTACATTTCTTAGAAATTCCAGGAAAGAAAGTTTCATGAGGGGTGAAAAATAGGATCACTGAGGCTAAAATCATACCTTATGTGTGCAAAAACATACTGTGAGTTAGGTTAATACTTCAACATGTACGTAATGTGCAATTAAAACACCATAACGAGCAACTGTTTTAGTATTATAAATATTAAAAATCCCACAGTTGACATGTAGTTGAAGATACAGGCGAATAGCCTGTGAAACGCGTCCTACCAAATGATTGGTAAGTGAAGTCCAAGTGTGTTAATCAGTTCATATTAATAAAATAAGAATAAAAACTGTTTTAGTTTTGCCTTAGCTACGTGTTGAATTTGCTTGCCTTTCTCTTCTCTCTTCCCACCAACTACGAGTTTGACATTTCTGACAAATGGCTAGACTCAAAGCGTTCCACGATCCATTGATGATGTTAAACCAACCTGAATGGTAATTTTTTTTAGTGTGCAGGTGTAAAGTAGCTATGGTTACAATTCAACGGAACTCAGTAAGTTAAGTAACAAAATTAGCGTTCTACTTCTTCCCATGTCCAATGGAAAATTTCCGTGGTATCACCTTTGCTGAATCACCTCGGATGAGTCGTGGTCATCATTCCATGGCTCCATCCCAGGTCTGGACCTGCCTTCAAGCACTCATCATAATCACATCAAAGGAAATAAAAGAATCATGTGCCACTCTTATTTACAGTAAGATATAACAATTAACTATGCAGTTTCCATGGATATCCAGCTAACTCCATGGATATTTATTCTGCAATTGCTGAGATTTTCATCAAGTCTCTAAATATAGCAGGAAACTCGAGTCTATGTCGCACACACAGTTGCATAGCTATTTAGGTATGCAACCAGGTGTCCGGCATACCTCGAGGTACCTGTTATATTCAGATCAACGCTCCAGTTCTGCTTCGAGACTTCTAGCTGCTCTACACTCTCTGAATATAATGGGAAACTCGAGTACTATGTCGCATACGCGGTTGCATAGCTATTTAGGTATGCAACCAGGTGTCCTGCATACCTTGAGGTGCCTGTTATATTCAGATCAACGCTCCAGTTCTGCTTCAAGACTTCTAGCTGCTCTACACTCTCTGAACATAATGGGAAACTTGAGTACTATGTCGCATACGCGGTTGCATAGCTACCTAGGTATGCAACCAGGTGTCCGGCATACCTTGAGGTGCCTGTTATATTCAGATCAACACTCCAGTTCCGCTTCAAGACTTCTACCTGCTCTACACTCTCTGAATATAATGGGAAACTCGAGTACTATGTCGCATACGCGGTTGCATAGCTATTTAGGTATGCAACCAGGTGTCCGGCATATCTCGAGGTGCCTGTTATATTCAGATCAACGCTCCAGTTCAGCTTGGTGAGTCCTGCCTGCTCTACACTTTCTAAATATAGCAGGAAACTCAAGTACTATGTCGCATACATGATTGCATGGCTACGTAGGTATGCAACCAAGTGTCCGGCATACCTCGAGGAGCCTGCTATATTCAGATCAACGCTCCAGTTCAGCTTGGTGAGTCCTGCCTGCTCTACACTTTCTAAATATAGCAGGAAACTCAAGTACTATGTCGCACACTGATTGCATAGCTACCTAGGTATGCAACCAAGTGTCCGGCATACCTCGAGGTGCCTGTTATATTCAGATCGATGCTCCAGTTTACTTCACATTTGTTTAATTTACTTATTTGGTTTGCATTTTGGTTTATTCAACTTTTTGCTGAAAGAAGCGAAGAAGACACAGAAGAGAAGAAGACACAGAAGAGAAGAAGACACAGAAGAGAATATGAAGACTGTATTTCAGTCTGAATGTAAGTAAGATGTATATTATTATTGTTTATTACCACTTTAACAGCTGAGTTTGCTAAAATGATTAATGCAAACCCAGCGACAATGAGCCAGAGGCATCTGGTGATACCCGTCCTCTATGAGGCTTAATGCAGCTTATTTCTTGTTACACAGTAACAAGAAATAAGCTGGGGGACTGGATGCAGCATTAATCATTCCACAAGAGGCTGGATGAGCAACTGATTTGTTCACAAATTTAATCTCTTTCACTTCAGCACAAATTAAACATACTGAATACATATGACTTGATGCTTTCGTGGCACTGAGAAGTAATACAGTCTTCTGTATAACGAAGATTGATATATAGCAATATTTTTGTTTAGTCTCGGCGAATTTTCTATCTTAATAATGTTAAATGTAACTCATTATAACGATGAAGCTATTTTGGAAACACCCTTTTATAACGATATTTGGAGGTTGAATTGTTACTGCAAACCAGTAGCTTTGACCTATGGATGGTAGCTGGTAGACCTATATGATCAGTATTCTTCCCAGCGACCAATATTGTTTTTTTAGAAATTCCAGAAAATAAATGTTTTTGAGGACTGGAAAATAGGATCACTGAGGCTAAAATCGACTGCTGGCATGGTCAGCCAGGGTTTGATCCCTGGTACCTCTTAGGATTTTTCTGAGGTAGGGAGGTCTGGAACAGGGTGCACTCAGCCTCGTGATTCAAACTGAGGAGCTACTTTACAGAGAAGTAGCGGCTCCGGTCATGAAAACCACCATTAATGACCATGGGTGTAGGCATGCTGACCACATGCCCCCAATCCTGCCATCTGTCTATGGTAGATGACGCAGCAGTCAGCTGTCGACACTTCAGTTGGCATACAAGGAACTTTGATCGACAAGTTCATTCACCCGTGGCTAGAGGACCAGTTGGAATCAGCTGATGATGGTGGGAAGACCCATTGAAATAATCATCCTGGGTAAACATACCTTTTAGTGAGGTTTAGTGTGTATATTTCCGATCTCAATCTTGCTACAGATATCAACACTTCACTGTAGGTAATAAATAAATTTACCCAACAGGAAATACTTACTTCAACACGAAATCCTCTTCCTGGTTGACACGAAGTGAAAATGTTAAGTTGTATGGGCTGGCAGTAGACAAGCTGACAATAACATGATTAGGGTTGTTCTTTAGCATGAAGGCATTATGAGGGAGATAGTAATTATTGTCTGGGCATAATGTTCGTGATGTCCTGGCATACTCATACCTGCAACAAACGTTTTCATTCACCAATCAAATGGACATTTATAATAGGAGTCATGATACATGGTACTTTATTTTCTATTCTTTACATTCCAGCACATACCGTATATTACGGACTATAAGATGCTCCTGACCATAAGACGCACCTTGATTTTTTGGGATAGAAATTTAAAGGAAAAGAGATTTAATGTGATCCTCAAGGAAAAAATGTGAAGAGAATAGTATACCTCATTGCATAAACAAATTACAATCTTGTACAATGGAATCAGTGTAAATCACTTCTAGCTTAAACCTGCGTTGTATGAAAATCTCTTCTGTACATATGGCTTCGCTTAAATTTTAACAACTGAATTGAAACCCTGAAAATACTTTTTCACCCTCTTACCCTCAATTCAGCATATGGTAAGTGTAACGGGACAAGGCTCTTCTAGAGGTCAATGCCATCGTTTAAACCACTTGGTGGAGACCACTCCTCAACATTCAAAAGAACTCAACTTAAAGAACTCAACATTCCTTTCTTTTCACATTGTATACTTGGTTTCCAGTTTATTTACCATAATTTAATTTTTTTTTATTTAGTTTACTTCGGACCATTAGACACACCTAACTTTCATAGCTCTGTTTTGAAGGCAAAAAAGTGTGTCTTATGGTCCATAAAATTCAGTAATTAGCCTAGAAACTCACAATTTTTTCCTTGCATCAACTACGAGAGGAAGCTGCCATGACAGGACTCCCTTCTGCTGTCGCACCACAATCAGAACTGGATAGCTCCGATTAGAGTTGAGACATTCTACTGTTATACGAGCAGGTCTCTCTGGCGAAACCTGTAAACAATAAAACTCTGTATCACACTTCAACCTAACATTCACAAAAAAATAACATAGGTGAAGTCCTATATCTCCCCAACACTTTAAAGCAGGATTGCCTATACTTTGGCTTATCATACTCTATTTACCAGTTCCGGGATACATAATTCGATTCTCAAATTTCCATTATTGGCTAGAATTTTGTGTCCTTCCGAGGTGGCACTATATAAAACAAGTAAAGGCTCATACGTATTATGATATACTGTATTTCATTCTATAGAACCTATAAAATTCATATACAAACTCAGTTTGTTTTAAGAAATGTGTGAAATGAAAGAAAAATCATGATGAAGTGACCACTTATATAATCTCATAATTTGTACTGTAATTTGTAATGATTATGTGCAAAGCATTGTAGAATACAATCAAAATAAGTTGATCATAGCCAGCCAATCAGTCTCTTGGAAGAAACAATCTACGGACTGCATAACTTGTGCTGCAATATCTGGTGGATTCCATGCACAGTGCTAAATAAGACCCGCCCTTTGAATATGGGATAATACATCAGATCAAGGCAGCATATTCCTGAGAATTACCATAAACATCATGCAGGCTTATTGATCCTACAGTGAAAGATAGATACATGTGGCACTTTGACTCTCGCTCTACTCTTCAACAGGGTTGTAAAAAAGCCGGCTGAAATTGAAAAAGACCTGACCAGTGGTTTTTTCAATTTTAGCGGGTTAAAATCAATTTTTCCTAGTTGGGGGACTTGGGAGCGGGTTGAAATTTTGAAAAAATTATATTTAGGGCCCTATGGGGTTTAGAGGGAAACTTCGTCTGCATAAATTAGACACCAATGATTCGTGGTTGTGGGGGTGAGAGTGAAAATTCAAAATTTTTAAAACCATGTCTTGTGGGGTATCATTGAAAAGCTCTTGATGAGTAATCTTTAAATCAACAACTAGTTCCTCGATAGTGCTCATATAAGGAGAGATTTGAATTTTTGAAAATCAAAAACACTTTAAAATATACCTCAGCCAATAGGCATGCCGAAATGAATTCATGAGGACCAACTGAGGCTAAAATTACCAATGAAATAAAGTTTGAAATATTAATAATTATAGTTAAATAACTTTAGAACAATAATCCTTGGCCAAATTAAAAATGAAATAATAAAATATATCAATTAATACATAATTAACAACTCTCTTTTTATAAAAAATATTTCAGTTTTTATTCTACACTTACCCCAATAAATTCATAAAAAGCACTATGAAATCTACCTCAGCCTGTGCCCTGTAGGCCTACCTAAAAGGATTTTTCATACTTATTTCTCCATCAATTACACAAATCTGAAGCGTAATCACCTATTGCTGGAATTTTGTCAAGCCATAGAATCTTTACATCGTATGCCGGTCAGTTCTGCATCAATCGAAAGAGTATTTTCTTCATTTGGGTTAATACAAACAAAATTGAAAAACAGACTAGGCAATGAAAAAGCCCAGAAGCTTGTATACATCAACAGGCAGAATAAAGCAAATATGCAAGTGTCTTATGATGAATGGTAAATTTACCATATTTACTCGAATATAACGCGCCCTATTTTTGTCCATTTGTAGATTTCAATACTGAGGTTTGTGTTAAATTCTAGTACAAATCCGTTTCATAGGTCGAAGGTAATATTGATCTACATAACAATGCATTGCTATAATTCTCGACTTCAATCATTTTATCGTTAGCCTACACCATATGAAATTTAATTTCTGAAACATAACGAAAAAATTGTTTTTGTCAGTTCTATAGTGCAAATGTGGAATATGTGCATTGTCGATTCAACTCATTTAAGAGCGATATCAGCTTTTATTGTGAAACATTTATTTAATGTTTTGTTTGTCCATTTAGCAATAAAAAATAAGCACCTCCGAGGATTCCAGTGATGAACACATTAGTGAATAATGATGAGCCATATCTATAGGCCTACTTGTAGGCCTAAACTGGCAGTTAACTGTAAATGTTTATGTGTTGGTTCATTATTCTATAAATACAATGACAAAATTCCAAATAAAATATCCTCCTATTGATGCGCATTACATTCGCTAACAAACTTTTTTTATGATTTTAAGTTTCAAAATCAGGGTGCGCATTAAATTCGAGGGTGCATTATATTGGAGTAAATATGGTAATTAACTATTGCTGGGAATTACACAGTGAAGTGGTACAGTGAGTCCCACGCAAGAGTTGGCCAATGACGCGGGATTCTGCGAAGCGGCGGGCATAGCTCCAACTCCCGAGCGATCGGGTGAAATATCTACGCAAATAAAGCCGCGATCGGTGTAATGATTCAGGTTCTCACATTTACAGTTAAAATTACAATGATAATAACCACGTACCTCATCACAAGAGCTGTTGGAAATGTTCTTCTCTTGCATCCACACAATACTGGCACCTTTTTGGGAAATTTTCTTTCACACGCATAATTTCAGCTTCCGAGAGAGTTAATTTCTCTTGTGATATTGTCTTTAAGTTCTTCTAACAGCATGTGACTATTATTTGTGGGGAAACTTCAAAAATAAAGTGTATAGGTCAATTTCCCATACATTAGAAGAACTTGAAGACAATATCACAAGAAAAATTAACTCTATTTCGGAAGCTGAACTTATGCGCGTAAAATAAAATTTCCTAAAATGGTGCCAGTATTGTGTGGATGTAAGAGGAGAACATTTTCAACATATCTTGTGATGAAGTACATGGTTATTTTCATTGTAATTTTAACTGTAAATGTGAGAACCTGAATCAACACACCGATCGCGGCTTTATTTGCTGTGCACGACACGACGCAGAAACCCATGTCATTGGCCAACTCTTGCGTGGGACTCACTGTATTAAATTACACTAAATACAATTTCAGGTTTCTGAGCTTGTAACTGTTAAATTTGTGATGTTTGGAAATAAGAACATGAAAGAAACTTCAATTATTTTTACTCAATTTGACTTTATCCAGATAAAATGCCTGGCATTTTTCAAGTGGATAAAACTGCCTAAGTAGGCATACTACAGGTTCTGAGCATGTAACTTGTAGGCCTACTACAGGTTCTGAGCTTGTAACTTTTAAATTTGTGATGTTTGGAAATAAAAACATGAAAGGAACTTCAATTATTTTTATTAAATTTGATTTTAGCAAGATAAAATGCCTGGCTTTTTTCAGGTGGATAAAACCGGTTAAAACCAGGCCGGCTTTTTCATAACAACCCTGTACAAAACACTCATAGGAACAAACAAGTTGTTGAACAAAATAAACTATAAAATGTAAAAACTTTCTGCCATTGTGGAAGAAGGTAAGAATGTTCCCATGACAAAGGCCGCATTTCCATGCTGAATTGCAAGACTTAGCCTTTGTTTTAGGAATAACTTCGACCTTTGTTCTCCTGTCACTGTCTGTAGGAGGATTCCTAAGGAATCTATAAAATTGACGGCTTCAGTGCACCAAGGACTTAATGTTTCGAGTGCAAAAGGAACAAATTTGTAGTTCTGTTCTATTAGATTCCTATATTTTGTGGATTTGTCGAAGCCACTGCTCCAGCGTGACAAGATGAATACTACAAGTATGAGGAGGCCAGGGTATCTGCGCAGGTAGCATCCCACACTAGATGTTGACCCCTGCACCAAGGAATGAGGGTCATCCCATCGACATGTGTTCCATAGTCCTTGCTCAAACCAACTGGCTCCAGAAATGAAGGAATCTTGGCTGATTGTAATGCCCGGCATAGAATGTTCAATTCCTGGTGCCTTGAGTGACTGCCTGCACTTTTAGAGCACCTCAAACCATGACTCCCTTCCTCATGAACCTTTTCACCACACACACAGGTGTGAGGGGAACAAATATTACACTCTAAACGGAGTGCAGCTGAAGGTATTGTTCTCCAAGAAGGTACCAAAGATTTTTGAAGGGAGTACTGTGAGCCAACCATTTGATTCTTGTTCCATGGCAGCTATGAGCCTCACCTTTTGCTTAGGACAACTAAGGGTCAAATTGTGCCAAATGCAATAAAAATATGTGTTTAAAAATATTACAAGTCAGTGGATAAAAGTTAAAATTATCACACAATGTTTCAACTCTCCCCTGGAGTCTTCCTCAGGTGACTTCTCACACAGTACTGATCATGAAGAAGATTGAGTTTCCTCACGGTAACCATCGATAAAAACACTGTTTCTCAAATATCTTTCTTTCCAGTTCTTTGGAATGTAAAACATTCCCTCCTCTATGCATTCCGCTGGCAGTGCTAAAAATTCCCCGGCCGCCAGCGGAATGCATAGAAGAGGGAATGTTTGACATTCCAAAGAACTGGAAAGAAAGATATTTGAGAAACAGTGTTTTTATCGATGGTTACCGTGACGAAACTCAATCTTCTTCATGATCAGTACTGTGTGAGAAGTCGCCTGAGGAAGACTCCAGGGGAGAGTTGAAACGTTGTGTGGTAATTTTAACTTTTATCCACTGACTTGTAATATTTTTAAACACATATTTTTATTGGATTTGACTCAGTGGAAATTTGGGACCGATATGGATGTTTTATTGTGCCAAATGATTTGAATGTTGATCTCATCCAAATTTTGTTGGGAACACTTGTCTACTGCATTAGCCTGTTCCATTCTTCCAATGCTTCAGTATAATCAGGGACAGAGATCTCATCTGAAGTAAGGAATAACATCAAATTGACGAGATTTGTCGCCGAAACCACTGAACTTAAAAAAGCAGGCAGAGCAATATCCTCCACTTTTCAAATTCCAAGTCCCCCAAAACGTACGGGTAGAGATGCAGTGGTCCACTGTTGATCACTTAATTGGCAGTTCATGATGTTTTCAAGTGCTAACTTTATGTATGTATCTATCCTGGCAATTATGTTGCTATACTTCCAGCAAGGAGCTGTTCTGAGAAAGTGTGTTAACTTGGGTATTGCAAAGCAACGTTTCACTAACAAGGGGATGGTACGAACCTTTATGTCGAAACCCACCTCAAACTTTGTACACATGTAGGTCATCCTAAAATGGAATAGTACACAAAAAATTAGCTGCCAGTTCGAACTGAAAGCCTATGAAAATCACGTCACAATATATATTAAATTTAAAAAAAAAAAAAAAAAAACACACACACACACACACACTTATTCTGTCTGGCAGGGATGCGGTCTGTGGCTGAGGTACAAGGTCTTAAGCAAGGCTCAACACAACAATGTAGTCACAATATACAGTTGCATGTTCACTTCCCCGTGCACTAAACAGCTTGTTTTAAACATTATTATTCAATAAATGTGAAACAGAAGTGCCTAGTGTCGATAGAATGGGGTAGACCAGGGGTATACGCCATATCATGCAGGGATTGTCCTGGAGTCTACATAGGGGAAACGGGAAGATCCTTTAACATAAGACTTCGGGAGCATGATAGAGACGTCAGGTATGAAAGGACCAACACTGGTCTTTGTCAACACATGTCCAAGGACAAACATCGGATCGGTGAGCTGAAGATATTGAAAATTGAGAGTTACACCATTAGGAGGAAAATTTGCGAGGCGTTCAATATTTTCAGCACACAAGATAATTGTTTGAACAATTATAATGGTGACTTGTGTGATGAATGGCTTAATGTTATCAGAGATGTGGCAAGGAAGCGGCATATATCAAAATTTCCACTGGCAGAAGCTTGTCCGGAATCCAAGTACGAAATCCCAAACGAATGGATCCTCGAACACCACAGAAGTACAATGTTTTTAAACCGGGAAGTTGGGGGAAATGATGGTGTGGGCAGTGAGGAGGTTGGTAACAAGCACGAGGCGACAGCAGCGCCAATGGTGGACGGCATGGTCAGCGGTGTCGATGTGGAGCAGTCAGTTGCCTGAGGAAGACCTGGAGGACAAGGTCGAAACGTCGCACCGAGGTATTTTATCCACTGATTTTTTCAAATGTTTTATCTTTGTGTATGTGTATGTTTGACTTTGACGGTCTTAATATTTTTGTTTCAGTAATTAATGCTCCCAGATATTTCAATTTTTTCACTTGTTCAAACGATTTACCGGCTATTCTAATATTTTGTAACACATTACTTTGACGTTTCATGACCATATACTTAGTTTTTTCTGTATTAATTTCTAATTCTACATTCCTATAGGCATCAAAAAGACTTTCTGTACTTCTCATGATTGTGTTTACTGAATCGCCCTCTAGACAAACGTCATCTGCATAAGCTAAAATTGGGTGACTGCCATTTAATTCTAGGCCTACCTTGTTTTCCTGAAATTTCCTAAAGGCATATTCCAAAGTGAAATTAAAAAGTAAAGGGTATCTGATATAAATTTCCCTACCTTGACTCTGTTACAGGTTTCATTTAGACATTTTGATCAGCCTAACTAACTTTCTTGGTATCCCAAATTCAATGAGGTTATTGTACAATTTGTCTCGCCTAACTGAATCATATGCTTTTTAAAAGCCTATGTATAGCTGGTCAACAGATTTATTATATTCCCACTTTTTCTCCAAAATCTGGCAAATACAAAATATTTGATCAAATGTTGATCTATTTCACCTAAATCCACATTGGTCATCTCCAATGATTTCGTCCACATATGGAGTTAATCTTGACAGAAATATAATGGACAAAATTTTATATGATGTTGATAAGAGAGAAATTCCTCGATAGTTATTACATTCGGCCCTATCTCCCTTTTTATGGATCGGTATAATAATAGATTTTTTCCATTCCCTTGGTAATTCTTCCTTTCTCCAAATCATAAGAATGAGTTTATGGATCTCTAAATTTAATCTATCTCCGCCTGCCTAAATTAATTCTGCTGTAATTTGCTCAACGCCTAGGGATCTATACTTTTTTTTAGTTTATCTGTAGCTGTTTCTACTTCTATCAGAGTTGGTTCAGCAACCAACAGCTCTGCTGTGAACATTTCACTTTCTACACTTTGGACATCTTTATTTTCATTTAATAACTGGTCAAAGAAATTTTTCTATCTGTACAAAATATTGGAATGATAATTCTGTTACACTGGTCGTGTGTAGGCTAAGGGTGGTTTATTGGTGTATGGTTCTTTAACGACGGGGTTGAACTGCACCTTAGTCCTGTGACCGTCGCCGGTGTACCAGAATTTTGTGCCGCAGGAGTTCTTTTACATGCCAGAAAATCTACTGACATGAGCCTGTCACAATGTGATAGGGAAAAAGCGAATAAGTCAAAATACCAAAGTTCTAGGAGAGACAAATAACGATTTATTTCCACAACATTTTTAAAATATTTAGATCAGTCCACCCAATAGTATAAGATACTGTGTAAAAATATCTGGTGGACTGAACTAAATAGTGTAACAATGCTGTGGAAATAAATTGTTTTTTGTCTTTCCTGAAACTTTGGAATTTTGACTTATTCCCTTCTTCCATATCACTCTAGAAATAATAAAACAGATAAATGCCATCAACCTCGGCCAGGACCGAACACGTAACTTTGGGCACAGAAAGCCAGCGCAATACTAATTGCGCAACCCAACCTGACTTTAGGCTAGGGTGGGACTCTACCTTCCCCCCTAATAAAAATATAATTCGGAGCCTCCAGTATAGTGCCATATTTGTCCTGAATTATGTGTGTTCTACATTGAAAACCTTTCTTGAACTTGTTTATTTCCTTGTAGAGATCCCTAACATTTTTGTCTTTACTATTTACCTCTCATTTACTTTGTCTTTGGGATAGTTTCCATTCTTTGTTGTAATGGTTCTAGAGGTTTCTCGTTTAGCATTGTTGAGATTTTCGACAGTAGTTTCATTCGGATTCTGCAGTCATTGTAGTTTCGCCTACTTTCTCACATTTACTATTAAAATCATGTAATAAAACCATGGTTTATTTGGTTTCAGTTTAAGCGGACCTAATTTTTCTTTTAGGTATAATTTAATATTGTCTTTAATGCTTTCCCAGATTTTATCGACATTCATATCATCCCTAGCTTCTGGCTCTGCATTGTTTTCTAGAACTGCAAATCTATTTGAAATCTCAACTTGGTTAGTGATCTTAATTTGGTCATCATCTAGCTTTTTCAGATTGAATCTTTTATATAAATATTTAAATAATATGTCTTTTGAACGTCTATTGAACGTCAAATATATGTGCACATTAATAAAATTATTCAATAAACCACTTAAATGTTGAGTTAGGAGGCATGGCAATGGTATATAATAAAAGTGGAAAAAGCATGAAAGAAAACACATACTTCAATTAAAAATTTAAAGTTATCTTATGTGTAGAGATGTTCACAGAAAATGATTTTTGTTGTAGCATATATTAATTTACCACTAAACTTCATCATAATTGAATGTATTTTACAGAAATAGCTGTATAGCAGTAGTTATATCCTTGATACATAGGTCAGGGAGAATGTGTTAACCAGTTTATCTACACTACAAAACAGAATTCTATTTTATTTGGTTTTAATGCAAAATAACACTAAAACTGATCCTATAATAATAATGATGATAATAATATACAAATATAATGACTGGGTAACTCACACTTTGAGGATGATTGCGAAGTAGTCAACGCATGCGCAGGTAGACAAGAAAAGCATGTACTTGAGATACCTCCTTGAGATTTTACAAAACCAACCAGAGAAGCCAACTTCTCCTCAGGCTCACATATCGTGTAATAGTTGTCCAATGTTGATGGGGTGGACACTTCTGGTTCATCCACACTTCTGAAATACATCATGTCACATGCTAAACAAATTCAAACTTCCAGCTTCACAAGTAAAAATTATGATTTACCACATACCGACCAATGACAACCTCAACTCAAAATTTGTGCCATGTGGCAGTTGAAGTATAGCTGGCGCTGAAACTAGTTACGTAAATTATATCAAGAGTGAAGTTAGTGTTAAATTCAACTCATTATAGAATTATTAACTTATGTTATATAACTTCACTTCCAATACAATTTAATATCTATATGCACCTGTTTGTAGTTTTCTCGTAGACGGCCATTAGAATGGGATTTCTTAATCCGGCTCACACCAACTGTTCCAGCTCTTTTGTTTGTGTTGCTGAGAACAGGCCTATCCGTCTCTGTCGAGGCAGGTATTGAAGAAGAATTGTTGTGAGGGCTTTCTCAAAGCCAAGATCAAGCAGACGATCAACTTCGTCCAACACAAGCAACTCCTGAAACAATACGGGAAACTGCTCACTCCACCAGCAAAACAAATTGCACAAATACCTGATAGGATTGGTACTTTTGAGTCTGTTAGGCTGATGAAATTCAAAACTTAGCATATAACTTACAGGTTGAATAGATTTAGGGATCACATCAAATTTCTCGTACGGTACAGCATAACACGTACTAAGGGGATAGGCTATCTTTATGAAATTTTTACATGAGGTATAGGCCTACATGTTCACATTAATTTGAAAATTGTGCACATAATTGTTTTTGTTTAATTTTAATGTTCTTTTTTCTTTGTCACACACTAAGATAATCAATTTTTTAAGAAGTTTATTTTGAAGCTAACACTTCACATTATGAAGTTTCTCTCCAGCCATCACCACTGTGTAGCATAAAAGGCTGGATCAATATCTGATCTTTTTTCCTTCCTTTCCTCCAAGATTTTCTTTGAGCTCATTGCAGATTGTAACAAGTGTCGCAGCATCAGGTCTTCCAAGTAGAAAGTCTCTCTTGCTGATTCATACACTAGCCTGGAGGGCGTACATTTTGATACAGATAATACTTTCTTTAAGTATCTCCCTTTCAGGAATTCACCATCCCGGAGCTGTTTGGGGGTCAAATATTCCAATATGAGGTTGAGTCCATATTCTATGTATATGGATACCTTTGCTCTGAATAGTTTCATCGCAGTCTCTAGAGAGAGTTGTCTAACGTTTTGGGTATCATTCATACTTCTGATGGCAATACAGAAAACAGTAAACAAAATAGCGAGATGGACAACCAAGAATGACATCCAAATTAACACTAAGAAGACAGAGATAGTGATATTCCGGAAGGGAGGACGACTCCCCACTGATGATGCTATTGCGGGAAAAAATAGTTTTATGCTGCACCCTAGGCTCCTCTCTAATGAGGCCTGCCTGGGAAGGTGGGGTTTAGGGTTTCATCACAGAAGAAATTCAATGTGAGACATAATAAACCTCGTGCTATTCAGTATATTGCTCCTAAACTAACATAAACGTTCCTAACCTAACAAAACGGCGGAGCTTGGCTGGGGTGCAGCATAAATCTATCTTTTGCCGCTATTGCTTGCAACGGGGAAGGAATTCCCATAAAGAACTGCTTTCGTTACCTAGGGGTAACAGTATAGACATCAAGAAGGTGTTTCCAGGCACATATAGAAGAAAACAAGTCTAAAATGCCTGCCATCAGAATAATGGGATTCCCTCTCAAATTACAAACAAATGCAGGTGTAATCCAAGAAATTTAATGCCACCTACATTCTCTCAAGCTTTTACCTTCTGAAAACACCAGGCCTATTGTTGTTTAAAAAATTATTTTAAAAATTAATGATGTCATGATTCTCATGGACATGCCCAGCAGTATGAGAGACACAGTATTATATTCAAACATTACTGGTTATACTGTTATTGCTTAGAAGGTACCAGCGTTGTACTGAAACATGCACGAAAATAAAATATACTGCACATAACTTACCGAGATCCATAATGACATTTTAAAATAGAGACGACAGATTTTCACTCGCAAAGGAAGAAGGTACACAATACAACAACCACTTATTTTTCTTCATTTGATTTTCCCTGTAGTTTCTTCATTCTATGAAATGCTGTCAAAACCCAAGGTCTGTAGACATAAAACCACAGATATAGAGGAATAGATCGGCAGCGTCGTATCCTTAACTGCAGGTGGCAGTGAAGCCGAGTCAGGGGCGAAGAGGGGCAAGGGACGCAGTGCCGACGCCATATTGGTATCACCAACGTGTCCGCTTAAGTACAACGTATTCATTACGGAAAATTGTTTTTCTTCCTACATAATCCCGAATTTATACTAAAATGGTGAACCACAGTGTTGTTTGGGAATCCCTGTAATTTAAAATACATACTATACCATTACATTGGTGGTCAAATTAACATTCATTTATAAATTTGCCAAATTACTATTGCTTAAACTGGGTCTATTACAGCTATTTTCATTCAATACTGGTTTACGAAATAATTGTCTGGGAAAACTGCAGCGAATGCGAAAGCATCTTAAAAAGAAAAACATACTAATTATGACCCATTCATCCTATAGGGAATAATGAAGGCCACTCTTTAGAGATCTACAAATATTAACATTTCTTTCAATATATTAAACTAGAGCTTCTAACTCATGTGCACATTAATTTTGACCAATACAACACACAAAATACTCGCGAACACAACACAAGAAACAGAGTTGTTAAAATTCTGTTCCCATAGATTAACCCTCCTAGAGCATACGCCACAATAAAACTAAACTCCGTGGCGCTACATCCCCGGAAGGACTTGGCCTACCACCCGACCGCTGCATCATCTCCCGTAGGCAGATGGCAGGATTGGGGGGCATGTGGTCAGCATGCCGACACCCACGGCCGTTAATGGAGGTTTTCTGGACCGTAGCCGCTACTTCTCTATCAAGTAGCTCCTCAGTTTGGAATCACGAGGCTGAGTGCACCCCTACCAGACCTCCTTACCTCAGAAAAATCCGAGGAGGTACCGGGAATCGAACCCCGGGCCGACGGATCTGTAGTCAGCAACGCTAACCACAAGACCACGCCGGCGGACATACGCCACAATACATGGGCATAAAAACATACAATAAAATTTCAAATGAAACAAAAGCATTAAATAGCAGACAATTCAAAATTAAAATTAAAAACTTGTTTTTGCAAAGAACATATTACTCAATCAGAGAGTTCCTTGAATATGAGGTTAACATATAATTATAATAAATTAATAAAAGTGTGCGGGGAATTAATTTTTGGATTTGTTCAATTTTGGATTATTAGATTTTTAAATTTTGGATTGTTGGACTTTATTAATATTAGAATTTGGACTTTTTTAATTTTGGATTTTTGAAATTTTTAAATTTTGATCTTTTAAGTTTTTTCATTTGGAATTTAGTATTTTTTTATTTTTTAAATTTTGGATCTTTTTTATTTTTGAGATTTTTAAATTTTGGATCTTTAATTTTTTGCATTTTTTGCATTTTTTAATATTGTATTTTCGATTATTAATTTTATTTTTAAATTTTAGATTTTTGTTTTTTTATTTTTTAAATTTTGGCTAATTAGATTTTTCAATTAAGGATTGTTGGACTTTTTTAATATTGGGTGTTTGGACTTCTTTAATTTTGGATTTTTGGAATTTTATATTTTTGAACATATTTTTTTAATTTGGAATTTTGGATTTTTTTGTTTCTGGTTTTTTAAATTTTAGATCTTTTTCTTTTTTAATTTTGGATTTTTAGATTTTTTAAATTTTGGATTCTCGATTTTTAATTTTTTTACTTTTTAAATTTTGGATTTTTGGATTTTTTATTTTTTAAATTTTGAATCTTTGAATTTTTTAATTTTAGAATTTTGGCTCTTTGAATTTTTTAATTTTTTGCATTTTTTAAATTTTGGATTTTTAGATATTTAAATTTCGGATTATTTATATTTAAATTTTGGATTTTTAGATTTTTTAATTTTGGATTTTTCGAATTTTCGATAAGCCTAATCATTGTGTTGATTGTTTTCTGTGCAGTCCGTTCCGTCACAGACCCACTAATTTCGTGACGATTTTGAGCGTAAGAATTTCGTGACGATTTTTTCCGTCACGCAACTTTGGGTTAGCTCTCGATTTACTCCTACCGCGGCTAAAGAAGTTTCACATCAAAAAGTAGTAAAAGAAATCATTCCATTTTCAAGCACTCATTAATAGCATTAGAAAAATTATTACATTAGTGTTAGATTTTCCTTATTTGTAATCGTGATTTACAAGTAATATAGTGTAGGCCTAAGCTAGAATATTCCTAGTGAGTCACCAGTTTACCAGTCAAAGCTGAATAAATATAAAAGATATGTGACTATAAATTACATTAACAACATTAACATTTATCCTATAGAAGCATCTTCTGTATACAGAATTAAGACTATTGTACTGCATGCACTTTTGTTATATCAGTTTACCTGACGTCTACTGCTGTAATGGCCGAATGACAGTAAAACTGTATTTATTAATTTATTTACTGGATTGTGAAATTCCAATTTAAACAGCTTTAAAAAAATATTTCTTGTTTGATTCCCGCGCCCGCTTCCCTTCCTTTCGTCAGATTGTTGGTGATCGCAATATGGCGACGCAGCGAACGCGTTGGCTTGAGTCCCTTCCCTTACGCTGCCGATCTATTCCTCTATATCTGTGCATAAAACCAAACACGAATCTCCGTGCGCTGGCCGATGTTGGATTGTCGACAATCGGTCACGTGGTGATAATTCAATACTGGAAACATAACGGTAATAAAGTTTCAATGGCACTGTACAGCACGATGGTGAAAACATTGAAAGAATAGCAACAGCTCATAAGTAAGACTTGAGGCTTTCTTGGCGTTTATTACTAATGATGGTTTCGCGGGCTATATCGGCTTATAGCCCGTGAAACCATCATTAGTAACAGCTCATAAGTGCACTGCCCGACGGTTGGTGCACTTTGATCGCTGTTGCCATGGCGGCAGGTTTGTTTCGAAACATGTGGCAGCAATATAGCCTCTAGGAAAATGCATAACAGACCTATCATTTTTAGGTAGATTTCGAAGAAAAATCTACCTATTGCAATGGATACCATGTCATGATTTTCGAAAAATTCTTTCATATCTTTATGTTTCATGCCTCCCTCAGTACGAAACCACCGCCTGTTCAAAAAAAAAAAATTGTGATATTTATATATATATTTACATATATATATACATATATTTATATATATATATATTTATTTATATATATCTTTACACGCTAGCGGCCATAATTTTGAAGATATTTGAACCAAATTTTATTATGTTATTTCTAGGCCCAATAGCTCGGACAAGTTCGTTAATGAGCAAAATTGGCACAAGGGGGTGGTCGGGGGAGGGGGTTGAAATTTTAAAACATTTATATCTCGGCCCCTATGAAGTATAGAGGGAAACTTTGTTTTAGAGTACTCCCTATGGAGTTCACAGTGACACCAACAATTCAGGGGTTTTGGGGGGTACGAGTAGGGGTGGGGGTGAGGGGATGGAAATTCGAAATTTTTGAAACTACGTCTTGTGGGGTATCGTTGAAAAGCTCTTGATGAGTACTCTACAAATCAATAACTAGTTTCTTGATAGTTCTCATATAAGGCGAGATTTGAACGTTTGAAAAGTGATCTTTCCTTTTTTTTGCTGTTATTATTGCGGGTTTGTCATGCCAAAGCTAAAGAAGAAGAGTGCTACGCAGCGACAGTAAATTAACCAAAAGCACTTAGAAATCTACCTCAGCCTGTAGGCTTGCCTAAAGGGATTTTTTAGGTAGATTTCGAAGAAAAATCTACCTATTGGGATCGGAACCATGTCATGATTTTCGAAAAATTCTTTCATATCTTTACGTTTCATGACTCCTTAAGTACGAAACCACCGCCCGTTAAAAAGAAAAGAAAAGAAAAAAAAATATATATATATTTACACGCTAGCGGCCCGAATTTTGAAGATATTTAAACCAAATTTTATTATATCATTTCTACGCTCAATAGTTCGGACAAGTTCGTTAATGAGCAAAATTGGCCCAAGGGGGAGGGGGAGGGGGGAGGGGGTTGAAATTTCGAAAAATCTATATCTCGGCCCCTTTGAAACTTTGTTTGGATAAATTAGAGTACTCCCTATGGAGTTGACAGTGACACCAACGATTCGGGGGTTTTGGGGGTACGAGTGGGGGATGGAAATTCAAAAATTTTGAAACCACGTCTTGTGGTGTATCGTTGAAAAGCTCTTGATGAGTACTCTACAAATCAGTAACTAGTTTCTCGATAGCTCTCGTATAAGGGGAGATTT
Organism: Ectobius pallidus; assembly: GCA_964059195.1. Taxonomy (NCBI): domain Eukaryota; kingdom Metazoa; phylum Arthropoda; class Insecta; order Blattodea; family Ectobiidae; genus Ectobius; species Ectobius pallidus. The sequence continues at coordinate 92,828,459 of CAXKWD010000002.1, forward strand.
GAATGTTCTAAAAACAATAACACTTAAAAATATAGCCTGAAGGCCTGCCGAAAAGAATGTGTGAGGACCGACTAAGGATAAAATTACAAATTTAATAGAGTTTGAAATATTAAAAATAATAGTTGCACACCTTGAGAACAATAATGCATGGCAATATAAAAAAATAAAAAAAATATAATATCAATTTAAAACATAATAAACAACTATCTGTTTATAACAAATATTTCAGATTCATATGGTCCATGCATTGTACACTTTGATATTGCTTTCGAAATCTACCTCAGCCTGTAGGGCTGCCTAAAGGGATTTTTTCCTGTAGCGATCTGTATGCATTAGTGTTTGGAAAAGGGGGAGATATAATGAACATAATAAATAACAATAATAATAATAATAATAATAATAATAATAATAATAATAATTTATTGTTCATAGACTTGTAACAAGTATTGAACATAGTCAAGTTTAAATAAGTATAATCAAGTCATAGTATCTTAAAACCAAAAGTAAGTTTACATTGTTTCTTAATTCTATACAGAATACATCCAGTAAACCAAGTGAAGTTACAAGTCTGTGATAAGCAGCTATGTTAACTCTTTTCTTTTAATATTCTTCCAAACTGTAAAGGGCTTTGTCGATCATGTATTGTTTGAGGGCTTTCTTGAATCTCGTACCTGTGAGAGACTTTAATTCTGTTGGAAGTTTGTTGTAAAAGATTACACCTATTATTACAGGGTCTTTATTCATAGATTTTAAATTGTACCCTTGAATGTGTATGTCCTTGCAGATCCTAGTATTGTAATCATGAACATGTTCATTCAATGCATTTAATGTGTTATTTCTTGTCATAAGTATGACCTTATATATATATATATATAGTGAATAAACAGTGAGGAACCTTTTAATTTTGAATAATTCCCGACATGACTCTCTCATATTAATTCTGTACAAGGTCCTGGTACATTTTTTGTTGTTGCAATATCAGTATTCTATTAACGTGAATCATTCCTGCACAGCCCCACAGTTCTATCCTATACAATATATGAGGAAATATTAATCCATAAGAAATCATTTTTAGTAAGCTTTCATCAGCATACTGTGCAAACTGCCTTAAGAGGAATATGCCTTTACTGACTTTCTTACATATACTGTCTATATGTTCTCTCCAGGATATATGCTTGTCTATAATTAATCCCAATAATGTATGACTGTCAAGTACCTAATGTCAAGTACCGGTACAGCAAAGTTAAAATACATTAACTACTTAAAACGGATCCTGGATTAACATTTTTTCCATATTCTATGAATTATTAAGATTAATGTTTCGTATTCTTTGTTTCAGAAATGAGTAAAATATTCCTGTAAGTTCCCTGGCTGCGGAAGTAAATACTTCAGTATGAAATCCAACGTGAACTACAAAAACAAACATTTCTACAGGTTTCCCAAAAAATCAAATGTGAGCCAACTGAAACATTTCACATGGCACATTACAAAATCACTCATTAGTAGAAGATAGTTTTCTTGATTTTTGTTGTATCTCTTGATGCAGAAGTTTTTCAACATCTGGAATCAATGTTTGTGCAGCAGCCAGCAGCAGTTCACATTTTAAGTTTTCATCTGACAATTGACTTCTGCTGCGGGTTTTGTATATTTTCATTAGTGAAAAAACTGCTCGCTATCGATAGTTTGGACACCATTTATAACATCCCTGAAGAGTGGATTAAGAGATTTGGAAGAACATCAGGTTTTCAAGTCGATGTCCCGGACGATCCAGAAGGCGGTGGAGCCGGCGATTCGACTTTGTAAACGCGAGTCGTAGGCAAGGAAACTCCGCGAGTTTGTTTGTTCGTCAGTTGGAACTTTCTTTCCTTATATTTTAGATGTATCTGATGAAGGCCTAGTGGTTTGGGTCGAAACGTCGTAATATTAATAAAAAAGATATCCATAGAAAGAAAGAAAAAAAGAAAGAAAGAAAGAAAGAAAGAAAGAAAGAAAGAAAGAAAGAAAGAAAGAAAGTAAGTGTGAATTTAATATTATTTTTTGTTTTAAGTTTTAAAAATATTTTAGCTTGTGTTTCCGTGTACATCCAACGCCACCTATTATCAAGAACGTATTCAATTATTCAATTATCGAAGGTGGCCTTGCTCAGTTGCCATTTTATTCATTTGTTTATGACTCGCAGAGATTTGATTTTTTTCATAGATAGACAGAAGGGGATCATGAATGCATGCCCAAACATTGAATGATTTGGACAAAACTCACTATGAGGGTTCTTTCTTGGGCTAAGGAACTCTAATCTGAGGTCTTTTTTTCCCCCTGGGCGGCGGACTTTATTCGTGAAATGCACTTTGAAGGCGGGTTTTTAGCTTTTTAATTATCTATCGTTTTAATTGTTTATGCATGATTTGGGTAAGGTTCATGAATCTGTGGTTCGTTTTAATAGTTTTATTTCGTATCTGTATGCCCATGTGGCAGCACAAGATTCGTTTCATTCGTTTAATTATTTATATTTAAAATGCATAAAATGATATAATTAAGAATAAAATTAATTAATCATGCACTTTACGGAAAAACAATGCCAGTGTTAATAAATATGGCTTAATTATTTTTACGTTAAATAAATTATTTAAATAAAACATCTAGCAGTTGAGTAAATAATGGCGAGCGAAGCCGCGGGGATCTACTAGTAAATCCACAAGCAAATAGAAGTTTCTGAACAATAGTTAAAATGAATTAACAGTCTAGTTTTTCACAATTCAAAATAACTTAATTCTTTATACTATACAAATGGTTTCGTACCAATTAATAAGATGCTAAATGATGCTATTATCAGGCCGGCTCTAGGTATTTTGGCGCTCTAGGCGAGAAATAATTTCAGCGTCCCCCTTAATTGCCAACTCAATCTTTCAATTTTTTACCATTTGATTAAATATGGAACTTCGTGTTCTCTAGCCTGGTATTGGTAAGTGGTTGAATACAATTGATTTGAAGTGGTCTAATTTGAGGAGAGTATGGCGGATGTGGGAGGCACTTGAAGCGAATGTCATGAATGGTTTTCATGGTTGCACGAGCAGCATGAGAACAGGAGTTATCATGCTGAAGAAAAACACCGGCACTCAGCTATCCCCTTCACTTTGGCACCATCAGACTTCCACATCTTTGGTCCAATAAAGGAGCACCTTGGAGGGCAGAAGTTCAAGTATGATTAAGACGTCCAATCGGAGGTGCACGAGTGGCTACAGCGTCAACCAAAATAATTTTTCTCATGCGGTATCGAAACACTTCCTATCCGAAGGCGTAAATGCATTTAGCTGGAAGGGGACTATGTGGAAAAATAATGTAGGCCTACATGCAAGCATTCTACATGCAGTAAAATAGTGGAACAAATTAATTGCGGTTTTCATTTGAATCTCCTTCATATTTATTTTTGTCTATAAAAACATGGGTATAAAAGCAGTCAACAGAGAGAATTTTTTTTTGTTGGTTTGACATTGTAACCTCAGAGATATAAAATTCATTTCACTATAAAAGGGTTATCAAGTAGCCAATTCCTGATCTTTCTCTTAAAATGGTTTGCATCCAGACTCCTATAAGAAACTGGTAGGCGATTGTACGCACTAATAGGCCTACTCCTGATAACGTGTTCCGATTTAACTCTCTGCAGTCTGGCAAAAGGCGCACAGATGTTGACATTTCTGGTTTCGTAACTATGGATATCTCCCGTTAGCGTATATTTCTCAATATTCTTATGGAAGTAGACCTATGTTACAAGATCTAAAAAGTAAAGATTATAAACTGTCATTACCTACTCTGTTAAAAAGAGCGGTTTACAAGAGGTATTCGGAGGAAGACCCTCACAAAATTCACACAGCTTTCTTTTGTAGTAAAAATATATCCCTAAGATTTACACCGTTACCATAAAAAAAAGTAAACTATATCTAATGACACTTTCGAAAGTGGCGAGGCGAAGAGTTGAAAAAAAACTCCTCTATAGGCCTAAGCGGTAAAAATAGTATTTTTTTTTAAGCCTGATCTGAGTACGAGACATTTTACCATCATTTTAATCCCTGAGGCTTGGAAATCGAAAACGCTTTATAGCATTTTAGAAGCAGTTTACTTGGAAGTACAAGCAAACTAGCAAAACCCAAGGAACGCCAGGTACACTGGGCTAATAAGTTATGTAAAATACATAACTGTTTCGAAATCATATAGATGAGATAATTCATGATATATTACTTTACATAACAGAGGATACAATTTTATAAAATTATTTACAGGGACATTATCGTATCGTACATAGAGTCACAGAAATTTGAAAGTTTGGGTTATTGTGACATACAAAAGATTCTGTCGAAAAAGAACCCACTCACGGCATATTTCTTATTTAGGAATTAGGCCTATAAGTTATTACATTCGTGTTCCTTCAAAGATAGGCATACTATTTTAGGCTTAATAGAGAAGGAAGGCACGGAAATTCAAATTGGAAACCCTCATCTTGGAAGTTTGTTCCAAGTCGGATTAGAACTAAGAGCTTGCCAGGCATGTTTTTAATTACTTGTTTATGCATGGTATGTGAGTAGCAATTATGAGACCAGATGTCTCCTAACCTGTTTTACAAGAATGCATATTCAATTGTAACACGTAAAAAAAATAATAACATTGCAACTTGTCATCCTTCATTGACCACATACTTGCACTTACAGACCTTGAACAACCGGATGAAAGAAATTAAAAGTATTAAAATTCTCAGTAGACATATATCCGTACACGTAATACTATACTAATACGTGCCAGTCTTCAACAACACTTTTTTTTTTGTAGGAGCTTTTCCATGCAACTATTAAAGTTACTTAATAAGGTGTTTCCTTAATTACACAGGTCTGCAACAATTTTTTTTTTCAGCTGCATGAGATATTTTTACTAAATTATATGTTTTAAAATGCACTGATTCCAAAAATGGCATCCATTATCCCCTATCACGTAAGGTTTTTTTGCAAAACTAAAAGATACACAGTATTGGTAAAAAGCACTCGTGTATTAAGATGAATCAAACATATTAATTTTTACAACAAATGAAACATCATTTTGTGACATTTATTCACAATTTTATGTTTATTCATCTTTTTTGTGAATCCTTTTCTTCTTCTCTTTGATGCTTCGCCGGACTCTTTTCCGATTTCCATCTTTGGTTTCCCGCTTAAGCATCCAACAGTAGTCCGCAAGCATATTGACATCCCATCTTCCTTGGTACCGTCTCTCGATATCACGGACATCCTGGTGAAACCGTTCACCCATTTCTTCACTGTAAGCTCCAAGTTTTTCAGGAAAATAGTCTATATAAAAAACTAAACTCCGTGGCGCTACATCCCTGGAGGGACTTGGCTTACCACCCGACCGCTGCGTCATCTCCCGTAGGCAGATGGCAGGATTGGGGGGCATGTGGTCAGCATGCCGACACCCACGGCCGTTAATGGTGGTTTTCTTGACCGGAGCCGCTACTTCTCTATCAAGTAGCTCCTCAATTTTGAATCACGAGGCTGAGTGCACCCCTACCAGACCTCCCTACCTCAGAAAAATCCGAAGAGGTACCGGGAATCGAACCCGGGCCGACGGATCTGTAGTCAGCGACGCTAAAGCTCTATCCACAATGCGCAGTCGTCAGTTGTTAGTCAGTAGTCGGAAGTTTGCTTTTGCAATCGGCCGCTTGGGAGCAGCACTCGAGTCGTCTACAATATACTGTCGATATTTTACAGAATAAAAAGGGTGGAGGAATCTCTTTATAATTGGATAATATATGTTATAAACACATCTTGCTTTCTCGTAGTATGCTAATCTGTGTATTTGCACTAGTAAATAATTTTCATTCGCGTAATATGTTACTTGCAGACGTTCAGTTCGTAGTCAGAGATGAATTTCTCGTCTGCCGACTACTGTCTACCAACTGACAATTGTCAGCTGTCGTCTGCAACTGCACATTGTGAATGGCGTCCATTGATCACCACACGTTATACTTCGACTACAACCTACCGTCTACCGACTAACAACTGCAGACTGCGCATTGTGGATAGAGCTTAACCACAAGACCACGCCGGCGGACAAATAGTCTATATGGGAGTGTAAAAAATGAACCTTTAAGCTCATCTTGCATCCTTGAGCTTTGTACGCTGCCATCATACGATGCACAATGGTTTTGTAGTCAGGATCCTTAGTATTTCCCAAAAATCTTAACACTACACCCTTGAACGATTGCCAAGCTTCTTTTTCCTTCTCATTCATACTTTCCAGAAAGAGGGAGTCGGATAAAAGTTTTCTTATGTCGGGACCAGTGAAAACTCCCTCTTTCAACTTGGCTTCAGACAGCTTCGGGAATTTAGAACACAGATATCTAAAACAATTCCCATCCTTTTGCAGTGATTTTACAAACTGTTTCATAAGCCCCAATTTAATGTGAAGAGGGGGCAATAAAACCTCTCGCAGTGACCAGTCACTTTTGGTCCAATGCTGCTCTCTGGCTCTACTATCCCACAATATAGAAAACATGGGTACTTTGTATAACCTGACTGCTGACCCAAAAGCATGGTTAGTATTTTGAAGTCCCCACAAACCATCCATTGATGGTCTTGATATTTGATTTTTTTCTAGAATAATGGCCAAATCGTTATAGTTTTCTTCCATATGCACAGAGTGTCCCATAGGGAGGGATGCAAAAGTATTTCCATTGTGCAGCAAGACTGCTTTAAGACTAGCTTAGGACGAATCAATGAATAGGCGCCATTCAGATGAATCATATTATACATCAAAGCACTTCATGAGCCCTTGTACATCACTACGAAAAACTAGATGTCCCTCTTTGGAGAAAAACTGAGTAAATTCTTTCTCTCGGTGCCTATATCCTTGAGCTCCGCTCAACACATGATCTACAGGACGAGATATCTACATCTACATCTACATCTACATACCACGAAAATGAGGTACCAGATGACAGAAGGTTTTTGTTTTTTAGTCTCGAACCTAGCAATTCGGCTGCATCTTTTGATAGACCTAAATCTCTTACTAGGTCATTGAGCTCACTCTGAGAAAATAGTTCAGGCCCCTCGTCAACAGAAAAATCTGAGCTAGATTCGTCCTGGGGAGGTAATGTGTCTTCGTCCTCTGACTCACTCAAGTATTCATCTAAACTGGAAGGTGGCTGTGGGATTGGTATTTCAGAGCTATGGGGCACTGGACGAATAGCGGAGTCAAGGTTACGATAAGATGGAAGAAACTGTAAAGCGTGTTGTGGCCGACTCTCTGCAAGATCCGAGCTTGCTGCAGGTGCTGGCAACACTGCTGAGAGATCAAGTGATGGAAGAACTTCAGAAATCAATTGGTGAGTGTACTGCAGCAATTGAAAATCTAAAAAAAACTATAATGGAGAAAGACAGAGGAGGCAGTGCCTGAGGGTTTTTGGTGTGGAGGAGGAGGCAGGAGAGGACACTGACAGAAAGGCAATTGAAGTGGCTAAAAAAATTGGTGTCGAGCTTTCACTGTCAGACATTGATCGTAGTCACCGTGTGGGAGTCAAGCACAATGATAGGCCACGGCCTATTATTGTCAAGTTTGTAAGTTATCGCAAAAGGAATGAGGTGTTTCGAAACAAGAAAGCTCTGAGGGGAGCACGTATTGTTGTTCACGAAGACCTCACCAGAGTGCGCCACAAGCTGCTACAATACACTATTATCAAGTATGGTATGAAGAATGTGTGGACAGTAGATGGTGCTATCATAGCGAAAGTTGGGGAAGAAAAGCGGCGGATTAATAGTCCAAGAGATTTAGATTAGATATAAGCCTAGAGCGTGTTTTGGACATGTCTTGTCTTATTATTTTTTTCTATACCTTATTATTAGTTTCTCTTTTAATTATATTATTAGACTCAACTTAAAACATACAATAGGTTAGCTAGATACTCTTAGTCATAAGTCTCAAGCTGGCAACACTGGTCGACACAGGTGGTTCTTTGACAGTCTCTGAAAATGAACGGGGCAGTGACCTCTCTTCCCCTCTTCTTTCTATGTCTGCCGGAGGAGATGGAATTCCTCCCCAGCTTACACCTCCGTTGACAAGTCTATGCAATAGTCACCCCTACGCACTCTTGGCGGTGCATTTGAACGCACAAAGCCTAGTTGCTCATTATGATGAAATTCATGCAATGTTTTCTGTTTTAAATGTACACGTTATCTTGATTTCGGAATCGTGGCTAAAGCCCACCTTACCTTCCTCCTTATTCCAGCTAGATGGATTTTCTTTAGTACGGAATGACCGTATCAATAAACGAGGTGGTGGCGTTGCGGCCTATGTCAGGTCTGATCTTAACCCGAACATTATCTATGCTTCGTCCGGCGAGTACAACGCAAAGGCTGAAATTTTGTGTCTAGAAGTTACAACTCGTTAAAAAAAATGTTTACTCTGCGTTTGCTATCAGCCTCCAAAAATTAACGACTTAATTGAAATTGAAAACGTACTAGTAAATGCACATGCAAATTATGAGCACGTGATTATGATGGGCGACTTAAACATTAATTTACTTGATACTGACTGCAACAATACGAAACAGTTACTAACAATGCTCCGTGCTTGCGATATGACTGTCCTTCTTCTCAATCCAACTCATCACAGTCACAATACTGATACTTTACTTGACATAATAATTACCAATAAACCTGACAGAATACTGACTCATGGACAATGTATGGCTTCTGGTATTTCAAACCATGACATTGTCTATCTTGCATACAATCTCAACTGTTCAAAACCCACACCCAGGAAAATAACTTATCGTGACTTAAAATTAATAAACGACAATGCATTAATTGAAGACGCAATATCAATACAATGGGAAACTATATGGACGTTAAAATCTGTTGACGATAAAATTGACCTACTGAATGAATACATAACCAAGTTATATGACAAGCATGCACCGATACGCTCAAAAAGGATTAAGAAAGCCCCTTCCCCCTGGTTGAATAATACTATACGTGACATCATGACAAAAAGAAATGCAGCTCTGAAAAAGTACAGAAGTGACACAACTGAAGAAAATTATGACTATTATAAGCACTTACGCAACAAAACTACTCAAGCAATTAGAAACGCAAAACTTAGACATTTTTATGACCTTATTGGACCGAATTCAAACCCGTCTGACCTGTGGAGAAAACTTAGAACAATAGGTTTAGTACATACAAATGCTCAGGTAGATAACCTACCCTTCCCCATCGAAACTCTCAACGAACACTTTGTGTCAGTACAGACTTCGACTCTAAATGAAACCACAAAACTGCAGACAATGAACGAATTACAAGAAGCTACTCTCTTGACAGAAGAACAATTTAATTTCTCCTATATCACACCAGAAGACGTAACGAAAGCACTTAACCGTATAAAACGAAAGCTGTGGGAGTAGATGGTATCAACATAACCCTACTTAAAAGAATAATTAACATAATTTTACCGACAGTGACTCACGTTTTTAATGCCTCACTCATGACTTCTATATACCCGACATTGTGGAAACAAGCTATTATCCGACCACTACCTAAAAACAATACTCCAACTATTAACAATGATTACAGACCAATAAGTATCCTTCCTACTTTATCAAAAGCATTGGAACGCATTGTACACAGACAATTTTCTGACTACTTACGTGAACATCATATACTTGATGACTATCAATCAGGATTTAGGACTGGCCATAGCACGACATCGGCTCTGTTAAAAATCAATGAAGACATACGTGAAGCTACTGACCAACGTAAATTAACCATACTAACATTACTAGATTTCAGTAAGGCTTTCGACACTGTAGACATTGATATTCTAATATGTAAGCTTAAAAGATTGAACTGTTCTGGAAGTGTCATATCCTGGTTCGACTCCTACCTTCGCGAACGCCAACAATGTGTTTTAGTAGGTGATCGTTTTTCTTCTTGGCGTTTCGGGAGGGCTGGTGTCCCCCAGGGCTCAATCCTAGGACCCTTACTTTTTAGCATATATATTAATGATGTAACCAAAACAATAAAGCATTGTAGATATCACCTGTATGCTGATGATTTACAGCTTGAAACGGTTCCACCTCCTCACAGGTTCTCCGTTTTATTATTCTGCTCCTACCTTAGGTATGATGTGCTGGAACAGGCCTCGGCTCTCGGCGTACACGAGATTGTCTTCCTATCTCAGGTGCTGGTTGGGTATGGGTTTTACGTATATATCTTTATAACTAAGAATGTCTAATTAAAATTCCAAGTTATCTGGTAAGATTAATGTTTATTACTTCTGAACTCACTTGACTCAGTTGAATAATGATTACAATGTAATTTGAATGTCAGGGGGGGTAGAATGATCTAACCTCGCTGTATAATGTTATGATATGACGTTCTCGTCCTCTACGTGATGCAGTATAATGTTCCTCTTATAAAATCCGTCGACCACAGGTACTTACATGGATTTCACTGATTCTAAAAGTGGTATAGACTATAATGCAGTCTTGCCGTAAATACCTACTTCGTCAATGAGTTTACTTGAAAAAATACTGGCAGTGACAGGGATCAGTCCCAGATCACTGAATATCTTAATAAAATATAGGAGAAGCCATGTGCTTCCCTATATAGATAATACTTGTAGAAGATGAATATACTCATGGAGCCGTTGAGGACTCGCCAGGAAGTGATCATACCGTCCCGATATCATTCTAGCCTCCCTTAGTTCTCTAATATACCCCTACTTTTACACACAACAAATCATAACTTATGTTATTACACTTTTGAGCTTTTTCAGTTGTAAGTTTGTTTCTGATTGGCTATCGAGTTCCACGCGTCTGATGCTATAGTAGTGATGCTACTTGCTTGTAGCGTCTTCCACACTTCTAAGTATTGCTCGCCAATTCTCCTTACAGTTATACAAAGTTCTTTTCCCAGTGCTCTTTCGTGGAACTCGCCTATTCAGTGCATCTTACTCTCTTTCATACTGTTTTTAGTTGAATAGAACTACACTTTAGTAACAAAAGCTGTCTACTGTTCCCTGTGGTGAATGAATGCAGAAGATGGATTTCACACTTGTAAAATACATGGAATTTCGTCTGAGACATTTTGTGTGTTAAAGTCTAAGTTTCATTTCAATTCCCAGCTAATGTTAATTTTAATGTATTTTATACTTCTGATTAATTCTGTAACCTTCTAATATCAATTTTGTAATGTTCAATCATATTTCAGTAATGTACTATTTTTAATCTAAATCTTGTTTAAATCTACTTGCATGTCATGATCATGGTGTTTATTGGGTTACCAGGATCGTGACCATATCAAGCTATACATTCATTCCACTACTGACTTTATCAGCGACGCACTGACGAAACTCAATGAAGACTTGGCTTCAGTTTGCAAATGGACAGACAATTTTGGACTTACCTTAAACACAGGAAAATCGCAAGCAATTGTAATGGGACATCAGCGTTTGATAAGTAGAGTAAATATTCATACCATACCGCGCGTGCAAATTAATGGCACTCCTATAAACTACAGCTTATCGGTAAAAAATCTTGGCGTCTTTATGGATTCAGATCTAAATTGGAACACTCAAGTATCACACGTCTGTAAAAAGGTATATTCATTACTCCATTCTCTAAAAATTGTGAACGACTTCCTCCCTAGTGAACTAAAGAAACGTCTAGTCCAAGCGCTAGTGATGCCTCATTTCGATTACTGCGATATTCTGTTGACCAACTTAAACACCAGCCTTACTGACAGACTTCAGCGTGCTCATAACGCTTGTGTTAGATTTATCTGTAATATCAGACGTTTTGACCACGTGACGCCATCTTTTCACACCTTGTCATGGATGCGCCTCAAACAACGAAGAATGATCCATTCTCTTATCTTTCTTTATAACATATTATTATCTTCCTCTCCTTCTTACTTACACTCTCGTTTTAATCTCCTTTCGACCTCACGAACGCATAACCAAAATCTGCTGCTTATTCCCCGACATACAACATCATTCTATTCTTCATCTTTTAGTGTATCAATTCCTCGTTTTTGGGATTCGTTGCCTTGTCATATCAGAGACTGTCGAAATGTACCACAATTTAGAAATAAGTTGAATATCCATTTTATTAGTCATTAATTTTATTTTAGTTTAGTTTATCAAACTTGTAAATAAATCCTTGTAATTTTACTGTCTGTAGCATGCTTAGTTTTAATTTATAATTTATCAATTCTTGTATTGTTTGTAGTATGTATTTTTTACGATATGTATAGTTTTACTGGTGCAGTGGAAGAAAAGGCCTTATGGCCATAACTGCGCCAGTATAAATAAATAATAATAATAATAATAATAATAATAATAATAATATGTTCTTTCTATTTTTTGTATTAAATCCCTTTATATATACTGAACAGAAATAGCAATCGGTTGTATGATTTTTCTGCTCACGCCATATCATAGGAATTCCAAAACGAAATGAGTTTTTCTTACCCTTAAACCACAAACGAAGATCTTTCTCACATCTTCTACACACCTTGTGAGGGGCCCATGGTTTGTCTTGATCCCCAAGTTTTAATTTGAAGTAAGCAAAATAAACCTTCTTCACAAAATCATTAATGTTTCTCTGTTGTCGTTTCACAGTGTATTCACCACAAATAAAACAAAAGCTATCAGGAGACATAACACAACCTCTTGGAGCCATGATTACGAAATAGAAACAACAGCACTGTTCAGTTTGAAAGCGATGTGTCTACTGATGGCGGCTCTACTTTCATGTGCGATACTGAACTTCTTTGACTTGTGCCGCCCCCCTCCACCACTCACCCCTAACAGTTAACATTATATATTGTACTAGCTTAAAAGGCCCGGCGTCGCCCGGGTTTTTTATTTTGTAATTGGAAATTAACTTATGAAGGACTTTAGATTTATAAATTCTAGGTCCTTATATAGGTATTTATAATTTGAAGTAGAAAGAACGACTTATCACACTCAAACTATCCCCTAAGAAAATGTTTGAAATAGCTTTTATGGCTATATGTAGAATTTTGCATCCCATCGCTTGTACAGTACACAGTAAGCCCGGGAGGGGTTCTAATAAGAAGAAACCGAAATTCCGGTAACATAAAATTGTATTATCGTGGCTGAAAATTTTGTTTCTCACTATCATGTTACCATAAAACCGTTTTCGGAATGAAATTCAACAGAAATACAATATCACTTTCATACATCTCTTCCCAAAACATATTACCTTACCTCGTATTGTTTTCTCTATGTCCAGGGTAAAGAAAGTTATGTGACTACATTATTTTCGTGGATATTGATAGTTCTCTCATTTGTTTCTCTCATTTGTCAAATTTATTCTTTTCATTTTTTTCCATGGCCATCTGAGACCCGCTGGTAACAATATGTTTTAATGTCAAATGTGATTCGGATTCGATAATTCTGTGTAAGAAGGGATTAAGTATTCTCAAAAACATTTGATTTTTGGCATTTAGAATCTGAATTTTTCAAAATCCTTTCTTAGTGAGCACCTACATTATGAAACGAAGGTACTGTCAAAATTCCAAGTCTCTACCTGTTATAGTATAGGCTGTACGTTGATTCCTGTCATTCAGTCATTCAGTCAGTCAGGACAAAGCCTTTTATATATATAGAGATAGATAAGCTATAATTGAATAAATTAATGTAAAAATCAATTGTTTATGAGAATTTGTAAGATAAAATACCGGATTTTCAATAAACCATAAATTTTATGAAAAATGAATATAACCACCTCACTTACACAAAAAATGGACGTGATAGAAGTTGTTTGGTATTTTTTTAGGTATTAGGAAGTAAAATTCTCTACGAAAATTAAGAGACATCCTATGCAGTTTTTTAGTTGCAGACCTGTTATTTCTTCTTGGGTCACCGGCCGAGTAGTCGAGTTGAAAAAAAAACATTCTTCGGATCCCAGCTCCGAGTTCATCCCTAGGATCACTGGAACTTTTCGAGCTGTTGTAGATTGCTACACGCCCACTCGTCGTACAGATGTAATATGAACGACTTTCTCTCTCTTTCTCTTTCTCTCTTTCTCTTTCTCTCTCTCCCTATCTCTCTCTATCTCTATCTCTCTATCTATCTATCTATCTCTCTATCTATCTATCTCTCTATCTATCTATCTCTCTATCTCTCTCTCTCTCTCTCTCTCTCTCTCTCTCTCTCTCTCTCTCTCTCTCTCTCTCTCTCTCTCACAGCGACTGTTTTTAATTACTTCTTCTGGGACAAACAGTTGAACAGTAGTGTTCGGGATATCCACACTGTGATTTTAAGTCCCAGTAAATCCTCAGGAACCTCTGCAACTCCTCGAACAGATGTACATCAACTTAACAATTGGAAAAGTTGCAGAGATATCTGAGGATGGACTCGGAGATGGAGTCTGAAAGCTTGGAATTTTCAAAACGCGGCTGATAACATGTGAAGAAATACTAATTAGCAATTACATTCAACGAGAAAAATTCAAGCCGTTGAAGGAGTTTACCTGTTGTTATAAGCCTAGTAATAATATTGCTGCTTCTTCTTCTTCTTTATCTGAGTTTCACTTCTCCCTTTAAGGGACATTTAAGCGACCCAAGCCGCTTACCCGACATTTGTGTCTAACAGGTGAGGAAAAACCCCGGAAAAACCTCCACCTAGGTAACTTGATTTGAACCCGGGCCCGCTGCGTGAGAGGAGCGAACGCATCCACTATGCCACAGCGGTGGTCGTAATGATATTGCTTCTTCTATTTGCACTAAAAGCTCATACTTTTTTTTTTTGTCTATCACCGAGGCGCATGGAATGCGTTCGCTCCCCTCACGCATTGGGCCCGAGTTCAATTCCCAGTCGAGACAAATTACCTAAGTGGGATTCTGGGTTTTTCTTTACCTGTGAGACGAATGTCGGGAAACTTCAGGCCCGAGTGTCATCTAGCCGTCATTGACATCTTTATCCCATCCGCGCCTCGTTCGGACTCAGTGTGTGAGTGACTGTTGTGTCACTCACATGGACTCGGAGATGGAGTCTGAAAGCTTGGAATTTTCAAAACGCGGCTGATAACATGTGAAGAAATACTAATTAGCAATTACATTCAACGATTGCTGAATGTTCGTATTGTCTCGGAGGTGGCCTCGGCATTGGGCTGATCATCCATCCGTGGAGGCCCTCCATGTCCTTGTCTGGTTAAAAAAAATATGTCTTTGATCCATAGGTAATCCTTAGAACGAGTGAGGACGGTGAGTTTTGGTGAAAAATGAAAATTAAAAAATATATATATTTTAAAATATTCTGTGGTATGCGTCGAATGTTTTGTATAACATTTTGTGCTTAAATATGCCCTTACCGGGTGCTGAGACACCATGTTTAAAGATCCTTCGCCCCCGTTTATGCAGTGCTGATCATATAAGTCTCATTGCTAATTTGTAATGACTAATTCATTAACACAGTTTATGGAGACAAAGGAATTTAAAAAATGCAGAAACCATATCGCCAAAAGTGGAAGATGATGACTTAAAGGGCAACAGCTAAGAAGGAAAATCTTCTGCAAGTTTCGAAGCAAGATTCCTAAACGCATGCTAAACTCTGATTGCCTGTTCCCGTAATTTCAATTCTTTTGCAACATTGCGAGACTAAAATTGACATCATATTTTCTAAACTATTGAAGATAAACGGATGGAATTTGGCATACACATTCTCTAAACTATTATAAAACGTTTCCCTTAAACAGAATTTTGCTGATTGACTTCATTGCCAAAGTACATGCCCATTTTTAAAAAGGGTGGTAAACAAGTGTTCTTAAAATTTAATTGCAAAGTGACTGGTTTCAAAATTTTGTTGAAAATAATTTGTAGAGCATGTTTTACAAGTAAAATGTCGAAAAGTATTTTAATTTATCCTTAAAAATGTCTTAGTTATATTGAATTGAGTAAAACCCTGTTTTGGACCCTTTGATTTGAAAATCTGGGCCGAAATTAAATTTTTGGAAAAATGATTATGGTTAAGTTGATATAGCTAAGTGCTCTTTATATAGGCCTACCAAAAATAATATTTTACACCAAATGGTAAAAACCTTCTAAATTTCACCAACCTCTCCCCTTGAACTAAGGGAAAGAAGAAGAAGAAGAAGAAGAAGAAGAAGGATCTCACAATTTTATGGCCATAATATATGACATTGACAATGTTTACATCTCACTAAGGTTTTTCCTATTCATTAAAAATTAAGTCAACAAATGACAAAGATTATAGTATACTTATTGGGATATTAGTTCCGTAAGCGATGCATACGGAACGAGTATTGCATGCTATTTTTTTTTGCACGATGATTATTTATATCAATTTCATTATATTATTTGAGATATTACCTGAAAATATTATGTATATATACATTATTGAAGATGGATGTTATATTTTAGAAAGTGATTCGCATGTGTTGGTTATTATGGGGACGGAATATTTGTCCTGTTAAAGCCGCCACAAACTGGGGGCCTTGGTTCCGGCATTCGATAAAGGCTTGAATTGTGATGGTTTTACTTACGGCACTAGTGCGTTTTGCAATCGATACCATGTCATGACTTTCAAAAAATTCTTTCTTATCTTTACGTTTCATGCTTCCATAAGTATGAAACCACCGCCCTTCAAAAGAATAATTTTGTGATATTTATATAGGCCTATATATAGGCTATATCTTTACACGCCAGCGGCCGTAATTTTGAAGATATTTAAACCAGATTTCATTATATTATTTATAGGCCAAATAGTTCGGAAAAGTTCGTTAATGAGCAAAATTGGCCCAAGGGGGGGTTCGGGGGAGGGGGTTGAAATTTTGAAAACTTTATATCTCGGCTCCTATGGACTATAGAGAGAAACTTTGTTTGAATAAATTAGAGTACTCCCTATGGAGTTCACAGTGACACCAACAATTCGGGGGTTTTGGGGGTACGAATGGGGTGGGGAATGGAAATTCGAAATTTTTGAAACCACGTCTTATGGGGTATCGCTGAAAAGCTCTTGATGAGTACCCTACAGATCAATAACTAGTTTCTCGATAGCTCTCATATAAGGCGAGATTTGAATGTTTGAAAAAGTGCTCTTTCCTCTTTTTAGGTAGATTTCGAAGAAAAATCTACCTATTGCAATGGATACCATGTCACGATTTTCGAAAAATTCTTTCATATCTTTACGTTTCATGCTCCCCTAAGTACGAAACCACCGCCCGTTAAAAAAAAAAAAATTGTGATATTTATATATATATATATATATATATATATATATATCTTTACACGATAGCGGCCGTAATTTTGAAGATATTTGAACCAAATTTTAATATGTTATTTCTAGGCCCAATAGTTCGGACAAGTTCGTTAATGAGCAAAATTGGCCCAAGGGAGTGGTCGGGGGAGGGGGTTGAAATTTTTAAAAATGTATATCTCGGCCCCTATGAAGTATAGAGGGAAACTTTGTTTGAATAAATTAGAGTACTCCCTATGGAGTTCACAGTGACACCAACGATTCGGGGGTTCGAGTGAGGGTGGGGGTGGGGTGGGGGTGGGGGATGAAAATTCGAAACTTTTGAAACCACGTCTTGTGAAAAGCTCTTGATGAGTAAACTCTACAAATCAATAAATAGTTTCTTGATAGCTCTCATATGACGCGAGATTTGTTTGAAAATAATAACACTTAAAAGAATTATTATAATATCATAATTTTGTCTTGTTTAGCGGCTTTGCTAATTTTATTCATTGCTGATCTTGCGCACGGCCTCCCAGAATAGTATATCCTATTCTTGTTGTCAAAACAAATGATTGTAGGCTCTTCCTCTTTACTGCAGGTTTGCCATGCCAAGGCTAAAAAAGAAGAGTGCTGCGCAGCGATAATAAATTAATCCAAAAGCACTTTGAAATCTACCTCAGCCTGTAGGCCTGCCTAAAGGGATTTTTGCAGTTATTATTGCGGGTTTGTCATGCCAAGGCTAAAGAAGAAGAGTGCTGCACAGCGACAATAAATTAAACCGAAAGCACTTCGAAATCTACCTCAGCCTGTAGGTCTGCCTAATGAGATTTTTTCAGCATTGAGATTTCTTTTGTTTTCATAGCAACCAGATTGCGTGTGGGAATGTCAAGGTACGATCCACGGCAATTATATTCCTAAGGACCACTAATTAGTTGCATCGTGCAAAAAAGTATTTTCAGTCTTCCATGAGAAATCAGTTCGGTCGTTAAAATTTACGCGATGCCACTTGTACAAAAGAGATTTTCGTACAACGCAGGTTTAAAGTTAGAAGTAATTTACACCGAATCCATTGTACAAGGTGATAATTTGTTTATGCATTGAAGTACATTATTCCCTTTAAAATTTGTCGTCTAGAATCGCATCAAATTTTTTTCCTTAAAATTTTCATTCTAAAATCAAGATGCGTCTTATCGTCCGTAGCATCTCATAGTCCGTAAAATACGGTACTTTACGGTATGGTAGATAACAAACCATCTGGAGGTCGCAAGATCCAGGCATTTGGCGTGGCGAAACTGAATGTACTGGTCTCTCTGTAACTGTAAAACACCAAATTCTTTGTCAGAGTCTTCAAAGCCCAGTAATATAATTCATTAGAGATTATGAACATTAGTTTTAGATGTAAGTTTAAATTATGATAGTACATGTATGTAGTGTTTTTCTCTTCAATGTGCAAATTTGGTCATTTGATAGTGCATGGATCCACCGCTGTGGCTCAGGAGATGTGTTCTCTCCTCTCAAGCAGCGGGCCCGGGTTCGATTCCTGGTCGGGACAAGTTACCTAGGTGAGGTTTTTCCGGGGTTTTCCCTCACCTGTGAGACAAATGTCAGGTAACTTTAGGCCCTTGTGGTCCCCGAATATCATCTGCCCGTCATTATCATCTTCATCCCCATCCTCGCCTTGTTCTGAGTGAGTGTGTGTGAATGGTGTGTCACGTCCTATGTGCTCGTGTTGTCTCGAAGGTGGCTCCGGCATTGGGCTGATCACTCATCCGGAGAGGCCCTCCATGTCCTTGTCTGGTCAAAAAGTATGTATGTGATCAAAAGATAATCCCTCTCCCGACAGGTCGCGGCCCTGTAAGGCCCGGGCGGCTTGGGTCGCTTAAATCCTATAAGAGAGAGGTAAAACTACGATAAAGAAAGAAAGAAGGATAGTGAATGGAAATCTTGTCTTTGGTAATTACTAAGCACTTTTAGGAAAAATGGAAAACTTTTTCCTTGTACATAAAACATGACCAGAGCCTCTGTATAAGGACCATGCTAAGCAGCGTGAAAACGAGTTCTCACTCGACCTAAACTCGTTCCGAGAATAACTTAGCCTGCTGTGTTTTATTTACGTAATACGAGTTCCAAATATTGAAGGACGCATTAACTGGTAACAGTTCCTATTCCCATCATAATTTTATAATCCAACAACTTGATTTCCTAAGAAGTTCTGTGAAATAAAACAGCTGCACGTATTCCCCAGCATATTTCGAAGAACTAGCTCTAAGGGATTTTACATACTCTAACCCTCAATACACCATACGGTAAGTGTAACGAGACAAGGCTGTTTAAGAGGTCATTGCCTTCATTTAAAACACCCGACGGAGACCAACTCCTTTCGTATAAAAGAACTCAACATTCCTTTCTTTTCGCATTGTATACCTGATTTCTAACTACCCTCATTTTACGATTGTGACAGTGCACTAATGTACAGTCTGTGCCAAAATTTGTAACTATCTTATCGTTTATAACACCTTGTTTATAACTATGGTATTGCGGCAATATTTTCGGTATTTTTATTATTTTTTTTTGTGTACTTCGGACCATTAGACGCACCCAACTTTCAAGGCTCTGTTTTCAAGGTAAAAAAGTGCGTCTTATGGTCCGTAAAATACGGTACTAATCTTTCAACGCATTGTTAAGCAACATAACATTAAAACAAAGGAGGAAGAAAACTAAAATACAAAAGAGCTTTCTATCATATTATAAGATTACAGTTAGGCATAGATCCCTAACGAAAATAATAACTATGTTTTATATAATAAAAAAAAGAGTCCTGAACCAATAATCCAGCCCGTGAACTTGAAAGCAACCTTGTATATATACCAAAATTGAATCGCTGTCGACTGTTAAGCTTCAACAGATCTGTTCAATTATATCAGGAGTAGGCCTACGAGGATTGTCACATCGCAACCGTAAATATAAATCTACTCATAAGACTACTCTCTATATAGGGTTACGTTCTGTATTAATTTTCATGAAATAGGCATTATAAATACAATTCGAACATTTCATCGCTCGGACATATATTGATAATTTGAAAATGATGTGTTACATACCTATGATGACAGCAAGTGCTTTACTTCCTGTATCCTTACATAATGGGGGTTAATCACTGTCTTATAACGTACTATTGGCTTCACTAGCTAAGGTACACTTGGCTGCACTTGCTTCAAGGACCAAACAACTGTATTAGTGTTACTGACTTGAGTAGAAGAAGCCTTAGTAACAATACTATGTGTGGCATGGATTCCAACATAGCCTAAGTTCCGTCCTACAACCTACAAAAAATAATAATATATTAACATAATGTTGTTTACAATCCAATATTACCATACATCGATGAAGTTTCATGGAAAATCAAGTAAGTAAATTTAAATTAGTTTAGATGATCTTCTAGTAGGTATAGTAGGAATTAAATGCCGAAAAATCTAACGACAAGAGAATAAGAGTTTTTACAGTAATAGAAAGTTATAATGTAGGGCTAATTAGAGGAGATATATGAATCGCAAGGGTACGTATATCTCCTCAAGTAAACAGAACCCATTACAGCAATGTATTGTACGTCATTTATGCAAGAAGACTGACATTGTGATTCGACATTAAAATCTCTTTCCAGTTATTTAACCTATACACTTCAAATTTCCTCTTAAATTCTGTCACCAGAACTTTGTGTAGGCCTATATAGTCTACTCTCAATTTATCTCTCAAGTCAATGGCAGACTATGGAAATAAATAAATAAATAAAACCAAAACAGAAGATATGCCGCAATGGCGCAGAAGGTATCACTATAATTGAACGAGTAGGGTTAAGGTAAGAAGATACTTCAATTTTGGTACAAAGAAACGCACACTTTTTTTTATTGCTACAGTTTAAAATCTGAAGAATAAGAATATCGAATTATAATTTTTAATTGAGCAATATTTGAGCTCTAGGCTGTTCATACACTTGCATACAGACACACACAAACACAGGCATGTTTCCGAAAATAATATTTTGGATTCAGGAACCTCAAAACGTGTATTTATGTTGAAAACTCAACTTCGAATTTGGGGGTCGAAAACAATACTTCCTCTACCTTTAGTACTTATGGTACGGGCAAAGTAAGTAATAGGCTAAGAAAGGATTTTGCATTGTGGTTCATACAACTTAAAAAATTGAAATTAACGAAAATTTTAAACAATTTTATATATATTCTAGGGATGGTTCCTCGATACTTTCGATACCTCGATACTCTCGATACTTGCATGGTATCGGCTTCGAACGATACTTCAGAAAACTCATTCGATACTTTTTCGATACTTTTGTAAATCTGCAATTCTGCAATTAAGTGAGAATGCTAGTATTTTTTTAACAAAAACTTGTAAGTGGACTGTTTAAAAAACTAATTTTATTTTTAATGTAGAGTTTAAAAATAATTATAGGCTACTGATGATATTAAATTTTGTCTCATTAAATATGCAGACTTCATTAATTTTGTTGGTATTATACAGTTCTCTCAAATTTTAATTAATGTACCTATTTATTGAAACTGGAAATGTTGAAGGTATCGAGTATCGAAGTATCGAGTATCGAGAAAATCTGGTATCGACCCATCCCTAATATATACAATATTTTAATAGCCGTTAAAGTAATACATACAGTAATAGGTATTGTTATAGATAACAGTTGTAAGAGGGGATCTTACAGTATTTATAATGTGCACCCGAATTTCATGAATTTAACATTGTTGAGATAAGCAGTATCTTCTCACCTTAAGGGTATATGCACGTGAACAACCACAAAAAGATTAAAAAAACGCAGGTTCTAAAATATTACAATTTTACAAGAAAATGAACTCAGAAGTGGACAAAAATTACAGGATCCTATAACAAGGCTTACTAGAACATAACTAGCAGATAAAAGTATAAAAAAATTGACCAAGTTAATTTTAAATTACACGTTTTATAGGAGCATGAAAAAAATTAATTCAGATGCACTTATCACTTCCTATAGGCATGACATTTTTATGGTTTCTCTGACGCCTTTTATTTTTTTAAAGCATATAATGAACATATTTTTCTACAAAGTAGACTACTTTTATACATCTAAAGTTAGTATTTTTAATGCAATTAATTTTTATATATCGCATATAAAATATCTTGAAATTTGATCAATATTTCATGACACATTTTCTTTAATGTTATACCTATGGACATAATTGTAGTCTACTTTATGCATATATGCATGTAAAATTAGTGTAAAAAATTTCAGCCTTCTATCTCTAATGGTTGTGGAGCTACCTAACAATATGTGTGAAAAATAAGAGTTACCGGGAAGTTAATAGTGAACAGTAGCTCAGAGCATGTAAACATATTTAAATGTCCATTTAAATAGCACAAATAATTTCTAAACCTATATAAACTATATATCAATGGATGCAGGAAATTCAGCACAATTTGTTAGTGCTATAAATAAAATAAACATAAATTTCAAAATAATTCACGTACAGATACCCTTAAGCAGAGGATATACGGCCTAAGCTCCATATACTAAGTCCGTGACTCAGACAATGCAATTGGGAATAGCCTACAGGACGACGAACCGGAGTAGTTACGAACTAGTTTTCTTGGAAACCAAACGCATAGGCACTCTGCGTCAGAGAAATGCTAACCTATTCCATTGCAGGTACTTTTCCAATTCACGACAAGCCAATCCTTGGCCCGCTTTTATCACATTGTTTGTGACGTTGCGTATAAAGTTAAACCACAAACAAGAAATTCGGCCAGTATTTAGGGATCTGTCACCTTATTCATTAGCCCACACTCTCATTGTGGCTTTTTGCGGATACACCAATTAACAACACACTTATTAGGACAAATATACTTTAGTTTATTTCTTCAGTTCCGTACTAAGTTGCAGGTAAGCCTATACTGTAATTTTAATGTAAATAATATTTTTTTCAAATCTGTATTGGGATGGACGTGAAATTTCGACAAAATGTGATATACTGCAAATTATGAGCATTTTCTATGCCTTGAACAGTGAATAGCCTAACATAATACATTTTCAGTCGTTTATTTAGATCATAAGTATGCCCTTAAAAAAAGTGTACGGTATATTAATTAATTAAAATAAAATGAAAATTAATTCATAATACCATATTCTTTCAACTAATTATATTCAGCTTTCCTAAAATAATATTATGCAACATTACCAGATTTCAATTAATTTTCCAGGGCATACACAAGAACACGAATACAAGACGAGGCATAATTGTTTCCAACAAATAATTATCGAATAGTAGAATTTTATTCCTGCGGTAATACAAAATATATATTTTTCTGGAAATAAAAATTAACAATTATAATTGAATTCCCGACTCATGCTTACATCGAGAAATTAACATGTCAGTTTACACTTTCAAAACATAAATATAACTATATAACTGTTGGAAAATGATGTTTCTACATAAAGTATTTTCACAGCGGGCAATAATAGTAATTTAACACTAAAAATATTGAGTTATTTTTAATATCGCTACAGCTAATTCAAATTTCACATGAAGCGTGCTGTTTATCAGATTAATGCAGGGTATGGATTTAACTATCGTAGGTCATTCGTGAAAAGAGCTGTTTATATATATATAAATACAAATACATATTTATACAAGTAAAATAAAACAGAACAAATACGAATTTCAAAAGTAACTACAACTACTATTTAAAAAAAAAGGAAAAGAAATATAGGCTATAACTTACATAATTTATAATTATTCTAGCACAAGAAATACTAAAATTTAGTAATACATCCGAAGGAGCAAGACTGCTCGTGCTCGGGTGCAGTTTCAAAAATATCAAAGCGAAGAAAGAGAAGAGACAAAGGAACAGAGTGTATAAAAATGTGATTAACTAATAAAGAAAAAAAAAAAAAATGTTAAACATAAATACATAAAAGGAGTGAAACAAAAATGTATTAAACAGCTAAAAAATTTCAAAAAATGCTTTACTTATCTATTAAATTTAACAGTGGAGTACGCTGAGAGATCAGGATACTTTCTGTTGAGTTACAGAAGCGGGGACCAAAATTTATGCTATGTTTTAATCCAGTCGATGTGAGACATTTGGGTTCTAATAGGAGTAAATTAGTATTTCGTCTAGTTTTGTAGACATGATCACCGGAAGAGTATTTTATACGATGTTTGTGAAAATATTTTAATATAGATGAGTAGACGATAAGCCCGTTACTCGGAATGTTCACTACAAAACTTCGAGCTTCTCACTTTTAAATGGTGATAAGATATTTTATTTAGGACCATGTTGAGTATTAGAGAAAATCTAGCCTTATTAAATCGTCCAAAACATTATGGACACGGTGTACTTTTACCATTAAGTATATTTTACGAAATAACAGTCGAATTTTAAATATTTTAGCATACGAAAGAAGAATGATCGATGCCCTCAAAACGCTACAACTTAGCAACACCGCAGCTAGAGTAGCTACGTTGTGTGCAATATATATACATTTCCATCTGGTGTAGTTAAGGCCTTAAGGCCTTCTTTTCCACTAACCAAATGTGGATAGATTCAAACATTATCAAATAATCTAGTTAAGAATAAATAAGAGAAACATATAATTATATTATATAAATGTAAATTATGTTAGTGAAAACTATAATTAAAACTATATTAAACTATAATAATGAAAATTCAACATTGTAAGTAGAAGGAATGAAAGAGAAAATATAATAATAGGTAGAAAGAAAAAAAGTAAGATAAAAATAAAAATAAATTAAACAATACAAAAATTATCAATAATTTTTAGCATGAAAGTAGTATATGATATAAATATTAATGATTGGTGGTCAAGTGGTCAACTAACTTCGTCTTGAACGTTCTGAGTGTTCGGCTGTCTTTTATATCCTCAGGTAAGGAATTCCACAGAATAAAATAATAAAATATAGTATTGTGAGGGGGAATAGATAAGGTAGTGTTCTGATGGGATCTTATTCCGAGGTCGTAAAAATCTGATAGGTAGTGAAAACGGCAGGCCAAGTAAAGAGGAGTTTTAGTGAGAAGTAGGCTAGTTTGTAGAGCATTGAAATAGAATATACCATGACAGTACAGGACTACACAAGACACAATAAATAAAATAACCAAAATGAAAAATTAAATTTTGACCGAACCGACTGTGCTATCAAAATTAAATCTGATATAGACATTTCCCAGGTCATGGGAAACGTATGATGAAAATTTCACACATCTAGGTCAAAGGATTTCGGAGAAGTAAGCGAACAAATAAACATACACACACCTTAGGGCGCATATAGTATTTGTGACAAGAGGGAGAAATAGCGTATAGCCTAACGGCAGCTACTTCAGAGTTTACATATGAAGTAGACTCTTTACCAGAATAACAGAAAGTATGAATTTAACAATCCAGCTCATTCATGAAATGAGGCTGTTTATAAAGAACAGGAAGAAATATAGCGGTAGCTTTTTTCATATAATTTCACATGAGGTATGCTATGTACCAGATTAATACCGTGTATGAATTTAACAAGAATAATTAATTCTTGAAGTAGCCTACTAAAATGTTGAGGCTGTTTATAAGACTTTATTCAGTGGCATAATAATTAACGAAATATAGGATACTCCAGCGTTTCTCAACCTTTTTGAACCCGAGGACCTCTAAAATGTCTAAAAAATTGTACGGACCCCTAATTTTACATCCCATTTTTAAAAGGAGGCTATATGTAGGCCTATATTCTTAATATTTGAGGTATTTTAAATACATTTTTTTAATTCGACGGAAACAGTTATTGAATTGGAATTATACTATTGACAGTAAAATTATATTTTGAACAGACTTTAATATGTATTACCAATTTGATAATATAATTAGAAATTATGTTATTACTCACTTTTAATGAAACGGTTGGGCTTGTCGCCTCTTGCAGAGTTCCTGGATATTTGGCTCAATATTGGTCAAGTTTAGTCTAAGATCAGCAGATACATTAAGTCGGTTTCTGTACTTTGTTTTTAGTTAAATCCCTTCTTACAAAGATAGGTTGTTGAAAACTGCATGGCGCCTCTAATAACAAATTCCGACAAAGTCTTATTTTTTAGGGTTTTGAACTAAAGAGGGAACCATAGACGTCAGTGAATCAGAGGTTTGAAACGGTGGTTAGTAACTGCAAAAGTAAAGAAACTTGCAATATGCCTGTATTTTCGAAGATCTTAAAAACTTTGACATCTAGTGTCCATTTTATGTGAAAAATGTTTACTTCTTTACTTCCCACTTGCCAGTGGTCCGCGGACCATAGGTTGAGAAACGCTGGGCTACACCCATTCTATGGTTTATTAATGGCAGTTCCATTCATACGCCGCGTGTTTGATATTGACTAATTACGTTTAGCAATTCCTCGGATATAGACCAATCACAATCGTTTCCTAGGACCGCAAGGAAAATTTAACCTTATTAAAGCGTCCAAACATTATGGACACGGTGTAATTTTACCATTAAGTATATTTTACGAAATAGCAGTCGAATTTTAAATATTTTAGCATACGAAACAAGAATGGTCGATGCCCTCAAAACGCTACAACTTAGCAACACCGCAGTTAGAGTACGTTGTGTGCAATATATATATACTGTATATACATACACACACATTTCCTGACACGTGTCAGGAAATATAATGTCAACATATGATATAATATAATGTATAATTATATGTATTATGTATAGCATAATAATGTATAATTATAATGTATAATGTATTATATATAATATTTATAATATAATGTATATGAAATATTATATAACATATAATGTCAGCTCGTTACTGGACAAGTAAGGCATCAACGTGCTGTGATTAATACGTTACATTTTTCCAGTGAACAGTATGGAAAAAACATTATTTTATATAAAAAAAAAAAACTTGTTTAGAAATTGAAATAATGTAAACGAGTATTGATTAAAACAAAATATCGATTCGGTGCAAGCCAGTTCGTGTGCTTTTATAGCATTCTGATGCTGACGCACTCCATCTTGTCGTAACGCACTACTGGTAGCATTGTAAACT
The DNA here is from genome assembly GCA_964059195.1 of Ectobius pallidus. Classification (NCBI taxonomy): domain Eukaryota; kingdom Metazoa; phylum Arthropoda; class Insecta; order Blattodea; family Ectobiidae; genus Ectobius; species Ectobius pallidus. The sequence goes on from CAXKWD010000002.1 coordinate 92,855,833, forward strand.
CGAATCGATGTATAGACTGTTCATTCATTTAGTTTGCCGTGATCTCACAGCGGGCAGAATATGGACAGCAAAGTAAGAAAATAATAATTATTTACGGAATCCGTCACTTTTTATTCATCGAATAGTCTTAATAAATCCTACATGAGATTACGAGTTCCATGAGATAAATTTGCTCGAACTTCGTTCTTGCAAATACAACGATAAGCTCGTAATCTCTCTTGGGATTACTTATGATAAATCAAATTCCAATACCTACCATTTTTATCCAATTTGGTTCAAAACTTAAACCATATACTGGATTTATACTAATGTAATGAATCCACGTTATTACTTCCTCTGCCCGTACCATAGGTACTATAGGTAGAGGAACTATTGTTTTCGACCGCAAAATTCGAAGTTGAGATTTTAGCATACATACACGTTTCAAGGCCCCCTGAATCCAAAAATACTATTTTTGGAAACATGTCTGTGTGTCTGTCTGTCTGTGAACACGCTAGCTCCGAAACGGAAAATCGTGTGAAAACAAAATTTCGTATTTGGGTCAAGTATCTTCTGAAGATGTGTGCCCAAGAGTGGCAACAAGTTTCTCTTATTTTTAAGGGGACTTTACATGAAGAAATTTTCGCTTTTCGCGATTTTCTCGAAAACGGCTCTTACGATTTTCTTTAAATTTTGCAAATGGGTTGCTTAAACCAAGAGCTAAAACTTTTGTTCGAAACATTTTTTCGAACAAATTCTCTGAAGGGTAGTTATAAGCCACCCACTGTGAATACGCGCTCTTTGCAATACGGCCTCTTGTAACGGAAAATTGTACGAAAACAAAATTTTGTATTTGGGTTAGGTACCTTCTGAGGCTGTGACACGAAGATTGGTGACAACCTCTTGTATTTAAGGGGAATTTATATGAAGATTTTTTTTTTTTTTTTTGCGATTTTCTCAAAATTTTTATTTGAAACTTTTTTTTTAAATTCTCTAAAGGGTGGCTGTAAGCTTGTTTGTAGAAACTCTTGTCTGGTCTGGTGAAAAACTCAATACGCGGACATTCACGACCTTTTATTCTATATAGGCCCTAAGTACGTGAAGTGTGAAAGATGTATTGTTGGCCATGCTTACAGTAAAGAAATATCTGAGGGGAATGTTCGATAAATTTCGGAAATTATTCTTTACGGCGGAAAGTTCAATAAACATTTGCAGTCACTTTTTTGTTTGTTTGTTTGTTTTTTGTTTTTGTTTGTTTGTTTGTTTGTTTGTTTGTTCATAGCCTGCGTTATTAGTCGCAACATTCAAAGAAGGGGCTATAAGGTATTTATTGCATAATTAGTGTAAAATTGTCTTTTGCGATTCTGTACAAGGATTTGTGAACTTACTTCTAACTTTTATCTGGGCAGAGGAAGTTATGTGACTTTCACATCAGATTTTTTTTTTCTAAAGTGCTTTGACTTTGATATTTTATTGCATGGCAACATAAAAATTAAATCACGTAGGAGATTTATGGTTTTTTTACTATTAATTATGTTTTTAATTATCACAAATATTATTTCTACGAAGTGGCATATCTTTTAGTTTTTGAGTGCTTCTGAGGATAATGATTCTTTATGTCCTACACATAATTTTATCTTTTAATTTATAAGGGTCATACTCAGAATTGTATAAATAATAGCTTTCGGCCTAAAATTAAATGCCATCTTCTTCTCTTTAATGGTTAATCTTATTGCCTATGTTCAAATTTTGATTAAAATTGGATAAGAAATAATTATCGAGGGATAGACTATATAACATAAAGACATCAGCATCATAAAACGTAACACATTGAAATAAAATAAGCCTATTTAAAAACATCCACTTAAACGTTGCCTTCCAGTTCTATCATACATAGCATGCTTTTGTTTATGTTTAACTTTTCAGTTGCCATGGAATTCTCAAATAACAGATGGATGTAGTAGTTTCTTTTGCTTTTGTTTGGCGATAGCACTGCCTTCTTTATTTCTTACAAGACATGCTGCTTGAAATCTGGCAACACAGGAAGTAGTCCTATCTGTGGCCGTCTGTGGGTAGCATTTGAATACGTTTTATTCGATTTCCGGCCCCCTGTGTGGCCGGATAGTTTCGTAGGGTGATTGTGCACATCGTCTTATATTACATAGTTCCATTTGAGATAGTGTATACTATCTTTTATAAAGTGCTTTTATCTAACTATGCAAGTCGTTCCTGTGACACGACTTTATACTTACCAGACAGAGAAATCGGGTCAAATGACCACGTGCGTGTGATAGCCTTTGTTGGGGGTCCACGTATTATAGTCTTCTTTTCAAGATTGAGAGTTCCGTCTGAACTATCTTATATAAAGTGATTTTCTCTAATTCTGAAAGTAGCCCTTGTGACACGATTTCACACTTTCCAGACAGAAAAATCGGGTCAAACGATCATGTGCGTGTGATAGCCTTTGTTAGTGGTCCGTCTGAAACAGTCTATACTATCTCTATATATATATAAGAGGCTTTGTCCTGACTGACTGACTGACAGACAGAGAATCAACGTACAGCCTAAACTATAACAGGTAGAGACTTGGAATTTTGAAATTCCCTTCGTTTCATAATGTAGGTGCTCACTAAGAAAGGATTTTGAAAAAAAAAAATGATTTTAAATGCCAAAAATAAAATGTTTTTTAGAATACTTAATCCATTTTTACACAGAATTATCGAATCCAAATCACATTTGACATTAAAACATATTGTTGCCAGTGGGTCTCAGATGGGTTTGTAAAAAAATGAGACTAGAATTTGACAAATTAGAGAACTATCAATATCCACGAAAATAATGCTGTCACATAACTTTCTTTACCCTGGACATAGAGAAAACAATACGAGGTATGGTAATATATATATTATTGTATCGCAGGTTTTTGGAGAGAGAAGTATGAAAGGGATATTACATTTCTGTTTAATTTCATCCCCAAAACGGTTTTATGGTAACATGAGAGTGAGAAATAAAATATTCCGCTAAGAAAATAGAATTTTATGTTACTGGAATTTATATTTCTTCTTATTTGAACCCCTACCCGGCTTGCTGTGTACAGGCGATGGGATACAAAATTCGGTATAGGATAATTTCCATGCTTGAGAAAATTTTGTTGTGATCACAGGTATCGATATAATTCATTAAAATACGTTATGTTCAGGTACTGTGGACCATGCGATATCATTGTTGCATGTTATACACAGCATAGCGGGAAATAAATATCCTATTCGGAATGTATACTCAAAGGATTCCTTTTTATTTATTGATTTGTTGCACAAAACAATTGTTAGACAGAACAATTATGGAACAGAAAAGAGCTGCAGAGGATTGGCCGTCTCCAGATTCAAGATCATGTGAGGTTAAAAAGCGACGTGCGAGGTATAATAGTGCAATACGCAAACAGCAATTAAAATCGGCTAAGAAAACATTTTTGAGAAAAAATCCCAATGCGCATCAGATTGTCAGAAAAAAATATGCAATTCCTACAATTTATGTAAAAACGATGTCAATGTTAATAAATTTGTTTTAATTATGTTGCTGTTAAATAAATTATTTAAACAAAACGTCCCGCAGAAGAGTAAATAATCGCGGGCGAAGCCGGGGGTACCTGCTAGTCTTTTATAAATTGATTTTCTCTAATTATGAAAGTAGTACTTGTGACACGAATTTATACTTACCAGACAGACAAATCGGGTCAAAGGACCACGTGCGTGTGATAGCCTTAGTTGGTGTCCACGTATTATAGTCTTTTCAAGATTACGAGGTTCAAATGGTGCTATCAAATTGATTAGTTGTCCTTCACAATTTGCTATATTACGTGTTACATTGAATGTAAGATTTTGCAGACAAATCGGGTTATTGACCACTTGCGTGTACGTGCCCTAGGTGGTAGTGCACGTGTTTTCAAGTGTAATTTATTTGGTTACTACATTATTCTGGTGAAAGAAACTCTGCTAGATGATATTTTAAACAATAATGTATTCAGATTTTGCTGGCTGTAAGGCGTTCGCTGAAGTCATATGTAGAGACCGGATTTAAAGGGAAAATTTTCACCCAAAAAAGGACGAAAAAAGGGAAAATTATTGTCGAAAAAAGGTGGGGAAAAAAGGGAAAATTATTGCCAAAAAAGCTGCGAAAAAAGGGATATAAAAGTAAGAGAGTGTAAAAATTCAGCAGAGAGATACATGTTTGTTTTATGTAAAGCCTTTGCTTGCTCTACAGCTGCTGATTCTGTAACATCTAATGACTGAAGAAATTTTTGGATCTTGTTGAAATCCTCACAGAGGAAAATAGCACACGAAATCCATGTTCCCCACCATGTTATAATGGGAAACTTAGGCAATGGCAAGCCTGTGATTTCCCTGTAACGCTCTATTCTGCTGGGAGGAATTATTTTTTCAATGGTGAATCAGTGAAAACAATTTTTAATGTTTTCATATTACCAAATACTGGGTAATTTACGAATTTTTCAAAATAAATTAGCAAAAAAGGTACTAAAAAGGGAAAGTTCCTAAAAAAAAGGGAAATAAGCCTAAAAAAGGAAAAAAAAGGGACGTTAAAACCAGGTCATTTGCAGTTGAAACTTACTCAGTAATGTCCTGTTCAATTTTATCACGTTCTGTGATGAAATATAAAAAAAGGAATTCCCTTTAAAATCCGGTCTCTAGTCATATGTTACGTTCGGTTGGCATGCCTTATCTACAACGTCGTTTTTTTGAGATTATACATATATCTATTAAAATCCCATTGGCTACATGGTTTTACGACCGAGGCCATTACACGGTAAAATCCCATTGGTGCGGACCCATTTTTTAGAACCGAGATTCTCTTCATAAAACACTTATATCACACGAATTTTGTTATAGATAGATGTGTGGAGAGGAGATGTTGTCTTGGCGAATGATTTGGTCCAACCCACCCACCCTAATTGATACACTTTCTTTTATATCACGATCTAGCGAAAACTTCCTTGTTCTCCGCCATTTTTTCTGTCCTCGTCCTCGTGATTGGACGTTGGAGGTGTGACGTCATATCGCTAAACGAGATATGATTGTGGGTGAACAGTCTGACAAACCTACAAAGGTACAAGCCACTAGCTGCTCGTAAGAAATGGTGGTTGTGATAGAAACCTCGTGCTATTCAGTAAATTGCTCCTTAACTAACATAAACGTTCCTAACCTAACAAAACAGCGGAGCTTGGCTGCTGCGCGGCATAAAATCGTCTGCTGTCACTATATACAAGAACAGTTGGTCACACTGCCTCGCTCATAAACAAAAAAACATCACACAGTCCGTAGAAGATACGTTAAATAACCGGCACTGGGTGCAGAAAACTCCAGTTTCCACCAAGATAGTGTGAACATAAAATGGATAATTAGAACGCTATCGATGGCAAAAAAGTCAATAAATAAATAAATAAATAATTGTGTTAGTTATATTCTATGAATTACTCCCCACTTTTTACTGCTTTTTACGTTGGTGGGAGAGGTAAAAATTGCTCAAATGGCTCTTCCAGCCTTATACAGACAGCTGTGTGACCAATTTTTTGTAAATACAAGAATTGTAAACCTATTAACTTGAATAAGTGTAAAGAGCTAAGCAATAAATTATGGGCTACTTGACTATACTTGCAAAAATCTTAATTCCTCGGATAGCACTTACCGAGGCAAGTACCTGAGATGTATATATATTCTTTCGGACTTTTTGAGAATTTAGTAAATATCCACCAATATGGTATAACATTTTACGGTACATAAAGTACCGGTACAGAATTCTGCTTTTCCTTATCTTAGAGTAAATTTCTGTGACTAAAGAGAATATAAAATTGCTTTCAGAAGGCTGATTAGCATGTTGCTGGCGCTGATATGTGTGGTGGTATTTTTACCGCTAACAGCATACAGTCTTGGGCGTTATTTGCTGGCATACCGGAACTTCATGAGGAAAATTAAGAAAATTCCCAGTACAAAATGTCATCCAATTGTTGGTCATATGTGGGACTTTCTTTTTGCTAGTGAAAATGGTAAGTAAAATTATCTGATTAGTTCTATGGTAACTTCAAAGAGTTTAGTTTATAGATCGCTTATACCACCTGGTATATCTACATGAATAATTATTTCTGGTAAAAAGAAAACACAGTCCCTAAAGTTCCCTGCTTTATGACTGCATTGATATTAGCCAGTATACACAAAAGTCTATATAATATGTTTATTGATGAAGAAGGCTTTAAATATGAGAATTGGAACCATGCCAATGTCTTATTTAAATTTAAAATTAATTTAACTTAATATAATTTGATATATGGATATGGATATATACTGTAATATTATAAATCATAAATAATAATGAGTTAGGTGACGCTATAGAAACAGTTTCAATTCAAAGACCTACCACGAAAATAAGAGAATTGTATGATGTTATGTTACATTTTTTAATTCTTAATCACATTTTCAAATTGTCTCTAAAAGAAAGCTGTTAGTTAAAATTTCTAAATTGTACCAAACATTGTGGAATAACATGTTCTAAAACGCTGTTTATTGACACTTAAGCAAACTCGAATCTGTACGTACTGTACGCTTTTTCTTGTAGTGTTAATTTGTATACATGTGTCATTTTGAAAACTAATTAAAACACAGCAATTAGTCGTACTTCTGAAAACAACATTAGCACACGTAAAGAAAAAGTCCTGCGCATGCTGCACATTACAGCAGCGCCATCATAAACAAGCGGCCTTGCATAGGAAAACAAAAACTAAACGCTGACGCGAATTGACGCTTCGCTCGTTGGGGCTCCACCCCCTGTTTGATAATACCGTTGCCATGGAAAACGAGCCCTTTTTGGGGGGTTTTTAGGGCTAAAAATAAAAATAATAAACTTTTTGATATTTTCCTGTGGTTTACAGCCTAAAAGCTATAAGTGTATCAAATTTCAAGTTTCTAGCTCATCTGGAAGTGGGCAAACATTAATGTCAGTGAGTGAGTGAGTCAGCCATGTGGCTTTATAATATAGGGATTTGGAAGCCAATTCGGTTGACGTAGTTTAATCTGAAAGCTAATTTGGAAACACCGAGCCAGTACTGATGTTTAAAAAAATTCTAGGGGATGCCGTAAATTTATATGCAGGTATTTACTTATTTACTTTTAATTTTATATAAAACTTTGCAGTCAAATTACCTTTTTAAATGAAACACATAGAAATTACATTAAAATAACAACAACCAACGAAGCAAACTTCGTCACGTAGACCTACGCATTGAATCTACGGCAACCGTGCAGGGAAGGCAATTGTCGTGACAAGAACAGATCATTACCCTTTATTAAGAAAAAGTGTTGCCGATTTCACATGTACTTTTTTCCTCCCTGTGTTTTTGCTGGAGCGATGAAAAGTATATTTTTATTTTGAAGGAACGCTGTTCCGGTCCGTTCCGACCCAACTAACAGCACTAACCGCAGCAGAGAACTGATATATTTAAATTATTCTTACACCGTATTGCAGATACTATGAATTTGGTCAAATTTTCCATTTTCCGCACAGCTTTTCAATTATTTTTACCCAGACAGCTACTGCACTGAAGAGGTTGAATGCTTAAATGCAAACATCTCTGTCTAAGGTGGGACTGGAATCCAGATTCTTTCCCCTTCTAAAGCATACCGCTTATCTGTTTGGATGAGAGGTCTAATCAAGTGCGAACAACTGTAATATTGCTTTGCATATATGGTTCTAAAAGGGCCACTGTAGAAAATCTTAGTTTTGTGACAAATGGTTTCGAAAGTTTACACAGATTTTGACATAGTTTTGTTGATTTTTTTTTTTAAGGAACGCTTAGCTTTATATAAGGTTTTTGGATAAAAAATTTGGCTCGGTTCTAGACAGTCCGAAGTTAATTTTTTGACGAAAATAAATATTTATACCTCTGAGACATGCTCAAAGGTGTAAATTTTCATATTTCGCCAGAAATTGACTTCGGGCCTTCTGAAACCGAGTTACATTATTTAACCCAAAGTGGTTTTGGCCCAGAATACAGAATAAAATACTTGTAAATTGGATTTCGACCACGATTATGGATTTGCAAAGAATGTATTGTTTCAGAAGTAATGTCGACCTTTATTTATTAAGTTGTCTATTAGTCTCATAAATCTTTTTTATATTTTACCTGGTAATTTTTACCCTAAGCAAGAAAATAACATACAACAACAGAGATAAGAGTCATAACTAGGGGGCGGATTTCTATGACATGTCATATTTTTCCCCTTTGCATTATTTCAGGTTTCCGACTAATTTAAACCCGATTCCAAGCATCCTGGTGAAAATGGAACGGCTTTTATTGTGCATATAACTGCATATTTAGGAAATGTTCAACTATTGTAGCATATTTAGTATGAATATGCATATTTAGGTCATATTTTTGGCATATTTGTGTGCATATTAAAGAAATTTTGAAGTTTCATATAATTTTTTGTAAATGTTGTATTATAATGATACTTTTTTAGAATTTACAGATATTGTAAATAATTAACACTATATTTTAATAAAATATATTGTAATGGTACTTAAAAAAATATACACAATATGTAAGTGGTAAAGTCATATTTTAAATTTTATTGGTCATATTTTAATGTTTCTTAGGTCATAAATGCGTGCATATATCCTATTTTTAGGTCATAGAAATCCGCCCCCTAGTCATAACCATAATACTCGTTTTAAGCACCTAATAGACATACCACGTTGTAGACTATAAAAACTATGAAAAGTTATGAATACTTAAGGCAAAAGATTGTCAATAAATTATATCGCACTACATTGGAACTGTCACTGAAAGAACTTAGAAAAATATGTTATACATGACTAATCAAAAAACCATTTCATAATATTGATGAATTTCTCTAACTTCATAACATAGATATCACAATATAACTTTGTAAGAATATAACAGTAACTACTGTTATTGAAATTACATTTATAAAATACGATTGACCCTGTCTATTCAAGTTTGTACTGATTTGTCTCTCTTTTTCTCTCTCATCCTCTCTCTCTCTCTCTCTCTCTCTCTCTCTCTCTCTCTCTATTTCTCTATTTCTCTATCTCTCTATACAGAAATGTTTATACTGCTACGGGATCTCATACAGCGCAGTCCATCTCTTTCTGTAATATGGATTGGACCCATACCAATAGTATCCCTAGTCAAGCCTGAACACGTACAGGTGAGTTCAATAATTTTTTAGACATAATGAACCATAATTTTCGTTCTTTCTTTTATTTCTATTATTATTATTATTATTATTATTATTATTATTATTATTATTACTATTGTTATTATTACTATTATTATTATTATTATAATCGTCATGACTATTTATTATTCATACCAATACTTTAATGCAGCTACAATACTCTACTAATGTAGCTATCTTCATTAACGTTATTATTATTGTTATTATTAGTAACAGTAACTTACTAGTAGTATGAGTAGTAAAAACAGTATAGTCAAACCTCTGTATAACCATGAGCAATATAACGATAGGCCTATGCCAGCATATAGCAATATTTTTCTTTGGTCCTGGCAAAATACCCATATTAATAATGTTAAATGCAACTCTTTACAACGATGAAGCTATTTTAGAAACACCCTTTAATAAAGATATTTTGAGGTTCAATTGTTACCGCACGCTAGTGCCTTAGCTCCGTGAATGGTAGCTGGTTCCAGATTGGTGTACTTGTATCTCATGGGTTAATGACATTACTTAAATTTGCTTACTCCCACTGTCAGATGCCTTAATAATTATAAATTATAATAAATTATTAAGAGACATAGGAATGATTCTTAGTGGTGAAAACAGTGTTTCAATTGATATTGATCCACAAATTCTTCCACTCTACAAGTACGCTCCAATATCGTCTGTAGAAGTGGAAAGGTCGTTTTCGGTACTGGTACTAAAAATGTACTGTCTGATAGGAGGCAGTAGAAAATTTGAAAAGGTATCTTCTTATTATGTGCAATCAATGATGTTTGTTAATGATTGGCAAAAGGTGTTTGTAAAGGTAATATTGTGCGTCGAATGTGGTACCGGTACAGTGCTCAAATGAAATGAACAATATTGTTTACACAGTGTTTCGGTTAGATCTATCTATATTATGTGTATCGGGTAGGTCTATGTTATTTTGATTAAATACTCCATGATTTATATGTTTTATTTCAATTAGTAATAAGAGACATCCAGAATGAGTTAATATTTTTTGACCTACTGTTTCCTTTTGCATGCAACTGTAAATGTTTTAGCACTTATTTTTACAGTTTTAGTGCCTATTTTACCTGCCTATTTTGCAATTTTTATGGCCTTCTTGCCCGCCTATTTTGAACTTTTTAAGTGCCTAACGTCCGGTTTCTACTGATCACTCATCCGGGGAGGCCTTCCATGTCCTTGTCTGGTCAAAAAAGTATGTATGTACCTGTAATCCAAAGATAATCCCTCTCCCGACAGGTCGCGGCCCTGTAAGGCCCGGGTGGCTTGGGTCGCTTAAATCCTAAAAGGGAGAGGTTAAACTACAATAAAGTAAAAATTTCCTTTTTTTACTGGCTAATTTAGAAAAGGTCAAATTAATGTGCGCAACTCCATATTTTTATGTGATATACTACTGCTCTAAAATAATATTCTTTCAAGACATTTTTAAAAAGATGTTAAAAGAAGCAAAGTTATGTATAAGTTTTACTTTATATTCAGGTCAATAATTACAGTTTGTCTGATTTTATCCCCAAAGTTGACAGATCGCCAGTCAATTTCTGGACATAATATTGGCTCTTGGATCTCTTGAAGTTGGATTCCTCTGTTCTGCTTCCTAAAATACTGAAAACCTGTTCGAAGTTACGCTTCCGGATAGGAATAAGAAGTTAAAATTATCAAAACTAAATAAACCTCTAAGTCCCTATAACTATATTTCAGTACATGGTTACTTTTCTCATGTTTATGAGATATTTTGGTCGATGATCTCATACATAAATTAGAGTTTCTAACCCATTAGTTTAGGAAGTCCCTCGGTCCGTGAGATTGCAGTAACCTCTCTGTAAATTTTCGCTTTTTTTTTTAATATCAATAAGTCCTCCATTTTATAAATTTATAGACCTACTGGAACATGACTTTAGCCTATTTTCTTCATAGTAAATATTGGAATGGTGAAGTTTCCACTTCTGGACAGAGGCGTAACGAGGGGGGGGTTTTGGGGGTTTGAACCCCCCCCCCCCGTTGATTAAGAAAAAGGAAAACTGTAAAATTTGTTTAAGTCTGCTTATAAATTACTTAATATGAGTATAAAGCGAGGGAAGCTTAAAACTCGTTATTGTGCATCTTAATTTAAAAAATTTTCCGGGGAAGGACCACCGAACCCCCCTCTCCCTGGGGGTCCAGATGTTATAACCCCCCCCCCCATATGGTCGGCCTGGTTACGCCTATGCTTCTGGACTTCAGCTTTTCCTCCGATTTCCGAGGGTTTATCATCAGTCATCATCCAGGCTCTACAGTAGGGTGGAACGAAAAACATCAACTTTCGATTTTCAATTTGGAATAGCGCGGAAAAGTTGCCTTTTGGTGTCAATAAGATAAATTTAAAATATGAAAAATATTGGATTATGTCTTGAGGTGCCGCAAGGACGTTAAAGTTTCATAAAAACACACTTTTTGCAATTTTTTCAAACACTTTTGCGAAACAATCAGCTTTTGATTTTTAATTTGTAATAGCGCGGAAAAGTTGCCTTTTAGGCTCAAAAAGAATTAAACAAAATTTGGTTGCAATACTACAACATCTTGATGTGCCGCAAAGAGCTTAGAGTTTGTAAAAAAAAATTGAAAAAATTTAGAAATTATAAACTTTGATAAATTATTTTTTATGAATTTTTCGTACATATAATGTTATAAAACTTGATTTTAAATACATATATAAGCATTAGAATTGAAAAAATTATTAATTGCAAATAATAATAATAATAAAAATTTTGTAATGTCAAATGTAGTATTTCTTACTTCTGTATCCTTAATGATAAAAAATGTTACAGCAGCAAAAGGTTTGTTTCTACTTCTTTGCCACATTAAACTGTTTTTTTTATTGTATTTTGGCATATTCACACGTGAGTCAACTTTTGCTCTTATGTATCCTTCTCTTGCGATTGAACCACAGAGATTTTGAACCGATTCGGTCACCAGCTTCACAGCTCTTTCCACTACTTGCGTGTGACAAGGAAGCCGGGGAAAGTCGATAACCGGATCCATTTTACTATTTGGTTCAGCTTCAGATACCTTCCGTATAAAGTATTTGAGAGAGTCACTGGATAGGCCTACATGTTTGAACAAGGGGGGTTCAGTTACGTCATTTTCAGGCCATGAGATCATGTCGATGTAATCCTTTGCATCAAAGTTTATCTTTGGAACTTTAAACTTCCTGACTCCGCCTCTACTTTCTGTTCTTCCTTTTAAAACACGTCGTAAACCAAGTTCTCTTTGAATTTTGCGTTCATCACATAGCATGGACAAAAGGAGATTTTCCGGAGCAGCAAAGTACCCATTTCTTTCAATAATCGGGTCTATAACGTTCTTGAGATCGTCAGAGAGATAGCGTGAATATGAGATAAGGTTAAACAGATGTTTGGAACCATAAGTACATGAAGGTTTTAACTTAATATTAAACCACACAGGCGCATACACTTTCACAATGTACTCACCCAGAGTCTTAAGATTTTCAGTTGGATTTTCAGTTGCCACATACAATCTAAGCACGCGGTTGGCTAATGTCAACCACCTGGAGTGAGCAATTTTTCCAGGGTTTCTTCAAGATAAATCTAGTGTGCAATTTCCACTTGATACAGCGATACACATATCCAATAAATATTTTTGATCTGTACTTAAATCATTTTTGTTCTCCAAAAGAGGAAGGTTATTTTTAATTGGCAAGAAAGTAACCACAGGTAGATTAGCACAGTTTTCTAGCTGCTGACCTATTTCGCCTTTAAACTCATTGGGTCCCTTCGTTTTACCATCTAAATGACAAAAAAGATGTCACAATGGTAGCTCATTACCATGGAACAAACAAATTAACCATTGTAAAGGTCTTCTATTTCCTTTTCCATCAAAGAAATCACACCATTTTTATGTCCAGTGTTTACAACGGTTCCATCACACCCAATAGCAGTAAAGTTCAGTAAAGATAGTAAAGCTGTTTTTATCTTTCTATTCATATTATAACGCCTATTTGAAACTTTTTATTTCATAATCGAGACACGTAACAATCTTTGAAAAATTTCCAAAAAGTGTGTTTTTATGAAACTTTAACCTCCTCGCGGCACATCAAGACCTACTCCAATATTTTTCATATTTTTAATTTATCTTATCTACACCAACAGGCAACTTTTCCGCGCTATTACAAATTAAAAATCAAAAGATGATTGTTTCGCAAAAATCTTTGAAAACATTCAAAAAAAGTGTGTTTTTATGAAACTTTAACCTCCTTGCGGCACCTCAAGACCAACTCCAATATTTTTCATATTTTAAATTTATCTTATCTACACCAAAAGGCAACTTTTCCGCGCTATTACAAATTAAAAATTAAAAGCTGATTGTTTCGCAAGAGTGTTTGAAAAAATTGCAAAAAGTGTGTGTTTTATGAAACTTTAACGTCCTTGCGGCACCTCAAGACATAATCCAATATTTTTCATATTTTAAATTTATCTTATTTACACCGAAAGGCAACTTTTCCGCGCTATTCCAAATTGAAAATCAAAAGTTGATGTTTTTCGTTCCACCCTACTCTACAGCCTTTAGAACTAAAATAATTTGCATACAATATTTCGCCTTCTAGGTCTAAATGCCTCGATATTTGGATATCACAAAGAGGACAGTAGGCAGTCGACAAGTTACTGTTATTGTTTTTATAATATGTTTTATTATCATCATTATAGCCTACGGTGAACCTAGCCTATATACCTGCGGCACAACGGGTATCGATATTTATGTTACAACGATTTGATTACATTTACTCTCTTAAACAAGATAGGAATTAATAAAAAACAAACATTTATTTTTCAGGAAATTTTGAACTCTCCAGACTGTATTGAGAAACCATTTCAATACGGTTTTTTTAGTCCTTGGCTTGGAGAAGGACTTCTCATTAGAAAAGGTGGGTTATAAAATAAGTTTAAATGAGGCGATTTAATCAGTAGACCTGCCTACCTACAATCTTCTTCTTAAACCATTGGTACCTAAATAGCTTTAAATTAAAAATAATATATATTTTTTTTAGTTAAGCACGCTTTAGTAAATAAAAGGGACTGAATTACCACACAGAGAATAGATAGTGCTCAAGCTATTGTAAATACACTTAGAGTCAGTTGTATAAACATGTAAACTGTAGTTAGAATGCAAAATTAACTTTCAGTTACGTTTAACTGTATTTTTTGTTGTTGTATAAACATTAATCCAAGTTTATCTCATTCTAACCAACAGTTTACTTTAACTGGTGAATTTCTGAAATTTAAAACATTAACTGGTGATTTGAAAATTTTAAATACATTTCAAATAGTGAAAAGACACTAGAAATCCATTTTATAAGTACAATGAGAGTTATTAATTATATTACTTTCATATAGATTCAGTTTGCTTTCATTTTGTCTATTGACATTAAAAATACAGATGCCGGTACCATAGCTTTGTTGTTGGTTATGAAGCCCTACATTATAAAATAGCAACAATTATTTATAGATTTCTGATTATTCTGATACCTCATATGGTGATGCAATGAAAATCCATCATGCATCTCTTGTATGTCTTAAGAGAAGGAATCTTTTATTAGCACTGTTACCGAAATTTGGGCAGAAGAACTTGACAGAGGTATGTCTCCCATTGCAATCAAGAACAGAGTGAAATCATAATATGTTTATGATATATGATATATACTGTGACTGGAATCTTCCAAATAATTACTAGGGATAAAGGAACAGCCAGTAGAACGATTCATAATGTGACAAGAGAAAATTATGATTTAAGGCCTCAATATATTAGAATGCCAATTAAGGACAGTGTCATAAGAAACAATACTAGATTTCTATATTATTCGTAACTTTCCTGGCAATAGAGGTGATAACACACCTAAACACCTCTGTGAACAGGTTGAAGCAGTTCAAAACAAAAACATAGACTACATGGCCTCAAATTCATCTTTATTAAACAGTTAAAAATAAATACCAAAGACGTATTATTTGTAATACGGTACTTTGTCTTTGATTAAACAATTGGAAATCAAATACCAAAGATATAAGCATAATACTCTCTGTAAATTTCCCTCAACTTTTGCATTGTTGCCAGATGCTTTACTATTTCCTCCAGTTATTTACAACTGTGAGTTAAACAATCTACAGTTATTTTTATACAGCATAAGTAGCTAGTTATTTTCTAACTTTCAGTTAAAATAACCATCAGTTAGTGAGTTTTATACAACTGGCCCTTGGTCTATTTTCATTATTTTAATAATTATTTCCTTCTTTATTTAAAGCTAATCCTACAGTAATCAGCAATTTAAGGTAGAGTTATAGGTCTAGACGAAAATAATTAATTCCATAAAAATCATAAATTGCTCATTATATAAACATATTTATGCATTTTTATGCTATCCGAGTAGGTTCACATAGGCAGAGAGAGAGAGAAAGAGAGAGAGAGGGAGACATGAACAGACAGGCAGATAGGCAGACAGACAGACAGACAGGCATAGGTGGAGGCAGGGGGAAGAGAGAGAGGAGGAAAGAGAAAAATAGAGAAAGAGAATGAAAGAGAGAATAATTTCCCATTAAAAAAAAAAAAAAAAAAAAAACTTGCTAGAAATATATATTTTCTTGCTGATAACTTAAGTAGTAGGCCTATAATATTCTTCTATAAACTAGCCTATCTTCATATTATACTTATTTAGATGATAGTAAAATATATGTTGAAAAGTTAAATATCTTAGCAAAGTCAAAGAAACCGAGTCAACAAATCTTATTATGTAACAGTTACAAGATTTAATATTTTTACCACAGGCCTTATACTAAAATAACTGCATAATTGTCTTCATTTAAAATCTTTTAAAGATGTTCAAGCAGTTAGTTTACATTATGAGGTATTTTAATAACTCTAATTCTAACATAGTATTTTTATAGTATGATAAAAACTATACTTACTTTATTACTGGCCCTACCCAGGCCTAAATGATTATGGAGTTCCAATAAAAAATCATAGGTCTAAGCCAATTTGTATGATAATTATTATCAGTTTAATAGGTATATAAAATTATTCATTTTATCAATGAATTTGTATATTAAGTTTATTTATGCAAAACATATAATAATATTAGCATTGTTTCTGTAAGGAAGTGTGGTGCTAAATTAATTACTAAATGATTTAATAATTTTCAACAGCAAGTAAATGGCACGCTCGTAGAAAGATGTTGACACCAGCTTTCCATTTTTCGATTTTGGAAAGTTTCCTTGAAGTGTTTG
The DNA here is from genome assembly GCA_964059195.1 of Ectobius pallidus. Taxonomy (NCBI): domain Eukaryota; kingdom Metazoa; phylum Arthropoda; class Insecta; order Blattodea; family Ectobiidae; genus Ectobius; species Ectobius pallidus. The sequence goes on from CAXKWD010000002.1 coordinate 92,872,355, forward strand.
CAGAGAAGAGTCAGATCCTGGTGAAAAGACTTAATAAACAAGTTGGCTCTGATTGTTTTGATGCGGTTCCATATGTCAGTGCCTGTGCTTTGGATATTATAAGTGGTAAGTATGAAGAACTCTGTCCTAATTATGTATGTTACGAAGACATTTTTATATTACTGAAGTGTTCCAAAAAGAGATTTGATGTCACTGAAGAGAGAATTAACACAGAACATTCAGTCGGTGATATTTTAATTCGAATATGCCAGTTATTCGTTATTTGTCTTGAATAAATATAATCATCGCAATTGAATTTTATAAATTGTAATGTAAAATACAAATTTCAAACATTTAGTTTATTCTTAATGGATAGACCATACACCGCTTAGACAATACATTAGACAGAACATATATTCCTTTTGCCACTATTCGAATAAGTGGAAATATTACAGTAATTCATTTTAAAACATTACTATTTCATGAACATTTAATACAGGGACCGGTAGAATAATCTGATGATTTTGAAATGCATATACAAATAATAAACTTCACTGTAAAGCAAACTTTAATGATCACATTTGTTAGAGCAATAATTGCCATTTACAGTTCTTTCGTTAGTTTTTGTTTGTTTTGAAAATTGTGTCTGATAAATGACGACCACCAATTTGCTGACATTCATGTATCCTTGCCTTGAAGTTTTCCGTCGGTCTCATGAGCATATCGTTCGGTAGTGCCGCTATTTCGTTCTGAATAGTTAATTTAAGGTCATGCAGTGTATGAGGTCTTCCAAGGTACACTCTTGACTTTAGATAGCCCAGAGGATATATCACACATCGTCAGATCCGGGGAGCGAGCAGGCCAGGGGAGTTACCATTTCTTGTCAGAACACGTCCAGGAAACATTTCCCGGACCATGCCCATTGAGAGTTTTGCTGTGTGTGCAGTAGCACCATTTTGTTGGAACCAAATGTTTCGACCAATAATTCCACGTCTAGCCAACTCCGGCCTTAGGAAGTTATTCAGCATTAATAATAATAATAATAATAATAATAATAATAATAATAATAATAATAATAATAATAATAATAATAATAATAATAATAATAATAATAATAATAATAATAATAATAATTATTATTATTATTGTTATTATTATTATTATTCGTCCAAGGTAAAAAATTATTTGAATAGGACTTCATCAAATAAAATACCGGTACAGTATGGCAAGTAAATCAGAAAATAAACAGGTATAATATACTTTAATAAAGTTAAGACGTAAAATTAAAGTTATATATTTACATTAGTTTCAGCAAGAAACCCGTTACGTACATCTCGAGACATTAATGTTCTTATGAATGTTGACCACACTGGTATAAATTAAAGTACTATAGACAGTCATGACTTTCAGCTGAATAAAAAAGGGCCTACAGTGTTCATTAAATTTCTTATGAAGCATGATTCTTAGTGCCCTTTTTGACACTTCAATATATCATCACAGTTAGGCGAGTGACCCCACAAGTGAATTCCATAGCGGCATTCGCACATTCGCACATAACGAACTGGATGAACATAAACAGACCTGCCCTGTTCTTCAAAAAAGTATGGGCATACTACGCCGAACTCTGCCACACCACAGCATACTGTTACACGTTGTCTATGAAGCTCGCGGGGATTATTTGGCGCTCAATAGCGGAAATTCTGTTTCTTTACATATCCAGACAGATGGAAGGGGGCCTCGTCAGCCATCTGAATGATTGCACCATTATTCACAATGTTCAACATGGACTTTGCACACTGTCTTCGGTTTTGGAGATCATGTTTAAGCAACTTCTGGACGATTACCATTTTGTACGGGTGGAAATGAAGATCCAAATGCAACATTCTTCGAACACTACGGTCTGATAATCCTATAGACTGGAGACCTTAAATTAGCTATTCAGAACGAAATAGCGGCATACCGAATACCGATCGACATGCTCATGAGAGCGACGGAAAACTTCAAGGCAAGGGTACATGAATGTCTACAAAATGGTGGTCGTCATTTATCAGACACAATTTTCAAAACAAACAAAAACTAACGAAAGAACTGTAAATGGCAATTACTGCTCTAACAAATATGATCATTAAACTTTGCATTATAGTGAAGTTTATTATTTTTAAATGGATTTCAAAATCGTCAGTTTATTCTGCCGGTCCCTGTATTACATAAATGACAAAAATATAAGCTACGAACTACATTTTCCTTTGTGTATGTTTAGTAAAGGACAATTTTTACGCATAAAATCATCATCTTTTAGTTACGTAAATAATGATATCGTTAGTTTTACTTGGATTTATTATTAGAAAAGGTGCAATATTAAGTAATTCAGCTTATTCGTACCATGGTTTTTCACGTGAAATAGTTAAAGGAGAACCACGAAGGACTGGTGGGTAACTGATCATATGCAAACAACAGAACAAGTATCTGGCCATTGCATTGAAATCGGACGATACGTATCATGATGTGATGCGATCAGGACCAGGTGTAATCAGAGAACAATTCGACTACCCTTACTACAGTGCGAATTTGGCACAGAGCGATTTTTATCTGTTTCTTCATCTGAAGAAATTCCTTGATGTGAAACAAGAGGTGCAGACCTGGCTTTCATCACAGGCAGCATCATTCTTTGACGAAGGCATACAAAAACTGGTTTCCCGTTACGAAAAGTGCTTGAATAATGGCGGTGACCATGTGGAGAAGTAGTGTAAGGTATAAATAAGGTAATGAATGATAATAAAGTATTTGAGAAATAATTTTTTTTTAATTATCGGTACTTATTTTTAAAACAATACCTAAGAAATGCCGTATTTTAATCGCTGATGAGCTTCACAACGAATTTTTCTCTGATCAAAGAAAATATGCAAGTTCAATATAGTTTTTATAGGCTAACATTTTCTGATGCAATATGCGCAATCTTTTAGTCATATCAACCTGACGAGAGGGTATTTTTCTTTTGACAGAAACGGCCATGGGAGTACAAGTAAACGCACAGGAAGAGAACATCAATACAGAATATTTCAAGGCCGTGAAAAGGTAAGAGAATTTCAAATGACATCTTGCCGTGAGTTTCATTTTCACAGATAAATGCCAAGCACCGTCAGATTTATGTACGGTATATAACAAATAATTCAATGATTAAATAAAACACTGACATGTGTTATGTTAACTTGGCCTTATAGTTGATATTGTTTCCAACAAACTTTTCACGATACCGGTTCCTCTTTAAAAAGATTCTACAGATCCTCCATTTCTCCGGGTGTGTAGAGATTTGGGATCAGTCCACCGCAATTTTAAATATTGGCATGAAACGGTCTGTATTTTTGCCAAGCGAACCCTTCGATTTTTTAAGTATCGTAAATGTATGGCGTCTTTCAGTGACTACTTTTATCTTACTCTTAATAAGCCTCTGATACTGAAGAGGCCCGGTAGCTGACGAGAGTATGTTAAATATAACTAATTTTGAGGATTAGCACAACAGCTGTTGTAGTTGTAGCGAGCTCAGCTTGCAAACCAAATTAGCTGCTCTTGTTCGTTCAATACAACATTTACTAATTAGCTTGGTGGAATTTTCCAATTGTGGATTTCTCGTTCACCCGTAAGACAGATATCGTGTGATTTCAAAGTGGCTCACGCCAGTATTAAGTCCTTGACCGCTTCAATAATATTTAGAAACACGCCTCTTGCCCCATTTCCTGTCAGAGAGCTGCTGAACACTGTCATATTACCATCAAAATTCCACACTTGAAGTTTAGTTGGAATTTGCAAAGATACCTGGAAGAGTGATTCAAACGCGTTTATTGTCCGTTTTTAATAAGGTTCATATACTAAAAAAATTGTCAAAATTTGGGTTTTCTGTATACCGTTTTAACAAAATGGTATACGTTTTTATTTCCTCTGCCCGTACCATAGGTACTATAGGTAGAGGAAGTATTGTTTTCGACCCCCAAATTCGAAGTTGAGTTTTTAGCATAAATACGCGTTTCAAGGCTCCCTGAAACCAAAAATACTATTTTTGAAAACATGTCTGTGTGTCTGTGTGTGTCTGTCTGTGTGGATGTCTGTGAACAGGCTAGCTCCGAAACGGAAAATCGCATGAAAACAAAATTTCGTATTTGGGTCAGGGACCTTCTGAAGTTGTGAGGCGAAGATAAGTTTTCTTATTTTTAAGGGACTTTACATGGAGAAAGTTTTGTTTTTCGCGATTTTCTCAAAAACGGCTGTAACGATTTTCTTTAAATTTTGCACATGGGCTGCTTATACTAAGAGCTAAAACTTTTATTTCAAACATTTTTTCGAAAAATTCTCTGAAGGGTAGTTATAAGTCACCCATTGTGAATACACGCTCTTTGCAACACGGTCTCTTGTAATGGAAAATCGTACGAAAACAAAATTTTGTATTTGGGTTAGGTACCTTCTGAGGCTGTGACACGAAGATTGGCGACAACCTTCTCTTATATTTAAGGAGACTATATATGAAGCAAATTTGGTTTTTTGAGTTTTCTCAAAAACGGCTCAAACGATTTCCTTTAAAGTTTGTACATGGAGTGTTTATACCAAGAGATAAAACTTTTATTTCAAACTTTTTTATAAAAAAATCTCTGAAGGGTGGTTGTAAGCTACCCACTCTTTGTAGAAACTGGTGAACAACTCAATACGCGGACATTCACGGCCTCTTATTCTATATAAGAAGTGAGAAAGGTGTATTGTTGGCCATGCTTTTAGCAAAAAAATATCTTAGGGAATATTCGATAAATTTCGGAAATTGGTCTTTACGGCGGAAAGTTCAATAAACGTTTGCAGTCACTTCTTTATCTTCTTTTTTTTAGGTAGATTTCGAAGAAATCGATACCATTTCATGGCATTCGAAAAATTCTTTCATATCTTGACGTTTCATTCCTCCCTAAGTACGACACCACCGCCCGTCCGCCCGTTAAAAAAAAATTGTGATATATATATATATATAGCCTATATATATATATATATATATATATATATATATATATAGCCTATATATATATATATATATATATATATAAAGAGGTAAAGCGATCCCTATACAGGCCATGGAGGCCCAGAGGGTTCCAGGAGGTTGAGGCTCCCAGATTTTGGACATTTGGCACATGAAGGTGGTAAGGTTGTCAGCCTTACGCACCGACCGCCTTTACCCCCAGGATTGCTCCTGGTACTCATTTCTGTTAGAGGCTGAGTCGACCCCAGGGCCATAGTGCCACCAGAAGGATTAGGCCAATTGAAAAACTTAAGTGACCTTCCGGGATTAGAGCCAGGGACCTCGAGAATACGAATCCAAGACATTACCATTTCGGCCACTTCGCTCAGTTTAACGGTCTAGTTTGATAAGCATATGTGAAGGAATAGTGTTATTTGTCAAAGCTAAATGTATTGCAACTTGAAGTTCTTAAAATATGTCAACATTTGACAAAATTCAGTCGCAAAGAACTTCGCTAATTATTTCACAGTAATATACCTTTTATATATAACAGTATTCATGTAATATTCAATTTCAACTTGATCAACGAAATAAACTGCATGACTGCATTGGAGTCAAAGCCCTCAATAATTAGAAATGTGGCATTGTAGTATAGATATGATTTAAATAAACATGTGACCTTTAATTAGTAGTTACTCTGGTACCGGCCAACCGATATGGTCCAAAATGAATAGGCGCTTTGCCGTGGGCATTATAAACGCGTATACCAAGATTTATGAAAATCCAATATAGCGTATTTGAGTTATCGTGCCTTTAAAATAGACCAAGTGGGTTTTACTCCGTTACCGGTGAACCGATTTGGTCCAATATCAATAGGCTTCTTTCCATTGACATTATAAATGCGTATACCAAGTTTCATTAAAATCCGATAAAGCGTATTTGAGTTATCGTGCGTACAGACACACACACACACAGACGGACAGAGATTTTCCCGTCCCCCACACAATCTCATAAAGTACCACACTGGCACTTAATAATGAGTAAAAGGAGCCGTTAATGTAAGCTGTAATAAATGCTTGCATATACATTCAAACAACTCGCAATTACTTCTAACGCAAGGCTACCTTAATCTGTATATAAATTTATTTATTTCCAGAACCACTGACTCCATAGCACGAAGGGTAAGACTTCCATGGTATTACTTAGATTTCATATACTATATGACGCCAACAGGGAAACAGTTTAAGAAGGACGTGGAAACAATACAAGACGTTACAAGAAAGGTGAGGGAGACTTAATTAATAAGAACCTTCAGTGTATATGCTTCAAGGCAATAATCCGACAGGCTTATGGAAGGTCCTCATCCTGGATGATTTTGTCCTTCTCTTTATCATCATCCTCATCCTCATCCTCTTTCTCCTCCCAGTGAGGTGGTCTTAATTTCAAACATGATCTAAATCTTCCATTTCATAGACCACAAGAGTTATAGAAAACATATAGCCTTGTATTTTAAATATATTTCAGAGAATTCAGAATACTTAACAAAACTAGTAGTAGATGCATAATTTGCCACAGTTTCCAGTCATTAGTTTTAAAATCAAGTACCGTATTCTAACGCTGATTAAATAGTTGAGTAATAAAATTATCTAACGTATGTATTCTAAAATAACACTATTCGTTATGAAGCTGGAATTATTCCACCCCTTTTGATTTTTTTGATAAACAATAGTTAATTCATATTTATTCAAATCATTCAAATTATTATTATTATTATTTCGGTATCAAAATTCTCGTTTAGATTATTATTATTATTTATTAATTCCAAATTTGAAATCTCAACTGTAAAAGAAACGTATATTTTGAAAATACAACGTACTAAATTCATAGTTTAGGCCCGCGAATTGATTTAACCAATAGAACTGTTTTACGTAATGAAAAGTACAGCCAATGAGAGAGAAGCGTCTATAAGCCGCGAACATAGCGTGGTCAAGAGCTCACTTCCACCATATTCGCCGAGGAGAGCAGACCTGCGTACGTTGCTCTTGTGGAAAGTCGCGGGAAATATTACCTAGCCTAATGGCGATTCTCACTAAAGCCACTTATTATACACGACTACATATTATATAAGATAGCGTGTGAGTTTTATTTACTTTGTGAGAAATAAGAAGACAGAAATACACGTAAGTACTTGATAAATGCAATTGAAGTGGTGAATCTACACAAACAGCTACGCAGAACACAGTTAATTTGAATAAATTCCGATATAAAACGTTTATAGTGCAGTTATCATTTAGAGAGACATAACTAGCTATAAACCAATCCCTCAGATGATTCGTGTGATACCCTGAGCTACAAAAGCCGTGGAAGATATATAGGTGCAGAACTGAAGGAGCCCAACGGAGAATCGAAGTAAGTACATTCCCACAACGAATCCAACTCCCAACCCATCAACTATATCAATTTGTCGCCCAATCTCGGCACCCATATCAATTTGGTGCACCAACGTGTGGCTTTAGAAGGACAATCGAACTGTGAAAAGACTCTGTGAACAAATATTCTAATCGGGACATTAGCAAGCAGATTGTGATACACAGAATTAAGTGAGAATCGTGAGCTAGGTACGGTTATACGCGCGCAACAATCACCACGCCATCACGAGGTCAGCCCAGGTGTTCGACTTCATGCAGTAGACAGCAGCTGTGACCATCCTGCATCAACCGACAACAATCAGATTCCAGAATGAAAGTAATTGTAAGAAGCCTGTGAAGCCTGTGAAGACTACAAATAAAGTAAGGTGTTATTTTTATGATTATAAATGAAACTCAGAGGCCGCGAAATAATGTCGCCACAGAAGGAAAGTTCAGATGTGTTAGAAAATGGACAGGACTTGCTAACTAGTACCGAGATGGAAGGTATTGTAGACAATACAAGTGCTGATAGTAGTTTACAGTTAGTAGATGAGATAGAAACCAATATGGAAGTTCAGGTCGAAACAGATGTTTCCGTTTCAAATGTAAACGTGACTAGGCGCGAAGACAGTGAATCTTCAGATGACCAGTTAGAGAACTCAATTAAAAGTTTTATGCAGCAAATGTTCAATAAGCTTAGTAACAAAATTGAAGATGTCAAGACTGACATCAATGATGTAAAAAGTGACGTTAGCAAAGTTAGTACTGATGTAAACAATGTAAAATCAGATGTAAATTCACAAAATGAAAATATTAGTTTGAAATTAGTACAAATGGATGAAAACTTGACAAAATTGAAAGATGATCTAAAACAAGAAGTTGTAAACGAGATACAGGAAAGATTAGGTGATTTCAAAGAGCAGGTTATTAATGACGTCACAGTAGCTCTAGAGAATATTCAAACCATTGTCAATAATGATATAGCAGAAGTCAAAGAGGTTATTTCAAATGTTAGCACTAACTTGCAAACAATGCAAACAGATGTTTCTAATACTAGTGAGGAAATGAAAGTTATTGTAGCTAATGTATCAGAACTAGATAGTAGTGTATCACTTATGAAAATGCAGATGAATGCTTTCAATGAAACATTGTTAGGTTTTGGTAAGATAAATGATGAGGCTAGAAATGACTTAGAGAAAAAGAATCAGCTGTTAAAAGTCAAACAGAAAGACATTGAAATACAGATTGTAGAAGCACAAGAAGAATTGACAGTGTTGAGTAGGAGAGTTCATAAAGATGAAGAGTTACTGACAAGTAGAATTTGTGTATTGGAAAATAGATTAAATGTTCCTGTAACTTCACCTGTAATTAATGATGTGAACATACCTCAACTGGGAAACAATATGAGTAGGAATGTTGTTGAAGAAACTTACTCACAGTTACCATGTAGATCTCCTAGATGTCAGGAAAGGGTGAACAGTCATAATGGTTCCCAGGTGCAGGATATCAATGTACCTTTGTCCACAGGAATTAGTCAGTTAGGCACAAATTTTCCTAGCTATCTGATGAACGAAATTAAGTTACCTGTTTTTGATGAGAATAATAATACCAATCCACAAAATTTCTTAACTGAACTTCACGATTATTTTAGGTTGAGAGCCATTCCGCCTAACATGTACATGATCATAGTAAGGAAGGCATTGCAAGGTAGATCTTTGAATTGGTTCAATTTGACTACAAATGAGACTACGACGTTTGAAGAATTCAAAAGAAATTTTATCAGTAGATATTGGAGTTTATCCAAGAGAAACAACATTAGGATGCAGTTAGCTAATGGTGTATATGAGCCAGAGTCAGGTCAGACGATGATTGACTATTTTTTAGAAATGGCCGAATTAGGACGACAAGTAGATCCTCCACTAAATGAATTTGAGTTACTGGAGACTGTTGTAAATCATTTCCCAGAGAATGTGAGACTAAATCTGATAGTAGCAAAACCCAGAACTTTCTCTGATATGTTAGAATTGCTTGCTGCTTTTGAGCAAAGGAATATTTTCAGAAGTAGGCAGAGCTATATGAATTCAAATGATAGAATGTACCCTCCCACTAACAGGCTTACAAATTCTGGGGTAGGGGCAGAAGGCAATGCAAATAATTGTGACAGAAGCTATGATGCTAGGAATACCTACAGAGGCCCTATGCCTAATCAAAACAGAAATAATCCTAGATATTTCCAGAATAGATCAGAGAATAGGCCATATAACAGAAACAATAATGGAAGAAATCAGATAAACCATGTCACTTTCAATAGGCAAAATGTTGGAAATGGTAATAATCCAAATTCTTGGCGAAAAATGCCATGGATGAGGAATCAAGGCTATCGTAGGAGGTACCAGAACCGTACTTATAATAATAGAGGTAATAACAATAGTAACGATAGTCAAGTTAGGCCAGGACAAGTATTTAACAATGGTAAATGGCGAGTCAAAGGTGTTGAGACTCAGCAAAACACGCTTAATCCTAGAGCCAGACCATTCAACAGTAATACACGTAGTGAAGAGGTACCTGATGAAGTTGTAGAAATCCATGATCAGGAAGATAATGGTAATGTACAACAGTTAAACTAACAAGCCAATATCTCGAGGGTTCGGATGGTGTTGGCGCAAGTTTAGTCAATTCAGGCAAACGTATAGAACCCATAAATAGCATTCAGACACAAAGAAGCTTTTCAGATAATAAGCCTAGTGAAGAAAAGAATAATGCAAGTAGAAGTGAGGTTATTATGGATCCTCCTAGAATAAAAGTAGTGATAGGAAATTATGATACAACTGCATTAATAGATACAGGTTGTTCAAATAGTGTAATAAGCGAGTCCTTATATAATAAGCTTATCCAAAACAAAGTCAAGTTGATTTCTATTCCTATCTGCGGATTATCTTGCACAGTAGCGATCAAAAGAGCAAAACAATCGGTAAAATTTCAATGCATGTTGGATGTCAAAATTGGTGATTCAAAATTTGAAATATTTTTTTTAGTAGTCCCAAAATTAGTTACAGATATTATTATTGGAGTTGATGTTTTTACGGAATACAACAGTATCATAAGTTTTGAGGATAACAACTTAATATTAAATTTACAAGGAAACAAGATGAGCATTCCCTTCGACAATGAGCTAAATAGAAGAGATGCGTCTAGTGAGTTAGGCGACAACGATATTCCGTATGAGACGTTTATTGTAGAAAATATTCAGATAAATGATATGATGATTCATAAAGTAGGCCCTTGCTGCGATGATATAAATAATGAAGTAGAAGTATGTAGATGTATGACATTGAACTGCGATGACTGCGCTGATAGGTATGAAAATAGTGTTGACGGAGATGTCAACATAGGGCAAGTAGAGATAGGTTATGTCTGTACGAGGAATGTAGAAGAAGCCGACCCTAGCGCGAACTCTGCGACAATGAATATTTTGAAGGAGAAAGTTGATATGGGTCACAACTTAAATGAAGATCAACGTGATAGGTTGTTATCGATATTAATAAAGAATAAAGAAGTATTTTCCGAAAACGTGGGACTTTGTAACATCTACGAGCATAAATTTGACATCGAACCAGTTGATGAATTCACTTATAAGAGTAGGCCAATTCCGATTGCATTGAAGAAGGAAGCTGATATGACAATTCAGAAGATGTTAGACTCGGGAGTAATCGAAATTTCAACCTCAAAATACATAAGATATTGCATTGAACATCCAAGAAGAATTAATCACTTGGCTATAGTAAAGGATAGTTGTGTCAAAAATAAAATAAATAATTAAAGAAGTATTATGCAGCGTTATTGTGTCAAAAAGTAAGAGATTAATAAGTTGAGAGATTGAATGCAAAAGAATGTGATTAAATGAAAATTGCTTGATAAATAATTAATATTAAATATGTGGTTCTAACTTAAGATTGATTAAGCAAAGAAAGATAAGCTGGAGGTAAATAAAATGATTGAATTGCTAAACTGTGCGAACGCGATCCGACACCGAACCCGAGAATGTAGAAATATTGTAAATAAAATGCATACATATAAACCTATGATTTAAATATAGAAATTTAAGGTGTTGCATATAGTAGAAAAATAAGATGGATTGAACATTAATGTTGATGTACATAAAATGTTTATTATTTAAGAGGGTTATGTTTGTATATAAATTGTTTATTATTCAAGGGTAATGTTGTGATGTAATGCAACATAGTGTGATACTGTATATATTTATTTGTTTGTCAAAAGTGAGTTGTATTTGTATGCTGTATGCAAACATATTATAACAGTGATTCAAGGAAAGAGAATTCGTGCAAAGGAATAAGAAAGTGATATTTTACAGACGATGAGTGCCTCGATGTAAATAAATTTTAAAATATGGACGATGAGACAATCTCGACATATGTATGCATATTTTCAAAATGTTTAAGAATTCTCGATATATAACTAACAAGAAGTGATGTCATATACTAAACATGTTTGTTTTTCAAGAAATAATTTTCAGAGTTAAGAATGTTTAGATAGTATTTTTCATTTATTGTTCAAATGTTTGTCATTTTTAAAAAGATATTATGTTAAAGGAACGTCAGGGTAATACAAACCTGATTTGATTTGATTTGTGTATATCCAAATAATTTTGATGATATTCATTTAATTCAAAGCTGTAATGTTAAACACATACACTTATGTTACACTAACATTTATCATCATTCACCATTTCAATGATTAATTTTGAATTTTTACTAATCCAAGCGTAATTTAAATTTATTAAGAATAAATATTCTGGGGTATGATGTGTTAATTTAATTATTTACCCTTTCGGACATAATTAAATTAACACAGGGGCATTTTGAAGCTGGAATTATTCCACCCCTTTTGATTTTTTTGATAAACAATAGTTAATTCATATTTATTCAAATCATTCAAATTATTATTATTATTATTTCGGTATCAAAATTCTCGTTTAGATTATTATTATTATTTATTAATTCCAAATTTGAAATCTCAACTGTAAAAGAAACGTATATTTTGAAAATACAACGTACTAAATTCATAGTTTAGGCCCGCGAATTGATTTAACCAATAGAACTGTTTTACGTAATGAAAAGTACAGCCAATGAGAGAGAAGCGTCTATAAGCCGCGAACATAGCGTGGTCAAGAGCTCACTTCCACCATATTCGCCGAGGAGAGCAGACCTGCGTACGTTGCTCTTGTGGAAAGTCGCGGGAAATATTACCTAGCCTAATGGCGATTCTCACTAAAGCCACTTATTATACACGACTACATATTATATAAGATAGCGTGTGAGTTTTATTTACTTTGTGAGAAATAAGAAGACAGAAATACACGTAAGTACTTGATAAATGCAATTGAAGTGGTGAATCTACACAAACAGCTACGCAGAACACAGTTAATTTGAATAAATTCCGATATAAAACGTTTATAGTGCAGTTATCATTTAGAGAGACATAACTAGCTATAAACCAATCCCTCAGATGATTCGTGTGATACCCTGAGCTACAAAAGCCGTGGAAGATATATAGGTGCAGAACTGAAGGAGCCCAACGGAGAATCGAAGTAAGTACATTCCCACAACGAATCCAGCTCCCAACCCATCAACTATATCAATTTGTCGCCCAATCTCGGCACCCATATCAGTTATTTTTATAAAGCTGATGAATATGCATTTAACAACATAATAAGTAGATTATGTTTAAGGTATATTGTACTGTAACAAGGTAATTAACACAAATTTCATGTTCCCATTTCATGGAGGAAAAACTGTTTCAGATTGTCAAGGAAAGGAAGCTTTTGTATACAAAGAAGAAAATGTTTGAAAGAGATGAAGTTGACGACTTAGTTATAGGTAAGTTCATGATTAATTATTTTATTTTAATTAAATCAAATTCAATTAAGGTTGCATACATTATTTACAGTATAATAGCCTATGCTATATACTTTATTTCTGGAGTCATCTTGCAAAAACTATAAAAACTCGAAGAAAGATGTTCAGTACACCTAACATACGATAATCTTGAATTATAAAAATTATATAGTAGACCTAATTCCAAAATTACGATTATAAAGCAATTTTGAAAGAAAACTTAAATGACGAGAGAAACGTTGTTGTACAATTATTAAAACTGTTTGAATATACCCCAGAGGAAAACCATAATCTAAGCACATTGATTAAGCATTCAAGTTTATATATTCGTAACAATTTAGTAGATTTGCGATTGACCAAATCGTCATGCCATAAAACCTGTAGCTAAGTTAAGGATATACTTTTCAAAACTCGTGACGTCAACTTTTATACATACTTCCTTGTAACACCTAATTAATGCAAGTGTCGTGCATCACTATAGGTGTCATAGTTTTAAAATTGTAAATAAAAGGTTAATTTTTTGAACTTTTTAAAGGCTTACAAACAGCATGGGTTTCGAAATATTTTTAAAAGAAATACTTTAGCAAAGAAGTAAATTCATAGCTTAATTTGGCTCGAAATCCGAAAGTCACCGTAAACATTCTTCAACCAGAGATGTCACACGTCAGAGGTCTTTTAAAACAACGAATTATAATGTTTAAATGATTAGCACAAGAAAATTAAGATTTCAGATCTAAGAAAAAATTAAATGATAGTCACCAAGACTCCATGGCCTTGAACCGGAGATATTCTGGCGAGCTAGTAGTATTAGTAGAGTACAATGTTAATTAGACTTATACTAGAAATACAAAATTACACAAAGGATTGTTTAAAATAATAATTGTAATAAATATCGGGTTTAAAGCGTTCTGTTATATTTCTGTATTCATCTGTTTCTGACTGAATGAGAAAAAGGGGACTTAAGTTGGAGGAATATTTTGTATTAAGAAGTAAAAATATAAAATAATTAGGAGAACATTATTAAAACATCAGTACTTATTAAAAGTACAGTGTAATGAGCTCCAGGACCATAGTGCAACCAAAATCATAAAAATAGATTAATTTACAAATATCTTTAACGAATTATACATGAAATATCTCTGTATACAGGAATAAAGAAGAAGCGGGTGTTTTTGGATCTTCTTCTGGAGGCTTCAGAGGATGGCAAGGTTTTGACCGACGAGGAGATCAGAGAAGAAGTGGATACTTTCATGTTTGAGGTAATGTAGCCTAATTGAAATGCATTATGACAACGAATCTATATTCTGGGATAAGGAGGTATAATAAAAGCTATAATAAAAGTTTACTCTGGTCACACATCCTCTCACATTAGATCTGGTTTAAACGTACCGATAATGAGTGTTGGCCCAAACGTGTGGATGGGCCTACCTCGTCTGCTGTACAAAACAATCCATCGGTAGATTGAACCCAGCGTTGTGGACAGTGTGTGTCGCCAGCTTTTCATTCCAGTAATGAGGCCTGGTCTTATGAATCCAATAGCTAATAGGCCTACTCATCACTCGAGTTCAAGTTTTGGAGTTGAGAGCTTCGCTGTGGAAACAGCCGCATGCTTGAGATTTCGAGAGTAGCCTTTGACATTTAGTAGTAGTAGTAGTAAAGGTTGTATGTGAAATATATCAGATAAGATAATATAAATGAATACTTTTTCGCTATCGATTTAAAATATTACTGTTATATTTGACACACAATTAATTATTTCCTGTAAAACATTCTGTTGACAAAACTGTGAATGTCATAGAACTTGCAAACATAAATGCTAAGTGTCGGATAGTGTTGCTTTCATGTAACGATTAAACTGGTTTCCTTTTTACAGGGCCATGATACGGTAGCTTCAGTGATGAGTTTTTCTTTACGCCTACTAGGAACCCGACCTGACATACAGGTAAGTGGACACAAATAACTGTGATTTGGTTTTGATAATTCTGTGTAAAAAGGGATTAAGTATTCTCAAAAACATTTGATTTTTGACATTTGAAATCAAAATTTTTCAAAATCCTTTCTTAGTGAGCACTTATATTATGAAACGAAGGTACATCCAAAATTCCAAGTCTCTGCCTATTGTAGTTTAGGCTCTACGTTGATCATCTGTCAATCATTAGTTAATTCAGTCAGTCAGTCAGTCAGTCAGTCAGTCAGTCAGTCAGTCAGTCAGTCAGGAGAAAGCCTTTTATATAATACTAGCTTAAAAGGCCCGGCGTCGCCCGGGTTTTCTATTTTGTAATTGGAAATTAATTTATGAAGGACTTTCAATTTTTAAATTATAGGTCCTTATATAGGTATTTTGAATTTGAAATAGGAAGAACGAGTTATCACACTCAAAACTATTCCCTCAGAAAACGCTTGGTATAGCTTTTTATGGCTCATAGAGGATATAGAATTCTGCATCCCATCGCTTGTACACAGCAAGCCTGGTAGGGGTTCAAATAAGAAGAAACAGAAATTCCGGTAACATAAAATCGTATTGTCTTTGAGGAATATTTATTTCTCACTCTCATGTTACCATAAAACCGTTTTGGGGATGAAATTAAACAGAAATGCAATATCACTTTCACACTTCTCTCCCCAAAAACCTGCGATATAATAATATACATATTACCATACCTCGTATTGTTTTCTCTATGTCCAGGGTAGAGAAAGTTATGTGACTGCATTATTTTCGTGGATTTCATTCTTTAATATTTATTTACAACATGAATTATATTGATAGCTTTTCTAATTTGTAAAAGTCACATTTCATTTATTTCCAAACTCATCTAAGAACACTGGCAACAATATGTTGCCATATCAACTGTGATTTGGATTTGATAATTCTGTGTAAAAAGGGATTAAGTATACTCAAAAACATTTTATTTTTGGCATTTAAAATCAAAATTTTGCAAAATTCTATCTTAGTGAGCACTTACATTATGAAACGAAGTTACTGTCAAAATTCCAAGTCTCTACCTATTATAAATATTTAATACACTATTCCACCTTTACCCTTAACATATAATATACAACTTATTATGAAAATGCATTTCGGCGTATGCTGCGCCATCTTCAGTTCAATAATTCTACCTATTATAGTTTAGGCTCTACGTTGATTCTCTGTCATTAAGTCAGTCAGTCAGTCAGGACAAAGCCTCTTATATATATACATACAGAGATTACAGTTAAATTATATTATTCGAAAATTAAACATTTATAATATTCAGATATCTGTTTCATGTAAAGCGATCTGGGTAATTTATATTTTAAGTTGACTTCACTCATACGAGGTGATCATATCTGTATTGCTTGTATTTAAACTATTTCTCGTTTGGTGCCTCACTATCTAATATAAGCTAACTAGTTTAATTACCCTCTGCTAGTTAAGACCATTGTGTTTCTTGTGTAAAAGAAAGGTGTGATGGCTTCTTATCGATAACGATTCTTATGTGTTAATTGTCTTAAATTGAAAGAGACGTATGACAGAAATAGGTTTCTCATCTTATTAGGCTTTATCGTTTTGTGTGGAGAGCCAACTTAGGTGTGTTATGAGCACAGAAATCAAGCGTTCAATAGAACACGAGTTCACTGTTTTACTTTTATGAACGAATAAAAAATATATGACGGTATACATAACAATAAAATATAAAATATTTTTATGGAACTATTTTTCGTAACTAGTTTGAGTGAATCACTGATATAATTTATTCAGTATTATTCACAAATTAAACCTATGCAAGCGTTTACATATGAGGGGGTTAAAGCTAAAGTGGTGTAAGTCATGTTTTATGCATTCTGAGAAACAGAAGGTTTTGTTAGATTCATTATAATAAATTACACAAGAAATTATTGACACTTCTTTCGAGTTGTACATTGCCAGAAGGTGTCGTTATTTCATTATGATTATCACTGAAAATAATTCAAGTATTTTTTTTTGTATTTTTTATTGACATTGATTCGTTTGTGACATTTTTTCTCTCTTTGTAATGGCTTGTTCTAGATTCTTTGTAGACTTGAAGTCTTGAATTGACATTCTGCTACAGATAAAAGCTTTCTTCTTTTTGACTTTGCGATTATTGACCGCCAAGTCAGCTGGATCAACAACGGTCTTACCTCTTGCATAGGACTCTATGGATCCAAAATAGGAATCATTAGGGAGGTATTAATGCTCACTTACCATAAATTTATGGTCAATAATGTCGATGTTATCGCTGCTTTAAAGCAGTTTCATAAGACACAGTGCAAAGTTTACAAAACTGCGGATGTAGCAACTCACACTTCACAAACACTTACAGGAATAGTGGTGCAAGTCAATGACTTACACCACTATGGCTGTTAACAAAGCAGCTGTTTCATTCACCAGTGAAACTTCTGCTGCCATTTGTAAGTGGATGAACACAACTAGGACTTAAACCAATCTTTCTTTTAACAGATCTATACCTCAACATTGCATTGCAATACTTAGGTTAAAAATTTTAAAAACATGACTTACACCACTTTGGCTTTAACCCCCTCATATGCTCCTCTTAAAACATCATTATAAAACCATAATTACACTGTGCAACAGTCAATTTGTTGCAGAGATACTAATAACCAACTTTGGATAGTTGGATATCACTGATTTAGAAACTGTCCATGAAAATGTTCGGCTGGTTACGGTTTTATGTATATGTGGATAATAGTTTTCATAAATGTAGTAATTGCTAATTAATGCGTATAAATGATACAATAAAAATTCGGTTGAACATAAAATAATATTTTCCATGTAATTAGACCATCCTGAACACGAATATGACATTAATAAAAATTTGTTCCTCCGGATTTCCTGAAAAATCCAATTTTACATTAATGTAAAACAATTTTTTGTTCAATAGTAGTAACCGAATAGGAAATATAAATTATATAGGAATTAAAATTTAATTAGACGTAAGATACATATTTACCATATAGTTCAATCCTCCTGAACACGAATATGACAATAAAAAAAAAATGTTCGTTACAGATTTAAACATAGGTGAAGTTGCGACAAAATATTTAAAATATGATATTCACCAAACAGAATATAACTTCCAGAAAATTAAAAGAACTGAAATAAATTGAGTTAAGGAGAACAATGTAAAACTCGATACTAAGAATACAGTAACAAATAATTATTATTGTTTCGATATTTTTAAAATTGTGAACAATAATTTAAAAATTTAATTAAAGATGTCTTAATTTACACATTTTTTAATCGGTGCATCTGAGTAGATGTGGAACTTAGACTAATGCCAATAAACGATCGTCTTTGCTAAAACTAAAAATTAACGACATAGCCTATCTACAGTAAAATTTCTCTCGGATTTTATTCAGTTTTGTAAGTTTCATTTATTGCATTACAATGGTATCTGATTACTATCTTTATCGTTGTAATAGTGCTAAAACTCTAGAAAAACTGTAATGATTTAGTTAAAACAATATGTGAGCACTAACTATATTTCTGATGGAAGTAGAACATTTTTCATTAAATACTATTTCCTTCGTGATATTTATTGAAATATTGAAACCTGCTACGTATTCAGTATCTAAATTTGATTATATCTATTCATTGCTACTCATGTGGTGTTTCAGGACAAGATGTTTAAAGAACTTGAGGATATTTTTCATGAATCTGATCGGGCGCCTACTTTAAAGGATATCCATGCAATGAAGTATGTAGAAATGGTTATTAAGGAATGTCTTCGACTTTATCCATCTGTACCAGTAATTGGAAGGATACCAGCAGCAGATATAGAGATAGGTGAGTCTAACGATTTATCAATTATAAGTTTGTTTGGAAAGGTAGAGACAGACTGAAAAATTCAATGTCATAGCCGGGAAGAGATAGAAAGTCTACCGTACGCAATATATCGGCAGACGACAGTTGGTCGCAAAATACCTAATTTCAATTTATACATTAACTTGTTTCACAATTTTAATCACAGATACTAATGAAGAAATGAAAACGGCAGACTGTCAATAATTCTAGCACATCAAGGAGCACTGTAAACGGGACAAATAACGTTAGGGCTATAGTGGCGTACGAAAGGGGGGTCCAGGGCGTCCGAATCTCCCCCGAAATCATTAGCTAAAATTCTAATTTAGTTATTTAAGCTCTATTTTGTCAAATATTTAATTATTTTATTCAATAATGAAACACTGAACTTGTAAATGTACGCCTATTATTTCCACTGTTCCATGTGATATTTAACTTTTCTTATAAATAGTAATAGGCCTAAGTGTTATAAATTAGGTAACGATTTTTTGTTTAAGTTGGCATGTCTTAGAGTAAGTAGCCTATACAAAACAAATTTACTAACCAGTTTTTCAGTACTAACATAGCGTAAAATCTGATTTTCATTAGTTCAATATTTAGAAATTCTCCGGGGTGAGCCTCCAAACCCCCCGGCACTTTCGACCCTCCACAAAATTATTTTCTGGCGACGCCACTGTAGGGCTACCTAGTTACCTACCATAAGTACTCGCTGCACCACGGCGAAGTTCCAAGCGATGACCTATTACAGATATCCATTATGTAAGATCTAATCAAGCCCATGATTGATCCTTTCTATTTGTGTAGGGAATCTCGGTTCTTTATATCAATGCCTTCATGTTCCAGCTTTTTCTATCTCATTTTAGAAACAGCCGGGAAATATATCTTTACACTATGGGTGCTGCTTTCAGAATGAACTAAAACCCCTATAATCGTCAAATTCGACTATCTCAAGAAAATGGATTCAAAATGTTTGGCGATACAAGACTCATGGCGTGATCTCTACTTGATGCAACACTTCTCCCGAACCTATGTGGGTAGTAGAGTCATAGATAATGATGATGTATTTTATTTTTCCTTTGCTATTTCCTACTTCGATTTATCTTTCTTCCTAATAGCTATAGATGTTGATGTTTCCACTACAAGACCAAAACCTACTATTTTTAACGACTTAAGAATTATTATGCATTCATTTCTTTTTTTCAGATGGCTTCACCATACCTGCTGGAACTATGGTATCTACGGGTATTTACTTAACGCATCGAGACCCAATAGAGTTTCCAAATCCGGATGAATTTAATCCAGAAAACTTTCTGCCGGAGAGGGTAGCGAAACGACATCCATATGCTTTTATTCCTTTCAGTGCCGGACACAGGAATTGTATAGGACAAAAATTTGGCCTAATGGAAATGAAAGTCGTGATGTCTTATATAATAAGAAATTTCAAATTAGAAGCAGCAGGAGAAGATCCAATTTTACTTTTTGATATTATTATGAATTCGGTCAATGGTGTCCAGATTAAAATTACAAATCGGGCATCTTAGTTTTGAAGTTCTCGAATTGGTTCTTTCTTTCATATATCTGTTAGCCATGCATTGTTTGTGGTCAACTATTTCTATTGTCACCATTCACTAAATAGGCCTATATATTTTTTTATATTATCAAAACTATCTAAGCGTGGAGATTACAGATCACTGTGATACCACAGAAGAAACCATTAATTTCTTAGCATACAGAATTAGTACGAAACACATTCCACTAATGAATCAGATAAGAGCACTTGTACCGAAGATAGGGTAAATATTCTGGCCAAGAACTAAATCCAGTTTAGAAACAACACCCACTGCACCCTGGTCAGAACAGATAAGATTACGAAGTTATTGGAAACCAAGAAAGCTGCTAGAATACTAAATAACAGTGGTCATTCAGGGAACGCTTAAGTACAATGTGAGCGACCTACTTGGGCTGTTCCATGAGAATGCAAAGCATATTCTGAGTATAGTCCAGTTATTCATTGCATGGCCAGGCGGCTTCCTTTCATTACCCAGGAGAAAAAGTTTGCCGACAGCTCAACCCATATCCTTTATTTTTACCGCACCAATCAGCTAGTTACCCCAATCAATCAAAATCTAAGAATGTCCTGTGACGATTTTGACAGCCACTCGCCAACTCCGCGTGGAGTGAAACGGGGGGTTGCGAGATCAAGTTGCAGTAAACAATAACACGTGTGAATTGATTAAAGTGAGGGAAGAACTGAGGTCAGTGATAACTATGAGAGAATATTGCAACGTTGCATTTGTTTTGAAAAGCGGAAGCCAAGACCGATATAGTCAGATCAATTAACATAAAGAAACACCGACAACTTTGAAGCCGCCTGGCCATGCTATGAATAACTGCACTATACCTAATTCTAAAAATATTAGAGTATCTGGACGATCAAACTGACCGCACCGTCGGTACAGTTGTTCTAGCGGCTCTAATATTAATTTAGTCACCAGTGTTGAATCTTGTTTCTCGTGTGAGAAAGTCAAAACCAAACAGGTTGTTAAATATTATGCAGTGTTACTACCTATAGGCCTACTACAAATTACTTCCTGAATAGCCTGTGCAGGTGCTATCGTTGAAAAAGTGTTAGAATAAAAACCCAAAGTAACTAAATTGACGTCATAGTCATAATTATGGAATTAAGAATGTCTCCATACTAGGCCTATGGCCTACTCAGAATCTTCAATGCATCAGATTAATTTGAGAAATAACACTTTTGAGGTAATCAAGTTTTCGGTTCCAATTATAATTCATAGTTCTTCTAAGGTAGTTTCAAATGGTAATAGTAATTATTACTTACGGTCAGATGTGTAATTCTTTCTGTTATTGACTAGTACCTCCTTTCTACCCCCGCCATCATCCTCCATGACATCAACATTTCTGAATAAAATCTTACATCAACATTTCTGTTAAAAAAAAAAAAACAGTGTCATCAGCAGAATGGATATTTGTGACCTGGTAGAGGAAAATAAATATTATAAAACGGATATTTGTGACCTGGTAGAGGAAAATAAATATTATAATCTGCTGCAATTCATGAACCATCAACAAGTGCATCCTGTTATAGTTCTTCTAAACTGCAAGCTTTTACCATACTCGCAGCGGTTGAAATCACTGCCTTTCTTTATATTCCCTAAAGGAAACTGGCTAGCCAATATAGTTAGTCAAAATTTAATCTTAAAATTTCATTTTATTTCTGTTACGTTTTTGTAAAGTTAGGTCCAGTAAAGAAATTAATTATATGACCCATAAAACAATAAAAAATGAGATTTGGTATAAAAAAAAGTAATCGAGGATTCTTCAATGAAATGCGAAGAATATGTAGGAAGACAAGAGCAGGAAATAACAATGCATTAGAGTTATGAGTTATGACGAACGTTATCCAACCACGAAAACCATCATCCACTTCACAGGGGGAAGTAATTTTCATTATATAATCTATTTATATTTATATAATATACTGTGTAAGAGATTTTCAACTAAATATAAGACATAGATTTAACATTATGTATGCAAATATGTCTTCTGTCGCAGTTTTAGATTGAAAATAAATTGTTCAGAAGTTTTGGAGAAAATTATGACAACATGACAGCTTGTTTTGAGAGTCAACTTAATGACTTTGACATCATATTATGATTTTCAGATAATATACCGATACTGTATTTTAAAAAGAGATTATGCATTTATTAAATATAAGTTCTATGAGTACAAATGTATGTTGAAAACGATTTATGCTGTTTTTTTAATAAAACAACGTAAACTTTATCTCTTAAGAAATAAAGAATTTTTATTGTATAAACCTAATTAATTCTCTACGTTATTCCATAGCTCTTATAATAACATTTGATATTGCTGTAACTGCCATGTAAACAATACAGAATTTCCATGTTTGTTGTTGATTATTTTGTGTTTGTTCCAAGTTTCGTAAAAAAATTAACCTAAAATTAATTAAATCTACAATTGGTTAATGTTGTCGCAGAAGGGAACTTTTATCCACACACGCTGAGTTTAGTTTAGTGTCCACATGAGAGCTCAGAGTGCGAGACGCTCTTGAGAGACCTGTTTCAGCATATCTACTACGGTTATGAAGAAATAAGAAAACTGCTATAAAAGATATCAAGATTGTCAACTGTAGGTCCTATATAGACACACACATTATATATATATATATATATATATATATAAATTATATAATACGAGTATTAAATTAATACATCTATGTATAACTATATAATATTAATTTATTATTTATTTATAATTAAATTAGGTATAATATTAATTTGTTATTTTATAATTTATGGTATTAAGTATGCAGTTATTTAATCTCCCATCAATATTTAGGGCCTATTATATTTTCTAAAAACGAAAGCTAAAAAAGCATACTCAACAATAATAAAATATCATTTAATATCATTTAATATTCATTAATTACACCATGGAAAACTATATTTCATTTTATGAGGAAATAACTGTACACAAATCTTTCAAACACTAACAATATTATTATATTACATTCATTTATGAAACATAATATATTGATCATCTTTATGGTTCAGTAGTTTACATTGCTTTCTACGGGTGCGATCATTGATTTCTCTTCGGAATATTCTGAGGTCTACATTATAATATACCTCCAAGTTAGATCTCTTACATGTATAAACAAACGATAACTACTTTTTTTTATATTATTATTACACTTCACTTTCAGAATTTAACGGTTTCTCTGGGAACCAGTCATTGTGACCTTGTTGCAATTGAGAGTTGGATAATTCCATTCTTAGATGACCTCGAGATTGCAAAGCTAGTCTTCCGTTTTTATTAATAAATGGGCGTAAGCTAGACATCGCTGAGAAATCATAGCAGTCTGTTTCCTAGCATGAAAAGACTATAATTAAACTCACTAATAAGGTTATTCGAGATCAAGAGTTCTTTATGCAGTTCTTTTTGTCACTTTATGTGTTTAAAGTCTACTTTACAGTGACTTTCAAGCCTAAAAGACGGGGACATATCTATAGACCACATTATAGAGCAGGGCTTGCCAAACTACGGCTCGAAGGCCGAATCCGGCCCGCAAGCTGCTTTTGTTTGGCCTGCCAACAAACTTGAAAATACGTAAATAGAAAGAAAATGTGCCTCTAGATTAGATTAATTTTTTTTCTTCTGGTAATTTAAATTTATTTATTTAAATTACATTTACAAACTTATGTACAAATACAAAAATACACAAATAAACAAAAAACATTTACAAATTTCAAAATTAAAGTACAGAAAAGAAAAAGAAAGAAAAGAACCAAATATTTATTTAGAAATACACCCGAATGAGTAGACTGCTCGTGCTCGGGTAAATTTATTTACGCATTTTGAATGATGAAATCAAATTAAGAGCTCAGATTTTAAAACAAATTCCTATGAACCAGCGAAGTGGAGGAAGCACGATCACACATTGTCGATCATTAGCAGAAAACACAGTAGTGTGTTGGAAAATGATAACAAAAGTAGACATTAACAAAATAAAATAAATCAACAAAACTAGTAGGGCTAAATTAGTAGAATGTAGTACTGCGTGTTGCAAAATGATAACAGATTTCATGAATAATATTGTAAATACAGTAGAGTCCCGCTAATCCGGATCCCGCTAATCCGGATCCCGCTCTTCCGGACATCCGGTTAATGCGGGCGAAATTTAATCGATAAATTTTAATTTTAATTACAAGCAAGTTATTTTTTAACAATACATCAGTTCGTAGGTTAAAAACTTATGTTAATGTAGCCTACATAGTACGCCTAGTATTAAAACTAAAAATAAGTTGTAGGAAGAATCATAAATTTTTAATAGTTTTACGCATTTAAAACTTGTATTACAGTACATTACATGCATTTTATGGAAAAAACCGTTTAATCCGGCCTTCCGGTAATCCGGTCCCATCTGGTCCGGATTAGCGGGACTCTACTGTGGGTGTGGTTGCGAAGGTGAATGCTGCTCTCTCAGAGCTCTGGGTTAATTCTCAGTCATTCACTAGTATCATTAATATCATTCTATTTAACTTACTTTAACTATGGCGGGAAAAAAGAAGAGAAAATTTACAGTGAACTTCGTATATCCTTTTTAAACTATAACAGATTTTGGATTATTTTAAGGTAGAAACTGGAAATAAAGCATAATGCGTGATCTGTATCGAATCAGTTATCAAGCTGTGATGAATGAATATATTCGCATTATGAAACCACATATTCGTCAACATTTGCACTAATACCAGTATTCGCACCAACGTATATATATATATGCGAAAAGGCAGTTTCAAAAATGAAATATGCCAAATCAAAATACATGTCTGCTATGACTAATGACCATTTAGAATCAGGTTTCATGATAGGCAGCACAGAATTAGAACCACAAATGTCTGCAATTATAGCAAGCACAGAAAAGTCAGTTTGAATTATGAATTGCTATAGTAAAATACTTCATGTAACAGGTTTTAATATAATATTTCCTATGAATTACATTATCATGTCCACCGCTGTGGCTCAGGGGATGCGTCCAATCCTCTCACGCAGCGGGCCCGGGTTCGATTCCTGGTCGGGACAAGTTACCTAGGTGGGGTTTTTTCTGGGGTTTTTCCTCACCTTTGAGACAAATGTCGGGTAACTTTAGGCCCTTGTGGTCCCCAGATATCATCTGGCCGTCATTATCATCTTCATCCCATCCTCGCCTTGTTTGGAGTGAGTGTGTGTGTGAATGGTGTGTCTCGTCCTATGTGTTCGTGTTGTCTCGGAGGTGGCCCCGGCATTGGGCTGATCACTCATCCGGGGAGGCCCTCCATGTCCTCGTCTGGTCAAAAAAGTATGTATGTGATCCAAAGATAATCCCTCTCCCGACAGGTCGCGGCCCTGTAAGGCCCGGGCGGCTTGGGTCACTTAAATCCTAAAAGGGAGAGGTGAAACTACGATGAAGAAAGAAAGAAAGAAATTACATTATCATGAGACTATGAATGAAAGACGTAGTATTTAATTGTATCAGTTATTAAAATTTAAGTGTAGATTTTAGTTCAATCCTTGTGAGGCATGAGTGTGTGTGAGACTGGAGTGTCTCATCCTATGTGCTCATGTTGTCTCGGAGATGGTCCCGGCATTGGGCTGATTCCCCAACGAAGTCCTCCATGTCCTTGACTGGTCAAAAAAGTATGTACAGGTAATTCCTCTCCCAGCAGGTCGCGGTCTTGTAAGTCCCGGGCGGCATGAGCCGCATTAACGTCCTACAAAGGGAGAGGTTAAACTAGTAAAAAGTGAGAGTTTATTGTAACATCCTTCAGTTAATTCAGAGAAAGATTTCAGATTAAGATATTTAATTTCTGCAATGTGATCTTAAACTGGCGTAAAGGCAACGTAATGCAAATAATATCAACTCACCCCACTCACATCAGAATGCACTTCACTCCAAAACAGTATTTTTCGTTTAGGTTATTTTTCTAGCTTATCGAACTATAGTGGTAAAGGAGTTGTCCCACTCTAGAAAAGGAAGGAACGGGTTGCATAAGAAATGATGATGGTTTCTAATTTGCCATAGTTCTACGACAATGTTAGGTTTTTACTTTTCTTCCGAAGAAAGTCATACTGCGGACTTTGATGTCCTTAACTTAGTTGGATTTGAACCTTGGGGCTAACAGGAAGCATCCTATACCACTAGAACCCTGAAAGTTCTATTGCAAAATTTCGTTTTGTAGGCCTATTCACCAAAGCTGTTCTTTTTTCCTTCTCCTTATCATCCCTATTACCTCAACAATGTCAATACCACCATGACATTTACTTCTTTCATTCCCAATTGTCGTCCCTTCAAGATCAAACACATTGTAGTCATCAAAGCCATAATCTTTCCCAAAGAATGAAGATGATGTCATTGAAGTAATCTTCACATTCCCTGGCATTGGTCACTTCCTTTAGAGATGTAATTGCTTTTGCTTCTTAATGCTGACGTTGTTAAAAAAAAAAGTGTACGCTTACTTATAAATTTTAAAGGTGAAGAATACCTGAATTACAGTTTCAAGGAGATCACCTTATAATTTTATAAAACTTTTTTTATAGCAGGTTCCAAGGATAATTCTCACCAACTAGTATGCAGTTCGGCTGTTCATACTGTGCACTAAGTGCAAACTGGTTTACACGGCAGGGCAGGAAACTAAGGTAAGAAGACATAATATATTATCCTCACCGTAGTGTCGAATTTATATAAACAAACTGTGACGTAGAAAGTAATATGTACGTCTTAAGAGATCCCGATCATGATCCTTCCGGCACTGAAATTTCAGAGACTATTCAACTCATACGCCGCGTGTTTGATATTGACCAATAACGTTTAGCAATTTCTCGGATATAGACCAATCACGGCCGTTTATCTTGCAATATTCTTGTAGGAATCGCGAGGATGGTGTTACATCGTGATAAAATCGTCTGCTCGTTAGTGGAGACGCAAGTATCAGTGTGCAGTGATTAATAATCAGATGCTGCCACTAAGCGGCAAGAAAACAAGATT
Source organism: Ectobius pallidus (assembly GCA_964059195.1). Lineage (NCBI taxonomy): Eukaryota > Metazoa > Arthropoda > Insecta > Blattodea > Ectobiidae > Ectobius > Ectobius pallidus. Next base: position 92,900,037 of record CAXKWD010000002.1, read on the forward strand.
ATTTTATGCAACATAACTTGTTTGGAAATTGAAATAATAGAAATGTACATTGATGAAGAACACAATTTCGATTCGGTGTAAGCCAGTTCGTGTGCGTTTATTCTGTTCTGTTGTTAGCTGAATGAAGTTAACTATGTCTTATATGCACCATTGGTAGCATGGTTAGAACAAGGTAAATAGAGAAAGATAAATATGTAAATTACAAATTAAATTTGCTAAAACTATAACCCTAATGTACCTTCGGGTAAAATAGGGTTCATAAAATTGTATATTCAATAATAATAATAATACATTTTTTCATGAAATAGTCTTAATAAAACCAACTCGAGTTGACGAGTTTCAGATAAATTCGCTCCTGCTGCGCAGTCTATCGATAAACTTGTCAACTCTCGTGGGATTACCTATGAAAAATCACATTTCCTTGTTACATAAATGAAAGCAGATACGGGTGGTTGTAAGCTAATAGGCATTAGCAAATTACAGTTTTCAGCAGTAGTCAATAATAATTAATATGATTTACAGGTTATGGCAGGAAAGAGGAAAAAAATTCCTCTTCAGAGAAAAATATTGCTGTCCTTTGCTAGAGAAAGCCGGCGAATTCCTCCCCTTCCTTTTAATTCGTATACTTTACAGTTTCAATAGGCTATCTGACCGCTTACCGCGTCTGAGTTATCAGGTTTTAAAGGCATTGCTTAATTTTTATTAGTTTTTGCACGACTTAACTAATTAGTGGTACTTACGAATATTGTTGCCGTGGATCGTAAGTTGACATTCCCGCACGTAATCTTGTTGCTATGGAAACAAAAGAAATTTCCGTGCGGTAAGAATTTACTTACGGCAATCATCATAATACAAGCCTTTATGGACAAGGCCCCCCAGGCCAAATATTCGGTTCCCATAACAACAAACACATGCGAATCACTTTCTGAAATATAACATCCATCTTCAATATTGTATATACATAATATTTTCAGCTAATACCTCAATTAATATAAATAAATTGATATAAATAATCATCGTGCAAAAAATAGCATGCAATACTCGTGCCGTAAGCGCATAACGGATCTCGGAAATTGAAAAAACTCTTTCCTCGATCCGTATGCACCGCTTACGGCACTTGTATCGCAATATACTATTAGTTAATAACCAATATAATATTTGTGCTGGTGTTTCCGTGTAGATCCAACGCCACCTATTAACAAGAACATATTCAATTTTGAACTTAATAGAAAGTAGCCTGGCTCGGCAGCCATAGCAACCAGGGGAAAAAAGAGCATCGCTGAAATATATATTATATATTAACATTGTACATCAATTTCTCGATCGCTTCGATTTTGTTAACAAGCTCTACTTGATTCATTTGTTTAGGACTCGCAGAGATCTGATTATTTTTACAAAGGTGGACAGAAGGGGATCATGAAAGCACGCCTAAATGGGAAAACTCTGAATGATTTGGAAGAAACTCACTATGCGGAGATTTTTGGGCTAGGAAATTGGAATCTGAGGTTTTTTTTTCACCGGGAGGTTCACTTTAATCGTGAAATGCATCTCGACGCCGGATTTTTAGCTATTTAATTATCAATCGTTTTAATTGTTTATACAAGATTTGGCACGAAACGTTTTAATCGTTTCACTTCGAATCTATATGCTCATGTGGCAGCACAAGATTAGTTTTATTCATTTAATATTTATTGCGTAAAACAATATAATTAAGATTAAAATGTTGTAATTCAAGCAAATTATGTAAAACATTATCAGTGACAACAATATTAATTTTTTGGTAAATAGATTATTTAAATAAAACATCTAGCAGTGTATAGCTCACCCATTGTTGTTGGGTTTTAAAATTTATGGAATTGATGAGATTTTTTTTTTTTGTCATTGGGAGCCTGAAGGTGCTCCAGAAAGAAATCTAAATTAAAACAAAAACAATCGTCTAATAAAAATTTAATTCCACCTAAGAGTATTTCGTAATGCACTTTTACAATCGGGGATTATTACCAAGTAAACAATGCAATAAATGGAGTATAAATTCAGACGAAGAAAAAGCTTCAGTTAGTTTTTGCTTTCAAAATACATTAAATAAAACGAAGAATGAATTCACATTTATAGCAGTGTCAGAGTTTCAAGAAGTTCTGCTATAAGGCTTATCAATTCTGCACGTGAATGACTGCGAGAGATTTTGTGGTGTTTCGAGAAAACTTTTCTGGATTGACTGCAACATAAAATTGTAAGGTATTATGAAGTCATAAGTTATGTTCAATATTTCTACTAAGCATAATCAAATCGCCATTTGTTGGATTCCTTTTGAGAGATAAATCTATAAGAAGTATCCTCAAATTGAGAGTGGAACCACAGATCCGTAAGTTTCATAAAGAGGGCTGTATAAGTTTCACATTCTAAATACGATCGGAAGCTTGTAGAAACTGCAAACACATAGCCTATTGTAGGTTATCCAAATGTTCCCTTTGTAGTACTTTAGATTAGATGGAAATTTCCTAATTCTATGGACACTTGAATCAGTTGGATCAATTCATCTTCTAATAGAACTCGGCATTGGGGCTCGGAGTCTAATAGAAAAAAGTACCGGATGAATTCTTCGGACTGGTGCATAAGGCTGACAATCTTACCACATTCATGCGCCAATCTTCTAAAAACCCGGGGTCTCATTTTACCTGAAAACTATGTACTTCAGAGATATTCTCAGATATATAAACCGTATTTTTCGGACCATAAGACGCACTTTTTTACTTGAAAACAGAGCCTTAAAAGTTGAGTGCGTCTAATAGTCCGAAGTAAACTAAAAAAATGAATAAAACAAAATTACGGTAAATAGGCCTATGCTGGCAATACCATATTCATAAACAATGTGTTGTACAACAATAAGTGAGTTGCAAATTGTGGCACAGACTGTACATCGGTGTACTTGTAACAATCATAAATATAGAGTAAGAGGTTTCAGGCTTGGCAAGCAATGCACTGAGAGTGCGAAGTTCTCTACCCCTACACTCGCCCCATTCCATTCCTTCCACCTGAGAGGTAGGCAGACTCGTGACGCATGCCTCAGTGGCGGTACCTCAGATATTGGAGGAGATATCTTTTAAGTAATGAAATGAATATTTCTTGAACTGCTGAAGAGTTGGCAAGGAAGGCACAAAGAGATGTAATGGGTACCATGAGGAAAGACGCAATGGCAATGTTGAAGCACAGTTCTAATACTCTAGCCAAGCCTTCAGCTCAGAGAAGCAGGACTATACAATTAACATCATTTACTAACTAGTTCTACTTATTTTCCTTATGTTACTAGTGGCATTTAAGTGGTTTCTACGCCGTAATTCTCAAAATAAACGTCACAATTTAGCTGAATAGTGTAGTGAAATTATTTAAACGTACATTATTACATATTGGCGTATTCTTAATGGCACTGTGTTAATTTAGACAGTTGGCATCTTTTTAGTCTCTTTGCAGATATTATCTTTTTAATATCCGACTGCAAACTCGATGAACTTAAACATAGAACACATCGTAGATATTCATAAGAAATGTGACTGCCCAGCAAGCTCTTGTTCAAGGTCAATAGGCTGAAAAGTTGTTCAAATTGATAAGTAGTACCAAACATGGCCAGTAATTTACTTGCAAAAAGGCGCAGCTTGGGAAATGTTTTCGGCAGTGAAGTGTATAAATCCAAACCAAGTTTTCCTGAACTGCGCAATGGTGTGCTGCTTTGAAGGTTAATTGATTCTAATTGCAGTTCGTCATGGCCCACCAAAGGATCATAATGTAAATGGATTTTCGAAAAGCCTGCAGTCATTGTCGAACGCTTGCACGACTACAAATTTATCTGAGAAAGCTCCTGATAACTCCTGTAAAAGTGCCACATATTATTCTTTCATATCAAGCTATTCATCTTTCATAACCGATTTTAAGGATGGGAAATTGTGCAATTTATTCTCTTCTATTTGGTTCTGCCACATATTTAATTTATGATTGAATGCTTTCACACAGTCTGTTAAAACTTAAATGTACAATCGCGTTGTGTTTAACTTCATTTACGTGAACCGTTAAATCGCTTAAGAACGCTAAATCACAAACAAAAATATAATCTTTAAGCTCTGGAACTGCAATCCCTTTGGTTTCTAGGAAAGTCCTATGTATTTCCGTAGATCATTCTTTGCAACATTTTGCCTCTGGTTAGCCATCTTACCTGGCAGAAGTATGGCAAATCCAAGTATTCGGAATCTGAGAGTAGGCCTATCAGAATTTCCTGAAATTGTCTATGCCGCAGAGCATGCGCTCTGATTAGATCCACAATCTTAACACAAATATTCATTACGTTATTCAAAGTAGCTGATTTTGCACACAGTGCTTCCCCGTGAATAATGCAGTGAATGGCTACAAAACTATTAGAGGGGAATCCAAGGAATTTTCGCAGTCTCACTATTAGACCCATTTCTGTTCCCACCATTGCTGGAGCCCCATCTGTAGCTACGCAGACCAACTAGTCCCATTCAAGCTTAAACTTTCACGCTCTCATCATCACTGCCTCAAAAAATCTTCACCGCGTGCGTGATCTTTCATTGAATAAATTTCCAGCAGTTCCTCGATCACAGATAATTCTTTAACACAGCAAGTTGAGCAGTATCTTTATTTTAAGTAGTTTTGTCCATGGCACCGGTCATGGAAACCACCATTAACGGCCATGAGAATCGGCATGCTGACCACATGCCCCCAATCCTGCCATCTGCCTATAGGTATATGACGCAGCGGTCAAGTGGTAGGCCTTGTCCCTTCGAGGATGTCGCGCCACGGAGTTTTAGTTTTTTTTTTTTTCCATGGCAAGGGAAAATGTTTCTCCAAACTTTTGCCCAGATCAACAATTCTGTTGGTAATAGAACCTCGCCTTAGGTTCCAACATGAGCCGAATTGAAATTCCTCCTGATGGTAAAGCTTGTAATGTAGTCAATAATAGTAGGACATATCAAACCCTGTGCTTTATCATCTTCAAGAAAAAAAAAACTTGTTCTCCCAGTCCCGATTAAATACTCTTCGTTCATTCATGTTGCACACAAGCCAGCACTGAACAGGATTACTGCCACGCGACTAGTCACCGAGTCAACCGGTTTAGTTGTCATTACCTCGCTCCTGAAATAGAGTAGTGGGGACGAGAGGGAGGGTAACTTCGCGCCTTCAGTGCCTTCGTTCCCGACCCTGGACCGTTAGAGGCTACATCGCGAAAAGAAAGAATTGTTGGGTTCTTTTATACAAAAGGATGTCTCTATGGAGTGGTCTAAATGAAGGTAATGACCTCTACATAAGCCTTGTTCCGTTACATTTACCATATGCTGTATTGATTGCGAGATGGTGTAAAAGTATTTGCAGTTTTTCACGAATTTTCGTTTAGAATCACATTACACTTTTTCCCTTAAATTTTCGTGCTAATATCAAAGTGCGTCTTATGGTCCGGACAGTCTTATAGTCCAAAAAATACGGTATATATATATATATATATATATATATATATATATATATATATATATATATATATATGCTAAAACCTCCTTTTTGGCGTTAAATGCTCAATCGTATTTCATAATCAACAATAGTTACCGCTAGAAAAATAAGAATTCAGTTTGATTTGTTAATTATATCGCACAAAAAACGTATGTAATCAACTAAACATTAAGGAATAAAACTTAAATATTGTAAATGAGAGCAACATCAGTATTTAGGTGGATTAAATAAAATAATTAAAAAATATTGCAGTGGTAACCTGCAAGAATGTAGTGTTAAATGTTTCTCTAGATCCACGCTAATCAATCATTCTATTATGTTTTGCTACTGAACAGTTAATTTGCATTATCTTAGTTATGTAACATTCCTTAACATTTTTTGTATGTTTTGTTATTCTTTATTATGTTTAAGGAGTTCAATTTAAAGAGTTCGATTTCTTAAAAACGAAGAATGAAAACTATATTTTACATTACATTATACTTTTCACCGTCTAATAATTTATGCTTAACAATTAGCCTACATATGTGGAAAGACGAAAAGATAATTCAACCTGGCAATCTAATTTTACCGTCCAAAGGAAAGATTCTATAAGGCCGGTATGACACTAAACAAGTTCATTGACAAATGTATTTTATAAATCTTTCTTTATCTTTTCAATAAACGTTCTATCATAAAAGTAATGTTATGACCAGAAAGTACCTTATTACACTACGTAAACGATTTTACTAAAGACAATAAATTCTTTTCAGCTCTGCTTAGGATGAAGACGTCGTAGCTGATATTGCTGCTAGTGTAGTGTCTTTATTGACGGAAGAAATAAAAAAAAATGTTTATGGGTAAGATCGTCATTGCTCGGCGTGAGTTGAAGGGGATCCATCTAATTTTCATGCAAGAATTAGTAGTTACGGATAAAATAAATCAGGTCTACATATTTGTTTTAAGTTGAATGAAAAGACCTTCAAATAATGATTAGCCCTGAAGGTGGAACCATTAGTATCATGCCAAATGACGCATATACGAAACCCAGTCAGCATTATGGTAACTATACTATTTCTAGCTACCAGCAATTGTATTTTTCCTACTTTCATAATGATGAACGTCATATAGCGTAATTGCTTCGTTAATATTTCGAGATTTAAAGCTTCACGGCCACCACAGACCACCTGTCGTCCGCCATCATTATACAACTGCACGAAACATTTTATAGAATCAATATAGGATGAAGAGTCTAACTATGATAAAAGTCCATTGATAAAATTCTTACTTTATAAAAGTTGAGCTATAACATTGTCATATTTCGTGCCCAATGTATTTTATAAAATTTCTTTGTCAAAGAACTTTCATTGTGTCATACCGGCGTAAGTCTTACAACAAAGATGTAGGCCTAAGGTTATAAGAAATATGACATGAGACACCCGCATGGCTTTCTTTACTCTAAGCAAGGGTCTTGCTGTTTATGCTCTTCTCATCCAGCACAAAGTCAACAGCTAAATGTCAGGAATCCCCATTCCCTGCTTGGCCCTCGAGTGAAATCTCAGTTTTGTGAAGATGACGGCTTGCGTGTAACCACCCTTTAAAGAATTTCTTTAAACCGATATTTAAAGTAAAAGTTATAATTTACTATTAACGCAATTATTATAAAATTTTATACACGAGATTTTTTGGGGGTATTTAGGGTACGAAGGAAGCCACGACGGGCTTCGTGTTACATTAGTGGAAGGTGACTAATTTTAATTAAAAAAAATATTTTTCCATATTTGTTTTCAGAAACCAACAAACAATCTGAATATAGAACAAGTCAAACATACAATGAACACTACATATAATTATAGCCTACTACCGTACTAATGATAAACACAAAAGCTAAAAGACAAACAAAAATACGAGTAACACACCATCAACGACCGAGTCATTAAAAATAATAGGTTACTATTTCTGAGAATCAATAATATAGGCCTTACGATCTACTGAATAAAATGCATAGGCCTACATACATACATAGATATTTCTTAAGAGCAGTTTTAAATTGTATCATTTACTTATTCATAATGCTTTTATTTAATTAGGGAGACAATTAAATAGTTAATGCATTCATAATAAACACCTATTTGATACGAGGTTAATGAAGGTGAAGGCAAATGAAGATCAAGTTTGCATCTGGTACGGTACTGATATTATGAATTTCATTACTGGTGGTAGGCCTATATTTACTTTGATTATTCACATAGAAAGTCATTAGAGATAAAATACGAGGCGCGTCCATAAAGTAAGTTTCCCTGGGGCCGTTTACAGAAATAAAACTCATTGCAACATTTTCAGGAGCTAAATCCATATCGAGTTCTAGATCTTGTTTTGAACATTTCATAGAAATCCAATCCAGCTTCGAAATACACATGGCAATAAAATAAAATTTTTATCTGACAAGAATAACTACGAAACCAAAAAATATGGAACATATTTAAAATAAAACATTCAGTTATGTAATGAAGTTCGAGTTTTACTAAAATATGTAAAAATATGTACCACACCCTGAAATATGGACAAATACGGAAAATCAAATGTGTCTTAAACCACTTCAAATATTCCAATTCGTAAAATGTAACGAAGCTTTAACTTTACCTCATGTAAAAACAAATATGATTTGCATAGAAATACTAGTCCTGTTTATAAAGTAGGAAAATAATATATGTATTTTAAGAAAATAATATTGACCTTTGTGGAACTCCATGTTTTGGCACCCTTTTCCGATGCATGAAATAATTACTGTTTTCTACATTCATTACAATTTTTTGTTTCTTATCGTGAAAATAAGAAGACAACCAGTTTAAGGCTACATTTATAATCAAAAATTTTACTTTCGCTAAGAATTTTTCGTTAAAGGCAGTTAATATTTCATTTGTTAGGTCATACGTAGCATTATCAGTACAAATTTGTTTATAAATCCGTACTATTCATTAACTAACACTTTGTTAAGCTCAACATATACATATAATCTATTAAACAAAATACTTTGAGAAGATTGTCGATAATGTTATAGGTCTGTTATTGGAAAAATTTGTTTTATCTTTTTTTCTTCATATAAGGGTTTGACTATGGAGTATTTAACCAGTCGGGAAATATACCGTATTTCATTGATTCATTCCACAGATAATCAAGTTGAATACAATACTTCCCCTTCCACTGCAGTGAAAAGGGGAAAGTAAAAATCACACTTTTCCTCATTCGATTAAATTGGTTGATTTATTTTAAGAACCATCCTTTTTTTTCGGAGGCTTATAAAGACGAAAGTGTTGAACTATTATACATTATTAAAAAAAAATGAAGGCTAAATATTTAAAGCAAAACTTTTACTGTCCATGGACTTTTATTTGGAGCAAGAGGTACTGTATACCGATCGGTTGCTGATGTACTTAGGAAGCTGGGACTGGACTTATCATCCTTAATTCAGATGGCAGAAAACATCATTGCTGACTCAGTGGGCATATTGCACCACCACATATATAAGAATATATAGTAAAATTGTTTAGATGTTTTATTTAAACTATTGTTTATATGAAACCCATTTTTTACCATCATTTGAACTATTGTCAAAAGTGATTGATTGGTATGCTGTGTCTATGGCAACTTGCTTGAAGCAAGCAGCTCATTTTGTTCAATAAAATGTATTCTCTTTCTACCAAATTTTGCTCCACAGACTGAGTCACCTTGCATGTGATAAATAATAAACAATTAGGCCTATACCAGTAGTGTAATTAATTTGATCAGAGGCAAGAAAGAGAACCGGTTAGGGATACTAATATATCGTAATATGTTTCTGACACTTCCGAACATCAAATAATGTAAAAACATTATGTGCCTTTAAGCAGAGAATTATGTAAAACGTTGAATATAAACATATTACCCTTCAATACCACTTGTATTTTAGTTCAGACCTTGTATTATGCAATGAAAGTTTGCAGATTTCTTAACACATTCCCAGTTCTGTTTTCTGGACGAATTATCTAACTTCTCATTGCGCACGTCTTAACATTGGCGACTTCTTATTGGTTGTAACAAGGTAAGAAATAATTCGTTTACCATATTTTATGTACGATATAAGTTATTGCTCTAAAAGTTTGTAACAGAAAAACAACAATTTTAATCTTGTATATATTTAAAACAACTGTAAAACGTAAACATACTGTTTTTAGAATAGAAGCCACACTCTGTTGACAAGCTCAATAGGCTAATAACTATTACAAACAACATTTCCAGCAGTTTTAAACTTCGCAAATTCCATTTCGAATTTTTTTCAGTAAGAAAATCAAAACCATAATCTTTAAAAAATTTATATGACTACCTTTTACACACGAACTTTGATAGCAAAATAACAGAAAATAGAAATTATATAATTCTGTAGTTGTCAACAGCGACAAATTAATAACAACGGAGTCTAACAGTCGAGATTATTTTCATAGGCCTATTTTAACCTTTCACTATTATTACCTATACCCTGGTATCTTACATTTCACCCCATCCTATTTTTATTTTCTTTCTTTTTCTCCCTTACACTTTTCTCTGTTTTTGTACTTTTGTCTAACAAAAGTCGTTTAATTATGTTTTTGACATGCAACTATTTCAATTAAAACCAGCTGTATTTATCTTGTAGTACGGATTGTATAAGTAAAGAAATTAATATAATATTAATATTATCGTCCAGATATGCTTATGTATTATATTAAGATCCATACGGGAAGTGTGCTGAAAACGTGTATGCTAATCTTTCTTTCATAATACAGTAACACTATTCGGATTTTCACGTAGGGTTTAACCGCAAAGTTTTTATACTGATCACTGTATTACATGAGCTGTTTCATGGACGAAACCAATAAATCAATTTACGTTTAAAATAAGCTTCATTTGGTAGGATTCCTAGTGAAATAAGAGTTTGTCCATATTCTACACTTGGGTGTGACAGAGTTAAGGCAGGGAGACGAAGTCCTTATAATCTTGTTATCGTTTTATTATTATTATCATTACCATCAACCCTTCCAGTATTATTACTACTTCTATTAATTATTATTATTATTATTATTATTTTATTTGCTGCTGCTGCTGTTCGTGATTCTGTCACCTGTAGTTTATTATTTATTTTATTTATTCTTTTTTACATTGAAGCAATATAATCTAATAAAATTAAGAGGGATTAATTTAGTCTTAGTTACTGAAACATATATTTTTCTTGCAGATGGAGCTAATAACAGCTTTAGTTGTCCTGCTGACTGCCGTTGTGTTGTACCACATGCCTCAACTAATCGAATACTGGACTTTCCTCAAGAAAGTGGAAAAGTTACCTACATCGAAATATTACCCTTTGCTACGCCATGGCTGGGATATGCTTGGACCAAGTAATCGTAAGTACTCATAGGAACTGTTAATTCTAATACTCGTCGACACATGTAAGTTTCAGCACATATTTAAGGTGTTCTGAATTTTGCGGAATGATTACAAGTTGCGAACTGTAGTTCGTTCGCTCTTTCTAAACAAAGCAATAGAAATTATGAATGTTTTTAGTCTTGTGTGAGACAGTGAATGGAGTTGTGACGTAAAGTTTTCTACAGTGAACATCAATCTTGCAGTGACAAGTATAAAGTACAGTAAACTAGGTGCACGTGAAATGGTTTTGGTAAGTGTAAATGTCCTACCTTAATTTGTGTATACAGAATGTTAACGAATAACACCGAAATATTTTACCTGTGTATAGAGGGGACATAGACAAGCAACTTTTATTAGGAGATTTTTGCTCTATGGATTAAATTTTTCCTGTTACAGCATAAAAATGGCCGCCACTGACTTATAAAATTAAAAAAAAATGCAAAAAAAGGAACTTCGCTGTTAACACCGTAGTCAGTAGTTATGAATAAAAAAATACTAATGCAGTGGCGACCAGTCATGTGATTAGTCTGTAAATTTTGCGGATTATGGAAGCACTAAATTATGATATAGCTGTTCATGCATGATTAAGAATCAGGTTTTTGCCGATCACTAAGAAAGCATGAAGTCAATTTAATGAACATTTTAACCCTGTTTCGCGTAATTATTGATTTATGAGCACCAAATTATAAAGACTTTAATGTCCTGTAGCATACACATTTTACGTCTTAGAGCAAAATTCTCCAAATAAAAGTTGCTTGTCTAAGTCCCCTCTATATACAGGTTAAATATTTCGGTGTTATTTATTAAAACCCTGTATACAGTATAAACTATAAAGTATATATCCGTTTAGCTTCCTTCATTACGCACTAGACATACTTTCGCTCTGCTCAACATACCAACTTCCGATAGGCCTACTAGGTAAGTGGCAGTTAGGATAGGAACAATGATATTAGTGTTGATCACCATCAAGTTTAGAATCCCAGCCTTGATTGTGGATCACGTGACCCATGCGAAAATCTGCCAGTCGTAAATCTCGTCCTCCAACAACCATTTTATGCACAGAGACTTCCATTTATAAGTTAGAAAACTGGAAATTACCGATTTTCAACGTCTTTTTCTGTGGATAAACATAGTGCGTAATCGTGGAAACCATCCCTGCAATTTATTTTTTATATATACAGTATACTGTATAATTACATAAATGACCGTATACACTATGCAGTGTATACAGAAGGCCAAGAACTTCTAGTAGTTCTTGTAGTTCCAGTTTTCTTTGAGAAAATTTATTTTCGCACGCGAGTTATGATTATTGTCCACCGCGTTCGCTCCTCTCACGCAGCGGGCCCAAGTTCGAATCCTGGTCGGGACAAGTTACCTAGGTGGGGTTTTTTCCGGGGGTTTTCCTCATCTGTGGACCAATGTTGGGAAACTTGAGGCCCTTGTGGTCCCCGGATATCATCTGGCCGTCATTATCATCTTCATCCCATCCTCGCCTTGTTTGGAGTGAGTGTGTGGGTGTGTGTGAATGGTGTGTCTCATCCTATGTATTCGTGTTTACTCGGAGGTGGCCCCGGCATTGGGCTGATCACTCATCCGGGAGGTCTTCCATGTCCTTGTTTGGTCAAAAAAGTATGTATGTGATACATGGATAATCCCTCTCCCGAAAGGTCGCGGACCTGTTAAGGCCGGGCGGCTTGGGTCGCTTAAATGTCCCTAAAAAGCGAGAGGTAAAACTCAGGTAAAGAGAGAGAATCATGATTATTTATGGCATGTGTTAATTGTGAAATGCATATAATTTATTTATGCCTATGCCAACTATTACGCTTTTTTAATTTTTCATAGTTTTATAATGACTCCATGAACCTTAGCTTACCACCAACGATATTTTAATACTTATAGAATGTTTGATATTGATATTTTGGAGTGTTATGTTGGCATAAGTTTTTCTATTTATACCAGAAATTTAAATATGAGTACAATGAAAAGTTTCTTATTCCATTATGGTGTCCATAGACATTTGATATCACAGTTACCGTGAATTATACTAATAAAAAAGTAAGATACTCGAATCGTTGAGCTCTGTATTTAACAAGAATATCTTAATTTCTATTTCTCGGTTAATAAATAACATACATTTATTATTACGTACATCGTTATAGACTATCTACCGTCCATTCAGTAATAAATAAGCCTATTTCTTAATTAATGTAGTCGCTATGATAGAATACCTGTTTCTTTGATGTTGGTGATGAAATAGATATTAAGGTTAGTGAATACTAGTGTAACACTTTACATAAGATGTGTTACATCATTCGTTTCACTTTCGTTCTGCCTTCTAATGCTTTCAATGTCGAACGTTATTTTCTATGCATTATATTTGCTTCTTTCTCTCTCTATCTCTCTCATTATCCCTCCCTTCCTCTCACGCTTACTCTATTTGTTTGTCTCTTTATGCATATTTATGACCGCACACACACACACACACACATATCCACACACACACCCAGAAACATAGTGTTAGTATTAGTTAGTAATGGCAATAATTGCAGCAGAAGAAATATTTATTTCTTATGTTTATTTAACGAAGGCTGTGTACTGTTACTTGTGCTTGTAATCACTGCACCCAAACTTTGTGTCGGAGTTTTTATATACCTGCAAATCTACAGACATAAGACTGTCACAATTGCACACATATAGGCCTACTGTACATGCTATCTATTTATGCCAGGATCAAACCTGCGAAGTTGGAAACAGAAGGTCAGTGCCGCAACATTGGCGCCGCCTAAACTGACAGCAGTAAAATCAAAGTGTAGTACGACATGTCTGTAACCAAACAATTTTCTTTATTTACTTTTGGTAACAATGTACTTAAATACTATGACCTATGGGTACGCCATAGCTTAGTGGTTGAAGCGCTGCGCTACAAACCGAAAGGTCTCGGGTTCGATTCCCGATGAGGTCGTTGAGATTTTTCAATTTGCCTAATCCTTCTGGTGGCACCATGGCCCTGGGGTCGACTCAGCCTCTAACAGAAATGAGTACCAGGAGCAATCCTGGGGGTAAAGGCGGCCGGTGCGTAAGGCTCACAACCTTACTACCTTCATGTGCCGAATTTCCAAAAATCTGGGAGCCTCAACCTCCTGGATCCCTCTGGACCTCCATGGCCTGTCTAGGGATCACACTCACTATGACCTTTGGAAAAATAGATGTGAGATTAAAGGCTTACGCTAGATGTTTTCTGTGTCTTATTTATTGAAAGAGTTTTCACATATTTCGGGATAAAAGAAAGGAAAAAAAATTGAGAGACAGCCCAGAAAGTCACTGAATTGAAATGAAAGAAACAGTGCCGATAAGTGTCCTTATATTCCATATTTATGATGAGCGCACAATATGGGTAGATAAGTATTTTTACTATCTTTTAAGGTAAGAAGGTACTAGGATTTCGGTAAAAAAAAATCCTTTGTCGTTGCTACTATAGTTTGAAATCCGAATAAGAATATCCATTTCTTTATAAAGGATCATCAGCTTTCAAATAACTAGTTATTTGCATAAGCATAACCTATTATCAAAAAGTCAGTTCGGGTTTAGAAAAATCTATCCACATGTGATGCCATGTTAAATTTTATTCAAAACTGTCTAGATGGAAAAGAAAATAATCTATTTGTAGGTGCAAGGTTCTTTGACTTATCTAAGGCCTTTGACAATGTGTGTCATAATATTGTACTGGATAAACTTGAGGTAATGAGTTTTTCTGAGATAGCTATTAAACTAATCAGATCCTATCTGAGTAATAGAACTCAGGCAGTTTATTTTAATGACCAATACTCTGATTTCAAAATGGTACATAATGGGGTCCCTCAGGGTTCAATTTTGGGACCACTTCTTTTTATCCTTTATGTGAATGATCTTCCTAATAATATTGAGACTAGAGATATAAATTGCTATTTATATGCTGATGATATATGTTTGTGTGCTAATGTTAATTCTAGTATTCTGAGGATGTCACTATTGAATCTATATTTAATATTAATTTACTAACTGACTGGTGCAACTGTAATAAATTGGCTATTAATCTGGAAAAGACACAAGAGTTGAATATAAATTATAAGGACAGTAATGATACTGATCCAATTAAATTTCTTGGTATAGTTATTCAAAATGATTTAAGTTGGAAAGTACATATAAATTATATCCTGCCTAAAGTTTCTAAAGGAGTTTTTATGTTACGAAGACTTCGTCCCTCTGTCTCTGATGAAATTCTGCTATCAGTATATTACGGCTATGTTCATTCACACCTTAACTACGGAACAATAATCTGGGCCAACAACTCATAAAGTCTTTCTTTGTTTAAATCTCAAAAAGAAGCAATTAGAGTCATCTGTAAGGTTCCTCCTAGAACTCATTGTAAAGAATTATTAATTAAATTAGGTATTATGACACTACCCTGTATATACATTTTTCAATGCTTACTTCTTATCAAGAAAAATATATCTCAATTTAGTGTCAATTCTGATGTTCACTCTCATATGACTAGGCAGTCTGAAAATATTACTAAAAAATTCTGTATTTTCAAAAACTCAAAACAGCTTTAAATGGGTATCTGTTAATTTTTATAATAAATTGCCAACTACAGTTAGAAACCTTGAGTTTAATATTTTCAAAGGTTTTGTTAAAACATTTTTAGTAAAAAATGGTTTCTACACTTTCAATGAATACTTTGAACACTTATTCTAAATATCGTTTCAAGTGACATTGTAAGAGTTAGTATATATTAAGTTGTGCCTCTTCTTGTGTGTGTAAGAATTTATGTAGAACTATTTTAGCTGTTTATAATACTTGGTTTGTGTTCCCACTGGGTAAATTTTTATTGATTTTCTATGTAATTTTTTATGTTATTAAGCTGACATTGCTTATGCAGACATTGTACTATTGTATCATTGTACTGTTGTTGAGCAATAAATGATTATTATTATTATTGTAACTGACCAATATTTGAGCTCTACTTTAGTTTCCGGGGGGGGGGGTGGATGGTTGTGAAGATGGCGGAGGGTGATGATGAGTTGGAGGTTACTCCGTGTAAAATTATAACTGAAATTGACGATAATGGACGTAATTGTGAGGGGTTTGGCAAAAAGTAGCTTCACCCCGTATGTATTAAATTGACAATCATATAAAATGTGATATTTGTAAAATTATCATTGAAATTGACGATAATGGACTTAATTGTGAGGGGTTTTGCAAAAAGTGGTTTCACCCCGCATGTATTAATATTTGCAATCATAAATAAAGGCTAATTAACAAAATAGCCAATCATGTGAAATGATACTGCAATCAATGTGCTCAGAAAATCGACAAGTTAACTACAAGTGTCCGGGATGTGGAAGACCTCATCAATTTGCGATCTGTGATGGATAGTTTAGTGGGACAGGTCAAAACTGTGGTAAAAGACAACCTTTATATAAATTCAAGACTGGATAAATTAGTGGATAGCAACCTGAGGATCGAAAATAAGGTTATGTCATTGAAGTCCACGTCAGTGGTGCCCAACATGAACAGAACGTTTACGCCTGCTAACTCGAGCGAGATAGTACAGGAGCATATTTTCCTCAAGATAATTGTGAATAATGTAGAAGGTGGTAGTAACCA
Organism: Ectobius pallidus; assembly: GCA_964059195.1. Classification (NCBI taxonomy): domain Eukaryota; kingdom Metazoa; phylum Arthropoda; class Insecta; order Blattodea; family Ectobiidae; genus Ectobius; species Ectobius pallidus. The sequence continues at coordinate 92,916,609 of CAXKWD010000002.1, forward strand.
TAACCAAGATATTAGTTTAGAGGAAATTTGTATATCTGAACATTCAAATGTGAATGGACAAGTTGAAGGTTAATGGAAGACTGTGACTTATGGGGAAAAAATAAAAGAAAGAATCAATCTGAAGATAAAATGTCCTATGCCGACAAGCTCAACCCTATAAAAGATGGGACAGAAATGTCTAGGCCTATCCTAAAAGATAAGAACCTAACTGATCCATCCACGCTTGTGTCCGTAGATCAAGTTGGGGTTAGGCCTATTGTTGTGCAGAGCACCTACATCCAACATAATGACCTAATTATTACAGGAGAGTTCGCATTCTAAAAGGGACCAAGTGGCTTTAAGGCTTAGGCCTACTACTGCTGAAATACATTCAAGGAACAATGAGGTGAAATTTATTATGGAAAGTTCGAAAGTTGAACATAATCTTACCACTACAGCAAAAAAAAAAAAGTATTTTTGTCTCACGTTTTGGGCCCAACACTACAGTAGAGGAAGTTAAAGACTTCATGATCAATAGATTATAGGCGGACTATGTGATGGGACGGCTTAACTCCAAACATCCAGCTGAATACTCTTTAAAATAGGTGTACCATCACATCTGTTTAAAGAAATATATACGTCAGACTTCTGGCCTAGTGACATATTTGTGTCTAAGTTTTTTTAGTAAAGGCAAAAAACAGCTTAGGACAACGAAACATGACGTAGTTGGTTCAGTGAGCTCCAGAAAAGTGGTCAAGGTTAACTCTAATTCTACAGCCGACGTTCCACAATACTCTGACTATGAGCCTGAAGCCAATACTCAGTCTCTGTGCGATAAAACAAATTATGTGGAATTAGCCTACTACTTCCCCTAAATAACAAATCTATATAATCACGTTCAATATCACCCCCTTATACCCTCAAAAAATCAAACTTAGGATTACTTGGGATTACTTCTCAAGTAATCCTAAGTTTGATTTTTTGAGGGTATAAGGTGGTGATATTGAACGTGATTATATAACTTTACCCTCATAGGAACAATATGAAATTCATTAACAAATTCTTAATTTTGTGTTTGTGAACACTGGTATTTGGATGCAACGAAAGACTGCTGTAATTGAAGGTTAGAAATGTGCTTCAATGTTCTGTCGAACTTACAAAACGAGGGGTGGCGTAGCCATCTATACCAAAGTGTAGGCCTTATTTATCAATTTATTGATAATGACGAATTCTGTGTAGAAAATGATCTGGAAGTTTCCTTGTATTAAAGTGAGTCTTACGCCCCCTGAGGAGGTAATCATAGTTTCCCTTTATAGAGTGCCAAATGGCGATCAGAAAGTATTCCTGGAAGGTATTGATAGACTTATCATTAACCTAACTCGGAATGGCGTGCCGATAACCGCTTGTGGGGACATTTCTATCGATATTAGACTGGAGGAAATCTTTCCAATCCTTTTTCTTGACGTTCTTCTGTCTTTAAATTGCTACTGCCTAAATCTTAAGCCCACAAAAATGATGCAAGTATTGACAACGTCTTTTCAGATTTACCTACTTACCTTCTCATAGTTCTCTCACCTCCCTTGTCCGACTACAATGCACTCTTAAATTCAGTCACACTGACTAAATCCAGTATGTCTAAACATGAAAATCTCAGACCTAAGCTCATTAGAAATTTTAACAACTCTAATATTGAGAAGTTCAAATTGGTGCTGGCGAGCGTTAATTGGAATCAAGCACTTGCGGGTGAAGAAAATGCTTTTAACAAATTTATTTTAATCTTCTCATATATAATGCTTGATTGCTTTCCTTTTACGTCCATCCAAAGGCAACTGTGCAGACTGATAAAGTAAATTCACTCAAATGGTTCAACCAATGATCTATACGAAAATAGGAAAGAAATGGGTAAATGCAATGGGCCCAAAGATACAATATTTTCGTTGAGAACTGTAGGTCACTTACTGCGAGATGTGTTTTGTCGGTGAAGAATTTTAATAATAACTGTTTCTTGTGTTTTGTCCATTTTGTAGTGATGTAATAATTTAAAGATTCACTTAGAGCATATAGCTTTTTTCACTGACACTCACTACTGTGGTGTGGTAATATTAATTACCTTGTTGGAGCGCTTTCAACCGCATGGAGCGGCCATCTTCAGCAACTGACTCCCAGCGGTGGCATCATGGGAGTCAGTTGCTGAAGTTGGCCGCTCCATGCGGTTGAAAGCGCTCCAACAAGGTAATTAACATTGCCATACCACAGTAGTGAGTGTCAGTGAAAAAAGCTGTATGCTCTAAGACCTAAGTGAATCATTAAAATACCTGTTTCTTATCAGAAGACCAAGCTACGGGTAGTATCTCCCACATAACTATATCGTTCCGTTTGTTTATCCTGAGTGCAAAACTATATTATAAAACACAATACTACTGAACAATACAAATAAAGGTCAATGAAACGGAAAGTGTCATCGCTAAGGTTAAAAGGTCATATACAAATACGCCTTTGCAGGGCCAGGTTCAGTAAAATAAGGGCTCGCTGATGTTAGGACGTCTTGTGAAAAATTGTTAAAATTGGATAGTAGAACTACATTTAAAATTTGCTAACCTCTGTAGAGTGAACAACTTTGAATATTTTCCATTCTTGTTTGCAGTGAAAATTCTTAACAGTCAAAATACTTCTATTACAGGTTTTGTGACTTCCGTGTTTCTTGCTTTTTATTATACACTATTCATTTAGGCCTAAACCTGAAAAACACGAAAGCATCTGTGCACAAAAACCTCAAAATATCTGTCCATATCAAAACAAGGAGATAAAAAGTAAAAAGTGCATAGTTTTATCACTAGAAATTAAGTTGTTATTGCTAAATTATTTTTATTGCGCCAAGTAAAACTGAATCATAAATGGAAGTATTTATTTGTCATTATGCATTAAGTAAAAACACGGACAAACTGGAACACAAATGTCTGATTCAAGAACACTTTAACAGCTAGAAAAGTTAACTAGTGTTGAACAATCCGGTAGATGATAATGACGATGATAATGATGATGGTGACGATAATGATAATCACATAATACTGTCAATTAAAACGAATTCAACTTTAGCAATAATGATATTGTTGGGTCTTCGAGAGAAACTTCGAAGGCAATCACCATATTTTGCTACAAGCTTACATTTCTCCACTAACCGAACGTCACAAGGGTGCGCAACTAAGGAGCCACAGATGGCTTGCAAAACACTAGACTTAATTGCGTTATCTTTTTGCCGGAAGAATGAATAACAAAAAGAATGTCTATACAAAGTACAGGATTTCAAAAAATCTGTTGCCCATTGAGTTACAGAATTGCTCTTAACCCGATCAAGACAACAGTTGAACCAGCTACAATATAGGTATAACTTATACAAGATGTACGCAGTACACTATAATTTTACCTTATTATCTCTAAAATTTGCAACAGGTTACAACTTTTTTACAAACAGTCTGTGATAAATATTTTTTTATATAGCCTATCTCATAGCTGTTGTATAAGTTTTAACGCCTGAAGAAAAATTCAAGGTATTCTAAACGAGGGGTTATCAATATTTTTGGGTCTGTGCTTCCCCTTTGCGTCCACAAACTGCCCCCGTCTTCTCCCATCAGGACTGAATTTCTTATGTCCAAAAGTACTACTGTACTATTAGTATTAATGATGATTTATGTTTTTATTATTATAGAATTTTTTAAATACTAAAACTTCTTTTGCTGACAGAACACTTTAACTAATTAAAAGAACTTAACATGTGTGTATAACAAAGGACTGACAAGATGAAAAAGTCCAATGAAATTATTTCAATCTGGTTTAATAATGTAATCTATAATAATAATAATAATACATGATTTTTGTTTCAGAGAGAACTAAACGATTTAAGGAGCTGGTTGAGAGAAGTCCGTCTCCTTTCGTATTTTGGCTGGGACCAGTTCCAACCCTCTTTTTATCAAAAGCTAGGCATATTGAGGTATGTAACGTGTTTAGTTAGTGTCCAAGCAATCAATAGTGTGGCAGGTTTTAGTTGTAATAATAGCAAAAATATTGGTTTCAAATGTAAATAAATTCATTGAAGCATTTTTTAAAGAATAATAGGCCTAACAACAACATAAATAACAACAACAATAATAATAACAATATTAATCGGTTGAATTATTTTGCAGATGGTTCTTGGAAGCATTAAATTTATAGAAAAGCCATTTTTCTATAAATTTCTGGAGCCTTGGCTGGGAACCGGACTTTTGACAAGTAAAGGTATGTCATTCGTATTTTAAAATTACACCCAGAGCAAGGTATATAGCATAAAAACCAAATTTGTTTCCAACGTTGGCCTCGAGAGTATCATGCGGAAGAAGTTAAGAGCAATAATTGTTTTAGATTTGACACAGGAAATACATTTTGAGCCCCTTATTTTAACAATAACCTGGTTCTCAGGTGAGGCTAGCCTGAAACGTTCTTATTTAACGAGCCAGCCACCCTGGCATGCCAGGAGGCCCTTGCCCGCTATGGGATGCTTGTGGGCTAATTCTTAATTCTTAATTCTTAATTTTAACAAATAAGGTAGTGGCAGTCTGTCTGCTAACAGCTCAGCTCAAGTATGAAATCACTGTGACCAAATAGCGTAATATCTATTCAAAGTTTTTCGAAGAACAAAACTGCAGTGCTTTTGGGGAAAGAGAATGGGTCCATGTTTGTGACTACGTTAAAAAATGGAGTATATGGAGCGAGAAGATGTTATCGGCGTAGAAGTGGACAGATTAATTGTAATTCTAAGGGATACTGCCAGTGATTCTACTCATTCCGAAGGAGATTATATCTGATGGTCAGCTATTCGGAATTTATGATCTAACATAAAACGGAATTTAAAGATGCATTCGGAAAATAGAGTAGTCAATGTTTTGAAGTTAGCATAAACAAGAGTTCGCGAGAATAAAACTCTTCAAAATAAGGGCGTTTAAATTTCGCGTTTGACGTCAGGCAGAGGAAATACAGATATGTATGTACGAGTAAAGTTAGTGGGAAGTTGGATTAAATATCATTATCGTAACCAGGACATGACGTCAGGATGGCAGCTTGAACCGAAGGCAGGTAGGAGAAGAACGGCGGTCTGAGGCCGGGATGTGGGATTATTTTGTTGTCCATTGGCTTTAATCGTCTAGATTTACATTGCAAGAACATTATTTCAAAACTAGACAGACTAATGGCTATTCGCTTCCAGATACATGTGTATTATTAAAAGGAAAACTAACTACATACGTCTTAAATATACTGAATGTGATTTATAGACGAAACAATTACCCGTACTCTGGATGATTATGAATAAAAAAATGTGAGCAATGTTGAAAAAAAACTATCCCCCTTACCGAATTAGTTGTTTTAGTCTGTAAATTTGGTATTTAATACATCATTTTTATAATACAGATGATAGTTTTTAAACATGTCAGTATTTTTAATTCTGCCAGAAAACTATTCAGTCTGGATGAAATGTGAAGGGAAATTTTAAGTGGATTTTGTGTTTGTTCCTTTCTGTACGCAAGAAAGAAATCCACACACCAGAGTGTGCGCGAAAGCGAAACTGGAATATACGAATCTGTGCTTGATTCTTGCAGGCGATCCAAGCTAAAACACCATTCGACTTCCGGCTGGCTTGCTGGCCGGGTCGTCTCGTCGAGTACGTAGTGCATCGATATGTTAGATTTTACATGTTACCGATACATAACTTTTTAAAATGCTAAGTTTGAAATACTGTAATTATACTCTTATATTTTATAAAGTGATTTTACCTATTACTTCAAGATGTGCATGTTATAATGGATTTCTACCTACTACATTGACGACAAATCGGACTTTGACCACGTGCATGGGTGTGCCTATGCGTTCCAGACTTATTTTTCAGTTAAAAAGTGATTATTATTATATTATTATTATATATTATGTATATTATATATGTTATATGTTATATATTATATTATATATATTATTATATAATATTATATATATTATTATATTATATTATATATAATATTACATTATTATTATATATTAGAAGTCATTCTCCGCTTATAACAATTCTATATTACACTGGATGTCAGATTCTGTTGAAAAAATCGGGTCGTTGGCCACGTGCGTATGAGAGTCCCAGCGGGTCGACCCGTGTTACTAGTTATAATATTTTGGATGTACAGTTCTTATGGTGATACAAAATTGTAGTGAATATACTATAGCTGCTAGTTACTTTATATTGTACTGGCTATAAGGCGTAAGCTGTGGCCATAGGTTGGGGCAGACTTTCCTAACCTCATACTAAGTTATATATATATATACATATATATATGTGTGTGTATATATATATATATATATATATATATATATATATATATATATATATACACACATCGCATTGGCCATATGGCATAATTTTTGGCCGAGGCCATTACATTGAAGAAGAAGAAGCTCCGAGGATGTCTGACGCACCTCGAAGCGAAACTTGAGAAATTCATCCGATAGACCACAGCTGGACTCATCAAACGCTGGCGGAGAACGCCTAAGCACATACTTACGGACGTCTGTTTCGGTTTTCTCGAGAAAGGTTCTACCGGTATCAATTCCTCTAAGTAAGAATAAGTCCCATAAATAAAAACGCTGACAATAATAATCAAGTCGAGCTTCTCTTTGTAACCCTTTTTTAAATTACGATACGAAAAAGTTGAGTCACGAGACTTGAACTAGCAATTTACTCACGTGTGCCTTGACGATGCCGCCTTGGTCAAGGGATTAATGAAATTTCGTCAATGACGTTTCTCACGTCCCATAAAACAGATTGTTCGTATAATCTGTTAACACAGTATATAAGTCCCCACCATTTAAATTTGGAGATTTTGTAAGATTTGTGGCTGGTTAATGCATGGTTATTTAACGAAGGGGATGTACTGCAACTTAGGCCTGTGACCGTCGCCGGTGTGCCGGAATTTTGTCCCGCAGGAGTTCTTTAAATTTCAGTAAATTCATTGACATGGGCCTGTCACATTTATCCACACATAAATATCAACGACCTGGGGCCGGGGTCAAACCCACAACCTTGGGCACAGAAAGCCAGCGCAATACTAACTGCGCCACCCAGGCCGACTGCAAGATTTATATATGGATAGGCCTATTATAAGGTCATGTTTCACTGACTCGTTAGTAAGTCCAGTTTTCCTGCAATGGAAACAATGCTATTCAATAGGTTAATTCTATATGCCCATGGCCTACCTATTGGGAGATTTAAAAGAAGTTTGCTCCAATTGATAGTAAGAAATCCTTTTTATAAAGTAAATTAATTTGTAGATTCATTTACAAATTCAGATTCATCAGTAAAGAAACTAATAATTATCTTTGACTTTGTCCATGCATCATTCATGATATTCACGACATTAAATTTGGCATAGTTATTATTATTATTAACACTAATTTTACATTGCCAATTTAATGTAGCTTTATACAGGCAAATCGCCAATTTCTGCAATATTTTCCAATGAATTCTTATGAAGGAATAAGGTATTGTTTAATTTTAAGGCAGCATATTGAACATTGTATTAAAATTTATTCTCTACAGGTGCGAAATGGCACACTCACAGGAAAATGATTACTCCAACATTCCACTTCAAGATTTTGGAAAGCTTTGTGGAAGTTTTCGCAGAAAAGAGTTCCATCCTTGTGAATATACTCCAGAAAAAAGTAGGATTAAAAGATTTTGACATTTATCCTTACATCACAAAGTGTGCGTTGGACATCATTTGTGGTAAGAACCAAGTCTACTTTATTATTATTAGAGCCCGAATTTGTATGCAAAATGCACATTAATTTTAAAATGTCTAAAATGTACGCGTTAGCAGCTTTCTTAACCGAACTCATATTTGTGAGCTCACAGGTGTAGTTTCATAGTGCATGTAAATGCGTATTTTGAGGGAAATTGGTTTCGCCTGCAAAATTATTGATATTTTGCAAGTAACAGCATATTTTCCTTCGTCTAGCCAAAATAGAAATTCCCATACATAACCAAAAATATTTTATCAAGATATGAAATCTTTAAAATTACGTTTGGTTGGCAAATGCATTATTATTATTATTATTATTATTATTATTATTATTATTATTATTATCTATTTTTGTAAATGAATAATGGCTATTAGAGGTAGTATAAAAAATTAATGTTCTAGGGACCTTCATACCGCTCGGGTGACAAGAAGTTGGGGGGGGGGCGAATATGCCCGAGGAAGCTTTTGATTTGCCTACGTTCACGATAAATAACTTAAAATCGCAGCAGATAGGCTTATGCAGGACCCGTTATAGTGATGGAGGAACAAATTTGTTCGTGTGTGTGTATAGGCTAGTCTTAGCCATTATTATGTTGCTATGTGAAAGTGTCGTGATTTCATCATGTGAAACACAAACAAAAAGCAACCAGGAAATCAGTTTTACTCAGAAATGTATAAGTACAGTACTTCATTTAAGGATCAGGAGGCCATTGGAGTACTCATTCTCTAAGAAATTAGCTATATTCAGCATTTGTAAGTGCAAACATTCCTGATGTAGCGCGGTATTTTTCACTCTACAAAATCTTCTAGCGACAAATGAATAAGTTTCATTGCAGAAAATATCACTTCCGTCTATTGCAACAGAAGCACTGTACGATAGGGTGAGTTTCAAATACATTCTTTTTTCATTTCCCTTTAAGGTTGAGATTAAAGCAGGAAATACTTCTCTACAGCAATCATGTAAAATAATAAAATTGCGATAAGATAATAGTTGTTAATCATACTATTCTTATTTTCCATATCGTTTATGCATATTTTGCGTATTTTTAGGGCATATTTTGACCTAATGTTTTTTGCATAAAAATTCGGGCTCTACTTATTATATTTATCGTTAAGGGTTCTTATAGTATTCAATAATGTTATGGAAACATTGTAAGTTATAGATTAAGCACATTAATACATCGTTTTCATAATTATTAAAATAAACACACAAACTGTTTTTTTCTATTCCATAATCAAAATAATCTTTTTCATAACGATTGCATCTTCTATGTTTAGATAAGGGAGACAGATACCATATTAAGTTTTCATGAAACTATTTACTCAGTATAGACTAATATGTATAAACGCCTTAAAAATAAACATTTTCCATTCGTATTTAATAAATAATCTTCTAAAGTATGGTGTAAGTTAACGAAATCGACTGGTTATTTGAAATATGAATAAATGGAAAATTGACAATAGTTCATGTCGTAAATTTTTTTCAAAATTAAAGTCAATGGTAATATAGAACAACTAATTCCCTATCCAAATTAAATAATTTCTTAAAGAAGTTAGTTCGTGAAAAGAGATAATGTATTTTATAATTTGTTTTGAGTTTTAAAATAAAATATAATTTTCATGTAGACTAGGCCTACTGTAGTTTTTTGTGTGATCATTTACCATATTCATCAGTTTTTACTACATCTCGAAACTATTTATTTTGAAAGATGAACTTTCTGTTTTCCCCACGGGCAGGTTTGGCTCAATAGACAAGCTTTTATAAAAGTAAAGTATTCCCTACACAGCCCGTGGAGGCCCTTAGGATTCCAGGAGTTTGAGGGTATATGTACGTGAACAACCACAAAAAGAAGTGGACAAAAATTTCAGGATCCTATAGCAAGGCTTACTAGAACATAACTAGCAGATAAAAGTATAAAAAATTGACCAAGTTAATTTTAAATTACACGTTTTATAGGAGCATGAAAAAAATTAATTCAGATGCACTTATCACTTCCTATAGGCATAACATTTTTCTGGTTTCTCTGACGCCTTTTATTTTTTTAATGCATATAATGAACATATTTTTCTACAAAGTAGACTACTTTTATATAGCTAAAGTTATTATTTTTAATGCAATTAATTTTTATATATCGCATATAAAATATCTTGAAATTTGATCAATATTTCATGACATATTTTCTTTAATTTTATACCTATGGGCATCATTGTAGTCTACTTTATGCATATATGCATGCAAAATTAGTGTAAAAAATTTCAGCCTTCTATCTCTAATAGTTGTGGAGCTATCTAACAATATGTGTGAAAAATAAGAGTTACCGGGAAATTCAATTTTAAGTTAATAGTGAATAGTAGCTCAGAGCATGTACACATATTTAAATGTCCATTTAAATGGCACAAATAATTTCTAAACCTATATAAACTATATATCAATGGATGCAGAAAATTCAGCACAATTTTTTTGTGCTATGAACAAACAAGCATAAATTTCAAAATAATTCACGTAAGTTACATATACCCTTGAGGGAAAGTTGTAGTTATTCGGCACGTGGTGATATGGTTGTCAGCCTTACGCAACGATTCCTTTACCACCAGGATTGTTCCTGGTACTAATTTCAGTTGGAAGTTGAGCTCACCCAATGATCATAGTGCCACCAGAAGCATTAGGCCAATTAAAAATCCCAACGACCTTATAATTTCCTAGTCCCCCCCCCCCCGAGAACCTGTTTTCCTGAGTGGCACACGACTTTTCTCTGCTCCCTGAGATCTTGCTTTCCTATCCAAACTCAACTTGTGGGGACAAGTATGGGCAAGTGTGGACTAATCATTCGAATAAAAAATCAAAGATGTAGTAGGCTATAGTGTGTCAGATTCTTTACTTTTTATTCAATGGCAGAAAATATTTAAATACATCTTTGGCTAAGTGACAACTGAAATGCAACAATTCATAATATGTATAAATGTTTTGGCGTTTTCAGAAAGCTCTATGGGAGTGGATGTAAATTCGCAGTTGGAGGACGAAGAATCGGAATACGTAAAAGCCGTGTTAAAGTAAGTCTCTCATATATATATAAACTATGCAAATACTTCCGATTTCTTGGCTGCATTTATTTCGCATTAGTATTTAAAATATTCTGTATAAGATTTGAGAAATTGTATTATTAATTAATTATTATTGGTCAAAATGCGAAAAACGAGAGGTACTTTGAAATCATTTAATAAAACAATTAGCATCATGAATTACTTTGCCATTAATTCGACATTTTTTAGTTTCATCTAAGCAATTATAATTATATTATAACATTATAAGCTTGGAGTACGGTATATTACTCTCAGCAAAACTTCTAGCAGTTGAAAGGCTATATTAAAAACTTTAAACCACATAACCATTTTATAATGTCCTGATTTCATTAAAAAAAACCGAAGCAAAAATATTATTTTGGATCTCATTTGATTTTTTTTTTTTATTTTTTTTTTTTATTTTTTTTTTTTATTTCTTCAGTATCAGTGACGATGTTATGAGTCGAATGTTAAGCCCATGGTTGTATCCAGACTTCTTATACAACATTTCTCCAAGTGGGATGCGATTGATGAAGCATGTTAAAGTGTTACACGATTTCTCTAATAAGGTAAGAATGAAGTAAACACCGTTCTGTACGCTTTGAATCTTTTACATTTCAGTTTTGGAAAAGTTATAAAAAACAATTTTTTAGACAGTCGAAGAAGTCAATTTATTAATTTCATTTAGAAACCCAGGAATATTTACATCTCAAATCCTAACACGTTGAAACATAACACAGTTTACTTTTTATGTTCTAGGTTATAGCTGAGAGGAAGCAGCAGTTTAATCAATCTAAATTACCTGAGGCTACTTATGAAGACAATTCATTTGGTATGTCTAATAAATTTCAGATCACAAAACACACTTCTCAAGAGTATCGAAACTTTTTTCTATATTTCCTAACAATGCTTGTAATATTTCACATAAATTGATACTTTTATCTTGCAAAGGCTACGTAACGTGATAAAAAATTACAATAAAAAATATTATATGTTTATGACAATGTTTAATGTAAAAGGGACAATCCAGATCAATTTGTTACAAATAAAACCGTAATTAATGATAGCAACGCTAACATAAGTTCCAAAACCAGAAGACGAATAAAACAGACATTGAAATATCTGATACTAGTAGATGTGATGCTCAAATATAATATTGATAAAAGTGGCATGCTTTGATGTATTAAAAACATTATAAACTGGTATATCCTTGCAGACCATCTGCAGCTACATATTTTACCTCAAGACTTTTCACGTCAATTTACAAATCATCTGAGATTATATAATTTTTCGTTTTAGGTACTAAAAAGAAAATGGCATTCTTGGATCTCCTTTTGGAAATCGCAGACAAAGATAATGCATTAACAGATGAAGAGATCCGAGAAGAAGTGGATACATTTATGTTTGAGGTATGCTGTTTTTATTTATAACTTATAACATTTTAAAATAAATTAGTTACTATCCTAATTATTTATCTACCTGTTACTATCCTAATTATTTCTCTACCCGTTTTATGAGCAAATGTAGCAGCGCTTTTAGCTAGCCACCATTAGTTTCATTCGAAATTTCGAACTGTCATGTAAGATCTTCCTGATGTTCAGCAACAGTGAAATATCTGGTGATAAAAACAACACTAATAACAATAAGATTATTGTTTTATCATTGTAGTTATAAAATAATAGTTTATGCAAAGTAATTCACAAATATACTATAGATTGTTTGAGTTATATAAGCCTGTGAATGAAGTGTTTGTGGTCAAAACTTCAAAATATGTAAAGTAAAAAAGTTATCAAAATTTGTATTCATAGTTTCTTTTTTATTATTTTGGAATAACTGTTTCTTAACCCTCGTACCTGTTTTGGATATTTTTTACCTCAAAGGCAACATAATTATATTTACAAAACCTTCACCTGCTAGATATTCGCCTCTGGATCCTTCTTCATACTTTACGAACAAATAAATTCATTTTAATAAGTGGTATTTTTAATAGGCCTAGATGTTTGTAAACGTTTGATTATGACGCTATTTTGAATGGCCTTAGATTGTTTTTGTATTACGTGATTGATATTCCTGGAAATCATTTGGTTGTGTATAAAGTGGGTGGCGATATAAATTATTGTTCACATGCCTGAATAAATTTTATAAGTTTTTGTTTTAACATGCCACCGGGTTGCTATCCCACTTGCAGTGTTATATTTTTTTAAACTAATAGAAACTAAGATGTGTGTAGAAAAACACAGGATTTTTAGCATGGGGTCAGAAAAAAAACCTTACAGTATTTATGCAATTAGTTATATCTTAGCTTTTATATTTTAAAAATATGCTGTTTGTGCATTTGTCCTGTTGGTAACAATGTGAAGTTCAGTTTTAAAAAACGAAGGCGGTAATCAGTTTGTACATTTTCTCAGTGATTTGCTGTTAGTTGTAGTGAAGGTTATAGTGAAAATGATTTTTTAGAATATTTTAGAGAATTTAGGAATTGAGATAAAGAACCCACTTGTGCAGATAGTGGCATATGCAGAAGATAATACTGAGAGAGAGGAAGAGGTTCTGTAATTTTTATTAAGATGGGTTATTTCTCTCCCTAATTTTAGATTAGGCCTATTAAAGATGTATTTTTGTACTTTATAACAATAATATAATTAAAAATGAACATAGCCAACATTAAAGCAGATAAGTTGTTATTAAAATAGTTAATGTACTTTGGGTAGTTAATTACTTTGGGTTCTTAACAAACTTCCTTCAGGAATTAAGTAATTCTGAAGGAAATAGAGTATAAGGGTTAATGGGATTATTGAATGTTTCTACGTTTTCAGGGACATGACACGACTACAGCGGGTATCAGCTGGGCCATTCAGATGCTGGCATCACATCCAGATGTACAGGTAATGATAAAAGGAAAACATATAAATTATAATTTCAACAATTCATCAAGATACAGATGTTGCCATAGGAGCCAACTGTGAGGGGACGAGGTACTTTCTGCCCCTCCAATATTGCTCCCACAGTATTTAGAAAGGGATTTGTTGTGTCTACCAGCAAACATTAAGCTAAATATCTTCAGATTATTTATTTACTCATATTTTATTTACTAGCATGGTGTTTTTATTATGTTTTAGGCCTATATCTAAATGCTAATAATCCTATATTATAATAATTCTTGTTCTCTCAAGAATATTTTAAAGTCGGCGCTGATAATATCAAGTTCAAGTTAGCTTTCCCATCTTCAAAGAAATGTCTATAGATATAATAAATTAACTGCTTTAAAAAAAATTTAAAAATTCCATCAAGAACTTGCAGATTTTAAGAAATATTGATAGGCGAATGACAAATTATATTGCTTTTTAAACATAGGAACTTTTCTTTTTTTGATTCCACGAACTAATGACATTGTATTGATATGAATTACTGATTAAAAGAGAATAACGGTAATTCACTTTGACCTTTACTTTTCATATACGATGTTCAGAATTCTTTAGAACAAATTAAACGTCTGCATTAATTTCAAGCCACAGCAAGAAATAGAACAAGATTTGAGCACATAGGCGCCGACTTTGGGGGGGGGGGGGGGGCAAGGTAATTTTTATCCCCTCCCCCAAATTTAAGATTTTGTTATATAAGGCCATGTATAACTACTAAAAATTCAATTCTTGCCTCCCCCCAACATTATTTTCAAGTCGGCGCCTCTGGATCTTGCACTATGTGATGACAGCTCCTTCGTCTAGAGTTGAATGGTGTAGGATAGTCACCACACAACGCAACATCTGTAACACTTAAATTTGATCTTATCTTCGTACTTCATTGTCACCACTAACTATCTTTTCGGGAGGGGAAGGGGAGGGGAAGATTTAGTACTTGCACGGTCGAATAGATTTATTTTGAAGACCCTTTCGACATCATGTGTCTCATATCTCTTTGGAATTTTCATTTTCTTATGAATTAGGCTAATATTACTCTTATTCACGAATAATATAGCTTAGTCAACGAAACTTCAGTTCGTGTTTAATAATTACTAAATGAAAAAGCTGAGTTTATATCATTAACTTCTCACGTTTCAGGAAAAGGTATATGAAGAGCAGCAGAACATTTTCTTTGAATCAGACCGCCCTCCCACAATGAAGGATCTCAATGAGATGAAATACTTGGAAAGAGTTATTAAAGAGGCTCTTCGGCTATATCCGAGCGTCCCATGTTTTACAAGAGAGCTTAAAGAAGATATTGAAATAGGTAAGAACTGACAATACCTTTCGATATGACAAATAGGCTTACTCGATGTAATAATGAATGAAGCATACAGTAAACCTAAGCCTAAATAAGAGCCTTTGGCCAAATTACCAAGCACTTTGACGATTAAGTAATACGCATACAATACCCTAGTTTCCTAAGACGATCATCAAGGCATCTGCTTGCCACATGTTACTTTGTTCTCTATAGGAAAACTAGAAGAAGCCCGGCAGTTTCGCAGTAGTAAAGCTGTTTCATAAAAAATTGCTCTGATGATAAGTATATAATTTTTTTTATCTAATATGAATTTGCCTTTTTTTAAAAATACCTATTTTTCCCATAGAGTATGCATGTCTATTGCGAAAATCAAATAACATCTGTTGATATTGTGTGAACGCTCTTTTGAAATATAAGCCTAGGCAGACTTTACGAAAACAGCAAAAATTGTAAGAATAAAATCCAAGGCCATTTGTGTTTACTTAGTGTAACACATTAGTTGACAAAAATTTATACCAACTTTCATCGAAATTGCTTCAAGGTTAAATTAATTCAACGACTTAATCCCTATCCTACCTAGAGGGGAGTCGAGATGTACTTGCAAGGTTTCGAACCCATAATAACCAATATAAAATTTATTCGTTTTAATTAAAAACCAATTCATACTGAGGCATTATTTGTAAAGTGGACAAATTTTTAATTCTAAATTGAGGGAGTTATGCTGCATGCTTTTCCTTCTAGGTAGTTTCGCAAAATAGAAGTTTGTAAATGGCAAATGCTCAGATTTCAAAATTGTGTGGCACTAGACCCTTAAAATGTATCTCTTAATAACTGAAAGAGCTTAATGCTGTTCAATGTGAAATATATTCAGATATCAGAAGTAATTGACATTTTCAATTTATGGTTATTGCATTTCAGATTCTCTTTACCTTAGGTCGTTGCACAATAGTCTGAAACCCAAGCTCGTAACAGGAAGAAAGTGAAGCTGAATATGGGAAAGTTTCAATTTTCCTACTCTCCTTTTTAGATCCTATACATTACACGTTTAGTGTAGTACAGCATACCAATGACTCCCTCGAATTTTGATTTCCCTAATTTGATTTGCCATATGAAATGTTAATTAATTTAAAAAAAAAACGTAGTAAATATGGCACAAATATTTATCAACAACACTGACATTCACGTTTGAACTACACAGTAAGAAGAGTGATTTTACGGTACTACTTGATAATTTCCATAAAGTCTTACGTAACATTCAAAAATGGTAAACGGTAATCAATTGTGTTTTCGTTTCATTTAAAAGCTCACATATTTCGCCACTTTTCTACTGTGATTAATATTTTGGTTAAATGGTGACATTTGGTCGCATAACGGACAGTTCAAAGACTAGAGGATATCAACAAAACTGCAATCGAAATTATAGAATTTAACATTTTATTTTGTAGGTACGCCTATAATAATATCAGATGCTGTATAATTAAATTTCAGAGTGAAAACATAAGTATATTGTAAAATCGATTTATCGTAACATGATATAAATTAAACTTTGATTTGCAGTATAGCAGTCCGGATATCGGTTCGAATCTGATAGTAGCTAGTAGCCTACTTATCGTATAGAAAAAAAAAAATATATATATATATATATATATATTACAGTCTTTCAACTAAAAAAGGGCAAATTTTTCACATATTATGCAAAAAGGCAATAAAAAGTTTCCGCACTGCAAATCCTCTATTTTTATCTTTATATCTCTTTTCACTCCTGTTGATGGAAAAACTTTTTCTGAATAAATATGTTTTGAAAGAGAAATACTTGACAGTATACTTTCGGCGTCGATATAGAATACATACATTGAGAGTTTTTCAAAGGAAAACTTGGAATTCTCAGAATACGACATGGATTAGCTTAGATGAAAATGTGGAGCTGAGTGTTTTTCTATCTTTTTATAATTTATTCGTTTGAAGGAACTTTAGACGGTACGGTGCAAGCTATTATTTTTAAAATAATCTTACGAAGGGCTTTAAATGGCATCTTTCGTACTAATAGATACTAATAGAACTATACGACATGTACTAGTAACTAATGCATATTATTCCTTGAATGAATTTAATCCAAATAACTTCATACTTCAATAATAATATTTATTTTTTTATTTTTAACCCTATTAATAGTTTTTAATAGATAAACTTGACATACATTTCTTCTTGTTAGAACAAGGGATCGACTTGAACTTAATCTCTCCAAACAACTATTTGTAACTTCCCTGAAGCGAAGTATTTTGTTTGGAAATATATGACAATGTTCAATAGGAACTCTACTATGTAGAACCTCAATGAACAATAAAGATTATTATTATTATTATTATTATTATTATTATTATTATTATTATTATTATTATTATTATTAATATCTAATTTCTCATTTGAATTAACAGTGCAAGCTATTATTTTTAATGTAATCTCCCCAAAGGCTTTAAATGGCATCTTTCGTACTAGATACAATAGTATCTAATTTCTTCATTCGAAGGAACTTTAGATGGTGCAGTAAAAGCTATTAGGCTATTTTTGTAAGGTAATTTCCCGAAGAACTTTAAATGGCATCTTGCGTACCAATGGATACGATAGTAAGCCTAGTTATATAGACCTACAATTTGGCATATTCAGAATTTCTTAAAATATTGACTTGTCGCCGAAATAATACATTATTTTACTATCTTTATTAATGTCTATATGTTAACAATTTGAATGCTTTGTTTCAGATGGCCTGACATATCCCGCTGGTATGAAGATACTCTTGCTTCCATATAATTCTCATCGAGACCCAGACAATTTTTCAGATCCAGAACGTTTTAATCCAGATAATTTTCTACCAGAGAATATAATCAAAAGACATCCTTATGCCTATATCCCTTTCAGTGCTGGACCAAGAAATTGCATAGGACAGAAATATGCCATTCTAGAGGAAAAGATGATGATATCCTATATAATTCGTAACTTCAAACTTCAAGCTACAACGGAGGTACCTGTTGCAATACCAGTGCTGATTCTGAGACCTGAAAATGGTATTCACGTAAAAATAACACCAAGAAAAACTAACGAAAGTGGCAGAAATACTAGGAACCAAAATGGTGCGATGCACAGTAATTAAATAAAAAAAGTAATGCTCATTAGTTAAGAAAATAATTCCACTTTTCGTCATGTGGTTATGCCAATTTAATGTTTTTCAAAGTTTTGTTCATGTGAAGCAACGTAATGTTTCTTAACGTTGTACTCTTTACAACAGCGATTTCAACCATACATGCAACACATTGCAATTTACCATTATTACTTATGGTTAAATAATCTGATTACCAGTAATCTTTAAATCTCCCACGTTCATATTGGATTATTCTCTTTTTACTGAAATGATTAAAATTGTACTCGAAAACACAAACCGATTCAAAACCGTGCATAACGTTGCACATGGAAACGACAAATTGGGCGAGGTAAACAAACTTGCGCTTACCGAAGCAAAAAACAATTTCCCCATGAAATTGACCCGGCCTATCGAATCATGGTTACAATGCTATGCTCGTGGTTATACACAAAGATTATTTTTGCGATGTGCCGAGAACTCATGGTCCGGCGGCCTGGAAGCAAGTCATCGGCCGGTAAAGGCACTCCAGTGACACATCGCAAAAACCATGTGTCTGTATAATCTTGAACGAAACCCCACCACAGTCGCTAGTATACAAAGCGTCCATTACAGGGCAAAATATGAAATGTTAGAGGAGAACTGTTTGAATATACGATGTCTGCATTGAAAATGGGAAGAGTAAAATTCACGAAGTATTAAATTAAAAGGGATGAAAGTTCGCGGGCTGAAAACTGTGGATGGCGGGTCACATGTTGGACAGTCCTGACTAATTATTACATCAGTCTGAATACTGCACTAACATATGCCGTACGAACTTTACATTAGGAAAGAACGTATTAAAGACAGGCATAACTTATAGGTAATATTTTATTATAATCCGTTTTTAAGGAGTAAAGCATGTTTCTTTGTAATATTTTTTTCACCTAATCGTAATTAGGCCTGTATATATATATAATATTATATAATGCAAAAAATAGTTATTCTACATAGCCTATATGCGGGCGCTCACACACAAACACAACACCATTGTTTGTATAATTTTTAATCCATTTGATTTTTGTTTCTATTTTCTCTCTTAATTTTAATTTATTGATGACGATACGATTTTTGTCTTATAGTTTAATGTAGGCTATACCAACTGTGTTGTTATTTTATTGCTTCTATTTTGTATTATTATTATTATTGCATTTGTGAAGGTGTACATATGATGTATTTTGTATTCAGAATGACTGAGTGGAGGAATAGACCCTACGGTCTTTATTATTATTATTATTATTATTATTATTATTACTATTATTACAATGATCCAAATATCCCTTCTACATTACAGACTTTTTAAATCCCTCCCCCACATAACGAATTACTTTTCCTAAAAGCTCATTATCCAAATTAAGGTAAGGTAAGATGCAATTTTTGAAACAAAGGCAAAATCATTCAGACATCAATGAACTTCATACCAACGACTTTTGGTTGTGCATTAGAAAATGAATCCAAAAAAGTAGGAATATTCGGAATATTTTCCTGAATCACTCTGGAAATAAGTACTTGAATACAGAGAATGAACAAAAATATAATGATTAGAGTCAAGGCCGTTAGTAAGTAACGGTGCTGAAACATGGATAGAAACTAATAAAACTACATAGATAATGTGAACCAGAATACCCTTAATATATTAAAACTTGTTTTTGGAAAGGACATTGTCGAAATGTTGGTAAAACAAAACCATAATAACATACAGGCATTGATATGACTTTTATCAAAATATGAAACACCGACTAGTGAACATGTGTACTATAACTTTTAAAATATTTCATCATAAGTGATTATTTAAGTTAAATGAAGCTGCTTGAAGATGCCAAAACACATAATGAAAAGATCAGGTAAAATATGGTTTCTGCATATTGTAATTGTAATTGCAATTATCACTGATTAAACAGAACAATTCTGGCACTTTGTTGTATCAGTTTACCTGATTTTCTTATTATTGGAATGGTAATTCTTTCACACTGGCCGTGTGTAGGCCAAGGTGGAAAGGAAGAATCAGACTGAAAATGCAATGCCATAGCCGGTATTTGAACCATATTCTTCGGCTTTCCGTGCCGCTGCTCTACCATTGAGCTAACGTGGCAATATGCCGGAACAAAATTAAATTCTCCAACTGACTCATATATCCCGGTTTTTATTGATGTTAAGAGATGCCATTATACACGCAAGTCAATTGCCAATAAATATGTTATAGTTATTATCATAATATGTGTTATTAACAATATTATCAGATCCTTTCCTAACGTCAACTGTGTCTTGAATGGAATCTTGCCAAGTAGGGCCACCAATAATTCTCACAATAATTACTATAATTTTTAATATAATTGGTAAACAAATAAAAATAGGGGTAGGAAAAAATAATTCAACTTAAAATTGAACCACCTAAAACTACTATAATCAACAATCCAACTATTCTCCAAGCCTAATTTCACAATATCTTTTTATTTTATTTACTGCAAAATCAGGAGCAGTACCGTGATGGAAAAATAAAAATAAAATGTATAAAATAGAAGAGAAGATGCCCTCTTTGATGAATAAGATGAAATATTTACTCTACTGTTCCCAATTTTGCAATAAATAAAATAAAAAGATACTGCGAAATTAGGGGTTCTTTGAAATTAGGCATGTTTGCTATATATTGAAAATTGCTCTCATTATACCAGTTTACAAAAAAAAATTATGCAACGTCCTAAACTAATTATAGGCTTATCTAAATTTTAAATACAATTTCTAAAGTTCTTGAGCGTCTTATATACAATAGAACGGTTAAATTTATTTCAAAATATAATCTATCAAATTCAGCACAGCATGGGTTTTTACCTGGAAGATCCACTGAGTCATGACTTTTTTACTTCTTTTTATACGAATTACCCTTTACGCCCTTACGCCATTTTGAATCTATTTCAGGGGTAAAACTTGAACTTTTTATATTGTTTCCATCTGTTACAGACTAAAAGCTATAAGAAGACAAATTTCAAGTTTCTGACTCGTCCAACAGTGGGAAAACCATTACGTCAATGAATGTATTAGATAGGCAACTACCTTTAGATAGCCTAAGCAGCTTTCAGCATTATAACATAGTGATAATTTGCTATTTAAAAAGCATACGACCGTTAATTGTAACAATCGACCGATTTTGTCCAAAACCAACAGGAATTGTCTAATGGACTTCAAGAATGTGTATTCGTTTCATGAAAATCTGATAAAGCATATTCGAGATACTGCGCGTACAGACACAAGGACGGACAACCGGACATAAATTTTTCCCATTCACCAAATGATCTTAAATTAGCTATTTATGTATCAAATACGTAAAATAACGCATTAGCGGACGAATCCAGTATTGCGGCCGAGGCGTAAGCCGAGGTCGAAATATTAGATGAGTCTCTACAGCTTTTGCGTACGTGACACATACAATATTTTTTAGTAAAAGCTCTGTAATTTATACAAAAAGAAATAAAAATACTGCATAATTAATTATAAAAGGCAAAGACAGCCATTTGTTGATTCCGTATTTCCACAGCCGCTTAAATTCCGCTGTGTCCTCCAAGAGTTCGGTATAGCGATACCATACATACATTTGCAACCTTGTACTTGCAATTTAATAGAAGTGAAATACAGGATCATAGTAAATGTAAAAGAAGATCTAGTAAGTGTCTTAGTGATAAATAAAACACAGATGAGGAAATGATTGAAAGAAAGAATACAGTTAGTTATTGTAAGTTTCGTGGAAAGATATATACCGAGACCATCACCATATGAAATACATGAATGGATTTATGATATGCTAAAATTAGAGGAACTCGAAATAGAAATGATAGAACTAAACAGTTTCAACAGCAAGTGTACAATACATGAAGTTCCGGAACAACAATGGATAAAGTAGTGTAGTCAAGTAGTGTGTTTAGCCTATTACATTAATTTGGTTTTTGCATGATCAAATGCAAACAATCGCATGGGTCCCCATGGACCGTACATGCTTACTCAAACTTACTTACTTACTTACTTACTTACTCAATGGCAATAGACAATTCCTAAGCAAGCTAAAGGAATATTATCTATTTCATGGAACGCGAAGGTTCATTGTTGCGCTTACCTGAGTCCGCCATTCAACCCTATTCTGTGCTAAATCCATCCAGTCATCCATCACAAATCCTACTTCCCTTAAATCCGTTCTAAGATTGTCCTCCTACCTACGTCTAGGTCTTCCACATGGTCTTTTCCCTTCGGGTCTCCCACATGCTTACTCAAAACACAAGAAAATTATATAGAAGAAATAATTAAAAAAAAAATAAAATAACACAAACAAACTTAGTCTATTTCTCACCCTCCACCCCCGCTATCCAGTTTGCCGCTTTCGCGAACCTGAGCTGTCTTGCCTTAATAAAAAACTTCTCAATGTTTTCTTCAACATTTTTGTCCACCAGTAACCCCAGACACATTTGTTGCTCCCTACCTGATCCCATAAAAGATATTGGTAGATATTATTCCTCTTCAATTTTCCAAACCTCAGCAATTCGCCAAAATATGAAACAAAGTTTCCCCCCCCCTTACATATGGGACAAATTCGTTTTCATCAGTGATCTTAATCATTCACCACCGAGTTTAATCCAAGCGATCTTCTTCTATGAACATGGAGGGCGTGGTAAAATTCCTGCATATTATATTCATACAAGAGAACTTCGAAAAAATAAATTTCATAAACCCAAAATACAAGACAATAGTCAACAGAGGAGAGAACAACAGAGGTACGGTATTAATTTACAGAACAGGTTTTGACGATAAAACTTAAGAAAAGTTTTAAGTGGGAGGATCACATCATGACTAACAGAAGATAACCTAAACCTACATTTACCATCAGGCTCGAATAGACGGAAATATAGAGAAAAATTCATTACGAGTCAACAATCATATTATATTTTTACACAAATATAATAGAATTATCCCAGGTGGATACTGTGTGAGAAAGATTCATGGGGAAAGTTTCATCCATATTTAGCCCTAGACAGATTGATACAAGACCTTAATTCGACGGATTCCTGGGAATATAAACATGGGAATAATACTCAGTTCACTTTCCACAGGGGTAATGCCGCATCCAGAATTGATACATTCTATGTAGATAAAAAAAATGTTAAATATTTTAAAAGTTAAAATAAACTATTTGATTCTTCTGTACGGTAGAGGATACTGGAAGATAAAAGAAACATTGATGGTAGGAGAGGATTTTTTTTTAACAAAAGTGGTATAATCTAAAAATAAGAGCCAACTTATCTGAGAAAATTCACATGCAACAATGACTCCTAATATATAAACCAGGCATTCATTCATTCTTTAAGGGAAAGGGAATAAAAAGATCCAAAGAAAGAAGTCAGAAAATACAGTATTATTACATACTTTTACATGATATTCATAAAAAACAGAAGGAAGAACAAAATCTCCAAAACAATAATGGACGATAAAAAAAAAAAAAAGAAAATACGAGTATGTGAGATTCAAGAATCAAGAATGGAAGGTGCAATGATTAGATCAAATAAAGGTAAGAAAGCAGCTGGAACAGAAACAACAAGTTATGAAGAATGCAAGACAGAAATACAAACATATTTTACAAATATGTACGAAGTACGAGAAAATTCAAAAGAAGGCATCTGAGAGTTTATTAAGGTTTATAACGAACCAAATAACGGAAGAAGAAAAACAGGCTTAGAAGAAGATATTACTAGTGAGGAACTCAGATATGTGATACATAAGGCAAGTAAAAAGTCTGCGCCGGGACCGGATGGACTAACATAGGGTTTTTATAAAGAATATTGGCAGCTAATAAAATATGTTCTACTGAAAACTATGAACTGCAAATTGAAAAACAAAGATGAAATGGCAGGATTTAGCGAGGGAATAATAGTACTCGTACCCAAAATTATGTCACCATTAACAGCACATGATTATAGACCGATAACACTCCTAAATACCAACTATAAAATATTTATGAAAATAATGGCGAATAGAATAAGATGAAGAATTTTAATCAATGGGTTTTCAAATTGCCAATTAGGCCGATCAGTAAGACAAGGATGTCCACTGTCAATGATACTCTTCTCAATATGTTTAGAACCATTGATTAGAAAGCTACACAGTAAAATAAGTTTATACCCAAACCCAGAAAATCTTTTCCCAGTAAGAGCGTACGCCGATGTATCAATTCTATTAACGAGGTCCGCACATACGTAGATAACTGTACCAGATATCATCAATATATACGAAGAAGCTGCGAACGCAAAAGTGAACTATAAAAATCCACGATTCTAACATTTGATTACTGGCAATAAAGAACGTAGAAATAAAACACAAACTAAAATACTAGGACTATAACTTAAAAGCGCGTTAAAGGTACAATAAGAACTATGTATGCCACCCCATTTAGCAGTAGCCATACTGAGAATTACGGTCGCAGGATTCTCAATCTTAAAATTGTTAACTCTTCGTGTTAAAATAAAGTTTTGTACATAACTATCATATCCTTATATTGATGAAAACTAATTGTAAATAAAATGCTTTATTGTGTTTAAGTAACTGTGAAAAAAATAATCATGTACACAAAATATCGTAAAATTATTACTCATAATGCACAAGAAAAATATGGCTTTTTTGCTGTAATTACTTACGTTCATTACATGTACAGTAATTACAACCATAAAATTGTATGAAGTTTAAGACTGTGCTGACTTTGTCGGTACTTAATAGACAATAAATCTAAAAAGCGAAGCGACCATATCTGTGATCTTTCTACCTACTACACAGTTCAAATAGTTATTTTCTTTGTGCATACATGAGCATATTAGATTTTGTTTGTAAGTGAAAATATTTTAGTCGTATTCCTTCCTTTTGGTTACAGAGTCTGAACATGGTCATCCTATATATTTTATATATAACTGGGCTATTAATAACCTATTACGCTGTAGGATTTTCAATAGCATACTGGCGGCTGATAAGTAAAGTGAAGAAAATACCATCAAACTCGTTTCTTCCTATAAGGGGATTCAGGAGAGGGATAACTCCAACTGGTAAGTATTCCTCCAAAAAGTCATTGAAAAAATTATATAGGCCTAGGCCTATGTAAATTCTGGAAATGAGAGTTGCATAACATGTGACCTATTGCGAAAATATAGCATTTCTTAAGTATGGAGTAGAATCCATACCACTCTGCTCAATTGGGCCTCCTGGTGAAGGTTTCATCTACAGAAGGTTAATTTGTTATGCCTAATTTCCCATAGAGAAAATAACAGGTGTAAACCATCTAGTAGGCAGCTACACTTTACACTCGTAGTCCATTCTTGAAGTTGTTAATTTGGGCATCCAGCTGGAAAATAATTTGGCTCGACGTTTAGATAACACAGACCAAGAGCCATTTTCGTGCCTTAGAATTTATACTTATTCTTGGGTATATTTAGGTCGCTGAAGCCAAATGTGCCAATAGTTTTGCCCTATCAGCTTTAGTTTTGTGAGATATGGTATCACCATTATGAATATTATCCCATTTTACGTTTGATATAAATAAAAAAAACAGTGCCTGTTCTTAGCTTCAAAATCATGTGAAGAAAAAAGCAACCACTAACATTACATTAACATTACAGTAACAATATAACATGGGGTCTTTCAAAAAATTGATATTATCACATATTGTATGGTCTTTTATGACTTATGAGCTGTCAACTTGAGGGCCAACAATTAATCCAGCTTTTAGTTTTTCTGTACTTCGTACAGTTTTCATCCTACGTGTCCAAAGTATGGTCACCTTCACTAGCTATATTATCAAGCAATATTTTGTTTCGCTAGATTAAGAGTTCACGAATAAAATCTATAAAAAAAAGTAGCGCTGGTAGAGAAAAACTGTTTACATATTTGGAATAAGCACACTAAGTACTGTATAGCCAAAATCCGGTAAAACATCTGAGACACCAAACAAAATGTTCTTTTTTGTTGGGCTGCGTAATGAAATGATCTTTATGAGTATGATCAATAGTACAATGTATGAGAGATACGAAAGGTGATCACTTTCCTGAAGAAGGCTTTATGGAAACCTATTTTACACATAGAGGGCGGGAGGCAAACCACTGATAGGCTTATGATGATTTGTGTTCCTTCACAGCAGTAGTCAATTTTTCATTGGATTCAGTTAAGGAAAAATGTAATCACTCTGCATAAAGAATCAAGCGCATCATAAGTTTCAGACTGTTAGGTGACATTATGTTCTTTGATTAACAGGGATGATGGATGCTTTATTTGAAATGTTTACGAGTAAACTATCTATATTTGTCATATGGCTTGGTCCAGTTCCATATGTTATTACATACAGAGCCAAAATCATAGAGGTGAGTACTATTTTTACTACTTAAAGAAATAGTTTTTAGAGAGGTCAAATAAGGATTTCTTTATTTCCTACAACTTATTAAAGAATGATAAGTTATAATTCAATTGACATACGAAATAGGAAATAAATTATTTCTATTATTAGAAACTAGTAGGTATGAGAGGTATTAATTTTCATGTGATTGGACAAGTTATTTTGAAGGTGCTGAGGCATTTCTCTGTAGAATTGCTAGATTATAGTTTATTGATTATTTTACAGATTTATCTACATCCAGCAATTTTCGGTTTATCCTTTTGTTCTGTTTGATCTTGAAATTTGTTTGCAATCATCTCTCTCTAGATCTATTTCTATTGCCCTTCGAGATTTACCTACAAACACTTTTAAGTTAGATGTAAGCCTTTGCTCTGTATTATAATTAAATTTGTTTACATTCTTGTTACGTAAAGCCTGTTCTTACGGTACCCATATTCAATTTACATTAGACTTTCCTTAGTGTTCTGCTTGATTTGGAATTCGGAATAACTGTATTATATTTAGTCACCAGTATAAAGACAGGGATTATTATAAGCCATATCTTGGTCATTATTATGCTGTCATTTTTCAGAACGTTTCTATTTCACGTTTCAGGCAATACTGAGCAATTCAACAATCTTAGAGAAGGCTTATCTGTATAAATTTTTTGAACCTTGGTTAGGTACTGGACTCCTATTGAGCAAAGGTAAGTTTCATTTGATTATTTTCTTCTAAAGGCTAATAATGTAAATTAATAACTTAGGAGTTCGCTGGGAATAAAATTTCTTCATTTTCTCAACTCCAGCTTCTTTGTCTCTCACCTCGATCTTCCTAAGACCAGGAAATTATGGTGTACAGGTACGGTCATGGATTTGCGTAAATGGAAACAAAACCAGGTAGAGCCTGGATGTTAAACAGTAGAAAGCTACTGCAGGGAATTCCCGTTTGGAAACCAATATTTCTCTTAGGCGACAAAGTTTCCACTTACTTTACAAGAATTAGAGATACAATGAGAGAGAGAGGGGGGGGAGAGTGAAAGTAAGAGATAAGGAGAGAGAGGGGACGAGAAAACGATAAAAAGTAAAAGAAAGTGAAAGAAAGAGAAGTACAGAGAAACTTAGCAAGAGAAAGAGAGAAAAGAAAAACAGGAAGAGAGAAGTATAAAGAAATGCAGAGAAAAATAAGGACTAAGAGAGGGAAAAAGAAAGAAAGTGCGAGAGAGATCGAGACTGAGAGAGAGAGGGAGAGGGAGAGAAAGAAAGAGACTGCTGTAGGGTATGAAACTGGATGTTATGTTGCCACTCTTTCTAATAACGCATTTTCAATAAAATCACCTTTTAACATACTCCAAAATGCTTGGGAAACGATTTTTAGGCTTTACTAACCGGAACTGAGGTGAATTTGTTTCGCGAAATCAGACGAAAACTCGAATTTGTCCCATTTAACAACTTTCTACGAAAAATAGAGCGATATCACTAAGTTTGGTTGTTCTTTCTCCATCGTTTAAGACCTGTTTTCACCAGTTTTAACATAGTTTTTTCTTGAACAGATGTTCCAAGATGAGTGTATAATTGAATCCGTACAAGACTTTTCTTCTTTAAACCCCAAGTTTTGAAATTCCACATCTCTTAGAATCCCTGGTTATTAAGTAAGACACAATTCCTCACAAAACATTATTGCTACAGTAATATAAATTAGCCCAAATATTTAAGGAGTTATCATCTTTACTGTAGAAAATTTATGCTTTAAATCCGACCTTAATTATTATCCTCATCAGTTTCACATAACCTGTACCTGCTTACGTTTATCAATGTCTCCATGCTTGTCTCTTTATTCACGTGATCACACTGCAGGTTTGATGTTTGGAATTTTATCTACCGCAAAAAGTTAACTTCTTTTCTTCCGTTTTGAATGGCTAAGGAAGTTTGATAAGAATATGTTTGGCCATTTTATAAAATAAAGTTACGTCCCAGAAACAGAGTGTGAAGAAATCTTGTAATTAAAACTGGAATTAAAACAAGGTCTAAGGATTTAAAAACATTGTAAAAATATTATTTATGTTTTCTGAGACTTTTTTTTTATTTTCTGGTTTCAAAATCTTGTTTTGCCGATACTATTGTAATTTTGTGATATATATTAAAGGAAATTCTGGTATTGTACCAGTTTCCCCACAACACCAAATTACTAACAAATATTGAACCTCTTTTAGATAGAGGATGGGTAAAGTTTTGGTCAAATCTGATCAAAAACGATATTTATGAAATAGTATATGAATCCTAATTAATATGTTTACATGATGTTCCCATTCAACATGTTCATCTGCTAGAAATATCGCAATTTTTATATGCTAAGTTTCACAAAATACAGAGCTTTTAAATTATCCATTAAAAGCGGTAACTGATCTTATGAGATATTAAAATTACAGGTAGGGGACAGGCATTGTTCACAAAACCTTCATTTTTAACTATGATCTTTAAAACTTTTTAAAAGGATTGCATCACATTCAGAATGCTACTACTGCATTTCCATAAATTTTAAGCTATTGAATGATGTTTCAAATAACTTAATAAATTTTGCTCTTTACTTTTATGAATAAGGAAATGGCATACTCTTTCAATTAAAAAATAAAATGTATACAATAGAGTTCGTAAATTTTAAGTTTGACAAGTTGTATGTTTAATTTCAAGCAAGATGGAATTTAAAATTCTGATTCCCTCTTTATTCAACAGCAAGTAAATTCAAGATCTCTTTGGTCAGTAACATTTATTTAATACGAGGAAGTGTTTGTCTGTTTATGTGCGATGCCCAGCAAAATCTACGGCAATCAAAGATTTTAAAATAATGTTTAACATGGATAGACGCAAGAGGTCCGAATGCATCTCGAAACCGGATTTTTAATTTTTGCGTTCATTCGCGAGTTATGAGAGAAAAAAACTGGACGAAAACGTGATTTGTTGCAACAGACGGCATCAAATTGTCGAGACATTCGGTTTTGTTCGCCTGCTCAGCTTGATTGCTGTGTGTGTGATGCTTGCTTAGCCAAATCTTCGCTAAACAGAAATATGAAATTTAATATGAAATAATAGGGAAAAAAATCAATTTGGACGAAAGCATGGAGCCAGGAAACTCTGAAACCCCTAAGAGGAGAGCTATCGACCCGGACTGTTCACTTTTAATTACTAACCGTTTTAATTATTTATGAATGATTTCCGTGTGAGGGCAAGGTTCAGTAATCTATGGTTCGCTTTGATTTTTTATATATTAACCTCGTATATTATTTTATTTTAACAATCTTCCTCTACATCAGAGGCTGCCATATGACAAAGAATAGCATAACAAATTCATAATTACAACAAAGTAGTATTTAGTATACACTGTAAATGTGTTATTGGGTTATCTGTAAAGAAGAAGAAGAAATAAGAAATCTATTGTTTCGAATACAAATGGTATCTGAGTATTCTTACAGAAAACTTTAAAGCCTGTAAGGCAATTTCTTTATAGAGCGATGTTGGAACTCCCAGATCTTGAAGTAGAGTGACACACTTTAGAGGGATAGTGCCTCTTGCACCCACCATTATGCCTCGTACTTCAATGTCTTCTAAATTATATTTTTCCTTATAAAAGGGCACTGTTGGTTCATATATTTCCTGTTTCTCTAAGTGCACTTCATGAGGTTGGTCGATATGAGTCTCAAATCTTATAGTAGGATCCAAGATGTATCCTTTACTATCGCCTGGTTTCATGGCGATAATGTCGATTCTCCTACAGCTGCCATTGGTGGCAAGACCGTGAACCTCTTCAAAGACATTGAAGCCATTACTTCGGAGGGCACTGGCAATAGTCGATCTTATGGTGTGGTGTCTAGTATTGCGCAGTGCTTCGCTAAACGGGCAAAAGCCAAGGACGTGAGGCAAAGTTTCAATCTCGTTGCATCTTCTGCAACGGTTTCCGTCCCGACTTCTACCCGGAACAGCACGCACTGCTGCTGTGTTGGCTAACATTTTCAGAGCCTCCTTCCATTCAGATGAAGACAGGCCAGAATGCTTTACTATCCATCTGTTGGCAGGAGGATATTCTTTATAGAGACAAACGCCTTTGCCTTTATGACTCAGACTGCACCAGTTTTTATATTCCTCATCCTGAAGAAAATGCCTGATTTTTTTGGTATCAAAAAATCCACGACGATCTTTCAGCAACTCAGATATAGAGACATTCAGTTTGTTCATGCATCTTGACAACTCATCATCAAGATTCCTTGTTTGTAAAATGTGTTCATTTTCTGACTTGATCAGGATGTTTATTCCATTTATTCCTTGAAGGAAAACTTCCCAGTTGGCTCGAAATAATCCAAGGCCCTTCATTTGCCTATTACTGTACAGCATTGAATCGGGAATATCGGTAGGAAGGCATAATATTTGTTTTAATGTAGATTTTATCATTTTGTCTGTGTCTAACAAAAATCTTTCAGGGAATTTTTCGGATGGAATGGATATAAAGCGATAGGTTAAAGATGGACAAATCACAGAGTTCAATACTTGGAACTTCTGGGTAGAATTTAACCAAGGACTAGACGACAGTGTATCCAACTTCTCCTGGAGGTCAGTCAATACTTTTTTACCATCCAGAACGATGTCATCGGAAAAATTTACCCCTAAATATTTTATACATTCATGGTCAGAAATGCAACGAATATTAATATCGGATGAAAGCCTGAACTCTTCATTAACTATTTTACCACAGACTATATTTATCGCTACAGACTTTTGAAGATTGATATCTAAACCAATTTCTTTAAATCTCTGAAGCGCCATCCATGTTAGTTCTTTGGCAGACGACATTCCATTACCAATCAGAACAGTATCGTCAGCAAAACCTAGAATGGTTAGGGGTTCTAATCCATCATCTAGTCGATATCCATAATGATCTAAAATTTCCTTTTCACTTAGTTCGTGAAATATATGGTCTGTGGAAATATTATATAATGTCGGTGATAAGGGAGATCCTTGCATAACTCCACGAAGGAATTTTATTGGCTGCGTCTTCTTAAATCTGCTTTCCACTTGTGTAGTGTTATTTTCCTGTAGATTGCATATAAGATCAGATAGTTTATTCGGAGCCATTGATGATGCTAATGTTTTACGCAAATGACTGTGTCCTACATTGTCAAATGCTTTAGTGATGTCAAGGAAAACAATGGTGCAATCTTTCTTTAAAACTTTCGAAGAAAGCAGAATAGAACGGAGTAGTGATGTATTGATTGTCGTGCCTGGTGATTTGGTGAAACCCCTTTGATGTTCGCTAAATGATACGAAGCATCTGAGTCTGGCATCTAAAGCTCGTTCTATCACCCTTCTCAGGACACTGCATATGGATATTGGACGCCAGTTTGACAAGTCTGATTTATCGTCCTTTTTGTATATCAGAATGGTGCGAGCTCTTTTGAATAGTGTTGGAACCTGGCCAGATTTTAGCATTCTGGTAGCTATTTTTGCTATAATTTCAGCGGCGAGGTCATCCTTTATTACTCGAACTAGGACTCTATCGGGGCCTGGAGCTGTGTCTACTGCTATTCCGTGTATGGCTTGTACTATTTCTTCTTTGGAAATAATATCATCTTCTGTGTCATCTAGGACAGCACGCTCTGCTTCCGCTAAAGTGTCCCGGTACTCTTTCCTGACACAGTCATTGGGATTTGAAAAATATTGAGAATAATAAGAAAAAATTCCTTGAATATCAACTGTGCATTGCTGGTTGTTATCATTCATAACTTTTCTCACTGCTTTCCGCCTCTGATTGTAATATAAATATTGTATCTCCTCATATTTATATCTATTTCGCCTCTTTTCTCTATCTCTTTTAGTAGCCCGTTGAGGATTGCTATGGTGGTGGTAAGTTTGTTGAACTTTGATTTCCCGTTGTTGCTTTCTCGCCTCATAGTATTTTCTTGCTGGATGTTTTGGGCCTGGCAGAGAGTCAATAGAATTAGAGAGGAACAAAGCAAATTCTGTCACTGAACTGTCAAAGTCATTTTCATGTAGATTTTGGGCAAAACGATCATTCCATACTTTTAGATTGTCTTTGTAATTATCTATTAGCTTTCCAGTTAAAGGCCTAGTACGGTCCTGTCTAACAGAATTATGATTTTGACATCGTTCTGGTTTCGTCTTATCTGCTGCTTCAGATATCGTATAGTGGGTACTGGGCTGTCGATCCACTAATGTTTGTCGAAAATGCTCAGGATGAGCTCTGCTGATATGAGTACTAACACGGATAAATAGTTGACCACAATGAGGACAAGGAGTCCGATTTTTACCAACACTTTCAGATGAAGCCTGCTCTTGAGTAAGATCATAATTTAAATCATCTGTACTACATATATCATTCAGAAACTCTGTTGTGCTTTCTGTAGTGATACCATCATTAATACAGTCAGAGTCTCGGTTGAGGACACTAACGGACGAGTCTTGAGATAGTGAGTTATGATTTCTGGCTATGTGTATATTAATGCCACGTTTCGTAAATTGTCTATGGCAGATAGTACAAGTTATAGATTGAGTGTGTTCGCCTGAAGATGTGGTTGGCTTCATATACTGACCGTTTGTATTAAGATTGTCTGGAATAGCTTCATTCCTACATGCCGATTCTCTTGGATTAACAGGACTACTTACTACATTATTAGAATATCATCCAGAGAACTGGTTCGTTGAGGAATATGGGTTGGATCATCCGTATCTTCGTTAGAAGCATTTTGAGACTTACTATGCAATGTAAATCCATTTCCGTCGACATTGTAGCTATCAGCATAGCGACCTGCTATTGTCTGGCTTGCAGAGGAAGCGTGGGTCTTGGAGATGTGAATTGCTAGTCCTTTTTGTTTGAAGAATCCTTCACATAATGGACATTTAATTGTATTACTGTCCGAAGTGATGTCATTTTGAGAATTCACTTGCATTTCAGTAAAATAATAAATATGAAGACATTTGATGAAAAGTTTGTTTATAGCAACGAGCTTCACAACTGCTATAACACATATATTTAGACCTTTGTCTCAGTCAATAAGTCGTTAACTCACCATGGAATATCCTCAAGCAAGACTTCAGTATTTAAAGAACAAAATGAAACATTGGTTAACTTAAAACAAGCTTTAATATTCAGTAAAAACTTTAAATCAAACAGAGCTAATGCTTTGGATGTAACCATCTGAGTCATGGCCTTCTGTAAGCATTTTTGTTGGAATTTATATACCTAAACCGATGTCAGTGTTAACAAACCTTTTAATTATCTTGCTAGTACATAAATTATTTTTTAAAATCTTGCGGTTGAAATAATAGTTATACGAGGACAATAAAGAATAAAACTCTTGAGGTCGTAATTATTGTTTCACCAATACAAATAAGCGTTTTACTAATTCCAATCGTTTTCATATGATGACAAAGATTTGAGTTTCAATTAGTAAACATGAAAAGCCATGGTTATTTCAAGTAATTAACTGACGCCTTTACGACAGTAACCCATTCCTGATTTTTTCTTTCATAATAATGATTTTGTGCAGGTTGCATCAAATAATTCGTATTTCTTGTACTAAACTCAGCTTCTCTGTTTTCAGTTTATGTGTGTAGATTGTCTTCCTTTTGCAACTAGCTTTTTTTTTTATCTATGGCAACTCAAATAAGAAGTGATGTTAACTGAAAAGCATATAGACTTATAGTAGGATCATAGGCATTTTACGTAGACTATTCGACTCATACGCCGCGTGTTTGATATTGACCAATAACGTTTAGCAATTCCTCGGACATAGACCAATCACGGCCGTTTATCTTACAACATTCTTGTAGGAATCGCGAGGATGGCATTTTATCGGGTAAAATGGTCTGGTCGTTACTGGAGACGCAAGTATCAGTGTGCAGTGATTAATAGTCAGATGGTGCCACTAAGCGGAACGAAAACAGATTATTTTATACAACATAAATTGTTTGGAAATTGAAATAATAGAAATGTACATTGATTAAGAACACAATTTCGATTCGGTGCAAGCCAGTTCGTGTGATTTTATTCTCTTCTGCTGTTAGCTTAATTGAATGAAGTTAACTATGTCTTATATGCACTGGTGGTAGCACTGATTACACCAAAACAGATAGAATCGATTCATGGATGGTTGATTCATAGCATGCCGTGATCTCGCAGCTGTTAGTTTTGTTTTTGTAGAACAAAGCACGAAAGTTATTATTATGTGTAAAATCTGTTAGATTTTTATTCATGGAATAGTCTTAATAAACCCAACTCGAGTTGACGAGTTGCATCAACTCTCGTGGGATTACCTATGAAAACACTGGCCTTTAATTATTTTTTAAATTGTGTAGTTTCGGATTGAAAACTGGTAACATTTTCTACACATATCTTGATGAACATACTTAATCATATTTGCTTTAAAACTTTGACTTAAAAAAAAAGTTACTTTCATTTAATTGAGGACGTTACCTTTTCTACAGGGAAAAAGTGGCATTCACGAAGGAAACTGATAACGCCTGCATTCCATTTTTCAATCTTGGAAACCTTCATCGGAGCTTTTGCAGAGAAGAGTCAGATTTTGGTGAAGAAACTGGAGAGAGAAATAGGATCTGAAAGTTTCAATATAGTTCCTTATATATCATTATGCACTTTGGACATAATATGTGGTAAGATAAGGTATTTAGGAAAGCTTATATTAGTACTAGAATTAGAATTATCCATAACATCCCGGTAAGGGCAAGGGCCTCCTGTTTTTACAGGCTGGCTTTCAAGAGTGCCTCGGACCAGCTTATAATTCACTCGCAAATGTAGCAAGCAATGAAAATATATTCGGCCTTTCTCATTGAAACTAATTATGGTAGTTTAATATAGAAACAATATAATTATTGCTGTAGTAAAATTAAGTTAAAATCCCGTCGATTTGAGTACATTGCTTTTTCTACGTGTATATATATGCATTTCTGTGAACATTTCCTCATGTGGTGATTTTTCCACTTTTTTTCACAGTAGCCTATTCCTTTCCTTAATCTTACACTAGTTAAAGTTTTAGTTTTCACTTGCCTAACATCTGTTTTTATATCAGAAACTGCAATGGGAACGGAAATGAATGCACAGACGGAAGGAGAAAATTCTGAATACGTGAAGGCTGTTCTTAGGTAAGTGCAAAACATGCATGGAGAAGATTAAAAGTGGCAGAAGATTCTGGAGGTTCTTATGCCAAAGTGAACTATAGTCTGATTTAAACAACATGGGACTTGTGACAGTTGCTGAAGGGGTATGATTCCATAGCTTTGCTGAAGACATGCGAGATGTTTGCAATTTGTAGATCTGCTAAACAGCTGACAGAAGCTCTAATGCAAATAATATAACGTAATACAATTTAGCTTTCCCATTTCTCCCCTTCGAGTGAATTGTCACAACACAAGTCGTAAGTTGTTTAAATCAGACTTCTAACTATTGTGAGATTGTGAGATTCGCTCTCTCTGCTTTAATATATTGTGGAAGGTGACATCTAGTGTGTGCACCAATGAACTAAATCGTCAGCTCAAAGCACTGAAAAAGTAAATCCAACTGTTCGCATCCTTGAAAATGAGGTACACGGATTTTGTTCTGCTGACAAAACGAACCAAATATGGTTAAAAAGGTTTGCATTTTAGTAGTCAGTTCACTCTGGCATCAGGACCTCCCTTTATGGAATTGTGTATGTAGTATGTGAAATACTAAATGAATTATTTTTATCTTATTCTGCCTCATAAACTTTCTTTTTATTATTTTGAGTCCTATTTAATAAGGCATACCAAACTTGCGGTTTGCAAAAGCCTCTTTGTAATTAACCCTGGGAATAACAAGAGAGGAGGGACTCAGAAGCAATAACTTTTAATTTTTGTTTATTTATCATAAATATTTGGACTGCAAATCTGAAAATAATAGTTAGAGTCAGAAAGACATTCTGCTTATAAATACAAAGGAATCTTTGAAAAATCCGGTAAAATATTTAAAAATGACTAAATATTATTCTGAACATGACAGGGACCAAACAATTTTTGTTTTGATTGATATTCATTACTCAAAATGCATTTTAAATTCCATTTTCAATGGACAGTATATAGACATTTGAAGTATTATATTTTTTCATCATCGTTGGCATTTCTAGTTGGGCCTCCTAGCACACCATGGTAATTTTTAGACATTTTTCTGTTCAAAAAAGTGGATAATTATGTTAAATATATATAATAAGTAAGACCATGATTTATGTATGATGCTTCTTCACTCTGAACAAAAAATAAACTGTGCAAAATATGTTGCACAACATTTCTCACACATACGTGTTAAGAATGTTATTACTGCGGTTGCAAGGTTGACGAAAGAAACCAGTATGTATCATTAAAAAATTAATGCATAACCTCCTTAAATAGATTTAGGGATCTTAGTGAATTTGTCATATGGACAAATATTTCCTTTGAAGCATCACCACATGTTAACTCAATAAATAATTGCTCCGCCTATTCAATAGATTTTGATTTAGATTGTGTCAAGTATCCTATAGTAGAGAATGAAAACTAAACAAAATCAATAAATACAATATATGACTTTAATTATTGCTGTTTTACATGGAGACGTTCTATGGACCTATGTAGTACAATATCTGAATTTAAAAAAAATTCAGGCTTGTTCAGTAATCTACATTTAATGCTATTTTCTTTATAATAATATCATTACTATAATTATTATTACTACTATTACTGCTACTAATACTAGGCCTACTACTTAACCTATTTTGCATGCTTTAACTGCATATACGCAATTTCACGTATTTAGAAAATTTACATGTACCAGTAGTGTCTTATAATAATAATTAATTCGTGTGCATCTGTTTCTATTGTTCAGTGATGTCTTCTTTTCTGATGTTCAGGTTTAAACGATTATAATATCCGGTGACATAGCGGCGATGAGTTATGGGAAGTAAATAGTGAAAACCCCAAGTCAATTTGGCCGGCCACGAGATTTGATTTGAACCCAGGAACTCTTGCCTATTAGCCTATACCATACCTGAGCAACTGAGGGGAAACGTTTTAGTACCCCACCCGTTTTTACAGGAAAACAGATAGAACTATAGCCATTTGTTTAATCAAAGATAGAAGTTCCGCATTTTTAAAATTAAAATAGTTAGAGCCATTTTTTTCAAAAAATCAAATTTAAGAAAAATTAATAGAAAGTCCCTTAAAATTTCAGTTAAAACCCCAAATTTTGGGTTGTTCGATAAAATTCCAAAAAAAGTCTTTAATTAAAAAAAGAAGTAATTGCATTGAACCGTTTACCTGCTGTGCTTGTCCACAGACAGACAGGCGGATAGGCTTCATTCCAAAAACACTTCTTTTTATTGTTTCTACGTATCGTGAAACGTATTTTCAAGGAGTTATCTCGATTTTGATTTTTTGCTAAGATCACAATACTTTATACTACGCATATGCGAGAAAGTTAAAAAAAAAACTTTGAAACGAACAAATGAAGCCTATAATAAGAATAAAAACTAATTTGAATAAATTTAATGTACAATTTACAGCTTTGTGACTTGAAATTATATATTTATAATACCTAAAACAATGAGATAATATTCTTCATAAAAAAGACAATTTACTATAGTATAATACCCTAAGTATCCCCATTACTTCTGAGATCCTCCTTTTTTTTCCTTATTTAACGTAGATAAGTAATATAGCCTACTTCAGGGTATAGATTATGAATATCCTTCAAGAGAAATTTAGTGTCAGTGGAAACATAATAAATTATTGTCCAAGAAATATTTCAGTAGGACTACTTAGACTTCGCCCACTTCTGTTTCAGAATGACAAGAAATATAAGCATGCGAATGATGCGTCCTTGGCTTTATCCAGATTTCATCTACAATCTGACATCAGAAGGGAGATGCCACAAGAAAGATATAGAAACCGTACATAATGTATCAACAAGTGTAAGTTCATTTAATTTAAACGCATCGTGTCCATTTATGATCACTGCTTCACTAATAGATTGCTATGCATTTTAATTTCTCTCTGTTCACCATGTTTTTATTTTGCCTTACTTGTTGCCTAATATGTTTGTTTGGTAGAAATATCTATCGCCAATTATCCGTGTACTTAAATCCACCCTTCATAACTAAAAAAAGTAGTCTGGTAAACAAAGGGACATCTTTATGACTGAATGCCATGCAAAAAAGTCCTCTTAGTTCGACCATATTATAGTACGCTCATTTCGAGTCACGTAACGATATATTAATGATATTCATTTCGAAACTGATTTTCATTATAACATTGGTGTGGTATAGATTATTATCGAACACGGAAGGATCTCGAAACCTTTAGAGTAACAACTGAAAACTGCGTTAAAAAAACCCTGTATTTAAAATTAAATCCATTCTTTTCGTGTTAATTTTAATATCACACTAAAATGAATTCATATCGTGTTGTCAAAATCCGCTGCTTTCAAGAAAAGAACCAAAGAGAAACTTCGAGAAACTTCGCCATAAGCTGCCATTTGTCGTAGAAGGCAAGAATACGAGAACAGCCGATTGCGAAGGGCAGCGTGTACGTTCGTTTGAGTGAATCTAAAATCTCAAAACTTACACATTTCATTATGGTGGAACAAAAAGAGTTGTACACAACTTGCCTATAATGGCCAGGGCCGTGGAAAGAAAGCAAGGGCCCCAGGGACAAATTTTTCCGGGCCCCCGTCAAATATTAAATTCACTACCCAACTCGCCCTTTATAATGTATGCAACAAAAAGATTACGTAATGACATTACATAATTATTAAGTGCCAGAATAGTACCGGTACTTTATGAGATTGTCTGGTAGACAGTATTGTCTGTCTGTCTGTCTGTCCGTGTGTTTGTAAGCGCGATAACTCAAATACGCTTTAGCGGATTTTCATAAAACTTGGTATACCATTTATAACGCCCATGGGACGAAGCCTATTGATTTTGGACCAAATTGGTTAACTGATGCCGGGCACGAAACGGAAAAATACATTAAAATATTCTAATTAGAAACAATTTTATCTGTATGTACCAGTTTAATCTTTTGAAAATTATGATTTTAAATGTCGAACGTTAGTGAGGCCTACTATTGAGTCCAAAAGGATTTCTGCTTCTACTTTTCAAAAATAACAATTTTTCTTCAAGAATAATCCGTTTCAGATTAATTGATTAATTTCGGTATACGAC
This sequence comes from Ectobius pallidus, assembly GCA_964059195.1. Taxonomy (NCBI): domain Eukaryota; kingdom Metazoa; phylum Arthropoda; class Insecta; order Blattodea; family Ectobiidae; genus Ectobius; species Ectobius pallidus. The sequence continues at coordinate 92,956,475 of CAXKWD010000002.1, forward strand.
AGGACAATGCAGGTAAAATAAACAAAAAAACATAACTTGAACTGTTTATTGACTTATAACAAATTTTACTTTATAGTAAATTTAGAAAGTAAAGGGGCTCGGGCCCGGGCTGTAGCCCCGGCTGCCCCTACCTCTCTTCGGGCCTGATAATGGCAATTAAGATATTTTTATGGAAACTATGAAACTCGCTTTACTTGTTGCATAAACACACTCGTATCTTAATAAATGGATCGTTGCATAATGTATAACTCGATCGGTAAGACTTGAGCCAAACACGCGCAGATAGCTCATCGTCCGCCGGTAGCAATGGAGTAAGAGCAGAAGAGAATGCATATACTGTACTATTCATCCCAAACTATGCGGTTCATAATAACCCGTAACTATTGAAAACAAGAATAGAATAAAGTATTTTTTTTTAGTTATGAAATATTATTTAAGTAATGGTATGTAACTCACAGAATATCGCTGTTGGGTCTTCACTATTGAATGCTGTGAGGCTAAATAAGATGTTTTTACGCGGTCTGCACAGTATGAACTAGCAAAGAACATCACGTGCTATGAAGGTCAGACAGGTCTAGATTACGTCATCGTCGACTACTGCGCAGCCGTTTGTTTGGCTCAGGTCTTACCGATCGAGTTATACTATTCTTACATACGGTTATTGATATGATAACGCTATTGCATATTATAGCAAAAATTTTCTACATGTATGTTGAAGGGGAAATGCTGTCATTATTATCTATTTTAATTTGTTCTACTTCTAATAAACGTTACGTAAGACCGCCCCACAAGCACCGAGAATGGATAGAGAAGGGGTTGCTAATATGTAAGCATAAATACATTTTTTAATCTTCTTCCCAACTCGTATAATCTGCTTCGAGAGAATAATTAGATGTTTTGAATGGGTAACAGCTATATTATTCCTCCAAAGAAAGCAGTTCTTATTAGTGCAGACGTTGATAACGAGGACTTCTTCAGAAGACGTAATACACCATCTGAAGTTATTTCACAGATTTCCTTAGTTGCAAAGCAAAATGACTGCGGTCATAGCTACATCATGCTTAAGATCTTTGCATAATAGCCAAACACAGTAAGCAGTCTATTCAGAATACCCCGAATGTATCGAAGCAATATTTAAAGAGACCCACAACATTTATTATTACTGCACAAAAGGAGAAGGCACACAATATTAGATCCATATAATTTGTTGCGTGATCGCCGATTACTCCAAACTGGCTGGATGGATTTCTATTACTTTTCTTAACCCCATCTGTGGTTATGCAGTGGCGATCATTCTTTCTGTTTTCCTCTTAATTTTGTCTCTAATGGTCATTTGCTATTAACTAGGCCTATGCTTTAAACATGTTCAATTGTAAAGATTTTGCTGAGCACACAAATTTCTCAGGGCATAGACTGTAGTTCGCTTGACGATTTAGCGAACAAAACCACGTTATGGACGAAGGCCTATTGATTATTAATACAGTAGAGTACCGTTAATTCGCACCCCGCTCGTTCGGACATCGGTTGATCCGGACAAATTTTTTTTTGCACTGAATGATCAATAATTTTTTTATTTTAATCACAAATATGTTTTGTTTTTTAAATCTACATCAGTTCGTAGGTTAAAAACTTAGGTCTACGTATACAGTGGTACTAAAACTAAAATTATGTTGTAGGTAAAGTTATATTTATGAAAAAACATCGATTTTTATAGTTTTACCCATTTAAGCTTGTATTATAGTACAGTACGTGCATTTTAAGGACAATTCCGTTTAATCCGGACTTTCGGTGATCCGCAGTCCCATCCAGTCCTGATTAGCGGGACTCTACTATATTGCTCTCAAAATATCTACTGCAGCAGTGCGCCGTGATTGTAGAAAAACCCTAAATTTAAAATGATGACACACATTCTTAGGATCATTGCAAACAAATTTACGAATTCAAAAAATGGAAGAACAGTGTACAACTGACACTTCATTATGTTCTTAAAATCATTATGGTTTTTCTTTTAGGTTATTCAGAGGAGAAGAAAATTATACCAACATCATGGAGGAAAAATTAAAGTCGAATTCGATGAAACGGATGGGCTTCTTGGTAAGTTAACATTAGGAGATTTACGGTCTACTAACTCAGGTTATAATGTACCTTAAAGTTTAACAGTTATATTATTTATACAACTTTAGTCACCACAGCATAGAACCGCAGTAAAGTCTGTGATAGCGACTTGACCGACTTTTTGTCTGGAAAATAATACATCAACTCGATTATAACACTAATGAATAATAAATAATAATACATCAACTTGAACGTAACTTTCTTTTATGGAATGATTTCAACTGTCATCCTTTTACACAGAAAAGCAAACATTCAAGGGAAATTCCTCTCATAACATAACTCTCTCGTAACATAACTCTCTATAACATAACTCTCTCAGAACATAACTCTCTCATAACATAAACTAAAATACAGTGTACATAAACAATATCTGTTAAACTTTCAGTTTCAAGTTTTTCACAGGCTTTAGCGCAGTCGTGTTCTAAAATGGAGTCGTCCAATTTGTTTCACAGAGTCTTCAGTGCTTATTTCCTCGGCCGTAGCAAGGTCCTTCTGCGCCCTTGGCGAGTTTGACAAAACTGCGCCCTCCAATACTGGGGGTCTGAACAATTTTTTTTTTTAATTTCTGTAAAATTGTTTATTATTTTAATATAAAAATCCTGTTATTATCAAAGAAAACCTAAACCTCAATTTGAAAATGAACTAAGTGTTGGACTTTCAAGGTACTAAAACTTTATTTTCAGACGATTGAACTACTTAAGAAGAGAATTAAATCATAAAATCTAGTATAAAAAGTAAATTACATAATATGCCTGAGGCCTACTAAAATGTTTAACACATTAATATGGGTAAAAGTAGCTATTTTTTTCGAATAGTTGAACCACTTTCATCTCAATAATAACGTACATTTTAATTACTTCCTCTGCCCGTACCATAGGTACTATAGGTAGAGGAAGTATTGTTTTCGACCCCAAAATTCGAAGTTGAGTTTTTAGCATATATACACGTTTCAAGGCCCCCTGAATCCAAAAATACTATTTTTGGAAACATGTCTGTGTGTCTGTGTGTCTGTGTGGAAAATATCTGTGAACAAGCTAGCTCCAAAACGGAAAAGCGTATGAAAACAAAATTTCGTATTTGGGTCAGGTACCTTCTGAAGATGTGAGGATAAGATTGGCGACTATTTTCTCTTATTTTTAAGGGGACTTTACATGAAGAAATTTTCGTTTTTCGCGATTTTCTCAAAAACGGCTCTAACGATTTTCTTTAAATTTTGCACATAGGTTGCTTATACTAAGAGCTAAAACTTTTATTTGAAACATTTTTTCGAGAAAATTCTCTGAGGGTAGTTACAAGCCACCCACTGTTCGCCCACTGTTTGTAGCAAGTTTGTCTTAAGTGATGAACAACTGAATTCGCGCTCTTTCACGGCCTCTTATTTTATATAAGAATGTGAAGTGAGAAAGATGTATTGTTGGCCATGCATAGAGTAAAGATGTATCTGAGGGAAATATTCGATAAATTTCGGAAATTATATTTTACGGCAGAAAGTTCAATAAACGTCTGCAGTCATTTGTTTGTTTTTTTTAAAGTTTGTTATATAGACTGCGCTTTTAGTCGCATCATTGAAAGAAGAGGTATTTATAGGATAATTAGCGTAAAATTGTGTCTTGCGATTTTGTACAAGGATATGTGAATACTGCTAACTTTTATTTGGGCAGAGGAAGTTATGTGACTTTCACATCAGATTTTTTTTATTGTTATATCATGCCATACTGTTCATGATTTATGTTATACTCTGTCAATAAAAAACGTGTTAATTAAAGAACGTTCATGACTTCTTTTTGTTTGTAGACAATCGGCATACTACTACAGATAGTTCACGTGCAGTAATTTTTAATAGCCTAAAAGATTTATTCCATTAACGAGGAATTTTTATTGCTTGATAAATTGCACCAGTCTAGAAAAAGGCGGGATTTTTCATGGCTAAATTTGCTCCTTCTCTATACCTGCGCCCTTGGCGGGGGCCCATCTCGCCACCGCCTAGCTACGGCCCTGCTTATTTCTCTCCTTTCAAGCATAACCTGAAGTTGTCGAATCCTTTCGGCACTTTTGATCACACATGTCATATGACCGTTAAAAATTTAAAAAGCACTGCATTTTCCAATTCCGCCACACTGCCATTTAAATTCTTTCGACTTCAATGTTCTATGTTCCACATAACTAGGCTTGCCAGATTTCTGAAATGTTCAACCGGGACACCGGAATGCCCCCCCCAGCGTCGCGGGTATTCAAGGGTACACACCCTTGGCGGGTTTTTAGAGTGTTTTAGAGGGTAGTTTATTCTCAATGCTATGAATAAATGGTTAGTAATTAGGAACCTAAACCAGGGGAAATATTAAATGACATAAGCATATAAATTTAAAAATTTTATTTCTAACATGTTAATATTTAAAAGTTACTTAACTAAGAAGAAACACTTTGAATGAGGAATAAAAATTTGAACAATATTTATTACATGTACTTTTCATTAGGTAGGACATTTTTAGGAAGTCTCTTCACTTTTCATACAGTACAGAAATAAATAATCCTTCACAGTTAATTACTTTTAGACTTTTTTGGTCATCTAGAAAATCAAATTTAATTTTTACCGGGACGTGAAGTAAACCGGCCGGGACACCGGGACGTCTGGCAAGCCTACACATAACGTAATTTCGCGTAACTATCACGTGTACTGGAAAAGGACGAGTTGATGCAGACTGAACGATAGTCGCGATGGTCAATTGTTTATTTTGCGATTAAAAAACATGAAGATAGTCGGGTTGATGTACACTCAGTAATTTAACTGATTTGCAGTAATTGTTTACAATTTATTTTATCTAATGTAAATTTGCATATTTTTCCATTTTCTTAGAGAAATATGTATTAAAAGTCAATTTTATACACCGTAAAGTGATGCCCTTAGCCTACAGGCCGTGGATGCTCTTAGGGTTTTTGGAGGTTGATGTTCCCAGATTTTTAGACATTCAGCTAAGTTCCGCACAGGGCGTGGAGGTTTCTTTCTAACTTTTCGGACTACAGTAAGGTTGTTAGACTTACTTACCGGCAGTCCTTATCCCAGGATTGCTCTTGGTTCTCATTTATGTAATAGGCTGAGTCAACCCCAGGGCCATAGTACCACCAGAAGGATTAGTTTAATTGAAAAGACCGAACAACTTCCTAGGGATTCAAACCCACGACTTTGGGATTTGTAGTGCAGTGGCTCAACTAATTGTGCCATGGTGTATTCCTTATACAGTACAGGACTAATGTAAATAACTTAAATAATAATCAGCATTCTACTGAAAAATGGCATTGAAATCAGGATTTAGTTAGTAGAATTAAGATAATGTAGACCATCGTGTGTACTGAAACGTTCTTTCAAATTGATTTCAGGAAGGAAAAGAAAGATGGCTTTCTTAGATCTTCTGCTTGAGAGTTCGGAAAATGGAAAGAAATTGACCGACGAAGACATTAGAGAGGAGGTAGACACATTCATGTTTGAGGTATAGGCTTTGTTTCGATCTGGACATTGTCATTATAATAAGCAACTAAAAGAGGATTATAACACTATAAGTTACAATAATTCGTTTGTAAGAAATGAAGTACTAGGCCTATATATGAAATTGTCCGGGATATCTTGCATAAATACACTTTTATGTTGTTTCAGGGACATGATACTGCAACATCAGCGATTTCTTTTACTATTAAGATGCTTGCGATGCACCAGGAAGTTCAGGTAGAGCTAGATTTTTTAACTTGACTTTTTCAATAATTAAATAAATATTTTGATGGAATAATGATGTTTTAAATGGCAGATTGTATATCATGAAATTGTAATGAGTTAATGCATTATTTTTATGAAACACAAATATGAAAACCAGCTCACAAGTATAGGATGTAGTGACATCTTTTATAAATAGGAAAGCGTTTATTCACATTAAATCTGGAGAAATTATACAGAAATCGTAAGTATATGATCCAATGTAAGACAAATATTCCGCACTTTCTATTTCAATGTTTCTGCCCTTATCTTCCACACTCTCTCTCTTTCTCCCTCTCTTCCCCTTTTGCTCTATCTCTCTTTTTGTCTTACTCCCTCTTTCTTGCTCAATATTTCTTTCTGTTTCATTGATCCGAATGGTGTTTCTTGTTACACAATTTACTCGTAGTACAAAAAATGTGTACTCAGGAAGTGGCTAACACTAAAAGAATATTATTATAATTATAGCTAATCGAAGTTACTATTATTGTTTTCCAGGAGAAAGTTTACCAAGAGCTGCATACGATTTTCCAAGGTTCGAGCCGTGTTCCTAATTACAAAGATCTCAATGAAATGAAATATTTGGAAAGAGTGATCAAAGAGACTCTCCGTCTGTATCCGAGTGTTCCACTGTTGGGGAGAATTATAAGAAAAGATACTGAAATCGGTAAATATTCAAACCTTTTATTTCTTTAAGAGCTAGAGTTGTTTTCATGTATGGCGTAATGTCCACCAGAGACAATAATCTGTGGTTCATGAATGCTTATATATAGGCCTGTATATTTATCTTGAATGTTAACTGTACAATAACAGTGGGACCCCGGTCACAAAAATCACTACTTAGTGTGCCTTACAATACTGCTTATGACATAACTTGCCTGTCTGAGAGGTAGACCATTAGGGCAATCAGTCATAGGAGAGAGAGGTTCCATCTGGCGCTGTGAATTGAGCTCCGGCTTAGCTCAGTTCGTAGAGCATTGGCGCGAATAGGCATAGGTCCTGGGTTGAAGTCCCAGAATCGGAGGAATTGTTCTCCTATAATATTATCATCACCTATAATGTTTGGAATATCTACAGAATATTTTTAAACAATCAATTTTTAAACATTTTCTTTTTCATTAAAATATATATTTAAAAAAATAAACTATTAATGTCACATGAATGATTGCAGACAGTGTTGTTCATATTATATTAACAAATATACAGGAAAAATAATCACTCAGAAATATTGATATTTGTGGAAGTTAACAAGGAAACGGCATTTCAGTGCATGAAAAGTGGGTGCTATTTTGAAACGACAATTACCCGAAAAACTGTAACAGTTTGATTAATTTTGAAAATAATATGCAATTGTAGAAGTTGTCAATAAAGAGTATGTCAGATTGCAAGATTGTAGAGAAATTCATTGCTGAGGAAAGAAATAATGAAATTCACCTATTTCTCACCAATGAGTTTCACCGAATACTGTATGTCCCTCCTTAAAGGCTTTTTTTGTCTACAAAATGTATTTATAATTTCAGGAGGTTACATTATCCCCGCTGGAGTAACAGTTGGAATTCCAGTTTTACTCACACACCGCGACCCGGAACATTTCCCGGATCCGGAAACATTCAATCCAGACAACTTCCTACCAGAGAGAACAGCACTCAGGCACCCTTATGCGTATGTTCCCTTCAGCGCAGGTCCTAGAAATTGTATAGGACAGAAATTTGCACTTCCAGAATTGAAGACCGTATTGTCATACATCGTAAGATATTACAAAGTGGAAAACGTCAACAATCAAGTCCTTATCGCTCCAGATATTATCCTAAGAACAGTGGATGGTATTAATATTAAAATTAAAAGAAGATCTAGCTTTTCCTCTAACCAGCAAACCAATATAAAATAGTCTTTCACAAAGGTTAACCGTGTCCAAAGTAAGTTTCTTTATTTACCAACAAATGGAGATTGTTCTCTTAAGTTAATCCACTTTTACCCTTTTCACTCTGTATAATTATGTATAGGTTACAGGTAAAGATCCCGCACGAAATCTGTGCCGATTGCTTAAGTCATTGCATTACGTTTTCGTGGGGACTGTAGCGTCGATTGGCTTGCTACCTATCTCTCTCGCAAAACAGTACCTCCCTTTCTATTTGTAAAGGCCAAGCTACCTCTCTCTCTCTCTCGCACAATAGCATGTCTCTCTAGAGAGAGTAACGGTCTCATCGGCACAGATTTCGTGCGAGATCTTTAAAGAACTGAAATCAGATAACGAGAACCTACCGTTTCGTGTAAGTTATAAGTTATATAAGATACCAATAAATGCTCTGGGCATGGTTTGTTTAGTTTTATTTTAGTTCATTGTTTAATGTGGCATAATATGATTAAAAATGGATTTTATTTTAAATGCAGGTTGTTTATTATGCAGGTTCGTTTGCTACTCAAAAGGTTTGAAGATTTACATTTAATCGACATCTGTGTTATAATGATTGTATCATAATGCATATCATTATGATACTATTATGTCACATGTTGTATTAAGCATAATATAGTATGTTCGGACAAAAAATATTGTATTCAAACAAATTTTCATTAATGCAGTTTGGCAACTGAGTTTTTGGCATTGTTTATATTTCAACACTACAAAGCAAAAACAAAACTTCATGAAAATATGAAAACAGGGTTTATTGAGCTAGAATTTTATTATTTCAGTCGATGTAATCATATTTAATGATTTTTCAAAAATATCAATGTTACAGGTATTTGAATTTTGTATTGTTTTTTGGCATCAAAACAAAGCGTCAACACATTCAATAATGTCCACATAATATGGGGTAGATCTGTGGTCTTATGGGGTCACTCTCTAATACTGCATGTAAGGGAAATACATAGTCACATTGTGCATTATTTTCGTGGATTTCATTATTCATTATTTATTTACACCAATTGAATTATACCGTTAGCTTCTCTAATTTGTCAAAGCCCAGTTACTTGCAACTTTCAAAGCCCTATGTGAACACTGCAAACAATAAACTGTTGTCATGGGAACTGAATTGCATTTTCATTCATTTAGTGCAATAGTCCCAGAAATTATATAACTTTTCAAGGGAAGGAGTGGTTTGTTTAAATTTTAACGTTGACTGGGCTGAATTGGTTATGTGTGCATAATTTAGTGCAAATTGATCAAGAAATGTACATTTGTAGAGGGAACAGACATACCCACATATCCACATAGGCGTACACACTTTCGATTTTTAGATGCATTGTTTATTATTTAGTCTATATCAGATTTAAATGGAAATCTACTCTCATTACAGTAAGAACATTCTAAAAGATGTCAGTGACCCCAAAGAATTTAGAAAAGTAGATGTAGGCCTAGGTGTAGATGTAGATATCTCGTTCTGTAGATCCTATGTTGAGCGAGGGTCAAGGATATAGAAAACATCAGATCAGAATGAACATGCATGTTATAACAACAATATACAAAACTGCAAGCTGGAAATATTCATTCATATTGTACACAAGTGTGAGTTATTAAAAATTCCTTGAGAGATCTCTTGAAAGATTTGTGTTTGCTTTTAACACACAATAGTTTAATGTTTCTTGGAATCTTATTGTAAATTTGTATTGCAGAGTAATAAGCACCCTTTTGAAACAGTTTTAATGAATTAGCTGGTATATTTAATTCTTTCATGTTTCTAGTTGTACGCAGGCCCGACGAGAGGGAGGGGCAGCCGGGGTCGACCAGGTTTTATTTTTACTTTCTAAATTTACTCTATAATAAAATTGGTTATAAGTCAATAAAAGGCTTGAGTTATGTTCTATGTGTTTATTTTATCTGCATTGTCCTGTCGTATAACGGTGACACGGAATTAATCAGTTAATCTGAAACGGATTATTTTTTAAGAAAAATTGCTGTTTTTAAAAGTAGAAGCAGAAATCCTTTTGGACTGAACAGTAACGTTCGTCATTTAAAATCATAATTTTCAAAAGATTAAACTGGTACATACAGATAAAATTGTTCCTAATTATAACATTTTAATGTATTTTCTGTTTCGTGCCCGGCATCAGTTAAGCGATTTGGTCCAAAATCAATAGGCTTCGTCCCATGGGCGTTATAAATGGTATACCAAGTTTTATGAAAATCTGATAAAGGGCATTTGAGTTATCTCGCTTACATACATACAGACAGACAGGCGGACAGATATTTTCCTGTCTACCAGACAATCTCATAAAGAGTCGGTACCATTCTGGCACTTAATTATGTAATATCATTAAATAATCTTTTTGTTTCATGCATTAAAGGGCGAGTTGGGTAGTGAATTTAAAATTTGACAGGGGCCCGGGAAAAATTTGTCCCTGGGGCCCTTGCTTTCTTTCCACGGCCCTGGTTGTACGTTCTTGTACACTGTAATTAGTTCGAAATTTATCAATTTATGTACCATTTTCTTTCCACATATTATTCTTATTGCACGTTTTTGTAATATAAATATTTTCTCCGTATGGGAAGAGCTCCCCAGAATATGACTCCGTATCTTATTACAGAGTGAAAATATGCAAAATATACCATGAGTAATGCATCCTGTTGTAATATTATATCATTCAAGATTCTTAAAGCGAAAGACGCTGAACTCAATTTTAGACTTATCATTTCAGTTAGAAAATAAAATTCGATGCATGATTGTCTCCTAATCATCATAAATAAATTGTATTAAATATGTGAAGTTTAGGGAATCGGGGTTATTAACATTGATGAAGTGAATTTTTTTTTAATTTCAGCTGTGTTTATACTCCATAGGCTTCGAGATCATATCAGGAGTTCGAAATGTGTTTCTATACAGTAGGGTAAGCCATGGAACTATTGATTGTCAATTGTTTCTATTTTTAGTGTATTTTATGGAGCAAATTTCAACTGATATTAATTTAAATGGATATGGTACAGGATGAAACGGTGAGGATGATTCATGGTATGTAAATATCCAATTCACCATTTACCTTTACGACTGGGGAAACCATGAAAAAACCCATGTCAAATTGGCCGGCCATGCGATTTGAACCTCCCGAATGCGACTACAAGATGTTACCTTGATATAATATGTCATTGATAAAAGAATAAAGCACGAAGAAGAAAAGAAAATGACTACTTATTTTTAGATTACAGCAATGTCCATGTAAATTGATTTTGCCTGGTTGAATTTAGGACAGGAAAACTATTTTATATTGTGTTTTAGCATGAAAAGCTGTATATTTGGGCCCAATTATTTATATCCTCAATGTACCCTCGATATAAATATGCTAAGATATTCCATTATACCAGTTTATCTACACTATAGTTAACTTGTAAGAATTGTTAAAATCTACAAAATGAAAGGCCTAAATTCTGGTGAGATTTGATACTTCTTTCAGAAATAAGCAATTTTTTGCCCTACATGAAGCATAAATCAATTTGGCTTTAATGCGAAATAACACCGAAAGTGTATGCTTTTATCAAAATAAGATTAAGAGCTTTTTAAAAACATAAAATTAAAATTGTTTAGGTCTAGGCCGTAAAATAAGATTCCTAGTAATATTACATATTTTTATTACTTCAAATACTTTGTTACATATTTCATCATTTTACGCCATATTTGTGTACAGGTAGGGAAAGAAAAGTAGACTGACAAAAATATCTAAGTTGCCGACATGAGCCAGGGAATGTACAGAAATTAACATTGCTTGAATTGAGAAATAATTTCACGTAATTTGCATTGTTTGTGAAAACAAACGTTACCGTTACATCTCTTACATTTATTTACGTATCACAAGGCTCTGAAATCAGCTACAAGAGTCGGTCTGCTTTTTTTCCCTACCTGTACATATTTTCCAAATGAGGCTACGTAGAAATCCATGCTTTAGTGACCAGGTGTTACACTTCACTGGATAATCTAAACATTTTAACTGTGCAGAATTCAAAGTACTTTCTGAAATTGATCCAAGCATGTTGAGGTTACTATCATGATGAACTTATCTCCACGTCCAGCCGATGACGCCAGAGTTCTGTCCCCAGTCATAACACGACACCCCGTAGCAATCAGAATTTCTGCTACATTCTCGAAGAGTATGACATCCTCTGGAGCCGTTGCTTATGACACACTGCCCTTTATGGCAATGAATGTAGCCATTAGCCTGTATGAGAAACAAACCTGTCAGGATAGCCACTAGTAGAAACTGCATGGTCACTACACTGTTATCCGTTGTTATGAATACTTGACTACTTAAGGTACTTATCACTCAGTAATGCACACGGGTGGGTAGAAGCTATCTTTTTCCTCATGATAGGGCGCTAGTTGATTTCTCTGTGACGCACAGATGCGAGTATCAAGAACTTTTCAAATTAGTGATAAATACAGGAAAATGTGGAGAGATATGACTTTTTACTTTACATTTTTTAATTTTTTTTTTGTTTAATGTAGGCAAAAACTGATTGCATTTCTGAAAACTGTTTGTCTTCAGGAAATAAATATGTTATAAAGAAGATTACAAATTTTATTTACCTTGCACAAAAATAACATTTTTATAACATGATCAAATGTCCCATCCCTCCTACCTGGACTAGGTGGCATGGTACACCCTTCAAGGAGGTATGGGACAGAGATTTTTGGGCCTCAATGTCCATGTAAATAATGTTGGAAATCCTCATAAAGTTTTAAAATGCCTTTTTTCAATTCATTTAAATAGAATATGACAACAAGAGAGTTATAGTAGGTAACTCGGAACAACAAGTCTCTCATAAAATTTTTGAAGCAAGTAAGATCGACTTCAAAATCTAGCTCTCATATCCTGCCGGTTTTACAGGTTACTCTTTAGTAATTTACGATAACGTAAACTGAATCAGAATTCACATTACGAGTCCCTGACAATAGAAACAGAGTAGGTTGATTTAACTAGAATCAACGATATTAACTGATTCGGAAAATTTCCATCCTTTATTTTGATAGTTTTAAATTGAGGTGTAAACTCTCTCTCTCTCTCTCTCTCTCTCTCTCTTTCTTTCTCTCTCTCTCTCTCTCTCTCTCTCTCTCTCTCTCTCTCTCTCTCTCTCTCTCTCTCTCTCTCTTAATACAGGTCTTCTTGCAGATTGTTAACGAGGTTCAGGCTTTCATAAATTTGGCGCATAAGATTCTAATGTTTTCAACTTATACCGCAGTATTGCTCCTGGAACCAGATTTTTTTATTGGCTGAGTGGACACGAGGTCCACCAGAAGACTTACGACAGTTAAATATTTCCAATGAGTTAATCGGGATCGAATAAACAACCTTCTAGTTTATGATGAAGCGCCTCAAGCAACTGCAACACGGCGTACCCAATTTTATGCTATTGCATTTCTGTTAGCCCAAAAGAATATGGTTTACTTTCTAATTCAGTCTATTTTATTTACGACAGTTTCCGAGATAAAATTCATTATAATAATCTGCGTAGGCCTGAATGGCCCAAGGCTTGTAAACTACATAGTTTACTGATTTTGTGAATGGCCAACGTGAGAACTTTGATGCGTTGACCTTCAACGACTGGATTAAAGATAAGCTAGTAATGTGAGGCTGTTCTGAGCAGTTTCCACTGGGAGACAGATAAAGAAGGACTTTTGATCTAAGCAGTGTATCATTGATGAGGTAAGACCATAAAAACAAATTCACATACATAATTATGTGTCGGTCTTCTTTCATTGTCACTGCTATCAGTGGCTCAAAAATAAATAAATAAATAAAACGCTACAGACGTTGAGTGTGTGGAAAAAAGGCAAATCACTTAAATGTCTTAGTTTTGATTTCGGAGCACACTATAAAGAACTTTTTTTTGACCATAGTTGACCCAGAGTCCCACAGCCGGAGGCTACACTACTGGGGAGAATACAGATAATACATAGACTAATATTTACATACAGTTTGCTATCTTGGTTTCAAGACTTCGGTATAAATGTAGATGATGATGCCAAAAAATCAAGGTTATGTTTCTTATAACAGATATATATCTCTATGAATTTTCTTGCTTCACATTCTTATAGACGGTGTTGGCCGCCTAGACTTGATTGCGCTTTCCTCTTCTTCATACCTCATATAAGATAAATTTACTTGTGGGCTTTGACTTAACAGAATCAGTAGTCAATTTGCACAACGCTTGAACAAAATTGTCACATTCATTTTTGAAAAAATTGGAAAATATATTTTTTAATATATAAAATGGAAGTAATTTAAGATAAATTCGTCTACATGCTTCTTGCAATATTTTATCGTAAGTCTTGTCACTGGAATATACCTTTTTTGATTGAGAAGATTGTTTTAATATACGACAGACTATACCAGTGTGTTCCAGCTTTTTTGTCACGGGTCAGAACTTTTTTATTAGAGATAACAAAACCCAACATATATTATCTTGTTTTCGTTTTTCACATCGTGTGGTGCCCATCTTCAGCTGTTGCGGTGCCTCAACCAACTGGACTAAAAGAAAAGCTGCCTCTGATGCAGTAAACTGTCAGCATTATGGGAAATATTAAGATTGAGATGATATCAGTCGCTTATTTGAGGAAATTCAGAATTCTTATGCGAATGCAAGAACAAAAAGCAAAAAGCAACAGGCTTTAATATAGTAAACTGTCAAGATTATGGGAAATATTAAGATTGAAATTAATGTCAGCTCACCTAATTAAGGAAATTAAGAATAAAACCGTTGTGTACAGTTTTTATATTGATATCACAAGGTGGCAAATAGAATTCAATAAAAATGTTAGTACTCTTACAATGTTGTTGTTAGCAATGTTGTTAGCAGATGATAAAGTAGTTTTTATGACAACTGAATATAACCTTCAAATTTTTTTTAATAAATAGTTTAACAAGGGTTACTTTTCCAAATTGTAAACTAAAAGAATGAAGTTATTGACTTCAGAGGTACAACAAAATGAAGTATTAATTTAAGTAAGGGACACCAAGTACTATCCGAGGTTGGGAAATAAGGAGCACGGTCCATTAGATAATTAAATATGAAAACCAATAATAATGCAATAACAGGAAATATAAATAAATTATATGTTCATATTGACAGGACTATCTCTACACTCACTTCCAAAATAATCTACAACTACAACAGCAAAGAAAACGACATATAATGGGTCTACAAAGGAGATGATAGAAAGGCTAGTTTCAAAACCGTGGGTACGGATATCCTAAAACGTATGATGACAGTAATAATGAGTTTTAATTTAAATGTTAATATTGTACTGTATAGTTAATTTTTGCGTACTTATATAGATACGTTTTTTCTAATATACCGCTATGTTCATGTGTCTAAAAGGTTTCAATTATGGTAGGTTACACTTATGTTAAAACTTTGAACTATGAGAAAAACTGCAAAGTAAAAAATTAATGTTTATTTTTAATTAAAAAAATGTAGTTAATTTTATCATAAGAAGGTCGTCACTCTTGATATGACCTCTACTTAGCGTGAACGATAACGAAGAGTTTTCTCTGGCAATTAGTTCATTTCGCATGCTATAACACTAAGCTTAAAATAAAATATTAATATATTAAAATAATTAAATATTAAAATAATAATTAATAAATTTTGCTCCATGTCATTTTCTTTACTTGAATCTTTCTGACATGCATATTTTCCTCCAAAACTATTATATTATTATTTGTTTTTTTCATATTATGTTCCCTTGTGTAATTGTCATATTGTTTTGTGTTTGTGTTTTTCTTTTCTGTGTGTTTTTTTTCTTATTGTTGTAGCATTAGCTTAATTATTTTGAATGTCACTTGAATTTTTGAATCTGGTGTATTATGTAAGTGAGAATATTGTAAATGGCATTAGCCTGTAATATTCTTAGTACAATAAATAAATAAATAAATATAAAGTCAAAAGTCAAGATGTTAAACTCGTGCACTTACCACTCGTGGAGTAAAGTTAACCAGGCAAGGACTTAGCGAAGATGGCAAAATAGTATATTGCGATACAAGTGCCGTAAGCGATGCATACGGATCGAGGAAAGAGTTTTTTTCAATTTCCGAGATCCGTTATGCGCTTACGGCACGAGTATTGCATGCTATTTTTTGCACGATGATTATTTATATCAATTTATTTATATTAACTGAGATATTAGCTAAAACTATTATGTATATACACTACTAGCTTAAAAGGCCCGGCGTCGCCCGGGTTTTGTAATTTGTAATTCGTAATTAACTTATGAAGGACTTTCGATTTTAAAATTCTAGGTCCTTTTATAGGTATTTAGAATTTGAAATGAGGAAGAATGACTTATCACACTCAAACTGTTCGCTCAGAAAACGCTTGATACAGCTTTTTACGGCTAATAGAGGATGTAGAATTTTGGATCCCATCGCTTGTACACAGCAAGCCTGGTAGGGGTTCAAATAAGAAGAAACAGAAATTCCGGTAACATAAAATTGTATTGTTTTTGCGGAATATTTTATTTATCACTCTAATGTTACCATAAAACCGTTTTGAAATTAAACAAAAATGCAATACTGTATTACTTTCATACATCCCTCCCCAAAACCCCGCGATAAAATAATATACATATAACCATACCTCGTACTGTTTTCTCTATGTCCAGGGTAGAGAACGTTATGTGACTGCATTATTTTCGTGGATTTCACAATTTAATATTTATTTATAACATAAATTATATTGATAGCTTTTCTAAATTGTCATAGTCCCAATTCAATTATTTCCAAACCCACCTAAGACCACTGGAAACAATATGTTGCCATGCCAACTGTGATTTGGATTTGATAATTCTGTGTAAAAAGGGATTAAGTATACTCAAAAACATTTGATTTTTAGCATTTAAAATCAAAATTTTTCAAAATTCTTTCTTAGTGAGCACCAACATTATGAAACGAAGGTACTGTCAAAATTCCAAGTCTCTACCTATTAGCCTATAGTTTAGGCTCTAAGTTGATTCTCTGTCAATCAGTCAGTCAGGACAAAGCCTCTTATCTCTATATATATAAGAGGCTTTGTCCTGACTGACTGAATGACTGACTGACTGACAGAGAATCAACGAAGTACCTTCGTTTCATAATGTAGGTGCTCACTAAGAAAGGATTTTGAAATATTTTGATTTTAAATGCCAAAAATCAAATGTTTTTGAGTATACTTAATCCCTTTTTACACAGAATTATGAAATCCAAATCACAGTTGGCATGGCAACATATTGTTACCAGTGGGTCTCAGATGGGTTTGGCAATAAATTCTGTTTAATTTCATCCCCAAAACGGTTAATTATGGTAACATGAGAGTGAGAAATAAATATTCCGCAAAGACAATACAATTTAATGTTACCGAAATTTCTGTTTCTTCTTATTTGAACCCCTACCAGGCTTGCTGTGTACTGTACAAGCGATGGGATGCAAAATTCTACATCCTCTATGAGCCATAAAAAGCTATATCAAGCGTTTTCTGAGGGAATAGTTTGAGTGTGATAAGTCTTCTTCCTATTTCAAATTCTAAATACCTATAATATAAGGACCTAGAATTTAAAAAAAAAACGAAAGTCCTTCATAAGTTAATTTCCAATTGCAAAATAAAAAACCCGGGCGACGCTTTCCTTTTAAGCTAGTATATATATATTGAAGATGGATGTTATATTTCAGAAAGTGATTCGCATGTGTTTGTTGTTATGGGAACCGAATAATAGTCCTGTTAAAGTCGCCACAAATTAGGGGGCCTTGGTTCCGGTCTTCCATAAAGGTTGTATTATGATGAATTTACTTATGGCACTTGTGCTTTTTGTAATTTTTACCTCACGGAAATTTGTTTTGTTTCCATAGCATCAAGATTGCGTGCGGGAATGTCAAGTTACGATCCACGGCAACAATATTCGTAAGTACCACTAATTAGTTATATCGTGCAAAAATGATTTACCAGCTCACCTTTGAGAGGTATAAACCGAAACAAAGGTCATCATGCAAACATTCATCATGACTGCATTAGGTCTATAACATGCCAGTTATGAATCTTGTATGCTGGTATTACACTTTAAATTAAATCTCTTAAAAATATAACCACGAAAAAGTCAGTGCAGTCACAAGTAGAATGGTCATGTTCGGCACCTTTCGACAATTATTGCCCTCCCTCCGGCATCAACTCATGCGGTTAAATAAGTTATTAATTCAAGAAGCTCATAATCCGGTCATGTACAGGAATTTAATATTTAAACGTTTGATTTAAGAAGCAGAGCAATATGATTTTAAAATGTAAAATGAGTGATGTTGGCATTGAGTGTTGATAAAGCCCATACATAGCTTTTACCCACAAAATAAAAGGAAAGGTACGAAACAACGTCTTGCGATGATTTTCGAAAGTAGCGATTAATATGCAATAAATGTGGTAATATTCAATATGAAATAGTTACTTAAATTGAACTGTAAATAACTTACAGTACTCAATGCGTGTTAATAATGATAAACTTACAACGGAAGTATAGGCGCTGACTTATTACATTTATTTAGGGTGCTCACTCAGTAAAGGAAAATCACATTTAAATTTAGTACAATTATGCTGAAAGTCCTTCTTCATTACAACAAACGACAATTTTCATTGAAGCACGCCTCCGAACTACACTGTAAGGAACATTTTCCATTTTTTACAAGAGTGGAAAAAACATAATCTTGTGTGATATACAGCAGTGTTCCACTGAGGTGGTTCAAATGTCTGACTACCAATATTACCTGAGGATATATAAAATCATATATAGTCTGTTTAATCAATAATTATTGCATTATTAACAACACTACCGCATTTCTGGAGGATTAATAAAATCTTAACATGTTGTGCCACAGAGGGGTGGCCTGTTTGTGAATTAGGCTATGTTTTCACTGCAAGTGTCTGTTTGCGAATTTCATTTCTAAGTGATGAACTCATTTGTTATTTCATCAAAATCTAGATACATGGGTGATTCATTCATTCGCTGTTGACACATTGTAGATTACAGACAATCTTTTTGTATCATTAGTTTAAATATTTGTGGGAACCTGGAGGTATGTATTTACATGTTATTGTGGGTGCCGAGCACCCCTAGTAATCATTTTAGGGGTGTTGTGAATAAAAAGCACGGAGCCTATAACAGGAAGTATTTAAAAATGGATGATTATGGAATACATTTTGCGCCAATTATTTTTGGATGTGGCACTTAGGCCTATACAGCATACCATACTGTATCAAAGGCAGCAGCAGTTAAGTAGTCATTACTGCCTGAACAGAGAGTACAGAGGCATTTCTGGATATTTTAATTTCTATTCTTATCGGATTCTCTACGATACTGTCAACTGTCTTCAAAATATGAACATTAGAAAATCTCATGGAATTCAAATTCTAAGCCAAAACGATACAAACGATCTTAATCAATGTAATGAACATTACGAAGTTCATTGTGAAAAGATCACGAAGTGTCTATAACATCTTGAACCAAAGTTCGTTTACTATTGAGCATATTAATAATATTTCTGCATGTCTAGTCTACTTATTGCGAAGTTGTCTAATTAACTTCACTTCAATGTGCTATGAACGTGAAGGCTGTAAGTGTTTCAAGAATTAAAATATAGAAAGATTTCCCATCACATTTTAGTTAAGATGCAGTTTTACCAAGTAGCCTATGACATGTGTGGCGAAATCATGACAATAAACGAATGTGCAATCTTCAAGTGTATTTATTTTTCGTTTTTATTTCCTACAACAGGTGTTAAGCATGGAGTCGACACATATTTTAATTGCAGTGTTGAGCCTAGTCACATTGTTCCTTACACCATACATAATTAACTTGTGGAGGTTTATGAGAAAAGTCATGAAGATTCCCTCGACGAAAAGCCATTTCATTTTCGGACATTTGCATGAAGTTTTGTTCTCTGGACTACCGCGAGGACGTGAGTATGACAAATCTCAAATACTTGTTTGCATGTGAGTGTGTGTGTGTGCAAACCTCTATGTTATGCCTTAAGGTAAATTGTAGATTCGTGGGACATTCCAATCATGGAGCATTAAATAATAATTTTATTGCTAAAGAGTAATTCTCTCTGTAAATAATACTTTTCCAGTCCTCCCTTACTTATGACTCATTTTCTTAGATTAGATGGAAATATTCGTCCACTTGACAGATCGTTGGAAATACAGGTATTTCATTCTTTATTTTTATATCTCTCTCCCTCTTTCGTTTTATCATACACTCTCCTTCACACTCTTATTGTACCTAATTACTAAAGCAACACACAGTTTCCTTTATTTTTAGGTAGATTTCGAAGAAAAATCTATTTTAAATTATACTTTATCTTTTTGATGATTATGCTCGATTATGCTTTATTTTTATAACGTATTTCTTTCATGCAAATAAACTTCAGTATCTTAAATATTTTTTTTATGACAGTAAAGTAAGTTTATCACAAGTAGTCCCAAGAGAGAATACGAGTTTATCGATATATCTGCGAGAGCGAAAATCGAGCAAATTTATCTGATGAAACTCGTAATCTCGAGTAAGATTTATTAAGACTATTCCACTCATACGCCGCGTATTTAAAACTGACAGATAACGTTTAGCAATTCCTCAGATACAGACCAATCACAATCGGTTATCTTATAAAATGCTTGCTATTAATATGAGGATGCGATTTTATCTTATAAAATCGTCAGCTGATTAGTGGACACGTAAGGCATCAACGTGCGGTGATTAATACGTCACATGGTGTCATTATGCAGTACGGAAACAATATTTTATACAACATAACTTGTTTGGAAATTGGAATTTTGCATTTTTTTTTAGTTAAAACGCAGTTAACCTTCTGGTTTCAAGAAAATTTTATCATGTAAGAGAAATTGGTGTAATTTCTTTCACCAGAAAAAAGTGATTGCAATTGGTTTTCTTAATATTGTCTATACTTACAGAGATGGTGGAAACATTATTGGCAGTCGTGAATCGATGCCCTCCTGTATCAATAATCTGGTTTGGACCAATGCCATATATCATATTACGTAAACCAGAATATATAAAGGTAGGCTAATGTTAACATTAATATTTTACAATTTCTTCGACAATTATTTAGTTTTTATAAGAATTTCAATTGTCTATCAGAATTAAAGCTTAATTTAACCGTATACCCCATTTCTTACATACACATTACTTGGATCTTTTCATTAGGTAGAAGAAAATCTTATGAAAAAGGATATCAATCTAAAAATTTATAAAAATACTCACAACATTATTGTTGCAAAACATTTTATACTGGCGCAATGGTTATTGAAATAAGCCTACAGCATTCCCACTTGAAATATTGCTATTATAGGTCTATTATAATGCGAGGACATGAAAAGTCAAAATGGAAAGCGATCTTGACCAAAAAGGAAAGTAATAACAATGAAAGACAAGCAGAATTATTATAATTAGGATTATCAGACACAAGCTCCTACACGAAAAAGTGCAAAACACACAAATGTCCTATGACTGGAAGGGTCTACTCTACAAAAAGACGTACATATATTTCTATAAAATGTTTGTGTTATTTATTTATTTATTTCCATTCACTGCAACAAAGGTTGTATGAACTCATTTGAGGAACTGGATTTGACCGACAATAACCATTAAGTTTTACTTTCAGATAATAATGAACAATCCGAAGTGCATGGAAAAGACCTTAGTACACGATTTATTAGTGCCTTGGCTAGGAACAGGGCTCTTACTCAGTAAAGGTATGTTTGTTCTCAGCTGTACATTTGCTTTATTTCGTTAATCATTATACCGTGTCACTAATGATGTACTATATGGTTTATTGGATTTCATTGAAACGGAAAAGCGCAATTATAAGCTATGTTTCTATATTTTGACCAGTTTCAGTTAGCTGAAGAATAAAATTCAAACGAAAATAAATATACAACCATAAGGTTTTTTCGGCTTATGTTTCAGAGACAACACTTCCATATTGTTGGGAATTATTATAGCTTGTTGAAGAATATCCCCGAAATGCAATTATATGCTTTGCACAAGGAATAGTAATTATATATATATATATATATATATATATATATATATATATATAATATTTCGTAATTAAGCACTTAGGGCTCTAAGAAAGGTATATGCATCATTTTGTAAAATAATATTTTCATTATAGTTTTGTACATAATCCTCCTGTAATTGTAGAAAGATGGCTCTATAACAGTATGGTATATTTAGTAAATGTTTTCCAGGAGCAAAATGGCATTCACGCAGGAAAATGATTACGCCAGCTTTCCATTTTTCAATTTTGGAGCGTTTTGTGAGTGTGTTTGCAGAGAAGAGTCAAATCTTAGTGAAGAAACTGAATCAAGAGATCGGTTCTAAAAGCTGTAATATTTTTCCTTACATCACGCTATGTTCTTTTGACATCATATGTGGTAAATACAACATACACTCTTATTTATTACAACTATCGGTGCTTAATTTATATATTTATTTAATTTCTAGTCATTTCATATAGAATTACTCGCAGTAATAATGATTTGTATTTGTAGTAAAACGATTAAGTTTATTAATCAATACTTCTAGCAAAGCTAACACTCAAATTGTCAAAGTTAAACTTATTTAAAGATTAATCTTTCTTTATATGGTTTCTAATAGCTATTCTCTAATGACAGAATCATCTATGGGAATAAAAATGAATGCTCAAGAACAAGAGGAAAATTCAGAATACGTGAATACTGTTTTTAGGTAAGTGATGGAAGTGTACTATTAGCCAACTATGAGAAAGTCTCCGCATGAAGTCATTAACTGGCTCCAGATTTAAACCCATGGTTTAACACCTCGAAAATTTTAGATTATTTAGACTAAGTTTATTTTAGTCTAAAATTTGCAAATTTTTAAAACGCAAACACATTCAGACTGCATACTTAAACGCATGGTTTACTACTTCGCAAATTTTATACTATTTAGACTATTATAGTCTAAAATTTGCAATTTTAGGCTATTTAGACTATCCAAGGTGGTAACCCATGGAGCCATTCAGTATGAATGCGTTTGCGATTTAAAGACTTTGCCTATTCGTAAATGCCTGGCACATTGGAATTCGTCACCCGCCATCTATCACAAAAGACGAGAACTCTATCAACCGACTCATTTGTTTGATGAATCTAAAAACTGAAAACTTAAACATTTAACTATCGTCGAAAAAAGAGTCGTTTGCAAGTTGCACATATTGCTGATTAAGACATGAAAATTATGAAACGAGCGCAGCGAGAAGCTGAATAACTTTTACGCTTCAAAAAGTCTTTGAAAATATCAATACAACGAAAATATAGCCTATAATAAGTTGTAATATATACCCAATTTTTAAAATGTTTTCTGGATCCTTAGAATAACCTATGCTCCCAGAAAATTTCAGAGAAATTAGGTCTTTTTCAACAGATTGATTCAAATATAAAGACTACCGGTACTAACAAGCAAATTAAAAATAAATTATTTTTTAAAAATATCATTACGATATGAATTATGTTTCCCCATCTACAAAATTCATATAAAATAGGCCTAAACAAATGTCGCTTCATATTCTGTGGTTAGCAAATCTGCCAAAGAGATGCACATTACCATGAAGCATTTTGTCCTTGGGTCATATGTACTTATATCTGTTTGTTTGTTATTTAACTTACACTTCGACATAAACATGTAACAGTGCAACTATATATACATGGGTGCGCATCTGTGGCACATCGTGTCACTGTGCGGTAGGGGAATTTCTCCCACTACAGTAGCCCTTGACGTCAGCATAAGGCAGTTTGGACGTGACACTGAACATGAAGAACAGGTTTCTTACGTCACAGCAAGGGATGGGGACTAAAACGTTTCCCCTCAGTTGCTCACCTATGCCCTAATATATGTTGATGACGTAACGAGAATGGCTAATGTGCAGAACCGGAAGGAGCTTACTTTGAACCCCTAAATTTAATGGTTAATATCAACACACAAACCATAATGTTCCAATTATGTTCCACTGCTGATAGAAGTGTGATATATTAGGACCTAATTAGTTACTAAAAGGGCCATTAGAGATATATCAGAAGGTTTATCATTAAATTATTGTTATAAGATTTATTTATTATGTTCACACTAACTACTCTGTTGTTCTACATATTCGCAAATCGCAGACAAGCTTAATCGTCTGTAATAGTCTATGTCGGGTTTGCCACTCTACAAACTGTTATGTATCTGACAATAAAACAAGTAAAACAGAACAATAACTGAATCCATGATTCAGGAAAATAAGTTTTATGTGAAACTTTAAAATATTTTAATCAATGTAATTATGACTTTGTAATGTAATTTTTACTACGTTCTTCCATTCTAATTTTCTATAGCATGAAACAAAATAACGAAGGATAATTACCACCCTGAAAATGGTAGAATAACATTGGAAGTCCTTAGGTAAAGATTGAAGTTGAATGTTTCAGAAAAAAAGTGTGTAAATTTAAAATTGTAATGAAATAAGAATTTAAAGTTTCTATATTACAGATTGCGGAAGGTTGCGGGTTCGATTCCCGATGAGGTCGTTGAAGTTTTTCAATTCGCCTAATCCTTCTGGTGGCACTATGGCCCTGAGGTCGACTCAGTCTCCAACAGAAATGAGTACCAGGAGCAATCCTGGGGGTAAAGGCGGCCGGTGCGTAAGGCTGATAACCTTACCACCTTCACGTGCCGAATATCCAAAATCTGGGAGCCTCAACCTCCTGGAACCCTCTGGGCCTCCATGGCCTGTATATGGATCACTTTACTTTTACTTTATTTTACAGATTGACAAACTTGGTGACTAAACGAATGTTTTCGCCATGGTTTTATCCAGACTTCATTTTCTCTTTGACATCTGATGGACGACAATTCAAGAAAGACGTAAATGCTGTTCACAATTTATCTACTCAGGTATGTAACGCTATCATAGAATTGTTAAATGAAATAATTCATGTTTACCCACCGAAGACATTTTCATATTAATAATTAGTGGAATCTAATCAAGATTTGACCTCGGAACATCTGCTTTGGAACTCGGTTATCGTAATTTGCTGTCTGTAACTATGACAAAAACTAAGCCAATTCATTAAAATATCCTATCTATACTCTATATACCTCTTTACAAATATTTAGAGGATTCGGTTAACTCCTATGTACGTTTTTCTAAATTAACTTCTTTCTGTAAGGACTGAAGATGGTGTGATATATGATAACACCGAAACGAATCTCAAATTGAGTCTTAAAAATGCAATTCAAAAAATGAACGTGAAGACTTACAAGAAGATAGCTAAGTTGAAAATAATTTTCTACTATTGAAGAGTGACTTGTGTTTAGTAACCTCTTCGTAATTTCACTAAGAGAAAGTAACATATCTAATGTGTAATGAATTAAATGTAATTCAGCTAGCAAAAAGTATTAGGCCTATGTGGGCAATTCAATGAAATCTTGCACGTATTTAAGTCACACGATTGAAGTAAATAAATAAAGAAATACGACATTACCCCGGATCAGCTCATTGCAACTATTAGTATGTAAATTCATACCACACACCACACGTATAAAAAAAAGCATCTTATAAAGTAATCTTTAAAAGAACACACCAAAATGTTATATCTTAAAGTATATTATTTAAAATAGGGTAGTATTTTTTATGATTTACTTGATAAATTTGTGGGTGAAATTCTGTACGTAATATATTTTAAATTTAAGAACAATCTATATCCAGGTTTACAAATTAAAGTAATTCAAACTGGAATACAAGTGAACATGCTACATAATTAAAAAATTCTGTACATAATTTTATAAGTAAGTCACCTTAATGTAAACTGGTTCCATAAACTTGTAGAGTGTTTAGGCTTAAACGTTTTTAATAGCAATGTTAGTGCTTTGTATTTAAGTATTAAGTATTAATCAATTATCTATAATATGTATATGTATTACGTAATTGTAATGTAGTTTTTGACTGGTAGAGTGGAAGAGAAGGCCAAATGGCCTTAGCTCTGCCAGAATAAATAAAAAGAAAAAATGGCACAAACAAATTAATTAAAAACCATTGTTAGCATTTATATCCTAATTATAAGATAGAGGAACTACGGTCTACGAAGCGAGACCTTTATCAACAAACTTGTAATGACAAGAATTACTCCATTTCAACACTAATTATTGAAACATGTTATTCCAAAAGTACTTATTTAACTAATTTTTAGAGACAAACTTGTCACTATTCACTATAAAGCAAGCTGTATGCTATATAATAAAACTAAAACCTTAATATATATATAGATTTTAACATGACATGTTGTTAATACTAATTCTAAAGAACAAGCTTTGAATGTACACAAGTTCAAAATGTTATCTTGCTGACGTAGTTAAGTACAACTGGGTTAATGTAATACAATTACGAACAAACTATAAAAAAAACTAGACTTTCATTGCTTACATTCCTTCATTTACGTTTGATTTTTTTTTAATAGTATAACAATGTTAGCTAGTGGTGAAAAGGGGGGACAACACATTTAAAATCTATTTCAAAATAGCAATAAACCACTATGATTATGAAATTCATTAAGGATTGTTGTTAGGGAATTGAAGTTTATCAGCAATTATTTCCGGGTATAACTTCAGTTAAACGAAATTTTCAGTTATATCTTATATATCTTATATATCTTATATAGATTTTAACATGACATGTTGTTAATACTAATTCTAAAGAACAAGCTTTGAATGTACACAAGTTCAAAATGTTATCTTGCTGACGTAGTTAAGTACAACTGGGTTAATGTAATACAATTACGAACAAACTATGAAAAAAACTAGACTTTCATTGCTTACATTCCTTCATTTACGTTTGATTTTTTTTTAATAGTATAACAATGTTAGCTAGTGGTGAAAAGGGGGACAACACATTTAAAATCTATTTCAAAATAGCAATAAACCACTATGATTATGAAATTCATTAAGGATTGTTGTTAGGGAATTGAAGTTTATCAGCAATTATTTCCGGGTATGACTTCAGTTAAACGAAATTTTCAGTTATATCTTATTGAACACACAATAATTAATCTTTCGATGAAAGTTTTTTTGTAAATACAGTGCTTATAAGTAAACAAGATCTTATTTTTACTGTACTTATGCGACGTTATCCACACAAATTACAGGTGTGCGTATTCCTCATTCTTACTCTTAACTAAGGGCTTTTATGATATTGAGCAGTACAAGAGGCTTACGCCTGTATATGCCCTTTTTAGGGATAATGCATATTCTTACTCCCCATGGTCCTGTTGGCTAACCTGTAAATTTTCGTTTTGATATCTCGAAATTTAGAGGTTTGGCGTTATTTCGAAAGATGGAGAACATTTCATACTTTAGGCGAATATATAGAAATAATCAAGAACTGTCGACAAAACCCACACCCTTTGTAGTTCTAAATGGTGCAGATATATATTGAAGGATTGGAATCCTAGACTCAAGGCATTTTTTCCCACAGAAACCCAGAAGTAGAAATTCAAGTTTCAAAATCCAGTCCTATCAAATAATGGCATTTTCTCAACATGGCGGAGTTGCAAGTATGCTGTTCATATTTTGGTTCTTATGAACCATTTTCCTTTACAAAAAAAAAATTCCTTAAATTTCATTGAATTTAAACTTACAACCAATTGGCACTGTTAAACTGAATACTGCTAAGGAAAATGACATAAGGAATATCTTCAGATTCCTCACTGAAGAGGAAGTACGTTGGTTTGAAGACATATTCTCCAGAGCCAATCAACAACGTCAGAGAAAAGCGGGAGCAAACTCTGATTTAAGTGATGGACACTGATCTGGAGACATGAAGTTTAATATATTGTTCGTATCATTGAACTAGTATAAAACTCCGTAGGTAAGCTGAAAAGTGAGAATTTAAAAATACTGTTTATTTCATTGAACTGCTATAAAAATCTGCACTTGACGTTTCAGTTTGTATTCGTTAACTTTTTCAGTCGTCATTATACCTTTAAAAATAAATATCTATCATATAATTTTACTATGAACATCATATTGCATATTCACATCAGGCTTATATGTAAAAAGGGCGTATACGAACATATTTTATAATATATATTTTCTGGATAAAACAATACTTAACCCATTAAAGGGTTTCATTCGCTTAGTGTCAGTGATATTGTCATCTTTATTATATATTTGAAAAAAATAAATCGTTAACACAGGTTTTCAACGACATGTAAACATTACTAATGTGATTTTCTCAAAACATGTTTTCTTATATACGTCCTCTGTACATATAACTCCTCAATTACAACTTTTTTGCGGATGTGAAGCCGATCTTCAAATAGGTAATTTCACTTAACATAGGTATCTGATACGAAGTCAAGTAGAGCTTTTAATAAAGTGGTTACGGAAGGATGGTGAGACTAGAAAACATTATGAATATAGCCTTTTCAAAATCTACCAATGTGCCAATAATCGGTGCATGAGAATTGTTTTACAGATCTCACTCATTCGAGAAGCAGATGCATGAGAAAACCGGGGACGAGGCGGGTTCTTGGATAGGTGAACCCTTGGATAAACGAAGCATACGAATATTTCAGCCGGGAACGAGTCGAGTTGTTTACTTAGAGACTAAGGATTAGCCTACTTGCTGTAGTAGTTCACCCTTTTATGGAAGGTCCATAATGTTAACAAATTTTGCCGGTATCTATTGATGTAGCCCAGCGTTTCTCAACCTTTTTGAACCCGAGGACCTCCAAAATGTCTAAAATATTTTACGGACCCTTAATTTTACATCTCATTTATAAAAGAAGGCCTATATTCTGAATATTTGGGGTGTTAATTATAGGTCATTATAACGAAATATGTGAAAAAATTTACTTCTTTACTTTCCACTTGCTTTATGATATTTTTTAATTATGTCAGCGGACCATCTGCACCACCAGTGGTCCGCGGACCATAGGTTGAGAAACGCTGATGTAGCCTATTTCCCCTGTAGTTTCTGGTAGTTGGCGATACTGGATTTCAGGCCAGGGAAAAATTAGCTTTAGCTATTATCATTTTTAAAGTTTATTCCATTTAATAAACTAAAATGCATTTTTCTGCAGGTCATTCGAGAGAGAAGAAAAGTGTATGAGCAAATTAAAGAAAAAGAAATAAATGAAAATGAGGATACTGCAGGTAACTATGATTTATTAATTAGATTAATTTCATAATAGTCTATAGAATTACCTTCTTGTGAGGTACACTTGGTAAGCTCACTAGGGCAAACGCAAAGGATATAACATATAAATTATTATTCACACGGTATGTGTAATACATCCAATATATATATCAGTATCAGTATTTGACGATATCAGTATTTTATATTTGTAAGAATTAGGCGCCTTTGTAACGAACTGGAACGAATTCGAGATTATTTTTCACAGGAAAGAAGAGAAGGCTTGCATTTTTGGATCTCCTTCTCGAAAGTTCGGATTGTGGAAAGAATTTCACTGATGAAGACATCAGAGAAGAGGTGGACACTTTCATGTTTGAGGTAAGAAACTAATTTTATTGAAGAGTATTATTATCAAAAGAGCAGATACGGAATATATTAGCTAAGGCAGGATATCGCTTGAGAAATTTATACATGCAAAAATCCTTAATATAACTAGCTTTATAGCGTGTGATTTTTATGCTTTAACTCCTTCTGTGGTGCTGCAGTTTTACTGCCTTGGCATCTAGGTTCAATCCCCTGCACCTGTCTAGATTTTTCTGAAGTCTAAAACGGGATGCACTGAGCCAAATGAGAACTGAGGTGCTACTTGAATAAAGAAGTGACGACTCTATTCAAGCAAGCCATCGTTAACGACCTATGGAGTCGGCAAGCTATCCACATGCATCGGTTCCGCCATCTACCAATGATTCTGAAAGACGCAATGGTTACACAGGTACTTGGCTCAGGGCAATATTTTTAATCTCATTAGGCCAATTGTTATACTTGATAAAACTATCAGATGGATTTATATACAAGTATTTCTAAAAATGACACTTTTTTTTGTTTTAAATGGAATAAAATGGCTGCTCATAGGTCTCCTAAATATTTTTACCAAAGCCGAAAGGAAAATAACTAACTAATCTGGATAAAAAATTGTGTACGCCAGTTAGTAGGATTATTCGATGTAGCTTATTTATTTTACTGACCTAAACCTCATACCACTTGAGCTTCGGGCCTATGATGGCCATGAGCTGCTAATATTCGAATTCATCACAGAATATAGGCTATATGGTAGTAGGAAATAGTTCTTGCTAACGAAATGAAATGAAATGAAATGATTAGCCTAAATGTCCCGTTAAGGGCAATGGCCTCCTCGAAGAGGGTAAGCTCGAATACACCTACATGTGGTGAGCTATTCCACATGAGGGATATTTGTGCTCTTGGGCTTTTATGCAATTCCTGGTCTTTGTCCACTTACATTAGTCTGGGTCATTGTGCACTTCATTGTAGTTTACGTCCTTACACTTGTTACGGTCCTATACACTAGTCTTGCTAACACTAGCTCTAAATAAGAATGAAAACATGTATGGCTGTAAATACGATAGTTAAATATTAATTAAAATCACTTATAAATCCTGATTTTCAGCACTGCAATATTATGCCACAAGGGATTCGAACAACACATATTAATAAACAAATTAAATAAAACTAACTAACTAACTCCGTCTGCATCATTGAAGGGACTAGCCTACCATCCTACCGCTGCATCATCTACCATAGGCAGATGGCAGGATTGGGGGCATGTGGTCAGCATTGCGACACCCACGGCCGTTAATGATGATCTCCGTGACCGGAGCTGCTACTTCTCAATCAAGTAGCTACTCAGTTTGAATCACGAGGCTGAGTGCACCCCGTTCCAGATCTCCTTACCTCAAAAAATCCTAGAAGGTACCGGGGATCGAACTCAGGCCTGCGGGTCCTTAACCACAGTCGCAAACCACGAGACCAAGCAGGCGATCAAACCATTCAAATACTGCAGTAATATTTTAAAACGTTTCTGAAGTCATCATAATTGACTTCAAGGTCTAGGTCAGGTTCCGACTCCACGAACTGTTCTCGCCATTTCTTACAATAATAATAATAATAATAATAATAATAATAATAATAATAATAATAATAATAATAATAAATGAAGTGCACACAAGTGTGCATAATGTACATAACTTTACTTTTCAGCACTGAGTTCTGTCACGGTTTTTGAACATTTGTTGCAGCTCAGCACGTGATATTTCTCACATTTTAGTTCACAGTATTTGCAGACACATTTATCCGTCACTACATGAAAATTGTTTGTGAAGATACTTTAGGCCCGGGCAGCTTGGGTCGCTTAAATCCTAACAGGGAGAGGTAAAACTACGTGAAAGAAAGTAAGAAAGGAAGAAAGAAAGAAAGAAAGAAAGATAGAAAGAAAGAAAGAAAGAAAGAAAGAAAGAAAGAAAGAAAGAAAGAAAGACAGAAAGAAAGAAAGAGATACTTTATGATGGAAGCCGTGCACGGCCAGCCTCATTACGACGTTCCTCAAGTTTTTATTCGGTCCTGTCCATTCTAGTAAAAATCCATGGCCTCTAGGCTAATAGTTCAAAGCTGATTTAGCCAGTTTTGTGATGGCACTGCTGTGGTACACCCAGAAAAACGACGACTGAAGATTATACATTTTAGTATCGAAATGCATCTCATTTTGACATGACCAGGTTAGATTTTGAAGCTGAATACGAAGAAAACTCCTGATCGTTCACGAGCAACTTTTATAAATAAGCGATTTTTTAACAACATTTGGAAGAACTTTACCAAGAAGAGGACAGCATATTACAATATGGACATTATTTTAAATCTAAAATAATTTTAATTGGTAAATTTTAATATAATTCTCAACCAAAATTCTAGATTTTTATTCTGGATTAATATATTACATTTTACATATATTGGTGCCTTGACAAATAGCAATAAACAAGTATCTTTCATCATATAAGGCACTATTAATACTTTTAACAGTGACTCAGTGGTTATTTTTAACTTCTGGTGAACACAAGACATTACGTCAATACATCTTTATCTTCCAAACAAATTATTTTCATATATTACAGTACTCCGATTTCACATTTCATGTTTATTAATAAATGTAATAACTGATATATGTAAATAATTGTTCGTATTCAGCATTACGCTCTGCCTAGTCCTACAAAAAATACTAGTACTGTGGTGGAAAAAACATTTTTAGATTATTCATAAACGTACTAGTTGGAAAATTATTCACTTCATAATGAAGTTCATCAATAGTTTAAGTTTGTTTCTTAATGGGTATTGTAAGATCATAATCTTTGTGTGTGATCTTCTAGGGGCACGATACAACAACGTCAGGAACCTGCTTCACCTTACATATGCTTGCAAATCATCCAGATGTGCAGGTAAGATACCTTCATCGCTTACTGATAGAGTAGGATTATCTCCACAAAGTCTCTGGGTTTTACGTATATACCTTAGGAGCGAGTCTCACCGCTCTTAGAGTACCTGGCTAGGGGAGGTAGCTGCACCCTGATTGGCTCAGGTCACCTATCCCACTCCACGTGTTGTCTGTCTCTGTCCCTCCGGCATTATCCCTCCCCTCAACTATTACAGTATTTTCTACCCCTGGCAACGTGGAGCATTAACTTTACTCTCTGCCAAGCGGTAGCTTACTGATCTTACTCGCAGCGAATTCGCGCATCTTGGTAACGAGACGTAACGAGAAGCTCGCTGGCTGGGTTCGTCTTCAAGGCCAGAGACGTTGTGGGAGTAATCCTACTCTATCAGTATAGTTGGTGTTCTTACATGCATAAGAAGTTATATTTCATTTTGCACCTGCTATTGTGACCCGCAAAATTGGATTCCTAGAAAGAAAGTTTTCAAAATTAAAAAATCTGATGTGAAACACATAACTTCCTTTGCACTTAATATAGGTTATTCCAGTAGGCTATACAGTGCACGACTGTATTGCAGTAGTGCGCATTCAATTGTCTTAGCCTCAATCACGTCGCATAATTGGCGAGGCAAGAAAATCAAAGACCCTAGTTAGTGTACGAAGTGAGTAGCTTATTCGAAACTATCCTTCAGAGAATTTATTGGAAATTTTTTCATAAAAGTTTCAGATCTTGGTATAATGTACTATAAATTATATTACATGCATATGTGTTTATACACATAATACGATTCCGGTAAAATGTACAACATCGTTATATCCGACTTCGAGAAGAAAACTAATTCTCTTGATAAAAAGTGGTGTAAAAACGAAAAGAAAGTCGTTGCCAAGCTTCGTGTTGCATTCCTCAAGAATGCACAACGAGCTGACAGATGTCATTGCTGAAGTTACCTCAAAATTTCCCGGGGCGGAGCTCAAATGAAATGGGATGTAATGCACATACTACCCGCGCGCCACTTCTTGAGCGCTGTATTTACGGGGAAGTGAGGGTCGGGGGGAACAAAACATAGCTATTCCGCCAGTCTTTCTGCAGTGTTGTCAACCAAAGAAATAACGTTTCAGCAGAATCGCGCGTATGGTATTTTATGTAGTGACTTTAATATACAACGATTTTAATGCAGTCCAATAATATAACGTGGTGACGGTATTGCGTAACAATTAATAACACGTAATAAGTCTTTAATTATCAAATAAATCATTTTCCTCCGGGAAGAGAATGTTATATAAATAGGCTCAATAATTTTACACTGGATGACTAATTTTAAGCATAAAGAAGAGTCTTAGCAGAACATGCTTCACCATATCGTGTTTTAAAACGTAAGAGAGGTAAGGCATCTAACAGTGGAGAAAGCTAAAGGCCTAATTTTAAACGTATTTAATACAAATTGTGAAAAGTTCGCTCAACTTTCAGTCCATGAAATTGACATCAGAGTTCACGGGATCGTCAGAAATTAGCACATACGGAATTCTTAAGGAGGTGAGGAAAGTGTTGGATGTACAATGAAGTGTTTGTGAAATCAGCAGTTCGAAAGATTGTATTTTTCCCCATAACTCGATGCGTCAGAAAAGATAATGTCAATAAATAAATAAGAATCCTGAGACAGAATGAAAGCTTAGTATTGAAGCCACTAGATGTCAGGGTGTATAGCGTACTTCGTGTTTCAATGTTGTCAGCTTAACCTACGAAGTTGAACGAAACCTACCGAATGAGGACTAGGGAGCCGAGCGCTCAAGAAATCGCGCGCGGGTAGTACATAACTTTCTTCACCCTAAGCGTGGGAAATATACCTTCCGTACTTCACATCCTCTTATAGAAAAATAGGTCGTGTTACAAGGAGTAGGTATTTGGTTGTTTCAGCTTTATGAAAATATGTATTGTTCACTAGACAAGACTGGGTTTCTACGAATGGTGCCTGACTTTGTCTTCAAAGCATTCTTTTTTTTTAAGTTTCATATTTTTTTTATGTATATTGGATGGATATTGGTGTGTGAATAGTGTGTTGTGTTCTTTAAATGTGCGTAATATGTATATGTATAACTGGTATATAAGAAAAATAGGTCGTGTTGCAAGGAGTACGTTTTTAGTTGTTTCAGCTTTATGCAAATATGTATTGTTCACTAGACAAGACTGGGTTTCTACGAATGGTACTTGACTTCGTCTTCAAAACATTTTTTTAATGTTTCAGAATTTTTTTTATGTATATTGGATGGATATTGGT
The DNA here is from genome assembly GCA_964059195.1 of Ectobius pallidus. Classification (NCBI taxonomy): domain Eukaryota; kingdom Metazoa; phylum Arthropoda; class Insecta; order Blattodea; family Ectobiidae; genus Ectobius; species Ectobius pallidus. Next base: position 92,991,027 of record CAXKWD010000002.1, read on the forward strand.
GTGTAAATAGTGTGTTGTGTTCTTTAAATGTGCGTAATATGTATATGTATAACTGGTATATTTTGCAACACTGCCACCAGGTTTTGGCCCACTTGCCGGGAAACGAAATAAGTAAATAAAGAAATAAATAAGCAAATAAAATATGTTAAAATCAAGGTTTAGCTCTTGGTATAAACACCTCATGTAAAATATTTGAATAAAATCATTAGAACTGTTTCGATAGCACCGAAAAAACTAAACTTACATTATGTAAAGCTGCAATAAAAGTAAGAGAAAGTCGACGCCAATCTTTGTGTCACTTGCCAAGAAGAAATCTTACCAAAATATAGAATTTTGTTTTTATACGATCCTTGATTCTCGAGCTATGAGTTTCATAAACAACACAGCATTTTGTCGCTCTGGCAGACATTTCTAAAAAATAGTATTTCTGGATTAAGGAGACCTCAAAACGTGTATTTATGTTGAAAACGCAACATCAAATTTCGGGGTCGAACATTATAGTTCCTCTACCTATAGAACAGGTAGAGGAAGTTAAAACACATAATTAGACTATAACAGATTAACAATAAAGTAATATCTTAAGTAACAAGGCCGGTATTCATAGTCGCAATAAGTCGTACTTATATCCAAGTCGAACTTTAATCTCGTCTTAAGTTGAGTTTCTGACACAAACAAGTCGGACTTATGACGTAGTTACTTTATAAAGTCAGACTTGACAAAGTCGAGCTTATTGCTATTCATAGTCACTAAAGTACGACTTATTTGTCGAAATAAGTCGTACTTTATCAAGTCAAGGGTCCCCCTGACTTATTTCAGTTTAAGCCAGTACCATGTATAGTAATTTTGAGAATCTGGTCGAGATATTAGAAGAAACTCGCACCCCAAAGCGTTATTTGAGAAAGATGATGAACCCTTTCAAATTTTACAGTGACAACGAATTTAAAAAGAGATTTCGTTTCAAGCAGACACAATTTTGGAAATATCAATCGCCTATCTTTCATCAGCATTTCTCTCTGCTGGCATTTCATATCGGCCCAAAGCTTCCTAATCTGTTTTGAATCCCTCTAAAATAATAATTAATATCGAAATAAATACATAAGCCTACCAGTATTAATTCTGAACAATATCCAAGCTAATATATGCACATTATATTTTCAAGAAACTATTGGTCAGTTTACTTACACGCTGCATAATACGACTGGATGAATTGAATTCTTTGTTTACAATGCACAGAGCCGTCTGTATGTTTATACTACAATAGCGAAATACGTAACCAGATGGCTTTGCATTACACGAAATCTGAAAAAATCTTGAATGCGATTGGCTAATTCAATTGTTACGGCAGTGAACGTGCGATTTTTCATATTATCAAGTTCGACCTTAATATGTAGAATAAGTAGAGCTTTATGAAGTCAGACTTAATAAAGTACGACTTTAAAGAAGACTATGAATACGAAAAACGTATAAGTCGACTTGTCAAATAAGTTCAGCTTTATAAAGTCTGTTCTTAAGTCGCCGACTATGAATACCGGCCTAAGTCTCAGAATATAAAAGGATTTTTACAAGTTTGTTATCGTATTTACCCTCTTTATTAAGTGCCAGTATGGTACTTTATGAGATTGTGTGGGGGACGAAAAAATGTCTGTCCGTCTGTCTGTCTGTCTGTCCGTCTGTCTGTCTGTCTGTCCGTCCGTCTGTCCGTGCGTCTGTACGCACCATAACTCAAGTGCGCTTTTTCGGATTTTCATGAAACTTGGTATAAACATTCATAATGTCGATGGGAAGAACCCTATTGATATTGAACGAAATCGGTTCACCGGTACCGGAGTAATGCCCAATTTAGTGCCTATTTTAATAGATTATGGCGCCTTTCTCATAGAAAGGCGCCATCACTCAAATACGCTGTAACGGATTTTCATGAAACTTGGTATACCCATTTATGACGTCCATGAGAAGTGCCCTATTGAATTTGAACCTAATCTGTTGACCGGTACCGGAGTAAAACCCAATTTAGTGTATATTTTAAAGACGCGGTAACTCAAATACGCTTTACCGGATTTTTATGAAACTTGGTATACACATTTACAATGCCCATGGGAAGACGTCTATTCATAATGGATAAAATCGGTTGATCTGTTTCGGAGTAATGCTCAATTTAGTGCCTATTTTATGGCAATATACGTATTCGAAAGAATTTATAAAAAAAAATGAAAATCAGTTATCTTGACAACATAGCCTATTGTTTTACTGTGATCTTATAAGGCCTTGGAAATTAAAATACAGGTAGCTATGACAAAAAACACTATTGTTTTACATGCGCTTATCCAACTAGACCGTTAAAATGACCCAGGTGGCCGAGATGGTAGACCTTTCTTCTTCCGTAAGCCCTGCTTAATGAATAAATCTGGAGCTTAACTTGGAAATCAATTTTTAAAAAAACATATTCTGCATATCATAATTGCAGTCATAACTGATTAAACAAAAACATACTGGCACTTTTTTACATCAGTTTACCTGATTTTATTCATTATTGAATTAAATAGTTTGTTTTAAGTGGAATGTTTGAAGCTTTTTCGGACGTAATCCAATCGTTGGCTAAACATAATATTATTAGCATAAAATTAAAAAAAAACTTGTTAATGATCCTGTGGCCTGTTATTTTTCAGGGAAAAGTTTACGAAGAACTGGAGAATATTTTCCAAGGATCAGATCGTGCTCCATCAATTAAGGATTTGAATGAAATGAAATATTTGGAAAGAGTTATCAAGGAGACACTGCGTCTATATCCTAGTGTGCCGTTGGTGGGCAGACTGGTTTCGGAGGATATTGAAATTGGTAAGTTATTAAACTAACTAGAGCAGTGATTCCCAAAGTGGGGTCCGCGATGATGTTTCAGGAGGTCCGGAGGCGGTTTAAGAAGAAATAGGATATCTCGTAATTTTATCAAATTACATATTTTCTAAAGCAGCTTCACTGTTCACATTAATGAGTAAACTCTGTTTGTTACCATTGGTATTGTTATTTTGTCTATTGAATTTAATACATTTGAATCAAAGTATTTAGGCTATTTAGTTTTTTTTTTCAAAACCCAGAGGGGGTCCGCGAATTTTTTTTTCAAGGGGTCCGCGGACTGAAAAGTTTGGGAACCACTGGCCTAGAGTATATACGGAATGTGCATTAGGGCTTTTCATATGGACAGCCACATAACGGAGCAGTTTTCGTTATCGGTATGGTTTACAACTCCTGCGAAATAAGATGAAAACGTTTTGATAATAGCCCACAGATCATCCTGTAATCAACAGATGACAATCTTATCTACAATAAAGCAGTAACTTATCAAAGGTGTGTACAAGGTAAAGCGAGAGAACATCAGATCACGTTTGGACAGCTTGGGCCTAAGGTAAATTAAAAAAATTGCACAGTTTTTAGTCATCGAAGAATAGGTTGATGAACAAACAATAAAAAAATCAGAAATCAATGTAGCGTTGACAATCACCGAAAGTCTGTACTATAATTAACATATGTTAGTATCCTGATGGTCGCATAATGGTTCAGTCGTTAACAGCGATTTGTTTATATAAAGGCTAATTAATTTGAAGATTCGCACAATTTAATAAACTCTGTGAAGAATTTAATGCTGAATATGAAGCTTGGTAACAAAAGTGTCTTTCATAACAAGCAGCCTACTCGAAACTATAAATAGTCCCATTCGAGGAAAAATATATTTTAAAGAAATAATGGCCTGTAATATGATTTATTAAAACTTTTAAGGCAAAATCGGAAAATTTACAATACATTTAAAATTATATATTTAAAACAAATTACATACCTTTAGACTATGGAATACATTACGTGGTCTAGAAACATATTTTCTTCACTAGTGGATACTTTTATGGACTTGGACTCGCATTCGGGAAAACCAGGGTTACACAACCCGAGGCCAGACAACCTGACTGGAGTTTTTCCGTTGTTTTCTATAGTCATTTGCAGATGCTGGGTCAGATACCTGGTCCCTTCTCTGAACAGGGAGGTCTGGAAAGTGTATTTAGTCTCATGAGGACAAGTGAGCCACTTGAATGAAATAGAGTCCCTTGCCGGGAAAATAGTCATTATAAAACTTAATAATAAGTTTACATACAGATTTGTGCCCATAGATAAATTTGTTCTATTAGACTTTTTTTTATTTTTTGTTCTTTACCGATCATGGGAGTTTGACATGCTTTAATATGCCCCATCTTCAATGGGGTTAACTTTTAAAAGGGAAGGAGTACAGTCATATATGGTAGGTACCTCTTCATTTGGACGTCCCCCCGTGGAGATTATATTTTATTACTGTTATATAATATTATCGTTTATTTTATGGAAAACATATGTGTTCAATTTATCCCTTACTATGGAATGTTATTTTCAGATGGCCACGTCATACCTGCAGGAATGAACGTTGGTTTATCAATACATCTGGCACATCGTGATCCAGAATACTTTCCTAATCCTAATAGTTTTAATCCAGATAACTTCTTGCCGGAAAAAGTAGCAGAAAGGCATCCCTATGCTTATATTCCTTTCAGTGCTGGGCCAAGGAACTGTATAGGACAGAAGTTCGCTCTTCTAGAGATGAAGACCATAATATCTTACATAATACGACATTATAAACTAAGTTCGCTTGCAGATCCTGTTCTTCAGTTGAATATCGTAGCAAAGACAATAAATGGATTCAATATAGGAATAACCAACAGACATAATAAAGAGCAAGTGGCTTAAATGGTATTGTGTAATGTTGGCATCCATGATTTCAAACCTGTCAAGAAAAATCTAAGTTTTCGTGGCCAAGGTTGGTCAGTTTTTAGTAACTTATTCCCATTGCACACCATTTTCGATTCATAAAATTAACATGATTTAAAAATTAGTAACATCCTGGTGATAAATGACTAAGGCCATAGCCTATACTAATGTAGAAAGTCATTGTAATAGAATGATGGCTGAGTTATCGGCACAAGAAACAGTTTCCTGTCCTATGGTTCTTAAAACAATAATTTTATTCTGGCTAAATTAAATTATCTGCCAGAATTATATCTGATACAATCTGTGATATATCATTAACAATAATCACTCACATGTTAGTCTAACTCGGTCAGTTTTAATCACCTAAAGCAGCAATTGCAATGATATTATCTTTCTCCTAACATGTGTTCCGTCTATTCTAAAAAGTAACCATTATTTTATTACATTTATTTGATGTTGAAAATAAATATAGGCTTAAACAGATTTTGAAATACAAAAGAAAAGAGTAAAAAATAATATAAATTAAGTTAGTATACATATTTTTAATAATAGTCCATGAATAAAGTATGGAATTAACTGGAATAGGTCTCACTGATCACTAATACCCATTAGCTACTAAATGTTCAAAAGTTTCACAATGTCAAAAGTTATTTTCATGACTCCTGTCCTATAATTCCAGTGCTTCAATCAGAATTATATTTACGTCATATCTTTGTGCTTTTTATCTAGATCATCCAACCGGATACAGTTTGAAATATATAAAGATTTTGTCTTAAAAAACAGTTATGTCCAATTTAATATAGTTATAATTATATAATTATCAGTAATTATAATTAATTTATAATTAAATTGATATTATGTTTTGCTTTATCTGGCATCTTAATTTTTTTCACACTTCCATAGGAATATTTAAAGGCTAATTTTTTGCCAAAATTATATTTAAAAAATTTTAATAAATGATCTTGAAATTTTCAGTTTATACTAAGTTATTATAAAAATCATGACTGTTCGTACCTACGTCTACACAAGTAGTCTAAAAGAACATATTAATAACATTAACGCCATGCTGACTTACCAATTTGAAGTATGAAGGGGAGATTCATCGGAAGCATTCTGCAATAAAGACACAAATACATTACAATTTTGAGAAACAATTTCTTAGTATCAAAGGCACATTAATTTTATAGATTCCTATGTATTTACAACTCTCTTAGAGAATATATAAGTTAAACAATAAAATAACCAAAACATTTATAGACCTATATTGAACGTTAAAGGAGACGTGAGAAGTAAAATCAATTCTAATACCGGTAGGTAAAGTTGAGTCTCTGAGACTCTGCTAATCTAAGAACGCAACTTCCCTTTGCATTATTGCAGACGTGTTATCTTCAGTAGAATTAGGTTTTCTGAACTTCCTACAATGAAGCAGAATATCTGAAAGTCATCATAAGGTAAACTAGTAAGATTATCAATTAGTATAATACTGAGCATGATTTCTCTGCACAAACTCTAGAACTTTTCAATAGAATATAAAAAGTGAGTAGCATAATGTAGTAATTGATATAATTTCACATCCTTAAGTGATTTTTTTGTTCTGAAAGCTGGTTATCATATTGAACCTGATCCCAAATTCAAAATTCGAACAATTTACACAGTAATTGTCCCTCATTTAAAGATAGGAGAACATTATTTATTACGCTTATCATTCATGAGAAGCAGCTACTCCACTGAAATATTCTTCATCGGTATCAAACTCAGAGACCGCTGATGATTTCTCTTAATAATTGATTAAAGTAATATATGATTTAGCTGTGAAAGGTTTAATAGTATGCCTTTTCTAAGATAAAAATGCTATAATTTCTTAACATTTTTTTTAAATTGTACGTTTTACAATGATCTGTATAAAATATTTGAGAACATCCTTCTTGTAACTAGTAAACGCTTCAAGGTTTCGATCTAATTTTACTTATGGATGTTTTAATTAATTCAAAGCTAATAAATTTGATTGATATTATTTTCGACTAGTTTCCATATGCCGATCGCCAAATTTTACTTAAATTATTTTATATTAGCTAATATAAATTATTGTATATAAGCTAGAAAAGGCTGCATGTATAAATATAACCTAATAAAATTCTTTATGAATGGGTAATTTTATTCTTCTGATTTTATTATTACCGTTTTCATCTATTACAATTTTTGTATAAGTTACCTACATAATTCATACATCATAGGTAGCATCTAATCAACATTATTGCAGGCTATTGGAAGAGTGGCCATCAAGGTCTTAACTACTACAGTAAAACAATGTTTTTAGTTAGAGCACATTTTATACCACATTATTATTTTCAATCATAACTACAGAACAATACTGTATAAATAATACTGAGCTACAAGAATCATTCCATGTTTCACTTTTCAATGCTTGATATTTTTAGCTTAGTTCATACCAAATAAATAGTTTCTTGACGCAGATATAATTTCCAGATACAGTATATAGATGATCATTTATTGTATTTATTGTAATATTATTTTAACCTTACTGACTTTGTCTATTGCAGTAATGCTTAATGGCAATAAAATTATTATTATTATATTATTATTATAATTATCATCTTTTGTACTGAATATTAGAAACCATAAAGCTTATTTGACTCTAACTGGAAGTACAAATTTTTAGGCCTAAGAATATGAGTATTTTTCAGCGAGAAAGAGCACATTTAAATACATCTCTCCGAAGTTGATTTTAGCGTCTTACGCAATAAGATCAACGATAAACAATTAATGTTTGTGGAACAAACTATGTATAATAATTAGCTTACTTTGTATATTTTTATTCAATATGAAACATTGCATAATATGTTATGGTAATATGATGGACAGTAAAAACATGTTTCGTTTACAGAAGAAACCCGTTCGAATAATGCTGTTGCGTATAACAAAAGATATTCCCATAAGCCCTTATTAAAAAAAAATGTTGCAAACACATTTTACCTCTAAAGACCTGCGTGAACAACCAAGGTAAATATTTACTATTACTACTACTACTACTACTACTACTACTACTGCTACTACTACTACTACTACTGCTGCTACTGCTACTACTACTATTACTACTACTACAACTACTACTACTACTACTACTACTACTACTACTACTACTACTACTACTACTACTACTACTACTACTAATAATAATAATAATAATAATAATAATAATAATAATAATGTAATTAATAATATCACTATAAGACACAGACTTGATCTCCATTTCCCTTTAGTTTCATTAATCTATTTTTTTTAAATATTTATAATGAATCCATTAAACTGTTCGAATGTATGAATGTATTTTACTCAGTAGAAGAACCGTTATATTGGTTCTTAACATTAGCTTACCTATTATTTTTTAACGGCTCAATCTTTGATGTGTTATAATATGCATGTATGGTTAGTTTGAACTAGGGTAATGAGTTTGACTTAGTAGTATAATAATTAATTATGTACATAATTATGTAATTATGAACATAATTAATTATTAATTATGTACTATTCAAACTTTCTGATGATATGTACTTTGAACCTATGGAAAATAATATATCTTATCTTAATCTAGTATATTAAGTTTTAGCAATTAACGTTATCAAGGACAAACAATATATCTTGCAGCATATTATGTAAATCTTATGCATAGGCGTATTCGATTTACATAACTCATTGGTTTATTATAAAAATGATAGAATGAAGCGAACATGTAAGATATTCTGAACATCTTTTGAAGCGTAATGTGCTGTCCTCTATGAGCCATTAATGCAACTGTTAGCATTGCTTCTACAACTCTCTTTCGGTTAACGCAATGGCGGCGAATTCGATAATATGAACATTGTAACCAATTAAGTTAAACAGTGATATAAAGCGTTATAAAATAATAATGACAGTATCCTCTTCTTTGTATGTGTTGTTTTAAGAGTATTTCACTACTGTAAGTAATAACTGTATAGAAGTATTCCAGAAAAGTCAAACCATCTATTTTGAAGGATGGTCTGAAACCATTACCTCGAATTCATTTTTATCCCATTTCAGTTTTTAATGTAACGAATACAGATATATTTCGATGAATGATACAAACAAATATCTGTTGATGACAGAAAAGAGTTGTACTTTAAAACTAACACTTCAAAACTACAAGCTACTAACACCACTAGTGTGTTTTTTCCACCACAAATTTCTTATCCAACTAAATTACAGAACAGCAGGAAAGAAAAATATCTACTTTCGATGAAAACAATGTGTTCAGAAAGTTAAGCATCCACATCATCTAGTAATAATTTTTGCACATTCATTTTTAAGAACAACAGGAATAAAAAGAGTTGTACATCTCCTGGTATGAAGATCCGTCCTTCAGATACGAGAATTTTCACTACTTCGACCAAGTATTGTGGTAAGTATATTAATTTCTGCACATTCAATGCATGGTTAGGCACAGCTATCAAGTTCATTCTTCCTTGACTTTCGCCATAAACCAAAAAAGCAAACCATTATGAATAAATTGAATGCAATTGGGAATGAGAAATATAAAATAGGCTGCATTCCAATTTCCAAATATCACAAAAACACCTAGTTACTGAAGCTAACACAACTAATATATAATAGCTAAAATCTTGCCTCACTGGATTCTTGTTGTGGAATCATAAAGAGCTCTAAACATAGATTTCAGAGCACAGGCTCAAACTACACAGGCCTATAATTCTTCAAATGTCAATATATATATAATATTCTGTAAGCTGCAACGTTATGAGCATCCGCACACAATTCTCATTAAAGTTCTGAAACCTAACGTTAACTTTAAATTAATTGCTCATGTGCTCCTTCAGTTAATTATAAACTAGGAACATTCAAGTAAATGGAAGGAGAAGTAATGTAAATCAGCTAAGACAGCAGCACGTTCCCAAATAAAAATATTTTCCTTTTATGCTGAAATGTATTACCGATATCATTCCAAGATTTCAATGAGATTTTACAAACACATAACCTCAGAACACTTAGTTATAATATTGGATGGAAAGATATTTTCAATTTATTTGATTTCAAATAAATTGGGTCTTACATTAAGTATAATAAAACCATTATTATCAATGTAAACAAGTAATATGTATTTTTTTTTTGTATTTTACAAGAACTTGTTCAAGCTTTCTGCTTTGGCATAACTAGTCTCTTTGAATAAATATCTCTTGACCAAAATAAAAACAATTAACTTCTTATCCAACAATGCAAAATATATCAGAAAATATCCCTATAATGTTTACGAACTTAGACTTCCTAAGTGGTTCTCGATTGAAATATTCTACATACAAAATCGACTGAACTCTACAGCTTAATCCCTACTGCAGTTGAATCCAGTATGCTCGTCTTCATGTTCCTACATCAACACTTAACAGCAAGCTAAGTAACCATAATGAATTCTTAATAGATGTTGTGTATAAATCTCCTAGTAAACATTCATTACACTGAATCTTACAACATTGTGTATCATTTTATTTTTGGAGGTGATATAAATGCAAAATATACTGATGGGAACTGTTGAATCTGCTTCCTACTATTCTTTCTAATAATAATTTGTGACCTGATGTTTAAGAAATTGGTCTTGCCAATTATTCTTCTACAGCCCGCCGTTAAATTACGTAATATTATTGCGGATGAGCTAAACTTAAAGCATTGTCCAGCTATTATCGCAATAAGATCATGTACAAAACCTAAAGTATAATTTTATTCAAAATGTTCTCTTAAACCTGTGTCGTCAAGATTTATCACGTATTAAATATTCCACTATACACCCAAAAATAATTAAACAAGCTGATAATGCTAAAAATCACCATAAAATTAATATCATATCTGTTAAAAAAATAACACATTTCTACTCAGAAAATAAATAGAATGTTCCTAAATTTTACCCCTTAACACAACAGTAGGAATTTATTAGACGTACAAGCCAAATGTAAGGGATTTAGAGAAAATAAGATAAACCGAAGTTCTTGCGCTTGAATATCTATTTTATTTCTTGTTTTATATTTGTACTGTTTTGTATTTTTAATCAATCCATAGTTATGGGATGATAACCCATAAAAAATACTGTATTACTGGTAAAAATAAAATAAAATAATACATAATTCTTTATAGAAAATTATATGAATAACGCTACTGATGTTACAGAATACGTAGAATAGTGGATAACGTTTTACGAAGTCTTCTGCCAATGTAAATGTGCTTAACTCTTCTTAACTATTACTGTATATTCCACAAGAAATTGGCATAGATGAATTATTAATTTTTAAATAATTTTCTATACAAAGATAGGGTTCTAAATAAAGGATATCAATGAATGAATCCTGTCATAATAGCAATCAGTGCTCCTATTGATTAGTGAAAACGGGCAAGAACATAACATGAAGCAGAAAATTAAATAATTATTTTATGCCTCGTTTGAATAGCCTGAAAATCTTTATCGTCCTAATGGAATCAACACTCAGATTAAGAATATTTTAGACAGAATCTCTCCTTCAGATCATAAAAGCACCAAAGCTTCTTATATTTCTAAGAACATGCATTCAAATCAACAGTTTTCAGAGTTCTATCTCATAGGAGTTACGAAACAACTTTTTCAAAATAATTCGAGGCAGTTTCTTGTACAATTAATTGAATTTTATGTCAAAGTACTTTTATAAATACACATGCCAATTTCTTGCATTAGTAAAACTAGGGATGGGTCGATACCAGATTTTCTCGATACTCGATACCGATACATGATTTTTTCCTCGATACTCGATACTTCGATACTCGATACCTTCAACATTTCCAGTTTCAATAAATAGGTACATTAATTAAAATTTGAGAGAACTGTATAATACCAACTAAATTAATGAAGTCTGCATATTTAATGAGACAAAATTTAATATCATCAGTAGCCTATAATTATTTTTAAACTCTACATTAAAAATAAAATTAGTTTTTTAAACAGTCCACTTACAAGTTTTTGTTAAAAAATACTAGTATTCTCACTTAATTGCAGAATTGCAGAATTACAAAAGTATCGAAAAAGTATCGAGCGAGTTTTCTGAAGTATCGTTCGATGCCGATACCATGCAAGTATCGAGAGTATCGAGGTATCGAGGTATCGAAAGTATCGAGGACCCATCCCTAGTAAAAACCTTAATTCCCATTTCTGAAATAGTGGATCTACTCGTATTAATCATAGCCTATGGTTGCTAAGTAGTTATTAGACCTATTCTTAATGCAATTCCAGTATTATGAGACCAAGACTTTCAGGTACACCGAGGTGTTAAGAATTTTATTGTGAAAATGTATTTATCACTAATAATATATTAAAAATTTAAAATCCTCAAAAAAGTGCATAATTGATCAATTATTCATCATAATTAAAATAATAAGTTTCTCTCATCGGTGTGAATGCAGTATTATTTCAAAGTCGGCTATCCATTTTAATAGGCAGAGGCGTAACTGTAATTCAGAGGTTAGTGTAAGCTAACTGTGCAGTTACATAAACTGGTTTCAAAGTAATACATCATGTCATAATAGAGTTCAAGCAGTAATTACACTTTGAAACAAGTGGGAATTATTAGCTTAGGTCTGTAGAGTGGAAGATCGACCTTATGCGTTCTCTTTGTAAGAGAAATGTTGTGAAGAATCCTGAGAGTAAATTGAAGAAGTCTAAACAAATAATAAAATATTATTGTATTCGAGGGAAAAATGTTAGGCTGTAGTTCATATCAGGCGATTACAACATTTCAATTGTTTTCATTTTCCAAATGAGCTATACAATTTGCTTTTAAATTACAATTACCACCTATGCTCAGACTTTAAAACTTAAAAAAATTAACTTATTTTGGAAACAACATAACTTATTTTAACACATTCAACATAGGCCTATATAAGTAGCATAATCTATTAGTCTAGAGATATAAAAACGTGTGATACATTCATTAAATTAGTCATAAGTATTACTAAAAAATTTTAAAACTGTTAAAATGTATTTAAAGTCCATAAAATAGAAGTCTTGTATTAAAATGCAGATACTGTCCTGCAGATGCAGTAGGAAGAGGACAGTATCTGCATTTTAGTACAAGACTTCTTGTATTAAAATGCAGATACTGTCCTGCAGATGCAGTAGGAAGAGGACAGTATCTGCATTTTAGTACAAGACTTCTATTTTATGGACTTTAAATACATTTTTTAACAGTTTTAAATTTCTTTAGTAATACTTATGACTAATTTAATAGATAGATAGATAGATAGATAGAGATTTATTGCTGGAGACATATTCAATGTATAGCAACGTCAATAAAATAAAATACAACTTACAACTATAATTAAAACCACTCAATATTATAATACTCTTCAACACTGTAGAGAGGGTTAGTTGATAAATATCTTCTGATTGTTCTTTTAAAATTACTTAAAGTCATTATCTTTATGCTTTCTGGCAGACTATTGAATAAATTCAATGACATCACCTCATAACTATTCTGAGTCTTGGTATATTTACATTTATTTATATATAAATAACTACTGCTTCGAGTAGGATAGTTATGAAGAGATGTGCATCGAGTGTAATCAGACAAGTTCTTCTTTACATGAATAAGACACTTAAAAACATATATACATGGAAGGGTAAGAATACCAAGTTCGATAAAAAGTGGTTTACAGTGTGCTTTCAGGGGAGCTCCGCATATTATCCTCACTGCCCTCTTTTGCAGTAGTAGAAGTTTGTTTGTGTAAGCATGGTTGCCCCACAGCAAGACTCCGTAGCTTAGATGACTGTATATATGACTATAATAAACAGTTGTTAAAGTTGTTTTACTAATACTGTGACTAAGAGCTCTTAGCATAAACAGACCTTTGCTAATTTTACTTGCTACATTTTTGATATGGGACTCCCATCCTAAATCGGGATCGAGATAAAATGTATCACACGTTTTTATATCTCTAGAACAGTAGCTTATGCTACTTATATATGTTCAATGTGTTAAAATAAGTTATATTCTTCAAAATATGTTACATTTCTAAAGTTTTAAATACTGATAGATATATAAGCATTCATGAACCACAGATTATTGTCTCTGTTGGACATTACATGAAAATATTATAGGAGAAAAATTCCTCCGACACTGGGACTTGAACCCAGGACCTTTGGCTATTCGCGCCAATGCTCTACCAACTGAGCTAAGCCGGAGTTCAATTCACAGCGCCAGAGGAGCATTGGCGCGAATAGCCAAAGGTCCTGGGTTCAAGTCCCAGTGTCGGAGGAATTTTTCTCCTATAATATTCTCATTTAAATACTGAGCATAGGTGGTAATTGCAAGGCCGTAGCGCGGTCCTTCTGCGCCCTTGGCGAGTTTGACAAATCTGCGCCCTCCAATACTGGGGGGTCTGAAATTTGTTTTAAATTTATGTAAAATTGTTTATTATTTTAATATAAAAACACTGTTATTATCAAAGAAAACCTAAACCTCAATTTGAAAATGAACTAAGTGTTGGACTTTCAAGGTACTAAACCTTATTTTCAGAGGATTGAACTACGTGTTAATTAAAGAACGTTGCATGACTGCTATTTGTTTGTAGACAATCGGCATAATACTACAGATAGTTCACGTGCAGTGATTTTTAATAACCTGAAAGATTTCTTCCATTAACGTGGAATTGTTAGTGCTTGATAAATTGCACCATTCTAAAAAAGGCGGGATTTTTCATGGTTAATTTTGCGCCCTCTTTGTACCTGCGCTCTTACCGGGGGCCCACCTCGCCACCGCCTAGCTACGGCCCTGGGTAATTGTAATTTAAAAGCACATTTTACAAGATTGTTCACGTCTCTGTTGCAAAGGATGAGCGTTATGTTTTAAAAATCCAATGTACTCGTAATTTTTTGCCCTTGTGTTTTTGTGTAGATCCAACACCGTCTATTAAGAAGACCGTACTCTTGTGAAATTTATTGAAGGTGGCCTTACATGGTTACGGTTGCCATAGCATCCAGGAAAGAAGGAGCTGAAATTTATTTTATGCAGTGTAACACATCAATTTGTCGATTGCTTCGATTTTGTTAAGCCGCTCTACTAGGTTGATTTGTTTACGATTCGTAGAGGTCTGATTTTTTTAAACAGGCGGATAGAATAGGAACATGAAACCCTGCCTAAATGGGATAAAATAAATTATTTGGACGAAACTCACTATGCAGTTTTTGTCGGGGAGGGACTAGAGAACTCGAATCTGTGGTCGATTTTTCCCGAGTGGCACACTTTAATCATGAAATGCATCTCGAAGACAGGTTTTTAGTTTTTTAATTATCAATCGTTTTAGTTGCTTACGCCCGATTTGGGTAAGTTTTATGAATCCGTAGTTCGCTTTAATAATTTAATTTCGAATCTGTATGCCCATATGGCAGCACAAGATTAGTTTTATTTGTTTAATTATGTATATTTATTATGTAAAACACTTTAAATAAGAACATAATTATGTAATTCATGCAATTTATATAAAAAGATGTCAGTATTAATAAATATGTTTTAATTATGTTTCTGTTAAATAAATCATACATCTAGCTGTTCAGTAAATAATCGCGGGCGAAGCCGCGGGCACCTGCTAGTTTAATTAATAAGCCTGTTTGATACCTGTCAATAGGTTAGCTTTGTGACTGCTAGACAGAGAAAAGATATTAAAATATTTGTAAGAAATCTTTCACTGATAGACTTTCTGCATGTCTCTTGAATTTACTTCATCATCATCTGAATAGTAAGCATCATACCACAAAAAATCTTATTCCACAGGAAGGCTCTTACTCGTGCATGCAAATAAATTTCAGGATATGGAACGTTCACATTTAACTACACTTATTTTATCGACATAGACAGCTTCGGGTCTTGCAATCTTACAGAGCGCCAAATTCAGTCTGCATTGTGACTGGGTGACAATGCATTGGACTGGTATGCTTTCCTCTCATTTCTGCGTTCACGACTATCGAAGATGTAAACAGTCAGCTAACGACTGCGCTGAAAACAGTATGAAGTCAAATTACGTGTTACTGAACAATTGAATTATTGTCTGTCGCGCTATTCGTGCACGTCCAATGCAGTTATCTCACTTCTTAATAAGAGGGTACCGGTAGTTACAGGGAATTACCGTCTGCGCGTAAGATGACGCCATTTACATGCGATTATTTTTTTCAAGATATTACTTATGACGCTTTCTGGCACGACCACCCAGAAAAAATGCACAATATGCTTATTATTTTTAGAACATACTTGAAAGAGGTGAATCCCGACTCACCACCTAGCCCATCTTAGCATCAAGAGACCACAAACGGTTGGACCAAGTCAACACCTGCGAAATTTAAACAATTCCCTTCTCCTCCAAGCACTTACAGTATAGTTTACATTTTAGGTACACTTTTCGGTAAAAAAACATTTAAAATCTAATAGCATCATTTTCCCAATTTCTATCTCTAAATATTAGTTTGTCTTCTACAAAGTTGTAAACGCAATGTGATTATCACATACAAGACTTACAACATTTAAATTTTACATGAGCGATTAAGATACAACAAGTGTATAACAAAATGCATCTCGTATAGGCCTAAAGGTTTGAACAGTTCAAGATTCAGCTGAAGAAGGAAGATATGGCGAAAGAAGATACGTAGACCTACTAGTACGATGCGTATTTACAACTAACATAACAGTAGGCAGAGAAGATTTTACCCGTAATAATAAACTCTTAGCCTACGTTATCAGGGCTTCCCATTAATACAAGTAAACATTTTAAACTTACTTACGAAAATAATTGTGTTACTTAAAAAATTCCAAACAATTCAACTTTGACATAAAATTAAGCAGCATTGCACAAAAACATTATATTCATACAGGGTGCGGCATTTTACGACCCCCATTTTCAAAACTTTGTAATACATTTATTTAACAAAGAAATAAGCTACATTGAAAATGTTTGAATGTCTTACAATCTTGGATTTGAAATTTTGGTCTTACTTTTTGAATATGATGTCCTTGAGATGCCCTCATAATTTTAACACATTGCTGCAATCACCCTCGTACACTAGTCGTTACGCGATGTGTGGTGTCTTGCGTAACATTTGCAATTTCCTGCAAATCCACGCATAATCCACGAGCGCCCACTTCACAGTCCTAAGGTCGTGGTGTGGTGTGCCATTGCAGCACAGGGTATTATTGGCCCTTATTTCTTTGATAGCGAGAATGGTGCTTCGATGACTCTGAACGTTACAATCACATGCTGCAAACTTTCTTCCTACCAGAGTTGACACAACGTAACTAGGATATTGAGAGATTATGGTTTCAACAGGATGATGCTGCAGCACATACTGCACGTCTTTTAATGGACACGCTACATGCTGCTTTCCTCGGGCGAATTCTTGCCAGGTTTGGTCATATCCAACGGCCCTCCAAATCTCCTGACCTTACTGCACCAGATGTTTTCTGTGAGGCTTTTTTTTTTTTTTTTTTTTTTTTTTTGTGTGCCCACCCTTACCCCCGGAGTGCCAAGCAATTAAGCCTAAACCTCCGGTCAGACCAAATTTTGGTAACCATATGTGATGTGTGTATACCTATTGTGCCCTTATGTACATCCGTAGGGGATGTTGATGGTGTGACGTGTTTGGGCTGAGTACTTGTGTCTTTGTACTTTGGCACAGGATAGACCTAAGTGCGGATAGGTCTTATGTGCAATATTTCCGAGTGTGTTTCTTTTTAGTGACATGTAGTTATGTATTCTAGAGATTTGTAGTGCGTGTATCTGTTTGAGGGGATTATTGACCAGTCCGGCATTCGCCTAAGAACGAGGGAAACCCCTCAAAAACCTCGTTCGGACTGGAGCAGTGGCCAAATGACCGTCTACTTTGGTGTGTTAATTTACTATAGACTTTTCGAGAAGTGCTGTTTTTGCAAAGGTTTTAAGGGCTGGGAAGTTTTCTGTGAGGCTATCTGAAGTCTAAAGTTTTCGCTCATGCCCTCCGTGACATTAACAGTCTTAAAAATGCAATTCAGCAGGAAATTTCAAATGTTACGCAAGACACCACACATCGCGTAATGATCAGTGTACGAGGAAGATTGCAGCAATGTGTTGAAGTTAATGCAGGGCATCTCAAGGACTTCATATTCAAAAGGTAAGACCAGAATTGCAAATCCAAGATTGTAAGACATTTAAAAATGTTCAGTGCAGCTTATTTCTTTGTTAAATAAATGTGTTACACGGTTTTGAAAATGGGAAACGATAAATGCCGCACCCGTACTACAGTCATAAGTATCTACACTATAGTACTTGCATAAGGACTTATAAATTGTAAACAATGACTTGTAATATAATAAGAGTCATATCACAAACTCCTTGCATGAAAGAAAACATATGATTTACAACTTATTTGTATACAGTTTTAAACAAATTATTACAAAAGAATAACTAAAAAATATGGTGATTATACTTTAATGCGAAATATAGATGATTAAGTAAACAAATAGGCGTACGAGTAAACACTGCCACCTAACCCGCTACCTATTTTGCATAAAATATAGGAACTCTTCAAATCAACATATTTCGTTCTAGAATCTAGAATCGCCTGTTAGAATTAATGGTATATTAGCGGAATAGTCAATTCATAATGAATTCTACAAATTTGTCCGTATTTAGATCCCTTTACCCCCCCAAAAATTAGTTCATTAATTTTAATACACGTTTCCACCTGCGCTTCATTTAAGGTTCCAAAAATGTCCATGAGGCAAATAAAAGTGTGCGTTACACTGTATCTCTGAAAGGCTTTAGGCCATTTGTTGCGGATCATTGTGTTTCGTGAGGGGAAGCCTAACTAGTTCATACCTTGGGAGGGAACGGAGCGTCGTGCTGGTTATAATTTTCAACCACATAGCCTAGTCTACGAATTTCACTACAGGAAAGAAAAGCAGCTCAATACATGTTTGCAATTTACGAAAATAGTTACTGACGTATCACATAAAATGAAGAGATTTGCAACACATGTTACTATCACAATGATTTCATATACGAACAAGAAACGCTCTTGCGTGAGCATGTGAAAGTGTTTTTTTCTCCAGCAGTTCAGCAGCTTCCTTTCACGACATTTGTTTAACCGGAAAGATACACTGTTTTCGACAACATGATTTTCTTAAGTTTGCCACACTATACAATTCAATATAAACTATATAATAATAATAATAGTAATAGTAATAATAATAATAATAATAATAATAATAATAATAATAATAATAATAATAATAATAATAGTAACAATAATAATAAATGGAAACAAAAAATTATAATTTTTACTGTGGAATATAAAGGGAAAATCCAGGAGAAGGTTCCTCGTGCTACAGAGCATCATCTCAAAACATAAATATTTAAGTCAAAGAGTACAGATAGGAATGTGAGAAATAAATTCCAATCCGGCATTCTCCTATGTGGGTGGAAGAAAACCACACTCAAATCGGGGCCCACGATTTCAAACCCTGTAGAATGTGAGTTTCTTACTTCCCTTACCCAATGAGAAAGTATATAATGAAATCGCTTTTTTGCGATAACTTATAATATCTACTGAATTAGTTTGCAGTATGAGTAAATTCTGCGCAAACGTACTTATAGTTTAAACTTTTATTTAATTTTACATATAAGAGGAAAATTTCTCTTCTTTACTGTTTAAGGTCTGATGAATTCCTTATTAGATTTCACTGAAAGTCATGTTATCTCATCGTCTTTCGTTTCCTTGTCATCCGAACTTCCAATTACTAACTATGAACAAACATTTATTACATGGACTGGATTTGTTTTATGATACTTGTATAAATATTTGAAATCCATAAAATTTAAATTAGTTCCGTCATGGCATTTCGTAAAACTCAAACACAAAATGCAGTTCCGTTTACTTATTTCCACACCTTTCACAGAAGATACTAGACGGCAAAATTGCTTGTTCATTTTACCTGGAAGTATAAGAAAGCATGACTGTCATGATGTCCATGACCAACAGGAATGGACAAAATGTCAGGTTTACAGTCGAAAGATCATCTGACACGTCAAATATGTGAATTAGCTTCCGATGTCAGTCATTACTACACATGAGTGCTTTTTGGAGAAAGATTCTGACGACCAGCTAGATGGTTACATGCTTGATGCTTTAAATTTCTCCACTTATAGTGTAATGAGGTTGAATTTCTATTGACAATACTCTAGACATGTTACATTTGCTAGAAGTCTGTTGACCATGCGACATTATAGTAGGCCGAAAGCGTAACGATTTGATCGTTCACGGGTCAAGCTCATGAGCATGGACATTTATAGTGCAGAGGTGAGTCATACCTCACATGATTTAGCCTAATTGTTGATATTCCAAGGCTTCGTTTAATATGAAACATGCAAATACGAAAGCAGTTATGTCTGTGTTGTTATAAAAAATGATATTTCATAAAAACCCTAGACCTAATTATTATTATTATTATTATTATTATTATTATTATTATTTAGTATTTTGGTCCTAAGCTCTTGATATGTTATATCCAGGGCCCGGATTCTGATGAGGTAAACTTGTTTGAAAAATGACCTACAAAATTACCCTAAATTTTAAAGAAAATGACTTAATGATTATAGAAAATGACCTAAAAACTGATATTTTATTTATAAAAATTATTATTGTACACACAAAATTATAGACTAGTTTGTACATAATTGTAAAAATTGTAAATAGTCCTAACTCTAAGTTGTGAATGTTATTTTCTCACGGAAATTTATACTGGCACTGAGGCACTGGTGAGTCAAAATTCGGCATTTCCTTTTTTGGTCTGCCGGATTATATTGTTGTTTATTGAGGGTAAACAGTAGTTCAGACCATAGGCGTAACCAGGCCGACCATATGGGGAGGTTATAACATCTGGAGAGGGGGGTTCCGGGATCCTCCCCCGGAAAATTTTAAAAATTAACATGCACTATAACGAGTTTTAAGCTTCCCACGCTTTAAACTCATATTAAGTAATTTATAAGCAGATTTTTAAAAAAGGTGATATATCACAATAATGAAATAAATAGTAACATTTTCCCTTTTTTAATCAATGGGGGGGGGGGGTTCAAACCCCCAAAACACCCTCCCCTCGTTACGCCTATGGTTCAGACTCTGAAATCCAAGCAGGTGGCAGACTCTGGTGCCAAGTCAATCTAATAACAATCTCTATTTTTATAAAAGGCTTTGTCCTGACTGACTGAATGAATGACTGACTGACTGATTGACTGAATGACAGGAATCGACGTACAGCCTAAACTATAACAGGTAGAGACTTGGAATTTTGACAGTACCTTCGTTTTATAATGTAGGTGCTCACTAAGAAAGGATTTCGAAAAATTCTGATTCTAAATGCCAAAAATTAAAGGTTTTTGAAAATACTTAATCCCTTTTTACATAGAATTATCAATTCCAAATCACAGAATATATTGTTGCCAAATGGTATCAGGTGGACTTGGAAGAAACAAATGAAATGCACTTTTGACAAATAAGAGAAGTTATCAAAATAATTCATGTTATAAATAAATATTACAGAATGAAATCCACTAAAATAATGGAATCACATAACTTTCTCTACCCTGGACATAGAGAAAACAAAACGAGGTATGGTAATGTGTATATTATTATATTATATCGCAGGTTTTTGGAGAGAAAAGTATGAAGGCTTTATGATAACATAAGAGTGGGAAATTTCCCGCCTCGATATTACAATTTTATGTTACAGGAATTTCTGTTTCTTCTTATTTAAACCTCTACCAGGCTTGCTGTGCACTGTACAAGCGATGAGATGCAAAATTCTAGATCCTCTATGAGCCATAAAATACTATATCAAGCGTTTTCTGAGGGAATAGTTTGAGTGTAATAAGTCGTTCTTCCTATTTCAAATTATAAATGCCTATATAAGGACCTAGAATTTAAAATTGAAAATCCTTCATAAGCTAATTTCCAATTACAAAATACAAAACCCGGGCGACGCCGGGTCTTTTAAGCTAGTAGTAATATAATACAAAATTTTGGTGTTTCTTTGATTCTCATTTCCGACTGAGACATGACAATACTTTAACGCCGAATTTTTCCTTCTTGCATTAAACTAACAACATTTCAAAGACAGCACCGCTAGCGACGAAAACAAAATGTTAATGCACTCAATGTAAACACATGAAAATTACTAAATAAGGAAGCAAATGACTCGAAAATGACAAAATAATGACCTAAGATGGAAATAAATACCCTAAAAATATAAAATTGGATTAAATGACAAAAAATTACCTAATAAAAATGCATTTCTATAATCTAGAGGCCATGATTAGGATTTATCTACAATACATCTACAGCATCAATAAAACGATGACGTATCATTAGAATCCGGGCCCTGGTCATATCTTTATGTAATTTATTTGCACGTCCACATCTTTCTCCCAATTTTCATTGTTATTAACATCTACCATCGATCACGAGCAATACTCATTCGGAGGCATTATAATAATATTAATCAATACAACTTCCTCTTTAATAAATTATAATTGTAACTTATGAATTGCTTCTCTAACTAACATTGATTTCGTATCTATTTTCTCTAACTGTTGTATCTGATTGTATATGTTAAGTACACCAAGAGTGTTTTCTATAGGTATGTAGAAATTGAAATTGTAAGAATTGTATTAGTAAAGGCTCATAAATTGAAAAATTGGAATTCAAATTTATTATTATTATTATTATTATTATTACACTACTCGGCAATAAATTGTTTATCTTAAATTTGCATTAACCTTTAATGAAATTTACCTGCTGATGACGAATCTGCTATTGGTTTGTATCTCAAATGTCGATACTTTGAAAAATAAAGGGTTTTTTAAAACCCGAAATTAACGAACGTTACCTACTTATTTGTCTTATTAGCCACTAGAGTTCAACTAATTGCAAGGCTCTTCTTTTGTTTCAATGTTAACAAACAAACATGCGTTGAATTTTGTCATCGCTGTCAATACTTTAAGAAAGGCTGATTTTAGATTTAAAATTAACGTACTGTACTGTAATAGGCTACAAGTATTAGATTGTTAGACTAAAAAACGATGTTTGTTTTAAAAAATATAACTTTTTCTACAATTTAATTTCAGTATTAATACTATAGTACACCTAGACCTACTTTTTTAACCTACGAACTAATGTAGGATTAACAAAACAATATTTCTTTGTGTTTAAAATGAAAATTTCTTGATTGTTCACTACAGTGCAAAAAAAACTATAGTACATTTCTGTTAAGAATTTTTAAAAATAAGAAATTCTGAACAAGACTATAAAATAAAACTGCAGTAATGTGCTGAGAACAAGAATAACGTTTTGAAACTCACTGAAAAAAGTTCGTAATATTATTTTTCTTTAAATAACGTCGAAAATTAGTGAATCCTGTTTTTTCGTTTTTAAAATCACGTCCGGATTAACAGAATGTCCGGACGAGCGGGTCTCAACATCTATTACCTATTATCGATAATTTTACCTATTGCTCTTACTATTATTGCTGTTAATATAATTATTCGTGTTTTCCTATGATCATCAGAACTATTACCGGTACTGTTATTATTACTTTGATTGTTATTATTATTATTATTATTATTATTATTATTATTATTATTATTATTATTATTATCATTATCATTATCATTATCATCGTCAAAACCGATGGTTCAGTCTGTACCACTACCAGCTAAACTCTCTTTTAACAGTTGATTGGATAACTACAAATAACTGGATTATTGGTTAAAATTATGTCAATATCTACTTATTTCTGTTACTTGCTAATATTGGTTGAAAGATAATAGTAATTTTAGCAATTACTTTGTCAAATAACCAAGTAACTTTTATCTGGATTATCTCAGCTCTACTTGTCATCAACTAATCACTCTTTTAACAATTAATTGGATAACTACAAATATATAATTGGACTATTTGCTAAAATTACATTATTATCCAGTTATCTGGTTATATGCTATCTTGTTAGTTGGACAAAATATAATGGTTATTCCAGCAATTATTTGCTCACTTAACGAAATTTTTATCCGGATAATCCTAGGTCTCCACAAAGACCCTATAATAGCTGCATAAGACGATACGTTTTCCTTAGTCTAAACTATCTTTTTTGGAGTGAACCGACAAATAAAGAAAACCATTACGCTAATAAAGCAGGGAAATAATACGTGGCACGTCCGAAACATTCTGAGATTCGGTCCATGGGAGTAAACGCGGAGTGTGAAATACTGCCCTTCAACCCCTAGGATCCCTAAGGGTATCCGAGGCCAGTAATACGGAGTATACTGTATTCTACTTAGTCAGTATATCACTAGGTCACTTTAACAGTAGCGTGCTGTTTTGTATTGTAAAAAGGATAGGCATGACTAGCCATGCATAGATTTGGTTAAGTTTGACAGAAGCTTTTGTCCTGTCGCTTCACAGCGTTCGTCAAGAGTTCTTATACTTTTTCTATCTGTGTTTCGTAAACAAAATTTGATAGACATGCAGAAGAACGCTTGGTGTTGTTTCGTGTTTTTCCACAGTTTGAATTTAAAATCAAAGTGCTTGTTATTTTTACATTTGTGCAATAGTGCATGAACACTACTAATAAACATTTGATTGATCTGAGGGAAGGTAACTCATTTAATAGATTAAGAAATTACTAATGAATTCCACTTGGAGCCTCTAAAATCTTTTATAACGAGGCTATAACCTATTTTTTAGGATATAAAATATTACCTAAGGATTGTGTCACTCAATATTTTACTCTGAGTGATGTATGCTTGTATACAGATTTTAGTGCAGAATATTTATTTCCAGGTTTTGAAAAGTTTAATTGTTTACTGGAACAACAATACAATCTAACATTTTTTTTGGGCATAAAACTGCAGAAGCTTCGCATTTTCAAAACAAACAAAGAAACAAACAAAAAACAAACACAAAATATTGAACTCAGTAGTATCTTATTGAAAACTGTTCTCAAGAAGAACTAGAAAATCCAATGAATAACTGTTTTCCATTAAATTACTGCAATCACACTAGGTCTATATAAACCATCTTAGATATTCTATTAACCCCTTAGCTGCATATAACTTTCATTTTTGGGCAACTTAGCCTATATGAATTTCCCGATGAAACTAAAAATAATTAATGAAATTATCACTAGCACCTAAATTGCTCTTCAGATTGATGGGCATCCTACTTGTTTTCTACAATTACACTTAGTACGGTAAAGTATCACCGTTTAAATAGCGTTAATTACGAAAATCACTATTAAAATTCTCTCTCAGAAAATTATGCTAATTCTTATTACAAAACTGTGCGTAATTTGTTAAAAAACTCTTTACTATTTTTCTTCTAATCAAACTTCTATGTAGATCGAATCACAAAATTAAATTAACGCACAGGACAGAGAATTCATCTTTCAAAGAGAATAGGGAACATTACAGTAAAAATTGACTGTATATTTTTTTAGAACTCTAGCCTCATAAAGGTTACCAAAATACAGGAGATACAGAGATTGCTAGAACAACTTCTAACAGTGTGATGTTGTCTGGGCATACCATATTCCTCTAAGTCTAAAAGCACCGTAACATCGCTAGAAATGAACCATAGCCTATTCATTTTCAGGCAAATTACATTGTACTGAAAATTTTCACTTTTTATGTGTTAAAGAAGTGAAAATAGGATTTTCTTATTAATTTGGCATCACTGAATACGAATATGACAATAACAAATATTTTGTCAAGTCCATATTTCGAGAAAATTCCAAATTTACATTGATCTAAACAATTTTCTGCGGAATAGTAGTAACCAGATAATAAATATAAATTATAGGCAATAAAATTTTGGTTGGATATGAGGTACATCTTTGTCATATAACTCGACCCTCCTGAACACTAGTATGACAATAAGAAAAGGTTAGGTCCGGATTTCGAATTTTAATTGATGTAAAATTAGAATTCTCTCGAAATATGGAAGGATCGAAATCTTTTTATTATCATGTTCGTGTTCAGGAAGGTCAAATTATATGAAAAAAAAAATGGTTAGTTATCTCATGTCCAAACATTTTTTAATCCATAGGCTATAATTTATATGTATAAATTAGTTATTACAATTATAATTACAAAATTTATTAATAATTTACTATTTCCCACATGTACATAAAAACCGTAACCAATCGAACATTATCATGGCCAATTTCGAAATCAGTAATATCGAAACATCGAAAGTTGGTTAACATTATCTCTGTAAAAAATTGTCTGTTGCAAGTGTTATTAATGGAGATATTTAGAATAAAATCTATAGAGTTTATTCACTGTAAAATTACACCGAATCTGTTCATATTCAGTATCAATGCAAGAAATGGTATCGCTAAATTCACCCATGATGCTTGAGAAATGGGACAGGCAAGTGTTGTGTCACGATATGAGAAAGTCTTTTTTATAGACCTAATGAGTTGCTCCAGTGATGAAAACTCAAATTACCTGAGAGAATAAAAACGCTGAGCATTAAAATACCAGGAAGGTGGAAAGTAATGGTTTATAAAACACTGCTAAGACATTGGAAATAAGATGATTAGAGACAAAGAAATGTGAGAAAATAAAGAGCTATTGTTCTCACTATTATTATTATTATTATTATTATTATTATTATTATTATTATTATTATTATTAATCGAGAGAGATGCAGGGAATGTAAGCCTATATTCAATACAATATGTATAGTTCTATACAGAAAGACTTACTTATAAAACTGCAAGCAAGAGAAGCTTATTTCCAAAACTGCCACTTTTATTCATCTTAGTTTTACAGTGGAGTTAATATTCTTCGGTGCTTTTTGTGGAAATAAATTTATGAAATATTTGGGTTTATAAAATGTATATTAAACAATGCTATATTACAATACTTTAGAAGTTTCAAATTTATATTTGTTTGCTTACTGCAATATTTTTACGTTCAAAGTATTACATAGAATGTTTTGAAAATAAATTCGTTTATTAGATGGTTTTGGAAGTAAACATATTTGTTTTAGCTTATTTTGGAAATAAAATAGCACTTATTATATTAAAACAAAATCAAGTTATAGATATTACTTTTTAATAAATAAATAAATAAATTAATTAGAACTAGTTATGACACAATTAAAACTATTTTTTGTTTGAGAGTTAAAACAATAACAATAAAAACAATAATTCTAACTTAAATAAAATAATATATCTAAGTCTAATATATTTTACATTTTATATCAATAGTACAGTACATTATAAATTCATTTGAAACTAGATTCCTTTATTACTAAGATGTATTTAGATTTAGAGCATTTACATTTTCAAGAAAGGGATTATCTTTTATGTCATTTAGTCATTTAGATCTTGTTGATCATCCTTAATCGGAATTTTTGGGTAAAATTATCTGGAATGGTGTGTGCCCAGTTTCCTGAGGACTACTGACGTGCTGCTTGGTATACAGAACTAGAGACTCCGGTTAAGTAATTTTTTTTAACAATCTTGGTAGTTGGCATGCTGACCACAAGCCCCGGACCACTGTCTCTCAATTTAGTTGAATAAAAGAGGTACCCCAATTGAAAATGGAACTAAACGATTGGTCATATTCTTGCAGAGATTTAGGGAGGATTGGGCAAGTAATTTACATATAAGTATTTTACGCATAAAATACATGTAAAGTAAGTTACGTAAAAAGTTTGTTACAGGTAATTTAATAATCAAGTATTTAATTTAATTTGTCAATATCGCCACTCGTTACTTTATTATTTGTATTGTAAATTTTATCATATTTGCATACACAAAATATTCAGTGCAACTGCAGATTGAATTCAATCACATTTTCACATCTATTGAACTATTCTTTTATCATTTAATATACCACATGTAGGCTAAGTGTGCAGTGGCTGATTCATAAAATATTAGTAAATACAACTTTTCTGCTTACTCTTTAAATTCTTGCTTTTATTAAATCAGTGAACCAATGAAGTTCTGCTATTTTGCATTTATACTTCTATAGATTATTAAAATCAATATTTCTATTTTAGTTTTTCAAGCTTGTACTTTTGTTGTTGGGCACCAGCGGGCTACAATTTTAGTTCTTGAACTATGTGTAGACTAAAATTTAGAAAATGGAACAAAATTAAAAATACTAAGGTTTTCTAAGTATTTTACGCTTATTGCGTTTTACGCGTATTTTACAAGTCATCAAGAAAACATTTTACGCGTCTAGTTCCACCATCTCAGAAAATCATTCTTAAATCATAATAATGTTCTAAGAAGTGCATGCGTAATGAGTGTTTTGTTTTTTGTTAGTTCCCCTGCCCGTACCATAGATACTATAGGTACGAGAAGCATTGAGTTCGACCACGAAATTCGAAGTAAAGTTATTAACATAAATACACTTTTGAGGTCCCCTGAATCCATCCAAAATTAGTATTTTCAGAAATATGTCTGTTTGTCTTTCTGTGTCTGCGAACAGCCTACCTCCAGAACGAAAAATCGTATGAAAAAATTGTATTTGGGTTAGGTACTTTTGGGGTTGTTACACGAAGACTTCATGACTTCTCACTTACTTTTGATGCCACTTTATATTAAGAAAATTTCGTTTGTTGCGATTTTCCCGAAAACGACCCCTACGATTTTGTTTTAATTTTGTGCATGAGGTGTTTATACTAAGATTTCAAACTTTTATTTGAAACATTTTTCGCAAAAATGCTCTGACGGGTAGTTATAAGCCACTCACTGTTTGAAGAAACTCAGTCAGTCTTGCCTGGTGAACAACAAAAGCTTTGCATCAGGTTGAAACAACTGAATAAGCGCTCTTTGCAATTTGACCTCTTATTCTATATCAGAATGTGAAAGGTGTATTGCCCATGCTTTTTTTTTAATAGACGGCACGTCCCATTACAATGAATGTAATACTACATGCTTTTCTCTCTATTACAAACCCTTATTACGATCTCACTGTTTTTGTCTCTCTCTCTCTCTCTTTTTTTTTTATTGTGGCTTTTGGCTTATTATGTCAATCTAGGTGGTTTAATCTCTAATTTCTGTGTAACAATTTTCGTATGTTCAAGTATTAGTTTAATTTTTGTAAAAGTCCATTTTCCTTTTTTGCTTAGCATATCACCTATAAACTTTGCTCTCTCAGCTTCTAGTTTTGAACACTCAAATAGAACGTGGTCCACTGTTTGCACTTCGGAGTGCATTAATCAGATTTTATTTTGGTTGTGTATTCTTCGGAGATGCAATGCAATCTAGTAAAGACATTTTCTTCATTTTGACAATCAATTTACAAAAGGATGTCATAATAAGAGGCAAAAGTTTAATATGAGCAGAGGAGTTATGTTTTTCACATCAGATTTATTTTTGTTCACTCCAAAATTTTTAAGAGACGTGTATTAAAGTAAATGGTCTAACATCGGCCTAAAAATGATGAGAACTTTAGTTAAAAGTTAATTGCAAATTTCAACGTAACTTTAAAATTATCCTACATAACAATGCAAGAAGTTATTTAGTGTTCACCCTAACAGTTTTCTAAAAAAATTTAGATACATTTTTTCTAATAAACCACAATTTAATCTTCAATAAATAATTGGGCCACACGGATTTGATTCATCCCGAAATAAGTGTAAAGAATCCCTCAAGTTACAGTAAAAGTTAACCAGTAGGCTACTGTATAGTTGAAAAAAAGGAGACCTCTATGGAAAGAGAGAGCATGAAGAAGAAACATAAAAGGACATTATGAATTGAAACAGAGGAAGATAGCATAGAAAGTAAAAACAAATAATACAAAAAACACTAATGAAGACACATGATATAAATGCATTACTTCATTCTGAACGGAAGTATAATGCAGGACTAGTCCTCAACACTTCCTGGAGAGAGGACATTTGAACTGAAAAGAAACGCAGATGCGAAAAAAGCTATTACAAACTGAAGTAAAAACAGTTGTAAAAGAAAATACTCTTGCTGTTGTTTTCAACATAACTATATCCTCCTTTTCTCTGCAGTATGGTGAAGAAATCCGTTTTGGGATTACTATTGATATCCTCCCTTTCTGATCTTTCGGATCAAAGTTTAGGATGTAGTTGGGAACAGGACTTCACAAGTATTGTAGCTTGTGATTTCTTTCAATTTTCAGAGTTTCAAAAGTTTTAGTTTGCAAACGTTCAGCCCATGGTTATACGAACGACCAAATGCGGATTTCGATTTCTCAAAATGTTGGAAGTGCCTGATGGGCACTAAAAATTACGGGCTTATAATCGCATTTCTTTAGTTACGAAATTTATTGTATATAATTATAATCATGTTGTGAGCAGAATTGAAATTGAATAGACGGTCATATAAATATGATTTTTTTATCATTGCTAGACAGTCTTAAACTGAAACTGAAACTGAAACTGAAGCATTATCAATATGCCGAAAATCCCCTACGATATTAGTCTAATAGCAATACAAATATATAAAAATCTGATATTTGACACACATAACTTTCTCAATAATATAATATTATAGGAGAAAAATTCCTCTGATACTAGGATTTGTACCCAGGACCTCTGGCTATCCGTGCCAATGTTCTACCAACTGAGCTAAGCCAGAGTTCACTTCACAGCGCCAGATGGAACCTCTCTCTTATTACTGATTGCCCTCAATGGTCTTCCTCACTGACAGACAAATTATGTCATAGGCAGTACTGTGAGGCACACTAATTAGTGTAATGTCCAACAGAGACAGTAATCTGTGTAGGAATACCTTAAGTACACGAATATAACTTTCTCACTTCACATTCTAATACAGAATAAGAGACCGTATTTCAGAGAGTGCGCATTCAGTTCTCAGCTCATACAAAGTGTAGACTACCATGCAAGTTTCAAACCCTGGCTTATAACTACCATTCAGATAATTTTTGCAAAAAAACAATGCTTCAAATAAAAGTGTTAACTTTTCATGCAAGCACCTCGTATACAAAATTTAAAGAAAATCGTTAAAACAGTTTTCGAAAAAATCACGAAAAATGAAATTTTCTTCATGCAGAGTGGTAGCAAAAGTAAGAAAAAGTCGTAGTCAATCTTCAAGTCGCATCTTCAGACGATATCTAACCCAAATATAAAGTATTGTTTGGATACTAGTTTTCTTTCTCGAGCTATGCTATTCACAGACACACAGACAGGTGCGCACCTACATGCACACAGACATGTTTCAGAAAATTGTATTTTTAAATTCAGCGAACCTCAAAACTTGTGCTATGCTGAAAATTCGACAACGAATTTTAGGGTCCAACACGATGCTTCCTGTGCCTATAGTAACTATGGAACAGATAGAGAAAGCAACAAGCACAACAATAATGCTACGCAAGACATAGATTTAAATATTTTTGCATAGGGGTGCGATCAAATCGTTCAAAACCCTTATTATGATTTTTTTTTATGTATTGTTTCTGGTTAACTATCTAGTAAGTATACTTACGATTTTTAAAATTTCCTCTGACGATTTTATTATAGTTATGTTTATTCCCAAATTAAATACAATATTATTGCATGGAGTGTCATAGTTATGTTTATTCCCAAAGTAAATACAATATTATTGCATGGGGTGGTACAGATAAATATTTAATTGAAATGTTTTATTCTCCAAAAACGTATAATTAGAATTATCTTCAAAGCAAAACCTCTCGATTCATGTAAACCACTTTTTAAAGCAAATAGCATCCTTCCTTTACTGAGCTCAATCATCTTTGAAAGTACACTTTTTGCCTTCAGGAACAAAAACTTATTTTAAAAAACTCACGACTTTCACCACTATGGCACTAGGAACAAAGATAAAATATCGCTAATTAGGCTAAGCACAAGTCGCAACTATTCGAGTCATCTCCACATTATCTATGGTCAAAAATCTTCAACTCTCTCCGTCTTGACATAACATCTCAAACCTCCGTTTAAAAATTCCCTAAAAAAATTATCACTAAGAAATTTTTTCTATAACCTACGTCACTTTCTAGTTACGTATCACTACTAGATACCAACGCGTTAATTGTATTACAATTTATTTTAATGCATAACAGTAGTTATCTCAGTGATGTCCCTACTTTCTTTCGGAGTACTATATTGTATCTCGTACAAACATTATATTCATACAGTTTCTTCTTTTATTCAAAGCACACAGTTTTCTTTTTTATAATAACGATTAAAGATATATATATATATAGGCCTATATACACATATATATTTATATTATTATTACCATTATTATATTATTATTATTATTATTATTATTATTATTATTAATATTATTATTATATTGTAGTGCAGATAGCTTTTTTCTTTATTTTTCCTCTGTTTGTCTGTCTAGCATTAATTTTGGATCAGTACATATCAATTAATTTTTTTGTTCTACTGTATATACTGTACAAAAATGTTACCTGTAAGAATGTTGTAAATTAGAGCCTATGGACAAAATTTCTCGGTCCTTTCACGTCTAGGTAATGCCTTAGTTTCCGGAGGGGGTTAAGGTGCGATGGGCTTACCACCTGTCCCTCTGCCCTCTCTAGGAAAATAAGCGTAACAAAATTCATATCGGTAAAGAGAAACCTCCACTTGGAGGCTCTTCGCCCCAGCATGGGGGCATAGGATGAGAGAGAGAGAGAGAGAGAGAGAGAGAGAGAGAGAGAGAGGAATGTTGTAATCTTTGTAAAATAACTCTAAAACACAGAACTTTTTGAATAACTAACTAATTTGAGATAAACAATCTTCTTTGCGTGAAAATCGTAAGAAAATTCACTATTCCGAACTAAGTGCGAGAATCTGAACGTCAACGAAAGCTGCTTGAAGGCAACATTGCCAAACAGAAGATGTAGTTTCGAAGTACTAAGCCGGGTTCTGATTTTTAGGGTACCATGTTACTAGAGAGTGGTAATTCTAATTCAGGAGGTATACATGTTGTTTGCGCCTGCCAAATAAATTGTTAAATATAGAGACACGAAAGGATTACTGTACATAAAAACCCATGAATCGAGCACTCGGTTTCCTATTTCTATCCTGAACAATGAATTAGCAACTGAGGAATATAAATATGGCATCCGGAAAAAAGAAATCAGGACGAAGAGTTTTAACTTATTCATGTTACTCTTGTTAAACGTTAAGAGACTACAGGCTACTATTGAGCAAAGTTGAACATATGGAAATGTAAGGGTGAACGCACTTAACTAGTTAGCAACGTCTATAACTAGGGGGCGGATTTCTACGACCTAAAAATTAGGATATATGCATGCATTTATGACCTAAAAACATTAAAATATGACCAATAAAATTTAAAATATGACTTTACCACTTACACATTGTGTATATTTAAAAAAAAATCATTACAATACATTTTATTAAAATACAGTGTTAATTATTAAAAATCTGTAAATTCTCAAAAAGTATCATTATAATGTAAAATTTACAAAATATGATTTGAAACTTCAAAATTTCTTTAATATGCACACAAATATGCCAAAAATATGACGTAAATATGCATATTCATGCTAAATATGCTACAATAGTTGAACTTTTCCTAAATATGCAGTTATATGCACAAAAAAAGCCGTTCCATTTTCACCAGGTTGCTTGGAATCGGGTTTAAACTAGTCGGAAACCTGAAATAATGCAAAGGGGGAAAAATATGACATGTCATAGAAATCCACCTCCTGAATATCTAACAGTATGCACTCACTACGCTGATGAATGCAATGTGAAGGAATCAGCAACAGGAACCACAGCTGGCATGCTGCCCCCTTTAGCGGGAAGTCCTGAGGCCATATTGTTACGATTGAGTGTACCTCGTGAGTACCTTGACCATGACCATGGTCATATCCATGTCGGTGAACCGAACCGGAGAAATGAGAGTCTTCATTAAGCACCTATGATAATTATTGCTAGTGCATATCCTTTTAATTAGCTACATCGTAATCATACAATACATTGTAGTTAAAAATTGCCTCATTCCAGAGTTGTACAATAGAGGCCCTTCATTCAAGACACTTTAACTCTATTAAGCCTACACTCGATTGGAATGAGTAACTTAAGCCGAAGTTTATGGACGATAAGAATATAAAGGGATTGAAAGCATAAGATATTATGTAATGTTCTTGCATTTTCTGTCGTCGGTTTAATTAAAATAAATGTATTTATTTAGTATGGTAGTGATAATACCAACATGTTTTCTCTTCTCCTCTATCAGAATTCCAAAAACTACAATTAAAATACGATGATTAGGAAAAAATAAGCAAAAGAAAATAGAACTTACTTTAAAGTTAAGACAAAAATTACAATAATAATAATAATAGTCGTCATACATGTCCAAGTACGTCGTACGTTCCTTTATCCATTAGGGTGCCTCATTCTGTGTTCTGCTTCGTATTGTGATCCTCTCTCATGTTGATCAGATGTTCCAATCGCCTACGCTCCATCTTCATATCGTAGTTTGCTTGGTTTATCCTGTTTTGCTCGCCGATATTTCATCGGTAAAGCACTAGCATTGGATATTATCGAAAAACCGAGTTACTGTAGCTGGTGAAACGCAAAATGGACAATATCACAGCTTTTCAGTCTAAAAACCAGGATCAGACAGATTATCGGCGTTGGTGAACACAGAGGTCTAATTTAAGGGATCAAAACTATTTCGGTACTTCATAATTTATTTAAATTGTGATAAATTTTGCTTGTATTCATCAAATAAAAAATAAATATACTTTGAAAGCTGAGTAAAAATTCAAAATTTTATAAAATTCCTAGGCTATAATATATAAAAAAAGATAGGTTTAGCATAGGATCTAGAGCTATCAGCCGGCGAGTCAAAATGTTTTATAACAGGACGCTTCTGGGCCTGAGGGCCTAGAGTTAACCGCTCCTGGTGTATACTGTAGAGCAAGTCTTAAACATTATGCATACAAAATTTTCACCGTAAAAGAGCTTAAGGATGTATGATATGCTTTTAATGGTAGAAGGTGTTTGGAACCTCTTAAATTTATAGCGTTCAGTTGGTTTCACCATTCTGGCTTCCAGTGTGTGCTTGGACCGCTAGATAATATTGCAATTGCAAGCATATCCCTATTACTCATATGCTCCAGGGATTTTACGCTTAAAACAATTAATTTGCATTGGAAGATACCATTTCAAGTATGTTGTTTCTATAAGGTTATCATTATTATATGAATCGAAAAGGCATTAGAGTTATTTAGATTAAACTTCCAAAGTCCAAAATAAGAAGTCTGGTCACCAAACTGCCACGACATTCAAAACGCTTTCAGTTTTAACTAACTTAATCTGCATATCCGCTACTTACTTGTTGGCAGCAGGCTACTTTCTGCTCGAAATAGCTGATAACTAGACTAGAGGATTGTACATAAGAGAATTGCAATTCATGTTTCCAATTTTGATTTCCAGATAACTGTGCGGCCTGTGGGATAATTGTTAACTGATATTTATCTATCTTCCGGTAGTAATGTTTTAATTGGAAAGAATCGACCTATCGAGTGCGTAGGATCGACATTACGAGTAGTCTCTTGACCTTGCATACGAGGCACGGCAAAGAGCGAAGATTCCCGGTTTTGAGGTCACTCGGTCCTTCCAAAAGACAGAGTACAAACATCGGATACCCTGACCTTGTGTAACAAAATACACAGCTATGTTTCCTTTTCCTTTACCATCTTCCATTATTTTCTTTTTATTCGTTTCAGGTAATTTGTATAGTCCATCTTACGTACGAACAATAACAATAGTTGAAAATATGAATTTGTAATCATGATTGTTATAAAATAAAGCATAACAAAACGAAATCATGGTCCGAGTTTATTATTTAAGTGATCAGAATTTAAAAAATAACTGCAAGACATCATTGAAATCTAGTAGCTTACCGGTAATTACTTTCTGCGCTTTTAATTTTTTAAAATATATAACTTATATTTAATACAAACATTATGAGACAATTGCATAGCTTAAAGGAACAATGTCGAATGAATGAAAAAATAAGAGACACACTGTAATTTATTATTAAATTATATTATGCATGAAACTACTAGTAGGCTACATGTGCTTAACTTTTATGAGGACATAATTTATGTTTCAGCATTCTCTGTTTAAAATAACTTATCTGCAGTCCAAAAATGAGGTCAATAAGCAGAACTAACAAATACAATTTCTGATTTTAATTGTTACATAAGTTTTAAAGTAGATTTCCCAACTTTAGTAAAATCCACCTAATGAAACATTGCGCCTGAACTCTTTTGTGCATTCCTTTCTCTTTTATGAATTTCTAGTAAAATGGGTAGCTGGTTTTTGCACTCTACTACTGACGTGTTAAGAAAGCTTACATCCCATTTCGGGAATTCCACTTGTGATGAATCACAAGTAATGGAAACTTTTGCACAAACCGTGAGTTTTGTGTCCACAGTGTAAATTTTGTTTAGAGGTCACACCATTCAAAGGCATGAAATATGGAAAGCTACTGAGCCTCAAATCCGAGACAAGCTTCAGGAACACTTAGCTTATTAAGAGCTTTTGAATGAGATGCTGAGGACATATAACACGAGCATACCATGAAGGTTTCCTTCTGTGTCAAAAACAATAATAATGAGCATAGCTCTTCTGATAATAAGACTATATGTTAATGAAAAATGTTTCGGATATGTTTGCCAAAACGGATTTATTTTTACTGTTTAAAGCAATATTTACTATTTCTAGAGAAAGAGTGTTATTAACACCTTTAGCCTAATTAATTAGAGTCTGTGAGGAAAATAAGAAATGTTTCTGAGAAATAACACCCAGGCGTGAGTTCGCTATTTAGAGCCCTAATAGTTAATCTTAACTAAATTCATATGGCTGCATGTAATGGAAAGATCCGGCTGTTTCGGCTAAATAAAACCGTAAACAAACAAAATATGACACCCTGCTTTTGTGATAAAGTAACTATAATTTCTTGTTTTACATTAAAAATCAATGAGCCAAGTACAGTATAGCCTAATCACGTCTAATAATGTTTAGAGCCTCCCACCAATATAAATGAGTTGTCCATAACTGTGTAATGCCACTTTTAACGCAAAATTAAAATTATAATTAATATACAAACTCATAGAACCTAAAAGCCTGCTGTATTGGATACAGACTTGTGTTTACATTATCCGAGGCTAATGCAACTTATCTTTCAGTTCATTTAGTTGATACCTTTCGGAACTAGGTATTAATCTAATGTTTGCTAGTTCGCTCATGAAAGATATAGGAATAAGTATATGCCTTACTGCTTTTGTCTTGGATTCAAATCAAGTGGCCGACAAACCTGGTGTCAATTCTAGTTTTAAAATCGTTCATCTAGATTATAACGAGGGTGCTTATTTTATTATGGGATTTTGAAATTCCATAATGAAATAAGCGTCAGAGTCAGATGCATCCTCGCTACACTCTAGATGTACGAACATCTGTAGTAAGGTCGATAGGGATCTACAGGAAGATTTCGAATAGGACAGGGTACATCCTCTGGGAATTAGCAGTCTAGGTATCAGCCTACAAATAGAACAAAGATGAAACCCTGGGTTTGATTCCCGCCCAGGGAAAGAAACTTTCTTGTTTGTCGTTGTTATATAGGCCTAAAGCAACTTTTATGATCATTTACTGGCATGTTTGTTGTTAGCTATCGAAAGATAAAGTACCTTAAAATCATAAGATGACATTTAAATAGAAACACAGAATTCAAAATATCTGTTTTG
Source organism: Ectobius pallidus (assembly GCA_964059195.1). NCBI lineage: Eukaryota > Metazoa > Arthropoda > Insecta > Blattodea > Ectobiidae > Ectobius > Ectobius pallidus. The sequence continues at coordinate 93,028,650 of CAXKWD010000002.1, forward strand.
TTTAAACGTTGTCACCATGGTATGGGTGTATTATTAGCGTACAGTAGAGTTTACATACCCAGGCGATTTCAAAGGAATAAACCATTAAATCTGTGTTTCTTTATGTTAACTCACCTGACTAAGTCGGTCTTGGTTTCCGCTTTCCAAAACATAAGCAACGTTGCAATATCCTCTCATTGCTATCACTACCTCAGTTCTTCCCTCGCTTTAACAATTCACACGTGCTACTGTTTACTGTAACTAGATTTTGCAACCCCGCGTTTCTCTCCATGCGGAGTAGACGAGTAGCTGTCACAGCCGCCACAGCACATTCTTAGATTTTGATTGGCTGAGATAACTAGCTGATTACTGCAGAAGAAATAAAGAGCGAGGGTTGAGTTGTCGGCAAACTTTTCCTCCTAACAAAAGGAAGCCACCTGGGTGTGTAATGAAAAACTCTACTATACCTACCTTCCACCCCGGTGGCCCGGGTTCGATTCCCGGCAGGGTAGGGGGTTTTTTATTAATGAAAAATCTTCTCCCCGGGTTCAGGACTGGGTGTTTGTCAGTAGGTTAAAGTATATGTTAAGATAATGTACTTTGTGCGCGATTCCTTAATTTAATGTCGATAAACTTTTACTAAAACTTCGAACCCGCGACCTTTAGATTTGTAGCACTGTGACTCGATCAATTACGCCACGGCGTATTCTTTCAGTTATTTTTTTTTATAATAGGCCTATGTTAAACTCTATTTACTTTCCCCACAAAAGGATTTCTGGATTTTTACATCCAATGTTCCCAAATCATTAGGAGGGCTTGACTCTTGGACGGTGGATATAATCGCTAGGATATTAACGATTTTAAACTGATAGCGCTAAAACTATCTACTAATTATGATATTTTTCTTATAAGATTTTCTTGCTTCTTATTGCAAAAATATATTTTTACGTCTTTACAAAGCACGTTCAATGAACCTGCTAATCAAATTACTTTTTTCAATGTAGAAATCATTTTATCGTAATTTTAACTAGTGCAGCCAACAATGATAAAAGTTTTTAAATTTTAAAGATGAATACAGAAAGTTCTTTGAAACGTTTGCACCGACGTTTCTTGCTAAAAACATAGTTGATTAGCAAATTTTTATATAAATAGCTTTTGGCTTGTTATTGTTTTCCTGTTTATTTCCTATTACTATTTCCATTGTGATTTTAATTCAGGTTCAATTTAATTTATATGAGAGGAATATATACACAGAATTATATAATTTTATTATTAATTATGATTTTAAGTGGATGAGATTTGAGTCGTTTTCCTAATAGAATCTTAATAGCTCATAGAACCTTGTATATTGCAAGAAGGGTTTTTATTAATAAGCGTCATAGAGTTCCAATAAATCCAAATTTTAAGAATGCAAATGTAGGATTTTTAAGTTATACCGGTACATAAAGCAGTAAAAAAAGTAGAATTTCAGTTTTCTTAATATAGTACTTTCATTTTTCATGTTTAAAATAGGGATGGATCCTCGATACTTTCGATACCTCGATACCTCGATACTCTCGATACTTGCATGGTATCGGCATCGAACGTTACTTAGAAAACTCGCTCGATACTTTTTCGATACTTTTGTAACTCTGCAATTCAGCAATTAAGTGAGAATGCTAGTATTTTTAAACAAAAACTTGTAAGTGGACTGTTTAAAAAACTAATATTAGTTTTAATGTAGAGTTTAAAAATAACTATAGGCTACTGATGATATTAAATTTTGTCTAATTAAATATGCAGAGTTAATTAATTCAGTTGGTATTACACAGTTCTCTAAAATTTTAATTTTCAATATACCTATTTATTGAAACTGGAAATGTTGAAGATATCGAGTATCGAGGAAAAATCGAGTATCGAGTGTCGAAAAAATCTGGTATCGACCCATCCCTAGTTTAAATGATATATAAATTTTATAGAAAGCAGTGAAGTAAGTAAAAGTAATAATATAGGTAAATAAATAAGTTTAAATTAAAAGAAAAAATACTACAGTCAAGTACTCAGAAGGGAAATTTTTCTCCTCCTCCTATGACACACTTATGAGTACGAGACTCCTATTCGTGTTCACCTCACACCCTATTCATAATACTACCTCCACCTGGTTCTGTTACCGCATTACTGTTGGGGAAATCCTCTCCCACCTTCATACAAACCATTCTGTTCATAGATCTGAGCGTCAGTTACTTCTGCATTTCACAACCATGATTTAAACCGGTGACTGTTCTCTTCTCCATTAGTGGCATTCTCTCATTTTTACTTCACATCCCCTACATACAAGTAGAAGTTAAGGAGATCGGATAAAAAATAAGGTAAGATAACAATATCAAAGTCTTCCCTTTTCCTTTTGTACTGTAAAGGGTGAAGTGTAATGTTAAGTACAATCAAATTAATTTCTAACAAGTCCTTGAGTACATTTAATTTTGCTTATTAGTTTACTCGTTATCTCAGACTTTCTTTTTAATTATCAATTTATTCCAGCCATAGTCATTGCTATTAAATATTATAAAATATTTAATAATATGTTATAGTTTTGAAATTCTTTGGGATAAGTTTAAAAAAGGAATTGGCATCGCAAACATGACACCTATTGCGGATGGTTTGGCCGAGGCGTTAAGTTCGAGAGATCACTGTATCCAATCCAGTAGCAGGCAAATCAGAGTGTTGTTTCTCAAGATTTTTCCAAAGCAAAGAAGTGAGTGTTGCACTGAAATTTCGTGACAGATATTATATTTAAACTCGTCCTCAAGAACATTTAAAAGCAGTTAAAACTATTAATTATCGACTGATATTTTGAATCAAGATTGTAGCAGTCATACATAGCTTTTTTCTATTTATTTTTTAATATATAACCGGATATGACCATTAGCTTGCATTATTTAGCAGAGGGAATGAAATTATTTTAGGACCAATGGGTACCCTCTAGAGTTCATGACTTCCAGTAGTAGCGTTTTGCTAATTAGTTATATTGAAAAAAATATTTCGAGTTTCCCTTTGGTTAGTAAATTCCTAAATCGTGCCATGGATACGTATACGAAACTGCGAATTCAATTATCCTTACTTAATAATCACCTCTGAATTTGGACCCCCATTGATGTCACATACGCGGAAGACATCCAATTGAAATATAAAATTTCACTCTGATACAAGTTTTCAGATTAGATTTATGCTGTACACAAACATAGAGACAAACACTAACCCTAAAATAATGTAGTCTGTGATGGAAATGTTGTTATCAAAACGGACTGTAGAAAAATTCCTGTAGAACTAAATAAAAAGGGGGAAAATAAAAATTATGTAAAGTTGTTACATTACGCGGAATATTAGTCTACTGACAAACACACATTTTACAATAAGTTCCCATTACACAAATTACATCCTAATCTTATCTCACATATATCGTTCCCTAGTAGGCCTATTCATTACGAGTATTTCAGTTTAATCTATAAAATATTAAAGTTTCCAACATTGGATTGTTACTGATTGTCCACATTGCCGTAGGAGATTTTTAAAATATATTTTATGAAACATTCGCATAGCTCTCTATATCCTTTATAGTGTGACAGAAAAAAAGCCGAAAAGTGTGGAAGTGCGCTTCATTCAAAGCCATATTATTGGCTAGGCAAGACTTTAAAGAATTGAAGTTTTCTTGGCTAATATTATTAAGAATAACTCTGAGTTTGTTGGAAAAATGGACAGCTCTCTGAGCAATTATACTAGCAAATGTTTCAAATAGAAGTATTATCTCTTAATAAATTTAATTAGTATAAAATAATAACAAGGTCATTAAATACATTTTCAGAAAATTGCTCCAAAAAAAATTTCATTTGTAGAATGGCAGTAAAGTAAGGGAAAGTCGTAGTCATTTATCCGAAAGATACCGATTAAAATATCATTTCGATTATACATTTTTGAACTACCGGAATGCTGTTCAGATAAAGACTCTTAAGATTGTCATGATGTATATACAAATTTGCTTAAGCATTTATATGTTTGCATGTTTTATTTTTACACGTACACTGAACACTGAACGAACCGGTTTATGAATGGAGCAAAATTCCGTTACTATCATACGACTATCCCGATGAATGTGGAAGTAAACAATTGCCACTTAGCAATTATCTCACTTTCTGTTTTGATCAGACAATTAATTAAATGAAATATAAGTGCAGTGAAAAGAAATTAATTCACTATTCATTACAAATTTACATGAAATGATCATAGTGGCAGTGATCATTGGTGTGACGTTAAAATACTGTTTAATAACAGAAAAATATAATCTGATTTTATGTGTCTTATTTATTCTTTTTAGTTATTTGCTAGCGTCGTCCGGGTTTTGTATTTTGCATGTAATTCGAAATTAACTTCTGAAGGACCTTCGATTTTCAAACTCTAGGTCTTTATAGAGTATTTAGAGTTTGAAATGAGGAAAGAACGGCTTATCACATTCAAAATATTGAGTAAAAAAATGATAGATATAACTGCTTATCGCTCATAGAGAACTTAGAATTTTGAAATCCATTGCCTGGTATGAGTTGAAATAAGAATAAAAACTAATTTCGGTAACATAAAATTTTACTTTCTTTACGGGATATTTTACTTCTCACTCTCATGTTCCTATTGCCTACAAACGTTTCAAGGCTGAAATAAAAAAGAAACTAAATGTCACTTTCACACCTTCCCCAATAATAATAATGATAGGACAAGGACTAGGACTAAAAATGTTCCGTCCTATTTTGTCTCTTTTTACATGCTTAGGGCTTATGATAAACATCCCTATTACTCAACTAAATGCAAAGCTTACAGCGATAAATAAAGTTCAGTGGATAGGATTTTTTACCGAGTACTGACATAGCTTACTGACATAGCTTCGTTGGCAGAAACTCAGGCTTAAGTTCTACGTTTGCGTGAAGCTGAGACAAAACTCTCCCCGCAAAACGGTCTCTTATTCTATAACAAAATGTGAAAGGAGAAAATGATAATGTCCATGTCCAGGGTACAGAAAGTTATGAGTGCATCACATTATGGATTTCATTCACTATTATCGATTTATAAGATTGAATTATATTAATAGCCTCTCGTCAAATCACAGTATCATGCAACTTCCAAAGTCACCTGTATGCACTGCAAACAATAGTTTTTAATGGGGACTGCACATGTAGGACGAATGAGTTCAGAAATTATATTATTTTACAAGGGAAGGGGTGGGTTGTTGAATTAATTTTAATGTGGCCTACGTTTTTTTCCTAGTTGAAGAGGGTATATGTGCACAATTTCGTATAAATTGGTCATATCATGCAGATTTGTATAGAAAACAAACACACATATAAACAAACATAGCACACATTTTCAGCTTTACATATTTGATATTAATTTCCTTATAATCGGAAAATAGCCATAACTAATACAACTCATGATTTTCAAATTATCTTAATAAATCCGCTCGTCACTAGAAATACACTCTTGGCATTGCTTAGGAATACTGTGATTAATCATTATTACCTTGATGTAATGCTTTGCTATTAGTCTAATGTAGTTAGTGAAAAATGTTTTATGATATGATATGATATGATATGATATAGTTTATTCTTGTGTCGTAATATTAACTCCCTTGACGTTACAGAGGTTTTTCGCCATAGGATGTACCTCCTACCATTACACACTAATATTAACATAAAAGCCTTAAGTACCTATAAATTATGGTATTCCTGTATTTGCCTTACTTGTGAACAAAGCAAAAGACGAATTAATACACTTACTCACTTAATTCTAGGATTCGTTTTTCCCCATTTTATTTTAACAATGTATAAAAAGTTCCCCATTTCCTTCAAAATTTTCATATTCTTCGTAGTTGTTAAAAAAATGTTTTATAGTTCTGCAATGTTCAGCTGACAATTTATACGATACGTACGTACTTTTATTTCTTCCTGTTTGCATGCACTTAATTGTTTCTTAATTACTTGCTTACCTTAAACTGAATTGTGTATGCATGTTAATTCGCTTTAGATATGCTTATTGAAACATATAGTAAAAAACAGCTATATGTACTATTTTATAATTTTACAGGCCTGCATTACACCTAGTGAAATAATAAACACAATAAAACATGAAGAATGAATGTTGCATTACTTGTAACCTTCTAAATGTGCAAGTTGGTATTAAATAAAAGCAAGATTGCAACAAAATTACAAATCCGTACGAAATGTACATCTTATCGTTTACTTGCCTAGAAAGCTAAAATTGCTTGTCACTATTGTAATAATCATGGTAGTCTACTTCTTTTTAAAGAATACAATCTTATTTCACCCAGTATTTAATGGAATTATTAACCAGTTATGTTTTTTATATTTGTGAAAAGTGTAGTTCTAACCTAGGCTATTAGCTCTTGATGGAAAACTTATTTGCTGCCTTTATATTTAAATAATTGCCTGACTTTTATACTCAACAACAATTTTATTACTGCTACATTCATTCAGTCGACAGTATACAGTTGTTAAAACTTTTAAAATTCAGATCACTTTTGATTTATTTATTTTTTAATTTTATTTTATATTATTTTTTTGTTTGTTTTTTGTTTGTTTGTTTGTTTTTCTCTCTACCTAAACAGAGGAAGTATCGTGTTCAAGCTGAAATTCTATGTTGAGTTTCAGCATTATATCTGCCTTAGGTAACGATTCTTAATAACCATAAACCCACAAAAGTTACATCGGTCTTACGGAATCGGACTTGTGAGCGAGAAAGTGTACAGAAATTCTTTGAACTTCATTCCACTGAATTTTCTGCTTAGTTTATTAGTTCCAGCAGGTGAAAGTGCAATTTACCAAACATAAGTACAACACATCAAATAACTTATATTTGCAATGCTATGCAAAGGGAAAGTTTGTGATTGGGAATGTTTATGTATGCTAATTTCGAAAACTACTCGACCCGTTTCGACTTTTTTTTCATATCTGATATCTTATTTCTCATGAATTAGCCTTGGGTGTTTATTGTTAAATGGACCGCCGGTGTGGTCTTGTGGTTAGCGTCGCTGACTACAGATCCGTCGGCCCGGGTCCGATTCCCGCTACCTCCTCGGATTTTTCTGAGGTAGGGAGGCCTGGAAGGGGTACACTCAGCCTCGTGATTCAAATCGACGAGCTATTTGATAGAGAAGTAGCATGAAAACATCCATAAACGGCCGTGGGTGTCGGCATGCTGACCATATGCCCCCCAATCTTGCCATCTGCCTGTGGTAGATGACGCAGCGGTTGGGTGGTAGGCTAAGTCCCTTCAGGGATGTAGCGCCACGGAGTTTAGTTAGAGATAGGCATATAAATTATTAACGGCATTATTATTATTACTATTATTATTATTATTGTAATTTAGTTTCACTCATTAACTGCATGCACAAATCAGCCTACAAAATAAAATGGTCATATGTTATGTACTGTTATTCATTGCATATCCAGGCGGTTTATTTCGTTAGAAGGAGAAATTCGCCGCCAGCTCAACGCAACCTTTTATTGTCACCTCACCTATCAGATAGTTACTTCAGCCAATCAAAATCAAAGAATTTTTTGAGACAGCGTGGAGTCAAAAGCGAGTTTGCAAAATCTACAGTAGTTACAGTAAACAATAACACGTGTGAATTGATTAAACCGAGAGAAGAACTGAGGTCAGTGATAACAATGAGGGAATATTGCAACGTTGCTTTTGTTTTGGAAAGCGGCAACCAAGACCGACTTGGTCAGAACAATTAATAGTATATTGCGATACAAGTGCCGTAAGGCATGATTACGGATCGAGGAAGTAGTTTGAAAACACGAGGCGCTTGTTTTCAATTTTCCGAGATCCGTAATGCGCTTACGGCACGTGTATTGCATGCTATTTTTTTGCACGATGATTATTTATAACAATTTAATTATACTAATTGTGATATTACCTGAAAATATTATGTATATACATTCTTGAAGATAGATGTTTATTTCAGAAAGTGATTCGCATGTGTTTGTTGTTATGGGAACCGAATATTTGTCCTGGGGGCCTTGTCCATAAAGGCTTGTATTATGAAGTGTATCATAATGAATTATGACGTGGCGCAAGCACCGTAAGTAATTTAACCGCATCGCAATGCCCATAGCAACAAGATTGTGTGGGAATGTCAACTTACGATCCACGGCAACAACGTTCGTAAGTACCACTAATTAGTTAAGGAGTGCAAAAAATAAAGAAACACAGACTTCATACTTTTTTTCCTTTGAAGGCGCCTGGGGATGTAACGAAAAACTCTACTATAAACTACATCGCTGAGGGGAATATTTGGAGAGACGTATATTAATTACTATTGCTACTACAATCATTACCGCTATTGTTATTTATTATTATTATTATGATTATTATTATTATTATTATTATTATTATTATTACTTCACGTTGCAATTTTCATTCGAGACGTCAGGGGGTCCATTGATGAGGCTGACCAATTTGAATGTGGATTTTTCAGGGATTTTCCCCTCTCACAATGGCAAATGCTGATTATAATTTATTTAACACCACCACGAACATTCCCTGCGTATTTTTCGTACATATGTGTGTTTTCGTAGGAGGATCTCCTGATAAAAAGTAAAATGTAGTAAAAGAGGTTTCTTGCGCCTTATGCCCTCAAAAAAGCACTTTTTGTTTTGCCTTAATCGTTTTGTTAAAGCAAATATTAACTTTGGTACTCATTTGAGGGCATAATGCGTAAGAAACCTCTTTTACTACAAAATCTATCTCCTGTCTAAATATAGGCTTATGTGTTTGGCCCTCACTTATGGGCATTGGCCTGTAAGTCCTAAAGAGTGGCAGTAGAGCAGAAAAAAAGAGATATTGACAATTATTATTTATAAACCGATACTAGGCCTACCAATTCGGATTCTTGTGTATTCTTCTTTGGCTTGGCGGAAGTTGCCTGTTTGTCCACCTGACACCTATTGAGCCGGGCTACGTTATTCCGATGAAATGAGATGAGGGGATAATTTAGGATTATTTATGTATGCAATACTATATATCGTAGTTAACAGCATTGACATAGGTACTATTATCATTGGGATCAAGTATAGATGGATTTTAAAATGCTCTGATCGTAACTTATTATTACTATCATTATTATTATTATTATTATTATTATTATTATTATTATTATTATTATTATCATCATCATCATCATTGCAGGCCTATGCAATGTTTATTATGTAAGCTTAACATAATAAATCAAATAAAAAATGAAATACATATTAGGGATTACAGAATCATATACTTAAGTGTATATCCCCGATGGGGTAGTTGAGATTTTTCAACTAGTCTATGGCCTTAGGGACGATAAAGAATGAATACCATGAGCAAGAGCCCTAAGGCCCTCACGGCCTGGATAAGACACTTTATTTTACTTTACTTTATAATATTTAGGTGGATGCACATACAAAATTTATTTCATATACCAATGACAATTATTAATAATAGGCTTCTGTATTACATCTTAATTTAGCTTATTAAAAAAAAACAGGCCTAAGCTATTAATAATATGTTTATATTTATTTCATTTTTATTTAAAAAAACAATGAAACATGTATGTGCATGGAATTCGAACGTTATGCTTGACGACGAATTGAAATTCATAGGCAAATCGTTACTAGGTACCTTAAAATAGCCTGGCAGTGAAGGTTAGTTGATATATGAATATTTAACGACGGGGATGTACTGCTACTTAGGCCTGTGGCCGTCGCCTACCGGAATTTTGTCCGGTAGGAGTTATTTTACATGCCAGTAAATGCCCCATTGAACTTTAATTTTTAGAGAGCTTCAATTCAGAAATAGGATATTTACCAGTAGTGTTGGCCTATTGGCCTACAGCTACCAGTTCCCATTGCAAAGATGCAGATTGCATTCATTCAAACACCGCTAGCTTGCCTACAGGCATCACAACATGGGTCGTAGCTAATGTTCTACATTGAATATTACGCTGCTAAACAGTTGAAACGGTATGTGTAATCAATTTTTTACGTGCTGGACAGACCCTCCAGAATCTGTTCCATTGTCTCGGTTGGAGTCTCATACTTTCTACATCTCCCACCTGTTACAATCTATTTCATAACAGCGTGCCTTCAGTAGTTTTGTGGTTTACTACGCAGTTACATTGTACACAGCTTCTTCTTAATGACTATCTTGTCAATGAGCTTCTTGTGAAGTTCACACGTTTTCATAATGTCATCTGGCGATATGTCTCAATGTATTCATTATCAGAACTTCCAGTGTAATAAAATACACAGGCGTGAAAAATATAATTGTTTCTAAACAAAAGCAAGGACGGGACATTAAATGAGAACAATTACATTAACTACCTGTACCTGAATAGTTTTGAAAATATGATTCCTAATATTCCAGAAAGAAACCCGATGACCGTGGTTAGTTCAATGCCGCTTTTGTTTTCCTTGAGTTGATTTATAACCATGTCTGAGACGAATGCAATTTGACATACACCATTCACAAATAATGGTGTGCATCCCATTTTTCTTGGAGGATTTGTAGCTTACTTTTATCTTATTCACTTTTTGTTACAGTAATTCTCAAGGTAGGAGTTATAATGGGCACATTGTAGGCAAGAGATACACTGCCAATTGTGGCATCCAGTGAGAGAGTGGGCTAAGCCAAAAATTTTCAAATTTGAGTTATTGTCATCTCTGTGTAGTAGATGTAGTCGTGTAACTGTAAACCTAATATTGAAGGTTTGTGTGGGTTCCTTCCTTATCTGTTCTTGAAATACAATTTGCATAAATTAAGGGAATTGAGTTTCTCCAGTGAGAGAGTGGGCTAAGTCAGCTCGGAAGCATTAGTAAAGTGATATGAAGGACGCGGTAATAGTCCAGACACCAGGCACTTTTACCTGGAAAAAGGTCCGAAGTTAATAATTTTTTAATATGTTGTATGTGGGTATTATGTGGTGTAGAATCAAAGTTCTCCAATTCGAGAACTCTGTGCGAACTTCAGGGCAGCCGAAAACCTCGAAATTTTTGGGTTTTTGTAGTTTTTTCCCCTTATAACTCCTAAACAACGCGTTACAGCGTAAAACATTCCATTACAAAAGTTAAAGAACATTAAATTTCATACCATTTGAATTGTTTAAAAGTTTTTAAAACCAAATACGTACCGAGATATGGCGCTTAAAAATGTTGAAAATTTTTAAAATATCGAAAAACTGCGAAAACCCCCTTAAGAAGGTGATAAAGGGTTGACACTGTGGTCTGAAGTTAATTTTTGTAAATACAATGAAATATGCTAATTCTTATGAGAAGAAATAAATCAGTGTTAAGATGAAATTATTCTAATACGATCCCGTTCTCATGCAATTTACGATACGATACTGAAAACCGTGTTTCCGAGAGAATCCACAGAACGTGCTACCTCCCCTGTTGGGACAAAAGAAACGTTTCGCGTGGACGTTATGGACCAATGAAAAGCCTACTTTAGCGTATGGAGATCGAATTGAATACGGTAGCATTTTCATGACGTTGAATATGATCTCAATCCGATCCGATCCTACTTTTTGCGTGTATTGACCTTAAGACTCAATTAGATTTGAATTCCAGTTTTCACGACAATTTCAATACGGTAAGCGTATTCAGATCGATTTGAATTATCTATGAAAACGAGTAATTAGTCTGTGAAGTCTACACCCCTTTCACCTGAAATCGAAGTGACTGTGAATTTTGTAAAATTATACAAAGCCCTTCAGAAACTACTAATAAAACATATTTAGAAGAAAATAACGCATTAGTTTTCTTATAACTTCACTACAAAACAAGAAAAATAATATTCAATGTATGTCTCAAATTTAACAAATTTATTTTTTATTGTAAAAACTACTTACGTAAGCAAAAAAAAACCCACGGGCTAATTTGTTAGTCATACTCTAGAACTTTCAGTGAAAAATTCATACTCCTTGCGTTAAACGTGTGGAGCCCATTTAGTTCTGAACAGTTAAATTACAAAACAATTGTAGGCCTACATATAACCATCATTAGAAATACCAAGCCTTACAAATATTGGTTTCTTTTAAATTAAACCAACTTGAATTCTAACTTTCTCTTTTTTTTAGGGATAATCCTCCGAAGGCATTCAATTTTGTCAAAAGTTTTTCACTGATCACTAAGATATAAACATTTAACGAGTGTAGCAATTTTAAATCCTTAATTAGGGAAACTTAAAAGTGCTTGAGGGCAGTGAAACTTATCCAACATATGCAGTAAGTTAATAGTATATTGCGATACAAGTGCCGTAAGCGGTGCATACGGATCGAGGAAAGAGTTTGAAAAAACGAGGCGATTGCGCTTATGGCACGAGTATTGCATGCTATTTTCTGCACGATGATTATTTATATCAATTTATTTATATTAATTGAGATATTAGCTGAAAATATTATGTATATACACTATTGAAGATGGATGTTATATTTCAGAAAGTGATTCGCATGTGTTGGTTGTTATGGGGACCGAATATTTGTCCTGTTATAGTCGCCCCAAACTGGGGGCCTTGGTTCCGGACTTCCATAAAGGCTTGTATTATGATGGTTTTACTTACGGCACTTGTGCTTTTTGTAATTTTTACCGCAAAGAGATTTCTTTTGTTTTCATAGCAAACAGATTGCGTGCGGGAATGTCAAGTTACGATCCACGGCAACAATATTCGTAAGTACCACTAATTTATTACGTCGTGCGAAAATAGTATTTTTAATACAGAAATCGAAACATGTTAGTTTTCACTAATAATGGTAAATATTTTACTCCTTTCCCTTAATGGCTTCATACGCATACCAATAGGCCTATATATTTCACATACAATACGATCCAAGCACATCTCAATTATGCAAATGTAAGGCAATTGCTTCAGAAAATTTTCATATTTCGAAAAAGTTATGGGGAAATTCTGCTGACTTAAGGGCTTAAATGCTAAAAGGCAATCATAATTATAATGAATGTACTGAAAAAATAGGCTATATTACATTCTCAATCTTTATTAGGAATACAGATCCCTATCACGCCCCCCATAATGCAGATCAACACTGTTTCTTTTTGGTCTTGTAACATTAAGTATGTTTAGGAGTGAAGAGATAATTTATCCCTCTAAAATGCTTTCGCTTTCACTCTAGTATGTGTCTGACAAATATTTCGTAATTTTCTAAATTGAGAGACCTTCAAATCGGAAGAGCTATGAGATGCATAAAATGAACAAAAAATTGTAATAATACGAACGATAGTTAATTCCACTTCAGCAAATTGAGCGGTTGGTTGAAAGCAATTATATAAAAAATTACAGTTTATGGTTGTAGTTATCTAAATATACATAGGCCTGTGACCGTGAGCCAGAATTCTGCCTTGATTATTTATACTAAGCCTAAATTCTTGTAAATTTACAAAGACTACATGGAAAAGTTGTAATCACTCACACAGAAATGTCATAGAACCAGCGAACTTTGGAATACCGACATTTCCATCCTAGCCGACATCAATACTGTATCAATAGATGTAGGCCTAATAGGTCTATAATATAATAGCTTCTAAAAATCCGTCTAATCGAAGCCTGCATAAGTGTGTCAGTTTAGTTCTTATTATCCTAACACGACCCACGCTTCAACATACATTATATCTGTTCTGATTACAGCCTAATTAAAGAAAATTAAAGTGTACGAATAAATTGAATATAACTGAGGTTTTAATTTGCCATGAAACTAAATATTAAACATACTTTTAAAAATATATTACTCCATCTGAATTACGCGAGTACTATTCTAATACACTATTTCGTTAGTTATCGACTTACCACTATTTTTTAAATGACTGTTTTTTGTTTCTTTCGGAATGGTTCCGTTCCCCTTACTTCCTTCACTAAATTAATGAAAAGCTGAGTGGAAATTAACCTCTGGAACTAACCTCCAAAATGGTTTATTACAAATAAAAATATATAATTGTGATGTGTATGTTCTGCAGATGTGATGGTAGTTCTTGAGCGAGCCCTTGAAAATGCTATTACAGTAGTGTTTTTACGATGCCTATGTAAAACGTATTGCGTATTGATCAGCCCCTCGTTGTGAAGGACAATATAATCAATTTCAATATGGCACAAATCCAATGCATAATAGTCTATCAATCTTTTCACAAAAAAATATGTATAGGCCTATGAGCATCATGAAGTTAATTATTTCCTCTCTTCTTTTGAGGAGAGATTTCAATCTCGTTGTCCTATTATTGCTTTAGCAGTTCTTTTTGTCAGAATAACTGATCGTAAAAAATACAGGTAATATAAACAGGTGCGCCACTTTCTACAGGAGATCAGTCATGCTCATGCAACTATGTAGTTTAGCCGTAAGGCTTGCAGTTTTGTCCCGACAAGTGGAATGCGTGTACATGACCTTTATGCAAGCAAACGCTACTCTTCGCGACCTATACGTTTAAAGCATTATAATGGGAGATATTGGGATGACTTGACCCTTTAAAATGTGATATAACATTTTCTAGTATGATGTTTACTAGAAATGCAAATGTAATGTTAATGAAGCCTATTTTGTCCTGTAAATCTCCGCCATTCCTTTACTTTTTCTCCCAAGAAACTTCACAAACTCAAACAGATCTATTAGGCTATAGTGTAGTTTTATATCGACGGCCTAGAGCCAATAACAATTATTGCAGTATAATATACATTTGCAATGTATACAGGAGAAGCACAGAAAACTGTTCACAACAAATAGTAAGTATGAAGAGTTCACCTCTATGGCGCAGGGGATGCAGAGAGCCTGGGGTTCAATTCCTTACTTAGGTGGGGGTTTTTCCTCCTTGTTCAGAGTGTATGGATGTATGAGCGACTGCTGTGTCTTGTCCTGTATTCGTGTTGTTTCAGAGGTGGCTCGACATTGGGCTAATCACTCATTCATATTGTTTTAATAAAGCCTGTTCACGGAAGGCAATGTGAAACGAAATATAGCCTATGATACGTAATTGACAATGTATTTCACAAATATGATATTCTAGCATATAGTCATAATTACGTATTATTAGGAAGAGGGGAATCGGTATTAGCAGAAGAATTTATAAAATTACAAATATGTTTTTTTTAGAAAACGACAAAAATATAAAAATTTCAAAACGTTGCTTCTTTCACATGATATTAGCACAGTTGGAGCGGATGATACTAGCCCAGAATCATGGTAAAACTCAAGTTTCCAAAACTGGAGATACGCAGTTTTCAAAGGACTATAGTTGGTCGATATTTTATTTTGGTTTAAGTTCTGCTTATGCTGATTTAGTTTATGCGATATCTGTAAATTCATCTCTTTTTGAAATAGTTTCTTAATTTTTAAGGTTTCAGGGATATCCCTGTTATGACGCACAGTGAATTCTGTGTGTTGTTAAATTCTAAGAAAGGACAGCAGAGATTTGGGGATTTTTACACTCACAGTGATGACAATACAAGGCAGGCAACTTTTACCACGAAATAATTACTTACTAATTGTTTATATAGGATACTCCTATAAACCACATATATGCACACCATTTCTCTCTCAAATAGCTCCTTGACTCTTGTGTAAAACTTGAGATGAATAGGTTAGCAAGAAGTAAGAAATATCAAGAAATATCATTAAATATATAAGGTATTGCCCAAGGTTAACTTTTGAAACAGGTTTTTGTGTGTTCCGAGTCTTCTCTTTCTTGAAATTAATTTCCTATTATCTAAGGGGTCAAAGATGATTTTGTATGCAACAGAGAATCTCTCCAATAGTAGTTAGAAATGCCACCCATCACATTCACAAAAACAAAACCTTAGAAACCTATAATTATCCCTAAGCAATGATAGAGCTAGATATAGTAAAAGCGCCTATACGCCTCCCCCCCCCCCCCGTTCATGAAGCATAAATTACAGGTATGGTAATAATCAGCTTGTACTGTACATTAAGGAAGATACTTGTCTCACAAACCTACTTTCTAAAAAATAAGTATTATATCATAGAAATGTACAGATGTTAAAGCAATAACGTAATTTGTCCAGGATAGGCCTAAAACCGGATCCAATAAAAAGCGAAATAAAATCGGATTATAATATCGTCAGGTAGCAAACTTTGAAACAATTTTTATGTGAGATGGGCATTATCGTGTCTATCTAATCACTTTATGGTGTTTTATGGTGTGAGGTGAACAGCTTGTTTTTATTGGATTTTATTTACCATATTTATTGGATATTTATTTATGTAGTTAAGGTACATTACAATTTATAATGGAAAATAAAGCTAGAAGTAGTCTTATTATTGTTCTAAATAAGTTTTAAATTATAGGGAGTAATGTTAAACGAATGGCATTATTTAAGTGCCAGAAGAGCCAGGTATTTACATAATGCTTTGCGAAGTAAAATTAGTTAAAGATTTTTTTTTTCACAGTACCCTTGGATTGAATTAAGAACCCCCAATAGCTTCAACCGCTCCAAAATTGAACATGTTTATAAAATACCTTTCAGATAATTAATTCTGTGGATCTTAATAAAAATAATAGAACATAATTTAATAAACTCGAGAAAGAAAATCGCGAAAATAATGTAAAATGGTATTCAGTGTACCAAAAGTTGTCACGTCACGTTTTGTCCCAACGTAAAATTTCGTTTTCTTAACCAAATGTTGCTGTTTACAAAGAAAGAGAAATACAGGCACACAGATAATCAGGAACTGTCCAAAATTCTTTTCCTCAAAAAGACTAAGACGTCGAACTATGCATCTCAGATTAAAACACGAAAGAAATTACCAAGATGGACAGACTTCCGCTGCTCTCTTCAATGATCTCTGCCATATGGTAGCAATAGAGAAAGTAGAAATTTGGCTATCCTCATGTACCAAGTGCTGTGCCCTGCAACTACTGTTACATAAATGGATTCTTTCTAAATCCTGAGACTCCTACCAACATCCGGACCATCCTTAATAACCACACTGCTAAGTATAAGTAAACAACATACTCATGGCAGATGGAATTTACTTTTCTAATAATTTAACTTACAGATACAGTATCATAAAAAATAGTAGCTTTTTCTATGCAACGTTTATTACGAGAAATAGGAAATGAATACAGAGTTTCAGTAATGATGACAAAGTGATTTACTGTAAAATACTGTGTTATATAAACAACACAATTAATGAGTTTACATCGCTACAAAGAGAGATGCTTTCGAAATAATATATAATTTTTTCAGTTAATAAGAAGTACTTCCGGATCGTGCTAAGATGGAGGGATAACAAATCGTAAATAATATTCTTTTGTTACGGCTG
Source organism: Ectobius pallidus (assembly GCA_964059195.1). NCBI lineage: Eukaryota > Metazoa > Arthropoda > Insecta > Blattodea > Ectobiidae > Ectobius > Ectobius pallidus. The sequence continues at coordinate 93,045,982 of CAXKWD010000002.1, forward strand.
TTTAGTAATTGGTTGTGGCTTGTAATCTTCTAAGATAGTGTTACACAAGTAGACCAACATCTCTTTCGCTCTTTAATCTTCTTTAGCCAACTTTAAATTAACTAATTTATAGCCTGATTCTGCTTTCTTGAATAGATCGTTCAACCTCATTCCGCATATAATGGACCTCAATAGATCCATCATGAAATGGATTTTAGCCTAGAGTTTTGTTTGTTTGTATGAGTGTGGGGTTAAAATTAAAGTCCGTTATGTGACTCAACAGTTGATTCACAACATTGAGGACTGTAGTGGTAAGTCGACGGTGAAAACTCAGCAGAGTGTGGAAGAGATTTTTTGTGAAATGAACGGTAATTTTTCAAAGGGACCTCCTCTTTTCGTTGTGATATTAATACTTTCACAAGACTTTAGGCCTATGCCGTAGGCACCTGGGGGTAAGCCAAGATATTTTAGGAGTACGTAAATTTAAAAAATAGGCATATTATTCATTAATGAACTGAGCCACAGAATAATATATTATACAACAAGCCTATAATGACATTTATTAAGATACGAGTATGTTTATGAAACGAGCAACGCGAAAAGCGAATAAGTCAAAATACCAAAGTTTTAGGAGGGACAAGTAACGATTTATTTTCACAACACTTTTACAATATTTCGATCAGTCCACCCAGATATTTTTACATAGTTCAAGGTACTGTGTAAAAATGTCTGGTGTACTGAACTAAACAGTGTAACAAAGCTGTGGAAATATATATATATATATATTTTTTTTGTCATTCCTGAAACTTTGGAATTTTGACTTATTCGCTTTTTCCCTATCACTCTAGAATTAGCCTAAACGTTTAAATTTTGAGATTTTCCATTCACTCAAACGGCAACGGGCCCACCATGCCCTTTGCGTCAACTGATTTTTGTAGTTTTTGTCTTCTACGAGAGATGGCAGGCTGTGGCAGGTTATGGCGTCGGTCAAATCGAAGCTACCTTATGGTTGATTTCTTGAAACCAACGGATTTTTACAACATGAATTGAATTCATTTTAGTATATTAAAATTAACAAGAACAGAACTGATATTTTTTTTTAATGCAGGCTATTTATTATGTAGTTTTCAGCTCCTAATCTCAAGGTCTCAAGATCGTTTCGTGTACGATAATAATTGATACCACACCGATTTCGAATTAAAAACAGCTTCGAAATGAGTGTTGTTATGATACCCTTACGTCACACGTAATAATCGTGTATGGTCGATCAAAAATACTTTTTTCATTGTTGCACTTATTTCTTTTTCAATTTCTAGTGTTCCCTGTGCTCATTGTGCAACACTTGATGTGTTTGTTTCAAATAAAAAAATAATAGCAGAATATGAGATTCAGTAGTTTATAACTTAAGTAAATTATGCTTTATCAAAACCATTTTCCTCTTCACCGTTTAGAAACCCATGACTTATTTAAAATCATTTTGGAGGTAGCCTAATTTATTTTTAGATACTGTATTATAAAAGGGTGTCCACAGAAATTTCCCTGACTTGCCATGACCAGAAACTTACATTTCCCTGACCACAGGAATCAATGTTATCAAGGTTCTTTGTAAACAGATCGAAACATAATCCAGCCTCCTCCTTCTCCATAACAAAAATAAGAAATTATTAGTTTAAGTACTGAAAAGAAAATTGCTTACAGTCTGGGTTACAGCGGACTGGAGCAAAACACATGTATTTCATTGGGGCTAGTTATTTTCCCTGAATGCTCCATTTTTTTACAAATTTCCCGAACTGTTTCCTATACTTTACAAAATTCACTTACTTTCCCTGACCTATTTAAATTTCCCTGACTTTCCAGAATCCAGAATTGTAATGACGTACAATTGAACACAGCCGAACCATTAAACTGCCTCATTCAAGAGATCAAGGAATTAAATCTCTTACTTGACTGGACAATCTAAGGATGGGTTATTAAGGGATTCTCCACTCTCAAATGCGAATGCCGGATTGTAATTTATTTAATACTATCAGAATGTTCACTGCTCGTTCTTGTGATTGTTTCTGTTGCTCCTAGAAGGAGGTCTTTCGTTGTGATGATCACACACCATGTCCTGACCCAGTGCAAGTGATCCACATACTTGTTCCATAGCCTACTTGCGTTGTTTTTTAAGTTCGACAAATAGGAGGCAGAAAAAGTAAACATAATTATGCACCAACTTAATTATGCTCAACTTAATTCTGGGGATACACAGTCAATTTATAAGATTATAGAATAATGAGGCGGAAAAATGGGTCTACTAATCTGGATTTGATTTCACATCCTTCAGGTCTAGTATATTACTGTTCATCCACCGCTAATTGTGATTTATCCAAATATTACGGTTTTATATTTGTAACAGATTTCATATTTTTCAAAAAATGTATGTGTGAATGCACACACATAAGCATATAAAGACGATAGGCTCTGAATTGGTAAGGCACTAATGGGTAAAACTTAGTAGATTTCTTAATACTCAAGATTTATGTTTTTTTTTTCACCGCTATGGAAATTTGATTATTTTTCCCCCATTGTTGAATTGTCATCTCATTCCTTCACCTCATTTTGACAGCGGATGGTGAGCCATAATATTATGGCCAGGCGAATTTTTGTTCCTAAAACAACGGCCACTCCTAACAAATTGACTAGTTAAAACATTTCCTTCCAATTCTTGAGTCTACTTAAAAAACATAAGTATTAAACATTCAATTAATTATTTATGATATTCATAAATGGGAATGTTGACTAATTTACATTTAAATAAGTTAGTCTTTACTATAATAGCTAAATGTAGCTTACTGCAATTTCCGTAGAGTAATATACTGTAGTTAAGTTCATTTGTGTTTCTTATTAATAAATTAACACATTCTGATCATCCAAAATTAACAAAAATTATAGGCGAACTTTGACTCTCTAATTAAGTTATATTATTAAAGCATATTAATATAATTTCAATTGTGCCTAATAATATTTTTTTAATATTGTAGCTCACTCCTTGGGACTTACAAGCCAACACAAGTAGGGTATGAATCAAATCTTTGGGCCACTTATATTGAGACATAAAATGATGTGTGATCAGCACGGCGAAGGCCACCTCCTAATACAATACAAACATGCAAGATACTGGATACGGAACGTTCTGGGTAGTGTAAACTCTAATCCATCATTCATATTTAAGAAAGGGGAAACCTCTGATAAAAACCCCTACTCGGATTGGCCGAACAGAGGAATCGAATTCGGATTCGAATGTAAGTCCACAAGCCTCCGCCACCTCATGAAGTTGAACACGTTCATAGATAAAATAAGTAAAGTCTAAAATAATGTATTAAAATAAAACGCTATTTTATAACGTCCAACAGGAACAAGGTTATTGGTATGTAAGCTATATATTTTCGCAAAACAAAATTAACGTATTAAATTATGTTGCTATCGACTATTCCACTCATATGCCGCGTGTTTGATATTGACCAATAACGTTTAGCAAATCCTCGGATATAGACCAATCACGGCCGTTTATCTTACAATATTCTTGTAGGAATCGCGAGGATAGCATTTTATCGGGTAAAACACGCTGTTCGTTACTGAACTGTAACAGTATCGGTATGTAGTGATACTAGATTACGTCATCCATTGTCGGCGCTAAATTGAAAACAGAAATGGCAGCCTCAAGTTTGGTAATGCATCTGTTGACGAAATTGACATTATTATAAAGGAAGCTAGGCCACAAAATACCGAAAGAAATAGAAAATGCATATGGATTCAGTTCCAAAAGTTTTGTGAGGAACGTAAGTACGAATTGACTAAAGAAACTGAAATGCAACAGATTGCTCATATATTAAAATTACGTTCTTGAATTAAAATGTGTCTTTATTTCGTATCTTGATTTTTAGGTTAACTACGGCATTTTATCAATATACGTTGGTAGTGGTTCACAACGGTATTTTGTCAATATACGTTGGTAGCATTGATTAGTATTCCATTATGGAGACTGTTCATTTATTTAGTATGCCGTGATCTGACAACTGACAGTATTAATGATTTCATTTTAAACTAACAAGAAGAAAGTAATTATTATTCATGTAATCTATTACATTTTATTCGTGAAATAGTCTTAATAAATCCAACTCGAGGTTACGAGTTTCATACGATAAACTCGTAACCTCTCGTGGGATTACCTATGATAACACGTCATGACCTATTAGTGACATTCTAGTAAAATTCGCACACTTTATCTTGAGCTCTGCACTCCATAATGCTGAAAACCGTCCATATAAAGAAGGCCTCGCTCGAAAAAATGAAGATCGCGACCCGTCCCCAGTATTGCCATACCCAAAAACTTCCCGTTGAAGCATTCTTGAGCTACCGTCAATTTTTTTTTATTTCTTTACATCATATTATTCTGAAAATGACAGAATAAATCCAGTGATATTAGAAGAACAGTTGTGGAAATGGTCGATATAAGTGACAACGAAGTTAAAAACAAAGAATCTACCAAGAAGTATCGGAAATCAGCGAAATAATAAACCAAATAAATGAAATGGAATGAAAAGCAATTTAATGTGTTTTAAGCTGAATCTGTCGTTGGATAAAAGAACAAGTCAAGTTTTATTATTTCGTTGTTTTAATTGTGTTGTATTAATTACCTACAAACTTTCGCGAAAGGTGTTTAGTTAAATTAGGCTACATCAATTCAGGCATCTGAAAGTGCGAATTCAAGTAGGCCTACATGTATAATGCTACGACTTTTTAACGATTTTCTATATTCTGAAGACCGGGAGAGAAATTGTCTAAATAGGCCTAAATATATTACGTTATTCTTTTCTCCAGCGATATATTCTACTATAATATCTTAATCAATATAAAATCTTTAGTTTGTTAGCGAGAGTTGAAAGTGCTACAAATTACAGTTAGTTTCATTGTGTACCAGCATAAAACTACACACGTTATATTTTCTGGTAATTGGCAACCCTTCAGAAACAACGTCAATTTCAACTCACCGCCTTCTGCAATAGTCAGTCTCTTATACTGCATGCAATATCAGCTCCCCTCACCCCCGCATTTTTTCGGCTCAAGATAAAGTGTGAGCATAATACTATGAGCAAAAAGCCTACATCTGCAACATTTCGTTAATCTTCTCTATATATATAAAAGGCTTTGTCCTGACTGACAGGAATCAACGTAGAGCCTAAACTATAACAGGTAGAGACTTGGAATTTTGACAGTACCTTCGTTTCATAATGTAGGTGCTCACTAAGAAAGGATTTTGAAAAATTCTGATTCTAAATGCCAAAAATTAAATGTTTTTGAAAATACTTAATCCCTTTTTGCATAGAATTATCGAAACAAATTCACAGAACATATTGTTGCCAATGGTATAGGTGGGTTTGGATTAAATTAAATGGATGTTTGACAAATTAGAGAAGGTATTATAATTCATATTATCTATATTAATAAAAGGAATTGTCCTCGATGTCCAGCGAAATCTACTGAACGCAGAGATCTGAAATTTTAAACATAGGTGGGCTGAAGGGTCGGAAAATGCACCTCGAAGCCGGAATTTTAATTTTAGTTTTCGTTCGTGAGTTATGAGTGAAAAACGGGCAAAAAACGTGCATTTTTTGCGTTTTCGAAACATAAGTTTTCTGTTATATATTTCAATGTCAAATCAATTACAGTTGGCTGTGGCTATTTTTGTCATATCTTGAAAATAAAACTTTCGCGATCGCTTGAATGTTGTAAACCCTAAATATGGTCAAACGTTGTTTTATTTGGACGAATCTCACTATACAGAGGTTTTCTGGGCCAAGAAACTCGAATCTGAGGTCGCTTTTACCAGACGATGCTATTTAATTGTGGTATGTAGTCCACGTGATTTAGGTGTTATTAAATATAATTATTTTACTATTATGCTCTTAATTTTTAATTTTTGAAATAATTATCGCGGACGAAGCCGCGGGCACATGCTAGTGAATAATATAAGAAGGAAACGCTAGTGTTTGAAAATAAAAAAGTTTCCTCTGGAAAGAGGCTTTTTCTTTTTATCTGTGGCTCATATAAATATGAAATATGCCTAATCGTTTTTAAATTTTACATTCCTTTAAAACATCTTGGCGTACACCGGTTGAATACCACTGTTTCATAGCGTTACTTTTACCCTTTTAATTTCAGGTTAGGTTAGGCATGCACATAAGAGCTTCCTTATTACTGTTACAAATAAAGAAGGCAAGACAATCTATTGTTCTATTAGTAACTGTATGAATGCAGAAAAAGTTACCCTGGCCTTCTTTCTCAGTGACTGGCGCATTGCTCGTTTATCCGAGGAAAGAAAAAAATGTGAAACAAATCTCATTGAAAGTAGACCAGCAGGGGTGTGAAATATATGGACATGCTGGATACAATGTTGCTGTGTTTCGACATGCAACGGTTGCTTGACCTTAAACGAAGATATCTGAATTGAACCTTGTGATCATAAACCTGTAATCATAAAATAGCTTGTGGTCATAATGAGATGTGTTTCCTGAACATCATACATCCTATAATCATACAGACCTCGATAGTCTTCATTGCATTATAATAGGGTCAGTTGGCAATTCAGGATGCTCCTCACCCTTTGCGCCTTTATTTGTTCATTTTCAACACCACCAACTATAGTACATTCTTTAGATGAAAATCTGTCCTGGGTCGGAAGTTCGGCTCGGAAATTAGATTTTGTATGCGCACGCTAAGGATTATTGGGGACGGATCTGCCATAGATCCTGTGTGACCGAGCGGCGCTAGCGGTTTTTACAAAGCAGAAATCTCTGGTTCGATTCCAGACCAGGAAAATTTTTTTTAGATACAAATAATATGAAGGAAGAAGTTATGTGTCGAATGAAAGCCAGAAATGCTTAGGCCTATTTTTATTGAATTCAGAAACTTTATCATCTCGTCTTCTGTCCAGAAATTGTAAAATAAGCATTTATGAGACAATTATACTGGCGGTTGTAATCGTATCATATGGATGTAAGACATGGTTCCTTACTTTTCGGGAAGAACATAATCTGAGAGTTTTCGAAAACATGGTGCTTAGGAAAATATTCGGACCTAAGAGAGAAACAAAATGGGGACTGGATAAAACTGCATAACTACGAGCTTCATAACCTGTACTCTTCAGAGAACATAATAAGGGTAATTAAATCACGAAGGATGAATTGAGCTGGATATGTTGCGAGCATGGGGAGGAAATATATAAAGTATTGACTGGAAGATCCGAAGGGAATAGACCAGTTGGAAGACCTGGACTTGGGTGAGTGGACAATATTATAAGAGATTTAAGGGAAGTAAGATTTGGAAGGGATGGTTGGATGAATTATCTCAGAATAGGATTGAACGGCGGGCTCATGTAAGAGCGGCTTACTTAGGAATAGTCTATTGCCACTGAGTAAGTAAATAGGTGTCTTTGTCACCTCGCACTGTTCTATCCATTTTTACCTCCGCTCAACTGGTGGTTTGAAACAATAAAGAAATAGTTTTACAACGAAATAATTTCCCGGAACCGCTAGTTCCGTCCTTGTAAGCAGGTCTATCAAAATTCCGAGTTCCGTCTAAAGTTTTTCTAAGCAAAAATGAAGTTCTGTCCCTTGTAAGGAATAGTTTTATTTTTAGTAAAATTATGAGAGTTGTAGCAAGAACAAATCATAAAATTAAAATTTGTTAAGTGATGTTTCCAATTAAATCTACAAAATAAAATCAAAGTCACAAAGTTCACAAAAGCATTATAAAATGCACAATGGGGTGACATACTTAAACAATATTTTAAACCATGCCACTGCAGACTCCAGCTAGGCGCCGCTTAGTCTACCAGGACTATGAAGCGAGAAAATTGCAAAGCACGCTTATATCAAATCAGATGTGAACATATCGAATCAGATTTCTTAAATTTACGCTGCTTTTTTGTAATATAAGCCACACATAATTCAAGACAGCCTACATTACTGTTCCTTTTTTTTATGATTTCAAGATTATGTTTTAGTTTCTTTTTTCTAAACACCGATCCCCGAGGCCAAGGCCGGCAATACATCGGATCTCAGCTGTGCTCAGTTGGTAGATGCCTTTATTCAAGAAAATGATAACATCGTAAAAGAAAGCAGAAGTTCAGAATTATTCTACTTTCATGCTCCAGCTTCCTGCTATAAATTAAAATAAGATTTTCCAGCGTAGGTTATGCTTATAAAGCAGGTGGGGCATAGGTCACCATTTACAAATTCAGAGTACAAGGAAGATAAATTTCGCGATGTGTGCTCTGAATAATAGTTTTGTCTTTAGGTATTTTTTTGGGTTCGTTTTGCAAACGTGCCATTTAGAGAAAACAAAATAAATCAAATGCTTGAATGAATGCTTGCTCAAAGAATGTACGGTATGTAATTCTATGTATTTATTCTTTTGTATTCACAGGATGCTGTTGGTGGGGTCAGTATGTGTAGCGCTGTTGGCACTAGTACCTCTGATCTTTATTAGGAGACTAATAGATCTTTGGAAGTATATGCAAAAAGCGAAGAAATTACCTACATCCCCATATCATCCTATCTTCGGGCATGTATGGCACGTTATACAGGCCGGCACTGATGGTCACGGTAAGTTAAATGAAAAACTAGCCTAGTAAATAATTGTACAGTATAAGATATAAAACTTTTCCTCCGATTATTATTACCTGACATTCAAGAGATAATACCTCAAAGTACAACGTATTGTATGTTCTCTAAGGATATAAACAGTGTGTATTGAGAAAACTTAGAATAAGCCTATTTTAGTTACCCGCATTACCGGAGAATAGCTAATTGGTAAATAGTATGACTAGTTAAATAACATATAAACAATTACACAAAGTCAGTGGCACACTGCTTTATATCAAGGCACACTGATATAATCTGAAATTAATAATAAATCACAAAGCATGGTTAGAATTGCTGAGTTCTTTAATGAGAAAAAAATAAAAGTTGGATCCCGGAAAAATTAAAGACGGCACAAGTGATCTCTATTTATAAAAGCAAATGGAATAAAAAAAGGAAATAAAATACCAGAACATACGTTTTAAAGTAAAATTAGGTAACCAGGCTTATTGAAAACAAAATAGGATTAAAACAAGGATGTAAATTAAGGCTACTTATTTAATATTTTTATTTAAATCAAAGTGTCAAGGTACAATAATTCAGAGATTCTTGACAGAAAAATACCAGGACTATTATTTGCAGATGATTGCGTTCTTGAGCTTTTTCGATCATAGGTCTTTAAAAATAATCTACCTAAGTGATATAGAGTCGAAGTGCGAAAAAGTTAATCGAAAAGTGAACATTAAGATAACAAAAGATGATTGATAAGATGTTGGAAGGGTTGTTCTTAAATGGGCAGGAATTCGAAATTGAGAATAAGTAAAAATATTTAGGAGCTACATTGGACGGGAAAGCAAATAGGAGAGACCATACCGAGCTTGTAAAATGGAGTAAAATGGAGTATTAATAATAATAATTAAGGAATCGCGCACAATGTGCATTATCTTAACCTAAGGCTTAATCTACTGACAAACACCCAGTCCTGAACCCGGGGAGGGGGTCTTTCACTACTGAAAATTCCCCGACCCGGCCGGGAATCGAACCCGGGCCACCGGAGTGGAAAGCAGGCATGCTACCGACTCACCCACGGCGGCGGACCAATGGAGTATTAATAGCACTCGAGAAAAATGTTTATTTAAATTAGCTAATATTAGGATATTTTCTACACTTAGTGATGTTGCACGATGTTAAAAATCTTGGCTAGGATGTTAAAATATCTTCAATGTCAGGGAGGTTTCAAAATATAGAAATCTTTCTTCAAGCTAAATATTTTGTTGAGACTCCAAAAGTCGACTCACTAAACTCTGTGTCAGAGGATAATCTTTACTTTTTTTTTACAAGTAAAAAGGAATGGACATTCCAAAAAATATATAAGCTTATAAGTCCGTTCAGGTGCCCTCAGCTATAGTATTAGTAGAAGGTTTCAATGCTAGTCAAAATAATATCCCAGGGGCATTTGACTGCTTCCTAAAAATAGCCCATGCCATACCTGGATTTAAAAAAAATGGTTTAAACAACGACATATAAACTGTCATTAATTGGTAATATGATCCCATTTATCTTTTCTTGTAATAAGTAAGATAAAAAATTAATACAAATAAAATGCTTCTGTAATATTAATTTATTAATTGTCTATTTATTTAATATTTTTTTCACTAAAAGATGTGATAATATCGGTATTTTTATTTGTAAAAATACATGAATGTAACTAACTAACAACGTTGTTAATTTCTACTTATAGGCCTGACTATAGGATGGAAGATTGACGCCAGTATCAGAGTGCTTTGGCGGAAGTTAATTTCCGCACAAATTTGTCTCTAATGCGCACACAGATTGCATGCCTAATTATAGTCCTTCCGCTGTTGGTGGTTTTGTGGCTAAACCGTAAGAGTAATCTCACGTTTATGATTTTTTTTGCGTTGTTTACGTTGAAGGCTTTTCGGCAATTTATATTCTAAAGAGGTTTCATACGCAAATAAGATGATGAAATAAAATGTTATTTCTAATGGGGAATAACAATGTAAAGCCCTTGACGTATGAAGTTGAAGACAGTACAATGGATCTTGACTAAAGCGTATGACGCGACAAGTTCTACTTAAATATTAATTTTTATTTATTTATTTATTATTATTATTATTATTATTTTTTGTTGTTGTTATTTGTTGCTGTAGAATCCGTAACGAGACCATTTTCATGACTGATAACGAAACTGTCATAGAATGTATAACTTAGTACCTTACAGTATGGCTTTAAATGGTGAAACGTTTAATGCATTATCGATATGAAATGAGGATCACTGATCGTCTCATAAGTTATAGTAAGTTGATATAGGCTATAGTGGTCAGCCTGCTGAGTACAGTTGCTGTTCACTAAGCGGTTTATGAAGAATGCTCTATTCATTAACATTTCCTTAATTAGTATTTAAACTTAAGATTACTTAACAACAGTTGTGCACTGCTATTTAGGCATGTAACAGTCACCGGTGTGCCAGAATTTTGAGGTTCATTAGTTCCTTGACACGTCTGTAAATCTAAGGGACCTCCCGGGAAAAATTCAAGATCAAAAACGACTTTAGATACGAATAATAACTCTCCTGAAGACTGATAGATGGTAGACCCATTGACTCAAAAGCTTCTGGGAGGGAACTAAGTATTAGGAATTGAAAGATTCGGGAACTTTTGTCCACAGGCTCAATTTCGGCTTGTAGTTCAATAAATTATCGTATATGTATGACATGAGAATCAGGTTTACAGTCTCGTTCGGAACACCACGTGTCCGGGATTTTTACTTCCGGAAAAACCGTCGACCTCGGGCAGGTTTGAACACGCGAACGTCAGATTCAAGAAGAGGCACGCCACCTCTGCATCAACTCTTTATATCTAGGCCTTGTTCATTGCATGCTTATTAAATCATTTTTAACGTACTGTGGGTCTTCTTACCCTAACTCGAAAGAAGAGCTATGGAAATTAGTTTTAAGTCGTAAAAGCAAGTTGCACGTTATGGGAATAAGCTTATCTTTCTATGGATCTGTTCTTAAATTGTTGTCCTTTGTGCGTCACTGAAGTAATATACTACTCTAATTTGAAAGAAGACATAGAAATAAAGCAATTAAAAAATACAAACAGAATCACCATAGTTTAGATGTAGCCTATTCGTAAAGGATATCTTCTGAATAAATTAACACTTCGTCCCCCCCCCCCATGAATAAAGTCTGCTTCTTCAGGATTTTGTACCTAACTTGTAGGACTAAGAGTGATATTTCAGCATTTTAATTCGAATGAATGATGTAAAATTTTCTCTTTCTTACAGCAATATTTAAGGCGTTGTACGCCCTTGTAGAGCGTAGTCCTCCACTGTTCTTAGCATGGATTGGTCCAATACCAGGAGTTGGAGTATACAAGCCTAATCATGTTGAGGTAAGTGGTTTTGATTCAAATTTGATTTTTCACCTTTTAAAGTAATTATTAAGTACCAGAATGGCACTTTCTAAGAATACTTGGTGAACGGAAAAGAATGTCTGACCGTGTGTCCGTCCGAGCCAAGCTGTTCTATTATAATTATGTCAATATCATTTACATCTGGCAGTTTGTTTTATCAGTTTACCTGATTTATTATTATTATTATTATTATTATTATTATTATTTGTATTTTATTACTGTTATTATTATCATCATCATCATCACAATTATGATTATCATCAGCACCAAGATTAGTACTAATGTCATCGAGGTCTTCTTCACCACCTTCAGTAACATGAAAATCACTTCTCTTACAATGAGTCCCACGCAAGAGTTGGCGAATGACGCGGGTTTCTTACTCGCGGCGGGCACAGCTCCAACTCCCGGGCGATCGAGTGAATGTTAATTTCTCTTGTGATATTGTCTTTAAGTTCTTCTAGTGTATGGGAAATTGACCTATGCGCTTTATTTTTCAAGTTTCCCCATAAATAATAGTCACATACTGTTAGAAGAAGAGAAATTAACTCTATCTCGGAAGCTGAACTTATGTGCGTAAAAGAAAATTTCCTTAAAAGGTGCCAATAATGTGTGGATGCAAGAGGAGAACATTTCCAACATCTCTTGTGATGTGGTACCTGGTTATTTTCACTGTAATTCCAACTGTAAATGTGAGAACCTGAAACATTACACCGATCGCGGCTTTATCAGCGTAGATATTTCACCCGATCGCCCAGAAATTGGAGCTGTGCCCGCCGCGACACAGAAACCCGCGTCATTGGCCAACTCTTACGTGGGACTCACTGTATATATGCCTATGTATATGTTTATTGTGTGCAGGCAATTCTCGGCAGCACGAAACACATAGCTAAACCACTTCAGTACAACTTCCTAAGACCTTGGCTTGGTACTGGTCTCCTCCTAAGCAAAGGTAATTACATAACATTTTATCATTAAATGGCAATAATTTTAATGTATATTATGCATGTTATTTTTAAAACGTAAAAATAAATAAATTGTAGCACCATAACATTTTGGAATTGGTGCCTCTTAAAAGAGCTCCGAAATAAAATTTGGGCACAGTTTTCATTTTGGACACAGTGATCAGCACACAACACAACATTTTCTGCTTGATTAATGAATAAGCTATTTTTTGCACTATAAAATATTTCCTTTTCTTTAAAAACACTTTTAGCTTATTGTAAAACTATTTTGTTAAGAGCCAGAATGGTGCTTTATGAGATTGTATGGGGGACGGGAAAATGTCTGTCCGTCTGCCTGTCTCTCTGTCCGTGTGTCTGTACGCGCGATAGCACAAATACGCTTTATTGAATTTTCATGAAACTTGTTATACCTATTTATAGCGTCCATGGCAAGAAGCCTATTGGTATAGGACCAAATCGGTTGACCGGTCCCGGTGTAATGCCCAATTTAGTGCCTATTTTATGGTAATATATTATAAAGAATTTATCAAATGCAAATCCGTTCTCATGGCAACTAATTATTTTACAGTGTTCATATACGCCTTTGGAAGTTGCAATACAGGTAGTTTTGACAAATAACACTACCCACATATTCCTTCACATATGCTTATCAAACTAGACATTTTTTCTTCCGTAAGTCCTGTTTAACGAATCAATGTGGAGCTTAACTCGGAAATCAATTTAAAAAAGCTTATTTTCTGCATATCATAATTGCAATTATCACTGATTAAATAAAAGCATTCTGGCTTTTGTTACATCAGTTTACCCGAGTTGTATTTTCCTTATAAATGAACTTTTCTTATCATTTTCACTGTCATTGCTTAGTATTAAAAATGCCATGGATATTTAATATGCCCCCTGATTTTCCTTAGAAAATATAATTTAAGTTATTAACATCGTTCTACAGTAAGAAATTAAGTGAAAGCGTAAAAACGACTGCTTGTAAAATCTGAACAGTTCGATACTGGCATGAAAATATGTTAATTCAGCACAGCTTACTTTAAGGTTAACTCTATACGTGATCAAAATATTTATGTCCATTCATTCATAGGAATGTATTGCGATTACAGTTTTTTTAAAATAATGTTAGGTAACGTAAGGTACGATACATACTCTGAAGCATATAGTGAAACGTAATAATTGATTTTATTCTCCACTAAGTATTATTTACTCATAAGTATGTCACCAGTCATTGGTTGAAATAGCTCAGCTTACATAAGAATTTTTTAGTATATTGCCTATATGATTTACAACACTCTTATTCAGAAGCTATTTTACCGTAATATTATCATACACTTTACTGAGAACAGAAAACAATTTTACGACGGTGTAAATAAAATTATTTACGGTGGGAAAAACTTACAAGAAGGATCATTATATGTATATGATAAAACACTGTTACGTGAGCAAAAATTATGCTAAGTGAAATCACATGCTTAGTTACGAAGAAATGAATACAGCTACACTGAACATGCTTCTTGAAGCTAATAGCTAAACACCTAATTAAATTAAAATTCACTGGTCAATTAGATGCGTGTGTTTGTGTGTGGATTTGTGACTGAAACCAAGAAAGTATCTTTAGTATGAAATACGAAGAAAATAGCTTTGGGAGGACTATGAAAATCCAATTATATATCTAGCCTACGGTGTCTGCAATACATGATTGAGTACAAGTAGCATATAAGTGAGTAGTAAGACACCCATTACACTTTCAGAACAACCCGTTCAATACCCACATTTAAGAAAACAATAAAAAATTTGTGAATATAAAGAAATAAGATCAGATAAAAACATGTACTGCCTTCTAATAAATGTATCAGGGTAAATTTTGGTATTCTGCTATTATTTTAAATGTTTATTAAGTGCCAGAATGGTAATTTATGACATTGTGTGTGGTGACGGGATAGTGTCAGTCCGTCTGTCCGCGCGATAACTCAAATACGCTTTATCGGATTTTCACGAAACTTAGTATACGCACTTATAACGTCCATGAGAAGAAGTCTATTGATATTGGACCAAATTGGTTGACCGGTATCGGAGTAATGCTCAAATTAGTGCCTATTTTATGGTAAAATATTGGAAAGAATTAATCAATTGCAAATCAGTTCTCATGACAACTTATTGTTTTACAGTGTTCATATACGGCTTTGGAAGTTGCAATACAGATAGCTTTGGCAAGTAACTCTACCCACATATTCGTTCACATATTCTTATCAAAACTAGACCTTTGGTCTTCCGTTAGCCCTGCTTAATGAATCAATCTGGAGCTTAACTCGGAAATCGATTAAAAATAACTTATTTTCTGCATTTATAATTGCAATTATCACCGATTAAACAAAAGCATTCTAGCACTTTGTTACATCAGTTTACCTGATTTTATTTTATTTTTAAATTAAAAAAAAAAAATCTGTAACACCAGCGGTTACTTTGTTGTGATCTAGAAGTTTATGGTAAGGTATCTCACTTGGCTAGCAAGACCCAAGATAGGTATATAAAATTCCCCCCCCCCCTTTTTTTTTGTGCAAATGGAAAAGTAGATGTACAAAAGTAGTAAGTATTAAGGATACTTACTTATGAACAATATGAACGATACATAACTTCAGGCATGGTGTGCTTTTAAGAAAGTTATCAACAAGTTCCTTGAAAATGCAAAAGATGTAGGGTGACTAGAATTTCAGACACAAAAAGCAGGACCCAACCGTTAAAGTGGCTATGACATGGTAGACCACTGGTTTTTCCATCTTACTAATGTAATAGGTCTTAAAGGAATCCTTAGCAACCACTTTAATGCTAGTCACTTTTTATTAGACTCAACTAACAAATGAAGTTATTGCATTTAATTTAAAAGAAGTACAAAGAAGAAGAAGAAAAAGAAAAAGAAAAAGAAAAAGAAGTACTGTTAATTCTTGTTGGCCTATTTCTATCTGATATTATTAAAGTTTAATGTTAGTTACATTAAGACATTGAAACTCACAGTGTGTTATGAGTTAAGAGGTAATGATACATAGTTGTCATTAGGGATGTTAGTTTTAATTTTATTCAGAACATAAGCTATTCATATAATAATAAATGTTATAGGAATGGGGAAATAAAATCACATTTCGCAGGATTTTTGTAGGATTTTTTTAATAAAAATATTTATGAGATTTCCAAGCCTATTTGCAGACAACAAGTTAAGGTGTTAATGAAAGAGGAGTGGACTATCTTCGTCACCCTAATAAGACTTACAATACGAAGAAATTGTAAGATACATATTAGGAAAAGTGCAAGTTCTCGATTGCAAAGTAAGTTTGAAACTTTACTCCTGGTACTCTCACCTAGTACCTGGTACTCACCTGGTACTCCTCATAATACATGTGTTCGTTTTATCTTTAACATTCGTTTCCACGATCATGTCTCAAAATATTTCGAGCATCTGTCTTGGCTTCGTTTGCAAAATAGACGTTTGGTCCACTCTCTGTGCTTATTATACCAAATTCTTAAGTTTTCCATACCTCTTTACTTGGCTCCCCGGTTTACATTTCTATCCTCCTACCATAATCATGGTACACGCTCGCAGCACAACTCTCTGTTATCAATCCCTAGTCATCATACAACCTCATACTCTCATTCATTCACCATAGCCACAGCCCGTTCTTGGAATTCCTTGTCACAAGATATTAGGGGTAGTCGGAGTGTACACTCTTTCAAATCTGCGCTTATTAAGCAATTATTGCCCACTGAACAGAACTAGCTCTTTGTAGTCACTCCATCTTTCACTGTATATAACATTACTTAGTCTCCTTATAACGTATCTACAGCTAGACTTAAATTTCCATTATAACATAATTTTACATATTCCTTGTTTTACTTGTAACATTATTACTATTTTCTTTGATGACACTTACGCTCTCTATGAAGCCTATGCTTTTTACGAAACCTATGCTTTTTACTTATTTAATTTATTATTATGATTAGCCTTAACCCTAGTCTTAGTATTAGTCATAAGTCTCTTATTCACTAATTTGCTATTTATGTAAACCTACATTGTATATATTTTCTGAAACCTGGTTGAGTGGAAGAGAAGGCCTTATGGCCTTAACTCTGCCAGGGAAAATAAATCATTTACTACTACTACTACTACTACTACTACTACTACTACTAGACTACTTCCTACACAATTTGAGATTTATGAGTGATGAGCAAAGTGAAAAATTTTATCAGGAAAAAGGGGATGGAGAAACGATATTAAGGATATTGGAACGAAGCAATGTTGCGGATTACTGTTAGAAGAGAAGATTCACAACAAAAACATTCCTTTCAAGCAAAGAAAAGATGCTGATCTTTATACCCCAAAGTTTTTTTTTAAGGTACATAGGTCCCAGGTTTGTGTATTAGTTAGGAATATGGCATTTTAGTTTCGATTTTATAATACTCTTTATTTCACAAAAAAAAAAAAAAAAAAAACTTCTTTTACAATTCTTTTTCCGTTTTGTTTAAATACCTTACGTGATAGGGGAAAACGGATTTCATCATTCAATTTAGCATGCCAAAATTAGTTAAAATCACCATTCACATTTGAGACAGCAGACAAATTTGCAGGCCAGTGAGCTAAATCGTTTAAATAACGTTTTGTAATGAAAACTACAATATTTTCACTATTACCAACTTAATTTTTTCATTTACTTTTTATTTTACTTATTTCATACTTTTATACTGGTGATGTCCTTGATCCCTAGCAATGGCTATTATATTCAACAGATATATTCTATTACTGGTTTCATTAGTATGATTCTAACTACTAGCCAACTTGTACTACTAGTCAATATAGATAAGAAATCACAATCATGTTTATTATAAATAATAACCTAAGTTAATATTATGGAGCAAATTGGCCAAGGCAGTAATTTCGCAGGCAAGCATTCGGGACTTCGGATTCAAATCCCAAATCAGGGTTTTTTTTAGTTTTATCCACTCGCAAAAGTGAATACTCGATTAAAATTCATTTGCTGTAGAAGGACAGATAATTGTGATGAAATAAAATACTGTCGTTGAGAGGCTGTAAACAAAATATAAATAGTAATATCATTACGGCTATATTTATATAAATTATAATAAAATTAATTCTATTCCAAATCTTATAAGAATGTTACAATATACCCCCATTGGATGCAAAAATGGATGTTTGGACACATGGACTATATGAAGAATCTAGATTTGTTTGCAATATTTTAATATATTGTTTTATAAATAAACAAGTTTGCTAGAAACTATAAAAAGATACATTAAAATTAATGTACAATGAAGAAAATTAATTTACATTGAAAATAAATAAGATAATCTATAAATAAAATTGGGAACTGGCACAGTTATAATTATGTGTTTATTTACAATTACATGAACCAATCTACACATCAGATTGACTATTGTTACTTTTATATGCAATTATATATACAATATTAAATTTTTCCTTTTTCAACAGGACGAAAATGGCACACAAGAAGAAAACTCCTAACACCAGCATTCCACTTCACGATTTTGGAGTCCTTCATTAGGATATTCGCAGAGAAAAGTCAGATCTTGGTGAAGAGATTGGAAAAGGAACTCGGTTCTGAGAGTTTCAATACGCTTCCTTATGTAGCTCATTATTCGTTGGACGTCTTATGCGGTAAGAAAATAGGAAATATATCTAAAGATCTCGCACGAAATCTGTGCCGATGAGACCGTTACTCGCTAGAGAGAGACATGCTATTGTGCGAGAGAGAGAGAGAGAGAGAGAGAGAGAGAGAGGTAGCTTGGCCTTTACAAAGAGAAAGGGAGGTACTGTTGTGCGAGAGAGATAGGTAGCAGGCCATTCGACGCTACATTCCCCACGAAAACATAATGCAATGACGTAGGCAATCGGCACAGATTTCGTGCGGGATCTTTATATTTGTGATGCAGCAAAGTCACGTGTAGGCATTGGACTCGTGACGGCACAAGAATGCAGGCAGCCAATGAAGAATACCTCCTAGAACCATTATTGAATTTAATAAAACGTAGTAAGCATAAAAATCGTAAATATGTTAAATGACTTGACGAATTTACATAATACCTACAATGGAAGTGTTATAGATAATATTATCAATTGTTCATTTATTAAATTATTATGGTCACCATACAGCATGTTATCAGTCTTAGGCCTTTAGCATAATATACATAGGTACAAAACACTTCCTTTTACATTTACCTATTAAAATGAACCGAAAGATGAACCGAATTATTAGAATAGTCTATTGATAGTCTATTCCATGGCGCTACATTCCCTATGGCACCAGCCCACCACCCAATAGCTACATTACCTAGGCAGATGGCAGGATTTGAGGCATGTGGTCAGCATTGCCGTTATTGATGGCTTTCGTGATCGGAACCACTACTTCTTTATGAAGTAGCATCTCAGATGATGTCACGAGGCTGAGTGCATCCCATTCCAGATCTCAAATACCGTATCTCATAAAAATCAGAGGAGATACCGGGGATCTAACCCAGACCTGTGGTTCCGTAGTCAGCAGCCATAACAATTAGACCACGCAGTTGGTAAGAATATTATTTTATCGGTATATATTAGCTTTATTATAATAGAATGTAAAAGTAAATGAAAATTTACTAATGTCCGAAATGAAAGCAACACACACTTAAATGAATGTAACATAAAAGATCAGTTATTTACCTACTAAGACAAGGCATTTGATTATTTTGCATCTTTTTTTATATGAAGGTTTAAAGATAGCTCGAATATAAATAAATGTGTGTAATGAAATAATTGATTAAATAAGAGTAATTTGTTTTTGTATTTTTTTGGCTTTATTTTGCATTTTTCGTCATTTTCAAGAGACAGGTCATTTTTAGAAATTTTTAGGACATTTTCAGCATTTTTAGGTCATGTTTCAATGGAGATAGAGAGGAGCTTTTCCATGTACAAATCTCGTTACTTTCAGACAACAGATAATCGTTTTTATTTGAGAATCTCCGCCAAGTGTGCATAGTTCATTTTAATTCAGATTTATTGTAAACACCACAGCAGTTTGTCTTGCAGCAATAAAGAATTTTTCGTTCTTTTTAAATGGCACATATTTGCTAGGGGCAATTTGATGTTCATGTCAGTTCAGAAAGAATATATTTTTCGCTAAGGGTGTCCAAGTAGTAGAAATTTACTTACATTTTAGTAACAAAATAAGTGTTTTATATTGTAAATTCGTATATAACGCACTGTCATCCATTAAATAGCTTTTAGCAATTCATTACATAGAAACTAATTTTAAGTAACAATGGTAAATTTACTGGTCATTTTTAACATTTCGTGTAATTTCTTCACTATTTTTAGGTAATTAAATGCATTTTTTATTTTGCATTTTTCACTAATTTATGGTAATTAAATGCCTTGCCCTTAATTAGTATTTGTCTTATAAACCGCATCAAATGATACAAAATAGGCTAACATCCCAAAGTACAGAACTTGCATTCAGACGTTAAATCAATCACAGAAGTTAAATCACAGAAACTTAGGAAGAGCATTCTTATCCGTAAAAAGAAAATCTGGCACAACAGGACCCCCTAAATAGTAGCGAACTTAGGCATCAAAATATTACCTGCTACCTGTTAAAACCTGCGAATCAAGTTCTATACTACATCTGGACTCATCAATGAAAAGAACATTGGCCCACTGTTCGTTCTTCCAGCTGCATGTTGCTTTAATTTTGAGTATCAGTGTAGGTTGAAAGTATTAATATGTATAAGGACGTAGAGTCATAGATGAAAGAATGTTGGCGAAAGTTGTCTTCACGGCCTTGAAGAGTTCTAGAGTGCTCAGGAGCTTCCTATATATTCTCAACATGAAACCACTTTCAAGAATCCATTTGGAATAAGAGGAAGAAGTTTTCTGATCTTAACGAGCTGTTTAATATGCTAAAGTTACATAATCCTCAAAATCAATACATAATTCATGTAACCAAGGCTATAAAGTGGTCATCTGTACACAGAGTATGGCTGCTGCTGTTGCTGTTATTATTATTATTACTATTATTATTATGCAAAAAGGGGTCATAAATCTTCAACGAAGAATAAAATTCACACTTAAAATGGATATTAGCAATGTGTTAATTAAGAAGTGGTTTCTGTTCATAGAAAATAAGAGCAACATCTCAGTGACTGAATGTTTTATAATATTTATTAGGAAACCGAAGCAATGAACACATACAATATAAAGTGTATAATCTTAGACTCGACGCAATATTTGTAATCATCGAGCGAGTCGGCCGATGACTATAGCGTCTTGGACTATCATTCGGGAGGTTTCGCGTTTAAATCCAGTGGCAGGGTTGACTTGGGTTTTTTTTTCCGTGGTTTTTCCTAGTCGTACACATGCCTAACTTGATATTTATCAATTATCATTATTCGTCACTGCTTTTCATTCAATATAATAATAATAATAATAATAACTGAATATCAATTAAAATTTACGGAAGTCGTAACACTTCAACAATACATAACTTGCCCCATACCCACAGATCCCAAAACGTGATATGACCAGAAAATATTTGTGGTCAATGTTATGGATAATATATAGAAAACATAAAACATTTCACCGGGATTTTTAATTGTGTACTTCGAGTTATTGTTAATATATTGGGGAATCCAGCAATATTTATAGCATTATCTCTCACATATTTTATATATATATACACAAAAGCAAAGTTTTGAATGTCACTTGAATTGTTACCGCAAAATATAATAATTCACAATCAAAGTGTTGTCCGGAAAAATACGAGTTCTAAGACATGAAATGGTACTTTTCTATAGTCACATTCCCTTTGGACATACTTTTGTAAATCGTAAGTAAAAATATAGAAAAACATGGATACTTAAAAATTAAAAAAAAAAAAAAAACTTCATTATTTGTTGAAAACTTGCCAGAGTGCAATTTTATAATGTATTGTGCTTAATAAAATTATTTTCTGTCGACATTGCTATTCTACTAGATTTTCTATTAATTTCACCACAGCATGCTATCTTCATTACCTACGTTTATTTTAAATTTCTTGTTATTTTAACATTTATATATTTACATTCTCCCTCGTTCCAGGACATGAAGATAACAACAAAATGTGTTGCTGAACACTCACTGCCCTGTAATAATACCAGCCGAAAAGCAATTTTTGTACTTATTTTGATTTGTTCTCCTAAAATTCATATTGCTTAAAGCTAAAAATGTGTTCCCCTAATTCATTTAAAATCTCAGAAAGTCAAATACTTACATATCCGCATATTTCGCAATTTTCTAAATCGCGAAAAGTAAATAATCTGAAATTCATTGTTTCAACTGTATTTTTTAATTTTTGAAACACGTTTCCTACCACTTGTAATAAAGAATAACTCGCCCAATTAAAAAATAGTTTGTTCATATATGACTTCCACGTCTACTTACGAGTTATTTTTACTTCTAATGGAAAAATTTAACGATATTTTTGTAATTTGAATTTAACAGTTAATTATAATTGAATAATTACCTTTTAAAATTAATTTTAGCGCTCCAATATAGTCTACAGGTTTTCCTTCATTTTCATCGTTCTGCCTGGACGGATTTATCACAAGGATTACTCCGTCTATCATAAGTAGATGTTGCTTTGGTAACCCTCGGAAGATCCGTTGTTTGTTTGAGCACATATTACATTTAAAGCATACAGGCCTACTATGAAACCCTATTTAAAAATTTTGATTTTTTTAATTTTAAATCAACCCTCCATTTCATAATGTTCATGTTTTTTCTTGTTCTTGTCTTGTTTTGTATTCTTAATCTTTTAAGGCATCTCATGTTGATATGAGATAAAATAAAATTAAGATAACTATAAAATAGATAGCTTTTCTCAAGAAATGTTATCACAGACTACTTATCCAAGAATTTAAGGAATATTTTTTCCGCAAATTTTCAAAGTCTCTATTGTTTACAATATCCACTAAGATAGTTTTATTTTTTTATAGTGCCATTATAAAGCCAAAATAAACGGGATGCATTACAAAAACATACAGTTTACAATAAATATACTTTAAATAATTGCAGTAGGCCTATTTCCTTAGTGAACAATTGATTTTTGTTAACAGAAACGATAATGGGGATAGACATAAACGCAGAAGAGGATTACTCTGCATATCTCAAGGCAGTAAAGAGGTTAGTATAGAAGCGATGTATGGAAGTAGGTAAGTAGAGCAAATGTCTTGTTTGCTTTGTAAACTATTTGTTGTAATGAATCAGTACAAATCCTATTCATGTGGGATGACGTGGTAAGATTCTGAAATGAGATCGTCAAAGCTTTCGTGCCGAAAACTGTCTTCAATTTTTGGCGACAAAAATGCCATGTCCAAGAACATATGCAGCAACTTTCCTATTTATGCACTAAAACTAAAACTCCGTGGCGCAACATCCCCGAAGGGACAAGGCCTACCACCCGACCGCTGCGTCATCTACCTACAGGCAGATGACAGGATTGGGGGGCATGTGGTCAGCATGCCGACACCCATTTCCGTTAATGATGGTTTCCAAGACCGGAGCCGCTACTTCTCTATCAAGTAGCTCCTCAATTGGAATCACAATGTCTTGAAATTCATAATTAAACCTTAAATGACACGACACTGATGGTGCTCGGTCGCTTCTTAATATGTAGTGTAATCAGTAGGCTATGGTATAAACAAAGCAAGGGTTATTCAGAACCATTCGACAGAAATAAACATTTTTTGTTCGACTCTTATTACGAGCGACGTAACGGTATCATAAAGATATCCATTTCCAAACAGACTTTCATTATAATACTGGTGCTGTATAGATTATTATCGAACACGGAACGATCATGAAACCTTGAGAGCACCAAATGAAACTGTGTAATATACAGTGATGGGAAGTAATTGAGTAAAAGTAATCGGATTACAGTAACAATTCCTTTTTTGGTCCCATTTACTTGTAATCAATACTTTTTAAAAAAATGTAGTATCTACTTGTAATTTACTTCTGGAAATAAAATTGTAATTGTTACAATTTAATAGTCGTTAGTATTAGTGTCATTCTCGCTTGCTATATCGTCATCACTAATGTTTTTGCAACAAATATCCAAATTAGAGTTAATATTAACAAAACGTTACTCAATGTTTCCGAAAATATTCTCATTGAAATGTTTTTTTTTTTGTTTGTTCATTAATAATTTGGGCTTGTGCCCAAAACAAACCAGAAACAAGGAATTTTTAGGTACTGCCATTTTGTAAAGTAATTGTAAATGTAATTGTAATTTTACTGATTACTTTTTTTTAAAAAAGTAATTTGTAATTGTAATTAAGTAAAATGTCTCTCAGGTAATTGTAATTCAGCCCAATTACTTTCTTTCTGTACTTTTCCCATCACTGGTAATATACAGCCTTTATTTAAAATAAAATCAATTTTGTTCGTGTTAATTTTAATATTATACTAAACTGACCATCTTGGCCAACTCGCTCGATAGATTGGTTGTTCAGTGTGTATTCGCGTAAATTTGTGCCTTGCAGGTGATGGTAAAGTAAATAAAGATCTATTCCATTGACGAACACGTGTTTTTAGTGAAAAATGTTTCTGCAGAACATGGAAATTACACAGTTTCCGAATTCAAGAGTACCACATGTGATTTAATAAAGAAATTTCGAGAAACAAGTTCAGTACATGATGCCGGGAGGAGTGGTAGACCAGTCTTATTAACGGAAGAAATAATGGCTGATTTCGGATACAATATTAAAAAGCCCCTCTAAATCGATTAGCAAACTGACCCAACTAACTGGCAATTCCTTCGCGTCCGCACATAGAGCACTCAGAAAAGAACTCAAGTTATAATATTATAGGCCTAACGATACGCCAGTGCTGCCAACTGAATTCCGTTTCTTAGCGTTTTCTCGCCTGTACAAGAATTGCGGAGTGACTTATTGATGGCAATTTAGTATGTAATTGTAGAGGCAGCCAAAAAGGAGCAGTCCAAATTACGAGGTTACAGAAATATTCATTTCTGAGAAAAAAAATGAATTTCACCTGTTCCTCACCTATTAATCTCACCCAAACCTGTATGTCCCCAACTCTTATTTTTCTGTATTGAAGTTTAATTTAAAAAAAAACATATGCAACTGCAAAACGAACCATCCTGTAAACAGTAGGCCTATAACTTCGTGGTATTTTAAGCAAGCAGACTGGAAAGAAAACAAACTTGACCACGTGACAGCAAAATAATAACAATAAAGAATTACATAGTTTGAAATTTCAAGTACGGAAAAATAGAAAACTAGTTCATTATTTGTTTCATAGTTACTAACTTCGTGAGCCATATTATCGTGATTTTTTCTTACCACTTATAATGCCAAACCCATCGATTCCTGCCATAGGCGTAACCAGGCCGACCATATGGGGGGGTTATAACGTCTGGGGGGTTCGGAGGTCCTCGCCCTGAAATTTTTAAAAATTAAGATGCACAATAACGAGTTTTAAGCTTCCCACGCTTTATACTCGCATTAAGTAATTTATAAGCAGACTTAAAAAAATTGTACAATTTTCCTTTTTTTAATCAATGGGGGGGTTCAAACCCCCAAACCCCCCCCCTCGTTACGCCTCTGATTCCTGCAAACCCTTATTTAAAACTCACAAGATCCTCCCACTACAACCCTTTTTGCTAATTCTCATAGACATATTTTCAAAATTATTTCTGACTACCCTTCTTACAACACGCGACATAAACACAACAAACCACTGTCGAAACACCCTACCAATTCTTTCGAAACATCCCTATATTACTTATGTTCTAAAATATTTAATTCACTCCCTTCTTATATCACATTATAAAAATAGTCATTTAAGAATATGCTCAAAACCTTTAGCAAACTTGTTTATAATAAAAACGATCTGTATTTTTTGTAAATTTGAATATTTCTCTCTCAGTTTTATCATTTCAGTTGAATTTTACATTAGCAAGAATAACTTATAATTATTCACTGATCAATTTTCCACGTAGGCCTACACAAAAATGTAAATTTAAAGTGTTCAAATATACAGTGATAATAAATTATAAGTTTGTAAAAATTTAGCATTTTTAAAATATTGTGATTTTAATAGTATGGGCTATATCTACATAGATTCCATCTTAAACCTAGCCCGGAATGCATCTGTGGAGAAGATACCCAAAATGTCACACATATACTATTCGACTGTCCACTATTTCATAGTGAGAGATACGAACTTAGATTGCTGTTGGAATCTGTGGACTGCACACTTTCTAAGCCACTCACAGATGTTTTAGTAAACCGTATATCATATAAATACTTTATATCATTTTTAAATACAATATTTCCAAAGATAAAATTGTACCAGTAGTTAAGTTCTATAGTTAGAAATGTATATCAGATACTGTATCAGCAACTAATTTAACTATTAGCGTATGTTGTTAGCCATTTCATACACTATTTCTAAATTTATATATTTGTTAAAACTAAACTTTAACCAAATAGTGTTAGTCATCTCATGTTAAATTGTTAGCCATCTCATGACTCAATACTCTTGTACATATATTACTCTAATATTTAGATATGTTAAGTGAGTGTTAATAACTATAACCTTAATATACCTTCGGGTAAAATAAGGTTAAAACTTGGATAAAAAAAATAGTATGGGCTACTGTGTAAGAAAATTAACTAACTTCCGTTTCAGGAACACTGAGGCACTGTCAAAGAGATTTCTAGCTCCTTGGTTATATCTAGATTTCATTTACTATTTGACTCCACGAGGAAGGCAATTCAAACGAGATGTCAAAATTGTACAAGACTTGACTAATAAGGTAAGTGTGTACGTTAATACCGGTACCGTACTTTAAAACATGGATACGGAAAAGGAGAGTAAAGCGGGAAGTTTTTGTTTTAAAAAATCTGTTTCAACTAAAAGAGAAATCAGAAATCAGAAAAGGTTACCGATGTGCCGGGATTTGAAATTATTTTGATGAAAACGATTTAAATTATATTTATATATATATATTACAATTATCTTTCATTACAATTCATTTTATTAAAATATAATGTTAATTATTTAAAGTATCTGTAAATTCTCAAAAAGTATCAGTATAATGCAAAATTTACAAAATTTGATATGAAAATTCAAAACTTCTTTAATATGCACACAAATATGCCGAAAATATGACCTAAATATGTATATTCATAGTAAATATGCTACAACAGTTGAAAATTTCCTACATATGCAGTTATATGCACAATAAAAGCCGTTCCATTTTCACCAGGATGCTTGGAATCGGGTTTAAATTAGTCGGAAACCTGAAATAATGGAAAGGGGAAAAATATGACATGTCATAGAAATCCGCCCCCTACTAATAACAATAACTCTCAATTCTTAACGATTATGATTTCATAGGTATGTTTTAAGCAGCTTCTAGTTTAAAGCCTTTGCTCTTTAAAATGTCTCAGAATATCTCACATAACTTTACCAAACAAGTTAGATAAATCATACATGAAATTATGATTTTTGTGCACATTCAGAGTGGTCTTACGAAAAATTACACTTTTCCCATTTTTCTATTAAAATTATAGGTCTAATATGAAATAATAAGAAGTGAAATTAGTTCACCGTCAGCGTCAAAAAATGCATAACTATCATAATAGTAATTTATTTTTTAATTTAATTTTAGGTCATCCAGGAGAGGAAACGTTTATTTAAGAAGAAGAAAGAAGCCGAGACCGACTGTGAACCACAAGACACAGTTTTTGGTAAGCGTAAAGTAAAAACCATTCTTCGAGGTGTGTGCGTGAGTGTATAGACTATGTATGCACACTCTCTCACATAAGCATATGTGTAATATACACGCACGCACATCTCCTCGAATAGGTTTGTGCAAAGCAATGGGCCTATTTAAGTCTAATCGAACCTATAGCTTTTAATTAATTGGTCAGTAAGTACCGTAATAATTGGAAACTTCAAAATATTAGCATTAAGAACTACAGAAATCTCAATCTTATCTACATAGATTTCACAGAGTGAAAGGTTACTTGTAACAGAGGTCCACAGACAGTTAATTATCTGATCTATGAATGTATGGTCAAACGGCAACAACGAGAAAATGTAATAGATGGCATTAGAAAAATCGGAGGTACATGGCCAGTGAGAACAGAACAGCTAATCCAGAGGCACATGAGGGAATTCCATAGATGTATACAATCCATGAAGTTGTAAATAACTCTGCTAGGGAAAAGGAAATGTTTACCTAAACTAAATAAATATTTAGTTTCTGTAAAATAAGTATCCAACATATGTATAGTAATAGAGAGAAAATTATGTAATGTATTTTATAAACGGTAAAATATTGTGATATTACTGTTGTCAAGTGAGGTAAAAGCATGTAATATCGCCACGGTGATGGGGCATGCTGATGTATTTATTTTATATTTTTAAAAAAGCATAACAGTAAGTGAAGAAGTTCACTTTCGTAAATTTTGATATTATTATTGATAATTTAGTCAAAAATGGCCTAATGAAACTCTCGTGAAGATTATAAAATATGGATATGTCTAGTGCGAGAATTATTTACTCGTAGATCGGGTTTTGAGGGTGACTTGAATAATTTCAAAAGATCACATAACGATTTTAGTGCAATCCGGTTTTATTAGATAAGGCTAACATATCTCTTTTGAGCTGATATGTAACAAAATAATGAATGTGCGATAAAATTTTTCAGGAAAGAGGAAGACCAGGGTTTTCCTAGACATTCTCCTAGAATCTACAGAAAATGGGGATAACTTAACTGACGAGGATATCAGAGAAGAAGTTGACACATTTATGTTCGAGGTATGCATTCCAAAAAAGACAGTGATCAGATTAATTTTAACATTGGTTAAGGACTTTACAACATAGGCTGAGTTCTGTGTTCAATCTCCATGAGATCCTTAGAATTTATTAATTATTCATCGGGTTACTAATGATTTGGTCTACTTTGGCTTAGATAAAACTGGTTGATGGTAGGGTTAATCTTGATTGTCATTTGAGTTTTATGCGGAAAACTTCTGACAGATCGTTCAACTTCCGCGAAGACTGGAAGCGGAGAAGCGGCGCCAGCCGTAAATAAACCGATAGAATTAGAATAATAATAATAATAATAATAATAATAATCGTTTTTATATTTTGAAATTCATTTTGTCTTTGTTACATACAGCGTAATTTTAAAACATCTCTTCATTTTTAATCTACGATCATTAGAACGACAACGATGAAAATAATCCTTTCTTTTTTCCAGGGACATGACACCACATCGTCAGCATTAAGCTGGACATTACGAATGATCGGTGCCAACCCAGAAGTACAGGTTTGTAGATAAAATGTTTCCAGCTTCTTCATCCACACGTACAGGTATTTACTGTATTCATCTGTAACAATTGTGCACCAAACTACTGTGTTTGTTTAGAAAATTCAGACTATAGTATCACTCACAATGCTCAGGACATCGAAGTATATAAAATAAATAATGTCAACTTTTTTGGGAATAGGATGTACAGTTAGAAAAATGCCTGTATAAAGTCAGTAGAAAAATTAAATAAAATTAATATTGTAACACATATTCCTATTTAACAGTCCACTTCTTCTGATGCTTTACTTTCAAAGTTATATTTTACCGTTACTGAGAGAGTTTATGACAGAAACAGACTGCTGGAAGCTATGTATTAAAGATGTTTACAACACAAAAAGTTTAACAACATACAATGTAACATTCTAAGTCTTCAAAGGAAAACGCCTTCATTCATAAATACGCGTATGGATGTAATTACATTGCATCTACATCATTACGTGAGTATGTGGCCAATTAGAAATAATAATCTAACTACAGTGAGCGTAGAGATTCGCCTTCATTATAAGCAGCTACCATGCACTTAACTGCAAATGCACCGACATATTATTACTACATCGAACTCCAAGTAAAATAACCATACGACCTCTTTCATAAAACTAAATGATAATCTCTATGATGATGAACGATACATTAGCATGGAAATGTGGAACAGGAAGTAGGTCAAACAGTGATGTTTTTATCATTTCAAGTGGCATATAACATAACATGCATGAGTGTAAGACATTTCTAAAACGTGACTTTTTACATAATATACATAATGAAATGGAATTTATATTGCGTTTGGAACTAATTTTCTCTGAAAATTTAACTATTACCTCACCATAATAACTTTTCTACTACAAGAAAAGCTACCCTTTACAACTTGCAACATTTTTTTTCGTCGAAACAGAGGATGCGAATCATGTAAATGCCAGTACACTATTAAAGTCCACGTGAAATAAACCTCGTCCGGTATTCCTAAAGCATTTGAAAACATCAAAGTGTTTTGTGAAGTGAAAATCTAGTTTTAAGGGTTAGTTTAATGTTCATTAAAATTGGTATAGGCCCATTCATTCGTTTATAAATATAAAATTTGATTTAAATTAGTATTTAAAATTACTCATTTCATTAATACGATCATATACTGATCGAAAATGTTTCGCAGCTTTCGATGCTGAAAAATAGGTGAAGTTCATTATTTTTTTCTGTAGCCTTGTAATCTGGCATGCTCTATACTGACTAGTTGTACAATTGCATACTATTTTCCGAGTTAATTGAACTATTACAGTTATGGGTAATTATCATTACAAAATGGGAGCCAAATTGTGTGCACTGAAGGGCCGATTCCCTGATAATTTTCATAAATACCAATATTTCTGAGTGATTCTTTTTTCTACCTAATTGTAAATATCATATGAACAGCATAATCTAGAATCTTTGGATTATCTGCAGTATAAATATATTTTTTAAAAATTCATCACTTGTTAATTTTTTACAAATTTTTACATCAGATATATAAAAAAATCTTTTTAAGTTACATCAATGATTCTAGATAGCGTTGTTCATTAATATCAAATATACTTACATGCAAAATTTCACTGCGATATGTTAATAAAGTTTTAGTTATGAGGGAAACGGCACTTCAGTGCTACCATTTTGTAATGATAATTACCCATAACTGTAACAGTTAAATTAATTCTGAAAATAGTATGCAATTGTAGAACTAGTAATACAGAGCGTGCCAGATTACAAGACTACAGAATAATTCATTGCTGAGAAAAAATAATGAACTTCACCTATTTTTCAGCATCGAAAGCTGTATGTCTCTCCTTAAAGTTGTTTTCTTTTATTCCTGGATTTAATGATAATGATGATGATAATAATAATAATAATAATAATAATAATAATAATAATTAAAATCAACGACAACAACATGCTATTAATATAATGAAATGGTTGATAGTTCTCTTCGCTCTATAAGTCTTTACAATTATAAAATCCTTTCGTTATGGGTTGTATTTTCGTCTTCATTCTTTCTTTCATTCTGCTCCGTAGAGTTTATGACTGATACAGAAATTTAATGTAATGAACTAATCCTCTACGTAACATTTTCTTTCCAGGAAAAAATCTATAAGGAGCTTGAGGACATTTTCCAGGACTCGGACCGAGCACCCACTATGACAGATTTATGTGATATGAAATACCTGGAAATGACTATAAAGGAATCGCTTCGACTAAACCCCTCAGTGCCGTTTATTGGAAGAATGGCCGGTGAAGATATAGAGACAGGTAACTAAGAAGTCATCATTTAGTTCAAAACATAAAGCTATAAAAAAAAAGAAGCCCTTAATGATGAAATCAAATAAAGTAATCTACGAATTTACTTCAAATCTTTTTCTAGGGCATTTTTTTAAGTGACTGCCTACGTGGTCTAGTAGTCTGAGTTCGATCCCCGGTGCCTCCTTGGGTTTTTTTTTTGAGGTAGGGAAGCCTGGAACGGGGTGCACTCAGCCTCGTGACACAAACTGAGGCATTACTTGATAAAGAACAGAGTCAGTAAGCAATCAATAACGGCTGTCGGCATGCTGATCACATGCCCTTAATCTTGCAATCTGCCTATGGCAGATGACGCAGCGGTCGGATGGCAGGCCTTGGCCCTCAAATGGATGTATCGCCATGGAGTTTAAGTTTAGGTATTTTTTTTATTACAGACGTACACAACACAATAGAGAAAATTAGTACATACGAAAGTCAATCTATCTTTTGCTATTATGTCATTGCATTATATTTTGAGGTTGAAGATACTGTGCCTAAAAAGCTCTCTCTTTGCAATAAGTCGAAAATGCTGCGGACGAATTGTAGCACTGCTATTTGAAGAGTGTATACTGATGTCAATCTGCGTATAGTGTGCAGTAATAATAATAGTGAAGTTATTAAAGCTATATTTTGTGATTAGTGATATTTCATCCTGGTTTGTTAATATTCCGAAATAGAAATATAATTTCACTTGGTATTTTAAAGAAAAATATATCTTCTTAAGAGAATACAACAAAAACAAGTTGCTATGTAAAATGTGTCTATTTATACTGGCGAAGTTAAGGCCATAAGGCCTTTTATTCCACTGCACCAGTAGAACTATACACATTACAAATAATATGAAATGAATGACAGTAAAAGGCAGTATGAGATTGGATCGCCTTAGAAATGCGGAAATAAGAGAAGAATTAAGTATATTTTCGCTAAATGTAATGGTATTAATAAATAGAGAAAAATGGGAGAATCACATACAAAGAATGGTTAATACCCGCATTCTATTTCAAACATATAAATATATACCATCAGGCCGCAGAAATATAGGAAGACCTATAAAACGCTGGAGGGAAATATAAGGCCGGAACAGCAGATTATTTCCTAAACCGTGAAGTGTTGATGATGATGATGCCGACGACAAGTAATATAAGACTGAACATTAGAGACGTTCAGAAATAAAACAGCATTTGAGGAAACAAAATATTTTTTGTATTGACTTTGTGAGAAAATACTGAAGAAGAAAAAATAACTTTTTGAAGGACATAATGTCTTCACATATATTAATATGTAACTTCAACCATAAGCTCTCGAGTACTGCATTTAAAATCAAAACAATTATACAATAATAACATGGTATTTAACCTTTATGTAGATCATGTCCTGTTTTTGTTTTTTTAAGTGCTGAAATATTCAAAGTGTCCTTTTTTTTTTTAATCTGGTCACCCAAACACAAAGAATATTTATTGCACATATTTTTATTCAAAGAACGCAATTTAGACAATAAGACACAGCCATTTACATTTAGATGAACAGTCAGGTAGTGAGAAGCCTATAGACCAGGGGAAGTCAACTACGTCTTGTGATGACGTTTGTGGAGCAAGAGCATGCGGATCCCTTGTGTGTGACGTCAGCAAGAGCGCACGGTAGTAGGGGTATTTAGAGTACGCTAGAGCTAGGTACCAGAGGACCTATTCACTTTAGCCCTGTAAGTAGAACAACTTCTGTTTGGAAATACGAAGCATTTTTCAAAGTTAATGCAAGTACGCGATCCTGATACTGTTCTCTCTGCAGAACATTTTGCAAAACATTCTTCTTCAGTTCGAATCGAGGTTTCAGGATGTGGAAAACCTTTCTCCAATGTTTGAACTTTTTGCTACCCCATATTCAGTTAATGTCAAAGACGTTCCTTGCCGGTATCAGTTGGAACTGCTAAACTTACAATGCGACGATCTGTTAAAAGACAAATACGAACGTAAAGTGGTCTTGGGTAACTTTTACAGAAATTTCTCTGAAACCAGATTCTCGAGACTTGCCGCACGAATATTATGTAATTTTGGATCGACATATGTGGCCGAACAATCTTTTTCACTAATGAAATGTACAAAGTTCAAATCAAGAAGTACATTGTCAAATCACAACCTAAATGTAGTCTTCGATTAAATATTGCTCAAACATTACGTCCCAACATTGATAAACTTGTTAAAGAAAAAAGAGACAGGAAAGTCAGAAAATTGTTACTGTAATCTTGTATCATCTAAGGTGCAGACGAGCTTGTATGGTAATTAATTCAGTTCATTTTTTTTATTATTTTTATTGTAGTGAATTATGTTAATTCAAATGATAGTATTGTCTATTTTTGTCAAAGAACATAGATTTTGTGGAAAGGCAATTGTTCTCACAGAATAGAAAAATCGAATTATTTATAATATGTTAAACTACTGTGCTGTAATTAACCGATAAACTATCAAGAAAATCTATTGATGTTTCATTAACTCGGAAACACGTATTACAGTACGTAAGTTCTAGCCCCCTAGCTGCCCGCAATACTAATGCCCCTCTCTTCCCCCCTGTTCACTGATGCCTCCATTTCACATACTCCTCGCAGAGGCATAACGCGAGCAGTCAGAGCAGAAAGTAGTGACGTCACAGAGCAACCTTCTGTCTTCCCCTGCTATAGACAAACATGGAAGGTGAAGACCTATAAATGCGGTCAGACAAGTAGATCAGATATAAAGTCAGACTTATCAGTCTGATAAGAAGAGAGGGAGTAGACAGACAAAGATACGTTTTGACTGCTGATGGACTGAAAGAGAGGCAAACACACTACCAGATAGTACGGAGCAAAATAAATAAAAAATCTAGAGACGGGCAAGCAGAGAGGCAGACGGTCAGATAATAATCTTGGCGTTAGACAGGAAGATATAGGCCTACATACAGAGGGGAGAAAAGAAAGCAAAACGATAGATAGACTGATTAATTCACAGGTAGAGGGACAGAAACTCAGATAGATGGATGAATGGATGAGTAGCTGGATAGACCACTAAACCGAAATATAGATGGGGGGCCTATGTGAGGGACCATCGAAAAGATTATTTCATCTTAGGAGAACTATTTATAAAAAAAGTAGATTCCACTAGAAATTATAAAACTCATTGATTACCTAATATTTTATTATTCATTGCAGGTTTAACAATGATATTCTATTGGATTATCCAATTTATGTCAATTAAGAAATAAATAGGTCTGGGTGAAGAAGGAGTTCTTCTGCCAGTTATATAACATGTTATTTCAATTTTTTTACTGCGGAAATAGTATATTGCGATACAAGTGCCGTAAGCGGTGCATACGGATCGAGGAAAGAGTTTGAAAAAACGAGGCGATTGCGCTTACGGCACGAGTATTGCATGCTATTTTTTGCACGATGATTATTTACATCCATTTATTTATATTAATTGAGATATTAGCTGAAAATATTATGTATATACACTATTGAAGATGGATGTTATATTTCAGAAAGTGATTCGCATGTGTTGGTTGTTATAGGAACCGAATATTTGTCCTGTAATAGAGTCGCCACAAACTAGGGGGCCTTGGTTCCGGTCTTCCATAAAGGCTTGTATTATGATGATTATACTTACGGCACTTGTGCTTTTTGTAATTTTTACCGCAGGGAGATTTCTTTTGTTTTCATAGCAACAAGATTGCGTGCGGGAATGTCAAGTTACGATCCACGGCAATAATATTCATAAGTGTCACTCAATAGTTACGTCGTGCAAAAGATAAGAGAAACGTCTTTATGCTTTCAGATGGGCACCTCATACCATCAGGGATGATGATAGGAGTATCCATATATTACCTGCACAGAGATCCTGAATTCTTTCCGGATCCCTTTACTTTTAATCCGGACAACTTCTTGCCGGAAAATATCGTGAAGAGACCTCCTTACGCCTACCTACCATTCAGTGCTGGGCCAAGAAACTGCATAGGACAGAAGTTCGCTCTCATGGACATGAAAATTATGTTGAGTTATATTATTAGAAATTACAAAATTGAGTCACCTGGTGAAGACCCTCGTGTGATTCCAGATTTTATTTTGAATGCATACAATGGGATTAACATAAAGATAACAAGAAGAAAGAGGTGAAAAAAATTATATCATTACATGAACTTAGAGTAAATCTTATCTTGATCCCATTCAGAGAAAGAAGAATAACTGATTTTTATTGTGGTGTTAGTGATTGATGATTTAAGAAAACAAGGAGTTATGATGAAATACAATTTTGTAAAGTCTGAATACTATTTTTATGTTATTCATGGACACAAGGCATATAGGAAAAAATAACATGATGTTCGCATACCACTCTCTTATTTTTATTATGGTGGTAGTGATTGATAATTTAAGAAAACAAGAGTTATGATTGAAATGCAATTATGTAAATTCTGAACTACTATTTTTATTATATTCAAGGACACAAGGTATATGGGCAAAAATAGCAAGATGCACGCATATGACTCTCTAAAGTAACTACCCTAAAGACAAAATACTTGGGGGGGGGGGGATAACTTTACTCTCCACCAACGCTCTAATGACATCCTTTTCGTTATTCGGATATGGTTCCATATTTTATTATATGGGTGACACCGATTAGTTATTTTTACTTAAAACAACCATAATTAAATGAAGAAACTGGTAGCCTATATTATACAGTATTATTAATAAACAGAAATAATTATGATTAATAAATAATTACAGTGTGTCCAACTGAAAAGTTTTATAATAAAGGACAGACACACCGAGTGAAAAGGGGGTCTGGGGGGGGGGGGCGAAGCTAAATAAACACATTATACTAATATACCGTTAATAAAAAATATGGTACAGCTGGAGTTTGTTTTTATCACTGCTTTCATCTGTAGCAACTGAAAACGGACCTTGAATAAGAGTCTGAACAACATGAAAACCTGAAGAGTTCTTTAGAGGAAAAGTTCAGCTTAAATTTAAGTTTTTTAACGTATTATCTATTAAATAAATGGCCTCCTCTTCACCCCTCATAGCCATTCCGTTCCTCCCACAGTTTAATTCTTTACTTTTTATTTTTATAAGTTTATTTTCTACATTTATAATTGATTGTACACATTATACAATAACATAAGAATACAAAAATCTGCATGTTTCCAGCTTAAATCTGTCTTTATACATGTTAAAAAAAGAAAAATCTTGTATTTTTAATGGCCTCTTGATAGGCTATATGTATAAAAATTGAATACATTATGTAAAAAAAGGTTCAAGGTACAAAAAATGTATATCATGGTCTACAAGTATGAAAAAGAGAGAACAATGTACATTACAAGTAGGTTACATTTGAAGAACTTAAATAGATCTCAATGTCACATCTTCAGAAACACATAATGCTTAACCCTTAATAATTCTGGAAACTGTTCTCAACTCGCTTAAAAAAAGGACAGTACTAAAAAAAAGGACAATTAAAGGACTTTTTAATAGTCACCATTTTAAAGGACAGTCCTTTAAAAAAATGAATGTTGGACACACTGTAATTATTACTAATAAAGAGAAATAAGGTAACTACAGGATTGTTCCAGTTCTGAATTGAATTAATAATTTCAGATCAATAATAACTGGTGTATTTCACTAGTAATAGCTTATGGTTTTAATAAAAAAGTGATCTAACTTAAAGAACTTGAGCACAATAGAACGACAACAATTATCATCTTACATCCTATTAATCCAAAGTACAATTACATAATTATTGGAATTTCATACTCTTTCTGTTGGAGGCTGATACAAACCCAAGACAATAGTGCCACAAGAAGGTTAAACCAACTGTAAAATCCCAGACCTTATCGGAGATCGAACCCGCAACCTTTAGGTTTGAAGCGCAGTGCTCAACCAAACGCTTGTGGGATCAATTATTGCAAGTCAATAAAAAGGAAAGAGTTAGCTTCGTCCTTTCTTTTCCCGTCAATGTTGCCGATTTCCCGATAATCCAAAATTATAAATGTAATAATATGATTGGAGGTCTTATAGAAAATTTTCCGCTTTATCTGGTTATGTCAAATGTAGTGTCATAAGTAATTAATACAAGACATTTCTTCATAATTACGTTATTCGAGCAAGAACCTACATTTTTGTGGGCATGATATGACCCGCGGAAATCCTAAGTTTCCGAAAGAATGCGCACTCAATCCCTTCCGGCTCAACATACAGGTGTAGTTAGATTTAAACGTTCATATTTCTGTAAGATTTTGGTAATGCTTAGGAAGATTTAGTCCCCCTTTCAGTAAGGGTTGATCGTATCAAAAATTGTTTCAGATGGAGTTTTTGATAATAATTAGTTTTGCAATAACTTTAAACGGATTTGACACTGTAATTATCGAAGGGAGTTATTACGTTTTTTCCTTCAACCCTTATTCTTTCCATCCCGTGTTGGAGTTATAAAACAATCCAAACAAAGGTTTTAGTATTACACTTAAGAAGTACCTAATACTTCAAAGGGATGCACTGTTTTTCATATGAATTTTCATAAATGGGTTATTCTCCAGAAAAGGGCAGATTCATGTCACAGTTGATTTTCTGGTGTAAAATAAGTATTTATGGATTATGAATTATTATGATAAGTTAGAGTGAAATAAGGTCTATTTGATCCCATAGCCCACTTTTTAAATGAAAGTTACAATTTCCTGCAATTTAGGTCACAGTATGTGAGATCTCATCTCCGTGTCATGTCCCCATGCCCGACTTGTCATTTTCATTCTTTCATAATTCAACAGACTTTAATTTGTATTCCATTTCAGTGTTATAACAAGAACAAACAGCTCAAAAATGATTAATTAATAACTGAAAAGCAAATATATCATTTTGTAAAGACAGTTTCTTGCACTAAACATGCCTGTCCCAAAGTGAGACCTCACCTCCGTGAAACATTATAAAAGTTCAATTAGGCTATACTGTAGTCTTTCTATCTTCCTTGGACTCTGACTTTTGGCAGTTTTCTTATCATTTATATAAAGCCAAGCTGTCAGTGTGCTTTTCTGTGTTGTTTCGTTTGTGTAAAAGGGTTAATGCAGAGTTGGTAATTGGACTTTCTCACCTCCGAAACCTACACCCAACGGTAAAGTTGTATGTTTTTATGTTTACTTTTGCTATAAATTATATTAATAAGGAATGCAAAGTTAAACTCTAGAACTGAGATTTTCTAACCTCAAATGTTCTCAAGCTGTTTTACAAATTAGAGAAAAATCTCACCTCCTTTACTCTCACCTCCGTTACTGTTACTCTTGAGTCCTATCCATGGAGGTGTAATTAATGTTGTAATTGATGACATATTTAACTGTCTGCATTTTATAATTTTTCTTTAAAGAAGATACTGATCTAGCCTAATAGTTTATCACATTATATCATGTTTTGATTTGAAGGTGATAATCTATTTTAACATAGATAAAAATAAGTAAAAAGTTGTGTATTAATCCATTTGTATGGTAATAAATATTGTTCTTTTTCATGATAACATATTTTAATACAATAAATTTAATCTAATTCTCACATAATTTCTATATAATTACTATTTCTTACTATTTTTTCTCCTCCGTGAACGCGCCATTTTCTAACCTTGTTCGTTTAATGCAAAATACCACTAGCTAAGTAGGACTAGTACCTCAGTAGTACAATGAAGAAAGAAATATTATATAAAAAATTACATGGTCCAAAATAAAAAATAATTAAAAAAAAATTGACATTGAAATCTGCCCTTTTTTTGGAGAATGACCCATATATATACAGACACATACTAAACTTTTGAGTTGACGAGGTTTTGGGATCTAGGATCATGAAGAACTTTCTCACCCTTAAAAGAGAATACGGAGTTAAATGTATATTTGCATCTCACTCGCACTCGTATTTCCTACAGTTAGCTTCGTCCTTTTCTTTCCCGTCAATGTTGCCAATTTTCCTATAATCCAAAATGATAAATGTAATAATATGATTGGAGGTCTTATAGAAAATTTTCCGCTTTATCTGTTTATGTCAAATCTAGTGTCATAAATAATTGAAGACCTGAAGTAAATTATGATCTAAGTGCCTTTTTCCAAGTTCTGAGAAAAGTGAGATTTTATGCGCCAGGATTGCCTGGCGCATACAGCCAACACTATCTCTTAGCAACGGCCAGAACTAACAGAGACATATTTCACACTTAGATCACTATTTAGTAATACGGGTTTGGCGCTTAGACCACGATTCCGGAAAAAACTGAAAAATGACCAAAATGGCACTTAGATCATAATTTACTTCAGGTCTTCAATTAGTAAAAGGCCTATTTTTCACAATTACGTTATTTAAGTGAGAACCTATATTTTAGCAGATAAGTAACTTATCAGCAATAGATAAAAAAAACAATGATCAGATCAGAGAACTATATATTGGCTTGCCTCGTGTTAATAGCAAATACTATCTTTCCTTAAATTATTTTTCATAATAAGAAAATTGTAATTGTATTAGATACTAGGGGCCTACTTGAAAATTCTAGAATGATAACAAAGAAAAATTACGTAGGGAGCAACCTATTTTATTATTAATTTATGGTACGTTGGTGCCTAAGCGAGAGGAAATGTTTATAAATTACTGATATAGTTTTTAAAACAAACCAGAGCTCGGTATCAGGTATAGCAGCGTTTCTCAACCTATGGTCCGCGAAGATGGTGCAGATGGTCCGCAGACATAATTAAAAACTATCATAAAACAAATGGAAAGTAAAGAAGTAAAACTCCAGTTTTTATACTTTTCCAATTCAATAACTGTGTTTCCGTCAAATTAAAAAAAAGGATTTCGATTTATTTCGTTATAATGACCTATAATTAATACCCCAAATATTAAGAATATAGGCCTACATATAGCCTACTTTTAAAAATGGGATTAAAATTAGGGGTCCGTAAATTTTTTTAGACATTTTAGAAGTCCTTGGGTTCAAAAAGAATGAGAAACGCTGATGTGTAGCGTTAGTTATCGCACTTTTGCCCAGCGCTGCATTTTTGTGGTCATGACTCTTCGAGATGTTTGCTTACTCTCTGTTCCTTATCTTGTTTTCATCAGAACTCAGTCTAGTAGTTGGGGTGTGAAGTTTAACTGTGAAGTGTGTCTTGTGTTCTTTACAATTGTTTGACTTTTATATTTATTATTACCTTATTGTGTCCGCCGGCGTGGTCTTGTGGTTAGCGTCGCTGGCTACAGATCCGTCGGCCCGGGTTCGATTCCCGGTACCTCCTCGGATTTTTCTGAGGTAGGGAGGTCTGGTAGGGGTGCACTCAGCCTCGTGATTCAAAATTGAGGAGCAACTTGATAGAGAAGTAGCGGCTCCGGTCAAGAAAACCACCATTAACGGCCGTGGGTGTCGGCATGCTGACCACATGCCCCCCAATCCTGCCATCTGCCTACGGTAGATGACGCAGCGGTCGGGTGGTAGGCCAAGTCCCTCCAGGGATGTAGCGCCACGGAGTTTAGTTTTTAGTTTATTAACTTATTGTATACATTATGAATACAAAAACTAGAACGCATAGCATTGGCAACCTGCGTAGTAAAGAACGATTGATAGTAATGAATATATTATATTTATTTCTTTTTAAAAATGACCGTAGCGCAGGCAGTTAAAGAGGCAGCAGAAGCTACTAATATTCAGAAAGTCCAATTATGTGGAATAAAGAAGGGAAAATGGAAAGTTCTCTCAGAACATCAGCAAAAACGGAAAACGAAATTATAATATCATAATGTGTGCAATTAAATCGCGTATCATACCTAAATACGTTCGATCTGCAGGGCACGAGGTACAATTTATTACATGCAACAAATAAATACGAGTATATTGGAAATGTCACTGTTTTCCACGCCTGTAAAAGAGTTTTGTTACGTTTTGTGCCTGGGATTGTATGTAATTAGATCTGGTATCTCTTATTCTTATTCTTATTTTTTATTGCTATCATCAACACCACTATGGTGTTATGGATAGAAGTCAATTACAAAATATAACACATTAAAAAATCATATCAAAATTGGCATTGAAATATTCATTGATGTTGTAAAATGGATGTAGTGTAAGCCATTTTTTCCATTCGTTCTTAAATTTGTTAAGACTCAAAGTGTGAGCTTCAAATGGTGGTTTGTTGAACATGGCGATAGCAATTACACTAAACCAATCTTTGCTCTTAGTGAGTATAGCAGAGGGCTTGACGCCTTTGCGTTGCTGATGCTGGTATATTTAGGCTATAGAGAACTGTTAATTACTTTAATTTTATTAAGTAACTAAAACTTTATTTTTGGAAAAAAAATCACCTATTTTCTCGAAAGTTAATTTGATGACCAAACTCCTTCCACAGCTACTTTAATGAATATGCTTTGCTTACAACATGAAAGCAAACAAAACATAAAGTCTACTGAGAGAATTGTATTAACTTCTGTCGTAAAAAATTAAATTAGTAAAAAATTTAATTATCTGTCGCAAAGCTTAACAGTGGATGTTTCTTAAGAAATTTAATTAATATTTCAGGCAGTCATAACTAAGGAACCTAAAGTAAAAAGACGGAATATTCTAATACTGTTTCAATTTGATACTACTAAGATGGCTAGGCTGTAAGAAATATCATTTCGTTAGCTGAGAATTGATGAGTAGGCCTATAAACTCCAGGTTTTGCACACAAAAAAAATAGATGTGTGTTTTGTATTCAGTTTAGGTACGAACCATATGCCTCTACTGCGATAAAAATTTTCTACATCTAAATGCCGGAATAATATATTGTTCTATGTCACGTTAAATATGAGTCTCTTCGGCATTCTTAGCACATTTAAATGATACCTTAACCTAATTCATTCTTAATTATATCATTAATTGAGAGAAGTTTCAACCAAAACATAGGGAAAAAATGACAAGAAAGTTCTGTGGATCTTCGAGGAACAGAAACTAGGTTAATAGCATAGAACAGCGTTTCTCAACCTTTTTGAACCCGAGGACCTCTAAAATGTCTAAAAAAATTTACGGACCCCTAATTTTACATCCCATTTTTAAAAGAAGGCCTATATTCTTAATATTTGGGTTATTAACTATAGGTCATTATAACGAAATATGTGAAAAAATTTTACTTCTTTACTTTCCACTTGCTTTATGATATTTTTTAATTATGTCTGCGGACCATCTGCACCATCTTCGCGGACCACCAGTGGTCCGCGGACCATAGGTTGAGACACGCTGGCATAGAACATTCCATACAAACGATCTTTCGCAAATAGATTTTGCTATCTTTTATGAGTAAGAAGATCCCGTGCAGATTTCTTCTTAGTTTTTCTGTAGAACTGTGGTTTAGATAATTACGAAACATTCTGTACTAGGAAAAGACATAAATAATTCTCAAAAGGTGTATCGCAAGCTGTTTTGTTTAGTTTTAACTACGTGCAATAAATGTTCAAGAAATTAGTTACGCACATCTGTTAGAAAGAAGGTAATTCTCAGCGTATCACTTCCTAGTACATCTTCTTCGACAGTTCAAGTCACAACACACATTAGGTA
This sequence comes from Ectobius pallidus, assembly GCA_964059195.1. Lineage (NCBI taxonomy): Eukaryota > Metazoa > Arthropoda > Insecta > Blattodea > Ectobiidae > Ectobius > Ectobius pallidus. Next base: position 93,089,285 of record CAXKWD010000002.1, read on the forward strand.
GGTAAACTTATCTGCATAATCCATATTATTTGCACTGAATATACTATGTAATGTAAAAAATTGCATTAGGCTTCAACATTATAGGCCTTCCTAATACAAATGTCTATATATTGAACTTTTGGAAGGACTGTGGCATGTTTTATCACTCATTTAAAGTTGTATGTTCTCAATTTTGACGAAAAATAGAAAAACAAAATTAATATAACTTAGTTCATTACGCCAAAATGACATTTCTAGAGAAAACTTTTTGTTTCATCTGTCAGATGACGCTTGATGAACTCATTTTTGCTTATAACTTAGGCCTATAAATAGAAGGAGGTAGGCCTAATAACCTTATGTAAAATTTTGCATTTTCAAATAACGAAAACAACTGTTTAAAATAAATGTTTCATAAATTATGACAATTTATATATAAATTGGCAATTCCATCCAGAATTTAAAAGGTTATGGATTGGGGACTCGTTTTGCCATTCTCATGTGTGAAAGCAATACCGCTGGTGTAGTGATGGATAAAATATTAAGAGCTGTAAGATGGGCGTGTTAATTAAAATATTCTGAAATGTACATGTTTCATGGCAGTAAAATAAAATGTATATCATTCTAAACGAGAGTATACCCTAGAATGAAAATACATAAAAATGAAGAAAACTGCAATCAAGACGGTTTTGACGTACCGGTACTGTTTTGCATGGAATTACGCCAACAACAGAATAATTGAAAAATATTTTCCCCACAACTATTGTAGATATACATAGTGTAATGCTAACATTTAACATAATTTAAGAAACAGTGATGCTTATGATTTATACTTCATTGAATCTGTGGTAAGTGAATGAATGTTTTTCTTGTATTTCGTCAAGATTATAAAACAATTAATTTAATCATCAGGACCATATGTAAATATGAACCAAATAAATAGCATTACATAATAATAGCTGAAACGTGTGAAAATGATATAATTCAACTCATTTCCGGTTCGGATCATCAAGAGGAATCAAACCGATTACGAATTTAGTTATGCTTATTATTCTTTAGAATGACTTGACAGCCCGCTAGGAGGAAGTACGTGAATTGTTTGACAAAATTTGTTAAAATTCTCTAATTTCGACTTGGAATTATTTAACATAACATAATACGATAAGGACCCACGGTTTACATTTACTACCGATGGACTTCGTGCGATGGTTTTTACATCTTCAAAAATCGGTCGTCCTCGGACGGGTTCGACCGGATCGACCTGATATTGAAACCCTAAATTCCAAGAATTCCAAATTAGAATTGCTATTTTCTCTTTGAAAATAACTTAATTGGGTCCAGACTTGTCTTATAGTAGCTCCTATTTTCTGGTTTAATCATTTTAGCTGAGGTGTTGTTGAAGTTAGAATGGTATGGAATACTGCACCGGTTTTGACGTGCATTTTAAGAATAAAGTGCGATGCCCGGGAAATAAAAACGACCTCAGGTTCGAGTACACTAGCCCAAAAAATTCACGCATAGTGAGATTAGTCCAAGTCATCCAATGCTCTTTTTTCCCATAATTTTTATGACAATTAATCTCACAATTGAATACTGTCTTGTTAATAGGTGGCTTTGACTGTGCGTTCATCACATACAGAGTGCTTCAAAAAAAATGTATACACACTTTGAACTGTCATAGAAAATTTATTTCCCGTTCTACAAGGTTAAATTTCTGGGAGAAAGTAATGTTATATTTCATCAACAGGTGACAGTAGAATAATTTCAACAACCGTCCAACAATCGTGCCAATAATCATCCTAATTTAACATAACTTAACATAACTTAACATAACAGTTATGTTAAGTACCTAACGTACCTGGATCGAAATTTGCCAAGGCAGTGGATTGGACGCAATGAGCAAATCGAGTTTCCTGCACTCTCTCCAGACCTTATGCCGCTGGATTTCTTCTTATGGGTCACTGTAAAAGATGAGGTGTACAAACGTCAACAGCGTAATTTAGACACACTTTGGAATGAGATTCAAGCGGTGTGCGCAGACAACTCATTGAACACTTTGGTACAATCAGTGGTGACTCGTACTCAGAAATTTATTGATGCTGAAGGCCACCATTTTGAATATTTGAACATTTGAACATTAATCCCATTTTCATAAGAAAGTCATTTATTTTTAAAATTGACTTTACGTTTTCCATTTCCAGAAATTTAACCTTGTAGAACGGAAAATAGACTTTCTATGACACTTCAAAGTATGTAGCCTATACATTTTTCTGAAGCACTCTGTATAACACCTAAGGGCAAACGCAAAGCACCGCTTATTAATATATATTATGTTTTTATTGCAACAAAGAAGATGTTGCTGTTTCCAATTAGTCTAATACTACTGGGACTACTCATAGTGTTCTTCAAACAACGTTTGGTGCCAATTATGGATTACTTCATGAAAGTGAAGAAACTACCTTCATCAAACAGTCATCTACTCCTTGGTCACATAGGAGATATTTTAAGTCTTCCTCGTGATCGTAAGTAACCAATAACAAAATTTGATTGCACCCTGAGATGTTGTTTAGGCCTAGTTATAATAATTGTTTTAGATACACATTAGCGTAATCGTATGTTATGCAACGAGCCTATAATGGCGTTTATTAACATGTAATTACTATTATAGGCAAGAAGCATAAGACTATTTTTGTTCGACCATAATTAAATGCCTAGAATTAGAATATCTTGTGATTGATAAAACAAACGACACTCTTTATCTCGGTCACCATTCAGCAGTAAGCAGTTCTTGTGTTTTGCTGTAGATAGCAGGCAACAAAGACATGCATGGAGCTTAACCTAGAAGAAACGCATTAAAACCTACGAAATGAACTCAACTTATAATATTAAAACTAACACGAACTGAATTTATTTTACTTTAAAGCTGTTGATTGTGCAGTTTGAAATGCTGCTTTCAAGGTTTGAAGATTTGTTCTCGTACGATATTCATAGATAGCTGGAATAACAACAATAATACTTCATGAACGGCAGTACTTTAAGGTACTTTGAGGTACTATGACGTCACCTGTAATGAGTGTATTATAGTATGGTCGAACAAAAAAGTGCAGAATCTTAATGGTATTCAATAGATAGTAACAAATGTTATAATTGTAATTACCATTACCGCTTTATAGTCTGTTCTAATTATTTGATGGGATCTGGAAAGGTGGAAACCACTAGCTTTTAGGCTTTAGTTTTTTTAACATTTCTCGTATTCTACATATTTTCTTTACCTAGTTAAAGTGCTAACATAAACTCTATTGCCTTCTCTCAAAGTTTCCATTTACTGAACTCTTAACTGTCATAAAACCATTCTTTACACCACATTACGATCTTTCGCAAATTGTGTGCCTAAGCTCATTTTCCACATTAGAATATAATGAAAAAACTAATTACTTACCAGGTCTTGAAATGAATCAAATGATTAATAATTATTGTTGTGTTGATTTCATTTTAGGCTAAACATAAAAACTATTGCATCGTAGGATGTTTCAACTTCGAAAAATATTAAACATTACTTCAACCATATTGAAATACATCTCGTTATAAAAGGCATTCATTCTTTTTACAGCTTGTAACCGTTGTTTTACACAAGACGTACAGGTTTGTTCTATTATTGAAGGAAGGGTCTGCATTTTGTCGCACTCAATTGGGAAGGAACTCTTAGGTCTTTCACTGTAATTTTATACGGCTTTTGCGCAAAGAGTGCAATAAAATTATCATTATTACCCGAAGGTTCGGCAATGACAATAGTTATGAAAGAATACCTGCAATCCATTAACTCGTTAAATTCTCACTGTGTATAAATAAACTACCTCTTATTTTTGTATGACCTTTCAGTTCTCATAAAATTTAAAGCGAACCATTCTAAGGTTTGTATACAATCAGAAATTGCATTATCGTCGTTAATTACAATCAGCCGATTCTATGTCACAAACCGAGACGGTTAGACGCGAAAATCCCACAAATAGTGACAATTTTCTCCGACATGGATAAATAATTAACAATTTCTTGAAACCAGTGACGGGAACAGCAGCAAGCCTTGTGGACTTTCTTAAATACAGATCCTGCGTTCGTATACAGGTACTACAAATTATACCAACTCTTTATCGCAACTATCAACAAAAGATGTTAGATGTCAATGAACAATTTTATAGATAAAATTAATAACTTGCAAAACTGAACAATACCACCTCATTTGAGGGTCAAAAATTTGACTTTGGCTAGTATAATAGGCCCTATCTCTTGATAGCCCTATTATTAATGTTTGCACTGATATTTTTCATTTTAAAAATTAAATCGAGAAATTTTAAAAATTTACATCTTAATAAATAATGTTATATTTGCTAGGTTTTGTTCAGCCAATTTTATTCAGTGTATACTGAATAATAACACATAGCCCTATACCCAACGAACCTGACCCAATATACATTACATTTTTTATTACGAACTTACATACGAGTATACTAGCTGTTTAAAAATTCCATTTTATATAAATCCATTCAACTACAATCAACTAAGAGCATAGCAAATAATGAGATAAAATTTCTAAGCAATATATTGATCGAGGAAAATTTATCTGTGGTGTATGTATTCTTTTTTTTTTCTTTCTTTATTTCCCTCCGCCATTCTTTCTTTCTTTCTCTATCTCTCTGTTGACTATTGCACAGCTGGTATTAGGTTTTATGTATTTATTCCGTCACATATTATATATCTTTCTTTTTAATAATCATCACATATTATATACCGGTATCTTTCTTTTTAATAATCATCACATATCATACAACTAAATTGGTTCTCTGTTGATGGACAAGTGGACAGAATGAGAATCAACAGGGCAACCTATGCCTTCAAGATATTAATGGAAAACCCTAAATATACCTACACGTAGATGGAGGACAAACCTAATTTGTGAGAGATCCGAAAACCAAAAGCAGCATAAGATGTAAAATCTTTGTTCTTGGTGTTGAGCATTGGGTTGACAATGTTTGAGTTACTTAGTTAATGCTAGCAAAATAATGCTAGTTGACCAGTACCATTTTGTTGTTTTCGCTGTCGAGACACTTAGTACATGGTATGCAGAAGCCAAGAAGTTAACATCAGAGATAGGCAGAAGACTTGCTGTTGCAACAGGGGATCCTAGGGCTGGCGAATATTTGAGGCAACGTATCAGCATTGCCATACAAAGGGGGAATGCCACTAGTGTCATGGGAACCTTTCCTTCATCTTCAGCCCTGGATGAAGTGTTTTTCTTTTAATTACAATTATTATATTATAATTCAGTACCTATAGTATACGTGCTAGATCTAACACGATATTATGTCCTGTACTATTGCATAATAAATGTATTTTTCTTGTTGAAGTGTATTAACGATGTTAATAAACAATTAGAAAATAAACTAAGTATATTACATATTTGCATAACTCAACAGCATAGTTTTAACTGCCTTCATAGAAATGGTGGAAGGCCTAATCAGTATCGTGCGACGCAGTCCTAGCCCCTTTGTGTTCTGGATTGGTCCATTTCCAGCTCTGATATTACATAAACCTGATCACCTGAAGGTAAGTGTACAATAATTTAATATTTTTATCAAATACCTCAGTGTTCTTCTCTTCATATTTTCATTACTCTAGCTTATCAATTGAGCACATAACACTACGAGAACTGCCACATAAAACTGAATGATATTGATAACCAAATACTGACCGTAATATGATGCGAAGATATCCAATTCTCAAAATTTTATCTACTTTGATTTTGAATATAACATGTTAGTTCAGTTTCACTGAATTTTACGTTACTCTGTCTGCAAGAAGGGGACAGAATTATGTTTATAATGAAACACCTGGCCTTCTATATATATATTGAGAATCAAATTAAAATCGCAATTAATTTATTTCCACTATTTTACTGCAGGAAGAATGCTTGCTTGTACATTATTTTTCCACATAGTACCCCCCAGTTCAGTGCACTTGCGCCATCGTATAGGAAGTGTTTTGATAACGCGTGAGAAAAATTATTTTTGTTGACGCTGTAGCCACTCGTGCACCGCCTATTGGACGTCTTCATCAGACTTGAACTTCTGCCCTCCAAGGTAAAATGGACCAAAGATGTGGAAATATGATGGTGACAAATCTGGCGAGTATGGCGGATGTGGGAGGCACTTGAAGCGAATGTAATCGATGACTTTCATGGTTGCACGAGCAGTATGAGGACGGGCATTATCACGTTGAAGCAAAACAGCTGCACTCAGCAATCCCCTTTGCTTGGCACCATCAGACTTCCACATCTTTGGTCCATTAAAAAAGAACTTTGGAGGGCAGAAGTTCGAGTCTAATTAAGAGTCCAATCGGAGGTACACGAGTGGCTACAGCGCCAACCAAAATAATCTTTCTCACGCGGTATCGAAGCACTCCGATGGCGTAAATGCATTGAACTGGGAGGGGACTATCTGGAAAAAATGTACAAGCAAGCATTTTTCCTGCAGTAAAATAGCGAATAAATCCATTGCTGTTTTCATTTGATTTCCCTTGTGTGTGTGTATGTATATATATGTATACATATATATATATATATATGTGTGTGTGTGTGTGTGTGTGTATGTGTGTTAGATGTCATAAATATATATACACACACACATATATATATGTGTGTGTGTTAGATGTCATATATATATACATATAACTTATATATGCGTGTGTTTGGCTTTTGTAGTATGAATACCACACAAATAAAGTGCTTCATTTTACGTACGAATTAGTTTCACACCGTTCATCATGCTTAGCGCGTGGACCTGGCAAGCAAGCGGTCGCGGGTTAAAATTCAGAGTCAATCGTGGTGGACGAAGCAGTGATGTAGGGCATTTTTTTCGGGTATCCTCCAATTTCCTCCTTTCATTCCACCAATACTCCACTTCACATTACATTTCCCCTCTTCGTCGTCATCCCGTTCCCCAACCGCTCCAACTGCAGAGTCCATTGTGGCTTCCTCCTCCTGCCTCGGGGCCTGTGGTCAAGAGGTTGCTGGTGGTGCGCTGGTGGTTATTGTTGCGGACCGGGGGCTCAATGGAGGTACATGGATGTGACACATACGTGGAATGGTAAAATCTTGCTGGGTGTAGGGGAGTTCCTTGGGGATCTGTGGAAGGGTCTGTTGACAGGGAGGCCTATGGCAACACCCCTCATCCCGTCCCCAGAGGTAGGCACAATGGACCTACACGACTGAAATTTTAGGGTCTCCCAAACCGCCACTCGCCCTTAAGCGCCCAATCTCAAACTTCAAATTAAAATGTAGGTAACTTATGCCATTGAACTTGATAAAAATGTTGTGAGGAATTGTGACATTACCTAATCAAATGTATAAACAACAATGGAATAAAACTAATAAAATGGCATTTCCTTCGCTTAATTTCACAAGCAAACTGCAGCAAAAAAGTATCTTATAAGATCTGTAAAGCACTTTTCTTCAACCTTGTGGATTTAAAAGAAAAATGGTTCTACATAAGCTTTTTAATTGGTACAATACCGGTATATATTTCACTGATATTAAAAGGGGTAATTATTAAGAAGTTCTTGCAATTAGGCCCTACTCCTTTTTGTTAATTACAGTGGTTTAAGCGCTGTGGAAGAAAATAGTAATTTTAGTGTTAACTTTTAGCGTAAAAGGTACATATTATATCTCACTGCATTTACAGGTATTGCTTAGTAACCTGGAATATATAGACAAACCGATGCAATACGACTTCCAAAGGCCTTGGCTACTGGATGGTCTACTCCTCAGCAAAGGTATGTTTGTTGATCTACAAGACCTTATTACATTACTTTTTTTAATAGAACATTAAGTGTGTTCTAGGTGTCCTCCTTGTGCAACATATCTGAGTTCAATATTCCATTTCAAAATGTTATTCCAACGAAGGGCAAAATCTATGAAAGCATTAGAAAGAATATTACATGAAATTGCTTCGTAAATATACAACTGTAGTTTCTGAAGATAATGGATCATTGTTTTGCATAGATAGGCTCAATCATTTAACTGCCGTAACAATCACTGTGGTCGCGGAATATCATTTTTAAATCTCTGAGGAAAATTTAATAAAATGGCTGCTGTGTTTCATAGTTGATGTTTTAATTCGAGGATAACAATCTGCACTTTTAAACAGAAATCAGGACTATATAAATATACAAATATAAAAAATATATGGGCTGCGGACTAGGGTAAAAAAGTAAGCATAATTTTCAGAGACACTTTGCATATCTATAACATAATTTGTACTATTATAAGAATACAAACCAAGAATAAAATAATATTGTAAAACGTAAATACAGGTAGCGAAGGAAAGAGAGAACAGATAGAAAAAGATCGTGAAAGTAAGATATATCTCTGCTTTCTTAAAATAAATACAGTTCGAGGAGCGACTGATAGCATTTTAATTTTAAGCGAGTTGCGTTATCAAAAGGGGATCAACTGTATGACTTCATTCGATAAGTTTCAGTATTGATATGAAGAATGAACTATTATTAAATTGAGTTGTTTTTGGTATGATGAAGAGAATATTTTGTTTGGGTCATAAAATTTACACGAGTTAGTGAATCTAGAATATATTTTTTGATTATTAATAACTTTATGCATGAATAATAACGAGCTCACTTCCCTTCTCATTTTAAGAGAGTATTAAAGAATTTATTACCTTAATAATAATACTTGTAGAAAAATCTTTTGGAGAAACATAAATTAAATAAACTAAAGTAAATGCTGGAAAACTATGGAATTCAATGTACCATTCTGAATAAGCTATGATTCCTGGAACTGCTGTAACCTGTCCCAGAAAGTGTTAAGCAATTGTCTTCCACAAACGTCGTTAGATCTAGCGAAACATTAACTTAAATTGTGAATTTTTGTCATGTAATCTTGTAGTTGTAACTAAGTAACTATGCCGCGTGGGAACAGTGATTTGGAACCCAATATGACACTGACACACAAGAACATACCTAACAATAACTCTGAAACAATTATCGAATTTTTAGATCACACTTACTTACGGAAATCTCATAGATTCTGATAATTTTTTAAAAGTAAATTCTCTTATGTAAACTTCCACCTTAATAATAATCTTATTCCTTTCACTATCGCAGTTAACAGCACATATACGTAGTAGGCCTACTTAATAGTGTATCTTTTTCATGTCCTATGTTAATTTCAGTTTCTATCACTTAATGCTTTTGTATAACTAAATTGCATTTGTAACAATTAATTCCTTTTTTATCATTTAATGTATCTTAAAATTGTTTCATATTATTTAGTGTGTCATTTAATGTCTCTTAAATCATTTCATGTGTCATGATGTGTTCTTTTATTGCATTTTTGTGTTACTTATTATGTTATATTGTAACAACTAATGTAAGTTACTATTAGTCCCTGGTGAAGTGGAAGAAAAGACCTTATGGTCTTAACTTTCTCCAGGTTAAATAAACTATTATTATTATTATTATTATTATTATTATAAAATTTATTATATTAATAAACAAACAAGGTAGTGAATAACGTTTTCTTTTATATACAGGCAAGAAATGGCACTCGCGGAGGAAAATAATAATTCCCACATTCCGTTTCTCGATCTTGGAAGGATTTCTGGATGTCTACACAGAAAAGGCTCAAATACTGGTGAAGAAACTGGAAAAAGAAATAGGATGTGGAGGGTTCAATGTACATCCGTATATTCAAATGTGTGCAATGGATATTGTCTGCGGTAAGGTTCAGTAATGTGACCACTATTCTAATTGATGTTGTGAACCCGCTATGCTTCTATGTCATATTAATTTTGTTAACTTTCAGTACGTATTTTTACTTTGCAGAAACAATAATGGGTCTAAACGTCAATGCACAAAAAGAAGATCAAGGAGACAATGAGAATTCGACATACATAAAGGCCGTAAGGAGGTAATTAATTAATTTAAAATATTTTAGTCTTATGAATTCTAGATTTATTGGGCACAGGCATGCCTTTATCATTATTTAAGCCGACATCGGGTTGATTTTAGGTGACTTAAACAGGCAAAGCCAAACTGCAAAATGTTCCCTATCTTCTATCATTTGTAGCTCTGTTTTTATTATCCAATATACACAACTTTTAGTCTAGGTCCTAGGACCACACGGGCGTGTTTCCATGTTGCGGTTCTGCGTGAAAACACCCAAAATATATGGATCACGTTGACGCTTGTGAGACAAGCCACAAGAGCGTGCTTTCCCACAGAATAGGAGCCATTCAGCTGCATCTTCATGGTTACCCGCTTGGAGAACGGGCCGTGGTCCATTTGTTAGCTGGTTTTCACGCTGACTAGAGTGCGTTCTGTCACGCAGCTTCTATATCTGGCAGTTGTTGAGTTCACAATCATTTTGAATCTTAATCATATTCAATAAAAATGGGTTATTGAGACCAGATCTGTCCAACTGGCTGTCCTTAGATGTTTATTCCGGCCCGCAGAACAAAAAAGAAACTTTAGCCAAATTTAGACCAAAAAATCACGTTTTCCAGCTTGCCAACACTTATAAAATGAAATAGGATATGTAACTTTTTTTTTACTCACTGAATTGATCATTCAAGAATTTTATTCAAGATTTCGTAATTTTGAAAACATAGGACAAACTGTTTCTTTTTAACGCGCCCTTGAAAGTGCAGTTTCAACTTGAAATAAAGTGATTTTCAATCTTATTAAATTCTTCCAGAATATAAAATGAAATAACTTTTTCAGAATTCTTTCAGATGAAAATTTCTCCATTTGAACAGTGTTGATCTTCAGATCATGTGTATGTCTGAAAAGACATACCTTTGTGAAACTGGATTTAATAACAAAAAAAATATATGAGGAAGTCACATGCCACTTTTGTGATGTTTTATTCTATATTTATAAGTAATTTATATGTTGGCATGATCAAAGCAGTTTTTCTCCAGTAAATAAAATGATAAAAGACTGCTGTTTTTAAAACATTTATAACACATGTAATTTATTAGCAAGTAAGTTAATCTGTAATTTTTGGGATGAAAGCGTTAGCAACTTCCTATCGAATCTACTTCTAAAGTACAATTTAACTAGTTTGTTCAATTGACACAAAGGAGATTTTAAGATACAAAAAATAAACTGATAACGCCTAAGTTACGTAGCTTTCTATGGTATACACTAAACCAATACTTGTCAATGCCTATAAATATCCATGTACCATGTATATGCATTTTATTTTGTAGTTTGAATTTATTCCCTCAGAAAAAAAATGGCGTTATTATAAAATCTAATGCCTTAAAAATCTCCAGTTTATGCAATTGAAATATTTCTAAGAAAAGGCAGCATTTTCGTTTAAGGCTAGTTTACACGACGAAATTAGGTTTCGTAAGTAAGTTTCGCAACTGTTTTTTGCTTGAATGCGCAAGCGCAAGATGTACTGGAGACAATGAGTTACGAAACTACACAGTTTCCTCTGATTCCAACTTTTCACGAAACTATAATAGTAATGTTGATATTTTACGCTTATTTAGCTTGTTCGCGTTTCGTAAAATGAAATGGGGAAGTGAGGAAATTGTGAAATGCCTGTATTCATACGTGTTTCAAACATTTATATGGGATTATATTAACTTGAACTTCACAAATAACTTGAAATGTGTTTGCCATCTCATGACTCAATACTCTTGTACATATATTACTTTAATATTTAGATATGTTAAGTGATTGTTAATAACTATAGCCTTAATATACCTTCGGGTAAAATACGGTTAAAACTTGGATAATAAAAAAATATAAAAACATGTGTGGTTGCATTGGAAAGAAAATGTGTGTAATTAGTTTCACGAAATCACTTTCATGAAAGTGTAAACTAGCCTTAAGAGAAATTATTACGCCTATTCAGTTGGAGAAGGTTAATGAACAGCCATGCGTTCTATGTACAATGTACACACTACACCCCTGGTTTGAAGCCAGAGTGGAAATATTCAGAGCTCTCTTTTTATGTGGGAATAATAAATATTTCAAATGATGCTTATACCATATTTATAATTGAGTCATTGAAACATTGCTCTTTTTACAGCGTAACTGAAGAGTTATCGCGGAGAACGTTAAGACCATGGCTATACCCAGATTTTATATATCGCCTTACAGCTGGTTGGAAGATTTTCAATACGGCTACTAAATTAATACACGATTTGTCGCAAAAGGTAAGTCTGTTTAAAAGAAAAGTATGAAACAATTCTCCACCGAAGTGTTCTTTAGAACAATTATAATTATAATTATAATTATAATTATTATTATTATTGTTATTATTATTATTAATATTTATATTTAGTAGAAATATATGTATATATATATATATTTATTTAGTAGAAAAACTAACCAAATAATATACAACTATCGTCTTGGCCAAAATATAATAGCACGCTTAGAAAATATAAAATACCTGGGTGTTTACCTAGACTCGAAACTATACTTCCATGTCCATATCGACCATATTTTCACACAGGCTCTAAAAACTCTTCGATTAGTTCGCTTAATTAATCATAATTTAAAAAGCATAGAGTCACTAATTACTCTTTACAAATCTCTAATTCGCAGTGGCTTAGAATATTGCAGTGTTGCATATAATAGTATTAGGCCTACTGTCTCTGACAGTAATGAGCTGGAACGGATACAAAGAAAATTTGTTTCACTTATACGTAGTAAGTTTTGCAGAAATCTGGACTACTATGAAATACTTAAGTTATTAAATCTTGAAACATTATATAATAGGCGTTTTTCAGCAGATGCTAATTTCATAGCTAAAGTCTTTCGTGGGGAAATACACTGCAAATCAATTTTAGATAACATAGGACTTTCTGTCCCTCATACAAGAGGAACAAGAAATCAAACAATTTTTGTTGTACAACAGCCTTATTCAATTCCTTATAATAGATTGGCCATTGCATGTAACGCCTTATACAAAAATTCTGATATATTCCACTAGTAGCGAATTGTAAGTGACACAGTTAATTAGTGTTACTCAGCAGAGTGTGTTGCAACTGACTTAAGTGGAATTTGATGACCAACACATGATGAACATGAACTTGCTAAAGTGCTGACATGGAATTTCCCACTTGTTATGTGTTTAAATTATGGAATTATGTAATTCCTGTTTGTATATGTCACCTATTATTATTGTTGTATATCATCATCATCACTATCATCATTCCTGTGTCATCAATCATCCCATTATTAAATAGAAGCCTAATGTTTAAAATTTGTAAAAAAATTGTCTGTAGCTTCTCTAAATAAATAATTGAAATTGAAATTGGAATTATTATTAAAGAAAAAATAAGAAATCAAGCCCTATTCCGTTTCAAATTTAGAGGATTCCATATAAAATATCGACATAGAAAATATTTACAAATGAAGTACGCAATATTCTCAACCCATCTCAAGTGTGTAATATATTTACAGGTTGACAAGTAATATTATTAAAATACGTATTATAGAGTTCGATCAAAAAAATAAAATAAAACTGAACTTGATACAAGAAACTCAACAACTCAGGCCTTTCTGCGTATTTCCGCCATCTTCAGGGCATCTTCTTTTGTTGGTTTGGATGCCTCATTAATCAAAACCAAAATTTCGGAGGCAATACGCCGAAAGGCCTATGCAAGTATTAAAATATGGTTGAGTTGCTGGTATCAAGTCCATTTTTATTTTAAGTAATATTTACTACACAGTACATGTGTTAAACATTCAACCCATGCACATCAATATTTGTCTTTGACGTCTCGGAATATATCTTCAAAATATATCTTCGAACATTCAGAAAAGGTTCGTAATATACTAAATTACATACTTAACACGTTTAAAATAAAAGTCCTTATTTAAGAAGAGTGATTCATAACTTAAAGGATTTCTAGATTTAAAAATCGTTATTTTCAATTTTCTCATTTGCAGGTTATACATGAACGAAGACGTCTTCATGTGCAGAAAAATCGACCAATGTCCGGAGATCCGGATATAGGTCTAGGTAAATATTCTTTCCCCGTTTTCTGGAGATAGTTCATAGCGTAATTACATCCCAAAAACAGATGAAATAATAAATTTTGTTACGTTTATAGAAATATCATCAACCTAGTTACTGAATAACTTAAAAATAAATATTGTTAATAATGATACAAAGATTTTAACATAGCCATGAGTAAAAGTAACTTTGAAATAATTTAAGAACCCAATCTAAAACAAGAAATAACGCATAAGAGAGCAAATAAAACTAAAGAAGATGTATAAACCAATATTACACAGTACAATTTCGAAGTATCTCAATACGAAAATAAATATTATAGACCTATCACAGTTGTACATTTAATAGTGGCAATATTCCTCTCAATCAATTGAATTTTTATCAATTATTCTGTTATAGCTTCCAAAATTAATTCTACAATAGTCGAAGACAGTTTATTTTCCTCTTGCTCAGTGATAGAGGACTGTAATTGGTCCTGAGGTATGCTGAGTACCCAACCGACAAAACTGGTTTGCACTTGCTGTGATTCCAATGCTCATTAGAAGTGTTCATTACAGGCGCACCAGTTCTTAATCGATAAATGCCCTTCATGTTTCCTTGCCCGCTTATGGTGCTGTTGCCTATGTATAGGGGTGGATTCAGAAATGATAGAAGGGGCCGAAATAAAGGAAATTTTGCAGTTACTTGGGGGTGGAGGGTATGGAATATCCTAAAAATAGAGAAGGATCCGACATTTTTCAAACATCAAGTGCAAAATGATGAGTTCTTAGGTCCTCTGGATGATTCCTCCAAATTTTTCATTTTTTTTTTTGCCCAGAGTTTTAGTTCTATTGAGAAATTTGTCGGTTTTATGTATTACATAAATATTAAGATCATTTATCAAACATTATACTGTTTATAGTTAACTTTAAGTAACTGATATAGTTCACAAGAAATCTATTAATCATCTATATATAAATATAAATAAATTGCCACATGTACTGTATGTCGCAGCATCACTTGAGAACGGCTCGACCGATTTGGCTGATTTTTTAATTTTTTTTTTTTCGTAATTGTCAGGACAAGGTTTGTATGAAAGAAAATTTTTGTAAAATCCAGGAAAAAAAGTCGGAAATGTGAAATGAGACACAGTTTGACAGTTCTACTGTCACATGTTTCCGTAACAAACAAAAAAAAATAATTTCTTGACCAATTTGCACGAAATTTTGCAAACATGCCCAGTTAAACCCGGGAAGTAACACGGTCAAAATTAAAATTCAAACAAGCAACTTCTTCCCTTGAAAATTTAGATAATTTCAGAAAATATTATACTCAAAAAATTATATGTAATTCAGTTATCATGACAACAGTGTATTGTTTACAGTGTTCACATAATGCTGAAAATAATTCTGGAAGAATTAAATCTACGAAAATAAAGCACAATGTGAACAGCCACATAACTTTCTCTACCTTCGACATTTCTTCACTTCACATTTTGATGTAGAAAAAGCGATCGTATTGCAGGCACAGCTTAAGTGTGTTCCAGTGAGTATACTATATCAGAAGTCGGTAAAAAATCCTATCCACTGATACGTCAGTCATAGCTGTAGGCTTTGTATAGGGATGTTTATCATAGGCCTTAAACATCTAAAAGAAGACAAAATGGGATGGAACATTTTCAGTCCTATGCCCGCAGTATATTATGTCCCACGTTTTTGGGGAGGTAAATATGAAAGTGATACTGCATTTTTTTTGCTTTATTTCAGCTCCGAAACGGTTGTATGGTAACCTGAGGGTGAGAAATAAAATTTCCCATAAAGACAATACAATCTTATGTAATCGCAATTTATGTTTCTTCTTATTTCAAACCCTCCCAGGCGTAGTATGTAGAAGCAACGGAATGCAACATTCGACATCCTCTATGAGCCATAAAAAGGAGGGAATACGTTAATTTGAGTGTGATAAGTCGTTCTTCCTCATGTCAAGTTCTATGTACAATTATGTAAGGCCCTAGAGTTTGAAAATCGAAAGTCCTTCATAAGTTAATTTCAAATTACAAAATAAAAACCCGGGCGACGCCGGGCCTTTTAAGTTAGCTTTTTATAACAATTAATTAAAGATAAGGAACTCTAACAACTGCTGTCTTGTGGGTTGTTACGGTTAGGCTATGCATTTGACACAAGTTGTCAAGAATATAAATACAATAAAATCCTTTTAGGCAGGCCTACAGGCGGAGGTAGATTTCGAAGTGCTTTTGGTTTAATTTATTGTCGCTGCATAGCACTCTTCTTCTTTAGCCTTGGCATGGTAAACCTGCAGTAATAAGAACTGAATTCGGTAAAGAGGAAGAGCCTACAATCATTTGTTTTGACAACAAGAATAGGATATAATATTCTGGGAGGCCGTGAGCAAGATCAGCAATGAATAAAATTAGCAAAGCCGCTAAACAAGACAAAATTATGATATTATAATAATTCTTTTAAGTGTTATTATTTTCAAACATTAAAATCTCGCATCATATGAGAGCTATCAAGAAACTATTTATTGATTTGTAGAGTACTCATCAAGAGCTTTTCAACGATACCCCACAAGACGTGGTTTCAAAAGTTTCGAATTTTCATCCCCCACCCCCACCCCCACCCTCACCCTCACTCGAACCCCCAAATCGTTGGTGTCACTGTGAACTCCATAGGGAGTACTCTAATTCATTCAAACAAAGTTTCCCTCTATACTTCATAGAGGCCGAGATAAAAATGTTTTAAGATTTCAACCCCCTCCCCCGACCACCCCCTTGGGCCAATTTTGCTCATTAACGAACTTGTCCGAACTATTGGTCCTAGAAATAACATATTAAAATTTGGTTCAAATATCTTCAAAATTACGGCCGCTAGCGTGTAAAGAGATATATATATATAAATATCACAATTTTTTTTGAACAGGCGGTGGTTTCGTACTCAGGGGAGCATGAAACGTAAAGATATGAAAGAATTTTTCGAAAATCATGGCATGGTATCCATTGCAATAGGTAGATTTTTCTTCGAAATCTACCTAGAAACTTATGTTTTACAGTCCTTAGGTTAAAATAGGGCGAGTATATAAATGCTTTTATTTTTGTTCTGTATTTAATTAAATTTGAATGATATTTTATTAGGTAATTATTTTCGATGAATAAAAAGTAAAATCAACGTAAAAGAAAAGTCGGGTGGGAGCGAACCCTACGCCCCTAGATCCGCCACTGTTACGTATACACAAAAACATAATTATTACAGAACAATTGTTAGGATATTGTAGATCACTTATAATATTAGCTTGTTAATATATATATATATATATATATATATATATATATATATATATATATGTATATATATTATTTTATAATAAAGCGTTCTCATTTTCAGGTTTGAAAGGGAAAGTAGGTCTCTTAGATCTTCTTTTGGATGTTTCTGAAAACGGGAAGAAATTATCTGATGAGGCTATTCGAGAAGAAGTGAATACTATTATGTTTGCGGTAAGTACACTGGCGCACAACCGCGCAATCAACGAGGCTATTCGCAGTCTTCTTCAATGATGCATGGTATAAAAGGAAATTGTAGAACTGATGCAAAAAATGATACTAAAATATAAAAATGTTTTAGTGATCAAAATGTGTTGTGTTTCCAGGGACATGATACAACAGCAACAGCGGTAAGCTTTACTCTGCTGATGATCGCTTCTCATCCTCATGTACAGGTATGTGGAACAATAAGGAAAACCACCTTACGTTACTATTTTTAAGTAGCAATATTCATAGATCAATTTATATATAACGCACACATGCCATTTAAATTAGAGAGAAAAGCAGTATTAATTTGGTATTTATTATCAAAGCGTTTTGAAAGTGAAGGTTTAGTTAAAATTACCTAAATCTTTCCGAGCAGGAGAAGCAAGTTTGAGGTAATTTAATAAAATAAAATAACAATTTTAAAAAATGAATCTTTTGTAGCATGGTTTTCCTAGTTTAAAGGGCATATTTGCGGCAAGACTCATCAACACGTGGTTACTGCCTTTGTTACGTGGCGCTACGTCCCTGAAGGGACAAGGCCTACCACCCGACCGCTGCGTCATCTACCATAGGCAGATGGCAGGATTTGGAGGCATATGGTCAGCATTCCGACACCCACGGCCGTTAATGGTGGTTTCCATGACCGGAGCCACTACTTCTCTATCAAGTAGCTCCTCAGTTTGAATCACGAGGCTGAGTGCACCCCTACCAGACCTTCCTACCTCAGAAAAATCCGAGAAGGTACCGGGGATCAAACCCGGGCCGACGGATCTGTAGTCAGCGACACTAACCACAAGACCACGCCGGCGGTCGGTACTGCCTTAGGGGTGTGTAAATTCTTGGATTCTTGTTATAACACATAGCCACCTTTTCCTTCCTAATTTTCACAGGCATAGGATTGTGTACGGCTTGATTTAAAATATGGCTATAGGCCTACTTCAGTATCAATAATACAACCTCTTTTGAAGTTCATAAGAAACTACAACTTTGTTGCATGGAATTTCATCCTCAACATTTTAATGCATTGCAAGAGCCACTATGAAATTAATTTTGTCGGTCGTACTTTTTCCTTCATGATGTAAAGTCTGGAATTTAGAGAGTTTTTCTTGGTGCAGGCAATTCCATGTGAATTACAACATTTATTTGTGCAACAAACCTAATATTGCCATGTATTAAACAATTCGCTTTGCCAAATTTATAATTTTCAATAACTAAACACTTCTCTTCTTTTGGTTTCAATAACTCTGTCAATTTTTATGTCCATATTGCTGCAGAAAACGTTAGTGAGTAGATGTAGGTACTGAAATTGTCAAATAAGCATTACGAAATAAGTGGTACCAAGTTTAATTTATAAGATTAGTTCAGAAATATCAGCGTTCTTCTTCATTCATAGAGTATTAAGTGAACATTACGACATAAATGGTGCTGTTACTTTTCGGACCCTCTTTCAGTTTACCAGGCTTAAAAGTTGTCTTTCGATATACAGCAGTCGGGTCCTCCAAATCCAACGCAAACTGGCTGTGACTTAATGCTCCTGATAGCCGTACTGCCACATACGAGCTGTCCCCCTTATCGTACGAAAGTGTTACAGAGTGAGATTTTTAACATTTCTAATGAATAACTAAGTGCATATTTCTAAGGTATTTAGTGCACAGTTAAACGCTTAGTTTAGCAACAATATAATCTCTTAGCCTATGTGCGAGCAAACGAATGTGCATGCTTGTTACGAGAAAGGCTGGAAAATGTAGCCTATAACTAGATCTATGATTTTAAGGCAAATGCCTATTTTGTTCCTTATGAAATAACATGGATTTTTAAAAAAATATGTTGACATTTCATGATATATCACAATTTTAGTGCCTAAAATGCCTGTTTTATTTAAAATAAAATTCAACTTCTGTAACTTTTACAATCATTTTATGGACATCCCTGAATGAAGAGCAGAACAGCAGAGGGTGGGTTTTTCACAGAAACTTGATTTCCCCAAACAATTGTCGCCAAAGGAATGGTGGCTGAAGGGGGAGGATTCGCGCAAAACAACAAGTAGCAGGTATATATAGTAAGAAGGGACATACTGTGTCAATTTTTCATATAATCCAAAACTGTTTTTGATAAATGTATTTTTAATTATGTCTTAATTTTGCAATTATTTATGTTGAGAAGAGGTATACCACGTTTTTTTACAGTAAAAAAAGATCACGTTACAGTTTAAGAGCATATTGTAGTATTTTAAAGTCTATTTTCTGTTTATTTACACATTTTTAAAGCATATTTTAAGCGTCTATTTTCTCTTTTACAAGCATATTTAATTGTTTTAAAAGCCTATTTTAGGTGCATAAAACTAATTTTTTAGAGCCTAAAATCCCAGGTCTACCTTGAACTTAAAATGACAAATATAGACTTATGTTGAGAAAAGTCTTGTTTGCGCCTCACATCTGATTTGTTTCAACTTCAGGAAAAAATCTGGCAGGAGCTTCAAGATATTTCTCACACTTCCACCTATCATCCTTCTTACAAAGATTTAAATGATATGAAATACCTAGAAATGGTAATCAACGAATCGCTACGACTATACCCACCTGCACCTGTTATAGCGAGACAACCTCAAGAAGACATTCTCATCGGTAAGATACTGTTTTTTTTATTTTTAAGTTACGAGATGTAGATGTAGATGTTACAAAAAACGAAGGTGCAATTGAAAACTCAACATTTGAAGCAATCGTAGTTCCCTTATATCACTATAAATAATAAATATTCCACGTGACATATGAATCATATCTGGGCATGATGAATAATTCAATAATTGAACACATCAGCTTTATTAAAGCTTTTATTTCAGCGTACAGCTGTTTTATTTTAACTGGGGGGACTATTGTAAAAACCAATATATAGGTACACGACTTACACTTAGGGGTAGGTTTCTGCATCGATAGAAAGAATGCATATAAGTTATCCATGAATCATGACGTTTTTACCATCTAATACACCCTTATTGGGAAATATGATTAATGTAAAACTGGTGACGGCAAAAGGATTATCTCGTTAACTCTTCAGAAAAGAACGAAGATGGCATATTATAATTATTTGGATATACATGTCTGGGATCCTTCTTAGGAAAACGGAATTCACCAAAAACTCCATAATGAAATGACTCTTTTCTAGACTTAGGCCAGTATTGTTTTTAATGTATTTATATGTTGCATTTTATTTATGGATGCTGATCAAAAAAGATAAAGTTAAAGGTATAAGGTTGTGTTTTAACAGGATTTTAACTAATACACCTTTACTGGGAAAAAATATAATTCAATAACACTCCTTTGTTGTTTTCTGAGCAATTACGTAGAATGTAATGAGCTTTTGTTCATGAAATGATATTACTATATTCAGGCACTAATTAACAGTATAACTGAAATACTTTTAAATGTTATAAGTAATTTATTTCACTAGATGTGTTTGACAAGCGCTAAATTTATCGCGTTAATATTGTACTCGTGGAAGATTTAGGCCTGCAGGAGTCAATAATTTCAGAATTTCTTTCAAGGGTTAACAATTGAAAAATAAGTAGTCATTTAAGTAAACCATAAAGATTTAAAAGTTGGAATCATTTTTAATAAACTCGCAAAGATTTCTGTGTCTAAGTAAATTAATCAATAAAGTAACAAAGAGTAAGTGAGTAACTTCGGATAATATTCTCGAAAAATAATACACTATAATATGAAATTTCTGTGGAAATTCGTTTTTTAATTATGCTGTTTATTAAGTAGTCACACAGGCTTCCAAGTGTTCTAGCTTCATCTTATAATTATGTTATATACAGTTTAAAATATTTGTAAGATAAAATACAGTATTTTTACTTCAACTCAATATATGATATAATAACTGAAATGCCATTCTTGTGTTCCAGATGGACATGTAATACCTGCAGGAATGACTATAATAATTCCTATAATCATCACTCATCGCGATTCACATAATTTCCCGGATCCAGAAACCTTTAATCCAGACAATTTCTTACCAGAAAAGGTTGCAAAAAGGCACTCCTATGCTCATATCCCATTCAGTGCTGGTCCTAGAAACTGTATAGGATATAAATTTGCAATGCTTGAAATGAAGGTTCTACTATCAAGTATCGTCCGGAGCTACAAGCTGGAGAGGGCTGGAAGTGATCTGGTCTTAGAGCCAAACTTAATTTTGAGTTCAGTCAATGGTATTAATATTAAAATCACTCCTAGGAGCATTTACTAGATAGGTATACTTTTTTATAAATTCAAATGTGAGTTCGTTTCATGTAATGTTAATTAATTCATGTAATGTAAAGATCTCGCACGAAATCTGTGCCGATGAGACCGTTACTCTCTAGAGAGAGACAATCTATTGTGCGAGAGAAAGAGGTAGCTTGGCCTTTACAAATAGAAAGGGATGTACTGTTGTGCGAGAGAGATAGGTAGCAGGCCAATCGACGCTACAGTCCCCACGAAAACGTAATGCAATGACTTAGGCAGTCGGCACAGATATCGTGCGGGATCTTTACCATGTTATCTGTTCTTTAGTTTTTTTGTAACACTGATTAATGATTTTAGTACATGATATAAAAGTAATGCAAGTCATAAAGCCATAACAAAGGAGATGAAATAAAACGTAATAGTAGAGGCAATAACTAACATAAACTCTGTTAACTGTATGAAACACATATTTTCGAAGTTTTAGTTTTAAGTTTAACGTGAGACATAAGACATCACCAGGACCCGGATTTTGATGACATGTCATCTTTTAATTGGAACATCATGGACGTTGCCCACTAGTGCAGATATTCTGACCATCACTCCTAGATTATAAAAATGGTAATTTTGGGATGATTTTTCTGAATTTTTTATTTCAGGCAATTTTTATATATAAATCTCATTAGGCCTATTTGGTCATTTTTGGGTCATTTTACTGTATTCTTTTAATATAAGGTCATTATTATAAGATTTTGTGTTGTTTCTCGCAATATATAGAGTTTTTGTGCATTTACTTACATTGAATATTATCGGAAATCTAAAAAAACCTAAATATATAAATCTTGTTAAAATTTAAATTGGACACGGAAAGACTGTGTCTGCTGTTTGAATTTAACCGTATGTACCAATTAACTAATTACAATTGGATCAACAACATAAATTTAGAATAAACACAAATCTGATGAATAAACTAGTATTTTCATACAAGTTTTGGGTCTTTTCCTTTTTAGTTTTTGAGTATTTTTTTGTATTTATGTTGTCATTTTGTAGCTCATTTTTTAAGTATTTTTAGGTCGTCAAAATGCCTAAACACCACATTTTCCGCTATCTTGGCACGTGAAAAGTGTTTGAGTAAAGGGAAGATCTTTTTTTTTTTAAATAAGCTTTTCTGTTGAAGTTTACTTATGTTCTTATATTATTAACTAATTATAAAGTAATTATAAAGTAGTTAACACAAATTCTGAGTAATAAACAAAATATAAGACCTTTTTGGGGCTCTTGAGTCTGGGGCCCTCGGCTATCGTCGACCAGCCGACCTGGCCAGTCCGGGCCTGGATAAGATTAAGATTAGTTTTATCTTATGGCGGTAGAGGACACTACAATTAAAAGTTAGGATTTTGTTTTTCATTGTTAACTGCGGTGAAGGTTTTCAGGCTAGTTTACATGATGACACTAGTTTTCCTAACTACTTTCATGAAAGTGATTTCGTGAAAGTGATTACCCCCATTTTCTTCAAAACTAATTCCAGTGCAACCCCAAGTTTCACTTTATTTTTGAAGTTCAAGTGGCTGAAATCTCATGTACAATTTTGAACCACGTAATAAATACATTTCACAATTCCTCACTTTCCCAATTCAGTCTTCAAAACTAAATACTAAATAGACTATTACCTCAAAATCACTCCTATGGTTTCGTGAAAATTCGGAATCAGCCGAAACTGCTTAGTGTCGTGACTCATTGTCGTCAGTACATTTCGCGCTTGCGCATTCAAATAAAAAACAGTTGCGAAACTTAGTTACTAGACTTAGTTTCATTGTGTAAGTGTAAACTAGCTTTTAGGGAAGCAAGTTTTGACAGAGAACGATTTACTTTAATGCTCTTTATTTCGTGAATGGTAAGTTTATCTGTTCTATAAATGCTCAGTTCACTATCATAACGATAAGGAAAATGCATCAGACCCAATGTCAATGGGAATGCATAGTTATGTAGTTGTACGAAACTTAGGATCCTATTATTTATTAGGCTATGTTTCTTTATATCATGTTGAATACAAAAGTTGCATTAGATAAGCATTATTTTAATGCCAAAGAATATTAGAACATGCATAAAGCAGGAGTAAATATGCTTATTATTGTATGATTAATACAAAAATCTAAGTTTTCCTAGTTGCATTTAAAAATAAAACGAATGATTACTTAGGATGAGACCCTTATTCAATTCCTTGATCAAAAGTGAGACTATTCAATAGAGTGTTCAGTTCCAGAAAGCAAACTTGTGGTGCTAAGACATTAACTCTATACCCGGAAATGTATTTTTAGTTAATATGATAGCTAATGGAGCATCTTTATTATTATGTAAATACACTAGGAGGTGCCCGTGGCTTCGCCACGATAATTCTTTTAAAAATGAGAAATTAAGAGTATAATAATTATTAAAGCATTATATTTATTAACACTTGCACACGAATCATTCATAAACTAAGCCATTAATAATTAATGAAACAGCTAAAATTCCTGCTTTAGAGTACATTCCACGACATGAAAGCGCCCCCTGGGAAAACTATATCTGAATCGATTATGCAGTTCCAAAGAACCTGTGAACACATAATACGTATTGTTTCTCAGCTGTTTATTGACATGAATATGATGTGAATTTTATTTTATCAATTCAGTGTAATTTTCAGAAATTATATAATGTTTCAAGGGAAGGAATGGTTTGTTTGGATTATTATCAGCGATATTTCAAGAGATAAAACCATCAATATTTTACAGCTGTTGCCCCCGGCTTCGCCCGCCATTATTAATTGACTCCAGGATTTTTAAGAAAATTACATTGGTAGATTATTAAAAATGTTTGTGGTTCAGAGCTATGAAAATTGTAAGTAAAAATAAAATTAGAATATTTGTCCATTGTGATCATTTCACTTAGGCCTTATATAATAAAGAAACGGTTTTCCTTCCTAATTTTGTAGTCGTCATGAAAGTTTAGACTGCGAGAGACGAACATCGCCGAGTATACCCGATGTCTCACGAAGCGGGCGAGCAAGCACGCTATTTAGGGCCGTTGAATTGTATAAGAGTAGAAGTAGATTACTTCCTCTGCCTGTACCGTAGGTACTATAGGTAGAGAAAGTAACCTATTCGAATTTGAGCCTTTGAGGCTTCGAAATGTCGGAAATAATAACTGACCTTCAGACCTGCCTGATTAACCAAGAGCCATTAATTAATTTAGATAACTACAGTTAGGGCCAATTTATACGGGCGGAATGTCGACGGAATGAACGCGCGCGGAGGATTTTATAGATGTGTTGCCATTTTTAAACTTCAAACCCCGTACATTTTGCCCACTAAAGAATTCCACCTTGCGTTTTTTCGGTCAACATTCTGCCCGTGTAACATGCATCACGCGTTTTGGTCGCTGAAGTTCGGCGACCGAAATTCGGTTCGTATAACATGGTCAAAATCAGCCGGTCTCGGCCCGAATATTCCGTCGCATTTATTCCGTCCGTGTAGAGAGGCCCTTATGTTGTTTAAAACTAGTCTAATTCTTTATAAAATAATTTTACTACGACTGAATCCAAGAATTAAAAACCACATCAAATTATAAAGTAGTGAACCTAGGAGATTAAGAGTTCTGAATTGAAATGCACTGAACGGGTGGTTCGAACGTCGAAAATTAACTAAGAGGTTGAACAATTCACTAAATTGCTTGTTTAAATAAACTGTTCGGCTTGAATCCAGTACCAAAGTTACACTTCCACTTATAGTTAAATAGAATGTAATATCTCTATTCTTTTCCAGATCATATCTTCTAGAACTGAAGGAACGAACAACAAATTTAATTTAATTATTTTGTATAAAATATAATCCTGCGAATAATTTACTCAAGAATATGAGAACATACTTAATACTTGTTCTGTTTATTAACTTACTGCTTTTCGTCAATTCTTCGTTAGTCAGAAGATGTTACACATGTGGAGTAAATGGGCAGTGCAGGGATGAAGAAGACTTGGAAGATATAGTTGATTGCCCACTTAATTTAACATGCGTTAAGTTAAATATATTTAACGTAATTGGCAGATCATGTGGTAAGTGTCCACCTGAAATACCACCGGGATCAGTTTGTGTGACATGCAATACCGATTTGTGCAATAATCAAGATGGCAAATTTAAAGGATTCTCTTTACTTCTTCTGATTCAGACATTAATGCTTGTTTACAAGAACCTCATTTGCCATATTTGATGGCTTAGAATCAAAAGGTAACGAAATATTTAAAATGTACTCTCTAAGATGGGAAATAATTAATATAAAATAAAGAATATAAAATAGTTTTATTCTTATCACATGAAATTCCATGAGTGTTATTCAACCGATCGATAAGTCTGCCAGTCATTTTAACTACGATTGGATTTATTCAGAGAATTTTGAAATCGCGAGTTGTATGTGCTATGAATACTTCTCGAATAAAACAAAGTAATAATAAAATTACCTTAGTGGACCAGGCCTAAATACGCTTATATTATTGTGCATATTAATAATTTTATGTCTTGTAGGAACGGACTGAATAAGATGCTGAAATTGATTTGGTATAATTCTTAGGTCTTCCCAGACTCTCATAATATCGTAACAAATCAGCTCTCGTTCTCTCTATTGCAGGTACCCATTTTTGCACCTTTCTTTATCAAATATGTTCAATAACATGCGAGTTAGGAAACTTGGATGCCCAGTCGAGAACAATGACGTTACGGAAAATCGAAGAAATCTCGCATAAAACGGACAGCTCTGTTGTCTTGGTTCAACACTAGGAATAACAACTATTTCGAAGACCTGGACATATTCTTGTGCATTTATATCTGGTGTTAACAAACTCACCAAGTCCAGCGCTTATCCATCCCAACATCCGCAAGTAATTCGGCCAAACTGATGAGTCCACAGGGGAGAAGAGAGGGTTACTGGTTACTTTATATCAACGTTATTTTGCCATAAAATGAATGTCTTATTTTTGTAACTGGTATGCTGAGCTAGCGAGAGAGCGTGGAAAGGGGATAAACTTTGATACTTGTACATCCGCGTCAGTACTGCCAACACGGGTGGAGAGATAAAAATAGATGGGAACCCAAAAGGAGGAGTATAAAGTAGAATTTTCAAATATAACGTGTATCATTTTCCCCCAAATAAACATGAGAAAGATCAGTGAACTTACAAAAATGCATAATATCAACGATGAATCTAAATAAGGTTATGGGTTTTAACAATAAGAAAAACAATTTAGCATGCAAATTATTTACATGCAAAATTGGTTTTCTCTCTCTACGAAATGCTGTCAGAATTCAGCCTGCTGCAATTTTTCGGCAGGAATTGAAATCTATCAGAATAAAAAAAAATCGGCCAAGGATTGAATATAAACAATGAAGGCGTTTTAAGTGGGGAAGTTAGCGGTACTTTTAGGATGAACACTCTAGTTATGGACATAGCAATGATGTCCGTTATTTTAAAACAAATTTAGAGCTTATGAGTTTAAATTGTACAGGTTAAGTTAAGAGTTAAGAGACAGTAGCGTAAATTTTGTGTGGTACAAATTATGTTTTCAAAATGCATGAAAGATAGAATCCTAACTTTTCCACCTGTCCTAATAGCAGTGCACATCCACCCTACTCATTCCTCAGAGATCCGACGATTTTTTCTTGTGCATGCCCGAGAGAAAACAGGAAGAGATAGACGGATAGAATTCCTGGTGAAACTACGACGTTCATACCATTTCTCGTTAACTTTAAAATGAAAGCGAATTAATAAATTGACAATTTAAGTTTAAAACCTGGAGAAAGTTCACCATGAAAGTGAATTCCATTTTATTTTCTGAAAGCAGAAAAGATCTGTAAAATATCATATATTCTTTCAAAATGTAGACATTACACATGGTGAATTAAAAGTTAAAAAGGAATGCCAAATGTATGGAACGAAAGGAACATAACATAACTTACGCATGGTGGTGACCGTATATTCATCGAGAATTTTCGAGAACAGGATGAGAAGAATGTTATGTTCTAATACTCCACTTTTTTTCGGTTTCTGTATGGTTTTTTCAGTTTTTATGCACTTATTTTCAATTACAAATCTTATGTAGTCTACGAATTTACAGTTCAATTTTTATAAGAAAATTCCTATTGCTGGGAAAAATTTTCTATAAATCACGTTTAAGACGGAGGGAACTTGTCTTCTGTAAATTATCTGGGCATGAAATAATAATGAATTGTTGTTTAATTTTCCGGTAAACTATTTCCAGTAAGCCTATCAGCGACCACCTTAAATAAGGCATCATTTTGTAACTAAACTATTCGAATGAAAAGTTTTGCTCGATCGAGAATTTTGAGACACCAGTACTAGTACTATGACCAATGGCTTTATTAATACTTCGGGACTAATTAAATTTTACATATCTCCCCCTCCCCCTGAATACGCTCTTTATTTCCTCCTTCTTATTGTCTTATCGCCAGTCAGTTTCTTATGCGTCGCCACCCGAAGGATGCAAGAGGCTCTGCGGAAGCAAATACTCAGGTCTTCTTAAGAATCATAATCAAGATCAATACAATTCTTATTTCAGTGGTACATTGAAATGAAGGTCTCAAATAACATATTCGCCTATCGCATTTGTTTTCTATAGCTTGTTCATTTCCTATGTTCTTCATTAACCAATCTCCTTAGGCCTATATGAAGTATGATTATAAAGCCGTGCCACAAACATGTTTTTAATTCAATACAAATAAGTTTATTTCTACTATTTTACTCATGCACCAGATGGGTAACATGCACCAATAATGTTTTGATAAAAGAGTAGGTATTAAGCTATTTCGACTTTACAGGAGGCTATGAATGTATCATCAGTGGCGATTATTCCATATAGGATGTGAGGATCATCCTACACTTCATAATTCATCTACATAAATGTTTACTAGCAATCATTGTCAAAATTAAAACAATAAAATGACAAAACAGCGTTTTTGTAGAGCACTCGGGAAGGAAGTTAGCGGTTTTGTTTTGAGCAGGTTGGTGTTTGAGAGGATGTCCTCAGTGTATCCATGCCGTTGTTAAAGCTCTGGCAAGTGAAGGGGGAAGGGAAAAGGCGGTGAGAAGCCAGTTTCATATGG